>CM072546.1:13476876-15876876 GCA_036898215.1 Platycarya strobilacea | reverse complement strand
TTTAAAATTTATTTGAAAAATACTTACAACCGGTAAAAGCGTAAATCTTCGAGCAAACGTCAATCTACAACGTTTGTAACGGTCACTTGTACGTTAGGCTAAAGTGATCGGTTTGACACCAAAATTTAGGGAGATACTCTTTGGAAGATAGGGAATCTCATGAAAGTGGTGGTGTGGTGGCACAACCATCGAAAGGTAGCTGATCGGGCTCCAAAAGGGTGGAAACTCATTTTCGGGTTTGGGGTCGTATAGGGAAGGTGGGGCAGCGGTTGGGGAAACTGAGCTAGAGGGATGACTGACTGAGCAAGGGGATTCTTTTGGTGCCAGAGGTAAGACCTACTGTGGCCGGACGGCGATGCGGCGAAGATGGATCCATTTAAGGACCCATTTCGGGTGGAGGAGGAAGTGGCTGAGTTGGGTGGCTTTGGGCAGTGGGTTATGTTCGCCAGAGTGAGGGGAGGTCGCTGGTAGGTCGCCGGTGCCAAGGGGTGGCCGGCGGTGGCCGAAAAATGCAAGAGAAGCCAATAACTCATTTTCGGGTAGAGGGCTGTGCAGGGGCGGTGGGGTGGCTGGAGATGACACCACCGGTACCATTGGACTCACCGGCGGCAAGGGGTCTAGGCATCACCGGCGGTGAGGCAAGGCGGTCGGCGGTGGAGGCTAGGTGGCTTAAGACTGAACGGACACAGAGAGGGGGGAAAGGGAGTTGTCGCACGAGGGGGGGGGGCTCTGGGGAAAAAGAAAAGGAAAGAAAAGAAAGGAAAAAAAAGAAAAAAAAAAGGAAAAGAAAAGGAAAAAGGGAAAAAGAAAAAGAAGAAAAAGAAGACTAACTAGAAAAAAAACATAATAAATTAAATAAAAGCTGATTTTAAATACTACAATTTCAATATCAATAAAATAAGATATATAAAGCCCAACAATAAAATAAAATAAATTAAACCAAATACAATTTAATTATAAAACAATAATTAATATAAATAAAGAACATCAATTAAAATCACTTAATAAAATAAGGAAAATTAAATTCCAATCATTAAAATAATTATCTCACATTTAAATTAATAAGGAAAATATCATAACTCAATATTAACTAATTAATAGCTCAAACAATTATTTTAAACAAATAAACACAACCGATAATATTATTAAAATAAATTAAAATAATTAATACCGAGAATACAATAATGTGTAAAAATACACGTAAATCTAAGATCTCACAGTAATTAACGTAAGTATTGAATCAAAATATTGTTTATTGAATATACTTAGATGATTGTGATAAAACAAGATTATCAGATAGACAAGTGGTGGAAGATTGGAGAGGAAATGAGAAGGTCAGGAGGCTTCTAGAGAGTTCTAAGGAATGAGCTCTAAGAAGTTCTCGTGTTGAAAGCAAATTTGTTGAAAATAAAAGCCTGGAGACCGAGGGTCATTGGTCTTCTAGTGCTTGGAAAATATTTGTCGGTTTGTATTGACAGATCAATCATGAAAATATATTTCAATTTGTGCTAACAGATCAATCACCAGATAGTGTTAGTGTGTAATCTGAGTCATGTCCAAATAAGTTGCTGTATGAATCCGAAACTTTTGAGGAGGCTTTTGATTCATTATCAGAATCATCATCATTATCCTAGATAGACCTCTTTAGTTTAATTAAGTCTTTTTCTTAGGTCCTTCTAAAACATCTTTCTTTTTGGACTTTGAAGATGATTTATTAGAAACATTTGAAGTATTGGTCTGAGCAACTGGGTATCTAGGTGAAGCAAGGGTTTCTGCAACTAGGTATCTAGGTGAATCAAGAGTTGCCTTAACAACAGAAAATTCCTCTATGCTTTTGATGTTTGAAGCAGATTGAGAATAATCTCTGACAATAGATAAAATAATGTTTTCTGTGTGGGTAAATTTGTCCCACCATTTGACAAACAAGTAATGGACCAAAATTTCACCATTCCGTTCATAGTTCCATTTTAAGATCCAAGGAATTTTGTATTTTTTTGCCTAAATGGAATAATAGAGGAATTTTGAATTGTGACGATCCATATTGAGGGGGGAAACAATTGAGAATTATTTGATGGCTTTTAGAAGTCCATCAGGAAACATATAAGAAATAGGATCAAATTGGTTCCACTAGCTTTGAAACCAAAATAGGAAAGTATGCTTGTATTTCTTGTCAAAGCTAAGAAATCAAGAGTGTGTTTATTCTAGGGTTTGGAACATTATAAATTTAAACCAAGTATCAATATAATCATAGTATCAGTAAACAACTTCTGATTGGAGGAGTTTATTGAAAGTATGAGGATGAGTTCGCCAATTTTCTTCGGAAATCAAATTTAGAATGTATGCACTGTGATAAATTATCTTGGTTTTATTAGATTTGTTAAAAATAGGTTTAATGGTGAAAGCTTCTATTTGAAGTAGAATCCCAAAATAAAATTGGAGATTTTTTTTCCAGATTCTAAGGAATCCAACAAAAATTAAGAGGAAAGTAGCTGGATGCAATTTTGAACAGGATTGTATACATGGACTTGTTTGGTTCAATGTAGCACAGACTTTGAAAATAGGTCTTTTTGAAATAATCAGCTGGAAAATATTGAGTAGGTTTAGTCGTAGAAAATGGCTTAGCATATGGATTACAAGGAGTGGAAATAGCTGAAGCAAATGAAATTGGTTTGAGGGTAGGAATATTACCAAATGGAGTAAACCTATTGGCAATATTGAGAGAGGAAACAAGTAGTAATATGTAGGAATTGGGGGGGAGGACTCAACTTTTTTACCCTTATTCTTTTTCTTGCTCATGTTTTCTAAAGAAATTCACGGGTAAAAAAATAAAAAATAGAATTATCAAATCCTTTAACATGTTCAATATCAAAATAAAAAACATTTAAAATAGCTTGTCATCGTGCAAAAATATGTCTGAATGCAAAATTTGACCTATCCATAGGGTCATTGAATTTGCTAACAAATTTTCTAATGTCATTCTTGAAATAATTTAATCTTATTGGTAGAAACAACAAGACCATTTTGTCTTATGATATCGATAAACGAAGATATATATTTCCAATAGTCATCAATAGATTTTGAAAATATGAGAACATCATTAATGCAGACAATGGTAAAATGGGTGAATGAATTGAAAAATCATTCATAATATTTTCAAATTCGCTATGGGCATTTTTTAGATCGAATTATTGGATAATTGTTCAGAAATATTTTTTTTAGCTTGATTTCCTATTGAAGAAAATTAAAATGTTTTATTTTGAGAGAAAGTAAAGATTTTAAAAATTTGTCAGTATTAGTTTCAAATTTCATAGCAAATTTAAACTTAACTTTCTAACCAAAAAGATCAGTAGTGATACTATCCTTTCAAAAAGAAACGGGTATAAAAAAGGGACAAAAGGAATGACTAATGTGGCTTTATCAGTCATATTTTTAGCACAGAAGGGATTTTAAAATATACATTCCTACAAACATGAGCAGTATTGAGGTCATATTTGATCTTCATCTGAGACCTATTTGTCGAAAATAATCTTTCAATAGTTTTCTCATAATATTTACTGGGAAATATTTCTTCCTGGATATAGTTCATATCCGATCTGGAGTCAATCATGGCAATCACGAAAAATTCAAATTTACGACAAATAATAATAGTAACTTCAAAAAACCCTTTTGGGGGAATAGTATGACAAATTAAACAAATTTAATTATCGAAAGATTTCTCTTCATTTTGACTGGAATCAAAATCCCGTTTGCTCATTATCAAAAGGATTTTCCTAATCAAATTGTTCGTTAATATTTAAAAACAATAATTCTTGTTTGAAAGAATCATTTTTAGATTTGAGATTGTTGATCTTGGCTTTGAGTTCAATAATCTTGTTTTTAATAAAACCAACTTCACATTGTAAATCATTTGTAGAAATATCTTTAGGTTTTTTTCTTTTCAAATCTTCCTAAAAATTTTTGAAAACTAATTTTTTATTTAAAAGTCTCAAGTTTTTGACTAACCATCATCTTCTTGAGCTTGTGAAGATATTCCTCTTTAAGCTCTAGATTTGTAATTTGAGAAATGAAAGTTAACAAAAGTTCTCTTGTTCCTCAACTTTGGTTAAAACATTGATTATTTTACCTAAAAGTTTGCAACATAAATCATTACAACTAAGCTTAATATTAGGAGATAGATGATTTAGCTTTTGAGTGATGCTCTAAATCACTAGAACTAAATTCATTGATATCAGATATTGATGAAGATTTTATTCCTAGGAGACGAAACATATAATCTTGGTCATTGGCATTAATATTCAACTAGTTAAGTTTGCTTTTGGACTTTTCAGTCCATTTATTAGTAAAATGTCTAAATTTACCACAATTAAAACATTTTCATTTTGAAGGGGTTTGAAAACTCTTTTTGTTACCAATGGTTTTTTTTTTGTTAAAATATTTTTTATAAAATTCATCACGATTTTTTCTCCTTTTTTCACTATGAGGTTTGGAAAAATTACTAGAATATTTATGTTTTTGCCTAGATGGAGCAACAAGAGGAAGGCCAAATTGTTTGCAAAAATTTTCCATTTCATATGTGGTTTTCTTACTATTCTTTGTCAACAAAAAATTCTCATTTCAATTTGGCTTTCTTACTATTCTTCATCTATTAATGAAGCATTCTTTGATCATTTAATATACTAATACCAAGTTTCTTAGTTGTACTAATGATATCACCCTAAGTGTAATTATCATAATTAAGGAGTCTTGAAGTATCAGTAAGTTCATCCTTCATTTTTTTAGCAAATAAATTAGGTAAACCATCAATAAGTTTTTCTTTCCAGTTAGGCCTTTGACTATCATCTCTGAGCATTACTGTAGATATCAAAACATATTCATACCATCTATAATCAAACATTTGAAGGCATCTTAAATTATTCAAATAATTACTAATGTGATTAGTAATGTTGGAAGGAGTTCCAACAAGATATTTCACAATAGTGTAAATCAAAGTGTTAACCTTTCATCATTATGCTTTAAAGCATTTTGAATGGTTTCTTTTGATTCAACTATGAGATGTTTATCCTACCAATGTTGAAACTTTTCAGAAAAACTATTAGTTAAAATAGTAACTATCTCAATTTGTTTAAGATTGTTATTAATATAAGCATTTGCAACCATAAACATTTTACTCATGGTATTGAGATTTTCTTGTTCTAATAATCTATCAATATTCCATTCATAGATTTTGTCAGAAGAAACAGAAAATTTAGTTTGAAAAACTCTTCCTTTAAACTATAAATCAGGAGGTGTAGGTCTGGGATACCAGTTTTTCGTCAAACTCATTAGATTGAGTCATTTTGAAGAAAATATGGTGGTCTCAAGTTTTCTTAAAATTAATAAATTGAAAATTATTTTCAACCAAGACAAGATCTCTAATAATAGAATCACTATAAGATGATTTTTTAGAAGAGAAACCAGAAATCACAACATTTTTGCTATTGCTATGTAAAGTACTAGTAGAGGGTTGATCTTTCTTAATATCAATAAGCATTTGATTAATTTTATCTAAAATATTGGCCTATGTATTTGTGAAATCAAGATTTGGCATGTTTTCTGGTAAAATAATTAAAGGTTTTTTAATAGTCTTTGAAACACTTTTTGAAAAAGTAGAGAAAGGTTTATTTTTTTATGGTTAACAAAATTGTTTTGTTGTATAATCTTTTTTATCTCCGTAAAATTGGTAGTGGCTTTAGGATTGGGATTATGTATTTTAATAAGGGGAGGTTTTATTTCTTCTACTTTGTGGGAAATAATGATTGTCTCAACAGGAGTGTGGCTGGATTTAACTACAGCCTTGCCTTCTTTTTTGGTAAAACTAGTTTTAACAATATTTAAACTATGTTTAGAAAAACAATGATTTTCAAGAAAAAAAAAAGTATATGCTTTTTAAGAGCATACATTTTCTCTTTCTATTTTCTTTTAACTCGTCATTTTTTAGACTTGGAAAAATTGGCATGATAAGTTTTTCTTTTATCATGATTTACAACATAATTATAATCTTTAAACAAAGAAACCAAATTATCAATGTCAAAAGCTTTGTTTATTACAGTTAGCTGCCTATGATGAATAAGTACAACTATATCCAAAACTGTAGGTGATAAAAATGAAGCATCATCTTCTTCTTTATCAACTACTTCATTTATAGATTTACCTTTAGATGTTTTAACATCCTTGGTAGTAGAAATTCTTTTCAATTTTAAATTAGGGTTGGTAAGGTTAGCCATCTTAGCAGAATCCTCTAGAAATCTTGGGTTGACAAAGTTAGCTATCTTGGCAAAATGCTCTAGCATTTTATTGAGATTTAGGTCTCTTCTTTCCGGGTTTCAGAAATACAAGAAGATCTAGTTCTAGCGAAAGAAGTTCTTCTTTCATCAATAACTAGAGACTGGTCAAAACTAATTTTAACAGTACCATCTAAATATTGCTGAATATAATCAAGGTTAAGCTCATTAGCCAAAATCTTAGCAGGGGAAACTTCATACTACGAAGTCCATTCTTTGGTAAGAGAAATATCTTTCTAATCAATTATTTTTGGAACCTCGAAGTTTGCATCAAGAGTATAACTCTAAATTAATACAATTCTATTTCCTAAGGATTTTAAAATAGGTGTAGGATTTAAATTGGTCTTTAAAATCCTATAATAAATACGATAAACAAGGGTAAGAGGCTTGCTACCTTCTTCCATATCATAACTAGAAGTTAAAATATTCAAAGTCAATTCTTTCAAAATATTTGGAACTTCCAAAGTAAGAGTTCAATAAGGAAACAATCAAAGAATACTAGTTAAATAAGGGAAACAATCAAAGTGGACAGGATCACTAGATAGAGAAGATTGAATCATATCAAGAATACTAGTTTTAAAATTTTTAAATCTAGCATCTCTTAAACAAAGAAGTACTGAAGCATTTATGCCTTTCCTTGTTAGAGATTTAAGAGCAACTTGAACAGATCGAATATGAAAAGATTTGTAGCCTACCAAAAATTGTTGAATAGATTTTATGTTAAACAAGCAATATTTTTCTTTATTTTTTGTAATAGTATAGATCTGTTTAACGATCTTAACATTGAATTTAGTCTTGAAGACAAACTAAACCCAAGTGGTTTTGTAAATAGATTTGGAATCAATTTTTGGAATATTCCAACAGTTAAAATCAACATAATCAGTTTTTTTGAAAGAACAGTCTTCTTCGATAAAAATATCGGGCAACTGACTAGACCTGAAACTAACAGATGACTTAGATCTAAACATCTTATTTTTTATGATAACAACCAACAAAACTCAATCCTTACTAACACTTTCTTTAATCATCTACTTGTTTCATTTCATGACACATACCCTTGGTCGAACCTTGTACTCAGTCTTATTTTAAGCACTCAACTTGGCAAAATAGGGCTTACAGACATAGTTCTAGGGGGTCAATTACCAATAGGATGGCGTCAACAGAAGCTTGAAAATAGACAAGAACTAGCAAGAATGAAGAAAAGGTTTGGGAGGGAGAATAATGAAATAAAATGATTATAAATTATATTAGTAGCTATATATATTGCTTTTTTTTTTATATGAAAAAAACTGCATTTCATTCCAACAAATTGAGGTTACAACTGTGACCTGATAAAACAGGAGAAACCCAGATTACAAGCCAAAATTAACCAAACTGATTGAAGCATCTGTGCACACAAATTTATTTGCAACAAACATTGTCTAGACCCTATATACTCTCAAGTGGCAATATGGCGTCCATGACTCCCACGTGTGATTTTGTGGGACTCACGACACCGGAATGATAATTGCACGGATCACTCACCCCATCGATAAGTACTCCAAGAGTGTGTGGATCATACATTAAGTGTGCAAGTAATATTCACAGTGAAAAATATAAGCATTAATTCTAATACCATAAAATTTAAGATTTATAATCCAAATGAATTAATTCTCCAAGAGGAGATTATACAGTCATCTGATGAAAGATAAGCAATAATAAAAGGGTAAATAACAACATCAGGGGATATGAATCCCACAATCACAGTCATCAACAGGTCATTCCTCTGGCGGAGCCTGCCTCTTGGGCTTAACCTCATCTTTTACGTCAAAATCTACAGTTCCATAAGACAGAACTGTAGGTGAGAAACTACCGTGAGACAATAAAATCTTAGTAAGTAGCATTTTAAAGACACTCAGACTTTTCATAGAAAATAACATACAAATAAAGCAAACAACATGTTCTCGATCATTCACAAGTGAATAAGAGTCAAACCGCCACTTTCACGGAAAATGACGCATTTACCCACATATGCCAAAAACCTGAATTTCGGCCTATGACACAAACACATCTTTTTATTAAGTGTACACTATGATCTCTCATAGGGATCATTTGTACATCCTGAATCCCTTCGTCACACTACGAGTAACGATTGTGTGTGTAACTTCGTATTAGTGATGCCCAGGTCCTTGCTAGATGCATACCGTTACTAAGCGTTCTCTAACCCCTGCCAGCAATGGGGTTACAAAGTCGGCATGAGAGCGTCATTGTCTCGTTCGATCCCGTTGTGGCTCAGTTACAACCCATTGGATGTCACTCAATTTTATATGCTCCCGAGTGATTAGAGGACCTCCACCGAGATATTGCTCCATCACGACTCTGGGACATGATATGCACACACCCGCATGTTATGCATAGCATTATTATCGAAATTCCAACAACCAACAGGGCAAATATAGCATAGTTAAACAATTACGACAAATAAATAAAGGTACGTATGTATGATAAATAGTTATTGGATGACATGGCAATGACACCCAAAAATCAAACATCACATCAACATAATTACATCAACATTTCCACACTCAAGGGTGCCCAACATTTCTAATTCACAACTAAACAGATTACGGAGTGATCCCTTCCTCTATTTCTTGGCCTCGGGCCTAACTAATCTACTCCGATTTTATTATTATTAATATTAACCAATACTTCACTAGGCTCGAAGCCCAGTCCAAATACCCAGCTGCAAATAAACATTAGCGCATAATATTATGATAAATAAAACCTGATCAGGCAAATCTCTGGAAGAATGTGGGAGTGCCAAATTACGATCCTAGATAACGTCAAGTGTGTGTGTCGCTACGCCACCTACAAATTAGTAGGCATTAGAAAAATATGATTAAAATAGAATTTTAAGAAAATAAAATTGCGACTAGATTAGCTCACCAATATGTTGCTAAGGATGGTGGTGTAGAGATGGAATGACAACTGTACAAGGGAAACATCAGCGGTTTCGGGGTATCAAACTCGTGGACTAGGAAGACTTAAGGGCTTAGGATGGACCAGGACTCATGTTTGGGGCTTGGGGTGGGTTGTGACAGCATTAAAAGGTAACAGGTTGCGAGGCACACAAGTGCACACGCTGGTGCATGATAGAAATGACCTTACGGCTTTGGGTTAGGGCTTGGAAGATGGGGACTCGAATCAAAGTTAAGGGAGGGTGTGGAACTCAATTCTTGGGATGATTTTCGAAAGGAAGAACACGGCCTATTTATAGGCCAAGGGGAGACCACGGTGAATGTAGCCATGGCTGCGATTAGGCAAGAGTGACACTACGAGGCTCGGCATGGCCACTACGTGGCGACCCTCGACTGAACTGTGCACTACGCACTGCCATGGATAGATTCCATAAGCTTTTGCAGACGAAATCCAAGAGAAAAACCCATGGGTGAGCTTGCAGCTTTGGAGAGTTAAGGGTGGCTTTTAGGGCACGTGGACTGCGGGAAGGAGGTGAAAACACAGACGAATCTTCGGCATGGACGGGGGCTTCGAAGTGGCGGCATTAGGGCTCAAAACTCACAGGTTCAGTAGCATGTGGGAGATCAGATGAAGGAAAAAGAAAAAAAGAAAAAAGGTAAGAAGAAGGAGGCATGACGGAGATAAGGATGGAACCCTAGGGTTTCACTCAAACCGGATGCCAAACGGCGCCGTTTAAAGGGGTTTGGGTTGGGTTCAACTTAAGTAATGGGTCGGGCCCTCCAAACAACGCTAACACGGCCCAAACCCTTAAACATACACATACAACCTCACACAAACCCACATAAATAAATAAACCCACAAAACACAACCCAACAACAAAACAAATACAAAAAGCTAACCCATCTGAAAATAATTAAATAAATTCAAAAACCATCACATTAAAATAAATCACATAATAAAATAAGAGATATCAAATCCAAACATTAAACTAGATACACCACATATGTTTAAATCAAATAGCTCGATACACATATAGATATATATTTATATAACCTAGCAATACATTTAAAATAGAAGGTCCAATATTTAGTTAACAAACAAAATACATAAAACACTAGAGGAACAAGAACAACAGGATCTCATAGACAACACCATCAGAGATTTTCATCTCCATTTGTGAGAGAATATGAAATTCTGTAAAATAAAGAATAAACAAAACTTCACCCACCACCATCCTCTGAAATAGAAGAGGGGATCAACACCACCATCCTTCAAAAAAGGAGTGGGACAAACAAAGAAATTGTCATTTCCTTTTTATTAATACTTAATATAAACTACAACACAAAAAAAGACGTAACAAACAGACAACAAACACAGAACATTGAAATGGAACAAAACACAACTGTGGTGGCATGAAGTCACGAAGTCTAGTAAGGCCACACATGGCGGCAACAGAAGCCTATATGTGGAGGCATGTGGGCTCCACGTGTGGATGACTATCTGCGTAAGCACTGCACGCACGACTCTATATAGTGGATCCTTCAGCCAGTCAATAGATCAATACCTAACGATCCCTCTAGTGATGCACGTTGGTGTCACTGGCCATTGGAAAGCTCCAAACTATACTACGCCATGCTGAAACACAAAACAACAACAAAACAAACGAAATATGAACGACCGAACGTCACCACTGACAACGGGTAGTGGCTATCAAATAGGGGGATCTGAGGCTTCCACCCCCCACGGCGAAAAACTGTCATTTGGGACTCAAGGGGCCACACTTTATTTTTTATTTGAAGAAGGAGATAATGAATGAGAGATGAAACAATGCAAGCGAAAAGAAAGGGCAATGGGAGAGATGATGACTATAGCTATATATATAGCTTTGTGTTTGTAGATAATTGACTTGCATGTATATATACTATGATATTAGTTTTTTTTAAAAACCAATCTCATGATCTCCTAGCTAGCTAGTAGCTTATAATTATAGAGGATTTTAGCATAATTAATTGCTTTATTAATATTATTATAGCTTGTCTCCACTTTTAGTGTACGTGGTGTGAAATATGTATGTACATATGTACCATGCTTCTTCTGATCGTTTATATTAACCTCTCAATTCCTATACATGTCGTTTAAGGGAGTCGAGACCAATATTCCACTATTTATGTTTTGATCTCATTTAGGAGATCAGTATGAATATACTTCATGACTGTTTTTGGGTATGATTATTATTATTATAAGGACTTTACATGATGCATTTAGCTTGGATTTTAATTGGGATTCATCAATATATGTACTTTATCTTTAATTTCTTGGATTAATATTATAGATTATATTAACATATAATATAGTCCTTTTTCATTTCTCTATAAATTTCACTAGAATATTCCAGAATTAGGATAAGTGGCAATCGGTTAGCTTTTCTGTGATTTATTATAACACAATTGATTCTCTCTGTAATGTGTATAAATATATAGCTTCACTATTATGAATACAAGGTGATTTTCATGAAAACCTAGCTACCCTACATGGTATCAGAGCTACTCAACTAGCAGTCTTTTAATCCATGGCTTCGGTTTCGAATTCCTCCATTCCTCCACATTCTCCTTCCCTTATTTCTATCTTTTCTCATGTTGTTACTCTGAAACTCACCATAGAAAATTACTTGTTATGGAAGGTGTCAATCTCAGCTTACCTTAGAGGACAAGATCTTTATTACTATGTTGATGGAACCTTGCCCTATCCAACAAAAGTTCTTCTTGCTACCTCTAATGAAACACCAAAAATCAACCCTGAGTACACATCCTGGGTGTGAACAAACCAACTGGTACTCAGTGTTTTCTTCTCCTACCTCTCAAATTCTGTCATTGGCCATGTTCTATTGGCCTCCACCTCTTGTTCTCTATGGTATTCTTTTAGCTCCATGTTTACAGCAAATTCCCAAGCCAAAGAGTTCCAACTTCGTTTCCAATTAACCAACCTTTCTCATGGTGACAACAATATCACATAGTATTTTGGAAAAGTAAGAGCTCTAGTTGATAACCTTGCTGCTACAAGCAACCCCTCATCCAACAAAGAGCTTGTCACTTACCTTCTTTCAGGCTTAGGCTTTTGTATGAAGGTTTTGTGACCTCTATTACAACTTGTTCTGCTCCCATTACCTTTCAAGAGCTCTACCAAATGCTTCTTATTCATGAGAATTTCCTTGCTCATTCCTCTAAACAAACCGTTGAAAAAGGAGAAATTGCATGTTGATGGCACTTTTGAAAGAAGGCAGACTAGTAGCTAAAGGCTACCATCAACAATCTGGCCTTGATTTTCATGACACCTTTAGTCTTGTTGTGAAATCTACTACCATTAGATTTCCTTGGTTGTTTCTCATGGATGACATTTGCGCCAATTGGATATTCAAAATGCATTTTTACACGATGATCTACTAGATACCATGTATATGCAACAACCACATGACTTTATTGACTCAAAATATCTCATTTATGTCTACAAGTTGCATAAGGCCATTTATGGCCTCAAACAGACCCCTCGAGCCTGGTTTGACTGCTTAGTTTTTGGTTGGCTATGGTTTTTCTACTTCTCAGTTTGACCCATCATTTTTCATTCTTTATCATGGTGAGTTAAATATGTTCATGTTGATTTATGTGGATGATATTGTGGTTACTTCATCCAAACCAAGTGCAATTGACAACCTTATTGATGCTCTATCGCAAGCTTTCCCTGCTAAAGACCTTGGCCGATTATCCTTCTTTATTGGTTTAGAAGCAAACTACTCTAGCTCTGACCTTTTTCTGTTCCAAAGGAAATATATTAAAGAGCTCTTGGTGAGAAGCAATATGCTTCATTCAAAACCTATGACTTCTCCAATGGCAACCTCTACTAAGCTCTCTCAGTTTGATTCACCTCAGTTTGATGATAGCACTCTCTTTTGGAGTATTGTAGGAGGGTTACAATATTTATCCCTCACTCGACTTGACATAGCCTTTGCTGTTAACAAGGTATGTCAGTTTATGCACTGTTCAAAGGTTTCTCATTGGGTTGCTGTGAAGAGAATCCTCTAGTACCTCAAGGCAACTCTCAAATTTGGCTTATTTTTTAAGTCCAAATCTAATATTTTTCTTCAAGCATACAACAATGCGGATTGGACTGGCTGCCCGGCTACCTGGATGATCGCCAATCAACTAGAGAATTTACTATCATGTTTCTTCGCAATCATACTATTTACTAGAGCTCAAAGAGATAGAAAACTGTAGTTAGATCAAGCATGGAAGTCAAATACAAGTCTTTCTCATCCATTGCCGCTGAATTGATATGGCTTAAACCATGCTTAAAGACTTAGGTATCCCTTTGCCTAAAGCTCCTATACTCTGGTGTGACAACATATGCGCTACATATGGTTTTGCAAACCCTATCTACCATTTCAGAACAAAGCACATGGACATAGACTATCACTTTGTGATAGACTGAGTTGCTGTTCAAGCCTTACAAGTCTCCTTATGCAGCTCAAATGATCAACTGCTTGATGTATTGACTAAACCATTAGATTTTGATAAATTCTTTTCTTCACTTGAGTCTCAATGTTGTTGACACCTCATTAGACTTGAAGGGGTGTATTAAAATCTAATATAATCCTTTTTTATTTCTTTGTAAATTTCACTGTTAGAATATTACAAAATTAGGACAAGCAGTAGTCGGTTAGCTTTTCTTTGATTTACTGTAAGAGAATTGATTCTCTTTGTAATGCGTAAAAAATTATAAATACACAGCTTCACTATTATGAATACAAGGTGAATTTCATGCAAACCTAGCTGTCTTACAGATTAATCACTTCGGAAAGATCAAGATTTTCGGATGCAATTAATTTGAATCTTATAAAAAATATTAAAATACACATTTTTTTTTTGGGCTAAAATATTAGTTATTATAAAAACTATGGCCCACTAAATTGGCTACTCTAGTTAGAAATCATATGTCTCGTCATGAATCTGTATTGGCGTAGGTACGTAAATTAGTTAATAAAGCCGCGGTGTGAAATGATTCAGTTGGTAAATTAATCCTGTTAGGCCGTAACAGTATATAATGTAGTTACAACTAATATATTAATTTAAATTAGGCTAAAACCTAGCTTGAACCAAATAATGTGTTAATAAGTTATATTAATTAGTACACTAATTTGATTATGAAAGATTTCTTATAAGATGTTTGAAATATAATTTAAATAATTAACTAAGAGAATATTTTTAACACACTCAGCACATGATGACATGCAGTTAATGTGCAAGCTTTCCGCATCAACAATTAATATTGCTAAAAAATAATTGGTGTTTTGATTTCATTGAAGTAATAATGGGTCACACCTGAAGTGGTATATATATATATAAACATGCAAATGCATTGACGTACTTCTATGTAGCGAAACTCATTAATTAAATATATTCATTCTATTATCTAAAATTTTTAAACAAGTGATAATTTGAAAGTACTATTTGTATTCTCAATAGAACAACAAGCTAGGCGAGCATTATATATATATATATATATATACACACACACACAAGGTTCTACGTAATGGGGCAATTAGCTAGTACGTACGTAGAATACAAAAGATTTAAAGCAATTAACCATAAATTTAAGAATTCATCGTTATATATTATGATCAACGTGGCAACAACTAGCTAGATAGCTAGTCTTTTCCGAAGCAGGCAGTTTGGCTTTTCCTTGAATTAGAAAGTAATTAAACGTTATATTCATGTGATGACCTACATACATACGTACTACCAAGTCAAGCCAAGAGAATAATTAGATGCATGCATTCATGCACTACAAGATTTTCGAGTTTTTAAGACCAATATATCATCCCAGGACTAACTTTCGTGGTTAATAAGTGTATTTAACACGAACAGCCCTCCCGAAAAATAAAAAATTGCGTTTGCCACAAATTTTGCTCGGTTGTATTATTTCCCGCGGTTAAAAAAGTATTTGCGGCGAGTTCAAATCTCGGGAAAAACTTTTTTATACGAAACGCACCAAATTACCGTCGTTTTGTGTAAAACCTAGCGCACAAAACGTCGTTCCCCCCCCCCCCCCCCCCAAAATCTCGATTCTGTTTTCCCTCTCACCCCCAACCCCCCGCGCGATCCTTTTCCCTTCTCCCATTCCGATTCTTTTCCCTTCTCCCCCCTCCCCGCATCGATTCTTTCCTCCCTCTCCTCCCTCCGATTCTTCTCTGCTTCTCCTCCTCCCCAAAATAGTGAGATTCTTTTATGTGGAAAGTCTCGTCTCGCTGCCCTTCACGCCGTGCACTGCCGCCTCCTCCCACACTGTGCCCACCACGCCGTCACCGCTTGGCTTAGTAGGTGAGTCACTCTCTCTCTCTCTCTCTCTCTCTCTCTCTCTCTCTCTCTCTTTTGCCTCTCTCTCCATTCCCCTGTCTCTCGACATCGCAACCTAGGGTTGCTCTGAAAATGTTGTGAATGCTTCCAGCCGAGAGTCCTCCTCTATTCCTTCGTAAATGCACTTTCATTTCCCTTATTTTGATATTTAAATTTGCATCTTATGAAGAATAAGAATTAGTTAATACATCTCTAGATGTTCTTTCTTTATTTTTCCGGCATCATGATCTCTTAAGATTTATTATATGCCTTTTATTTTTCTAGTTAATGATTCCTAATACTTTGTTGCATTTTGTTGTAGATTAATCTTGATTTTAGGTTTTCTTGTTGTGATTGTAATGTTGTTAAGTATCTCCAGGGCAATGCTTCTAATTTTTTCTTTTGAAATAATATTGATTAATTTCTGTTTGGTTATTTTTTTTTCTAGGTTTATTTCAAAAAAATGCTTAGGTTTATTTTGTTGGAGATTAATCTTGATTTTAGGTTTTCTTACCAAATATAATATAAGTTCCCTTTGTCTACAACTATGCACTTTGATTGCATTAACTAGAAAAATTGAAGGACACTTGGCATTGAAGGACAGCACTGTAAGTCTGCTATTAAGGACTTCATCTTCTAGGGTTTGGTTCAACTCAAATCCTAAAATGAAGTCACTGAGTTCAGCATCCCTCTTACTCTATTTTTGTTTTGTTTTTTGTTAATTTTTTTTTTGTGTTCATTTAACCAAATGCATTCATCTCTAGAACAGCCACATCAATTTAAACTGGTAAAATATAACTTACTAATTGTGTAATCCATGTATTGTTTACTTGTTTCAATATAATGCCATGCCAGCATATTTACTAACCACTTACATTTGTCAAACCTAGGAAATGATTTAATACTGAAATACAAAAAAACTGCTGGTTTGGAGGTCATTGTTTAGGTTTGTTTTGGTCTGTTTTTAGAATATTCTAAGTAGTGACACTATGCAACATGTGGTAGTCCACTCTATTTAGTAACAAAAGCTCTGCAACTGTTTATGATTGGGAATGTGTACCAAGTGTACGATAGTACCAAATTTGCTAGGATTATTGTGGCTTGATAATCCCTGATGTCTGATCTAAACTCAGTTGAGTCAAAGACATATGTCAGTAATTTTAGTCAGACCTAGGTTTGGATACTAGAGTCAAAGAAGTGTCTACCTATTATTGTAACTTTTGCCCCACATTGGAATGACTGTACTGGACTGCCAAGCTTATAATACAGCAACCCCATCTTGAGATTCATATCTGACTATATTTTATATTAGCAAACAAGCTTAAAGAAAAAAAAAAAAAAAACTAGGCCCGTCTTCTAATAACTGTGGTTTTGACATGGTTTTGAGTTACTCACTAGGTACTTTGAGTTATTCACTAGGTACTTGGGTAAGTAGTAACATCAATGACTTCATCAGCAAATTCAATTATTTGTGGTTTCATATGAGAGGAATCATGTCTGATCTAAACTTTGTTGTTATTAGGGACTACATGGGAGCACCAATGTGAGGTTGCTGCATTTAAGGTGATCATCTACACAGAGACATTGCAGTATGTTCGGGTTAATGGGTGGATACTGCAGTCCAGATGGTAAGTTCCTGTAATTCTTGAAAATTATAGTAGAATTGCTGGCAATGGTCTGTTGGAATCAAGTTTGCAATGCATTTGAGTGAAATACAAACTCGTAGAGAGCAGTTTCTGTTTTATATAACTCTGCAGTTTGAGTTTTATGATTACGTATTTTATTTATATTTATTTTTCTGTCCAACTGGAACTGCATTATTTTTACATGGTAGGACATGGATGCTGGTATATATTGATAGACTAGATTTATATGATAATGTTAATTATTGATTATGGCCTCATTATATACTCTTGAAATACAAACAAAGTATTGTGTATATAGTAGAAAGCCTGAGGCTAGGTTTATCTACCCTGCTGTTAAGGCCTCTTGTCATAATATTTTACATTTATTGCCTCTAATTGCAGAGGAAATATGGATTTTAATTTTGACATAATTTACTTATTAAAATGTTTAGAAGAGAATAAACATGATAACTAGGCTCAATGGGCGTAAGCATTGGGTCTGTTAATCTCCGTCTTTTTAGCGAAACAAATGCATTTGTTGATGCCTAAGAATTAATCCCAGCTAAAGGATTTTTTGAGACATATTTCATGGCTGCAGATATTTCATAGCTCATAAAAAATGGAATGCAATAAATATGAGATAATGATTTAGAGGTTGTTGGGATTATTTCTCAAGTCACACAATTTATTGCAATTCATAGGAAGGTTATACTTGAAGTCAGTAAATGGCTAAATGGATAGATCATGTCAATGTTTTTTGTTTTTGGAGACTTAGAATGTATAAATAATTCAACATTACAATGTAGGCCTTGTCAATATTTTTTGTTTGTTGGCTAGGGATAAATAAGAAAGTGGTAAATGACACTAAACCTATAAACTGATTATTACACTAGCCGACCAGCTAGCTCCAGAACAAATAGAAAAGAAATCAAATGCAATATATTGACAATATTATGAAAAGAATATATAATAGGTACTGATTCAGGCCATTGAAAATTAAGTTTTTCATTTCATTCAAAAATTCAAAATAGGCATATCGAGTACGTACTTAGTCTAGTAACATATGTATTGTTTCAGCTCATAAAAAATGGAACCATAATATATGAGATAAAGATGTTTATGTTATTGAGATTATTTCTCAGACTGCCAATTTATTGCATTCCATAGGTGGGTTATACTTGAAGTCAGCAAATAGCTAAATGGATATACCTTGTCAATATTTTTTGTTTTTGGAGACTTAGAGTGCATAAGGACATTCACTGTTAAATGTAGGCCTTGTCAATGTTTTTTGCTTGTTGGTTGTTGACTAGGGATAAATAATTTCTTATCATATTGGAATTTGCATATCTAAATCCAGCTTAATATTAGATTAATTCGCATAAGTGGTTGAGAGAAGGACGAGATTATTAACTGTTAAGGATTAGCGACTAATTCTTTTGTTACAACTAAGCATTTCACAGCATTCAAATATTTTAATGCCATGTAATCTCCATGCTCTCAGGTGATCCTGGGAAGGAATAGACGGACCTCATTGTGCGCCAGTAGTTACATGCATGGGATTGTTTTGACACCACAAGATATGGTATGGCCCGGCTGTGCTTACTGCCAGTGAAGTTGGGAAATTAATAGCTGACTTTCTTCTGCTCCTAGAAGTAGTTTTGTGCCCAAATACAAGATGTAATTGCTATATATGTATGTATGTTATGTATCACTAATCTGTACGTGTCCCACTTCAGTGCTATTATATGAGCATCCACGGGTACTTGATCATCTTTCTCTATTTTAGACTTCTAACTCATTTATTGTATACTTAAATGGGATTGGCAGTGTTATATATATATATGCTGATGTAAGCCATGTGCATGATGGAATATGATATTTAATTAAAATGGCAAAAATTTCTAGTATGGTTTGTTATAAACTCTCTACTTTTGGCTTTAATACAAACGTAGTCAATTATATATATAGAAATTGTATATTGAAATTGTTAAAGCATTTTCATGTTGAAATACATTTAATTATCATTTTATTGTAAGATGTTAGATGAACCAGATGTAGTAGATGAAGTGGTCCAATTTGTGTAATTGCCAAAATGAGAACCAAACATGCATAAGTGGTTGTGGTAGAAGTTAATTTACCACAAAACCGGCCATAGAAATGCATTAAGAAAAGCAACTTATTGGTATCCTATACTAAAAACAAGCAAATAGTTGTGTTTTCCCAGCGTAAGGTAACGTGGCAAATAGTTAATTACAATTTATCAATATTGTAACATAAATTTTGTTGTGGCCATAAGAGTAGCGGGAAATTTTTTTTCCCCAGGACATCATATCATGGCAAACAATCATTTGTTACAAATCATATCGTGGGTAAAAAACAATATCCACTAAAAATTAAAGATTTGATTGAGTTTTTAATACGAAATTCGAAGGCATTAGGGACGAATTTGTTCGTGGCAATAAGGATTTATTTGCCGCCAAAATTTTAATTCGTGGCAAAATGAACATTTACCGCGAGTTATATGCCACGAACATCCCACGGATGAAATTGGTGGCGATTGATCTATGGCCGCGAAATATGTACTTTTAACTACAAAAACCTTCCTTGACTAAAATTCGAAAATCTTGTAGTGATGCATGGATTAATTAATTATGATCTCATGCGTTAATGTCTTTTTTCTTTTCTTTTTCCGGGACATAGGGGATTTTTTTAGGTATACTTTAAAAAAAATAATTATTTACAATCAATTATTTTTAATAAAATAATTATTTTAAATCAAAATAAATAGTAAATAATATTTTAATCATAAATAATTAATTACAAAAGTCCAATATTCATATAATGTGAGGGCTTCGTACCCACTCAAATGTCTTCCTATGAAAAGCAAATTACACTTGCACCTAACAACAGTATTAGATCCTGGAAGGCCTCCATGTTATTAAATTGAGGGTGTAATTACTTATCCAGACAAGACCCTTATTCTGTCCTTGTTTTTCACCCTAAATTTTGGAAGATATTGTTTTTCGTAAAAACTAGGTTAAAAAAAAATACATGGGATCAATATTACTTAATTTCTATTTGAACTGATCTATGACTAATTAGTGTAAAAAAGAGAGATAAACATGAGTGATCATACGTACATTATTTATGAGTAAATATTTTATATTTTTAGAAGAGTAACGCTAAATATATACAATTAACCTTTCATTCTATTTTTATATCATTATATAAAATGTGATGTTTTTATTAGTTTTGGATTATTCTTTATATTTGTTAAATCAAAAGTTGATGAGCAATATCTTTTCATTGTAGAGTAATGAATTCATCTTTCTATTACTATAAATCCAAATTATAAAATCATTCATATTAATAATTCAAGAAAACAAATAAGAGAAATGTGTGGAGGAAAGAGACAAAGGCCCTAAATGAATAGTCATATAAGGCTGGAAGGCTCAACCGTTTATTAATCATGCTAGTGTGTCACTCAGCTTCTGTTGTTGGAAGTATCCAGTATTAATACAAAATTTATATTTTATTTTTTGTCCTTTTATTTTATATATATATATATATATATATTGATAGAAAAAATACTTCATTAATAAAAAAATATATCAATGTATTAAAAGTCACTTCCTTAATTATTAAAAAATTATTTTAAAAAAATTTAAATATATAAATAATCAAAATGAGAAAACAAACTCATATCTACTAACGTCTTTTATCAATACAAAGATGGACTCTGCATAAGCCATGTCAAAAAAAAAGAAAAGAATAAGCCAATGACCGTGTAGATAATACTTTTGAGTAATGATACCTATGTAATTATTTTTACAATTTTTTATATAATCATATGTTAAAATAAAAATATTTTTATAAATTAATATTATTTTTATAAATTATTTTATAAAAATATCCTTATTTAAAATATAATTATACAAATAATTATAAAAAATATTGCATCTCTATCATTTTTCTAATACATGTATAAGCGGGAGTCGTGTGTTTTCCCAATCGGCAGGAAGGTAATTTTAAGTGCTTTGGCAGCTAACGCTGAAAGTGATTGTTTGTCGTTACTTTCTGCAGCATATGTGTCTGACAATTACCACGTCAACCTTCTGCACCCTCTCAAGAACGACTGTACCATAACACGTGCAATTCAATTGCCTCGTGTTCTGCACCGATCAACGACCTACTACAAATAGAATGTAGCCGTCCTGCAGGTTTTTTGGACCCATATAAGTCTTTAAAATAAAAAATTGGTAATGTTGTTCCATTGTCCGGTACTAACTTTGACACATATGAGTTACGTTTTTCTTACTTTACTTTTGGATGTATAGTTGTCAATTTGTATACTCTATGTTATAAAATATAATTTTTATTAGTAATTTAGTGTCAATCAACTTATTTACATGAGAAAAATACTATAATTATAAAAATAATATCACAAATTATATGATTTTACGTGATTCATCAAATATAAAATTATTTTTATTATAAAATAAATACAACAGATTAGTTGACTCATGACCTTATTTTATAAAAATATTTTTTGTAATTTATTTTTAGATGTAATAATAATATTTACATAAACTAAAGTTGAATGTTTAAGTCAACTCAATGTAATTTATTTTTTAAATAGATTATACAAAAAGTATTTGTATATAGCATGTTATCCATTATTTAAAAAGATTGGTCAAGATGTATGAGCTAAATAATCTATTTAAGTAAATGGATTGTGTGCTCAAGTTTGACATATATAATAGTAACCTATGCCTCGATATGGTACAAACACAAGTTACAAATATCATGTCATCAACCTTATTTGAAAGGAAAACAAAAGTGCTCCCTCAAGATAAGTTGGTAATTATGGGTTTTTGGACATTTGCTACAAGAAAAAGTTGTAGAAATAATCAATCTGATGTAAGTAAAATGACTGTTTTTGTTGGGAATAACTTTTTACGACGTTCTTTCTTACTTTTTGTGACAAAATTTGATGTCGCAAAATGCCTATTTTCTTGTAGTGATTATCGAGCCATATGATTTGAAATATGGATGTTGTCGACTTAGAGCGAAAAATCTTAGAATAAATAAACCTAAGCAAAATCTAAGTAGAGTGCCAAACGTGAAGGGGATCAATATTGCAAAGAATATTATATATACATATATATATATATATGTATGTATGAGTTCTTTTGAATTGCCACTAGCTTGCACTTAATGATTATAACACTACCAAAAAAGCAGATATAAATAACCAATTAACTACATCCAAAATCACTGTTTTTACTATAAATAATTTTTTGCGACGTTCTTTCATACTTTTTGTGACAAAATCTGACATTGCTAAAGGCCTGTTTTCTTGTAGGGTATAACATCCCTCAATTAAAATTAGATACGTAGGAAATTTCATAAAATACAAACTACAGTAAGCCTCATCTGATTAAACTCATCTAACATGAAAAATCCCCTTCACTCGTACATGCCAAAAAACCTAGAGCTTCTAATCATTGTAGTAGAAGAGGAACTTGCTCTCCAAGATGGAGAAGATTTCATAGCTGAGCTTGTCAATGTGGATGCTCGGTTCCTGCATTTTTGACGAATTTGAACCCATTTGCTTGAAGATTCTGAGAAAGTTGTCTTATAGAAAGAAGCATCTCCTAATTTTCTCTTTGAGGAACCAAATTAATCTTCGTTTTAGATCTTAGAGTCCTTCCCTTGCATGTCCATCTGCACACACCTTTAACATATATAACTTAAAGTATGAAACCTGTAAAGAGTTTAAAAGTATCTCTCTTTCTCTCTCTCACGCTCAAACATGGCTAAGTAGCAAGAGGTTTTTTTATTCTTTCTCTAATTTTCTTTTTGTTCCTTGTCTCATCATGAGAAACTCAAGAATCAAAAGAAAATTTAGAGGTAAATAAAAAGACTTGACCATTTCGTATGGATTGGGTATTGAATTTCTAGAGATGGGAAGGCTACGGTGGGAAAGGGAGAGTGCAAGGGTATGACCACAACATGGGTATTGAATTTCTTATTAGTTGTAGTCAGGCGCATAAGAGGTCAAATAGAGGGCCTACATGACAATAGTTTATTAAAAGGCCATGGTGCCCCTGATCTCCATGTGTGAACAAGTGGAAGTCGAGATACCCAGATGATGATCACACTAGTTACACACCCCTAATCGTCATGTGCAAGTGTGTGCAACCATACAATTTGTGCAACACAAAAATATCACAACGGAAAAAAATAAAAGGGCTTGTCGAACTAAGTACCAGAAAGTTAAAACCTTACATTCCAAAATAAAATTCTCCAAGTAGGTTTATACAGTCATTCATTGAAATACAACTAAAGATAAACTAGAACCAAAGTTGAATATGGGAGGAGATCAATCTCCAACCAATCACTCCTCTGATGGAGCTAGTCCCGCTAGTTCAAACTCTACCTTGCAACAAAACTAGGTTTCCATGAAATAGAACCGCAAGTAGAAAGAAAATACCACATAAGATTATGACATCTTAGCAAGTAAGCAACCAAACACAACCAAGAATTTAAAATACATTTAAGCAACCAATACATTTTCACTAAACACACAACAACACATGCAAGAATAAATTCATCATTTTTCCTGAAAAGGACATGTTAACTCATACACACCAAAAACTCAGTTTTCGGCCCACATCACAAACCATTTAATAAGTGCACACTATGCTTTTCTTTCGAGACCATTTGTGCATCCTAGCTCATTTCGTCATACCATGGATGACGATCGTGCATGCGATTTCGTAATAAGAGATACTCAGCTTCGTGCTTAGCACGTACCATGACTAAGCATCCTCTAACCACCGCCAGCAGAGGGGTCATGGAGTCGGCATGAGAGCATTACAGTTTCGTCCAAACCTGTTGTCGCCTAAGGATAACCCTGAGGATATCACATCAGTTTATTATGCTCCCTAGTGACCAGAGGAGTTCCATCGAAATAACGTTTCATCTCAACTTGGGGTCGTGATCTATACAATCATTTTATTAGGCATGCACCATGGCCTCCTCTAGGGACTATATGCATACCCTGGCTCCCTTGGTCACACTACGAGTAACGACTATGCATGTGATTTCATAACGAGTGATACACAGATCTACGCCTAGCGCATATTGTAATCGGGCATCCTCTAACCCCGTCAGTAAGGGGACCACAGAATTAGCACGAGAGCATCACCATCTCGTTCGATCCCGTTGTCGCCCAGCGACAACCCAAGGGACATTATTCAATTTTATACGCTTCTGAGTGACCAGAGAAACTCCATTGGGATAATGCTCTATCCTGACTTGGCATCGTGATACACACACACCCACATGTTTTGACCAATCACATCACCCAATTTGCAGACATACACCACAGTATCACAATATAGTTAAATAATGATAATAATTAAATAACGAGCTATGCATGATGGAAAGATATTGGACAACATGATAATGACACTCGAAAGGCAAACATAATCATCAATATAATCACATCAACAATTCCAATTCACAACCAATCAAACTATAGGGTGATCTCATCCTCTATTTTATGGTCTCGGGCCCAACCAATCCACTTTTTATTGTTATTATTATTCTCCAACCCTTCATTGGGCTGGAGGCCTAGTCCAACCAACCAGGTAGTATAAGATATTTAAAGTATATATATTATTTTAAACTCTAAAATTGTTTTGGAAGATTACTTACCATGCAGTCGGGCAATTTCTGGAAGATCACACAAGAGTCGGTCTACAACCCTGCGTAACGTTGAGCGAGCCCATTGCGAGATGTCGCCAAAGGACAACAATGGCACAAGCGGGCATCGACGATTTTCGGAGTTTAAGCTCTCGGATCGGGGTGGCTTTCAGAACTTAGGGCACTAGTCTCCACGTAATGTGTCATGGGATGGGCTGCAAGATATTTAATCACTAAAATAGCCAAAATATAGGATACATACAATTCGTGAAACAATTCCAATCAGCCACCAATAATCCACTTTAACTTAAGACAGCCAAGTAATCACGTTTCACAAACAACATCCACTAATCCAGGAATATCATAAAGGCACAACCTCATATAAATTCCTAAAGTTTGTATTTGATGATTACCTTGTAGCCCTTCGAATTCAGAAGTAAAATGAGACCTTCCGCTAGAAATCCAAAACTACTAAAAATACATAAGGTGAGAAACTCACGAGTGAATACATCACGGTGGTACTCTAATAGGGTGATTGATGACACCCATGGGGAGATAGAAACTCGCAAGTGAAAAAATTGCAAGAAATGGAACAGACGAAAGCAGGGGGCTTACCAGAGACGAGAGGGCTAGACGGTGGTTGGATAACACTGGGAATGCACGAAGGGAGAAGGCGAAAGGAACTGAGGCACTCGAACCTCCACCAACGTATGCTTCTAGAACATCAGGTTCCCCTCTCCCTTACTAGAGCTTGCTCTCTAAGAACCAAAGGATAAAAGGGTAGAAGAGAGGAAGGGGAAAAGGAGATCAAAGGAAAGAGAGAGAGCTTACGGGTAATGAAAATGGCAGTGACGCCCAACGAAGATGTGCGGATGACAAACGGCAACTCTTAATGAAAGATGAGAGAAGTTGAGCTTTCGAAAAAGGTGCAGCGATGGCAGAGACCTGCGGCAGCAACTGGGACAGTCACTAGCTCCTCATGGGTTGCTGAAGAAAGGAGGAAGGCTAAGAAAGAGAAGAGAGATGGGGGGGGGGGGGGGGGGGGGGGGGGTAGTCGGCCCAGAGTAACCAAAGGGGAAGGAGAAGAACAAAACTCAGGGTTTCTATCTTAGATCAAAACGCATAGCATAGGTGGAAGGGCTCATGGGTTGGGTTGTAGCACACGGGCCGAGCCCTCTAGCGCACACACACGACCCAATTCGATTAAAAACACAAAAACACTAAGACCCAACTAAATTAAATAAAGTAATATAAAACAAGATCACCGTAAAATAAAAGCACAATATAATAAAATAAAGTAAAGTAAAATAACCAAATAATAATACAAATAAAATACACTATACAAAGGCCTAATTCAAAAATTAGAATAGAGGAAAAATATTCAATAAATTAAATTAAAATACCACAATGAAATAAAGTAAAATAATAAGACCCCATAATATAATAAGCTAAAATAAAAGTACCAAATTCAAAAAAGACTCAATAAAATAAAATGCTCATTAAATAAAAGAAAACACAACAAATTAAACTATCATAAAACTTAAACAATAAAACCAAGAATAATAATAATAATAATAATAACTCAAATGAAAGAACCAATATTAATAATTAAATGAAATAAATGAAAACACTAAAACAATGAATCTCACAAAAGCCAGTAACAAAATAAATAACATATTCCAAATGATAAATAAATAGAAACACCAACAATAATAATAATAAAATAAGATAAAACAATCAACGATAAGAATAAAATCAATACGTAAAACTATATAAAACTTGGGATTTTACAAAAGCTGTTATTTGGATATTAATAAATTGACCAGTGAGAAGGTTTTCTCTATATGTATTGCATGCGGAGCAACTAAAAAGATGCGGGGAGTACTTTTCTCCTAAATTTTGAGATAGGTTTTTCATAAAAATTAGGTTAAAAAACACACATAGAATCAAGATTACTTAATTTCTATTTGATCTCTATGACTAATTAGTGTAAAAAAGAGATATAAACATGAGTGATACGTACATTATTTGGTAAATATTTTATATTTTTTAAAAGTATAATGCTAAATACGACGAATTTTTTATTCTACTTTTATCTTAATATATAAAATGTAGTGTTTTTCTTATTTTTTCTTATTCTTTATTTTAAGAAATCAAAAGTTGATGAGCATTACCTCTTCATCGTAGAGTAATGAATTCATCTGTCTATAACTATAAATTGAAATTATAAAATCATCCATATTCATAAATCAATAAAACAAATAAGAGAAATGTGTTGAGAAAAGAGGCAAGAAGTTGGCCGGTTGGCCTAAATAGAAGAGTAGTGCTAATATGCCTTTTCAATTTATCCACTTGGTGTGCCCCTAGCGTAATTTGTACTTTTTATTATTTTATGTCAAACTTTTCTAAATATGCTTAAAAGTTTAAAATATATATATATATATACATATTAATAATCACTTCCTTAACCATTAAGCAAAACTCTTTTTATTTTCAAAACATTAAAGGCATGAACAATAGAATCAGAGAATAAAATAAGACTCAGATAATAGCATTTCCTAGAGTCATTATATAAGGCTAGAAGGGTGAACCATATAATTCTCATGATGTAATTCAAAATCTTTGTTGAGTATTTTATTTTTATGTTTGGGGGAGAGATATGAGGCTATCATTTGCTTGCACTACAAGAAAAATGGGTAATAATCATTAGCGATGAAAATGACTATTAGCGACTAATAGAAATACAGCAAATAAATAATTTTCTTATAATGTTGGCACGGATTTTGTTTTTATTTTTGTTTTCTGCCATAGTTAATTTAGCTTTGAACAATGATAGTTTCTATGACTTCTATATGCACTCGATCGTTTCTGTTGAGATTTTACCTAATTTTACTTCACATGTTCCAAACATGAATCTCAAGGACTCAATATATGTAGTATTGCATGCGGAGCAACTAAAAGACGCTGGTAGTAGAACTTTTCTCCTAAGTTTAAGGCTTTTCACTTTGTCACATTTTTTGCATAAACTTCTCATCATATAAAAGTTAAAGTAGAACTAGTCTATGCATGGGAAGTTGGATTTATCGTTACTTCATTGGGGCCGCCCCCCATAATATATACGACTTGTTCATCACTCCCTAGCTACTTCACTTAGATCCTACCCGAATTAATGTATGTATGTACATATGTATGTATATTACGAATGTTGAATCATCAGAGATTTTTAGATGTATACACTACAAGAAAAACAGACTTTTAAGGCCAATTATATATTACGAACATGACTATTTGAGACGAAAACAGTACTGTTTTTGTCTCAAATAGTCATGTTCGTAGTATATAACTAGCCTCAAAAGTCTGTTTTTTTTATAGTGATAATAACATTTTTCAGTTATTTTAAAATCAATATTGATGGTGGCCATGACGGTTGTAACATATAAGGGGAGTAAAGTTAACATGTGTAATATGGTCATTATGAACCTCGTAATATACATACATATGTACGTATGCATGCATCAAAGACTTACAGTCTTGATCTTATTTGGAGCAGAGTACATATGCATGCATCAGTGCTACTGTACTTGTGGTGATTATATTGATGACCTCTCTCTATACAAAGAGAGGGCATTTATTGGAGTTAGATATATGCCCACGTCCTTACTCTCATAAATCATAATTTGAACAATAAAGGGATCACGACAGTGTAATATGTATCATTATATCTCATCATATACATATTGGGTTTAGCTAGCCTTGCAGTACTACGTACGTCGTACGTCAAACATATTCATCGACTCTTCTTAAGTACTCGATGGCACTTTGAAAAAATATAGAATATATAATTGTTGAGCTAGCTGCCGAATAAATAGTTGATTAATTTAAAGACAACCGAGTATCACATGTATGGTCGAAATTACGTACACTTTTTTTTTTATTTGTGTAAAACACTAAATTAAAGTATGTTTTTCATGACTTTATTGTCTCTCCATATTAAGACTAGCTACCTTAGTATGTTGAATATATTATATTGTCATAACAATTTATGACTATATATCGGGTGAGAAAGGAAAATGTACGTCTGCTAGCTTTGAATTCTTGTTTACGACCGATCGAGACATTGTTATTCCGGCGGAAATCGATAATTTGTCTCTATTTCGCTAGCTCTTTTCAACATCAATAAAAGTTGTTACTGTATCAATTAACCATTTTCATTAATTAATTACGTGCATATATGGTCGGCTGGGAGTACCCGGCCAAAAAAATTGGAAAAAGAAAAATCTAATGTCAACATCATTCAAGTTGAGATACAATTCGGCCCGCCTCCAAAAACAAAAATGTGCATCAAGTGGTGCATGGATTTATACTGGGATCATGAACGAAGACTATGACTTGGTAGCTGCATGCAGATCATGATCCGGCGCCCGATGCGATCGAGTCAATGCAGGCAGAGGAATAATTTGTTGGTCATCATGTGAGAGATCGAGATCTCGATGGAGTAGTAGTAATCCCAAAGAAAACTGGAATTGGAAATGTTGGTCATGGATGAGGCATATATGCAGCTCACATAGGTTTTGTGGAATAGATTTGAAGACCAGTTGCAATATGCATGCGTACTACGCGGTGTCCACAATTTCTTTCTAGATTCGTGCTTAATTCATCATGAATCATACAATAAATGGAGCTTCAAGCAGTCGCCCCCACCATCCATATCTTTATGATTCAATCCATCATGACTACTTTCGATTATATATATATATATATACATCATGTGTGTATAGAAATATATAAACATATTATATATATATATATATAGAATTATTAAGTTACAAATAATTTGATAATAACTAATATGACTTGTATAAATTAGATCCATATATGTATATACTTAGATTTTTTTTAGGCCGCACGAAACAGTACAGCATGCAGTTGCCGATCAATAAGAAAACTAAAATATATATAAAAGCGTCATATATATATATGCATATATATATATATACACACATAAAGTCTAGTCGGAAAACATATTAAGAACAAAAATATTGCGGGCCTCTCTTTCAGCGGTCGATGATAGTCTTGGTCAACAGGTAATGCCATTTGAAACAAGTTTTTTTTTTCTCTGGATTAGGTTAAGTATTTCATAGATAAATTAGAAAGATATAATGATACAAAGTTTAATGGGGTGGAAGTCCCCAACAGCTATCCCAAAAATAAACAAAAGCAGCACTAACACTAAAAATAAAACTAAAAGCAAACTATTTTGCCAATAAATTGGCTCTAGTCTAATTTTCATCACCCGCTCAAAAGCGGTTTTGACATAATTTGATAAAAAGATTATAAACCTACAACTAAAAGCCGCAATGGAAAAAGGTGCGTTGCATTTTGTTGATTTGTTCCAACTGAATGAGACTATCACATCCATATTTTTTTGATCGTTGATTATTGAAAGTAGGAAAATAGGAGAGAAGAAACTTGTGGTAGATCTGATACACCGGCGAAGAACCACCAGCAACGATGGTAGCGCGTAGAGAACACGCGCCACACTAAACAAGAAACAAGAACATTGATCTAGATGCTTGGAAGCTGTTAACTCCGGGAAAGCCACGCATGGCGGCTAAAGATTCCCTATGACACGGCGGCTCGTGAGGACCATGCACACTGTGAGTAATGCGTGAGACACAAACACTGCACTCCTGGACAAAAGGCTAATACCGCTTGACAAATCGGCAGTTGGGGAATCTGACGGGGGCTGTGTGGCAGTCGAAGAATGCCAACAAGTAGTAGATTGAAAATTCAAACTTCAATCTCCAGAAACACTAAAGAAAATCTTGGAAAAAACTAAAGAAAAATGAAAAAAAAAAAAACACTTAGAAAAAGGACCGGACGGGCAAAGGGGGAGGAGACGAAACCCCACCCCCTGGACGGAGACGCGATAGTCGGCTGAAGAACAACAGGCGTTCGGTAGAGAGAACACAAAAACGAAGACTTCCCTAATATTTGAAATAAGTCACTATCAGTAAAGGTTGACATCTTGTATTAAAGGCTCCTCATAATCTCTCTCTGGGTACATGATGTGGCCATGCGATCAAGAAATCAAGGAGATAAACACGTATGCACACGCACAAACTCAAAATACCAACTACTGACATGCTAGCACAGGGATCGGCTTTCCAACAATGATTTTGGCAATTAGTATACGCTAGGATGGGGCCAGTTCATCAACTACAACTTGTTCACGTGGCCTATCATAGATCTTCTAATTAATGTACCCTTTTCGTAAACCAAAATCTCTAGATGGATTTTTTTTCGGTTTTTGGAGGCGCCCATGCCAGACTTCTATTAGGGTTTTTATTTTTATTTTTTTATGTTAGGCTTCTATTAGGGCTTCTATTAGGGTTGAAGTATGATGATTCACTTTCATGTATGTTAGAAGTATAAAGAAGTCCTTATATATAATGTCTAACATGTAGAACGAAGTTCATGAAGCATTGGATTTTGACAAAAAATTAAATCCAGATATATATGATCTAAATATTTGTATCGATGGTTAAAACTCTTATATATTTTTTTAAAACTATATATATAATTAATGCCTATAAAATTACTTTATAAATATTAGATTCCGTACTTTTGTGATAAAAGTCTGTTAATTAAGAAGTGGTCCTTGAAGATCTAGCTAGGCAAATTAATAAAGTTGAATCGTTGATAAATGCACGAAACATTTCATCGGCCAATCGTGAAGCTAGGCCATGATCATCATCTGATCTGTGAATGATCAAGTGAATATTGTACGTAGGTGGAATTAGAAAATGAGACCTGATTACAGCTAGCAGCTTGGACAAATTCTACTGATCATCTGTTGAAAATTAGACCGGTTTGTTAACATATTCAGTCCGATAATTGGAAGTCATCGTCCACAAATCTGCGTTCTAGTGAATGTACTTTGACTGATAAAAAGGGGGAATTATGAGTATTTCACTACAAAAAAATTGGTCTGTTGTGATATTTTTATAGTAGTTAGATAAAAATGTCACAACAGGCCAGTTTTCTATTTGAGACATAAAAATATCACAACTATCTATTTGATTGCTATAGAAACGTCACAATAGGCCAGTTTTCTGGTAGTGTCTATATATATATATATATGTTAAGGAAGGAATATCAGCCGCTGTAACTGATAATTTTCACAAGGAAATACTAAAAGATTGAGAGATATTCTAGAAGGTTTACATGTCATCACCCATGGGAATATTTTGTAACAGAATAGATGAGCCATGATGTACATTTTACAAATGAACTCTGCCTATAAATATCGTATACTGTACTAAGGAAATCAATGAGAAATCGTGAGCACCATATTTCAGAATTCATTTTCCTTTGTGCATTTTATCAAACACTTGGTATTCTAATACCTTTATCAATATATATATATATATATATTTATATTTATATTTATCAGTTATATATGTATAGCTTAGTCGTTGAAGAAGTGGTTGACGATCTGCATGACGTTTATTAATGTCCTTTATATATGTACATACCGACCATTATTTATATTTGAAAGAAAACCACTAATTAACTTGATCAAAACCAAAAAAGCGTGCTCTAATTATAAATATGGACATATATATGTTGTGTGTCATTCCAGATCATGATGACCAACAAAAATCGAAAAAGAGAAATCAAACATCATGCGCTCCTCCATAATTTACATGCAGTTGCCACTATGACTTGTAATATATTTCAGCCATAAATATTATTGGAGCTGAGAGTATTGGACCTGCAACGAGGCCTTCAATGACTGGTAGCTGGTCCTTTTAGAACTATTAAAAAATTCACCATTTTATCGGTCAAACAACCAGAACTAGAATTGTGACGTTGACTTCCTAAATATACATATGTGGGTATTATGCACATTATTTAAATCTTTGTGGTGGGAAATTATATATAATAATGCTGATGTCAATCGTGAGTATATATATATATATATATATATGCTTAAATAACGACGAAAGAGTAATTATGTGGCGGCTTTTAGGTTTGAAAGTTAGCCAATACTACTTCACGATCGAAGAGAAATTAATTCTGCAATGCTGGTTTCTTACTATAGTATTGGCATTTGACACGATGATAGCTAGGGCACCGTATATCTCGGCCCATGCCCATGCAGCTTCCTGGCTCTCTGTTTTAAATAAACGGTTTGGATTTTATGAGAAGATTAATCTAGCTAGCTAGGTACAAGTTCATTATAAAAAAAAAAAAAAAAAATCTGTACTTTTTTACGCGATAGTCTACTGTTTTAGAAAAGAAGAACTGCACAAAATTTATATTTTTAGGATTTATATAAATTAAATCATTACTTAAAACATCAACGACAAAATTCGTTCCTCGTTTGGTGTAACCTGAAGAAAAAATGGCACAGGTTTTCCGGGGAAAATAATCATTCAGTGTAAGAAAATACACACACGGTTGTTCACGACATGAATAATTATTAATATATATATATATACTGAATAGGAGAGGATTTTTTTTTATTAATGGCCGATCACTTGAAGCATGTGGAAAGCAAGATTCAGACAGAAATGTAACGTCTAGAAATTTGGGTATGTAACTCATCACTAAGTGTTTGGACTCCTATAGTATCTGATCTTCGCGTTCTTGTTGCACAGTGAGCACAACATTTATCATACGTGAAGCCCTCGCCGCAACATACCTAACCTTATCGTTAGAAAACGCTACTTATTCATAGGCTTGTTTCAATTGTCTCTAGTTTTTTTTTTTCAATTAGGTTTTGAAATCATTTTTCATGTGAAGTACATATGTGTTCATGTTGGAATAGGTTGTAGTACATATTTAAATATTATTGATGGTTGAAAGCTCGCAAATGAAAAACATTGAAAGTCTTTGAACTATTAGGCCTCTCAAGTAGGAAAATAAAATTATGAAAAGGCATTTTGGTCCCAGTGGGATTCAAACCTGTGCAAGGGTTGGAGAAAAGGCATATCTCAAGTACCGCTGGATTAGTGCCTATCTTCATTTGTGTGTGTAACCGTTATATAATTTAAATATGATTTCAAGCAGTTATATTAGAAGATATGCAACTTTTCACCGGCTTCCCTTTGGGCCTATAAACTAGATCTGTACAAACACGAGAACTTATATTTTTCGTGATTCCAGTTTCGGTTTTTTCACAATAGAAACTCAAAAAATCTCCAAAATTGTTATTTATAAAGTTCTAGGCTTCGTTGTATCCTGAAAATGATTTGCTAGGAATCCATTAGCAAACTTTAACCGAGTGAGAGTTAATATCGTTTTAAAAATAGTATTTTCATACGCCTCAAAACCTACAAATTTCTCAAATTCTCTTTTCAACTCCATTTTTTCACCAACAATTTTAAGATGATATTTCAATGGAAGGAGGGTCCGATGCGACAACTTTTAAAGTCATGAATCAAGATTTTGTGAAATTAGACATATTTGATGGAATCGATTTTACACGTTGGCAAGACAAGATGAGTTTTTTTCTCACTACACTGAAGATTTTCTATGTTTTAGATTCAAATCTGAAGCCAATTTCTGATCCAACTCTTGAAGATTTTGAAACGGTTAACGCAGAATGGAAGAAATGTGAAGATGATGGATTTGTCTGCAAAGGTTACATTCTTACTCTATCTGATCGTTTATACGATCCTTTTACTGCTTTGAAGTCTCCTATAGAAATCTAGAATTCCCTAGAAGCAAAATATAAAATTGAAAAATTAGGTACTGATAAATTCATAATTTTGAAGTATTTTGAATTCAAAATGGTTGAGAATCTATTTGTTTTAGACCAAGTGCATGAGTTGCAACTCTTGTTTAACAAATTTCTTGATCTGTCAATTAGTATTCCTGAGTCTTTTCAAATGGGAGCAATTGTTGTAAAACTTCCACCAAGTTGGAATAACTACAAGAAGAAGTTTTTGTGTATGGCAAAAGAACTCACTTTAGAATGAATTGGAAAATATCTACAAATTGAAAAAGAGAATAGAATTCATGATGACAACTATTTTAATTCTAAAGTGAATGTTGACAGTATTAAAAAAGGAGATGACAGAAAATAGAATTATCTTAAAACAAAGAAAGAAAATACATTCACAAAGAATTATTTAACCAACAAAGACAAGAAAAATAAGCAACGTTTTAACTATGAAAAAAGGGGCTATTATATTCGTGAGTGCCGATTTTTATAAAACAAGAAAAAAGAAAATGGCAACAATTCAAACTATACAAATGCAGTTGAAGAAATAATTGTAATAGTAACAGAAAAGTAAATTGGCATGATAACTAAAGTGCATTTCGCTTCTACTACAAATTACTTTGATTGGTGGTTTGATTTTGGTGCTACTGTGCTTTTAAGCGATGAGAAAACACAATTCAAGAACTATGTCATGACTACTAATGGCTAAGAAGTTCTTGTAGGAAATCACAATTCTGTTCAAATTCATGGAATATGAAATGTAAAGATGCAACTTACTTCTGGGAAGAAATTAATTTTAACCTATGTTCTCCATATTCCAAAAATTAAAAAGAACCTTGTATCTATTAATTTTGTGACGCCCCAAATTCTCCTTAAAATAAACACGAGAATCGAGCCGTCGGGATGCTAGCAATATAGGTCACGTACCTCCAACGTCAAGTGCTAAATGTGTGAACATGTGACATGCATAAAATAAAACTCGCATCGGATAATAAAGTCATTATCTAAGTACCATAATTTTTAGAAATATTTTATAAATCAATTTAACATATATTCTCTAACAGAAAATTTAATACAGTCATCTAAAAGATAAATCATAAAAAATACATATTTATAAAAAAGAAAAAATAATTTTCCAAGATAACAATTTCATAACATAATACTCCAACAACGGAGCCGTCTCCTCAGGCTCAAACCTCCTGACATCTACATCCAAAATCTACGATGCCAAGAGGGTATCGCAGGTAAGTACAACCAAACTAAACCAAAAGACAGAAATATACTCATGCAACAACAAAACTCATGAAAACGACACCAAATGCATGAATCTCAAAAGAACATCTTTCTCAAAATAAATAAGATAAACACACGCCAAAATCCCATTTTGGTCCAAAAAATTCCAGTAAAATCATCCACCATTTCCCAGTAAATAATATCCGCAAATCCAATCATACTAGGCGTTACATATCACCGTCCACACTATGATATACACACATCACCAATTATAATGGGCGTTACGTATCACCGTCCCTATTATGATTCATATTCAACCATTTCATAGCGAGCGTTACGTATTGCCGTTCCCGATATGAAATGTACACCCAATGACCATAACGGGCGTTACGTATCACCGTCCCCATTATGACTGATACACAATGACCATAATAGGCGTTACGTATCGCTGTCCCCATTATGTCATCCACACACACGCTGATCATAACGAGTGTTACGTATCGCCGTTCCCGTTATGACTCAGCCAAAAACAATTAAAATCCATAGATCCAATAGCCACATCTCATATTAAAATCCAAACACCAAATCTCACATTAAAATCCCAAATATCATACACATGAACGACCATGCAGTTTCACAATGCATAACACCATGCACAAAATATCCAACATTTAATAAATCCAATCAACTAACAAATGCCAACATCAACCAACACATAGATGTTAATGCAAAAATATATTTAAATCTTAAAAGTTTGTTTGGAAAGTACTTACAGTGGGTAAAAACATAAATCTTTGAGCAAAATGCCAATCTGCATTGTTCGTAACGGTCACTTGTACGTTAGGCTAAAGTGCTCGATTTTGACACCAAAATTTAGGAAGATATTTTTTGGAAGGTGGGGAATCTCATGGAGGTGGTGATGTGGTGGCACAACCACTGGAAGGTGGCGGATTGGGCTCCAAAAGGGTAGAAACCCATTTTCGAGTTTGGGGTTGTACCGAGAAGGTGAGGCTGCGGTTTGAGGAGCTGAGTTAGGGGGATGACCAGCTGAGGTGGGGGAATATTTTAGTGGTGGAGGTGAGGCTCACGATGGCTGGACGGCAGCACAACGAAGATGGATCCATTTCAAGTAGAGGGGCAAACGGCGGAGCTAGGTGGCTTTGGGCTGTGGGTTTTCCTCGCCGGAGTGAGGAGAGGCTGCTGCTAGGTCGCCAGTGCCAAGGGGTGGCCGGCAGTGGCCTGAAAATGCAAGAGAAGCCACAAAACCCATTTCGGATTTGTGGCCGTGGAGGGGTGGTGGGATGGCCGTGGAGCACACCAACGGTACTACTGGACTCGCCGGCTGGTGGGAAGGCTGGCGGTGTGGGCGGTGAAGGGTGGCAGCTGACAGTGGTTGGCTGGACTGAGTTGGACCGGACGTGAGAATAGGGGAGGGGGTTTGTGTTGCGCAAGTCTGGGTCTGAATTAGTGAGGAAGAAAAGGAAAGAAAAGGAAGAAGAAAGAAGAAAAAAGACAAACCAGAAAAAAAACACAATAAATTAAATAAAAACAAACTTGAAATACTATAATTTAATATCAATAAAATAAAATATTTAAAACCCAACAATAAACCGATTTAATTTAAAGAATAATTTCATTATAGAATACTATATATTATTAAGAAAGCACATCAAATAAAATTACATATTAAATAAAAGAATTTAATTCCAATTATTAAAATAATTACTTCACATTAAATTAATAAGAAAAGCAACGTAACTCAATATTTAATTATAAAAATAACATAAAACTAATATTAACTAATCAACAAATCAAATAAATATCTTAAGCAAATAAAACACGACTGCAACTAATGTGTAAAAATACACGTAAATCTGGGATCTCACATTCTCCCCCCCTTAAAAAGAATTTTGTCCCCGAAATTCACTTGGCTGCAACTAAGAGAACTCCAATAGTTCACCTAACACATCACTTAATACTCACTCCAAACATTAGCACAATCAACTATTTTCCTCAAATACAAATGGATGTTATTCCATCATAACTGTATAGTCTCCAAATAATATTTCATTTCTAAGACCCCTGAGGTAGCCAATTAATTTGAACTCCACATGTACCAGAACCTTAGCACAACCTCTCAAAATTTTAATGTTCACTAACTCCATACAATAATTTGTGTCACCCTAAAGTAATTCCCAAATTTATCTTTCCCACTTAACCATCAATAAGTATAAGTTACTCAATCAAAAGATAAATCTCCACTTACAAGTATTATTTCAAAATTTCAAGTCACCACTAATTTCTTAAAATTAACACAAGACTTAAACTTCCAACTACATCGCGAGACATCACGCTTTCACGCGCACTCTGATAACTCTCTAAATATATAAAATTAAGTTCTCATAAATTATCACTATCCTATACCACACTTCCAAATCTTAAAGCTTTAGTATCTCATAATTCTAATTATACCACCTTGGTTGACACCTAAACTCCAATGTACATCACCCCAAAAATTCTGTCAACTCTACTCAATTTAATTAAAATGATAACCATGATACACATAATTCTCTCACCCAACTAGACCTTCAACACCCAAAAGAAAGAATAGTCTCAGATATTCAAATTCCTATGTGACTTCAAGTCACGATTAATTCCTTAAAATACCTCGACAAATGCTGCTAACCATTAATTTATCAAATATTAAACTTTAAATTATCCACCCCAAACAACTCGTCTAGAAGTCTAAAATTTAAATTCATTGAATTTAACACCATAAGCTCAAATCAACATCTATCACATAATAAAATAACCCCTCCCAAATCAAATACAAATCAAAGACAAGTACTCTCCAAGGTTTACACACACACAACTATTGCATATCAATCTCTAAGCGTCCACAACCAAAATCAAAACTTCACCAGTAAGAACAAATGATCGCCTACTATCATAAGTATTTTTAAAACAGATTCCATAACAATATACCAATGGCCAAGAATTTCACACTCACATAAAGAGTCCATCTAAAATACAATTCTAATAATCTCCCAGAAATAAAATTAGAATTTAGACACTCAAATACTCAGTGAGACCCATGTAATAAATATACATAAACAGCGTATAAAATATCGATAAGGAAATGCAATTGCATAATTACCAACAAATTATCAAACAAAACTATCTCACAAAGATATAATAATATATCCAACCATTAAATAAAACTCAAGTAATTCACATAAATATTATATAAAAACATAACGAGGAAAAAGATCTAATAAATAATTAAGTAAAAGCCATTTATTTAAGAAAACAAGACCACTTCCTTTGGTAATCACAAATCACCAAAAACTTTTATTAAATAAAATAAGGAGATTGAATTAAAAGAAGAAGGAAAAATAAAATGACAATTAAATTTTTTAAATTCTCCTCAAAATTTAACTTTAAAAAGATTTATTGTAGAAATCTACAGTACTTAAAACCTTTAAAATAAATGAACCATAGTAAGATAAATAAATTAATAAATAATACTAACAAGTCGCCAAAACAAATCCACTCGTCAAAATAAATAGATAAACTTTTAAAATAAAACAAACGGAAATATGAAAAGATAATAAATTTAAACTTATCTCAAAGCATATGCCAAAAAAAAAAAAAACATAGCAGCAATTCATTTTAAATCTTTGTCTAAATAAATTTTTAAACTTCCAGAAATATTTAAAAGACAAAAGCCACAATTTAAAATAAAAGATAATAAACAAATACAAAACCATCTTGTAGAAAACTCATGACATAAAATTAAAACCACACCAAATACATATAATCAATGCGTAAAAGTTTAATAAAATAAAATAACCCACAACAAAATAATAACTTTAAAACAAGAGATTCTATAACACAATATGTAAAATAAATGATTCAATAAAATGAATGATAAAAAATAATAATCTAATCTGAAATATCCAAATTCTAATTTAAACAAAACAAAAGCATACATATAAAATAAATAATTAAATAAATGCTCAACAACTTAACAAAATAAAATCAACTAACTAAAATCTTAACTATTACCCAATTACAATATTGAACAAATATTAAAATAAAATAAAACAAAACCAACAAACCAGTTAGAACTAAGTTAATGTTGAGAATAATAAATAAAAAGCACATTAAAATAAAAAACACAACACAACAAATAAATATAAAAAATCTTACAATATAAATTAGTAGAACAACTTAGAGAACGATTGGAATAATAAAATAAAATAAAATACTCAAACAATAAAACAAGCAATTTTTTTTTTTTAAATAACAAACTTTTCTGGCACAATTCCTAAGTAACTTGCGGATTTATCCAGAATCGAACTACTCTGATACCACCTGTGATGCCCCCAAATTCTTCTTAAAATAAATTCGAGAATCGAGGCGTCAGGATGTTGGCAACACGGATCACGCACCCCCAACGTCAATTACTAAATGTGTGAACACGTGATATGCATAAAATAAAAGTCGCAGCGGATAATAAAGTCATTATCTAAGTACCAGAATTTTTAGAAATATTTTACAAATCAATTTAACATATATTCTCCAATAGGAGATTTAATACAGTCATCCGAAAGATAAATCATAAAAAATACATATTTATAAAAAAGGGAAAATAATTTCCCAAGATAACAATTTTATAACATAATACTCCAACAACAGAGCCGCCTCCTCAGACTCAAACCTCTCGACATCTGCATCCAAAATCTACAACGCCAAGATGGCATCGCAGGTAAGTACAACCCAACCAAACCAAAAGACAGAAATATACTCATGCAACAACAAAACTCATGAACACGACACCAAATGCATGAATCTTAAAAGAACATCTTTCTCAAAATAAATAAGATAAACACAGGCCAAAATTCCATTTTGGTCTACAATAAAATTCTAGTAAAATCATTCATCATTTCTCAGAAAATAATATCCACAAATCCAATCATACCGGGCGTTATGTATTGTCGTCCCCGATATGATATACACACATCACCAATCATAATGGGTGTTATGTATCGCCATCCCCATTAAGATTCATAAACACTCATTTTATAGAGGGCGTTACGTATCGCCGTCCTCGATATGAAATGCACATCCAATGACCATAACGGGTGTTACTTATCGTCGTCCCCATTATATCATCCACACACTATCGATCACAATGGACGTTACGTATCGTCGTCTCCATTATGACTGACACACAATGACCATAATGGGCGTTGCGCATCGCCGTCCCTATTATGTCATCCACATACACGCTGATCACAACGGATGTTACGTATCGCCGTTCCCGTTATTGTTGCCCAGATGACTAATACAAGAGGGGGGGTGAATTGAGTTGTATTTAAAAAAATAACAGTTATAAATCAAATATACAATATAAAATATAAACAGAATAAAAAATAGTAAGAAATGTAAAGAGTAATTTCGAGCCTTCATCCAATTTCTAATTTTATCAAGAGATGTACAAAAATAATCTATGAGTTTCATTTGTAGACTTGATCTCTTTCTTGCTCATGCTTGATTTCTTGATGTGTTTAGCTTCCTTCATGCGTAGACAACTTGAGTTTGAGTTTTCAATATTATTTGTTATCATCAAAATTTATACGTAAATATGAGACTTGAAACCTTGGGTTCAATAATCTCCCCCTTTTTGATGATGACAAATACTTAGTAGAAATCTGCGACCTGCAGTAATACTTAAGCTCCCCCTGAAAATATATGTTAGTATTTCAAGAAAAATATAAACATGATTCTAGCATATATAACAGGGTAGTATAATACTAGTATAAGACTTCTCCCTCTTTTGGCATCATTAAAAAGGAACCGTAATTGGTTTCAGTAAGATTTTTTCTCGTAATAGGTAATAACCAAATAAAACGGTGCATTAGAGAGTAGAAGTTGGAACCACCCATGCCCAAAAAAACCTACAAAGGTTGAAGCCGAATTTTATCATCTCAGTGCGGAATAAGATTTAAATCCGCTTGATGTTATTGACGAATTAGATGTTCCAGAGATTTGAAGTTGAATAATTAAAATTATCCGTGTCCGAGAAAGACAGTAAAAGTTACAGGCCTAGCTTTGGTAATACGGTGCGGAGCCATGCATGTCAGAAAAAACCTGCAAATGTTGGAAGTCTAACTCTGGCAATTCGGTGCGGAGACACGTGTGTCTGACAAAATCTACAAAGGTTGAAGGCCTAGCTCTAGCAGTCGGTGCGAAAGCGGATTCAAATCCACGTGATATTGTTGAAAAAATGAATATTATCGAGATTTGAAAGTCGTTGTTTAAAAGACCGTTTTCACCTATCGGATACTCAAATAAATTTTCACACTACTCATTGATCCAGTTTCTGTTTATTCAAAACGATAGAATGGAGGAGAAAATTTCGTCTAATAATCTTCCGGATTTGAATTAGGAACCGTCTTAACCAGTCATTTTATCTCATGAGGTTGTCAATACCATGATAGAAGCAGAGATGCATTTTTCAAATAGAACTGATTCTGAGGTTATTGCAGCATCAAGAACTCTCAGTGCTCAATATGCTGCCTCTGTTTTGACCATGTCTCGGAGATTACTAGCGAGGACAAATGAGGTTGATCGACTTAACAATCAACTATCCGTTCTGCATTAAAAGCTTGCAAATAAAGGCAGAAAGAATAAGAGGTTAAAGCAAGAAAATAAAGATTTGAGTGAATTAGTTCATGTTTTGAAACTTCAAATAGAGGAATCGGAACGAGTAAAAGTTCAAGCACAGAGTCAACATCAGCAGATAATGGCAGCGTTTCACGAGGGAAACAGAGACAATTATAATTAATCTCGCTAGCTTAGTTTGGTAACTTTTGACAATATGCATCCGGCATATCTTGTAAGCTTGACAAAGTAAGATTTGAAGAGATGACAGTTTGTCTTCTACTTATTTCCATCTTTATAAAAGCAATCCTTAGTTTTATCTAAACCACATCAAATCTTCTTCTCATTGTTGTAGTTCATCTTCATTCTCACTTTACAAAATCTTAATGGCTCATCAATTCTCCTTCAGTGCTTCTCATGATCAATCTATTTCTGCATCTGTCGTAGGTGCCATGAAGCAGCAAAACATTGATTTGGCTAATAAATCAGATCATGATGCCATTTACGAGCTTGTGGGTCTCGGGACTCGATACTCATCTTCCATTGTTGCTTTTTCCGCTCAGTTGCAGTCCAAAACCCGCGAGATAGAGATGCTTAATGAGAAGATCGATATTCTTCAACGACTTGTTCAAGAGTCTAACAAAAAAATAGTAGACTTAAAACAACAGAATAAGGATTTAAAATCCTTACTTGCTTCTGCATTTCGATTGTCTAATCCTTTAGACAAGGATGGCATGATGATTTATGAGGAGCAAATACATTTGAAAGATGAAGCTAAACGTCTCAAGTTTCTGTAGGTCATTTAAGATAATGGAATAAAAGTATCTAGCAGATATTCGTGGCATGCATAATTCCTATTTCTCTTCTAATCATGCATAGTTTATCTTCTAGTAGGGGTTTTGTGAAAATTTCTGCCCATTGATCATGTGTACTAGTGAATTTTAATACAATATCGTCATTCTGCACATGATCTCTAAGAAAATGATATCTAATTTCAATATGTTTGGTCCGAGAATGTTGTATTGGATTCTTTGAAAGATTTATAGCACTTGTATTATCACATTTGATTGGAATGTGATTGTACATAAGTTTAAAATCCTCAAGTTGTTGCTTCATGTAAACAACTTGAGCACAACAACTACCCGCAGTAACATATTCTGCCTCAGCAGTAGATAGTGCAACAGAATTTTATTTTTTACTAAACCAGGAAACTAGTACATGACCTAAGAAGTGACATGCTCCACTAGTGCTTTTTTGATCTATTTTACAGCCAGCATAATCTGCATCTGTGTAGCTAATTAGATCGAAAGATGTGTGCTTAGGGTACCATAGCTCTAAGTTAATTGTACCACTAAGATATCTAAGAATGCGCTTAACTACAATTAAATGTGATTCTTTTGGAGATGATTAAAAGCGTGCACATAAGCACACACTAAACATAATATCTGGTCTACTGGCTGTCAAATATAATAAGCTACCAATCATACCTCGATATACCTTCGAGTCAACTGGTTTACCTGATTCATCTTTATCAAGTTTAGTGGATGGGCTCATTGGTGTTCTAGTTTCCTTAGCATCTTCCATCCCAAACTTTTTCAGCAATTCCTTAATATATTTCGATTGATTGATGAATGTCCCACTTTTTGCTTGCTTAATTTGCAATCCGAGAAAGAATGTAAGCTCTCCCATCATGCTCATTTCAAATTCTTCCTGCATAATCTTAACAAAAACTTGGCACATATTTTCATTAGTAGCACCAAATATTATATCATCAACATAAATCTGAATCAAAAGAATATCATCATTTTCATATTTAATGAAAAGAGTTGTATCAATTTTTTCTCTTGAAAAGCCTTTTTCAATTAAGAAACCACTGAGTCTCTCGTACCACGCTCTAGGAGCTTGTTTGAGTCTATATAGTGCTTTTGTGAGTTTAAAAACATGATTTGGAGAAATATGATTTTCAAAACCTGGATGTTGCTCAACATATACCTCTTCATTTATAAAACCGTTTAAGAAAGTACTTTTAACATCCATTTGAAAAAGTTTGAAATCTTTATAACAAGCATATGCAAGTAGCATTTGAATAGCTTCTAATCTTGCGACTGGTGCATATGTCTCATCATAATCGATTCCTTCTTCTTGATTGAAACATTGGGCTACAAGTCGAGCCTTATTTCTAGTAATGACTCCGGACTCATCTTTCTTGTTTCTAAAAACCCATTTTGTTTCAATAATAGTATGATTTTTGGGTCTAAGAACAAGTGTCCAAACATTATTTCTTTCAAATTGATTAAGCTCTTCTTGCATAGCTAGAATCCAACATTTATCAAGAAGTGCTTCATCAATATTTTTAGGTTCAATCTGAGATAGAAAAGTAGTATGATTGCAAATATTTCTAAGAGATGATCGAGTGCTTACACCTCATGAAGGTTCCCCCAGAATTTGTTCTACTGGATGATCTTTCGCAAATTTCCACTGTTTGGTTACATCTTGTATTAAATTTTGATATTCTTTCCTGATGTCTCCATGTTGGACTTCCTCTATTGTGTTCTCTTTATTGAGATTGAGATTTTTCGTATTATTTATACCTCCTGTTTCTTCATCAATAAATTTCTTGGAGAGTAGAGAATTAGATTCATCAAATACTACATGCATAGATTCTTGTACAGTCAAAATCTTTTTATTGAATACTCTATAAGTTTTACTATTAGTAGAATATCCGAGAAAGATACCTTCATCAGATTTTGCATCAAACTTGCCTAAATTACCTGTCATTTAAAATAAAACATTTGCATCCAAATACATGAAAGTAACCAATGTTGGGCTTTTTCTCATTCCAAAGCTCATAGGAGGTTTTATCTAATTTGGACCTTAGCATAACTCTATTTATAACATAACATGCAGTACTTACCGCTTCAGCCCAAAAATAACTAGGCAAGTTGTTCTCATTGAGCATTGTTCTTGCCATCTCTTGAAGAGATCTATTTTTCCTCTCTACTACCCCATTTTGTTGAGGAGTTCGAGGAGCAGAAAAATTATGCATAAAATCATTTTCATTACAAAATGTTTCAATATTTTTATTAACAAATTATTTTCCTCTATCACTTCGGATACTTGAAATAGTATAACCCTTTTCATTTTGAATTCTCTTGCATAACTTGGTAAAGGCATTATGTGCCTCATCTTTATGAGTAAGAAAGATGACCCAAGTATATCTAGAGAAATAATCAACAATAACAAATGCATAATATTTTCCTCATAAACTTGCAACTCTATTTAGTCCAAAAAGATCCATGTGTATCAATTGTAGTGGTCTAGTAGTGGAAATATGTTTCTTGGTTTTAAAAGAAATTTTTGTTTGTTTACCAAATTGACATGCATAACAAATTTTATCTTTAAGAAAATTTGCCTTTGGTAAACCTCTCACAAGATCATTTTTTGAAAGTTTGGAAATAAGTTTCATGTTGGCATGACCTAGTCTTCTATGCCATAACCAATTAGTTTCATTTTGAGCTGAAAAACAAATAGCATCTTGTGAGATAATTTCTTCAAAATCGATTATATAAACATTGTTGCTTCTAAAAGCAATAAAACAAATATTACAATCATGATCATTCAAATAATGCACTTATCCATTTTGAAAGTAACTGTAAATCCTTTATCACATAATTGACTTATGCTCAAAAGATTATGTTTTAGACCTTCAACAAGTAGAACATCTTCAATTATGAGAGAAGACTCATTACCAATTTTACCTATTCTCACGAGCTTCCCTTTTGAGTTGTCTCCAAATGTCACGTGTCCTTCTTCTTTAGATCTAAGATCAAAGAACTTAGTCTTGTCTCCCGTCATGTGTCTTGAACATCCACTATCTAAAAACTATTTATTTTTTTTTTATGGAGGACTTCATGCACACCTATAAAAACAGTTAAAATGATTTTTCTTAGTACCCAAGTTCTTTGGATTCTTTATTTAATAGTATTAGAAGAAATAAGATTTTTAGGTACCTATATGGCCCTAATAGTCATTGTATGTTTTCTTCTAATAGGACAAGCAAGAAAATTATGACCATTTCTATTACAAAAATTGTAAATAGCATGTGACATATATGAAGAACTTGAGTGATTATAATAGTATCATTTTTTAACAAAATTATTTTTATGAAAAGAATTTTGAATATTGGATTTTGATGTAGAAGGATTATCAAATAAGTTTTTATAAGATTTGTATTTTTTTTTTAGCATATATCCCAAGCCTGCCTTGTTAAAAACACATCTTTGACTACCAAGAAGTTTTTCAAAATTTCTTTTTCCATTTGTAAAGTTTTCAATAATATTTTCTAAATCAGTTTTCTTTTTCTTCAACTCAAGATTTTCATCTTTCAAAACAATACTTTCTTTTCTTAAAATATCAATTTCGTTTGTTAAAGAAGAATTTTTCTTTTTCAAAGCAGTATACTTGATACTCAATTTTTCAAATTCCTCATATACCTCTTCTAAAACATTTTGCAATTCTTCATATGAAGGATCTTCAATATTATCAAGATTTGTTACCTCAATGTCATCTTTAGCCATAAGACAAAGATTTGCTGATTCTCCATTACTTGCTTTACTATCTGAGCTACTTGAATCATCATCCCATGTAGCTTTCATTACTTTTTTGCCTTTGTTTCGATCTTTCTTTAGCAGGGGACAATCTGCCTTGATATATCCTGGCTTTTTACATTTATAACAAATTAATGAATCATTTTTACCTATATCTTTGTTGGAAGATTTTTTAAAAGGTTTCCTTGGAGGAGCTTTATTTTTTAAGAATCTCTTAAATCTTCTTGTGATCATTGCAATCTCTTCGTCATCGCTTTCTTCATCTTCTTCGCTTTCACTTTCATGAGGAACGGCTTTGAGTGCCAAGCTCTTCTTTTGCTTTCCTTCTTCTTCTCCTCTTTTCAATGTGTACTCATGAGTGATAAGTGACCCGATGAGTTCATTCACTTTGAGCTTCTTGAGGTCTCTAGTTTTGAAAATCGCTGTCACTTTTGATTCCCAACGTTTTGGTAGAGAGTTGAGAATTTTTCTTACTATCTCCACTTTGGAATAAATTTTGCCAAGAGCTATCAAGCTGTTTATGATATTAGTAAAACGAGTGTGTATACTAGAAATAGATTCATCATTATTCATCTTAAACATTTCATATTCATGAGTAAGAATATAAACTTTTGATTCCTTAACTTGAGAAATTCCTTCATAAGTAACTTCCAAGTTATCCCAAATTTCATTTGCTGTAGCGCAAGTCATTACTCTATTAAATTCATTACCATTGAGAGCATTATATAATAAATTCATAGCAGTTAAATTCAAAGTATAAAGTCTATCGTCTTCACGATCAAACTCTTCTTCTTCCTTTTTTACCTTTACTCCATCAACCACTTTTGTTGGAATATAAGGTCCATTTACAATGCATTTCCAGATTTCTTGACCTTGAACCTGAAGGAATATTCTCATTCTAACTTTCCAGAATGAGTAATTGTCTCCACAAAAGAGTGGAGGCCGACTGCTAGATTGACCTTCACCAAATGAAGCTGCAATGTTAGCCATAAGATCTTAACTCAAAAGACAGTTAATCTTATAACAGAGCTCTAGCTCTGATACCAATTGTTGCCCAGATGACTAACACAAGAGGGGGGTGAATTGAGTTATATTTAAAAAACTAATAGTTATAAATCAAATATACAATATAAAATATAAACAGAATATAAAACAGTAAGAAATGTAAAGAGTAATTTGGAGCCTTAATCCAATTTCTAATTTTATCAAGAGATGTACAAAAATAATCTATGAGTTTCATTTGTAGATTTGATCTCTTTCTTGCTCATGCTTGATTTCTTGATGTGTTTAGCTCCCTTCATGCGTAGACAACTTGAGTTTGAGTTTTCAATATTATTTGTTATCATCAAAATTTATACGTAAATATGAGACTTGAAACCTTGGGTTCAACAGTTATGACTCAGCCCAAAATCATTAAAATCCATAAATCTAATACCCACATCTCATATTAAAATCCAAACACCAAATCTCACATTAAAATCTCAAATATCATACACATGAACGACCGTGCAATTTCACAATGCATAACACTATGCACAAAATATCCAACATTTAATAAATCCAATCAACCAACAAATACCAACATCAACCAACACATAGCTGTTAATGCAAAAATATATTTAAATCTTAAAAGTTTGTTTGAAAGTACTTACAGTGGGTAAAAACGTAAATTCATGAGCAAACGTCAATTTGCAATGTTCGTAGCGGTCACTTGTACGTTAGGCTAAAGTGCTCGGTTTTGACACCAAAATTTAGGGAGATACTCTTTGGAAGGTGGAAAATCTCATGGAGGTGGTGATGTGACACCAAAATTTAGGGAGATACTCTTTGGAAGGTGGCGGATCGGGCTCCAAAAGGTTGGAAACCCATTTTTGGATTTGGGGTTGTACCGAAAAGGTGAGGCAGCGGTTTGAGGAGCTGAGCTAGGGGGATGACCGGCTGAGATGGGGGAACATTTTGGTGGTGGGGGTGAGGCTCATGGTGGCCGGACAGCGGCACAATGAAGATGGATCCATTTAAGGACCCATTTCAGGTGGAGGGGCAAACGGTGGAGCTGGGTGGCTTTGGGCAGTGAGTTATGCTCGCCGGAGTGAGGGGAGGCTACTGGTAGGTCGTCGGTGTCAAGGGATGGCCGGCAGTGGCCGGAAAATGTAAGAGAAGCCACAAAACTCATTTCGGGTTTGTGGCCGTGGAGGGGCGGTGGGATGGCCGTGGAGCACACCGACGGTACCACTGGACTCGCCGGTGGGTGGGTAGGCTGGCGGTATGTCGGTGAAGGGTGGCGACCGAACGGGAGAATAGGGGAGGGGCCTTGTGTCGCGCAAGTCTGGGTCCGAATTAGTGAGGAAGAAAAGGAAAGAAAAGGAAGAAGAAAGAAGAAAAGGAAAGAAAAGAAAGAAGAAAGAAGAAAAAGGACAGAAAAGAAAAGGAAAAGAGAAAGAAGAAAAAAGACCAATTAGAAAAAAAAACACAATAAATTAAATAAAAGCAGACTTGAAATACTACAATTTAATATCAATAAAATAAAATATTTAAAACCCAACAATAAACCGATTTAATTTAAAGAACAATTTCATTATAGAACACTAATTATTATTAAGAAAGGATATCAAATAAAATCACATATTAAAATAAAAGAATTTAATTCCAATTATTAAAATAATTATCTCACATTAAATTAATAAGAAAAACAACGTAACTCAATATTTTATTATAAAAACAACATAAAATTAATATTAACTAATCAATAGATCAAATAAATATCTTAAGTAAATAAAACATGACTAATAATATTATTAAAATAAATTAAAATAATTGACAACAAGAATAAAATAATGTGTAAAAATACACGTAAATTTGGGATCTCACAAATTTGCTATGTAAAAATGGCATAAAAGTTGTTATTGAGTCTGATAAGTTGATTTTGTCTAAGAATTGGGTATTTGTTGGAAATGGATATTCTTGCGATGGGATGCTCAAACTCAGTATTATAAATAAAGATGTCACACATTTTTCTTATAGTGTTGGGTCATTTTCTTTATGTCATGGTTGTTTAGCACATTTTAATTTTAAATATATGAAATATATGTCTAAATGTAGTTTAATTTCTTATAAGAATGTTGTTGATACAAAGTGTGAAATTTGTATTCAAGCTAAAATGATTAAGAGATCATATCCTATAATGCTAATAGAAACTCACAAAATCTAGAACTTATATATTCTGATATATGTGAATTAAATAGCATTTTGACTAGAGGAGATAAAAGATATTTTATTACACTTATAAATGAGTTTTCTAGAGATACTGTTGTGTATTTAATGAAGAATAAAGATGAGACTTATAACATGTTCATTTGTTATAAATCAGAAACAGAAAATCAAACGAAAAAAAAAAAGAAAGATAAAAATTCTTAGAAGTGATAGAGGTGAAGAATATTTTTAACGTGAATTTTTAAAATTTTGTGATGAATATGGAATTATATACCAAATGACTACACCTTACACATCACAACAAAGTGGTTTCGCTGAAAAGGAAAAATAGGACACTTGTATACATGATTAATGCTATGGTTTTAAGTGCAAAAGTTTCCTTCAATATGTGGGGAGAGGCATTACTTATAGCATGCCATGTGTATAATAGAGTACCATCTAAAAAACTACAAGTGTTACCATATGAACTCTAGAATGGAAAAAACCAAATCTAGATTATCTTAAAGTGTGGGGGTGTCAAGCCTTTTACAAAGTTCCTAATCTATGAGAACTAATTTAGGATCAAAAGCAATCAAAAGTGTGTTTGTTGGTTATGCTAAAATTTTTAAGGCATGTAGATTATTAAACTTAAGCTCTTAATGTCATGGTAGAATCAAAAGATATTAAATTTATTAAAAATAAATTGAATAATGATGTTGAATGTGATTCAGAACCTAGTCAAATACATGGTTCTAACTCTAAATCAAATATCTCTTTTAACAAAAATAAGAGAAAGTTAACAAATTTGCCAGTAGAGCAAAGAAAGAGTCAGAGAGCTAAAAAAGAAAATAATTTTTGGTTCTTACTTTATTTCATCTCTAGCTATATTTTTCCTTGTGGAATGAGACATTAACATAGTCCTTAATAAAATATCTATTGTTCTTAACATAGGATTATCCAAAAAGTTTTGATGAAGCCATGTCTTCTAGAGAAGCAACTTTTGAAAAGAAGCTATAAATGATGAAATAGATTCAATGTTATCTAATAATACTTGGCCATTAATGGATATACCTCCAAATTAAAAAATTATTGTTAATAAATGAGTATTAGGAACGAAATTTAATTATGATGGATCAGTATAAACTTTTAAAGTAAGGTTAGTTGCAAAAGGCTTTAGTCAAAAGGAGAAAATATATGAGAAAATATATTATTTTGTTACCTATGCTCCAGTGGGAAAGACTACATATATTCATGTACTTATAGCTCTTGCATCTATATATGACTTAGAGCACTAGCAATAGTTTGCTAAAATTTTCCTTCAAAAATTTGGAAAGTTTTGGAGAATTACTATTCATAAGTGGAAAAAAAATATATTTATTCTCTTCTCTCCACTTTTTTCTTCCCACTATTAATCAAATATGACCAAATTTTTTTGGAAAGTATACAAAGCTATACTTTTTGAAAGAAAATTTTAGTAAGATCGTTGCTAGAGCTCTTACATGTACATCAAATGGATGTAAAAATTATTTTTTTAAATGGTGATCTTGATGAGAAAGTATACATGGAACAACCTGAAGGGTTTATTTTGCTGGAAAGTGAAAAGAAAGTATGTAAATTATTTAAATTATTATATGGTTTAAAACAAGCATTAAAATAATGGCATGAAAAGTTTGATTTTGTTATTTAATCTGATGGTTTTAAACAAAATAGTTCTTACAAGTGTATTTATTCAAAATCTACAAAAGATTATGGTATTATTATTTGTCTTTATGTTGATGATATGCTAATTTTTGAAATTAATATGAAAGACGTGCGAAATCAAGAAATATTTGACTTCAAAGTTTAAAATGAAAAATCTTAATGAAGCAGATACAATTTTGGGGATTAAAGTGAAAATATATAGTGACAGTTATGCACTATGTCAATCTCATTATATTGAGAAAGTACTTCTTAAATTCAAACATTTTTAAATAAAAGAAGCAAATACACTACATGACTCTAGAGTAAAATTGAGTAAAAATTCTCGAAGGGCAATAGCACAGCTAGAGTATTCTAGTGTAATTGATAGCATGATGTATACTATGCATTATACCAGACCAAATATTACATTTGCAATATGCATACTTTCTATATACACTAATTGTTCTAGTATAGATGAATAGAAAACAGTTGACAGAGTCATTGGATATTTAAAAAAACCATTTACTTAGGACACTTTTATTCAAAATTTCTAGCTATACTAGAAGGATACTCAGATATTAGTTGGATTACTAGTATAAGTGATAATAAATCACATCTGGTTAGATATTTACTCTTGGTTGAGGTGCTATTTCTTAGGCTTTAAAGAAATAGGCATGTATTTCACATTCCACAATGAGAGTTTCTAACATTAGCAGCAATAGGAAAAGAAGCAGAACGACTTAAGAATATGTTATTGGATATAAAGTTATGGCTAAAACCTATGCCAACTATTTACTTGCATTTTGATAGTGAGCCTATTATGTCTAAAGCAGACAATAAAATATACAATGGAAAATCTAAACACATAAGTCTAAGACATGATTATATTAGACAATTAATAATTGATAAAATTATAACGATTATCTATGTAAGGTCAATTTGTAACTTGACAAACCCTTTTACCAAAGGTTTATCGTGAGAATTGGTAAGAGTTACATCTTTTGGAATGCGACTAAAACCCTTTCAAAAAAATCACCAGTAATGGTAATCCAACATTTTTTTAGATTTAATTTGAAAAGAGTTTAACAGATAATAACAAGTTACTGATTTGTGATTAGTTGAGTACTGTAATAACAAAATCTCATTCATGATGGATTAGTGCTGACTTTTACGATTAAAGAGGATGAGTTATAGTCTTAATGAGATTCAAGTAAAGAAATGTCTTGATAACAGGGACATAAAAGGAACTTTGCCTATATGAACATAGAAGTAGTGTTGCTTCTAACAAAAAATTTGGGTTTATTTTTTGTAAATGTTCATTAAACCATGGTGTAGCACAATGCATAAAAGTGCTAATAATTATGAGCCTCTATTGTGAACTACGTATTTTCATGTGTGTTATTTTCGGTTTTGAGTTAAAAAGTTTTGGTTGAAATCTAGGCCATCAATTACTTTTGACAACTTTGAATTGGTAACACTAAGAGAAGGCTTAAGTCGAAAGATACATTCTTTTATACATGATAATGTCAATACTGAAACTGCATATAAAATATATAATATATTACAACCTAGTGGGAATTGTTGGACTAGGTTCTAGTATTTATTTAAATACTGAAGGTTGAAAGTCCAAAAATGAAAAACATTGAAAGTCCAGTGAAACTAGCCTCTCAAGTTGGAAAATAAAATCAAAAAGGATTTTGGTTAATTCTAGTAGGATTTGAACCTGTGCAAGGGTTGGAGAAAGGGCATGTCTCAACCACTGGACTAGTGTACCTCTTCGTTTGTATGTGTAACCGTTATTTAATTTAAACATGATTTCAAGCAGTTATATTCGAAAGGTGTGACTTTTCACTGGCTTCTCTTAGGGCCTATAAACAAGATCTATACGAACGCGAGAACTCATCTTCTTCATGATTCTAGTTTCAGTTTTTTCACAATAGAAACTCAAAAAGTCTCCAAAATTGCTATTTGTAGAGGTATAGACTTTGTTGTATCTTGGAGATGATTTACGAGAAACCCATTAGCAAACTCTGCCCGAATGGGGATAAATATCATCTTAAAAATAGTATCTTTCATCCGCCTCAAAACCTACAAATTTCTCAATTCTCTTCTCAACTCCATTTTTTCACCAAAAGTTCAAGGTGATCAATTTATTTGGTAAGCTAACACATGGATGGATCTTTGGACTGAAATTTCTAACCTATGATGTAAGATACTAGATTTACGTATATTTTTACACGTTATTTTATTCTCGGTATTAATTATTTTAATTATTTTATTCTCGGTATAATTATTTTAATTTATTTTAATAATATTATTAGTTGTGTTTTATTTATTTAAAATATTTATTTGAGCTATTCGTTAGTAAGTGTTAGTTTTATGTTATTTTTATAATTAAATGTTGAGTTACGTTGTTTCTTTAGTAATTTAAATTTGAGGTAATTATTTTAAATGAGTGGAATTTAATTTCCTTTATTTTATTATGTGATTTTATTTGATGTGCTTTCTTAATATTAATTAGTGTTTTATATTTCAAATTTTCTTTAAATTAAATTGGTTTATTGTTGGGCTTCAAATATTTTATTTTATCGATATTAAATTGTAGTATTTCAAATCGACTTTTATTTAATTTATTATATTTTTCTGGTTGGACTCATTTTTTCTTTCTTTTTCCTTTTTTTCTTTTTTCTTTTCTTTTTCTTTTCTTTTTCTCCTTTCTTCCCCTGCATTCCCCCATATCCCGTGCACGACACAAGCCCTCCCCCCCCCCTCACTTCCGTTCGGTCCATCTCAGCCCAGCCACCAATCGCCGGCCACCACCCTTCACCACCTACACCGCCAGCCTCCCCACATGCCGGCGAGTCCACCGGCACCAGTGGTGTCACCTCCGGCCACCCCACCTCCCCCACACGGCACATACCCGAAAATGGGTTTAATGGGTTTTCACCCATTTTTCGATGCTATCGCCGGTTCCCTTGGCCTCCGACCACCACCACTAGACTCCTCACCCTACGCCGAGCATAACCTACTGTCGGTAGCCACCCCAATTTCTCTCTCTCTCCTCCACCCGAAATGGGTCCTAAAACAAGTATATCCTTGCCGCGCCGCCGTTCGGCCACTATAGGCCTCATCTCCGCCACCAAACCAATCCCCTTGCGCAGCCGGTCAACCCCCTAGCTCAGTTTCCCCAACCGCGGCCCCACCTTCCTGGTAAAATCCCAAACTCGAAAATGGGTTTCCATCCTTTTGGAGCCCGATCCGCCACATGCATACGGTGTCCTGTTCATGCATAGTATTGTTGCATGAATATATTTATTATCTTGAGTTTGTTTGGGTTGTACTTACCTGCAATGCCATTTTTGGCTTCGTAGTTTTTAGATGCAGATTTTGAAGAGGTTGAGTCTGAGAAGACAGCTCTGCCGTTGATGTATTATTATTATAAATTGTTATCTCGGGAAATTATTTTCCCCTTTTAAAAATATGTATTCGTTAAATTATATTTCGGATGGCTGTATTAAATCTCCTATTAGATAATTTATATTAAACTGTTTTGTAAAATATTTCTAATAATTATAGTACTTAGTTATTGATCTAATATATTCGCTGCTTTTATTTTATGCATATCACGTGTTCACACACGTTTGGCACTTGACGTTGGGGGTGCGTGACCCGTGTTGTCAGCATCCTGACGCCTCGATTCTCGTATTTATTTTAAGGAGAATTTGGGGGCGTCACATGTGGTATTAGAGCAGTTCGACTCTGGGTAAATCTGCAAGTTACCTAGGGACAGTATCAGAAAAGTCTGTTATTTTAAAATTTGTTTATTTTGTTGTTTAGTTATCTTACTCTATTTTATTATTTTATTTGTTCCCTAAGTTTTGCTACTAGGTTATATGGTAAGATTTTCAATATTTATTTCGTTGTGTTGTGCTTTTTATTTTAATGTGCATGTTATTTATTTATTTTCATAATTAACTTAGCTCTGATTGATTGGTTTGCTTTGTTTTATTTATTTTATTTTAATATTTGTTCTGTACTGTAATCAAGTAGTTGTTTAGATTTTAGTTTATTGATTTTATTTAGTCAAGTAGTTGAGCATTTATTTAATTATTTATTTTATTTATATGCCTTTGTTTTTGTTTTTGTTTAAATTGGAATTTGGATATTTCGGATTAGATTATTATTTTAAATCAATCTTTTATTGAATCTGATATTTTAAATAATTGTGTTATGGAATTCCTTATTTTAAAGTTTAATTCTTTTGTTGTGGGTTATTTTGTTTTCTTAAACTTTTATTCAATTATCATTAGAATTTGATTTTAATTTCAGTTCATAGGTTTCCTACAAGATAGTTTTGAATTTTGTTTATTATCTTTTTAATTTAAATTATGGCTCTTGTATTTTAAATATTTTTGAAAGTTTAAAATTTATTTAGACAAAGATTTAAAATGAATCGTTGCTATGCTTTCTTTTTAGGTATATGCTTTGAGATAAATTTAAATTTATTATCTTTTCACATTTCCGTTATTTTATTTTGAGAGTTTATTTATTTATTTTGGCAAGTGGATGGTGACTTGTTAGTATTTATTTATTAATTAATTAATTTTTTTATTTTATTATGGTTCGTTTCTTTTAAAAATTTTAAGTCTTTGAGATTTCTACATTAAATCTAAAATTAGATTTTGAGGAGAATTTCAAAATTTTAATTGTTATTTTATTCCTCCATTCTTTTAATTCAATCTCCTTGTTTTATTTAATAAAAGTTTTTGGTGATTTGTGTTTACCAAAAGAGATGGTCTTATTTTCTTAGATGAATGACTTTTATTTATTTGTTTATTAGATCTTTTTCCTCGTGTTTTTATATAATATTTATGTGAATTACTCAAGTTTTATTTAGTGATTAGGTATATTATTATATCTTTGTGAAACAGATTTGTTTGATAATCTGTTGGTAGTTATGCAATTGCGTTTCCTTAACGATATTTTATACGCTGTTTATGTGTATTTATTACCTGGGTCTCACTGAGTGTTTGAGTGCCTAAGTTCTAATTTTATTTCTGGGAGATTATTGGAATTGAATTCATTTTTGAATCGTTCCCAGGTGGGAACCATGTTTTCTCCCAACTCTTGTTTCAGCAGCTTCCTCTTAGTATCCCACCATAGTCCGGCCTCCCCTTGCAGCAAGTGACCAGCGAACTGCACCTTCTGGGTTTCTGTGCACCCGCTGATCTCAAAGGTGCGCTTCAAATCCATAATCCATCGATCTACCTTCATGGCTCCCTTTGTTCCCATGAAGTTCGGGTATCGGTAGACTATAAATTTTTTGTAGGGGCAGCCTGATGTTCCTCCATCGGTATTCTGATGATATCGGCTATGTTCCATCTGGTTCCTTACCAGTTTCGTCATTTGGCGGATAGCCTCAGCTATCGCCTGTCTGCCATCCAATGGGTCATTCTGAGCTCTCCTTGCTTCAGGTCTAGGGGGATTAATCAATGGCGTATTTCCTACCGTTGGTCTGACAGGACTCAAAATATTTCCTACTGGGGGAGCTACGGGCCTCGGAGTAGGGCGCGACGTCGTCCTCTTGCCATGATTTCCCCTGAAATGCATAGAACCTTTATATGAGTTACCCTAACTCTGGCAACTCAAATTCTTACTGCTCAAGGCTCAAACAATTCATACTAACATCATATTCAACCAACTCCTCTAAGTGTTCAAGCCTATCTCTAAAAGATCATAGCCTAGATTAATACCATGTGATTCTTTTCCTAGGACTTGTGGGTTTACCCAGAGACTAAACTGCTCTGATACCACCGCTGTCGACGCCCCAACCCACGCTTGGAATCGCACATGAATAGAAGAGTCGGGGACGAACAACACAAGGAAGTTCACCCCTCGTCATAACATACATTTACGTTTGAGTATGCATTTAAAACTAAACGCAATGAATAGGAAGTTTTCGCAGTAGAAAAGGTCAAGCCATTCTATAATCAGGCAAGAACTTAATATTTTGCCTTACGTCACATGGTATAACAAATTTAAGATCCCAAAATAAACTTCATATTACTAAACATCATTAAATGTATCAGTCTCCAAAAATATATATATCTCTCAAAACATCGGGAACCTCTAAGATCTAAATATAACTTAAATAAACATCCTCATCCAAATGCTGACCCCGCAAACACGTCAACAAGTGGGGAGATCATCAGACCATCAGTGGTCTAAAGAGTCTCGCCGAGTCTCGCCAAGTCTCATAGTCGTCGACATCATCTTTTCCTGCAACAACTTCTATCGTCCCCACAAGGAACGATAGTGGAAGTATAAAAGGGTGAGATTTCGAGAAATATCAGTAAGTACACAACTATCTCAACAAAATCATTTCAAGCATACATATCAGTGAATAATAAACAGAACATGTGTCATGCATATGCAACTAAGAACTTAGCAAATGCATATGCTCATGAAAACTTTCATAAAAACTTGACTTTCTTTCGATCTTCGTTCATATACTTGCTTTTCATAAAAAATGTTCATCATATACAAAATTCTTTTGACTCATGCTTTAACAACCCCTTTTTTGTAAAAACTCTTCGTTTCTTTCATCATTTCTTATCTTAGGCGCCACTTATCATATTCATATCATTCTTTGACCTCGACGGCAGTTACGTATCGCCTTCACCGTCGTCACGTCAGTCATATAGGAGTTACATATCGCCTTCCCCGTCATGTCGTGAAATCCTTATCAATGATACAGGAGTTACGTATCGCCTTCCCCTTCACTTTTCATTTTTGGACATCTCACAGTTCCCCTATGCACCGTGTGCTCCCCGCTAGTTAGCATCACACTCAGTGACTATGTCAACCTAAGTAAATACGTTTCGCGCCCTTTCGTACTTTTCGTCACTCGAGGATTTCTCTCCGAGCAACTACAAACTTTTCATATGGTGAGGCCGAGACCAACACCGCTTTTATGGCACCCACTAGCATTAGGTACGACCACGCTCCGGACACCTTTTGGAGCCATACATGGTCTGCCGACTGTTCTTCGTCGACCTAGGGGCTTTCACTCAACTTTAATCACTCCTAAGTGAATAGGGAGTTCCACTGGGGCACTACCCCGTCCCAGCCTTTGGGGTTCTTATAAAAACTTTAATTCTTTTCCTTTTCATTTGAAAACATGTTTGACTCCAAAAACATGATTTTCGTGCTTCATGCATGTGACATGCAAACCTTTAATGCTAATCATGTAAAAACCCAAGACGAACTCGAGTGCACACTTAGCCATCTTCTTTCATAAGTCAAACATTACATCATTCAACTCACCATTCACATATAGCACATAATTAGGCTTAATGAGTCGAGTGGGGTGCTCGGCCTCCACCCCTATGGTTGGGCCGAGACCCTCCTTGGGTATTACCTAAGGTTTCTTCCTTCTATTTCCTTCCACATACTCACTAAACCTTAGTAAGATTAACTAAACCATTTTAGCCTCACTAAGAGAGGTTGACCGAACCCTATTGTCCTTAGGATTAGTATTTTCATCGCTTTTTCTTCCACCAAAATAGCACACTAAATCATACATGTGAAACCAAAACATCATGTTACGAAATCCTCCAAATTTTTCATGCTTCTAACTCTCTCCAAGTATTCAAGGCTCAATCCTCATATGAAAGAATAATTAATCAATTAAAAACTTAACCCTAAAACCTTTAAAACCGAAACCCTTATATGTACCAATCCAACATTTTCAATTCCAAACTTTATCTTAACATGCATGCATTTTGTCACCATTTTTCATACTAATCATGCTCTCTTTTTCCTCTATATCAAAGTAACTAAATCCACTAATAAAAATGTAAATCTCAAGTCTAGAATCACACACCTTACTAAGTATGGATTTATCACTAAGCATACAATACATTTCTTTAAGCATTCATCCTAGCATCCCAATCATCCAACAAATATTATCTTAGTCAAACATGCATTTTCTTATCACTATATACCATATCAATATGCTTCTTTTTCATTTGCATCAATTTAGCTAAAACCATCAACATAATATAGATTCAAGCCTGCAATAACATATGGACTACACATAGATTTTTAACTAAATAAACAAAACATTTTTTTCAAGAGAACCTAACCTAGCATCTCCAAGCACTTAACCAACTTAATCTTAATCATGCATGCATTTCTACCATCATCATATATCATATCATCATGCTTCATTTCTTTTGCAACAACTTAGCTAGATCCACCAACATATTCAAATTTTAAGCCTAAAGAATCATACGGATCAAGCATGGGTTTTCTACTATAGCAACAAAGCATTTCCTTTAGAAAAACCTAATCTAGCATTTCCATACATTCAACAACCAATACAAACACATTCACTCATATATATACAAGAAATGATAAGATCAAGATAAAAGTGCACTTACAATACTCCAAGTAGCAAAGATTTTCTCTGAAAATATATATAAAAATAATCCATTAAAATAGTTTATAAGCATATAGTTTCAAAAGAAAATATTAAGGATATAGGCCTTGGTGTGTGCATGTGATTTAACCTAGCTTTCTATTCTTGAAATAGCTTAGGCTTTTGTATTACTTCTTCAAGTAGTCTTCCACTCAAGAATGCTTGCTTGATTCTATTGAACTTAGGGTATTTTGGTGTTTAGGAGATAGAATAATAGGAAGCAAAGTGAGAGTGAGATGGGAGGACTTGTTGCCGTGTGTAGGATGGAGGTGTGTGTGGGTGAACTAGTGAAACAAACAAGTGGGAAAGAACAAAGGCATAAGGCCATTCGACCAAGTGAGCTTCTAGGCTCTTAAGCCACTCATTCCCTACTTTTTAGGGTTGACATTTGATAGGTTTTGAAAGACACTTGAGTGACTTCTATCACTAGATCACATCATGCCTAAATCTAGATCACTTTTAGGTTGGTTTCTTCCTCACTTTTTCATCCATGTCCGGTGCCTCTCATGGGCTTAGCCCCTCAATTTCTTTCACATCATCTCTTCCACACTCATCCATCATCTCATATGTCCCTTACCAAGATCTCAAGATCAATTTTGGAGAAATGGACTTGCACCAATTCGGCTACACCATAATCCTTGTGTCATCCGAATCTTCTCATCTCATCCATGGTTTCCTTTCTTCTCTCATGCATCCCATCAACTACCACTCAACCTTACACTCTTACACACAAGTACAAGCTATTCCTACACAATCTCATATGTCCTTTCACCTAGATTTGTCAAAATTCTAGGAAAACCAAAAACAAGGCCTACGGTTTTGCTCACCCAAATCCTCTTGTTTTCTTTTCATCTTCTTTTCCTCCTCCTATGATACCACATCCTTCTATCACTTGTCAATCACCTTGTCACTCCTACTTACAAGATCTATCAATGGTCATTCATCTAGATTTAGATGAGATTGCATGGGAAAACCCAATGAAGGGTTCGGCACTTCCATTTCCAAATCACTCGAAACATTTCTTCCTCACATTTTCCTCTCAACTACTTCATCTTCCATCAAATCTAGCATATGTCACTCAACTAGATTTGGTATGCTCCTAGGGAAACTAAATTGAAAGATTTCTTCCTCTCCAAAAGTAGTCATTTCCTTGTCACCATCACATCCTTACAAGTCAACACATATCTCCAAGGATTTTCTTACACAAAATCTATCTTTGTCACATCAAAAGTGAGGCTTGCATGGGGAGACTCAAAGTGAAGCAAGGTTGGCTTCCCTTCTCCATTTCCTATGTAAACTCCATGTCCTCCAACCAAGGTTTCACTTCCCAATGACAAAACCACTCCACTTGTCACACATATCTTCCAAGAAATCTTCCTACACACAAATCTTCTACACTTACAAGATCTTGTACAAGTCAACCTCCTAGATTTGACATCCACCTAGGGAAACTCAATTGGAAGACTCCTCCTTGCCTTACACGCCTACCTAGTTGGCCAATGTTGAGAAAATCTTATCTTGAATTTTCACACTTCTTCCTCCTATAAACAACTAGTCAAAACCTCCAACTGCTAGTATTTTCTTTCCTCCCACCTACTAGTCTTTGGAGACTTACTAAAGCTTTCCTAGGGTGACATGTGTCTCCATGCATGGGTTTAGTTGACTCATGAATCATTTTCATGGGCTTATGGGCTTTGATATAATAATTGGGCCAATATCCCAAGTCATGCTTCCAAGGCTCAATTTTAAGCCCAACTTCAAGTGCTTAAATAAATAAAATACCTCCACCACCTTTATAATAATTAATTAAGTTAAATAAAATAAAGCACGAAATTCTGGATCGTCACACATTGTATTTATGGTTTCGGGTGCATGTGTATCATAACCCCAAACCGGGATGGGGCATTATCCCGGTAAAACTCTTCTGGCCACTCGGGAGTGGAATATACTGAGTGACATCTCCTGGGTCGTCGCGAGGCCACGACAGGTTTGGACGGGATGGTAACGCTCTTGTGCCGGCTCCGTGACTCCTCTGCTGGCGGGAGCTAAGGGATGCCTGGTCATGGTACGTGTTGGGCGCAGTTAGCTAGGCATCGCTCATTCCGAAGTCACATGCGTGGTCGTTACCTTTGGTGTGATGATGAAAGCTAGGGTGTGCGGATGGTCCTTAGGGAAGATCCCGGTGCATACGGTTAATAAAACGGATGTTTAGGCCATTTTATGAGAAAGTGGCAAATTTTATTTATTGGTTTTACGTGGATCATTTTCTGGAAAAATGATTTTGGTTTTAATGGATTTATGGCCATAATTTTCTGGGAAAATGATGGGTGATTTTATTGGAATTTTATTTGGGCCAAAATGGGATTTTGGCGTGTGTGAGTATTTTATTAATTTTGATAATGATGATTTTAAGTCACATGCATACGGTATCCTATTCATGCATAGTATTGTTGCATGAATGTATTTATTATTTAAAGTTTGTTTCGATTTTACTTACCTGCGATGTCATTTTTGGCGTCGTAGTTTCTGAATGCAGATTTTGAAGAGGCTAAGCCTGCCGTTGATATGTTATTATTATAAATTGTTATCTCGAGAAATTATTTTCCCCGTTTAAAAATATGTATTCATTAAATTGTATTTCGGATGACTATATTAAATCTCCTATTGGAGAGTTTATATTAAACTGTTTTGTAAAATATTTATAATAATTCTGGTACTTAGTTATTGACCTAATATATCTGCTACTTTTATTTTATGCATATCACGTGTTCACACACGTTTGGCACTTGACGTTGGGGGTGCGTGACCCGTATTGTCAGCATCCCGACGCCTCGATTCCCGTATTTATTTTAAGGGGAATTTGGGGGCGTTACATATGACCTACCCAAATTTAATAGTATTCATATACATTCCTCCATTATTTAGTTTTGAATTTAATTTGAGTTATAAACAACAATAACCAATTTAAATAAGTTCATCTCAAACTATGAGTAGACAAATCAAAAGATAAGAGTTCAATTGTTTAGTACTTTTTTAAGAAGAGGACGGTATCTTATTCAGTACTTGAATAGACTCATACCATTGGATTATTTCGACCTTGAAATGATTGGTGTTTTGTCCTGTCAATTTTTTTCTTTAAGAGTAGCATGCAAAGAAAATGAAAGTAGAATATAACGGATTAGTATTTGATTCAGTGATTTATCATCTTTAGTCAAATAATGTTAGAATAATTAGGGAGATTTATAGCTAAATTTTGAAATAAATTGTAATTAGGTTATGAAACACATTAATCAAATTATATGGAGGCCCAAGCTAAAGCATACCATGACAAGCTTCTCATTCATCATGAGCACATTTAAGTGCATGGGCTTTAAGTATCTTCTGCTTAGAGCATCCCATTGGAATCCCTTTATTTCCCCTGAAATTTTAGCTAAAAATGATAGTCCCTATAAATTTTTTAAAATTTTACTCATGTTCAAAAAACCTCATGTATCCCATTGCCTATAACTTCTCTATTCTATTAAAATAATATTTTTTTATAATTTCTTTATTACTTTTTCTACTATTTCATTTCTACATCATTAACTATTCTCAATAAAATATATATAAAAATTGATTTAGGAGATGAATAATGACTCCCCAACTATAGGGAGTAACTCTTCACATCCTAAACCTAGATCCTAAAATAAGATATGGATGTAAGGCTTATTTTGTCAAAAAAGTTAAGTTGATTCTCTGAAATTTCGGGATTTGAGGGGTTTAGGGAACCTAATACGGATGCTCTTGGCGACACAAATTGAATGCCAATTTATGTTGATTCAATTATTTTGATTTACACAAGAAAGAAAGGACAAGACAACTTCCTTTCTCTTTTTTCATCTATAAGTTAATTCTAGGATTACTTTGCACTTTTATGCCCTCATTATGGGTGATTACATTGCCCTATAAACTTTGAATTATGATTAAACCTCAAGAAATTGAAATCAAGAAATGAGGAATGGTGATGCCTATAAACTAATGATGCAAAACATTACAAGTATTACGGCAGAAACCCACGCAAAGCTCACAAGTCAAAGCAATGTACAACTTTTTTGAAAACATGGAATGTGTTTGGAAAGATTCAACAGTTGAGGGATTATACTATCAAGCTATCCAACTCAAAAGCCTAACCTTCGAGTAAAATCCACCAAAGAAGATCGTACAACTCGAAACCTAGCAATGGAAAATTGAAAAGAAAAGGAATGGGGGAAACGATGGCAATCAGTGTAGGTGGAGCTAGTAGGGTTCAATTTTCGGGTGCAAAAACAAACAAAAATTGTCCCACAGGGAGAAGGGTAGCATTGGTCAGTAGATAAACATATAGCAAACTAGACAGTATGATTCCAAATGTTCCTATATATGTTCTCTATCAATCCTATATAAATACTTACAAGATGATCCTATGAAATTCTCACCTTATCTGCAATTAAAGGAGATGACATAATGACTTTACTGATGAGTGGGAACCAACAACATCCATGTTTTTCATTATATGATGAGAGAGAACCAATCCATTATCCGCACAGCATCCCCATGCGCTTAATATGAGGAAGAACCTATTGAAGATACTCAGCAAATCACACCAATAGCTACAAAGCCATACATGAAAACTAAGTCATACAAAGATCCAAGACATTCAATGGCTAAAAAGCCATACATGGAAACCACGACACTCAATGGCTACAATGTAAATATGGAAACAGATGACTAATTTTCTCCTATTTCCTGAGTAAACCTCTATTGTAACATTATACTATAACGTATATTTTCCTCACACATATCTGTACATTGCATATATATTGGAAGGACTCTTTGCTATATTTTCATGCTTTATGAGACTTTTTGTCAAAAAATTGGTATTCAATTATTTTTAAGGTATCAGAACTTACCACAGGACAAATAGGTGCCACACTACTTAACCTATGACAAAGACCTTGAAAAATACTTATCTATACATGAAGGATGGTGTTGAGTAATAAAACCCACATTGCATGCGAACAAAGTTTTAGGCATGTTTATAAATAATGTGCAAACCTCTCTTGTTAAACTAATTTTATGAGATGAATTAGACCCATGAATTTCATGATATGATATCAGAATCTATCACAAGACGAATGAGGGCCCATACTACTTATCCCTTGACAAAAATCAAAAAAATACTCGTCTACTCATAAGAAAGGGTGTTGAAGAATAAATCTCAAAATATATGTAGACAAGGTCTTGGGCATGTTTATAAGTAATATGCCACAGTAAGAGCAATAGAGTCTTACTCCTATGACAACCATTTCCCTCTTAGTCAACAATTTCGTCACTCCTTGACTAAATCTATTTGTGATAACCTTTCAGCCGTTGGTGGACCTGTGAGTGACAAGTTCAAGGTCTTTGCTCTTCTCAATGGACTCGGCCCCAAATATGAGCCCTTCATTACCACCATGCGTAAGCCACTGATGTCTTCATATGCTAAAGTGGTGTCGCTGCTCCAAGGATTTGAAACCAGAATACAACTGCATGAAATCTTCAACTCGCACCAGAGTGCCTTATATGGAAGAGCAATTATGTAGGGGAGAAATAAAGGAGGTTGATCCTTTCATTCACACGGACATGGCTTCTCTCAAGCTACAAATGTGTCACACCCAAGTTCCTCTTCCAGTGGGGTCCTTATCAGCCTACACCAACACCTGTATGTGATAACAATAGAGATAATATCCATGTTGCGACATGTCAAATCTTTGAAAAAAATAAACATATGGCGATAAAATGTTAGTACCGGTTTGATCATGTTGTCCAACCCAACAACATTCCTAAAGCACTGGCTACCCTGAACCTTTAAAATAGTATACACGATTCTCTGAGTGGATAGCAAATACTGGTACTTCTGCTCACATGACATGTAATTTAGATATGCTGTCAAATCTTTGTCAATATCTTGGTAAACTGATTTTCTAATTGGTGATGGTAGTCTCCACACGATAGCACATATTGCTGACACATTTATTAAATATAGTATTCTTCTACTAAATTAAAAGAAGTTTTATTTGTTCCTAACTTAGCAAAAAAAAATTATCTATTAGCCAATTAACATGAGATTATCCTTACAATTGTGAATTCTATGGTATTGATTTTTCTATTAAGAAAAGAGCGACCAACCGCACATTATTGAACGTTCGACAGAAGTTATACTTCTCCACTTGCTTCTGAGTAGTTTTCTGAGGAAGTGTGACATCAATGGTTGGGACATTCTCAAGCATCTACTATTCAAGTTTAAAGTCCAAAGGATTTAATTCGGTTATTTGGAAAAATAGTAACTCTATTTATGAGAGTTGCCAATTAGGAAAAATGAGAAAACTTCATTTTTTAGTCTTTTCAAATACTGCTTGTGATGTATTTGACAAAATTTATTGTGATTTGTAAGGGCCTGCTCCAGTTTTATTTGTTGGAAAATTTCAATATTATACTTGCTTTGTTGATGATTTTTCAAAATATATATGGTTTATTCCTTTAAGAAAAGATTCTAAACTCTTTAATGCATTTCTATTATTTGAAACATTAGTCAAACATCAATTCAACAAAAAAATAAAGACTTTCCAAATCGATGGTGGTGGATAATTCTCCATCACTACTCATGCCCTCACACTCCCAAGCAAAATGACTCGATAGAGTGACGACATTGTACCATTTGTGAGCTTGATATGACCTTACTTTTTCAAAGTGGAGTTCCTAAATATTTCTGGGTCGAAGCCTTTTCAACTACTGTCCTTTTACTTAACTGTCCCCCTTCTACTACATTAGGTCGTCAATCACCATTTTCTTCTATATGACCACTATCCTGACTATACTTTGAGGATTTTTGGCTCAAAATGCTGCCCATATACTAGGATAACAAAAAAAACAAATTTAGACCAAAACCCACCATTGTATTTTTATAGGTTATAGTGACAACCATCGAGCTTATTAATGCTACCAACCTACATCTTATCGAACCTTCATTTTATGACATGCTGTTTTTTACGAGTCCTCATTTCCTTACAAACAACTTGGGATTCTTCATCTCCCCTCACCTAGAAATCCTATTTTATGTACTTTTATCAATTCTCATTGCACTAAGAAATCTTACTTCTTATAGTGTTGATATTCCTAGTGTTTATTCCATGCATGTACCTCTCCCACCAACGATTCCCATGCTTCATGACATTGACTACATTCCTATCCCAGCATTACATTCCATACGTAGTTCGCCTCTCACTCCCACAACACAACATAACCATGAAATTCTATCTCTACACAATGACACTCTTTGTTCGTCAATTTTGCAAGCGCATGAATCGTAATAGATAATAAAGTGGATGAGTAAGAATATTGTTCCACGAGAATTGAAAAATTAATAATAAGTACCAAAATATATTCAATTAAGATCTATCTGTTAACTCGAATAAAAAGAATTAATTACTAAATTAGAACAGTAAACTAACAAAATTAAAGAAGAATGTTTTTTTCAAGAAATCAATAATCTAGGATTTTCAATTCACCTTAATTAATCCTATATAATTTCTCTCATTGAATTAAAAATTTCTATTCGTATTGTTGATAATCAGATTTTTCTAATTTATTCATTAATTTTTCTCAAGTATTAACGAAATATCTCAACAGGCAAATTCCCTACATCTCTATGAAAATTATGAACCTGTCAAAATTTATTAAGAACAAAGAAACCCTATAAAGATTACATAGGCCCATAGATATTTCTATCATATGGTATCCTATGTTATCTCAAATATAGGCTGAAATAATTATCACTTATTGGTCTCAAATTGAATCTCAAATCATGTAAATGGTATCAAACATTTACAAGTACTAAGTCTAGAATAAAATACTCAACAATACAAGATAAATATTTAATTAATTCAACTATGAAAAATTCACATAATCAAAGTTATGCTACTTCGTAAGCCTAGAAAAATAAATTAGTTCAATAGAAAACTAAATAAAAATCTAATAGAAAATTTTAACATCAAGACAAATAAAAAAAATTGATTAAAAAAAATGGAAGAAGACTTGAAGAAAATCAGCCAAGCTGCACCGCTATTTCTTCTCCAGTCGTCCTCTCTTTCTATTTTGTGACGCTCCCTTTTAAATGAAATATATCCCTCCTACCAAGTGAAGTTCCATGCCCCAATAAAACTCAAACCATGCAGCCCCTTGAAATGAAATATGCGGATCATGTGTGTATTAAAGTGCTATCGTTTTGAAGTGCAAGTCCGAATGAGATAAATTCAAGTTTAAGTGAACTGCATCTGGCCCATGTTGTGTTCTGCAGTACACTAAAGTGCTAGTGCCCCTCATGCGGGCCCATGTCTCTTAATTGAAGCAAACCATGGCTGAACAAGTGCTGGCCCATTTATTCTTCTTTCTCATTCCTTTAACAAAAAGATAAAGAAAATAAAAGAAAGAAAATTAACAAATTTTTATAAATAAAAGGGTAATAAAATTATGTAAAAATTACACTTATCACTCCTACCTTACCTCCCCCCACCATACCATGGTTATTCGATCTCAAGTTGGGATTAGAAAAGCTAACCCAAATTATGCCCACTACCACTCTCTCATCGAAGTTCCCAAAGAGCCCAAAATACCTTGTTCGGCTCTTAACCATGCTAGATGGGCCAAAGCAATGTAAGATGAGATTCAAGCACTTCATGAAAACAAAACTTGGATGCTTGTTCCACGCAAACCTCAAATGGATGTTATCGGATGCAAGTGGGATTTCAAAACAAAAATCAAGGAGGATGGTACTCTTGACAGACTAAAAGCTCGCCTTGCTGCTAAGGGATTCCATCAAACCGATCTACATAGAGATGTTCTCTCCTGTTATCAAACCTTGTACCATACGGATTGTTCTCAGCATTGCTCTAATTCACAATTAGGGTATTCACCAACTTGATGTGAAGAATGCCTTTCTTCAAGTATATTTTCAAGAGGATGTGTTTATGGATCATTCTCCAGGTTTTATCCATCTGTTATGGCTTCTGAAGGTGCTGGAGTGGAGGTAACTTGGTGGGCAAGGTGCTATTGAATGGCAATTGAGTGTTTTGAAGGTGGAAGGAAGTTCGTTACTACTCGTTTAATGGTGGATTTAAGTGGAAGAAATAAATGATGTCATTTGGTATTTTGGTTTAAATGAAGATGTTAGTGCATGTTGTTTTGCATTTGCTTTCATAAGTCTTGTAAATGTCTATCATTTTGTTGCAAATTGTATATGCGTAATTGTTGTAAGTTGAAACGTTGATTTTCTATTTACTTAACTATAAATACATTGGAATGGAGGGAACTGCCACCAACGAGAATTCCAACAGCAACTGTCTTCTTCTTCTTCCTCGATCCTCTTCTCTTCCTGTGAAACCCTAATTTCTAGAGAGTAACTATCCCAAAATTTTCTAGCTACCTTGGGTCCATTACAGTTGGTATCTCAAGTCAGACATGGCTGAAGGAATGTGTTTAAATGCTCAGGTCTTGGGTTCCATGAATCACCTCAAACAGCAACAGGATTGCCAACAAAAACAAATTGAGGATGCTATCGCCTTGTTACTAAAACAATGGGAAAATGCACGTTTAGGATGCGAAGCTCAAGACAATATAAAGAGGTTTTACAACACCTCTCATAGATTTCTAATGCATATGAAGATCCTGGTGAAATTAACTGCAATGATTAAGATCCAAGCCACAATGTTGTTGTTGAAGAAGCAGTAGAGGAGACGCGATAGCAGGATAATACTAATCAAAGTTTTATTAAAGCCTTAAACTCGGTTTTCCACAATTTTCTAGTGGTAATCCATTGTCGTGGATCTATCATGCAAATCTGTATTTTCTCTACCATCAGGTGCCCCCTAGAAAACATATTTTTGTTCCTTCCTTTCACCTTGAAGAGGAAGCTTTTATTTGGTTCTAGGACACTAGTGAGGCAGCAACCTTCCATTCTTGGGAGGAGTTTACGAAAGCCATTCAAACTTGCTCTGGATCGACTTCGTATGATGATCCTATAGAGTCTTTGACTCACCTTAAATAGGTTGGTTCTGTTATGGATTATAAGATTGAATTCAAAAATCTCTCAAATAGAATCAAAGACCTCTTTGAAACAAACAAATTAAGTTGTTTTTGAGAAGTTTGCATCATGAAATCCGTTTGCTTGTTCGTATGATGAATCTTGTCACACTTAACAATGCTTTTGGCTTAGCTAAGATTCAAGAACAATATCTTCTTAGAATTAGAAGGCCATGGAGGCCTTCACTTACTGATTCAAGTAGGTTCAATCCAGAGTCGAGTATGGTTAAGTCTGGATCTACTCCTTTTATTTTAGGTTTGCCTAAAACTCAGCCATTAGCTAAGCTTCCCTATCAGCGAGTTTTTTATTCTCAATGACAGAAAAAAATACAAAATAAAGACATTTGCAATCTTTGTGATGAGAAATGGCACCCTAGCCATAAGTGTGATAGGCCAAAGTTATTTTTACTGGAAGGAAAAGAATTATTTGGTGAATCTAATGATGAGTTAGGCCTTGCATAGTTTCCTTCAGAGATATTATCTTGTCTTACGAAAAAAAATATATTAAAGTTAGTATAAGTAATAAAAATATTGTATTAGACTTAAATTAAGTAAACTTAAACTTATATAATTGGCCTATACTTCATAATTGGTCTAAGTATCATCACGACTTTTACGTGATTTAGCATACAATTGGGTCGAATTATAGTCAGCAAGACTTTCTCCTTGCTGCAAAAAGAAAATTTATATTAGAACTTAGATGAGAAAGTGTCTATGTTAATATTTTAAAACGACTAGAATAACTATCATTTTTTTAGACAAATGATGAAAAAATTGATAACTCGCATGATAATGTATTGTCAAGTTTGATCTATATTCTTTGTTAACAGTATCTCATTGCTAAAAAGATATTATAAGTATATGTTCAATACATTTATCATATACTGTTAAAAAAAGATAGCTACGAAATTACATGATAAGCAATATCTTCAAATATATCATAAATCTTCTCCCACTTGTTTGATGGTATTGTTTGAAATGGATTTTGGCACGCCGCTATCATAGTTCTTAACTTCTTGTTGGTTAAGTAATTGATTTGTTGATTTAGAGTATTTTCATTTGGACATTTTATGCAAATCATTGTGCATTCTTTATAGGTAAGTTATTTATTTTATGCTAACTTGGTATTTTATGGAAATAATTAACACTATCACTAACATTATTATCCAACAATATTAAGCATCCCAAATTACAAAATCATGCTAACAACATAAACAATAATATTGCGCTAAATGTACTAACAAATCACACATTACTAACTACTAATTCAACCATGTGATAATTCAATTAGACTAAAAACATATCATTCAACAAATACATTAATACTTAATTTATTTCAAATACTTTAACATTCGACAATCATACTAAAAATATCATTAATACATTATGCAATATTAACACTCCATATAAAACTTCATCAAATACAAAAACCAACTTCTAAAAACCAAATACCAAATTCATACTAAAAAATAAAATACCAAAATCACCTAAAAATCTCCAATACATCCAAATCACATTAAAACAAATCTAAAATACCCTACCAAATCACATTACAAATCACCAATACATTACCAAATCTAACTAACAATCACCAATAAGTTACCAAATCACTAAAAATCAAGCATTTACTTAAAATTAGAAATCTTACCCCAAATTTGTGCAATCCAATAAAAAATATCAATCTCCAATACCTACATATACATAAAACATGATGTGAAAAACCCGAAATCAAATCCAATGAATCAATAAATATAAACTTGAAATACCAAAAAATAGCAACAAAAAAAATGCTTTTACCTCAACTACAAAACAACCTTAACCTCTTCCAAACATCTCTTCTCTCTTAATTATACCTTCTCTCTCACTAGAAATTTTTCTCTCTCACACACTACCATAATCGCCTAGCACATATTGGAGCTCAGCTTGCACTTGGTTCCCACCAAAATGAATCAAACCGCGTGAAAATATTCTGAAGGTATAGCTTTTTTATTCTGTGAGGTACTGTTTGAACTGGTTATTTACCCATTTGAACGCAAAAATTTGAAAAGCCGCCTAATTGTGCCATGATTTAATTCAACATTTTACCGTTCGAACCCTAAACTAAAAATATTCCCCGAAATATTCTTTGAATATTTCTATTTTTTGGTGCCGAGTTTCCTTCCAAACACATTTTACGGAAAAAAATCCATTCAAGCAAAATCCAATGAATGAAACATGACATTCGAATATGCATGCAGCCTATTCGAACGGATAGAGCATATCGGTTTGAATAGACAAATTATAATGTTACATTATATTGTATATTACTTATTCTAGTATGTGAGATCTGAAATTTATGTTTATTTTTACATATTATTTTATTCTCGTTGTTGATTATTTTAATTTATTTTAATAATATTATTAGTCGTGTTTTATTTGTTTAAGATATTTATTTGATCTATTGATTAGTTAATATTAGTTTTATGTTGTTCTTATAATTAAATATTTAGTTACGTTACTTTTCTTATTAATTTTAATGTGAGTTAATTATTTTCATAATTAGAATTAAATTCTTTTATTTTATTATGTGATTTTATTATGCTTTCTTAATAATAATTAGTGTTATATAATTAAATTGTTTCTTTAAATTAAATTATTTTATTCTTGGACTTTAAATATCTTATTTTATTGATATTGAATAGTAGTGTTTCTAATCGGCTTTATTTAATTTATTGTACTTTTTCTAGTAGTCCTATTTTTCTTCTTTTTCTTTTTCTCTTTTCCTTTTCTTTTCTTTTCTTCCCTTTCTTTTCTTTCATTTTTCCTCTCCTGCTTCCCCAGACCGCGAGCCCCCGCCCCCCCCCCCCCCATTTCCATCTCTCGTCCGTTTCTTCCTCTCCCCTCAGCACCACTGTCGGCCTCCCTCCGGCGACATCGCCCAGCCCACGACCTTCCCCACCCGCCGGTGAGTCCAGTGGTACCGTCGGTGTGCTCCACGGCCATCCCACCGCCCCTCCACGGCCACAAACCCGAAATGGGTATTTTGCCTTCCCTTCCATTTTTCGGCCACCGCCGACCACCCCTTGGCACCAGCGACCTACCAGCAGCCTCCCCTCACTCCGGCGAGCATAACCCACCGCCCAAAGCCACCCAGCTCCGCCGATTGCTCCTCCACCCGAAATGGGTCCTTAAATGAGTTTATCCTCGTCGCACCAACATCTGGCTGCCGTGCATTTCACCTCCGTTACCAAACCACTCCCATACCCCAGCCGGTCATCCCCCTAACTCAGTTTTTCCATATACAGCCCCACCTTCCCAGTACAATCCCAAACCCGAAAATGAGTTTCCACCCTTTTGGAGCCACACCACCACCTTCATGAGATTCTCCACCTTCCAAAGAGTATCTTTCTAAATTTTGGTGTCAAATCGAGCACTTTAGCCTAACGTACAAGTGACCGCTACGAGCGCTACAGAATGACCTGTGCTCAAGGATTTACGCTTTTACCCGCTGTAAGTATTTTTCAAATAAATCTTAAGATTTAAATATATTTTTGGCATCAACAGATATTGTGTTTGGTCATTGTTGAAAATTATCAGTTGTTGGCTATTTGATACATGGTCGTCTGCATTGTGTATTTACGCACATATTTGTATATTGGAAATGAAAACTGGGTTTTCACGTGTTTATGGTTTTCGGGTGCATGTGTATCACGACCCCAAGCCCAAATGGGGCATTATCTCGGTGGAGCTCTTCTGGTCACTCGGGAGCTGAATATATTGAGTTACGTCCCTTGGGTCGTCGCCGGGCGACAATGGGATCAGACGGGATGGTAACGCTCTCGTGCCGACTCCGTGGCTCCTCTACTGGTAGAAGCTAGGGGATGCCTGGTCATGGTACGTGCTGGGCGCGGTTAGCTAGGCATCGCTTGTTCCGAAATCACATGCATGGTCGTTACCTTCGGTATGATGATGAAAGCTAGGGTGTGCGGATAGTCCCTAGGGGAAATCATGGTGCATATGGTTTAATAAAACGGATGTTTAGGTCATTTTCTGGGAAAGTGGCGGATTGTATTTATTGGTTTTACGTGAACCATTTTCTGGGAAAATGGTTGTGGTTTTAATGGATTTATGGACATCATTTTCTGAGAAAATGATGGATGATTTTATTGGAGTTTTATTTGTGCCAAATTGAGATTTTAGTGTGTGTGGTTATTGTATTTGTTTTGAGAAAGATGATTTTAAACTTCATGTATACGGTTTCCTGTTCATGCGTAGTGTTGTTGCATGAATGTATTTCTGTCTTTTGGTTTGTTTGGGTTATACTTACCTACGATACCATTTCTAGCATCGTAACTTTTGGATGCAAATTTTTGTGGAGGCTGAGCTTGAGGAGGCAACTCCGCTGTTGAAGTGTTCATACTATAAAATTTGTTATCTTAGGAAATTATTTTTTCCTTTTTAGAAATATGTATTTGTTTAATTTGTATTTTGGATAACTGTATTAAATCTTTTGTTGGAGAATTTATGTCAAACTGGTTTGTAAAATATTTTCTAAAAATTCTGGTACTTAGTTATTGACCTCAAATATCCGCTGCTTTTATTTATGCACATCACATGTTCACACACTTAGCACTTGACGTTGGGGGTGCGTGACCCGTGCTGTTCCCGACACCTCGAATCCCGTATTTATTTTAAGAGGAATTTGAGGGCGTCACATAGCATATAGTATATATACTTTTATTAATATATAGTATGTGCTATATATTTATTCTAGCATATATATCCTAATATACTTCTAGTATAAGTATATTATAATACTAATATACTATCTAATATACTTAGTATATACTAAGTACTTAGTACAAGTATTATAATACTAATACTAAGTAATATACTAAGCATAACTATAAGTATGCTTATAAGTAATACTAAGTATTTATAATATATACTACATACAAGTACTAAGTACTATACTAAGCATCATGAGTATATAATATACTAAGCATCACTATAAGTATACTCATGATGTGCTACGGAACCTCCAACGTGCCGTTGGACCAAGCAGGGTATAGCTAGCGGCATAGGAACCAACTCGGCGTCAACGGCTTCGTGCATTTTGATTTTCAAGAAAAAAAAAGGAATAAGACCTCATCATGTTCATTGTGAGATATCAGGTTTTGTATATATTTACGTATTGCTTTTATTTTTATCGTTGGTTGTTTTAATTTATTTTAATAATTCTATTAGTGATTTATCTTATTTATTTTTATTTCGGATTATGTTGTTTTATTTAAGTATTATTATTGATTCTTTCATTTTGGATTGTTATTGTTTTATTGGCTTAATCGTTTTAGTTCTATAATAGTTTAAATTGCTATATTTTATTTTATCTATCAGCATTTTATTTTATTAGGTCTTTTCAGATTTTGGTACCTTTATTCCAGTTTATTAATTTTGAAGCTTTATGATTTTACTCAATTTCATATTTTGATATTTTAATTCAAATTATTGAATCTTTTTCCTCAAATACTGTTTCAGAGTTTAGGCCTTTTGTGTAGCGCATTTATTTGTATTACCATTTGGTTATTTTACTTTACTTTATTTATTATATTAATTGTTCTTAGTGTATTTCATTAAGTAGTATTTTGGATTTTAATATTATATTTATTATTGAAAAGTTGTGTTGTTTATTTTATTGTATATTTATTTCAATATTTTCAGATTGGGCCTTTGTTTTGTGGGTTAAGTTTGAGTTTGTGTTTTAGTGTTAAATGTTGTTTGGGTTAAAAGGAGTAGAGATAGGGCTCGGCCCATTAGATTTTAACCCAACCCATGACCCATTGTGCATTTTGATCATTTAACCCTAGGAGTGTCAAAACGTGTCAACGGGTCGTGTTCATGTCGTATCAAGGCATATACATTACGTCTAAAGGGTCAACACAAACACGACCCGTTAAGGATTTCGTGTCAAAAATCTCAACCCTAACACGACCCTATAAAATATCGTGTTAATACGACACGACCCGTTAAGCATATACACGAAAATGACACGACCCGACACGACACATTTCAACCCGCAAACCCGACATGACACGTTTCGCCCAGTGAACCCGTTAGTGACCCGACACGTTTCACCCTATTAACTACTTGCAAATACAATGTAGAAACTTTTGTTCGCCGGAAATCAAATAGCCCACTTCCCTGCTTTTACATCAATTTCTATTACAAATTATATTTCTAACTGGAAAATATAAATAACTATTTACAAATTACAATCTTAAAATCACAAATTCACAATCTAACAAGTAATACAGTACAATTTATGATAATACACCATAACACCACCATAATGCAAACTCATGACTGCACTGTATAGTATTAAAATTATACCTCAAATATAATAAACAATACATTGTAAACATGTTAATGTTACAATAATAAAATCACACATCTAAACAAACTTAGAACTTGCAGAAATAGGTATAGCGTCGTCACTGCCTTTGTTGATGTTCATCTCGATTAAAAAAAAGCAAGATCTTATTTTATTTCTATTAAAAAAAGGCATCAATATTTAGTAGAGAGTCTATAATATAAACAACTATATATAAAGAAAAACCAATAACCATATAATTTCAAAGTTTTACCTTCCTCGTCGCCATATAACCAATCTCTTGTGCAGACCAATGTTTCAACAACATCTGGTTTTAGTGCACTCCTAAACTGATCAATGATACGCCCACCAACACTAAAAGTAGATTCAGATGCGACAGTAGAGATTGGTACACTCAAAATATCATGAGCTATTTTGGCAAGATTGGGATAACGAAATTCATTTCCTTTTCAAAAGGAAAAAATGTCGATCTTTGCATTTCTATCTGCCTTAGGTTCATCCAAGTAAAGATCCAATTGACTTTTTTGCAAATGGAGACTACGATCATCATGTTCAAATGTATCAAATTCCTACAAAATATAATAAAAAAAAACTATTTCTTAATGATATGCGATATGAAATAACAATATAATTTAAATCATTAAACAAAAGTATTATTTGATATTACCCGAAATACTTCTTTATTTTCGATTAAGTTACTTGTTGCTCCACTAATAGTGCTATCAGAACTCATGGTAGAAAAAGTGTGAGCACTTGAAGAACTATATTCCATGAAAAGAGATGCCAATTTGGTCTGAACATTCATAAACTCTAAGAAACAATCCCCGTAAAGCTTCTTATAAGAGAAATTAACAAAAACCAACTGTATCGGGGATCCAATATAACTACTATAACCAACAACACATTGAACTCAGACCAATATTTCTCAAACTTAGTAAGCATTTTCGTAGACATCTTCTTTATGTAGTCGTCATCACCCATAGAATGCTGCTTTAATTTAAAATAAATCAGAAATACTGCCAGAAAGTAGAGATTGGCTGTAGGGTATTTGGTCCCAGAAAAGTCACAAGTGGCTACATAAAAAACACTCAATAAACTCTTAATCTTCACCACTTTTTCCCACTCAGACTCAGATAGACAATGCTTAAAATTGGAATCAGTCAATGCCAAATGTCCAAAGGCACGACGATAGAAAATAGCACCCTCCAACATAAGATAAGTAGAATTCCATCTAGTGGGGACATCCTGCCTCAACCCTTTCTTACTATCCAAAGACATTTGATTTGATGAATCTAAAAATTTTAGTTTTCTTGATTGTGATCCTTTGATATACTTGACACTTTCACGAACTTTATGGATAGCATCCTCAATCTCTTTTAACCCATCTTGTACTACTAAATTCAGAATATGAGCACAACAACGAAGATGAAAAAACTCACAATCACAAACAAGAGCTTTCTTAATGTTCAATTGAGTTTTTAACAACTCTACCGAAACATCATTAGAAGAAGTGTTGTCTAAAGTCAATGAGAAAATCTTGTGTTCAATTCCCCACTCGCATAGCAAATTATAAATTTTTTTAGACAAATATATGCCGTTATGTGGTGGTGGCATATAAGAAAAGTTCAAAACCCTTTTCTGTAAAGTCCATCTCTTATCCAAAAAATGTGCTGTAATACACATATAACCATCAGTGGTTATAGAAGTCCACCAGTCAGATGTCAAACTAATTCTACCAGGAATTTCATTTAACATGCATTTAATCCTATTTTTTTCCCTCTGATGTATCTTAACCAAATCTGCCTTGGCAGTATTCCTAGAAATAATTGGAATGTCTGGACGCAAATATTGTTATAAAGATCTCACCCCCGAATATTCAACAAACCGAAAAGGCAAGTTATGCTTAACAATAGCAGCTACCAATATTTGTCTATACTCTTCAGGGCTAAATTTAGAATTGCTTACCGAAATAGATCCACTATTTTGTCCCAAAATTAACTTATGTCGTGAACTTCTCCTAGGGCACACCTCAATGTGACACCTCAAATTTCCAGTTCCATTTTTGCTCGCTGCAAGGTAAGTAGCTCCACACAGCTTGCACCTGGCTCGTGGCTTCTTATCACCTTGTTTCTCAGAATCAGGAACAATTTCAAAAACATTCCACACATATGGCCGCTTCCTTCGTTTTGATTTAGCCTCTTCAGTTTGAAAACTTTCTTCTTCATTTTCAAACTGGTCTAAATCAATAAATTCATTATTTTCACCTTTTGCCTCATTCATCTGACAACAAATAAGAACAAAGGGTTAATGAATTACAAGTTTATAATGCAGAACAAAGGGTCATCGAACTATTCTTTATCGGCCAGCTAGCATCAATTCTAGAAAATCAATTGATAGTATAAGTGAATGATACTACTCAGACACACTACTTTTTTTTTAAAGAAAACATGAACTTATTTTTCAAAATATTTTAAATTATTTAGAAAAAATTATTTTACATTTGAAATAAACATAAAAACTAGTCAGGTAATTAATTCCCTATTTTTTCTAAAAACATAATTCAGCTACTCACTACTCAGGTGGATAAAATAGATATTGAAAGGATCGAGAACTGCCTTGCAAGCTTTATATATTATAATCAAATCAATCAAATAATAAAATTGATGAGAAGAAGAGTATACACTATACGGTGCAATTGAAAAGAAGTTAATATTAAGATGGAGTGGAGGTTATATATATATGGATACATAAACCAACTGTAGCTAGGTAGCATGCATCTGATGAACAGAGATATATGCATGTCAGACTATCTTATTTAATATTGACATGGTCCACCCAATGCTCTGGTTTTGCTGATTGTTTTCCCTCTATGTATGCTTTTCACTTTCATATATAGAAAAATTCATAAAGTCCAAAATCTAGGAGTTTAGAGAAAATCCTTTAGAACAGAATAATAAGTGTAGAAAATGCAAGTCAGCTATAAAAGGGTAGAACCTGAACATTCATGAACCTAAGAGGAAGAAAGAGAACCTGAACCTCTCCTAAATTATCTGATTATAGCAATTAGAAATACATTAGCAATTAGGGGAAGATTAATCACACTCCCTTGACCAATGACAAAGTTATAGCAGTTTGAAAAGTGTTGACAGAAACATATTGATGAAAGGGAAAACATTGACACTAGCTTATACAAGAGATGGCGAGAAGAGGATTTGAGATTTAAATAAAACCAGTGAACCGTGAAATCAAAACAAAAATAGGAACAAATTAGACAAATTATTTAAACATCCAAGTCTCAAAATCGTAGACCAAACATGTCCCAATTGATACATCTGATTGATATATAGTCTTAATTCCCTCGTGATATCTTCCATGGCCTCTACAAAGAAATTAACGTTGCTAATAGGAGGAACATAAGGAATTAGAGATACAACAATTAATGGAAAAATAAAATATAAATATTGAACAGAAAAAATAGCTCCTAAAACAACCAAACCCTAACTCCAAGTTTCTAACAAAATCCATTTTTAGATCAATATTTGTGTGTTTTGGCAGCTCATAACAAAAGCTACCTTGAAGATGGGGCGGTGTGAGAACTGGGACTGGGCGATGCCGTGAAGAAATGAAAGGGGCTGAAGGAGAGATCGAAGGTTAAAGACGAGTGAGATGGGAGGGAGTTCACGATTTTGATTTTCAATTCTAGGGCTCACGATTAGAATTTAGAAATGAAAGGGGCTAAAATTTTGATGAGTGAACAAGTCACCGATGCCGAAGGTTGAATATGAGTGAGACGGAGGGGAGGCGGGAGGGAAATCTCGATGAAAGGTGAAGGAGGAAAGCCGATGCCAAAGGTTGAAGGTTGAAGGTTGAAGATGAGTGAGATGGGAGGGAAGCCGATGCCTAAGGTTGAAGGAGAGACCGAAGTCTGTAGACGACTAAGACGAGTGAGAGTATCTGAGGGTCTGAGCGAGTCACGAGAGTGTGAGACGGAGACCGAATGAAGAAATGAAAATGGGAAATTTCAAAAGGGGCAGCGCAGTGCTAAGTTAGGGTTTTTTGAGTTTGGAGGGTATAATAATAATTTTATTTTTTTAACGGGTCATAACGGGTTTGACCCCGTTATGACCCGTTAAGAATTCGTGTCTTAAGGTTGACCCGTTTTGACCCGAAACCCGTTAAGCCTCAACCCTAACCCGCTTTTGTCGTGTCGTGTTCGTTTCAGATTAACGGGTCGTGTCATATATTGCCACCCCTATTTATCCCTAACCTCCCATTTCTTTCCTTCATTTGATCTCACCTCCGCCAATCACTTCTTCTCCTCTTCTTCTTCTTAGTTGTAGAAATCGCGAGCTACTCCTACCGTTCCAGCTACCGCCGTGAGCTACCGCAAATGCCGCTGCTCTCTTCTCCTTCTTTCTTCTTCATTTTCTTCTTTTGCAGAAACCGTGAGCTACCGCCAACTAGAGATAGTTCTCTCCCTAGTTGCCGAAACCATGAGCTACTCCTAGCACTCTAGCTATCGCCGCAAGCTACTGTCAACGCCGCTGCTCTCTTCTCCTTCTTTCTTCTTCATTTTCTTCTTTTATTTCTTCTAGTTTCTCATTGCTTGAAGTGAATACCAACGTCGCTTTTCATTGCTGCCATGGTTGCATTCCATCTTGCTGCCGCTCATCGCAGGTAAGACCTCTCTCCACCTCCAACTTTTCTGGCGATTCTCCTATGTTTCCCTTGGTTTTGGTCTGAAAAAGTGGCTACTTTTCATAGCCATGGCATCACGTGGATGCCCCACCCTTGCTACCTAGCTCCACGCAGCGACCCCATGAGGATTTTGGGTGGTTTTCTTCCACCAATCGAGGTTATCTCCATACAACCCGTAGCCCCTCTCTTGGCCTATAAGTAGGCTATGTTTCCCTTCGAAATCAACTCTGAAATCGTGTATCACCCATTCCTTAGGTGAGATTTCGAGTCCTCCTTCTACTAGAGATCTAGTGTAATAGCCCATATTGTTTTTAGAAAATATTTTTTTTCAGAATTTATAATTATATTTTAAGGAGCTTTTGGAGTATAATCTTCTATAGGAATAAAATTTGATAATTGGATAATAATTTTTAGTCAAGAAAGAGATTTAATTATGCATTTTAAGATAAATTATGGTTAAATTTTTAAGAATTTTAATAAGGTATCAACTAGAGAAATTATATTTGGGATTAGGAAGAGACAAATTTCTGAAATTTTAGGGGAAAATTCAAAGGAAAGTGATAGAACAAAATATCAAACACTTGGTATGCCAAAACGAGTATTCGGGCTAGTCCATCGAGTTTTGGTTTAAGGAATATAAATTTATCATATGAGGTCCAAATAAAGTGATTTCAATTCTTATAGAAACTTAAGAGGCAAATATAAAACTTTTATATTTTGGATTTTCGAAGGTTTTGATTGGATAAATGACTTGTTTGGACTGTAAGTGGACTGACCTGGATTGGACGAAAACTGAAATCCGAAAACAAAGTGTGCCACTATCTCACTCTAGGTACTTAAATTTGATTGGTTCCTTTCATTTCTCTGATCTGAAAACATGTGGAGAGGCATATGGCAAATGGAGATAAGTCATCTAAAAGCCTTGGTTGGCAAGAAAACAAAAGGAAACAAATGGTGAACTCAGATTAAGTGTTCTCGAGTAAGTTTTGACGTGTTTTGGTAAATTAAGCATATCTCTCTCATCTAATTTCGAAATAAAGTGATTCAAAATCCTGTAGAATTTTGAAAAGATTATCTAAAACTTTCATATTTTTAGTTTTCAAAAAATCTAATTGGATCAATGACTTATTTGGGATGGAAAAAGCCAAGAGATCAAGTTACGCGTGGCTGGGCATGCAGCTAGCCCATTCCAACTCATACCCCCCCAGGTGGTTATTTGTCAACCCTTGATCTCATAAGGCAGTCAAGTGACTTAATATTAACCCTTAGATGAATATTAGACCATTTAATTCTAGATTAAGGGTGATGATAACACCTAGGTAATGAAGGACACCTCACATTCTGATATTAGAGGAAAAACCTATGGCCTCAAGTGTTTCACCCCTAAAGCCATGCATTGAGATGTCTTCTATGCCTATATATATGTGTCTTCTATGCCTATGCTTATCCTCGTTCCCTTTTAATGATATCACACGGACATAGTGAGAAAAAGCTAAGAAAAATACGCAAAAACTCACTCACATCACCTAAGCACCAAAAGGGAGCTAATTGAGAGCATTGGAGGAGAAGTGGTACAAAACCTATCCTAAGCATCAATTGAAGCTTGGAGAAAATTTGTAAGTGCATATATTAATATAATCTTGGCATTGAATAAATGGTTTGCTGATTGGATTATATTTAATATTTATTTGAATTTAATCTTTATTTATGTGTTAAGTTAAAAACATATTAAATTTTGGAGTGGTTTTGTTATGAAAAAATGCTAGAAAAATTATGAGACCTTAGAAATATATTCTATGATGTTATTTGAAGAGAATTATGTGAAAACATGAGGTCTTAAATTGGAAAATTTTGAAAAATCAACTCTAGTGAATTTTGGTTTTAATAAGATTATTATTGGCAGATTTGACACATTTTGTTAAATCGGGTATAACTTGTTCATTTGATGTCGGATTTGAATGATGTCGGATTTGAATCATTATATAAGAAATTATTGAAGAATTAACCAAGAAAACAATATAACTTAAGTTTGAGTTTATTTATGAAAGCTAAGGAAAATTTGACAAGTTGTATATGCGGATTTTAACTTGATTTGAATAAAAAGAAAATGAGATTTGATTATCCATAGGGTTCGGTTAGCTTTTATATGTGAATATTTTAATAATTTATTTAATTGTTAAATATTATTCGTTATGTTTTGACATTATAAATTGATGTAACGTAAATGTATGTACATGTGATGTATGTTATTATGAAATATTCTCATAAGTTATAAGATTTATAAGGACATGAAATATGCATGTCATAAGTTTAAGGTTATGTTACGTTGCATTTTGTTACATATTAGTATCGTCACAAGTCATGACGTCTATTATAAGAAAATACGTTAAGAAAACTTTACAAGTGAAAAGATTAAGAAGATAGTCACGTCATGACGGGGATATACAAATACGTTATGATTGACGTGCCGACAAGAACGAAGATACGTAACATCTGTTGTAAAATAAGAATCATGTCACAACGGGGTAGGTGATACGTAACGTCTGGACGACAAACATAGTTTCATAAGATAAGTGTCGTGTCATGACGGGGACAGCAATATGTAATGCCCAAGAGATTGATACGAGACTCATCACGATGGAAACGACAATATGTAACACTCGGACGACTGACGAGTTATATGTATGGATAAGTTGACACGTCATGCTAAGAAAATCGGTGGGGATGGTGATACATAACGCCCATCGAAGTTAAGATAAGAAAGGTCCCTATAAGTAAGACTTATAAGAATAAAAATTATAAGTAAAGAATAAGAAGTTCATGCATGGTATAAGATTGTCCAGAAAGAGGGACATCAATATACGTCTACATAAAGAATAAGTCTAAGTCATACATAAGTCACATGAAGCATGTCATAAATACATACTCTGACTGTTTGGATTGTATGTGATTATTTTACAATGTCTATACTTTTATTAAGTTAAGTGTATACTTACTAAGATTTTTAAAAAAATCTCATTCTTGTATGTTTTTTTTCTTTTCGAAATTTAAATTTTGGTGCAGGGTGTGATGATGGCCATAGGCTAGGTCCCAATTTCTCGAGAGACTCAGAGAAATCCTGAGGGGATCTCCAGAGTACTCTCTCTCTATAGAAATTTTGACTCAGATAATAGTAGTAGGGACAGACATTGGCATGGCAATGAGTTTTCCAAAGTAAAGAAAGAGTCTAGGTGGCCCTAAGGTAATTTTTTGATAAGTTTGTATATAATTTGATAACTGAGAAAACTAATTAGATTAAGCATGTAAGAATACAATGTTATTTTATGAATGGACGATATAAATATTAAGATTTTGTGTCACCATGTGATCTCTAGAATTTAATTTTATTCAGAATTTTTTCGCTACGATTTGCATTGCATGTACTAGTAAGTCTAGATGCATACATTGATTTATGATAAGTATGGGGGTGAATAGCCTAAGATTACTTATCTTAACACTTCAATTTGCATTGAATTATGAACGAAATTTGGAGATATCACATCAAGCCCCTCCCCGTTCTTAGATCGTCCTTCTGAAAGTTAAGGTTTCAATTATTAAAACCCTTGCCGTCGTATGTGGTTGTTCACAGCCATGCACCAACCCTTGAGCCACTAAAACCAAGTTCAAGTCATCCCTAACCCAGGAAAAAAGGGCCCAAATCCTTCGTGAGCCAACCTTTCATGCGGCAATTTATTTGAGTGATGTTTTGAATTTATTTATTTATTTTCTGATATTATTTTAAATAGCGTTAGTGCGACATATCGACGTAATGTTATTTGATTTATTATTTTGTGCTAACTTTAATTGGCAGTTTGAAGTGTTGGTTAATTGGTTAATAATAAAAATTGGGAATAGGCTGGTTGAACTCGATGCCATTAAATGGAAGATGGGATCACCCTGTAGTTAATTTAGTTGTGATTGAATATGTAGAATTTGATTGTTGAATTTATGATTGATGTGTTAAGATGATTTTCTTGTTGTGTATAATTGTCATACCATCTAATACCTACCTATCATGCGTATGTCAATTCTTATTGGTTGTGATTGTTTCAACGGTACTGTGTTATTGTAGTGTATTTTTGGGTGATTTTTGGGCCTGGTAATAGTTTATGAGTGTGTGTGTATAATGACCTAATTCGAGATGGAGCATTATCTTAATAGAGCTCTTCTGATCACTCAAGAGTGGAATATACTAACGTAACGTCCATTGGGTTGTTGCTTAGCGACAACGAGATTGAACAATATAGCAACGCTCTCGTGCCGACTATGTGGCCCCTCTGTTGATAGGGGTTAGGGGATGCCTGATCATAATAAGCGCTAGACGTGGAGTTGGACATTCCGTTACAAAATCACACATACGGTCATTATCCGTGGTATAGATAAGAAAGCCAAAATGTATAGATGGTTCCTAGTAGAGACTATGGTATACACGTATTAATAATATGGAATTGTGTTATGAGTTAGAAACTGGATTTTTAGTGGGTATTGTTGAGGCGTTCCTTTCTGGGAAAAGACGGTTAGTTGTTGTGGCGCCCACGATTGCCTCCTAAGTTTTAGAGGGACTCGCGACACCAAGATGATCATCATACGGGTCAATCATCCCATCGTTTTGTGCTCCAAGAGTGTGTGTAACATGCATAAAGTGTACAATAAAATATTCGTAGTGAAAAAATAAAAATGGTCATTCATTCTAATACCAGAAAATTTAAAAAATTAAAAACCAGTTTGAAATAATTCTCTAAGTGGAGATTATACAGTCATCCCAAATAGAAGAGCAATAAAAGATCGATAACATCTGGGATTAAAAAACCCTCACTTCATCATCACATAGGACTACTCCTTCGACAGAGCCTACCCCTCAGGTTCATCCGCATCTTTTGCATAAAAAACTATTATTCCATAAAATAAAATCATAGGTAGGTCCAATACACCACATGAGATGTGAATCTCAATAAGCAACGGTCATTCACATATAATAAATAATCGCAACTAAATCCACACACGACTTCCTTTCCCAAAAAGGAACCTCACATAAACACCAAGCCACCCTTTTCCAGAAATGAGCATAACACAATACACCACTTCCCTTCCCAGAAAAGAACACGACACACTAACCGTTCTTTTCCAGAAATGACCTCACATGTACATCAAACTGCCCTTTTCCCAGAAAGGAGTGAAACATAACATACCAACGTCCTTTTCCAGAAAGGAACGTAATACAACTAAGAAATGATTTATTAATAAACCCTCATTTCCCATAAAAGAATTCATCAACGGACCATTATTTTTTCGAAATGAGCGCATTCATAAACCAGCCCAAAACCCAATTTTTGGCTTTCAACACAATTTTATTTTTATTAACCATATACTACCATGGTCTCCCATAGGGACCATCTATACGTCTTGACTCTCTTTGGCACACCACAAATAACGACCGTGCATGTGATTTCGGAACGAGCGATGCACAGCTAGCTGCGCTCAGCACGTATCATGACCAAACATCCTCTAACCCCTGACAACAGAGGAGCCATGGAGTTGGCACAATAGTGTTACCATCTCATCCAATCTCATTGTCACCTAGGAACAACCCAAGAAATGTCACATCAATTCCACTCCTGAGTGATTAGAGGAGTTCTACCAAGATAATGTCACATTTCGACCTGAAGTAGTGATACACACGCACCCACCACTACGATCAGACCAGACCATAAACCACCCAACAATACCCATCCTCAAAACACCTCACAATCCAAAATAACTAGACCAATCAAATAATAATGTATACATAATAAGCAATTATTGGATAACATGACATTATCACACAATAAGTGAAAATCATCCAACATAACAATTACATCCAACAAATAATTTCCAACAATTCAATGACATCAAAACCAATTACAGGGTGATCTCATCCTCCATTTAACGGTCTCGGATCCAACTGACCTACTCTCAAATATTATGATTATTAAATAGATACCAACGCTTCAAGTTGCCCAAAAAAATTAGTAATAAATAACAAATAAATAAGTCCAACAAAACACAACTCACAAATGACTACTACTTACAACACACTCAATAAAAATTCTGGATGATCGAGAAAATGCCAAAACGTAAATCCGCACCTCAACCAACAAACATGCCACTAAAATTGCACCCATCGTACCAACATAAATAAAAACACAAAAAAAAACACTAATAATATTAATAAATATTATTATCAAATAATTAAAATACTTAAATGCAAATAAATAAAATAAAATGCAATTATTATTTAACCATACTAAGCACTTAAACGTAAATAAAATAAAACTACATAAATAAATTAGAAATAACACATCAATTAATTAAACAACAAAACGGCTAAAGAGGCTTACGAGGTTATTGTGAAGCGGTAAAACGGGAACCTAGAAGTGAGAAAATAGCAACTAAAAGAGCTCACGAATTTTTGGACCTTAAAGGAATTAGAGTAAGAAGACTAAATTTGAGTTAGGAGGAAGAAGGGAACTCAGTTTAGGATGATTTTGAGAGTGGGTAACTCGAAACCGAACACTAAGAGAAGTTAGAACACGGTTTTGGAGTGATTTTCGAAGTGTAAACCGTGGCCTATTTATAGCCTACAAGTGAACCAGTCGGATCTTGAAGTGGTGCCAAATGGACACCAAGTGTCACTCAACAACTCGGCCAGGAAAAGGATATATAGCCATGGCTAGAGATTCATTTTTTTGCGGAGCAAAACAAGGGAAGAAATACCAGAGGCTGCTTACTGTTTCGCGGAAAAGGATAGATTTTTCAAGCATGTGGGAAACGGATTGGAGATGAAATCAGAGGGGAAATGTTCAACCATGTCCTATGCATCCGAAAGAGCAACGCGTGGTTGCTAAACAGGAACGAAAAGCTGTGATTTTGGGCTAGAATATCATGGTTGGAACAGCAATGGAAATAGGGAAAAAAGAAAAGACAGAAGAAGAAAGAAAATGAAGAAAAGGAAAGAACCAGCGTTGCACGCATGAAGAAAGAAGAACCTGGGTTCATTAAACCCATGGAGCAAACGGCAACGTTTTTTAAAACAAAGGAGGCTAGATTTTAAACCCATTCATGGGCGCTTCACCAAAAGAACAACCACAAAGACCAAAAACAAAGCAAGAAAAACCCAACCCACAACAAAATAATCTAAAATGAGCCCAATCCGAAAATACATTAAATAAAATAAAATTAAACACATTAAATTAAATACTAACATGATAAAATAAAGAGACTCAAATTTCAAACATTAAAATAAATGCATCTCCATAAAATAATAAGAGAAAATAATTTAACTCACTATTTAAACATAGAAATAATTTAAAAGATAATATTTACAAACTAATACACAATAACCAATATTTATATTAACAAGCAATACATATAAAATATTAAAATACAAAAGAGATAAAATTATGGGACCTCACAGTTATTGTGTTCCTTTCTAGGAAAGGATGGGTGATGTATATGGCTAGATGCGTTCCTTTCTAGAAAAGGGCGGTAGGCATATATGGTCGAATGTGTTCCTTTTTTGAAAATGACGGTTTTGGGTACTGTGTTGTATCTCCTTTATGGGAATGGACCTTTTGGTGTGGGCCTAATTACTTGGTTAAAAACATTTGTGTATATTGCTGTTTGTGATTATTTATTCTGTGTGAATGGTTGTTGCTTACTGAAATTTACATCTCTTGTGGTATATCTTGTCCACCTACGACTCCATTTTATGGAACCGTAATATTGATACAGAGGATGAGACTGAGTCCGAGAGGTAGACTCCGCTGGAGAAGAGATCTGTGACGTTGGCTAAGGGGATCATAATCCCCAATGATGTTATTTATCTCTTTGTTGCTTTCCCTTTCGGATAAATGTATAATCTCCTCTTGGAGACTTATTTTTAGTGGGTTGTAGATTTAAATTTCTGGTACTAAAATTGATGCATTTTTAATTTTTCGTTACGAATTTTTAATTGTACACTTTATGCATGTTGCACACACTCTTTTGGAGCACTTGTCGATGGGGTGATTAACCCTTGTAATCATCACCTCAGTGTCACGAATCCTTCTAAATCCCAAGAAGACTCGTGGGTGCCACATTCATCCTTACTAATATCACATACAAATTATGAAAGATTTTTTATGGTCTAGGTTTTTTCAATCATCTTAACAAAGGAGGTGGACTTCAACCAAGCCAACTCTTTTTATGAAGTAGCTATGGAGATTTCCAAAGGAATAGAAAAGTCATAGTGCTCATATTTGGCGACTAAGTACCTCTTCAATGGAAAAAATAGATTGACCTGTCTAAAACATTATGCATCTAGAAAGATATTATTTGGTATAGAGAGACTTTCACAGGATGAGCAGCTAAGCTAGAATGGTCTTTTTCCTAAGTAATATGTTAAGTATTATACTAAATATATTATAAGTACTAATAAATATACTAAGTACTTAGTATGTTGTAGGTAATAGTATAAGTATATTATAAATAATAGTATAAGTATATTAAATATAAATATTATAATACTAATATTTGTATTATTGTTTTAGTTTTGTACTTTAATATTAGTTGTATTATGTAATTGATATTAGTAATATAATTTGAAATATATTCGAATTGATACCCTAACCTTTTAATAGATAAGTTTTCCATTCAAACGCAATCTCACATACATCATATACGCAGTTCAAATAGAATTCCATTTGTGTTCCAAAGTCACGACCCGAAACTTTTCGCATCCACCACTAACTCTGCCACTTACTTCGCGACGAACTCCACCAGAGGAAGCCAACGTTTTCACTTCTAAGAGGTATAGGTCCTTTCTCCTATTCTATTGTTTTCTTTTTTGAAAACTATGGTTGTGTTTGAGGGTGTTGAATTTCAAATCAAACCAACCCCCATTTTGGTGTTTTCCAGCCATCTAACATGTGAATAATTGATAGAAATGACAGAGTTTCATTCCATAATCATTTATATCAATTAAAATCAAGGATTCTCAAGAATCCTAGGTTTTTACATTCAGAGCTAAGTTGACCCAACCATGGCTGTTTGGCCTTGTTCCTATTTGAATGACTTCTAAGTCGTTCGAACCCTCATTTTTCGAATGGAAATATTTTCATTTGAACAATTAAATACATTCGAACATATTAATTAGTTGTTCAAACACATATTCCTATTGGGCAACTACCATTCGAATGAATTGGAATCGTTCGAATGGAAAGTTGTCAAACAATTTTATTTTGCATTCAAACATTTTTATGGGTTTAAACAATAAAAATACATACTACCATCACCAATCGGTGATGGACACCGATCTATCAACAGAGAGAGATTGCATATTCGGATATGATCGGTAACTTTTACCATACCACAGGAAAGCACAAAGCTGATGTTCTGTGCTACAATTTAAAGGTTCGAGAAATGAGTATTATTTTCTCTCCTAGCGTTATTACTAAGTTCCTTTACATTCCACGCGTGCTTGGCAGATATCTTGTTGCGGCTAAGTTGGCTACACCTACAGCAGCAAGTGCACCATCTAAGGCAAACATAGAGGCTGCATCCTCATTGCCAACGCCTTCTCTAGACACTGATGAGTTGGATGCTAGTTTGGATGATAGTGAGGACAAAGACGTAGCTGATGATCATCTCACAGATGATTAGGTCTGTCAACTATTGCAAGACCCTCCGGCTCCTATATAGGATGGTAGCAAGGTGATCCGACAAGCCGATTTTACAGCTTTTTTTAGAATGCTTAATTTGATTGTTGGGTATAATATTGATCCAGATAAACACAAGATTGATTTTGGGATCATGGGGGCTAGATTTTTGTTGTGGGTAGCACGAGGAAAGCTGATTGATCTAGCATTGTAGTTCTTCCTCCACATTCGATCAGAGTCACACTATTCGAGTGGAGGTAATCTACCATTTGCACTACTGATATATAATCTCCTACTCCGACCGAGAGTTACAATGCAAGTGAATGAGAAATGTCATAATAAATGGGGGTCCCTCAACAAAATCATATTTACCAAGAACAAGAGGCACTTTCGAAAGACTCTAGTAGTACAACAGAGTGGCATGCCGACCCATCAAGCTTCTAGCAATACTACCCCTATTGTGAGACAGCTTGTTGGGGTTAACTTGGATCAGGTATGAGCAGAGGTACGAGCTCTGCTTATGGAGTTCACTGAGCCCATCATAGAGAATCTTAAGGATTTGGAGATAGGCATGAAAAACTTACAAAGGATTTTTATCTACTTAGCAAATGGATTCTTTCAGTTATTATTTTACTTTTATATGTTTTATCGAACATTATATATTTGGGATGTAATTAATGTATGGTTTTTATTTTTGGTGTTTGCTACCTTGTTTTTTTTCCATTTTACTTCCCATTCATGATAACTTACAAGAGGATTTTTATCTATGCCGATCGATCCCGTTCAATTTAATGTGGATTGTTGATGAAGGGGGACATTGTGAATTTTTAAAAGTAAGCGGGGCCATTTTGTTGCAATTCACAATGTGATTACTAAACTAAATCAAATGAGATGGAGCACATGTAGCTCACGTGCACCTGTAAAAACAAAAATATATCTACGAAAAGTTTCACTTTGCCATTCAAACTTTCACACGATTTTTAATTTGTACCCCACATCACATTAAATTAGATGTTTATAACAAATTAAATTAAACTTTTATAATAAATCTGAATTTACAAATTTGGAATAAAAGACTAACAAAAGGATAAATCCTTGAACCCGGTAAAATAATACAATTGTTTTTAAATTTTTAAAAATATATTTGATAACTCTATATAAATCACTATAACATTTTGAAATTAATTACATAAAATTAATTTTTAAATTTTTAAATATATTAAATGCATCGTAAATCATAATATATAATACATAGACATTTTTTTAAAATGATAAAAAAAACTAATAAAAAATATATACACAAATTAATGATAATGAACAATTCCTATATATTTCCAACTAATTAGTCGTTCAATGAATAAATGTAGCATTTGAATGATTCAAAATATTTTATGGTTCAAATGGTCCCTCAACCTTCCCGCCTGATTTTACCACCAAATCACTTCCATTCGAATAGATAAATGTTGGTTCAAAAGGTTATGAACTTTCCCCGGGAAAAATAAATAATTTTCTACCTATATTTTTATTTGAACAAATTATATACTATTTGAACAGATATTAATTCCCTGTTCGAACTTATTTCTTCCTGTTTGAACGATTTTGCACTTTTTTAGATGATTTTTCTCGTCACAAAAGATCTAGTTCAAATGGATATTTATCCGTTCAAACACATTTAGAAACTTGGGCAAGTTTTAAGACAAAATTGTCTCCAATAATTATTTTTAGGGACTAACTTTAATTCTTCCCTAAAAGTAAAATTTCTTGTAGTGTAAGTCAATATTGCCTCTTAATTAAGGTTCATGATCAAAGTTTATAAGCATCTGAAAACAATACTAGGAAGTCAGTTAGTGAGAATAGTAACTTCTATAGGTCTTTCAAAGAAATAGAGGTAAAGTAGGTAATTTCAATCCTTGTAAATTGATTCAATGAGTGAAAAAGAGATATATGCAAGTGTTTAAAGAGTGATTTACAATGGAAAAATTGGAAGACAAGTGGAAAGAGATGAGGCTGAGGTGTTGGAAATGGAAGATGAAGAAGAGACAGAATGAAGAGAAATTAGGGATCAAAGCCTGAAAGGGAAACTGTGGATCGCTAGAGGAATCAGAAAAGTGGTAATAGCAAACACTATGGCAAAGGTATGGAGAATTAGTAAACTTGCACTTTTAAAGATTGTGGGTTTAATTTGTATACGATTACATTTGTCAACCATGCAGACAAAATGAGAATTATGGCAGGAAGGCCATGGTTATTTGAAAATTTTCTATTTGTTTTAAAAGAATTTGATGGTTTACACAACCTAGTAAAATGATGTTTGATAGAGAATAATTTTGGATTCAGTTTCATAATTTACCTTAAGCAATTATGTATAAGGCTTATGGGAAAAAAATAGGAAATTCAGTGGGGGATAGTTAAGGATGTATGTAGATGAAAATGATTTAGGGAGGGGGCAGTTTCTAAGAGTGAAAGTAGAAATAGGTTTAATAAAGATTGTGGCAAGAGGAATAACAATTAAGGTTAAAGGTGAAGAAATATGGGTATCCTTTAAATATTAAAAATTACAAAAGCTATGTTTTGGATGTAGTCAAATAGTTCATAAAGAGGAAGGTTGTCACATGAAAGTTCTTCATGTGGAAAGATACTATAAGGAGGAACAACAATATAGCTCATGGTTGAGAGCTGAAACAACCTATGGGAGGAAAGGGCAATGGAAATATGTAAAAGTTCCAAAGTCTAATCAAGGTTCTAATTCAAGAAATTGGAGAAGATCTGAAAATGAAGGAGGAAGAAGGAAGATAGGAAGTAATGATTATGGGAAGGGATGGATGAATGCTGACAGAGAGGTTAAAGAATGCTCAGAGATAAAGATTAATTCAAAGTTTGAACATGTTAGTAATAGCCTTATTAAAATGGATGACAAAAATGGAAAGGAAGGGAGGCAATTGATGGAAATGGCACACAATGAGGCGGTTTTCGAGAGGATATGAGTGGATCAATTGCAATAAGAAATTTAAGTTAAAATTTATTGCCTTTAAATTTGAATTTACTTAAAGGTGATAATGAGATAGGGGAAGTTAGCAGGAATAAAAGGGAAGTGGGGTTAAATTTCCTCAATGGGTCAAGAGGAGATAAAAGAGAAAAAGAATGGATAAAAATCGAGAGGAATTGGACAGTTATTTGATGATTCTGATGACATAGTCAATAACTCTGAATATGATGGAAATTTGAATAAAGAGTTGATCCTTGAAGATAAAGGAAATAATAACACGCAATTACAAGAGTAGAAAATGAAATATGGGAAGATGAGTGATAGATTGGAAATAAATGAGAAAAAGAAGACACATGTGGGATCCTGGAAAAGAAAAACTAGCTTTTTTTAATTGAAATTACTAGTAAAGTTGTGGAAGGAAAAAAAGAGGAATGCAAATGAAGAGATAGAAGCAAAGAGATTTAATCCACTCAATGAGAGAAGTAAGATGAACGAAGGAAAGTTTAGTCTGTAAAATGAATTTTTATTGGCAGAGATTACAAAGTAACCCTACCAACAACAATGAAAACATTAACTTGGAACTGTCAAGGGCTTGGGAACCCCCGAACAGTTCAAAATTTTGTTAACATGACAAGAACAAAGAAACCCAATTTGGTTTTTCTCATGAAACTAAACCTAATAAAGTTAAAATTGAAATGTTGAGGAAGAAGTTAGGGTAAGAAGGGTGTTCTTCTGTTAACGCAATCGGGAGAAGTGGTGGCTTAATGATGTTATGGAAGGAAGAGATTAATTTTGAAATCATTAATTATTCAAGCCATCATATCGGTGGATGGGTGAATGATGATGAACATGAAGTGAAATGGGTTGTGAGTAGTTTCTAAGGCCAGCTAGATGTTATAAGAAGAAAAGACAATTGGAATTTATTGGAACTTCTAAAACCTGCAAATGCGATGTGGTGCCTTTTAGAAAAGGGGGGGGGGGAGACCTAGAAGTGAAAGTCAAATGGAGAAGTTTAGAGAGGTTTTAAACAAGTGTAGCATATTTAATTTAGGTTGGACAAGGTGTTTCTTCACTTGGTGCAATTATCATAGTAATGAAATCTTCATGAAGGAAAGGCTTGATAAAGTGGTAGCAAATGCAAAATGGTCTAAATGCTTTAATAATGTGAAAGTGGAGATATTGGCTACATGTACCTCTAATCATAATCCCATTGTACTTCACTTAGGTAAGTGGAGAGGAGAGGAATACAAGGGTAGAAGAAAATTTAAATATGAAGTAGGACGGTCTCTAGAGGAAAGCTATGCAAATGTTATTAAACTAAATGGGATAAAGCACTAATGAGATCTGATTCAGTGAAAGGGTTACAGACCAAATTAAGGGATGTAGTAGAGCTTTAAGCCATTGGCGCAAAGATTCTTTTAGGGGGAGGAATAACTTGATTAAGGTGAAAACTGAAAGATTGAAAGAGATGCAGTCATCTCAAAATTAGGGAAATATAGAGGAGATAAAGAGCTTAAAATATGAGTTGGGAATGATGTTAGAGCAGAAGGATCTTAATTGGAGACAAAGATCAAAAACTCATTAATGATATCAAATGGGTAATATAAACATATTTCCACTCGTGTGCTACTGAAAAAAGAAAGAAAATTAAGATCTATAAGATTAGGGATATGAAGAATAGGTTGCTAACCAATAGAGAAGGTGTTCAAAATGCTTTTAAAGAGTACTTTGAAAATATCTTTGGGACTACAGCTCCTTCTATGGAAGATATTGATGTTGTTTAGAGGAATGTGGAATGTAGAGTAAATGATCAAATGAATGCAGAGCTGGGCCAACAACTTTTAGAAGCTGGAGTTGAACAAGCTTTGATGTAGATTTCACGCTTAAAGTCACCTGGACTTGATGGGTTTGGAGTTGGCTTTTACCAAAAGAACTGGAGCACTATGAAGGATGAGGAATCCAAGGTTGCATTAGATTTCTTAAATCATGGTATTGGTCCTAAGTCCATTAGTTTTACTTATATAGCTTTAATTCCTAAAGTCAAAAATCCTAAATCTGTATAGCACTTTAGACCAATTAGTTTATGTAATATTTTCAATAAGTTGGTATAAAAAACAATAGCTAATAGGTTTAAGAAGTGTTACTAGAAATTATTTCACCTACCCAAAGTGCATTCATTACTGGTCGAGTCATTATTGACGATGTGATGATTGCTTATGAAGTGATCCACACAATGAAGACAAAATAGAATGGAATGCTAGACATATGACATTGAAACTTGACATATCAAAAGTTTATGATCGTGCGAAATGGATTTATCTGGAAACTTTAGTGGGAAAGATGGGTTTTAATCAAAGTTGGATTGAACTTACTATGAGATTTGTTAAATCAGTGACTTATGTAGTTTTAATTATTGGAGTTGAAGGAGAAAAGACTGTGCCATCTCGTGGATTAAGGTATGGGGTCCCTTATCCCCTTATTTTTTTTTTATTCTCTGTGCTGAAGGATTGAGTTGGTTGATTAATAAAGTTGAAAATGTCAGACTGTTAAATGGGGGTGAAACTGGCAAGAAATGGACCAAGGATCAATCATCTATTTTTGCATATGATTGTGTGATATTATGTAGAGCCTCTAAATCAGGTTGGGACAGTTCACAAGATGTGTTACACATATGAATTAGCATCAGGGCAAAAACTTAATAGAGATAAAAACATCTTTATATTTCACTTCTTAATACTAGAGAAGATAGAAAAATAGTACTAAAAGGGATGCAGGGGCTGTGGTGTTTGAGACTTATGATAAATACCTAGGTTCACCCTCATTAGTAGGTAGATCTAGGCATCACTATAACAAATTTTCTTTTTAGGGACGAAATTTATTAGGGACTAAATAAATTTCGTTCCTAAAAGTGGTTTTTAGAAACATTTTTTAAAACTCGTCCCAGAAACTGGACGAGTTGCAAAATACGTTCAGACGGACAAAAATTCGACCGAACAAGCGTAAAAATACATTTGAACAGAGAAATATTTGTCCAAACGGAATATATTTTGAGGAAAATGTGGCGGTGGAATTGCAAGCCCGTCCGAACCCAAATTATACTGTTCTGACGGATAACGGGTTGGAAATGGTTAATTTCTTTTATCACTATTCATTTATGTAAATATATATATTTTTTGTTTTCTATTAATTTTATTTTATCATTTTCAAAATATAAAAAATGTGTTTATATTACATTTTATGATTTATGAAACATTTAAAATATTTATAAATGCAAAAATTAATTTTATGTAATTACTTTTAAAATGTTATTTGTTTTATTATCACAAGCAAAAAGTAAAATGACGAAAAAAAAAACATTGTTATGAATACCAAAAATAAAAGAAAATACTAATTACATTTCAATATATATAATATTAATCGATATAACATATAAAATAAAAACACTCATACTACTTAGGTATCAAATCTAAGTCCTCCTGCCTAGATTTAATCCGTGTCTCTACATCATCTATCCTCCTCATGATGCGGTCCTCAGCCTCTGCTATCACGCGGGTCGCCACTCTCTCCACCACATGCTTAACCATCGCCTCCAACTGCTCCAGTGTAAATCCTGCAGGCTGGCTCTGAGCAGGCTGGGTAGCAGCACTGGTAGTAGCATCAGTCGACCCTGGAGTACGTACATAGGGGTGCCCCTTGCTCTTACTGATAGATATCTTGTTGAGAGCCCCCATCTGAAGTTCTCTTTTCTCACCAATCTGCTCTGTAACTCTAGCTTGGAGTAGGAGGCCAGATATTAACAGTCCAAATGGTAAACTGCCTCCACTCCCATATCGTGACTCCTGTCTGATGCGATAGAAAATATACAGTGCTATATCAATCGGGTCCCCCCTCGCTACCCGCACCAGAAGTCGTGCCCGATCCATCTCAAAATCTGTCTTATGCTTTTTCGAATCTATGTTGTACCCGACTATCAGATTCAGCAATCTAAAGAATGGAATGTAGTCAACCTGTTTGATGGCCTTCCCACCATCATATGCAGGAGCCTCGAGATACCATAGTAGCTCGCGTACCTGATCGTCTGTGAGACCATCATCAGGTACGTACTCCTCATCGCTATCATCAGCATCTGAGCCAGCACCCAACTCATCAGCAATCCATATAGTGAAGGGTGATGAGGATTCAACCTTCGTGTTTGCTCTAACAGATCTAGACGCTGCTATTAAGGATGGATGAGGATATGCGTCCATCAAGCACGGAATGTCCAAATACTCTGTAATCACCTGAGAAGAGAAGGTGATGCTGACTCCCCGCACCATGAGTACGTAGTGGTGAATATCTCCAGGCTAATTTCCCAATGCCCGATAGAATTCGCATACCATATGAGGATATGTGATCCCCTCCTGTGTGCAGATCGAAATCTATCCTCGCTCCGTGAAGATCTAGTGGATGGTGTGTCCCTTCCACTCCAGCTCTCTGAAGTAATCCAAAGTGATAGGTTGCTCTACTAGAACAGACCTATGAACAGGAGCACTGAGAGCAGTGGGAGAGATGGGAGTGGAGGCAACTGGATCTGCGATCACTGGCCTAGTAGCGCTCAACTAATCTCTCCCACGCTTTTAATTTATACCTGCCATTCGTATACTATGTACAAATAAGTGATGGAAGAAGTTAGACAGGCTTGATGGAACCCAAAATACCTAAATGAAACCAAGACGTATATCAAACTGTTTTGTTTGGAACTTACTCGTTTGGACGGACAAATAACACATTCGAACGCATTATATGCTCATTCGAACAAACAGGATCATCCCCTACATCTCGTTCGGACGGGGGTCATTCCCGTTTGAATGGAAACCCTTGCGAAGAGAAATGGCCGAGTTGACTCGGCCATTACTTTTTTCCTACAAAACTCAAATCAACCTAATATCACTCCTAAAAGTCCGAAACAATGAATTCTAAGAAATAAATTACAAAAACTATGAAAAATAGGTCGGATTCAGTTTGAAATCCGACCCACACAAAAATGGGTATTCATAACACATTTTCAACCAATAGGAGGGGTTAAAGAGACCATACCTTATATATCTTACTGTAGATGATGGTTTCGGGAAGGTGGAGTGTGATTCTCGTTCGAATGGGAGTGAGTTTTGGAATCTACTGTTTGATACAAGAATGAGGCGTTCGGCAAGGGCTGGGCATATATACCCTGACACTCGAACGAGTTTAAGCGTTCGAGCGTAGTTTGTAAGCATTCGAACGATAAGGGTATATGTTCGGATGAAGGGGTATCTGTTCGATCGGAAATAAGAGAGTTTGGGGTTTAAGCAATCCGCTATCAGTTCGGCTAGTTATAACGATATTATTATGTACCATACGACACTAATAATATTATAAAGTTTTTAGTAAAAAATAAAATACTAAAATTAGTCTTTATAATATACATGCACTATACATAACACTAAATTGATAATGTTATATATAATAAATATATATCAAGTACTTCAACTTCATATATATATCAATTACTTTGTATATACTAGTATATATTAGTTAGAACATAAGTATTATACTATTTACATGCAGTGCTTAGTTTATAATAATTAGGTACATGTTACTTAAATTACTTAATATACATGACTATACATAACACTAAAATGATAACGTTATATATAATAAATATATATCAAGTACTTCAATTTCATATATATCAAATTATTTAGAATAATATTAGTAATATCAGTATCTACATATATAATAATAATTAAATATTATCTAGTATATTAGTATTATAATACTAGTGTAACTCTATAAGATATAACACTTATTATATGTTATAACGGCCTCTCATGCGTTCCAACGGAAAATACTCAGAATATGCTTAGAATAACGCGTCTGAACACCGAAATAATTCATTCGGAGGCAAACGATTGAAATTCCTCGCGGGAAAACTAGCGGCAATTTGACATTTTGGCATTCGGATGGATAAAGTTTACGTCCAAACGCAACTTCGCAGATTTAAACACCAACTCTTCAGTTCATATATTACTCGGGATTGAGCTATTTTTTAGAAAGGGAGACTAAAAGGGAGGCAGAGAAGGCTTGCATATTGTAGGAGGATTTTTGAGTGTAGAAGACTTGATAATCTTGAGATGGAATAGGTAAATTTCATTTCTCAATATTTGTTTTTTGTATATTTTTCAACATTAAAAGTGGTTGATAATTTTCTCATCTTATGATTTTTAATTATGGGCAGTATTGTTGAATTGGATTTGAAGTTGGATGTGCAAAAATTGAGGTTAGTTTTCTAATTATAAGGGTTTAAAGATTAGAGATTTATTTTAATATTTTGGGGTGATTATATATAGAATTTACATACTTATTTTGATATTTGGAATTTTATTATATAACCAATTTCGAGCATGATTTATTTATTTGGGTATTTGTTGCTTACTTAGTTGATGTTGAGGATTGGTTCTGGTATGCTGTATGCATGATTTCCGTTCGAACGGAACTGTTCACGTTCGAACGAATGTTCATGTCCGTCCGAACGTAAAAATATACGTTCGAACGGAATTCATGCAGACAGAATAAATAAATAGTATTATGAGGATATCAATTACAGTATTACTGATGATGTTTATGAAATGATTTAGGTTTTTTTTTAATAGATAGTAGACAGGTAACGAAAATATAATAGACAAAAGTTGGATGCTATTAGGAAATAGACTTGGGCAAGACTATAAGGAATATGCACGGGGGGTGAAAGTATTCATAGAGTTTGCGAAAGACAGTGTTGATAGTTGGGGTTTTATAAGATGTCCGTACAAGAAGTGTAAGAACCTGAGTTATTTAAATATGGTAGTAGTGAAGTCCCATTTGTTCGTTAATGGGATAGATCATAAATACTCGCATTGGGTTCTACATAGCAAACCATTTCCTACAGGAGTTGGATTTGAGAGTCATTCCAATCGAATGAAGGAAACTGATGCCGAGATCGATATCAACGATACAAATGTGGTCGTTTCGGATTATAGTGATGATAATGGAGAGGATATCACTAAGATGTTAGATGATATTGGTGCAGGCATGTTTGGTGCTCGAGATGGAGAAGGAACATTGTGAGATCCTAGATTTACGTGTATTTTTACACATTATTTTATTCTCGGTATTAATTATTTTAATTTAATTTAATAATATTATTAGTCATGTTTTATTTGTTTAAGATATCTATTTGAGCTATTAATTAGGTAAAATTAAGTTACGTTACTTTTCTTATTTATTTTAATGAGTTAATTATTTTAATGAGTGGAATTTAAATTCCTTTATTTTAATATGTGAATTTATTTGATGTGTTTTTATTTATTATTTTATCTTAAGTAGCCTCGGCATTTAAATTAATTTATTCAGCTCTATATTTTAGAATTCTTTTATTAGATCAACACTGTCAGCCGAGTTGTGGGGACTGGATCTTGTTTATTTCCTTCTCTTTTTTCTTCTTCTTTTTCTTTTTTTTTTCTTTCTTTTTCCCCCAGTTTTTCCCCCAACCCCACCCCCCACCCCCCCCAGTGCGCGACTTCTTCTTCCCCTCCCCTGTTTGGCCGTTAGGCCTTAAGCAGCCCAACCATCCACCGCCGCCCACCACCCATCACTGCCCATGCCGCCGGCACCCTTACCCTCCGGCGACCTCCCCTGCACCAGTGGTGCACCTCCCGCAACCTCCTAGCCGACGTGTGAGGCATAAACCCAAAATGGGTATTTTCACTTCTCTTGCATTTTTTGGCCACCACCGGCCACCCCTTGGCACCGGCGACCTACCAGTAGCCTCCCGACCCTCCGGCGAGCATAACCCACTGCTCAAAGCCACCCATTTCTGCCGTTTACCCCTCCACCTGAAATGGATCTTAAACTGGTTGTTCTTCCTCGCGCCGTCGTCCGGCCATCGTAGGCCTCACCACCGCCACCAAAAGACTCCCCTTGTCCAGCCGATCATCCCCCTAGCTCAGTTTCCCCAACCGTTGCCTCACCTTCCCGGTACAACCTCAAACCTAAAAATGAGTTTTAACCCATTTTGAGCCTGATCTGCCACCTTCCAGTAGTTGTGCCGCCACACCACTACCTCCATGAGATTCCCCACCCTTCAATGAGTATTTTCCTAAATTTTGGTGTCAAACCGAACACTTTAGCCTAACGTACAAGTGACCGCTTCGAACGCAGTGGATTGACATTCGCTCAAAGGATTTACGTTTTAACCATTGTAAGTACTTTCCAAACGAGTTTTAAGATTTAAATATATTTTTGGCATCAACAGTTATTGTGTTTGATTATTGTTGGAATTTATTAATTGTTGGCTATCTGTGCCTAGTTGTCTGCATTGTGTATTTACATGCATGTTCATGAAAATATTTGAAAATTAGATTTTTGCATGACTTTGGATATTCATGTGTTGGAAATGGAAATTGGATTTTTATTAAGTTTATGGATTTTAATAGTTTTTAGCTGAGTCATAACGGGGACGGCGATACGTAACACCCGTTGTGATCAGTGTGTGTATGTGGATGACATAATGGAGACGACGATACGTAACGTCCATTATGGTCATTATGTGTGTGTCAGTCATAATGGTGATGGCGATACATAACGCCCATTGTGATTGATAGTGTGTGGATGACATAACGGAGATGGCGATACGTAACGCCCGTTATGGTCACTGGGTGTGCATTTCATATCGGGGACGGCGATACGTAACGCCCGATATGAAATGAGTGTATGTGAATCATAATGGGGACGGCGATACGCAACGCTCATTATGATTGGTGTGTGCTTATCATATTGGGGATGACGATATGTAACGCCCGATATGATTGGTTTTGCAAATATTATTTTCTAAGAAATGATGAATGATTTTACTGAAATTTTATCGTGGAATTTTGGCGTGTGTTTATCTTAATTATTTTGAGAAAGATGTTATTTTAATATTCATGCATTTGGAGTCGTGTTCATGCGTAGTGTTATTGCATGAGTATATTTCTATCTTTTGGTTTGGTTAAGTTATACTTACCTGCGATGCCATCTTGGCGTCGTAGTTTTTGGATGTAGGTTATGAAGAGACTGAGCCTGAGGAGATGGCTCCGTCAGTGATGTATTATTGTTATAAATTGTTATTTCGGGAAATTATTTTCCACTTTTTATAAGTATGTATTTGTTTAATTTGTATTTCGAATGACTGTATTAAATCTCCTGTTGGAGAATTTAGATTAAAATGGTTTGTAAAATATTTTTAAAAATTCTGGTACTTAGATAATGATTTTATTATCCACTGCGACTTATATTTTATATATGTCACGTGTGCACACATATTTGGCACTTGTCGTTGGGATGTGTGACCCGTGTTGTCATCATCCTGATGCCTCGATTCTCGTGTTATTTTAAGGAGAATTTTGGGGTGTCACGAACATCTTCACAATCTTTTGAGAGAAACAAGAACTTCACAAGATTGTGGAAGGATGCACAACGACAACTGTATGAGGGGTGTACCTGCCATAGCAAGTTGTCATTCATAGTGAGGTTGCTACATATCAAGTCAGTATGCCAGATTTCTGCAAAGGCCATTGACATATTACTTGAGTTATATAAAGAAGTTCTACCACAAGATAATGTAGTACCTCGTAACTTTTATGAGGAGAAAAAATTGAAGCGAGGACTGAGATTTGATTATAATATTATCCATACTTGTAAGAACGATTGTGTACTCTTTTAATAGCAGTATGAAGATTTGATTCATGTCCAGTGTACCATGAGTCAAGATGGACTTCAGATAAGCGTAATATACCGAATAAAGTGTTGAGACATTTTCCCTTGATCCCTCGACTTCAGCGGTTGTTTACTTCACGAGTGACTGCAAAGTATATGACTTGGCATAATGTAGAAAGAGTTTGAAATGATCAATTTCTCTCGCATCCGACAGATTCCTTACAGTGGAAGAAGTTTGATCGAGAGTATCCATAGTTTGCCGAAGAGCCTCGGAACGTACGCCTCGGGTTAGCAACTGATGATTTTAATCCATTTGGCAATATGAGCACTTCGCATAATACGTGGCCTGTGATATTAATGCCTTATAATTTGCCTTTTTGGAAGTGTATGAAGGACCCTTATTTCATGATGGCTTTATTGATCCTAGGACCGAGGTCACCAGGAACGACATAGATGTATATCTACAACCACTAATAGCAGAGTTGAAAGAGTTATGGGAACTGGGTGTCAGTACGTATGATGCGGCCTTGTCGTAGGAATTCAAAATACATGCCGCAGTCTTATAGACAATAAATGATTTTCCAGCATACGGAAACTTGTTTAGATGGAGCACAAAAGGTAAATTGGCTTGCTCTATTTGCAACAAAAATACACAGTCGCAGTGGCTAACAAATGGAAGAAAATTATGTTTCATGGGCCATTGTCGATATTTACCTAATAATCATCGATGGTGTTCGAACAAGACAATGTTTAATGGGAAGACTGAGGGGAGGTCATCACCGCCAATACTATCTGGCGATGATATTCTGGCACAACTACTTTAGATTCCAAAAAATAGATTTGGGAATGACACACGAGCGCGAAAAAGGAAACAAGATGCAGTGGAATTCAATTGGACAAAAAAAAGTATTTTCTTCGAGCTGCAATAGTGTTCTATATTGACACTTCGCCATAATTTAGAGGTCATGCACATTGAGAAAAATATATGTGAAATATTTTGGATACTCTCATGTCAATATAAGGGAAAACAAAAGATACTGTTAACTTCCGTAAAGATTTGAAGGAGTTGGGAATAAGACCAGAGTTGCATTTACAAGATAATGGGTCTCGAGCCATCATGCCTCTTGGATGGTACACACTATCAAGCGATGAGAGAAAGAAATTTTGTGACTGGTTATTTTCAATCAAATTACCTGATGGGTATGCTGAGAATATGTCAAGATGCGTGCGAACACATAACTGGAAGATAAATGGTCTTAAAAGTAATGACTGTCATATATTTGTACAACGTTTGTTGGCAGTTGGTGTGCGTGGAAAGCTTACTCGAAATTTTCGTACAGCTATTATAGAGTTAGGGATATTTTTCAGAGGCATTTGTAATTGGACGTCACAAGTTGACGCATTGTTAAAAATGGAGGCTTAGTTCCCAGTGATATTGTACAAACTCTCTAGTTTGCGCCTTCTTTTTTTGATGTAATGGTTCATTGGCTGTTCACCTACCTCGTGAGGTTTTAGTTGCTGGCTCGATTCAATATAGAGGGATGTATCCAATTGAGCGATTTTTAGGGAAGTTTTAGCAAAGTATGGGAAATAAGGCTCATCCAGAACGTTCGATTGCAAAGTTCTACATTGATAATAAATAGCACACTTTTTGTTCAATGTATTTTCGTGGGGTTGATACCAGATTTATGAGACCGGATCGAAATTATGAAGGTGAACAGTTGGGTATCTCATCATCATTTTCTGTATTTTCACAAACTGTATGTCCAATGGGCGCACAGGGGGGCTACAACTTATATGGACGGGATTTGTATAGAATTCGATGGTATGTCATGAATAACTGTGCAGAAATTAAGCACTACTTGAGGTTAGTAATGAATTTACGTAAAACTAAAATAATTGAGGGTAGTATTTTCGTATAAATTAATATTTCATATGAAAACGTGCAGTGAACATTTAGAACTACTTAACTTTGGTGGTGGAGCTGACGTACAAAAGAAGCAAGAAGAGGAGTTTGTCTCGTGGTTCGAACATACGATAATATTAAATAATTAATATGGATTCTATTGATATTTATTCTAATATTAAATATATTTATTGATGTAGGTTAAATTAAAATATGCTACAAATCCCGATGAGATCTCACCAGAACTTTATGCAATAGCATGTGGTCCAAGCAATAGGGCTATCAAGTATTCGGGTTGCTTGGTGTGTGGATATAGATTTCACACACGTGATAGAGAACGATACAGAAAAATTCAGAATTGTGGAGTCGCAGTCGAAGGGAGCCATGGAGATGATAACATTGACTTCTACAGAATCGTAGAAGATATTATAGGGTTAAAGTATGTGTGAGGTTATATTGCTTAGTTGTTTAGATATACTTGGTGGGATGTTTTACATCCTAGATTGGGAGTGCGTAAAGATGGAGGTTTTGTTAGTGTAAATACATCCCGAATCTAATACGAGGATGATCCTTTCATTCTCGCCTGTCAAGCGAATCAAGTATTTTATTTAGATGATCCGGATTATGGGAACCCATGGCAAGTGGTGGAGAAGTTTGCACCAAGAAATATATATGATTATATTCCAGAAGCAGATGAACCACATGAAGACTTCCATAGTTCGACAAATGAAGAAGCATATCAAGAAAATGAATCAGTGATCAATCTATTTGTTGACCTGAGTCAGTATGACATGGTCCCACTCCGTCGAGAAGATGTTGCACCAGAAGTGATTAAGGGTGGAATGTCGGAAGAACATGAATCTACTAACGTGTCTAGTGAAGATGAAGAAGAATGGTCTAGCAAAACTAATAATGAATGAGTTAAAATATATGTGTAAGTATAAATTTGATAAATATCAACAATATCTATCTGGTTATAGATTTAATTAATTACAATTTCAAATAGATATGCCTTCCAAATGCAAAGCAGTTCATGCGCCATCCCCACCCTCACTCATTATTGACTCTCATGCACGTGATTCACTGGCCAGCAATAGTGTACCAGCATCACCAAACCCAGCGCTAGGTATTTTGTCAAATTATGGTATATACCACATGAGTTAATATATATTTATCAAATGATATATATGTGTTCTAATTACTGTACTTGTAGTTGTAAGCCAGCAACGAGGGCGAGGCATCACCAGGGGTGTCTGCTTAGAGAAAGTCAGAAAAATGGGTAAAATTAAAGTTGATATATTAGAGGGTCACACTGGTGGACACAGTGATTCACAAGTATGGCTTTCTACTTATGTTGGTTCCCTCACTCCCATGTATACTCCGATGTCAGCAGCCTACTGGGTTAATGTTCCTGAAGATGTAAAAATCACATAAAAAATCGATATTTGGTAATAAGCTACATCCCAAGAAAATTCAAATTTAATACTAATTGTATTTATACTAATTATTTATAATTTTTTCAAGGATTTGATCTAGATTTTAGTCAACGAGAGCATCAAAAAACAGTTGAAGAGCTAATGTCGAGTGCATTCCAAAGGTAGAAAAGTCGGTGCCATGCACATTTTGAGAAATTCAGCACTGTTGCAGAGGCACGCCAAAATCCATTCCAAGCAATACCACCAGTCGAGTGGCAGAAGGTTTGTGATCTATTTGAAGATTCTGCTTATAAGGTAATATCACATTTATATTTTTCTAATAGAAATTATATATGTATTAGAATTTGAAATTTATAATATATATATATATATATATATATTTGTAAAGCAATGGAGTGCTGTGCACAATGTAAATAGATCAAATTTAAAGATTCACCATCATGCGGATTCTCGATCTTTTCATCGTTTGCATCAAAAAATAGTCAGTGCTACTAATTCTAGTCTCATGTTAAAATATGCACTTTTTTTTTCAAGTTCTAATATAATTTTTCTTTTGCAGTAAGCTAAAAGTTCTGATGACTTTAATATAACTCATTTATATGCTAAAGCACATAAAAATCATGATGGTGTTTGGACCAGTCCTGAAACTGAGGCAAATTATGTAAGTTTAAGTATATTAAGTCAAGTCTAATAGAATATTTCTATTATTTATACTAACTTTAATATTATTTTTTTTTGTAGAAAAAGACGAAATCTCTAAAGGACGCTACTGCAGATCCATTTGATGAATCATCTGTCAACAAGGTTCAGATCCTATCTGAAGTTCTCGGATCATGTTTTGGATGTTTGAGGGGCTTAGGACGTTGTGTGAAGCCATCCTCCAGTTCATCATCATCTTCTAAGGCTAGATCCAATGAAAACAAAACTAAGGAGTTAGAAGCAGCACAACTTAAGATAGAACGTTTGAAGTCCAAGGAACAAGAGTTATTGATCAAATTAGATAAAATAGCAAAGTTAAAGTCAAGAATAGAAGAGAGACTGGAGTCGAGAACTCGAGCAATATTTGAAGAATGGCAGAGGATGTCTCAAAACATTATGCCACCATCACGATCTTAAAATCTATTTTTTTTATTAATTGTACATTTATATTTTGTTTAACAATAATATTTGAACAAATTTGATATGCAAATTACATTTTTATTATAATAGTAATGCATCTTTTAATTAAATGTGATATGTATAACAGTATTGTTTGAACAACTTTTGTATTCGTTCGAACAGATAATATCCGTTCGAACAACTCTTGTATTTGTTCGAACGATAAATTATGATTTAAAATTTGTCGGAACTAAAAAGAGTCCATTCGAACAAGATTTATATTCCAATAAATTTATTCGTTCTAACAGATAATATCTGTCTGGACGCTAACCTTGTTCGAATAAGGCAATCTATTCGAACGAAATATTTATCAGTTTGAACGGAAACTGTCAGTTTGGACAGCTGAAATTTTTGTTTAAACGGATTTCTGAGACGAAATTTTTTTGTCTCAAATAAAAAAACCCATCCGAACAGATTTGGACTGACAAGTGAGATTTCGTCTCTAAAAATCATTTTTAGGGATGAAATTCATTTTTCGTCCCTAAAAAATTTTTGAGACGGGCTTTTTGAGACAAATTTGGGACGAAATTTTTGTCTCTAAAGATTTTTTGGGACATAAAATCTGCTTTTTGAGACAAAATGATTTGTCTCAAAAACCTATTATCTTGTAGTACATATTGCATTCAGAGGTATAAAAGAAAGAATATTGATAAAAATTAGTAGTTGGAAAAACTATTTTTTATCTAAAGCAGGAAAGGAGAATTTAATCAAAACAGTTTTGCAAGCTATACCTACATATACTATGAATGTATTTTTGTTGCCAAAAAGATTACGTAATGAATTATCTGCGATAATTGCTAAATCTTGGTGGGCAAAAGGGGGAGAGATTAAAGGTATTTATTCATTGGAAGGGCTGAAATTCACTTGGGAAGTCAAAAGGAAAGGGTGGGTTGGGATTTAGGGATATTGTAGATTTTAATATGGCATTGTTAGCAAAGCATATATGGAAGTTTTTAAAAGAGCCCATCACTGGTTTCCAAAGTTTATAAAAATAAGTATTTTAACAATGGTGGCGTTTTGGATGCAAAACTAGGTGCCAACCCCTCACTGATTTGGAGGTTGTGTGCTAAAAAAATAATAATTAAGGAAAGGTTGATATGGTATGAGAAATGAGAGACAGATAAAAATTAAGGGTCAGAAATGGTTACCAACTCCTCTTCATACTGTGTGCAATCACCTAATTCTGATTTGGGACACGAGGCAAGAGTGTTTGCACACATATAAAGATGGCAAATATAAGTAGGATCTCAATCAGTTAGATGAATTATGATAATAGGCTAATCTGGAATCATAGTAAAGATGGCAAATATAATATTAGATCTCGTTATTATATATGTAGCAAAGCAAATAAGTATAAAGAGGGAAGGTGAATTGTCAACTGAGGGACCTGCAGAACATTTGAGGAAATTGATGTGGAAATTAAATATACCTAAAGCAACTAAACATTGTTTATGGAGAGCTGCGTCAAATGCTCTCCCATCTAAGGTAGCTCTCCTAAAAAAAAAGGTGGTAGATGATGAATGCTGTCCAATCTGCAAGACTGAAAAGGAGACAATGTTACATGCTCTATTGCAATTTCCAGCAATGACTGGTGTATGGGCACAGAGAAAAAGTGCACTACAAATGTGGTCTATTATAACTGGAGATTTTGTGGAATTATGGAGTCATATGCAGCAACGGTTTTCACAAGATAAATTAGAAGAAGTGGTAGTAATATTAAGAAGTATATGGTACAGAAGGAATAAATTACTCTACGAGAATCACTTTGATAGCCCAAAGCAAACTTTGCATTCTGCTCTATTATCATTAGAGAAGTTCAAAGAAGCTCAACAGACAAAAGTGATGAGGAATATTGAAGTTCTTCCTACAATAGAGAGGGTTGTATGGAGAAAACCTGTAGAGAGTTGGTTAAAAGTTAATTTTAATATTGCTGTAGATTGCAAAAATCAAAAAGTGGGTATTGGAATAATTAAAAGGGACTCTAATGGGGAACAATTGGCTACCTGTAGTGAACCTCAATTTTTGTTGGCTCAACCATCACTAGAAGATGTAGCTATGAGAAGAGCATCTGAGTTGTGCTTAGAATTGCGATTTAGAAATGTGATTATAGAAGGGGATACTAAAGTCGTTATAGATGTAGGGAGGAATGCAGAAATGTGTAATACAGTATATGGCCAGATTATTCATGATGTCAAATAGTACTTGAAGGACTTGTATAATTGGAAGATCAGCTTTGTGAGAAGAATGGGCAATAAGGTAGCACATATCTTAGCAAAATTGGCTTTATCTCAAGAGAAAATGCAATGTTGGATAGAAGATGGGCCTGAGTCGATTACCAGTTTTCTTCTAGCTGAAAAACATTGTAATTGAGTAAATTTTTAGGAGTGAAAGATGTTATGTTTCAAAAAAAAGAAAAAATTGGAAGAACTTGAGGTTCTCGAATTAATCCAAACATCTCTGCATGGAGACCTCAACAACTTACGTACATACGTGGAAGTTATTAGATCGTACAGAGAGTTCTTAAGTACACAGATGTGGAATGATAATGATAATTATGAAGGACTAAGGCAACTATTTCGGGACTTTATTTCATTTCACATGATGAAGTTTACATTAAATTTAACAAATAAATTAATAATTAGAAAAAAAAGACGGTAAATCTTCCGATGCAGTTTAAATTCTACAGGTACAATGAATTTGGTGAGTCGAACTTTCTAGCTAGCTAGCTGAGTTTAAAGGGGTTTTATTATGAGCGGCAACCCATGCCTCGGCCTTAGGGATAACAAAATAGAAGGAGAATGAGTATAGTTTGGAGAAATGGTAAAGGAAAACCTAGAGAGGATTAGGGTTAGGACAATCTTATACTCCAAAAATGTTAAGTTCCTACCAACACACATCCTTCCTCCAAACCCAAAAGGCACATATCCCATCTTGTGTTTGCATCCACCATATATGTCATTCTCGAACCTCTCTGGCTTGAACTCATTCACATCTTCCCCCCAGAGAGCCGGGTCGTGGTGCATCCCCACTACGTCTATCCACATGTTGGTTCCTTGCGGAATTGTCTGCTCATTCACTCTAATGTCTGCTCTTGCTTGTCTTTGAACGTTTGGCGCTGTTGGGTACAGTCGAAGAACCTCATTCATCACCCATCCCATCTGCATCATTTTCACGCTTTCATCGGTTAGATTTTATTAATTCTCAACATGACAGAACAACAAATAAGACAATAACAGAGGAGAATGAATGTGGCCGGTCATGATGTCAAGTGGTGAAGATAGAGACAACTGTTGGACGGTGATCAACCTGTCGGGGGGTTTTGACAGATGTCATGGCAGGGGTGTTTGGAGTAGGCTAGCGGTACTCTTGATGCAATAAATACTACATGCGATACTGACGCAATGACGTTTGTCACGTTTCCTGCTTCTACAATCTAGAGCAGCCCTCAGCTCCTCGCATTATAATAATGTGCGACCGAGTCACGCGCTTTAACGCGTGGGCGAGCACTCTTTGGTGACCGTTGACCCATGATCGACCTATTTGGAAATGTCGGTTCACTGACACCAGCTAGCTAGGGCCGTAGTGCGTCACCGATTAAGGCAAAATTTTATAAAAGAAAAAATCTATTGTAAGGACTTGTGGACACTCACTTACGTAAATAATATTGTTATTATTTATAGATATAATAAAAATATTATTTATGTAAACATGTGTGCAAGTTTGTTTGTATCTAGCATTTTTTTTTATAAAATAATATAATTTTAAATTTATTAACTTAATTTTATAATAAAATAATTTTATAATTTTATATATTATATAATTAACTTAAATTATTTAAAAATATATAAAATGTTTAAAAAAAACAGTCCTGTTAATTAATTGTAACTAATTAATTGTAACTAAAAAAATGTTTAAAAGAAAACAGTCCTGTTATATATTTATGTAATTTTTTTAATTAAAATATATATTTTCTAAAATTTAACTGACAAATAAAGAAGTTCATGGCTATTCCTTTGATCATATATATTAATGTGTTCTATAGTTCGATTCGCATATAAAGTATCTAAACTATTCTTGACATTATGATTCGAACCCATCATCACAGGCAATATGCAGAGTTAAGACAATTTTTATTATTTTGATTATATTTAATTAAATGGATTAAATTAAGATTAACGACTGGGTTACAACAATTTTCAACCTAAGACTAAATGCCATATATATATACATTCTTCCTCTAGTCGTTATAAGACCAGACTGATCAATATCTATGTTTCTTCCATCAAATTAAGTTCACACATATACACAGATGCATATAGAAATAATATTGCAAGAGAATGCGTCTTACCTTCTTCAGTCCACCAAGCTTATTGACATCAAGTTCTTTATCATCTTGAAGGACTTCTCTAATCTCATCCCTCAACTGGTTCTGCCACTTTGGATGCGTTGCCAAAAGTAGCAATGTCCAGGTGATTGCCAATGCTGTCGTCTCATGCCCCCCGAAGAAGAAAGTCTTGCACTCGTCCACCAGTTCTTTTGGTGTTAAGGTCCTCCCCAACCGCCCGTCTACATGAGTATTTCCCCGAAGCAATAACCCTAGCAAGTCCTGTGGAGGTTGCCCTTTGATCATCGATTTTTTTCGATCATCTATGATTGATAAAAACAGTTGATCAATTTCTTTTCCAAGCTTTTTGGCCTCTCGGGTTTTCTTAGGGCAAAATAATTTGTTAAAAGGGACCCCCACGAAGCGGTTAGACTTGAATAGAGTCATTTGTAGAGTTCTTAATTTCTGCAACACGTTCTGACCACTTTGATAACTTGTTCCGAAGCTTGTTTTAGCAATGATTTCTCCAGCCGTTGCCGTGATTTCGCTCTCGACATCAATCTCCGGTCTGCTGGAATTGATGAGCGTAGCCCACTTATCGAGCATTTTGGTGGTGGACTCCATCATTAAAGTTGCCATAACCTAGACAATTAATAAGAAATATTATTTAGTGCATGGAAAGATCAAAGCTTTCGGAAAAGTTTCGAAAGTGGCGAACAAAGGAAGAAAGTATAAATAACGAAAGATAATACATATTACAACTAGCTTAATTAGTACTTGGGACAGAGATCAAAGATATATATTTGCAAATTATTGTTTCTGTTTTTCATGGTCAAACCCGCGTTATGAATTGAAATTTGAGATTCTTAGAAAATCAGTAATTGTATCTTTTTCCATATTGGGCTCATGTGATGTAACAACTTCGATCGATCATCCCCAATTGTAAAAAAGGCGAGGTTCATCATGTACTTATTTTCTTTGCTGTAATTTCAACCAATTTTACTAGTCTATATTGATGCATGACAGCATGCATGACGTCCCAGACACACACACACACAGACAGAGAGAGAGAGAGAGAGAGAGAGAGTAGATAGAGACCTTCAAGTTGTTTGGGTGGAATGCAGGAGTGATGACATGCCGATGGTGAACCCAGTTCTCTCCTTCAACCATAACCAAACCATTGCCAAACATGGGGTCTCTATCATTTCTGAACACAGAGGGCTTGCCCCAACTCTTTGCGACGACCTCTGCCGACATCATTTTGAGGAACTCAGGGTCTGCTATATATAAAAATGGCTCAGTGCCCAGCCAGTAGACGAACACTTTTCCTGCACAATCAAACACATATATATACACAATTAAAGCTCTAGCTCTATCGATCATCCAATTTGGACGTAAATCATGATATGCATGATCTTTCATGATATAGTTTCTCTAAACATTCTCAAAAGAGTTGAAGAAAATTAGAAAATCTAGCTACATAGCTAGCTAGAAGCTCACCGTGAGACTTTTGCCATCGTGCAAAGTAAGGAAAAACAGCTGAGTGTATATCATGGGCGGATTTGGAAGAACCCAATGAAGAACCATCGTTCTTTTTAGTCATCTCAGAAATATTACCCAGTGGGAAACTTGGATTTGGACCTCCAAACCCATTTCTCCGAAGCTTCTGATACACCTGAGTTGGTGAAATCCAGCAAGAGAACAATATCCTCCAGGTGAGGAAGAGAAAAAAGACAACCGTGGCTATGCTAGAAGCTCGAGAAAGCTCAAAAAAGTACTCCATCTCCCTCTCTCTCTCTGTGTCTGTAAGCGCTTTTTTTGTTAGCTTCTCTGATCTCAAAGCACTTATAATGGACTTGCTTATGTTGGTGGATATGAAAATAAGAATTTGATGGGTATTTATAGGACATGAAGAGGTTCAGGTTCAAGAATGTCGGAGCTTTGACCCGGCCCGTCGTTAAGAGGTTTGAACATTTTCAAAAAGACTAATTTTATATGTTGCCTTTTGTTTTTGCTTTTGTTTTTGTCTTGCCAAACTTTATTTTGGCAATTCCTAGCTATTTCCTCCATACTTCCTATTCCACCACGCCAAACGATCGAGTAGTTCTACATGAGTAGTGAATTGCAATTATTTTCCTTCCAACATCATTTTTTGCCGGTCAAAATATATCTTCTCCTTTTCTCTTCTTTTTTATCTTTTTTTTTTCTAAGCAATATATTTCCTTTCAATTCCAAACTAATATGAACGGGGTAAAAAGAAAATGAAAAAAAAAAAAACAATCCTAATTCCCTTTAATTAGCTGGTTCCTAAATTTCTTGATCCCTCGAGATTAATCCAACCACTCCCTATTGCAGAAGCTTTGAGGAGAGAAGCTCCTCGATCGATCCCCTCTCCCCGTACGTGCAGCTTAATCGATCCCCTTTTTCCTTTCTTCGTACGTACTTACTCTCTTAATTATAATTTCTTCCTTGAATGATGTTATTATTTCATCTCATTTTATTCTTTTTTTTTTACTGCTTATATATTTAATCATTTTTCTTAAATTTTGTTACTCAATAATTAAAGAAGTTTTTTTCCTCTCTATTCAAAACCCATTTGGCTTCAGAGTCCAAAAACCGTCTCTCTCTCGACTAAGATAAAACTGAAACCAGAGAACTCATAGAGGAAGAATTCGCCGTAGGGGGTGGGGAGCCCCGGCCCCCTCCCTCCCTTCCCCAGCCGTTCTCTTTTCATTTTTTTTTTCCATTGTTTTTGTTCGCACGGGTAGGGGAGTCCGATGCTTTGTAGTTGCCAGCAACAGCTATGCGCCCCACCGAGGGTTTCCTCAGCCGCCGATCTACTAGTTTGCAAAAGTTTTGCCATAAGATGAAGTGCGTGCTCCACACGCATGGGTCGTCTTGGATGCATGATTGACATGGTTCAGTACACAGAGGACTATTGCCGCCACGCGTGGTATTTTTGGGCACAACGACTTTGATGGTTTCAAGATTCTCCCAGCATGACACATGTCCTTCAGGTGCCATTACAGTCGTGTTTTGCTTAGCATTTTTTTTTTCATTTCAGTGTTTTGTATTTTGTATTTTAGTTCTCTATTTTCGTTTCATGTTTTGTTTGTGTTAGCTAATAATAAAAAGGAAAATAATATTTTTTTTAGTTGTCACGCTCCTCCTTTAGATGATGGTAATGTTGATTCCCTCTTCTTCCTTAGAAGGTAAGAATTGGTTATCACTATTTATAAAGTGTTATACTCTCAGACACAATGATATTAAAATCTCTGAAGGTTTTGTCACTTAAAAGGTTATAAAAATTAAGACAATATTCGTCACAAAAAAATTTATGTACAAGTCTATCCTAAATAGTTGAATAGTTTAGCTTATAATCTGAGTTTTTCTTGTATCTATCAAGTCACAATTGTAGCTTCAATTTATTAGAATGAGATAAAGTCTTGCGCATAAAAAAATTTTTAAAAAAAATTATGGAAGTGACTATTATATTAGTATTTTAAAAAAATATATTTAAACATATTTAAAGAAATATTTGAAATAAAAGGAAAAAAAAGTATAATATAAATAATATAAGTGATGCTACAAGCTGTACACATAGAGTCTTTACCGACAGGTTAAAAAAATTCTTTTATTTAATATTTTAAATACTTTTTAAAACTCTTTAAATATGTTTTAAAAAAGATTACAAAACTATTGAAAAATAATTTTTTAACTATTAAAAAAGGATAACTTTTGAATATAACTTTTATATATGGGAATATCATTTCCCCAAATAATATATGTACTTGCTTCCCAGTTACCTCGAATATCACTCAGACAAACAACAACACTCATGGATCTATAGAAAATAATTTATTGCTTGAGCTAATTCCCTTGGTTGCACCTGTTTCTAGCAATCTCAACATCGCCTTTGAGCATTGACAATGACCTAATCAAATGTCAATGCAAGTCCATAATTTGGCTATATTTGTGAAAAAGCCTCTACAATAGATTAGCCAATGGTCCAAAGCTCAACATATGAGCTACAATAATTCTTGGTGGCTCTCCATTGTTGGTGAGTCATTGTTCACTTTCCATTAGACTATTTTATTATCTTCATCAACCACCCGCTCTCTTGTTCCTTTTTTTTTTCTCTCTTTTCAACACCAAAGCTACCCAGCAATTTGTTGCCTCGCTCTTCTTCAGCCTGCAAGCTTCCTCGTTTGTCCCGATTTCTTCATCGATCGTCTTCTTGGTCGTCGTCTTCCAGGCCTAAATGTAACTCTTGGACGCTCACTCCCTATTTGACGCTAAAACTATAAGCATAAAAAGTTCAAGTGGTGGTACACATAAGGGAAGGACGCTAAGCGTCGACATTTGTTGTAGACTATGGAAAGGGGAGGAGGGTTCAAGTTCCTCTCTTCAGTATCCATTGGTATGTAGAAACCCATTTTTCATTGTGTGGTAATGTAGCATTTCAGTCTGAAATGATCTCATTGTTTTCAGGGGCTAAAGCTGATATATTGGGAAAATTCTTGTTGGTTGCTTGCATTTCATCTTGTTTTATCCTTGAAATTGTTGGTGGCTTTTTTTGTGGTTCTTTGATTTTCCTCAAGATCTTCGAGAACCCCAAAGAGGTCAAAACCAAAGGTGCAAAAGTGGATGAAGCATCTTTTCCATTTCTTTAATTAAAATATGAAGTGTATTTATAAAATATAATAAAAATTTTCAAATATTATTAAAATATATATTATTGTATTATTATTTTGACTTTAATATGGATAGCCCAATGTATATTCACCTAGCCAAAAGTTAAGATTCTAGCCAAACTTTAAACGTGGTAATGGCTAGGCCATTACCAATGCTCTTATTCATGAATATCCAGCCGGCAAGGCATGGCACTACAACAAAAATTGCCTATTCCTGCGTATTTTTTCGTGAGTAATACCATATATTTATGTCAGAATGTAGCTTTTGTCACCAAATTATATCGTAGCAGACTCGCAGGAATAGATTGGTAACTTTAAGGGCTTAAAACTACCCCTGTAAAAATCGTGAGAAATAATCTTATTTCCAACGATTCTTTTCCTCACAAAAAGTGTAAAATTTCGTCGCAAAAAATGTGCTAACTATGGTTAACAGAGGTCGAAAATACTTATCTGCCACGATGAAAATCATGGGAAATAAGTATTTGCGACCAAAAAAAATATTTCCGACGATTTGTGATCATTGGAAATATTCTTTTATAAAATAAAAAAAAAATTACTAAAACATAATAAGAACCTTATACCTAAGATAAGATAAATGTAAATAATGTATTACCAATACACTAAGGTCATAGATTAAGAAAAAATACTAGTAAAACAAAATCCTAATACCCCCATCTAAAACACATCAAGAATTATGTGAATAATATATTACAAATATACTAAGCTTAATAAACAATAAAAAATAGTACATTACGAACATAGAAAAACTTACATATATAGCCTCAAACTTAATAAGTTGCTAAGATTAAGGCAAGCACAAATATTTGGTACAAACAATATAATTGAAAATACCAAGTGGCTACTAACCTTGTTGAAACCAAAGTTAAAATTGAGATAAAGTTCTTCGACACTTGAACTTTCTCTTTTTGTATTCATAACCAATAACCTTTGAATCTTCATGTAAACTAAGACCATCCTAAACAATAGCCTATCTTGGTCAGTCTCTTCAACACAACACTCTTATTACTCATACTACTGAAAAAATACCAAATAGTAAGAGTACTCTTTACTACTTCATTGGTGTCTTCAACACTTTCAATAAAAACAACTAAATATCCATGAACCAATTGCATATAATTAATTAAAATTGGGAAAATATCCCCCAACACATCCAAGAGAATGTAAAGACAAACAATTAAGCAAATTTCAAACATGGAAGTTCAACCAAACTCAATAGAAAAGTAAAAGCAAAATAATATAACAAACCACCTACCATTAGAGGATATTAAAACCTTGAGTCAAGAAATCAGTAATCTATAAACAAGTCATGGTAGCCATTAATTACTATTGATAGAATGGAAATTAAAATGGTAGAGAAGACATGGAATTTCTCACCTCCATTCCCTATCAATCTGTCTAACATTTGGTGCCACTTGAAGATCAGGAAGAGGTACCGAGATCAGAACACTTCACAGATCAAACATTGACGAAGCTTTATATTTAATCTGACATACGTATCATTCCAGACTACAGAGGGCCAGCAGTTTACTACACATAAGATGACTCGATTAATTATAGTACAATATAAAAATAATATAATAGGAAGACAAGAAGGGTAAGATTTGAACCCTTGAATCTAAACATAAGTATCGTAAACATAAGATTTTAAAAAACTATATATTAAAATAAGATTTTTAAATTATCTAATGTAGGTCTGCCCTTGCTCATATATCTAAGCTTTCTATGCCTTACTAGTATCTAAACATTCTATTCAAACCGCAAAGATGTACAATTCACAGTACTAGAAATAAGTAATCAAAAATCAATTAATGAGATTATAGAGAGTTTTCTAACCTACAATGAAGCATACAGTGCAGCAATTAAAGGGTGATCTAACATGTCAAGGATTTATCTCTTTACAAAAGCTCTATACGCCTGTGGAACATGGAGGAGATGAGATATTAAAAAAGATGTCCAAGAGTGCCATGAGAAAATGATATCTGAACCACTAAAAAGAAATTTACTCAGCGTCTAGAGAAAAACTAGGCGAAAAACTATAAAATATCCAAGCTTTACATTTTGATTTTTTCTTTTGAACATAAGTAGTAAAACAAATAAAGAAATTCCTTGATTGGATTGGTGTGATGTAATATCTTGCACTTAAATTCTACAATTAGTTTGGTTGGCATTGGATGGTAGTATCTTCTACTTAAAGTCTACTATTAGACTAGGTTTAACGGTGTCAAAAATAAAAAATTGAGGACTTTCCATGATCTATCTACAAGAATCATTTTTTCATTTGTCTAAGTTCAAGCAGCAATATATATGATAGAATGTAGTGCACATGAAGCCAAAAAATCATAACTAAATTCAACCCTTGAGCAAGAAAAAAAAAGATCACTAATAATGGCGAGACCAGCTGGAGCCTGTTTGTTTCAAGCAATAATGGCAAGCAGCATACCAACATCCAGAGCAGAACATGGCTAGCTATATGAAAAAGAAAGGCATGTCAATTTAAACCATATAGATAGAAAACACAAAAGTACTCATGAGATTGATGTCTCGCCCATCACACAAAGCACACAAGCTCACTCATCATCTGTTTGGATGTTGGGCCACAAGACTCACTCATTTAACATTTACAAATGTACAATATCATAATACTTATATTGGAACTATGCTACATTAACACAAATAGACTGCACAACACAATGGGATATTTTCCAATCAAAACATGGCATTTATGGGCTTAAAGGTCTTGGACAGCTTCACATGTCGTAATATAGCAAACATAAAAATCAATCACTTAAGCCTAACCAACTATTCTATAACTAAACCACCCAAATAATATTATTAGTTTAGTAGCATATTTAAATTAAGGCTGGACATAGCATAAGCATAGCAAAGACTACCCATTTAATAGCTTTAAGGCTTTAGCTATCGAGAATCATGCTTTACTTAGTTAATACCCATTTTAAAACATGCCATGAAATTAAAGGAGAACTAAGCAAAACATTAACCTAACACTTCTAACATCCCAAAACAGGTCATGCAACAAAATCCTTAAAAATTAGGCATGATCCCAACCTACTAATGCTAAAACACTAAGCTAATAACACTTAGGACTAACCCAAATTGTATTTGCAACATCTTATCTTTGAAGTACACTTAATCACATAGCAAAACAGCCACCTAAATTACACTTCAAAGGAATGTTGTCCTGAATAAGCTACACATTAGCAAAAAGCATGCATGAAACTGAATATATAACTACATATTCAAAGTCCAACACAGCAGCTAAGAGAAGGAATTCAGTAAGAAACAGATAAATAATGGCCACTTATCAAAGAACTATCTTTCAACCCAAATGGTTGGTAAGAAAAATCAAGCAAAGGGCATAAAAAATGGCAGTAAGGAATAGATTAATCTAGCTATTTGCTGGGGAACTTGAAAGGCTAAATTTGAACCTTGAGTGAAACAGTCCTGAAGGCACAAAATAATCAAAGAAAATATGAGAGTAATAATGACAGAAACCACATAAAGTCCCTTATGCAACTAAAAACCTATCACATCAATGTCTCAAGTGCCATTATCAAACTGTACCTACTCAGGGATTTCACCATTTGCAAATGTCTTTGTAAATTGATCCATAAGGTCGCGCTTCAAATGGCATTGCATTATTTTAGCAAAAAACTGAACAAGTAAACACAAAAGAGGAATAGTCTTCAAAATCAATACCATTATCTTTATATAAATATCATATATTCATTTCAGGTGAGGGGACCAAGATGAAATGTAAAAATTGATATTATCTGTTTTGAGTGGGTTTATAACCGAACTCCTTTGTAATTCTTAAACCACAATACCATTATCTTTGTTTTATGATTATTGGTCCTAGTAAATTTCAAATCTGAATCTAGCTACCAATCCCAACAGTAACAACAAATTAGGTCAAAATAAAATCTCATTATACATCAGCTATGTAAAAGTTCAAATATATGGCAACCAAAAGAAAAAAAAGAAACATTACAAAGCTCATGAATAAAATTCTGATCACAATAAAAGGCATGCAAGTTTGTTTATGTGTACACATCATCATGTCATCATATTCAATTAATCGCTCATAGTATATACATATTCAACTAGCATAATCAGAGCACACTCTTTACTTACGCAATTTTCAACATAGCATAGCTTATCAAAAGTTGGAAACTGCATTTGACCACATTAACAAACTGATAATAATTCATTTGAGGCTTACCTTGTTTTGAAGCAGCAATGGTTCACCAGATTTCTTATCCACACTAAAGATTCCATCTACACAATTCACCACACAATAAAGAATGAGTGTGATAGAACTACAAAAACAAAATGGGTGGTGAAGGCCGTGACACACGTAGGAGAGGGAGAGAGAGGTGTACACGGATCTAAGAGGAGAGGGGGCTCGGGCAGGGCATGGGGGAGCAGGGGGTGCCGGTGGATGGCTGGTAGCCTTGAGGAGGTGGTGCGGTAGCCGCTTGAAGCGGACTTGGGCCGTGCAACGGCAAAGAACCAGTGTAGGAAAGGGGCTCGATTTGGTGAGGAGGAGAGGGAGGGAGGAGTGCGGGAAGGCAGATCGGAGGTGGGGGTGGTCTAGCGAGGTTGTGGTGGTGGTCTGAGACGGCGAGAGGCTGCGGCGGCACTGGGCTGAAGAGGAGAGCAAATCGGGTGAGGGAGGGGCTGTTTAGGATAGAGGTAGGAAGGCCGGCGACGTGGGGTCTGGGGGAGGTTGGCGCCGGCGAGGGCAGGTTGACGCTGGTAACTTGGTGGCTGAACTGCGGTGGCATTTCCGTAGGTCGTCGCCGAAGGAGAAGCGGGAGAAGCGGAAGAAGCGGGGAGAGCGAGGGCAGAGGGGAGAGCGGAGAGCGGAGAGCGGAGAGGGGAGAGGGGAGAGAGGAGGTTTATGTGAGTTAACAAACCCTATAATATTTATCATCAATTTTTTGTTGGTGAGAAAAAATCAAATATATAATGTGTAATTTTTTTTCTAATGATCTGATTTGGTACAAAATTTATTAATTTTTCTGTATTTTAATTTATAACAAATAAATTTATATAATATAATATATGAGATAATTTTTGTGATTATATAAATTTGATAAGAAAAGATAATTATTTGTTGTCAAAATTATGATTAATTTTTTTTTTTGTGACTAATTAGTTTCGTCATTAATAATTCTATAATTTGTAGGAAAAAAGTATTATCGGCCAAATTTTTCTTACGATTTTATATCTGTTGGAAAAAAATAATTAATATTCACAGTTTTTCCATCGTTGAAAATAAAATGGTCCATTATAATTATTTCTGACAGAATATTTCTGACAGGTAATTTTTTGTGACAAAATGTCATTATTTGCTAGTAAATTATATTCGCAGGAAAAAAATCTGTGAGAAAAACCACTTTTTTTTGTAGTGTGGACTCCAATATTTTGGTGCAACCTCTTCATAAAGAGCGTTTTAAAATGAGTTTTTTAATTTCATAGTTTAATTCCAAACCATGCATATTTGGGCAATATTTATACGTATTTGTTGTATAGAAATTTGTTCACCCTCTAATATTTGTTCGCGACTTCTTATTAATTAACCAAATAATGAGTTAAGTTTGGATACAAAAAAAGTATTTTATCTCATTTTATTACAATTTTTTCAAATTCACAAATAAAATACATGAATAAACAATTCCACTTTTTCAATTTCCAAACAACTTATAATATATACTTTTAAAAAATAATATTATAATATTTTTTTCAAATTTCATTTTAATTCATCTTTTTTTTTAACTGATCTCAACTCACTATCCAAACTTATCATTAAATTCTTACCTACAGTAATTTTGATATCAACCATGCATGACACAACGTCATATATATATGTAAATTACTTATATAGCTTTAACCTTTGGTTTTATCCGGGTCAAGTTGTGCAGCTAGAACTTTGTGTCTTTGCTAGCTAGCTTTCGTTACATCCTGTCAAAACCGACCCCCATTTTCAAAAGGGAAAAGTAGAAAATAAGAAAAGTTAAGAGTAAACTGCTTACAATGGTACGTAATCATTCATGGAAATCAAGTTGGAAGAAAAATGCGGCAGTAAATCAAGATCAACCTCCTTTTGTTCATATATATAATCTTTTTATATGATGTAAACATAATGACTTAATATTTTTGAACGTAGAAAAGTAGAGGAGAAAAAAAGGCTACCTAGCTGGCTGTTTTTTGACCTTTGATCAGTTGATTATATAATTATTTAAATTTGATCAAATTACATCTCGATATTGATCGAGCAGCTAATTGGAAATTTCCAAATGCATGCGGTAATTTATTATCTAGGTGTGATCGAACAGCCAAATGCATGCTTCAATCACCACCTTCGGGCATACAAGCATTTTCCTTTATTAATTATATAATGGTGCACTCTGTTTGCTGTGTGCTTAGGCTCTAATTAATATTATGATCGGTGGAGTTCTTCATGTAAATTCGTACGTTGTACTGTTACACAATATATGTGCAGTACTGATGAGCATTATAAGAAAATTACTTATTTTTACCTAGTTATTTTCTGTCAAATTGATTATTTACTATCAAAATGAATCTGTCTTTGTCGTAAATAGTCATTATTATTGTAAATAATTCGTCACAAAATTCATTTTTCTTATAGTGTAGTACTGTTAATTTGTGCATTCTTTGTGAAAGTTCTTCATGTAATATCATAGAAATTAGTATTTACCCACAAAAAGTGAAAAAGACTAGAAAAGAGAGAATATGTTGCCTTAGGTTTGCGCTGTAGCATGCAACCATATATAAGAACACAAAAAACAAAAAAAGGAAATAATATGATCTAGAGCTGGGAAACCATAATTAAATTTAAAAAATCATATCCATCCATGTGATAGAGCTAGGCTCGATCAATGATAAATAAATATTTCTAACTATATATAAACTTTAAGTTTCATATAAATAATGTATACTTTGACATTAATCGTTTTATTATTGAGTTTTATTCCATCGTTTTTAGAATAGTGAATTATGTTTCATGTTCAATTCTTGTTAGAAGCCAAATTCATTAGAATTTCTAGATTATTCTAATTTTAAGGTGCTTCTCAATTAATCCAATACTAGTTAGCGCCTATAAGGAAAAGTACACTTATTTATGGTCAGTCGTTATTTGTTACAAAAATGACTTTTTTTTTTTAATTGAAACGAGTTCATTCTCATTGTAAATGGTCATTCTCATCTCAATTAATAATTCATTGCAAATACTTTTTTTTTCCTAGTCATGCCTAGGCATGAGGTAACAATATGTGAAGACGATAATAATATATAAGAGGAAATATTAGAGTACGTAGTACTAATGGAGAAGGCCATAACAACTATTAATTAGTAGTGCATGGTTCATTATAGGAAACATATCATGTCCATGAACATGCCATAAAGTCTTAGAGGCTAGCTACATCATTATTATGCTAACTTGATCAACAGGTCGAAGGTTACAACTTCATGTGTGAAATTTCATCACATACATCGGTACTATTACTTTGTACGTAATATAGAGTATATCAGGGAGGTTATATTTAATAAAAGGTTGGTATGTATATATATACATATATATATATATAACTATATAATTAGCGTACTTTATAATCCACGTGGGACTAACACAACTCTAGGTTGATCAGCGTTTAACATAAATCAAGTTCCATGAATAACCCAGCTAGCTAGCTAGAATCAATCTTGCATTAAATTGGTCGATCTCCATATATATAGTTGCTAGCTATTTCCTTATAAATTTAATTTTACTTTACGCCGTATATATAGCTTCGATTTAAGTGTTATGGTGAAGGAGTTCATGATGATAAGTATCAACTTACGGCATACGTACGTACAGTACTGATCATGACCTCGAGCTCTTTGAATTAATTGCAAAAACTTAAAGCTCATAAATTATTATGACTCTCTTTTGCTGAAATAATTACTACTTACGTATTACGTAGTTCAAATATTAACAGCTAGCTTTAAAGTTATGGTTTTTGACAAAATGTTAGCATGCGATGATGATGTCCCAAATCATAATTCTAATCAGAAACGTCTAATAATAGATACTAATTAATTTATTATGAGCATGTTATAATTATTGTTTGCAGGTGGTTTTTTAGGTACGTACGTACGTAGACCGCGGAAACTATGTACTGTGTCTCCGTTTAAATTTGTTATATATGGTTAAAACTTTTTTAAGAGAAAGAATAAATCTTTTTTTTCGGGTACGGCATATTTATATATATATATATATATATATACATATATAAGTACACGTACGTACGCCACAGTCATATTGCATGTTGAATGAGCAACGTTAGCTGAATTCTGCTGTGGTTTTGTCCTCCGTTGATGGTTTTGGGTGGCATAGATCGTCTTGCAGGAATAGCGTGGAAGCACGTACTTAGACCGCTTAGGTTTAACTCGGGATAATATATATATATATATATATATATATATATTAGGTAGAAGTAACGTGCAAAGCATATTTGTCTAATTTAATTATGGGATTATTTTTAAAAATTGATATTTTTTATTAAATAAATAAATAAATTTTGATTAATAATGTAATGCATTAGAAAAAAAATTGTAACTTCTAACAAAAAGTTAACGATTTATCATAATTAAATAGATGATATATAATTACACGTTTTTGTATATTGTAAAACAAAAATATTAGTTAAAACAATAAGATAATTCTATAGTTTTAGCAAACTTTTTTGAGATAAATTTGATTAAAGTTTTAAAAAAATGTTAGTTCAATATATTATTTTTTAAATTGTTATATAATATTATAATTTTATAAATAATATTATATTATAATTTATAAGATAAAATTCTAATCTTAAATATTAATTATAGTTATATAAAATAATGTTATATTATAATTTATAATATGTAAATGAATATGATCATATATTTTAAATATAAAACATATATATTCCATGGTAATCCACAACGGCTAGTACACGACGCGTTTGAAAGTTTATATAACTACAAAATTTCAAATAACGCCGTATCATTTAGCAATTAAAATATGAATTATATTTATTACATATGATTTATATTTAAAACATATGATCAAATTAAAATATTTTTTTTAATATTATTTATTTAAGATTTAAAAAAATTAAATTATTTTATTTAAAATTTTGAAAAAATTGTAATAATTAAATAAAAAATTTATAAATTAAAAATCAAATAATATTTATATTTAAATAATATTTAGTTATATATATATATCTTTATATATATAAAGAGTCTATCTAACGGAAAAAAATAAAATTATATTTCCTTGCCGTTAATTCTGTGTTTTTTTTTTTTTTTTGGTCAATTAATTTGCTTTAAGAAACTTCAATTTAGAAAAATACATCCAATTAGTAATAGGAATCGATTCTAGATAAGTGGTAAGCACTTGATTTTTTATTTTTATTTTTATTATTTTTTTCCTATACGGGTTGGGCCAATCCGAGCAGATGTACTAAATGCAATTTAATTTTCTTCAAGATATCAGTCGAAACGCATGTAATTAATGCACTAATTATAGCAATTTAATTCGGCGTTTATGCTTACAATACAAACGAACGTTTTATTAAGAATTCCAATGGGGAGGTAACAAACGGAGTTAGAAGACATCAATTATAAGTTAAAAATATTTTATATTCTATACTATTATTATGTCATTCTATACTATTATTATTATTTCTATATTTATTTTACATAAAAAGAAATTTTAAATAAAAAATTTACCGCTATAGAAAATTGAAATAGTATAATTAAAGTTAATGTAAGAGCATTATTTCAGTGATTAATGGGTTTAATGGATTGTATTTAAAATATTATTTTTCATTAAATGCAGTATTAATTTTAATAGAAATTGATGAAAAATGTTAACTTTAACAAAAAAATAATAATTTTTATTAAAATAAGATTTTTCGTTAAATAGTCACTTTATATATATAAAGATATTATATCTATGTATAGGCTAGGCAATTTTGTGTGCTGGCTTTAAGTTGATTAATGGAGAAAAATTAATGTGGGTGACGTAGTTGATCTCGAGGATTTAAGAATAATGCAGCTAGTCTTAGTCTTGACGATCGAGATTTTAAATTATAAGATTAAGAATGATGCAAGTCGTTATCTCGGGGATGGGTCTCCATACTTTTTTGTTTTTATTAAGTATTAATTAAAGAAGTATTTTTAATAACGTGTTGTAAATTTTATTTTAAGAAAATATTTAAAGCTGGAATAAAAAATTAATTCACAGTATTCTTCTCCTCGGTATATATAAATGTACAACAAGGCATATATAATATTAAAGCACTTTTGGAGATTAATGTTTTTCTTCATTCGATCCAGGAAGGGTTCTGGTATATAAATTGATTGAGTAATGGGAGTTCTGGCTCGTTTCCGGTGGAATTAACGCTTATAGTGAGGCAATTAGGTACGTACGTAGAATACAAAAGATTTAAAGCAATTAACAATATTTAAAGAATTCGTCGTTTTATTATTATACATGATCAACCAGCTAGCTGGCAACAACTAGCTGCATGCCAAGTTTGGCTTTTCCTTGAATTAGAAATCAAGTAATTAAACGTACGTGACGCGTTATATTCATGTGATGACCTACGAACATCCGTACATATATGACTAATCACTTAATTAATATGCTTCGTCCTAATTTAGTATTAATTGGCCGGCGGGCGCTAGCTAGCTTGGGATCTCATGCATGGTATGGGGCGCCTGCATGCATGGATTAACTACGATCTCATGCTTGATATTCATCTGCTTAATTGCATCGTCCTTGCATTGCATATAAATGAAAATATTTGTATATGGTAGGGGTGCTATCATATGGTATGGGGTAGCCTCTCCCCCTGCTTCACATGGGCTAGGGGTGGGATTTTCACTCCCACACCAATGCGAGAGCGAAGTTCTCCACTCACTTCAATAAATGGATTGTGGTTTACTGTGCTTAAAAATCATTTCTGGGTCTAAAAGTGTTTAAAATATATTTAGATCCAAATTATAAATTTAAATTTGTAAAGATAACTATAAATTAAATATTATGTAGTTTTTAACTTGCCAAGGCAATATAAAAGTCTCATATTGCTTAAATGTGAGACTTATATTTGTGAAGGCAATTTATAAAAGCATTGAATATCACCCTAGCTAATAGTCTAGAACTTACACAAGATATAAAGTAAAAGTTCGACTTAATACCTGATATTACTATATTTATATATAGTAAAAATTAATAATAAATATTATAAATATGTAATTATGTATACTAGTACAAATAAATATTTATAATAAAAACAATTGGGTGTGGGGCAGGAGACAGGGCGAGGCCCTGCTAACGCCATTCCGCCAATAACTTGCATGAGGGGCGGGGTGGGAGTGCTTGCCCCACCGTGCGGGCGCAGGGTGAATGGGTGGGATAGGAAGGTGCACCCCAATTGTTCACTCCTAATATATAGGTTATATACAATGTACAACTACAAGTTCCATACAAGTCATTTAAAATGAAAAAACCTTGAAAAAAACCCTTTTTTTTTAACAGTACTGGATCCTGGTTTTTCTAGAAAAAAGTGGACAAGATATTTATGTATTGTAATGATGAGAAATGACATTTGAAGTGTGTAAATATCATATAATTCTTTTTAAAAAATTGAATAAATATAAAATTTACATAAAAAAAAACTAATTTCTTAATAATAAATTTTATTATTTTTTAAAACGATTAGATAATAATTATGTACATTATAATTATATATAGCATTATTATATAATGATATATTTCTTGCTATAAATTGACTCAGTTATGCTAGCAGGAGCTTGGTCGTACAGGTGCATGCATGGCGACATGTACGAACTGGGACATGAGTTTAAGCCCTTATTTAGATTTAAAAAGTATTTTATCTTATCTTATTTTATTATTATTATTTTTTTAAATTTTCATATAAAATATTATAAATATTAATTAAATTTTTTCAATTTAAAAATAATAATAACATTAAAAATTAATATTTTTTTCGACTTTTATCTTTTAATTAAAATAATTTTATCTCATTTCATCTTTAAATTCTAACCAGTACAAAATATTTTTTCTTTCCTTGGGTCGAAACTGGGGACGTTTTTCATCTACGTACCCAGTCGAATATCTTCCTGTGCTTGCCTCTGATTCGTACGTAGATGTAGCTCTTTTTTAAATAATTAAGGCCGTGAAAAGCAAATTACACGTGCATGTAACAACAGTATTAGATCCTGAAGAGCCTCCATATGATCACCACGTGATAAATTGAGGGGCTGCTTGGATTGAAAAGTGTGTTGAGCTCATCTCAACTCACTTCTATTTTATCATTATATTTTTATAATTTTTTATACAAAATACAAATTTCTATACACCTTTTTCAAATCCCAATACACCTTTTTCAAATCTCAATACACATTTTTCAAATTCTAACACACCTTTTTCAAATCTCAAAATAATAATAATATTAAAAAATAAACCAAACTCATCTCAACTCATCTCATCTCCGAATCCAAGCGGGGCCTGAGTCTAATTACTTATCAAGACAAGACCCTTATTCTGTCCTTTTTCTTTTTTTTTTCTCCTAAATTTTAGGAGATGTTTTCGTAAAAACTAGGTTAAAAAAACATACATGGGATCAAGATTATTTAATTTCTATTTAAATTTTATGACTTAGTGTAAAAAAGAGATATAAACATCATGAACTCTATGACCTAGTGTAAAAAAGAGACATAAATATCATGAGTGATATGTATATTATCTAGTAAATATTTAGTCTTTTTTAGAAGAATTATAGTAATTAAATACAATTTAATCTTTCATTCTACATTTATCTCATTATATATATAAAATGTGATATTTTAATTCTTTTTGGATTATTCTTTATTTTCTTCATTGTAGGGTAATGAATTCATCTTTCTATCACTATTAATAATTAGAAAACAAATAAGAGAAATATGGGGAGAAAAGACGCAAGAAGTTGGCCGGTTGGCCCTAAGTAAAATATTAGAGAGTACTTACAATTAATAACGCTGGCAGGCTCATCAATGAGTGATGCTAGTGTGCTATCTTGATTATTGGGCATGCCCACTAATACAAATTTTATATTTTATTTTGTTCTTTTTTTATATATTTTTAAACATCTTTAAGTATTTTTAAAAAATAAAAATATATCAATACAGTAAAGTCACTTCCTTAATTATAAAATAAAAAAAAAATTAATATATAAACGATCAGATAAATTTATAAAACAATTTATAAAACGTACGAACATTTTCTTTTATCGATTTTAAAATTGGACTGTGGAGATCAATGCCAAAAGATCAAAGATATTAATGGGTCAAAAGGGTAACAAGGGTAGCGTGTGAATAAGCCATTGACTATTGAGATGTATATATAGGCCAGAGTCGTTTTCCCAATCGGCAGAAAGGTAAGGATAAGTTGACTAAAGTGTTTTAAGTATTTTAAAATACTTTATTATTATTTATTTTTATTATTTTTATCTATTTTTATTACTATTTATTACTTTTTTATTATTAATTAATATTATATTATTATTATTTATTATTATTTATAACTTTTTTTCAAAACTTCTCAACATTTAAACCTAATCTATTTTGAAGTATTTTGACAGCTAACTCAAAAAGTGATTAATAATGATATATGTACAATTTTTTTATAATTTTTTATATAAGTATATTTTAAATGAGAGATTTTTTTAATAAAGTATTTTGACAATTAACTCAAAAAGTGATAAATAATGATATATACAAGTTTTTTATAATTTATTATTTATAAAATTAATATTATTTTATAAAAATATCTCTCATTTATAATATAATTATATAAACATTATAAAAAATATGAGTTTTTATAATTAATAAATAATGAAAAAAATATTATTTATGATAAATTTTAACTATAATTAATTATATGATTAAAATTAACTGATTACGTTTTCTTGTAGGAAAAATTTTTTTTAAAAATTATGTGTCATTACTCAAAAGTGATTCCGCCCAGCACTCCCCTAGCAACATATGTGTCTGACGTATTGCCATGTCAACCTTCTGCACGCTATCCAGTACGGATGTACCATATCACGAATTGCCTCGTGTTCTGCATTGTCCTCTGTCAACCGTCATTGTCCTCTGTCAACCGTCCGATAAGGTAAATGCCGCACCGATCAACAACCTACTACAAAAAGAATCATTTAGTCGTCCTGCAGGTTTTTTGGACCCATATAAATTGTCTTAAAAAGTTTTGGTAGTGTTTTTACATTGTCCGGTAATTACAGCTTTGACACCAATTCTATATGACTCTTACGCTTTTCTTACCGTACTTTGGATCTATAGTTCTCAATGTGTACACTATGCTATAAAATATCTTTTTTTTTTTTGTAATTTATGCTTTAAAATATTTTAAAAACTGGTAATTAAGTTATATCAATTGTTGTGTCAATCAACTTATTTATATATATAAAAAAAATATGCTCTAATTAAAAGGAATTAAACAAAAACAATTACTTTAAATTATATATGACTTGATATAATTTATCAGATTATAAATTAATTTTTATTATAAAATGAATCTAACAAAATTAAATGAACCCATATCAATTTATAAGATTATTTTTAATAATTGTTTTATAAATGTAACAATACTTTTTATATAAACCAAGTTTAATCTTGTTTAAGTCAACTCAATATAATTTATTTATTAAACAGATGTATTTGTATCGTGTTATCCATTATAATTTACATAAATTGGATCAGAAGATATCATGAGTTAAATTAATCGATTTGTTTAAGTAAATAAATTGTGCTCAATTTGACATATATAATAGTACACCTATGCCTTGGTATGGCACAAACACAACTTAAAAATAAAGTCATCACCCTTATTTGAAAGCAGAACACAAGTGCTCCCTCAAGATGAGTTGGTAATTACGGGCTTTTGGACATTATCGAGCCATATGATTTGGAATATAGATGCTGTCGAGTTAAAGTGCAGGGAAAATCTTAGGATAAATAAACATAAGCAAAATCTTATGAAAAACAAATATTAGATACAATCATGAGGTGTACTGCAGTTAATTCCAGGTTCTCCATTTGAAAAAAAATTGAGTTTATTATTAAAAAATATATTTTTACGTGAGTTCTAAATTTATTTAATTTTTTTCAAATGGAATGTGTGAGACTTATATATCCTAAAATTATAAATATCTTTTATCTATTGGCATACTTAAACGATCTTTGGATTTAATTTTTTGATAAATATTGCACTAGACCTATTCTCCTGCGGCCAGTACGTACACGTAAGGAGATGATAACGTGATATGCAGTACTAATTATAATTCTCGTGATGCAATTCAAAAATCTTTGTTGAATATTTTATTTTTATGTTTGGGGAAGAATGTTGGGGCTACCATTTGCTTGGCACAGATTTTGTTTTTGTTTTCTGCTATTGTTAATTTAGTTTTGAACAATGATAGTTTCTTTGATTTCAATAGGCACTTGATCGTTTCTGTTAAGATTTTACCTAATTTTACTGTGCATGTTCCGAACATGAATCTCATGTACCATATGTGTATTGCATACGGAGCAACTAAAAGACACCGGGAGAAATTTTCTCCTAAATTTAAAGCTTTTCACTTATCATGTTTTTTGCACAAGCTTCTCACCATATGAAAGTAGCAGTTGAACTAGTCTATATGCGTGCATGGGTAGTTGGATTTGTTGTTGTAACTTCATTGGGGGACCCCTTTTTCTTCCAACCAATACGTTGTTCTTTACTCCCTAATTAATGTCTTAGAAATTCTACACTAATTGTGTGTATGTGTATATATGTATGAATCTAGATCACGAATCTTGAATCATGAGAAATTTTTAGATGTATAATAACATTTTCTTAATTGTTTAAGATCATCGATGGTGGTTATGGTGATAAACTTGACAGTAATATGTTCATTATGTTCAACTTAAAGGTTTCCTAAATCATGATTTGATTATATATATATATTGAGGACTCTTGTGTTATTCGTCCACATTTGGACTCCCACTCAATCCCTTACCTGCAGGCCCTATTATATATGGTTATCATGTTTAGATAAGCTTCATGAATTGCTCCCTCGCCTCTTGTGTCAATCGGCTCTTACAATTTCATAGTAACATATATATTAAAAGACTTACACTATTGTTGATCTTATTTTCAGCAAGTAAACATATGCATCAGTACTTGTAGTGATTATATTGATGACTTCTCTCTATACAAAGAGAGGGTATTTCAATGGAGTTAGATCCCTACGTCCTCACTCTCTCATTTGAACATTAACAAAGGGAGGGCATTAGTGTAACATGTATCATCATGATATATCATCACATACATGTAGAGTTTAGCTAGCCATGTATGCACGTCAAACATATACATAGACTCTGAATTACTCGATGGCATTTTGAAAAAATATAGAGTATTTAATAATTGTTGAGACGTGTAAAATGCTATATTAAGATTATGTTTTTTACTGTCTCTCCATATGAAGACTACTTAATATGTTGAATGTATAATTATATTGTCATAACAATTTTTGATTATATATCGGGTGAGAATGGAAAACAGCTTCCCTTTTGTTCCATTTCAACTCAAAGGGAGGGTGGAGCAAGCTCCACCCTTCCTCCACTCCATTTCCTTCATCTTCTCCTCTCTCCCTCCTTCCAACTACCTCTGCTGTATATGGTGGTTTCGGGTTTTCTGGTTTTAGTTGGTGTTTTTTGTAGGTCTGATGTTATCCGGAGTTCATAGCTCACCACAAGCCTTGTTGTTGGGTTCATTGGCCGCCGATCTAATGGTTGACCAGAGCTTTTGTAGAATAGAGTGATGCGTGTGCTTTTCGTGCAAGTTCAACAGCGTGTAAGATTTACACACTCCGCCATCTGGAGGTGTTTCACCGTCTTTCATGACTGTTGTGGAATCGGAAACTTCCCCGTGGTCAGGCTAGTTGGGCTGCTCACTCCTAGTGTGGCTCATGGTTATTAAGCGCCACCACAGTCAGTTTATTTTATTTTGTTTAGTTTTATCTTTCTTCTGTTTTAGTTTTTTGTTGTTTAACTGGTTCTTGTTTTGTTTAGTCTGTATAGAAAAAAATTTTATATTGAGAAATAGTCTCTCGAACATTTTATCCTTAGATTTATAGTTTCTTTCCTCCAGGAGAAGAGACTTTAGTAAATGTCTCATTTTTTAGGCAGTGATTGGTTTCTCAGACATTTTATTTGAAAAGTTTAGAAGTTTTGCTCCAACTATTGTTAGATAACTTATAAATTGAGTTTCTCTCAGTCCTTATAGGTCACATTTGTAAATTTCAAACTCTTGAATTTGATGATAAGCTTATTTCTCAAAAAAAATAAAAAAGATATTTTCAATGTAACTAAAACTCGTGATAATTAATTAATTATCAACGTTGTGATCTAAGGTGCACACTCACACACACACTCACATATATATACTAGATAGAAATAATGTGTAAAACACATTTATTTAGTTTAATTTCTAACAAAATTTTGAAAATTATTCATAATTAAATAAATAGATAATAAATAATTGCACGTTTTCATATATTATAAAAAAAGAGTATTAATAAAAATAATAAAATAGTCCCATAAATAAACATAACCTATAATTTTATCAAATTTGTTTAAAATAATTTTAATTGAAACTTTAATAAAAGATTAATTCAAGATATTATATTTTTATAATTCCAAAACGATAATATAATATTTGCATCATTTTGCACAGTCTCAAAAGCGATGACATTAAAATACATATGTTTTTAGTCTTTGAGTTTTTCTAGATCTACATAAACTTGAATCATCCAAAATTTTTTTAGTTATGTGATTATTTTTAAGAAATAATATTATCTTTTTAAAAAAAAATTATATAGTTTATAATTTATATAAAAGAATGTTATATTATAATTTATAACATGAAATTTTAATATTAAATATATAAATTTATCAGATCATATATATTTCAATTAAATATCAAACATATATAATATATTAATTATATTTATTGCCTATTATTACCAATTTAATATAATTATAATTAATTGTATATACTATATATTTATCATCTCAAAAAATAAATAAATAATGCATTCATTTTAAAATTATAAAATAATTTTTAAAGAATGAAATTATTAATCATATAATAGGAATAAATTTTCATAAATAAAATTAAACTTTCTAACGTATAAATTAACATTTATAAGTTAGGATTGCATTGTTATATTGTTATGAATGGTTTATTTATATATATATATATATATTGTTATATATTCTATACTATTATTATGTCATTCTATACTATTATTATTATTCTATATTTTATTTCACATAAAAAAAATTTTAAATAAAAAATTTACCGTTATAGAAAATTGAAGTGGTGTAATTGAATTTAATGTCAATAGCATTATTTCTGTGATTAATGAGTTTAATGGATTGTATTTAAAATGATATTTCTCATTAAATGCATTATTAATTTTAATAGAAATGGATAGAAAATGTTAACTTTAACAGAAAAATAATAATTTTTGTTAAAACAAAATTTTTCGTTAGATAACTACTTTAAATATATAAAGAAAGATATATGTGTGTAATAATAGTACAGTAATTAAACGTTTTCATTAATTAATAATTAGGTTCGTATATGTCGGCTGGGAGTACCCCAAAAAATAAAAATAAACTGAAAAATCTAATGTCAAGATTCATATTGAGATAAAATTCGGTCCGCCTCCAAAAAAAAAAAAAAATGTGCACCAAGTAGTGCATTGCCATGGATACTGCGGCCGTAGGATATATAGGGATCATGAAGCACGAAGACTATGACTTGGTACTAGGTGCATGCAGATCATGCGCGCGAAACGATGGAGTCAATGGTAGAGAAGTATATTATTTGATGGTCATGTTGGATCGAGATCGAGACGTAGTAGTAATCCCAAAGAAAACTGGAATTGGAAATGTTGCTCATGGGTACTACGCGGTGTCTACAATTAAGCATGGACCATATAATATTTTATGCATAGTAAATGGGGCTTCAATTAAGCAGTCGCCCCCACCATTATCCACTCCATATCTTTATCTAATTATGCTTCAATCCATGCATGCATCACTACCACCTGATCTAAATTGGCATATATATATATATATATATGTCATGTGTAGTGGCACAACCAGTAATTTCGCTTAGGGGAGCCAATTTTTCTATCACACGATATTACAAGAAAACTGCTTATTTGCTGTATTTTTATTAGTCGCAAATAATTGATTTTAGTCGATAATAGTCTATTTTAGTCACTAATAGTCATTTTCGTCGTTAATGTTGAGTCACTATTATCCATTTTTCTTATAGTGTGATGTGTTTATGTCAACTGTAAAAAAATATTACAAAATCATAAAACATGTATAAAATTAAATTTTAATAATTTGCCAATAACGTAAAAACACACTTAATGCTGATTTTATAGAGTAATATTCATCCATTATTATTTATATCCATATGAAATACTTTGAAATTTTTTTCTTCATAGAAATTATCAATTGGTCTTTTAAAATGTCATTTTTCATTCTAATATCTAAGCTCGTTGATCAAATTTAATGTAAAATTTATCTATTTTGGTGTTACAATTAATAAACATAAAATACTACAAATAAGACCTTAAATAGATTTTTCTTTACTCAATGAAATTTAGAGGATAAATTATCTCTATTATTTTTCATATAAATCATCAATTTTAAATAATTTTTTTGATATTTTTATTTTAGATTTTATATTAAGAAACTCAATAATGTATAATATAAAATTAAGATAAATATTAATAGTTTATTATTTAATTCAATTTCAGTTTGGCCACATCTTAAAAAATAGATAATATATGGAAATTATACAAAATCTAAAAATTATAGAGAAAAAAATTAAACATTTTTATGGATATTAAAATTTTATAAAATTTTAGAAAACATATGAGAATAAGAAAAAATATAAATCTTTTTAGGGAGCTAATTTCTCTATATGTATATATATATATATGAAATTATAAATAAAATTTAGAGGTTATTTAAAATCTTTTTAAAATAATTGAGGGACTACTTTAAATTTTTTTTAAAAAGGATTTTTTTTTTTTTGGCGGGGGGGGGGGGGGGGGGGGGGGGGGGGGAGGGTGTGCCCCTGGCCCCCTACCTTGTTCCGCCGATGGTCATGTGTGTATATAGTGATCATGATCATCAGGTATAAGTCACTATCAGTACTGTAATGTTGATATCTTTTATTAAAGGCTCCTCATGATCTCTCTCTCTGTGTACATGTGTCCGTACGATCGAAAAATCAAGGATAAACGCGTATGCAACGCACAAACTCAAAACACCAACTATTGACATGCCAGCGCTGGGATCGGCTTTCCGACATTGATTTTGGCAATTTAGGCTAGTATGGGGCCCGTTCAGCAACTACAATTAGTTCACGTGGCCTATCACAGATCGTCTAATTAACGTACCCTTTTCGTAATCCAAAATCTCTGGTGGAAGTTTTTTTTTTTTTTTTTTAGACCAGGCGAGGCTTCTATTAAGATTGAAGTATCATGATTCACTTTCATGTTATAATTAGCATAAAGAAGTCCGTATATATAATGTCTAACATCATGTAGAGTAAAATTCAAGCTTTGGATTTTGATCACGAAAATTAAATCCAGATATATATGATATATTTGTATCGATAGTTTAAGCCCTTATATATTTTTTCAAACTATATATCTAATTAAAGAATGTAAATTTACTTTATAAATATTTAGATTCGGTAATCTTTGGGATAAAAATCTGTTAATTAAAAAGGAGATACAAGAAAATTATTTATTTATGACCAGTTATTTTTTGTCAAAATGAATTTGTTTTTTGTCGTAATACTATAAGAAAAATAAGTATTTATGATCAATTATTTACGATGAAGTGTTATTTGTGATGAAAACAAACTCATTTTAGTTGAAAATAGTCATTTCGCTAAAAATAATTAGTTATAAATAAGTAATTTTTTTATAATGTAAATAGTCATTATCGTCACAAATACTCATTTTTCTTGTAATGAGCTAGCTAAGCCAAGATCATTTGATTTGTGAATGATCAAGTGAATATTGTACATAGGTTGAATTAGAAAATGAGACCAGATTACAGCTAGCAGCTTGGACGAATTCCACTGATCATCCGTGGGAAATTGGACCGGTTTGTCAACATAATTTAGTTGGATAATTGGAAGTCACCGTCCACAAATCTACATTTTGGATGTACTTTGACTGATAAAAAGGAGGAATTGGGAGTGTATTTCTTTATTAGTTTGCATAGTGGTTGAAGTAGTGCAGGTTGTCGATCTGCATGACGTTTATTAACGTGTCCTTTTATAATATATATACATACCGACCATTATTTATATTTGACAGAAAACCACTAATTAACTCCATCAAAACCAAAAAAGTGTGCTCTAATTATAATTTTATATATATATATATATGTTGTGTTTCTTTCCAGATCATGACCAACTAATTAAGATCGAAAAAGAGAAATCAAACATGCGCTCCTCCATAATTTGCATGCAGTTGCCACTTATATGACTTGGAATATTTTTCAGGTTTTAAATAATATTATTGGAGCTGAGTATTGGACCTGCAACCAACCTTTAATGACTGATAGCTTGTCTTTTTAGAACTATTCAAAAATTCACCATTTTATCGGTCAAACACCCAGAAGTAGAATAAAATTGTGGCCGTTGACTTCCTATATATATATATATACATGATATGTGGGTATTACGCACTTTATTTAAATAACTAATTGCTGACTAAAGTTTAAACGACGAAAGAATGGATCATGTGGTGCCTTTTAGGTTTGAAACTTAAACCGTACTTCACGATAGAAGAGAAATGAATTCGTAGTCTTTTCAAAGTTGCATTTGACACAATGGTAGCTAGGGCAGTATATCTCGGCCCTATGGCCCCTCCATGCCCAGCCCATGCGGCTTCCTCTCTGTTTTAAATTAATGGTTTTGATTTTATGAGAAGAGTAATCTAGCTAGCTAGCTACAAGTTTATTAAAAAAAAAAACTAATAAAAATTTTTTGGTATTATTATTATTTTTTTTTTACGATAAATATACTGTTTAATAAAAGGAGTACTGAAAAATTTATATTTGTAAGATTTATATAAATCATTACTTAAACATCAACAACTTAATAATTGTTCATTTTTTTTATTTGTTCCCCTTTTGGTGTACTAGCCTTAGAAAACAATATGGCACATGTTTTCTCGGCAAAATAATCATTCAGTGCAAGAAAATACACACACGGTGAATCATGAATAGTGATTAATAGATTTATTGGACTAGCTATATAGCTAGCTAGGCCGATCACTTGAAGCATGTGGAAAGCAAGATTCAGATACAAAATGTCATAATTTCTAAAAACCTGGGTATATAACACGTTACTACGTGTTTGGAGTTCCTATCTCTGCGTTATTGTTGCACAGAGAGCACAACATTTATCATGCGTGAAGCCCACGCCGCAACTTGCCTAACCTTATCGTTAGAAAAACACTACTTATTCGCAGGCTTGTTTCATGAATTGTCTCCAGTTTTTTTCTTCTTCTTCTTTTTTTTTTCAATTATGTTTTGAAATCATTTTTCATGTGAAGTACATATGTGATCGAAGTCATCAACTTTTTGGTAAGCTGGCAGCCTGGCACATTATATTGATGATGGATCTTTGGATTGAGTTTTCTGACCCGTGACCTGCCCAAATTTAATTTTAGTCAAATAAATTCCTTCAGTGTTTAGTTTCGAATTTAATTTGAATTGTAAAGAACAATAACCAATTTAAATAAGTCCATCTCGATCTGTGAATAGATAAATTCGATCATAAGATATAGAAGAGTTGGATTGTTTAGCTGGAAAAATATGGGCTGCAACTCTATGTTAGAGTCCAGTTACACAAACACACATCAATTAAAAATAATAATAATTAATATGAATATGTGCTGCTAAGGCAGCAGGCTAACAGTGTTTGTCAGTACTTGAATAGATCCGTACAACTGGGTTATTTCGCCCTTGACATGACTGATGTTTTGTCCAGTCAAAATTTTTTTTCTTTTAGAACAGCATGCAAACAAAAGAAAGTAGTTTACTGATAAAATATTTGATTCAGTAATTTATCAGCTTTAGTCAGATAATTCTACAATATTTAAGGAGATGTGTAGCTAAATTTTGCTATATATAAATTATGTTTAGGTTATGAAAACACATTAATCAGTTTATATGGAGCCCCAAGCTAAAGCATACCATGATAAGCTTTCTCGTTCATCCCGAGCATATTTAAGTGCATGGGCTTTAAATCTTCCGTAGTGACAGAGTGAAAGTCTCCTGGATTGTCTATTTTAGCGTTTAGGTTCGAAAATAGGCAGGCAAGGAGTACTTAAGAATGTTGAAACTTAAAAGTATATTTCAACATTTGTGGGAGATAAAAAAGGTCGGATTTTTATGCTGATTCGATTATTTCGATTTAAGTTAATTCTAGGATTAATTTGCAGTTTGCACTTTTACACCCCTCATTACGGGTGCTTACAATGCCCTATAAACTTCGAATTATGATTTAAACCTCAAGAAATTGAAATCAAGAAACGAATAATAATAGTGATGCCTACAAACTAGTGATGCCTACAAACTAATGATGCAAAACAGTACAAGTACTACGAGGGAAACCCACGCAGTTCTCACAAGTCAAAGCAATGTACAACTTTTTGAAAACATGGAATGTGTTTGGAAAGAGATGTAACAGTTGAGGGGTTATACCATCGGGTTATCCAATTCAAAAGCCTTTAACCTTCGAGTAAAATTCACCTAAGAAGAAAGTACAACTCGAAACCTAGCAATGGAAAATTAAAAGAGAAGGAATAAGGGGAAATGATGGCACTCGGTGTAGATGGAGCAAGTAGGGTTCAATCTCCAGGTACAAAATCAGACCAAAATTGTCCCACAGGGAGAAGGGGAGCATTGATCAGCAGATAAACACACAGCAAACTAGACAGTATGATTCCAAATGTTCCCATTTTTTATCCCTGTCAATCCTATAAATACTTACAAGATGATCCTATGAAATTCTCGCCTTATCTGCAATTAAAGGAGATGAAAGAACGACTCAAGTAATGAGTGGGACCAACCCAATATTGAAAGAGCAGTTTTTCATTATATGATGAGAGAGAACCAATCCATTATCCACACAGCATCCCCATGCTCATAATATGAGGAAGTACCAACAAATTGTCCCATGAAATACGAATACCTACCCATTATTCATAAATCATGGGAAAGGACGATGGCATCATCAAGCTTCAGCAGTGATGATTCTTCAAAGTCATGGAAAAGCATGAGAGCATCATCGAGCTTCAGAAGTGATGATTCCAGGACAATCCTCACATTTTTTAGCCGATTAAGTCTTTCCTCTTGTGACATAACTTGTTTGTCTACTGGGAGGTTTAGAAACTGAAAGAAATTTCCACATACCAAATTATTAGTGAAAATCCTAAAGAATGAATATCAAATAAAGATGAAAAACACTCTTCCTTGCAATATGGTGAAGAGAGTGCAGGCAATTCAAAAACAATTTTATATGCAAACTTGAAGATGCAAGAGACAATGAAGTGATTCTTAAATACAAATGCAACAATGTAAAAAACAGAAAAGGGAATCTTTTTGTGAAGTTTCAGACCGTCTTCTGGCCCTATCATTAGTATTATAACTGCAATACCAACCGAAGCAGGGATAATTTTTCAAAACAACAGAACACTAGGCATTCACAAACAAGGTGTAAAACCCCCGTCAGAAGGTCCCAAGTTGGTTCAATACCAGTCTAGGCAAACAAGGACCCCAGTATTCAACTGTTAAGTTCGGGTAGCGATATAAAATAAGCAGCATTTGTTAATCCATACCTAAACAGGGAGTGATTGCATTGTTTGGACAGGTAGAACAACTGACATCAACAGAATCAGGATGAAAAGAAGTCCTTTTTGAGTTCTCTAAATTTTCCAGCCAAGATAAAACTAGGAGGATAGTAAAATCTTGGCAGTTTGCTGCCATTCAAGGAGAAGTGAAATCAAATAGCTGCTAAAATTAGTCAGTTTTATAAGGATGGTTTTTCTTCTTTGTTGCTGGTCTGAGGTTTGTTTTTCTTGAGTTTAACGAGCAAGGGGTTTGCCACAGCTCTTCCTCTTTTTAGATTATTAGGCTCTTTGTTGCAATGATTCGTGTAGCTTCAGAGTCTAAGGTGTTTGAGGTTAAGAGGGAGGGTCTTGCGGTGATCATAACAGAAAAAGGGTGGAAGGTGGTCCAAAGCATTTGGCTGAGTTTAGACATCACTAGGTGGTTGTCAAGCTCCCTGGAGGCTGGTTACAATGCAGGGGGCAAAGGATACTACTCTGCTGACCGAGATGGGCACAAGGGATTCACCTTTCAATGTTGTTTTAATTTCCGAGGTCCATACATGGCGTTGGTGGAGTTTCTTGGGGATCGACGTCAGAACACCATTCTAATCCCCGGTGACAGCAATGGAATGGCATGGTTGAGACTGACATCGGTCTTACGGGAGGTTGGCAAGTTTGCTACGCCGAAAGTTAATGCCGTCACTGTGTCGAAATCTTACAATGAAGCTTTGGAGCTTCCATGTACTGGACTCAACACAGAAAAGCCGGAGGTGCTTTCGGCAGGGAAACTGCTGCATTCTGAGCATGACAGCATAGAAAAGGAAGCTATGAGCCTGTCTGTGGTCAGAACAGTAGAAAGTGGAGTGCAGAGTGCTCTAGCTAGTCTGATGGAGGAAGTGATGGGTGCGAAGGATGATATTTCAACTTTGAGACGAGTTTCAGGCATGAGTTATCAAGATGGAAGAAATGGTGGGCTCGGCCTTGGCCCAAGGCCAGCGAAAAAAGAAACGCCGGACTCCCAGAACCAAGAAGAACTTTGGGCTGGGCCGAGGAAGCCTAGTCTCGATGCCTATTGCAGTATCGAAGGAACCGAGCTTCGAACAGGGTTCATCCTCTAGGCTAGTCAATAGGCCCTTGAAGCCCAATACACCTCCGGCACACCGGATAGACAAACCTGTCCTTCAGGCGCTGATCATCCCTCCCGGCAACCTCTGTTGTTCATCACCGACACCCACAGATGAACGAATTCAAGCCAATAGCCTGATGCCGAAGATCTCTGAAAGCTCGCCGGCGATTTCTAAGATCGGAATCTCTCAGACAGTGTCTCCAGAGATCTCTGACCCCCTCCAGCTTCCCTGGTGACACCAGAAATTTCTGGGTTGGACTTTGCTTTGTTGTCTTCTTCTCCGGTAGGTCCGCCGGAACTTCTAGTCCCCGAACCTCCTCAGACAGGGTCGCCGGAGTCCTTTGGGTTAGTCCCTGGCCCGTCGGTGTCAACTAGTCTTGATTCTTTGTCGCTTGTTCCAGAGGAAGGAGTGTTGGTGGTTTTTGAAACAGATCAGGGAGGTGATCCAACTCCTCTTAATTCCCTCCATCTCAATCAATCAAATTGGGTTATTCAGACCGCATGGAATATAAAAAAATATTGTTGGAATTTCTTATTCGGGTTTTGAAGCCAAATTTCTAGCACTCCTTACTGCTGCAGAGGCTGCACACGCACAATCTATTGCTGATCAGTCCACTTTCTCAGCAAAAAAGAAGGATCGTGAGCTGAAAAGACTTACTTGGGACATGAATGATGATGGAGGAGAAAAGAGCTCTAGTCGGGAGCGTTTTAAAGGGAGGGGCAAGTTAGCTGGTCCATGAAGCCAAAAATAATCTCATGGACTGTTAGGGGGCTGCATGACTGTAATAAGCGGCTCCAAGTCAGGAATTTACTTAGACAATGGAAGGGGGATGTTATTTGCTTCCAGGAAACTAAGTTGGAAGTTATTACTACTCAACTAATTTGAAGTCTTTGGAGAGGACAACATGTTGGGTGGTCTTCCCTCCCATCAAGAGAAGCTTCTGGGGGAGCCTTACTAATGTATGACACAAGGGTGGTCGAAAGGGTGGCTGAGTGCGTGAGAGAGTTTATGGTTGCATGTTCCTTTGTGAATGTGGTGGACGGTTTTAAGTGGGCTTTCACTGGGGTCTATGGACCTAATATAGATCTGGATAGAAGAATTTTGTGGGATGAATTGGCTGGTTTTCTTTCCTGATGGGAGCTACCCAGTTGTATTGGGGGTGACTTCAATATAACTCGCTTTCCAAATGAAAGGTCGGGTGCCTCTCATATCTCTAGGCCCATGAGTGAGTTTTCTAATTTTATTGCAGAACAAGATCTTATGGACATCCCTCTATTGGGAGGTACCTTCACGTGGTCTAGCAACTGTGAACGCCCTTGTTGGTCGCGGATTGACAGATTCCTACTTTCCCCTTAATGGGAATCACACTTTCCGGACGCCGTGCAAAAAAGACTACCCCACTTATGTTCTGATCACTTCCCAATCATTCTAGATTGTGGAGGGACCCAAGGCGGTAAAAGGTACTTTAAATTTGAAAATATGTGGCTTAAATCTGATAGTTTTGTTGACAGAGTTAGAGCATGGTGGACCTCCTATAATTTCGAAAGACATCCTAGCTACATTATGGCAAAGAAGCTGAAAGCTTTAAAGCAAGATTTGAAACAATGAAACGAACTAGTCATTGGCAATGTGTACCAACAAAGTGCTCTCTTGTAGAGGAACTCCAAGCAATGGAGGGCGAAGAGGAAGCGAGAACTCTTTCTTTTATAGAGACAACTCACAAGGATCGGGTAATTGCTGAGCTTGAGAGAGTTACCCTATTGGAGGAGATCTCATGGCGTCAAAAATCTAAAGCACTCTGGCTAAAGAAGGGGATAAGCGCACAAAATTCTTCCATAGGATGGCTAATTCTCATAAGAGATACAATACCTTAGACACCCTAATGGTAGGTGGGGTGGCTTCAACAAATCAGACAGTTATCAAGAATCACTTGGAACAATATTATCCACAACTCTTATCTGAAGAGCACAGTTGACGACTAAAGGTGGATGGCCTATCTTTTTTAGTGTTAGATCCTTAGAGTGCAGGCTGGTTAGAAAGATCATTCATGGAGGAGGAGGTTTGTAAATTAATTAGAGGAATGTCTAGTGACAAGGCCCCTGGGCCAGATGGTTTCTCTATAGGCTTCTTTCAAACCTGTTAGGAGGTGACCAAGGAGGATCTCATGCATGTCTTTCATGATTTTCATGCCAATTCGAGATTTGAAAAGAGCATTAATTCTACATTTATAGCTCTCATCCCTAAAAAGATGGGTTCCTTGGATGTTAGGGACTCTCGCCCCATCAGCCTTGTGAATGGAGTTTACAAGATCCTATCCAAAGTGCTCGCAAACAAATTGAGTGTGGTGGTGGACAAACTCATCTCGAAGCCCTAGAATGCCTTTGTTAAAGGTAGACATACCCTAGACTTCGTCCTCATTGCCAATGAAATTGTTGACAGTCACCTCAAATCTCGAGTACCCAGTTTGATTTGCAAATTGGACATGAAAAAAGTCTATGACCATGTCAATTGGCGGTTCTTGCTAGATCTTCTTTCAAGATGTGGCTTTGAGGACAAATGGCAGAAATGGATTGAATTCTGTATCTCATCAGTTCGATTCTCCATCTTGGTAAATGGCTCGCCGGTGGGTTTCTTCAATTCTTCACATGGTTTGAGACAGGATGACCCTCTATCTTCGCTTCTCTTCTTATATATTATGGAAGCCCTAAGTAAGATGCTTGAGAGATTGGTGGATGCGGAATTACTTCATGGCTTTCCGATTGGGAATGGGGAGCTTTCCATCTCCCATCTTTTATTTGCTAACGATACGCTCATCTTTTGTGGTACACACCTCGAACACATTCAAGCCTTGAGGGGGCTTCTACTATGCTTCGAAGACGTATTAGGCCTGAGAGACAATCTTTCGAAGTCTACACTAGGGCCAGTGGGGGTCGTTCAAGATGCAGAGTTTTTGGCCACTTTCTTGGATTATCAGGTATCCTCTTTACCCCTCACTTGGTCTACCATTGGGAGCCTCTTTTAAATCTGAAAGGATTTGGAATGAGGTGATTGAGAAGGTAAAGCGTAGATTGGCCTCCTGGAAGAGATTATATTTATCTAAAGAGGGAAAGCTGACGTTGATTAAAAGCACCCTTTCAAAACTACCTACCTACTATATGTCTCTATTCCCGCTTCCCACAAAGGTAACAATCGTATTGAGAAGCTACAGAGAGACTTCTTGTATAGTGGAATGGGAGAGGAGTTCAAATTTCATTTGGTTAAATGGCCAGCAGTGTGCACTCCAATATCTGTGGGAGGCTTGGGGATTCTTCAATTGGTGAAATTCAATCAAGCTCTATTAGGTAAATGGTTGTGGAGGTACCAAAATGAATGGGAGGCGCTTTGGAAGTCGGTAATAGATTCCAAATATGGTGTGTCTTGGGGTGGTTGGTGTTCAAATGAGGTCCAAGAAATCTAACAAATGGGTTGGATGCAGGCCACCCCACCAAAAAAAAAAACTAAGATTTGATTCACTGTTCATTTATGGGTCTCTTCCTTGGCCGTTGCTCTTCTTCTTCTGCTTCTTCCAATCCTCCCACTCCTAGCCTCTTCTTGGTTTCTCTCGTTTTCATCTACTTTTCTTCCTCTTCTCCATCTCCTTGTTCTTGTTTTTGATTTTTATTGGTTATTTGTATTATCCCATATGATAAGGATAAGGATAAATGGTATATGGGATCTTACATTGTTTGGGAAGGAGAAATTATTGCTCTTTATAATGTTTCAATGAGACTCTAATTATATTATTGACTAATCCTTTTGAAGTATAAGTCATGTGATTTAGGCTTTTTATTAGCGCGTTACAAATGATATCAAAACTCATTCCAATAAAAAATGTGGAACTTGAGTCATGCCACTTACGTCAGACTGGCCCAACGAGGAAGTCGGACATTTAAGGAAGGTAGATTGTAATATCCCATATGATAAGAATAATGATAAATAATGTATGAAATCCAATATTATTTAGGAAGGAGAAGTTCTTGCTCCCTGTAAAGTTTCAATGGAGTTTCAATTGTATCATTGATTAGTCCTTTTGAAGTATGGCACATGTGATTTAGGTCTTCCATTGAGGCATTACATTGTTTGGTTAGATTTTGGTTGATTGGTTGATTCGGTTTTCGTTTGAGTTTAGGAGCAGAGGAGCGGCCAAGCCACGTATCTAATGGTTTCCGCACATGCATAACAAGACAAACCTACCAACATCAAATAAACATAAATGACAAACTAAGTTATCAACAATAATAATATTGGATGCAAGGTACAACACGGCATGCCCATTTGAATGAATCTTCAATCAATTGGATTTACTGGTTGATTGGGTTGTAAAATGGTCATAGACTCATATACCTCAAATGAGACACTCATTGTACACATGTAGATTGAAACTAGTAGCATGAGCCATTCATGGAAAAAATACTAACTTGCAGAAAGAATATGACAATGAAAAAATAAAGCCACATACAACTCAGTGAAATGAAAGCACCCAAGAGGATGAGCAATCCATAACAGAATCAACAAACCTCTTTTTCCTTCTCCCGCTCATAAGCCACTCGTTGACATAAATTTAAAGCAGCATGGAACATTTCATCTAGTACATGTTTCCATAGACACGGCTTGTTTACTTTCCACAATAAGAATTGTGATTGTCTAGCTCCTGCTACCACTAATTTCTGCAAGGAGAAATGAACAATACCTTAGTGGAGACCTAAAGTCACATAACCAAGAACTTTTCGCCCTGGAATTCTAAAATACCTACATACATATATACAACCACACAAAACTAATTAGGTTTTCTTGGCATGGAATGAAAAAGAAGTAGAGTGAGAGGGTCATCGAATATTAGGAAAAGATGAGGGAAAAAAGCCGGGTAAGTGCAACTAATGTGAAGGAAATAAGGAAAAAAGCCCTAACTCAAGTGAGAATATGAGAAAAAATAATGATCATGCACTGAAGAGGGCAAGCCTAGTAGCAATTAAAATGTGCAAGCACAATGACCACACCAGGAAAATACTACCAAGACCAACTCACGATTGGGAAAAAAAGTCAAGCATTTAGGCCCCAGTAGTAGTTTGCTTTTATGTAATATTAATATATGTGCGCGTGTGTACAATATATGGTAAAGGATATTTTATGGCAGCTGTTTTTACCTCCATATGCAAGTACTCATCCTTCCACAGCTTATAAAGAATCTTGGGAGCATCCTTCTTTTCAACAAATGTGGTATTTGCAATCTATATCACAAAAATAATTGGAGTAAATAACATACCAAACATATTCTTTATAATTCACCTGAAGAATTCCTTTCAAGAACAATTGCTTCAAGAAAGAAACCGTGGATATAATAAAGATGACCAAAAAAGAAAAAACATTTTACGTCCACATATAGAAATAGATATCATTTCATATTAAGCAAAAACTATGAAACAACCAGATAGTGTGTTTCCTACTATCAAAATCATAATCTCATGCAGAGGGAGTTTTAGGCCTTGTTTGGGTAGCAAGAGGTATTCTCAGACATTTCCTTCCCATTCAACATTTTCTCTCTTTTTCCAAAATCCAATAAAACGTCTTAACTGAAATCATTTCAGTACTATTCACATAAATTTGAAATATTCAAAGTGTCCAAACGAGCCCTTAGACCGCAAGGGATTAAAATGTGCATCAAAGTGTAATTTTAAAGTGGACATCAATACCCAAATTCCCTTTTGATCCACTGAGCCTCCTCAATGCCCATAGAATCAAATATGAGACCATCTAGGGGGGAGATCGGTCCGGTCCGATCAGTCTTGGAGGACTTTGATGGACCGGACCGGACCCATTCGGTCTAGACTTTTCCAAACCTGGACCGAACCAAACTTCAAAGGTGATTGGACCGATCCGGTCCCTTTCAGTCTAGTCCGGTCCATTCGGCCCAATACATAGATGTTATTTTAATTTTTAACACAAATATGTTAATTTAACTATACCAATACATACATTATACTGTTATAAATTTAACCATACTCTTATAATATACTTAGTGTTGACATTAAATTATTAATATATACTAGTACTATATTTTATAATTATACATTAAAAAATATAATAACACATTGAAACTAATTTCTAAATATATAAAGTAATACTATTACTATTTACTATTATAGTAAATAATTATACATCAAATATTATAATAATACTTTGATACTAAATATACACATAAATAATAAATAATATATTATATAATTAATTTATAATTATAGTTTATATAATATATATAATTTTAAAAATATATAATATATTATATAATCGGTTCGGTCCGGTCCGCTCCAGGCCTAAAAATGCCTGGACCGGGACCGGACCGGACCTATTTCGGTCCTGGATTTTTGGACCGAGACCAGACCAAGACATACATGGTCCGGTCTCGGTCTGGTCCAAAATGACCGGTTCGGTCGATCTTTTCGGTCCCGGTCCAAAAATGCTCCCCCCTAAGACCATCCACTTTGGGAAGCCAATTGAAGGGTTCGGAATAAAGTTGATTTGATGTCATTGTATTTTAACTCTTCTTTCTAGTAGGAAGCTTTCTCTCGCATACACACAGTGTACTTGGGTTGAGACCTTTTGAGCTTTTAATTAAATTGGCTTTACTTATAAATTAAAATTAAGCATTCTTGAGATAAAGTTTGTCAACACAAAACATGGCTCAGCTTAATAAGTGGGGCATTTATAACTTAGATGGCTCTACTTTTGCAAGTCCTACTGCAAAAGATGTATGAAAAGCAGCAAGCAATCTTTAGGCAGAAATTCAGGGGCTTGGGGGTTTCTCATTTCCTCCTCTCCAAGTTATATCAATATGATTACTAATATTCAAGTGAGCACCATCATCCCGCACCACATTCTTATGTGAATATTGCTAACCATAACAGAACCCCATACAAATCCAGAAGAATTGAGCATCAAGGGGTAGCTGAAGAGTGTGTTGCCTAAACTGTATTGAGACCATAGGTGTTGAGAAGTGACAAGAGTAGAAGATACGCATGACCCCACCAGATGTATTTGATAATTTCTTGCAATTAAACTCAAAGCAGGAGTGTTACGTAAATAATTCAAACAACTAACAACAAAAAATCTGACATCTGTTGTGAAAAGAGCAATATATTAATTGATAAACCATAAAAGCATATTGATAAATAAATAACAACTTAATATTAAGAAAAACAAATAACAAACTTGTCGGTCCTTTTCTTGTGTTAAATATATTTACACTGCACATAACCATCCTCACAATAAATAAGGGGAAAAAGTGTAACCACGCCCGAAATTCAGATGGTATGTTGTCAACATAAGAATTTACAGGGAGTGACAATGAAACCTGGCATCATTTTTACAGAAGGTTAATTTTATGCATGAAGTACAAGGGGTTTTGCATTTTACACCCCAAACTACCAAAATAGATGCATTGCGCTCTCCCAATACCAAAAAGGGACAAATAGAACCCTCATTTAATTTTGGTCATTAAGATGGACGAAAAACAGGTGACCTGGTATAATCTTGTTGATCGGGTCCTAATGGAAGATATGCATTGCATCTTTTTGGTTCCTTGAGGTGCAAAGTTTGTTGGCCCCTATTTTTTCAATTCTAGACCACCTATAGCAGAAGTCAAAGCAAATTTATCCAGATAAATCTGTCATTACCTTGTCAGTCTCTACTAGGCGCCCATTTTTTGATAGTAATCGGAACATTCTATATGCATCTCTTCCAAATCTTTTCAACACAATTGATTCCACCTGCAGCATAGTAAATGCAAGACAAATTCTCAGGACCAAAACATGGATTTTAACATCATTAAAACAACATATATGTCAAGCAACCTCATCATTCTGTGCCAATTCGACTATTTTCTTCAAATCTGTAGAAGAAACACGACAGAATACGTCACTAGAAACCAAATAAAAAGTATCAGCTATATACAAAGGTAAAGTGAACTCATTAATGTGGCTACACCTTTATACTATGAGGAGATTTTTTTTTTTTTTTTTGATAAGAGATAATACTACGAGGAGATTAACACAAAAACTAGACAAAGGGAATTGGTTACCAATTTTATATGACTCATCTGTTCCTCTTGCAGAGGGTGAACAACCCAACTGGACAAGGGAAGCTCTGACACGGTCTAAGGTCATACCACGCCCTTCTTCACTCTTCATTACCTCTTCAAATATATTATTCAGTGACAAGGGAACTGCAACATGTAATACAAATCATACACTGATGAGTGTGCACGAGGTAATATCTGTGAAAATATGCGAACAAAAAACTACTGATTCCTGATTCATAAGCTTAAAATACTAGCACCTATCTGTTTTCCTTTGTTGATGCTCACAAAATAGTAGTTATAAATTCACCAAATAGCAAGAAATTTCCAATTCACCAAAGATACACACATATAGACATGTGTGGGTGTGTATCTTTGTATAGTCAGCTGCATTAGAGAAGATTCTTACCAAGGATAGCCTAAGGAGGAGAAGAATCTTAGTGATAGATTGGTGTGGCGTGTGCAAGAAGAGAAGAGAACAGATCGTCTTTTGTTGTAGTGTGAAGTTACTAGAAAAATAAGTGCCTCAGTTTTTTATCTTTTCTGTGCGGAGTGGGAAATGCCCCAAAGGGTAAGAGAATTATTGGTCAGTTGACGAAGTCAGGATGTAGGCCAATGTGGTATGGAAGTTTGGAGGATGGCTCCTTTACAGATAATGCAGTGTATGTGGAAGAAAGGCAATACACAAAACTTTGAAGATTGTGAGAAGATGGCAGATGAGCTTAGCTCCACAGTGCAAAAACACTTTATTTTTGGATGTCACCACATACTTTTTCTAGCAAATTTTGTTTTCTTATTTAGAATTAATGACTTTCTATCTTCATTCACCTCCCTAGTCAGGTGCTCTTGTACACAGTACAGTACACTCTAGGTACTTGGGTAGCACCCCTTCTACACAGTTAAAGAATTACTTGTCAAAAGAATAAATCTATCTATCATACATTGAGTACATGTTTAATAGTTCATTTTACCAGATTTCTCTGTTTTCACTTTGTTCTCTAAACTTCTTGTTGCCTCCAGCATTGCTCTCAAGACAGTTGCAGCTCCATCATCCAGGCGTTCTCTCACATTCTCGATGCAAGCCTTGAATATATGAGTAACAGCACGTTATTTCCAAAATGCTATCCAGGAAGCTCATGTAAAAACAATGTAAAACAGTTTAAACAATTTCCACCTCATGTTAAAAATATATCAGCTTACCATTGTAAATGGAATCAAATGGAAAGCCATTTAGCATTGAGAAAAATTGAAGATAGAAAGGAAAGGAACAATTTAATTCACCTGAAGATATAGAGGAACAGCAATAAAAGGATTTACAAGAGGCAAAATGATAGGCACTGGAGAGAGAGAGGTAGGTACCAACCTTATGCCTAAGAAAACGTATAAATTCCTCAAAATTGGCACGCCAAAGAACTACTTCTTCTTCTTCAGCTGCAGGTTCAATATGTAATTCCAGAGCATCATATTTGCGCTGTAAAATGAGAAGACTGCAATTAGCATACAAGTAACCCTGGGAAGTTGAAGTGACAATCCTCATCTCAACCTCCCTCCCTCCCTCCCTCCCTCCAGTACACCACCCCAAATTTGACCTATACACCCTCATTTTTTAAGGAGAAATACCTTTTACAATATAAAGCTTGGTGTTTACAAAAATTCCAATACCTTTCCTCCAACTTTCATGCCAGGGGAATCATCCGTACTTGTCTCTCTGCTAACCGAAGATTCATTATTTGTTATAGCTGAAAATCTTTGTGCTCCCATCGGAGCTGCCGCTGCTAGAACACGTTGTTCTATGGTCTGTGATTCTTCAGCTGTCTGTCAGCATTTATTTAGAAGAGAATGTTGTATAAGGATCCACATGTAGATTAAATACTTAAGAATTCTCTCTTGCTCTCTAAGCTGTGCCACTTACTTTCTTTGTACAAGTGTGTAGATGACATACTCAAAATATTATGGTGGAACAATTACCAGCAGGTAAATCAAAATAAAACTTATATCAACATTAATTTCCACATTGCTATGGTAGTGAAGTTACACCTCTCACTCTTTAGTCTGTAATGCGAAGGGAAGGATTTTGGGCAGCAGGCAGCTACTGGCCACACTGTATATGCTAATATCACCTTTTGAAAAGAGACAATGCTAAAGGTTCATTTAACAGTGCAGAGAATGGCACCCTCCAGACAGTGGGGGACTTGAAGTAGTTTTTAATTTAAGCGTCACCACGACTTCAGTTAATATATGATAGCACTCATATGGCAATCCTATTAGTTAAGAATAAAAAATGTATTTCCCAAACCAAATATATTTATGGAACTGCTAACAACGTAAATAATGTTTATGATTGGGTGTAAGTCAATATCTTTTGCCTCTGAAAATGCACTTCACATGCGAATGCAAGTCATCGAGTTTCATTCCTGATTCTGCAGAACAGAATTGTCAGCAAGCAGATTTGACAAGGGACAAACAATTACCCTAGCAGACTTAGGTCCTCGCTTCTTGGCAGGAGTTCCTTCTTTAACTCGTGCAGCGAGAACTGGTTCAGATGCCGGGCAGCGTTCAACATAATGGGCAATCAAAAGTTTAACAAGACTTTCTTGTACGAGATCTTCAGAAATTCCTGAAAAGGATTAATAATGAAGTAAAAGAAATAAAATTATACTTCTAGTACATATAATTCACCACATTACAGGGCACAACATTTTCTCCTTTTCAAAAGTGTACCAATGCATTAATTTCATGTATGTATATTTATCAGGAATAATCTATTCCCATTCTTCTGGAACTTATATCAGCATAGCACATCAGTAAATGCAACAGCAAATATCTAAAGCTGTTCATTTAGACACCAAAGTGCTTTGAAAAATTCCAGAATAAGAGGCCAATACCTAGTCAGGTCCTTGAGAAGTGATATTGATATAGCCGAAATTTTAATATTTTTGCATGAGGCAACAACTCTCAAGAATTGGACCCATGCATGTGCACTTGAAAACTTGAGACCTTTATAAGATTACACAAGATCATGATTCCTGTTTACCTAAACTATTATGCGTAGGATTGCCAATAGAAAAGCTAGCTAATTATGGATTCATTCTTCACGGTGAGAGATGGCCTCCTGGAGTTCCCTTTTGACTGTTTTTCTAAATAAACCCAATGGGAAAGCGAGGGATCAAGCTAAATGGTCGATACATTCATTTGGCCTACATAAGGTTTAATTCAACACCATCCACCACTGAAAAAGATGAATTTCCTGATAATACTTTTCAGTTACTGAATTAGCTTCAGGTTCTATCTAAAGCAAAGAAATCAGAGTACATAACAAATTGCAGAAGCGCCCCTCAGGGTTACAACCCACCAACTAAAGAGCATAAAAAAATTCCACCAAGAACAACCCTTCGACTACAGCTGAAACCAAGAATCCTCCTTGTATATATATGAATTAAAACTTAAACCATCAAAAGTGAGCATATATGAAATCCTTAGGTGTGGCAATCTGATGTACCCTCCATAATGTGTCATTAAGTACCACATCACTAGCAGGAAGAGAAGTAGGGGAAGTGAACGATGTAATTGTTTTGAACAGTGATCCACCACTCTTCATTGGACAATATGTTTCCTCCCACATCTATCTAAAAGCACTGACCAATACTACAATGATAGCTATGCCAAACCATTCAAATAGACCTTTTACGGTGAAGCAATCTACAAGAACAATGAAGTCATCTCATTTGCTGAATTCTTGTCATGCTTTGCACCTTTGCCCCTTGATTGTCTAAAGATCAGATGTTGCTGTTGAGAGATTCTTGATACTATCTCATGGAATGTTATTCACCAGATTATAGTACGTAAAAATTAAAATGTATCATACTGAAGCTTTTTTAGGCAACAAGTCCATCCAAACATCACACATATTTAAATCGTCTAGTTTAACCACAATGTTCAATATCACAGATATTATTCAACATTAGATAAGTTGCACCTGCACAAAAAACACTATAAGGATAAACAGAGCAGAAAGAACATTCACAAGATACTTGCCTTCCTTTTTACTCGATTTCGTTCTTTCAGCCAGATCTTTGGCTCTTTCAACCATTTGCTTCAATGTAAGCCTACCGTGTTGAAGCAAACCCTCGAGAAGCTCTTTGCACTAGAAAAACAACGAAGTAAAATCAACAATGTAGTTTACCCTGGTTCAAAAACTTGGTAAAACATCAAAGCAAAACTAGAATAACTAACTTTATCATCAAATTCACGAGACATGATCTCCAAAAATTTGGAAAACCTCATGCGATGGAGTATGTTATTAAACAATGCCATGTACTGGGTATTTGATTTTGGCCCATCTTCCAACCCACCTGCAGAACAATTAATCAGATCATCTTTATAGCTAGAAGTTAAAATCTAAAGCAAATTGGTCATAGAACGAGGGGAATAAATAGCGGAAATTGGTCAAGGAAGATTACCGTCTTGTTCGTAAGAGAAAGCTTGAACGCAATTATGTTGGATCAAGATGAGGAGGGAGTTCTTGACCTGTTGAGGGGTGAGCTCCGTGTACCGAACTATCAATTGGAGGGTTAGGGGTCCTCTTCGAAGAAGATTCTCGCACACTTTCTGAATGAAATTTAAAGAGAATATTAGAAAGAGTAGATACAGAAGCAAGTATACGTAAAGGTCCGGAGGCTAGGGAGACAGACAAACTAACAGCGACGAGGTTGCCAAAGTGATTGTTTATGAGGTTTACAGCGAACTTGATGCCGTACTCGGTCACCATGGTTCTCTTCTTTTCTTCTGCTTCTTCTTCCTAAGAGAGAGAACGAAGAGAGAGAGGCGCGAAGGAAGAGATGGCATTCATTTTACTCTCTAAGGTTTCTTTGAACCAAGGCCAGGAGGATTTAGCACGGCAGCTGAACCCAAATCAAAAGGGCTCTCGTCGAAGCCCCGTTTGAATAAATGAGGAGATGAAATAGATAATTTTAGATACATTTAAAAACTGAATAAATATTATTTTTTTAATATTAATATTATTTTAGAATTAGAAAATTTTAAAATATTATCTAAAAAAATTGGACTATTTGTTACAATATTTTATATAAAAATTTAAAAAATATATAACGAAAAAATAAAATAAAATAAATTGAGATACTTCTCGATTCAAACAGAGCTTAGAACACTCTATTGTTAAGTTAAATTTTAGTTAAAATTTTTATTTTTATAAATTTAACTAATCGCTTTAAACTATACTAAATAATACACTCAACAAATCAATAACTATTCTCTTAAAGTATTAATTTTCTTCTTTTCATTTACTTTAATTCCAATTATAATCTGAATATTTATTCGTTATTAAAAAATTACACATTAGTTTTTTAATATTTATATTATTTTTAATAGTTGATAGTTGTAAAAATGAAGACATTAATTTTTTTTCAAACAATAAAGTAAAATATTAATATTCACATTGAATATTACGAAAAGAGGACTCGAAAACTTTAAAAAGATGAAAACTGAAAAAAGTTCTTTTTTTTATGCATAGGAGAATAAATTAGCGATATAAGTGAATATTTTAATCCAAAAAAAATTATTTAACTAACTCAAGGGTCTAGCTACATTTGTTGAGCCAAACAATTTTAAATTATTTTAGCTATTCATTTGTTGAGGATGTTGCAACTCCATATTCATGTTCATTAATTATTATTTGGCTAAACATTAATTTTATTGAGTCTATTGTGAGTGCTCTAAATATGTGAGATTATGCTTCAGATACAAAATTGTATTAATTGAGTTATTATTGATCAACCTCAATCACCTTAATTAATCCAATATATTAATATTAAAAGTTAAAAGTAATGAAATAAATTTTATTCAAGACACTTCAACATAAGTAATTTATGAAACTAACAGTTCGAGTTATTTATTTAATCTTTAATAAATCATGTTATATAATTCATGTCCATGAATCAAGACACACGAAAATTATCCATAAATCAAAAATTAGCACTCTAACTTTTAGTGGCATCTTGGTATTCATAGGAGTATTACCCGCATCCCTTGGATGAGAGACACCAAGGACTTGCCCCTCTCCCTTGCAAGGATGGGGTGAAAGTTGGGCCATCGAGCCTTGGCGTCGCCTCCCATGAGTAAGTGCCCTCTTCCAGCTGACAAGCCATCCGCCCATTGCCAATGGAGAGCTGCTACTTGCTACCACCATGCCTAGAGGAGGGTGAATATGTGTAGTTCAAAAATTATGACAATTTAAAATTAATTCAACGCAAGCAACTAATAAATGAAATATGACAACATAAATCGACACACTGATTTTTGCTTACGAAGTGAAAACTCATTTGAAGAATCTTTTCAAAATTTAAAATCACTCTAGGTGTAAGACACCACCTCAAATCTATTATAGAAATTTTAGTTTGTTACAACCAAATTAGAAACACTCACAAACTCATTGTAACAGTTAAACTTGGCTTGCAACACTACGAGTGACCCACTCAATCTCTACACACATGTAGTGCCGAAACTCTGACTTTTTTATAGCTTCTCACAAGAACAACTTGATTTCTTCATCAAAACAACTTGAAGAACTCTTCCAACTTGATTAACACGTCCACTCCAATAGACTTACCAAAACTCTAATCTTGAAGGTGTTGTGGTGGAGATATGTAATTCAAGAGAGAAATCTCTTTAAAAGTGAGGATGAATTTTTCTCAAGGGTTTTTTAGGAGACCATTTCTCTATTTTTTGCTCTGTTTTCTCCACACTGAGCAGAAATCTTAACGTTTCTTTTGTAGGGCTCCATCTGAAAGAGAGCCTCCTCAAATTACAAGTGAAACACATGTCTCACACATTTGCAATACAAGCTTATGATACAATTTTCAACTGACACATGCTTGAAGGAGAAATATTTAGCACTCAGGCTAAGAATCTTGATCAAGAAAAGCAAGTTATACAACCATATCTCAGAGACAGACTAGACAAGAATAAACAAAAACAAATAAGTAAATAAACAACACGGAGGAAAGACAAAAAAAAAATGAAATGTATGCAGTGTATGAAATGCATGTTACACCTCTTATGTCAAAGCACAAATACTAATAGCCTTTCTAAGGCATTCGAAGCGAACATCATCTAAGAATTTGGTAAAAAGGTCGACTAATTGATATTCAGTGGGAATGTATTCAAGAGTAAGCACATGTGTTTCCACAAATTCCCAAATGAGATGATGCTTAATGTTGATGTGCTTAGTTCTAGAGTGTTGGACAGGATTTTTGGAGATGTTGATGGCACTGGTATTATCACAATAGACGCTCATCACACCCTGAGTAATACCATAGTCACATTTCATTTGTTTCATCCACATCAATTGAGTACAACAACTCCTACCAACAATGTATTTAGCCTCAGCTGTAGACAAGGAAATTGAATTTTGTTTCTTACTAATCCAGGCGACAAGATTTGTTCCCATATAAAAACATCCACCTGAAGTGCTCTTCCCATCATCAGCATTGCCAGCCCAATCAGTATCAGAGTATCCCGTAAGTTCATTATTTAAGTCTCTGGAATACCAAATCGCATAATTTACTGTCGCATTAACATAGCGAAGTATGCACTTGACAGCCGCAAGATGCGACTCTTTGGGATTTGCTTGGAATCTAGCACACACTCCAACGCTAAAAGCAATAGCGGGTCTACTAGCAGTGAGGTATAGTAGACTCCCAATCATGCTTCTGTATAAAGATTGCTCAACCCCCTTTCCTGACAGATTAGCACTAAGTTTTACACTTTTGCTCATAGGGGTTCTGGCATGGCTATTCCCATCTAACCCAAATTTTTTCAGCAAGTCCTTTGCATATTTTGACTGGGATATGAACAGTCCTTCATCCAATTGTTTCACTTAAAGTCCCAAGAAAAAGGTTATCTCACCCACCATACTTATCTCAAATTCATTCTTTATTTCTTCTACAAACTCGAGAGCTGGAGCATCAATGGATGATCCAAAAACAATATCATCAACATAGATTTGAGCAACAGTTATCTCTTCACCAACTTTCTGAACGAAAAGTGTCGTATCAACATTCCCTCGCAAAAGCTTGTGTTCCAAAAGATACGAAGTTAGCCTCTCATACCAAGCTCTAGGAGCTTATTTTAAACCATAAAAGGCCTTCTTCAACCTATAGACATGATTTGGATATTTTGGATCATCAAAACCTTTTGGTTGTTCGACATACACTTTTTCTTGAAGGATTCCATTTAGAAATGCACTCTCATCCATTTGGTAGAGTTTGAAACTCATATGGCAAGCAATGCTCAAAAGTATTCGGAGCGACTCAAGTCTTGCAACCGGTGCAAATATTTCATCAAAGTCAATTCCTTCCATTTGGGCATAATCTTGTGCTACCAATCTTGCGTTATTCCGCACAATCATACCATTTTCATCAGATTTATTTTTGAAAATCCATTTGGTATCTATAACATTGTATTTTTCAGGCCTTGGGACCAAGTACCATACATCATTCCTCACAAATTGATTAATTATTTCATGCATGGCATTGGTCCAGTTTTCATCCTTTAAGGTTTCTTCCACTCTTTTTGATTCGATCTGAGAGATGTAGCTTGAGTGAGTTAGTTGACTTATCACTTTCTTTCTTAACCTCATCCCTTTATTTACATTCCCAATGATGTTATCTTGAGGATAATCCAGCTTCACTCTTGAAGAGGGCTCCTTGTGGATATGAACATTTTCATTCAATGAGGTTTCTAGACCTTCATTAAGTTCACTAGAGTTCTCTTCAATTTCACTTGGTGTCTCAATTAGATCTCGGTTCAATTCCTTTTTAGGAGTATCATTCACAACCACATTGATTGATTCCATGACAGTTTGAGTACGTAGATTGTAACACTTGTAAGCACGACTATTTCCTGGAATAACCAAGAAATATTCCCTCATCACTCTAGGATCAAACTTACCCAGGTTTTTCTTATCTCTCAAAATATAACACTTGCTCCCAAACACCCTGAAGTACTTTACATTGAATTTCTTTCCTTTCCATAACTCATATGGTGTCTGGGAAGTACTAGGTCGATGGTAGACTCTATTCACAATGTGGCATGCTGTATTTACCGCTTCACCCTAAAAATGAGCAGAAACATTTTTGCTATGCATCATGACCCGAGCCATTTCCTGGATGACTCGATTCTTTCTTTCAACTATTCCATTTTGCTGTGGAGTAATAGGGGCTGAGAATTCTTGACTAATGCCTTATTCATCACAGAATTCTTCTAGGCTTGAGTTATCAAATTCTCATCCATGGTCACTCCTAATTCTGATAACATGGTTCTCTTGTTCATTTTGAAGCTTCTTACACAAGCTTTTTATCACTTCAGGAGTTTCACCCTTCTCCCTTAAAAACTCTACCCAAGAGTATCTAATGAAATCATCTACCACCACCAGTATGTATTTCTTTCCGCCCAGACTCTCCGTTCTAGAGGATCCCATAAGATCAATGTGCAACAACTCTAAGGGTCGTTTGGTCAAGATATCCGTTGTATTCTTGTGGGCTGCTCTAACTTTTTTTCCCACTTGACATAACCCACAAACAGAGATCTCAACTTTACCTAGCTCAGGCAATCCTACCACTATTTCTTTCTTTGCAATCTTAGATAGATTTATGTGATTTACATGTCCAAGTCTTTGATGCCAAAGAGTAGTGGTCTCACTCTTAGAACTATTATAACTATATTTTGAGGTAGGAGCAACACCATAACAGTTATCGAATGTCCTGATTCCTTACATCAAACAATGTCCACTATTATCTGAAACAATGCACCTTTCTTTTGAGAACCGGACTTCAGTATCATTATCACACATTTGACTTATGCTGAAACTATTTGCTTTTAATCCATCAACAAATAGAACTTCCCTGAACACTAGTAGTCCAGAGATGCTAATTTCACATTTCCCAATTATGTTTGTTTTTTCACCATCTTCAAATGTCACTGTCCCACATTTGTACTCTTCAACTATTTTAAGCAAATTTCGATCACCAGACATATGTCGAGAAAATCCACTATTAAGATACCACAGTGAGGTGTCCCGGGTCTTTAGAGCAATGTGAGCAACGTGACATATGCTTCTTTCCTCCTTCTTAATTCACACCCTTTCAACTTTTGGAGAGGTGACTCGTTTACTCTTCTGGATAATGGTCAAGTGGTCTATCTTGGCATTCAACCGACCATTTTCTCTAGTGAGAGCCATGACTTGATTCAGCAAATTCTGATGACCTCATCTTGGTGGTCTCTTTCCACTTCTCACTTAATGTCTCCTTAATCCATAGCAATTTGGTTGGATGTGACCAAACTTACCGTAATTATGACAGACACGATTTTCTTTATAAGTTTGTTGTTCCCTAAGGGATGAGCCATACCTGGGAGCATTCCTGACATTCTTGCTCCTGTTTGAATTATGCACATTACTACTTTTAAAGAGTCTAAGATCATTCATGGTAAGTCTTTTCAACTTTAAACAGTCCGTTCTCACATGACCTATCTTCCCACAGTGATGACACACTAGCCTAGTGTTGTAAGCTCTTTGGTTCTCATGAGGTGGTGTTAAGGGTTTCTTTCCCTTTTCAGATCCATGAGCATCCTTGTAATAAGTAGATGTATGGATAAAAGTTGTTTTCACGAAGCTATTCTGAGGGATTTTCAAGCTTGTACCCACTTTGAATTTCCCTCCAACATATCCTATTCCACTCTTATCTTTTGAGGACTTCCCAAGACTAAATTTTTTGTCCAGATTTTGTTTTCCAATGAAAAAGGTTTTCAATTTGTCATTCAACCTTTTTCACAATATCTTCCAAGGACTCATTTTTCTTTTACAACTAATCAGTCAACATGTAGGCTTTATACAATTTGCCTTGAAGCTCATTATTTTCTTGTTTGCACAGATTTCTCTTTTTAATATGTACTTTATTGACTTTTCTCAATTTTACACACTCCAAGTAGAGTTTCTCATATATCTCTTGCAATTGATCTTCACACTTGGACTCATTTCTAGATATGCTACAATCATCAGAAACTTGTTCACTACACTGATTTGTATCCCCAATAGAAGACGTAAATGCCATGTAGTTGAGTTCCTTTTAGGAATGGAGTTGTCAGATGAGTCACTTGACTCGGACTCACTTTCACTTAAGGATGCAATCTTTGCATTTTCTTTGCTCCTCTTATAATTTGCATAATTCGAGCGAATGTGTCCAAAACCATGACATTCATGACACTGAACTTGTGTCTTGTCTTTACTAGCTCTAGTGTAACTCTTGGAGCTTCTTTCCTTATTCTCTGAGCTTGACCCTCTACTATATCTTTCAAACTTTTTCTTCTCCTATCTTGGGCCCCTATTATTTCTAACAGCAAACATTTTTCTAAATTTCTTAGCATAAAAGGCTATCTTTTTATCACTCATAGCTAATTTATCGGAAGACTTATCCGACTCCTCCCGAATAGTATTAAGAACAATGGATTTGTTTTTCTTATCTATTGGTAGAGTGTGTCTATAGGTTTGTAAAGAACCTACCAACTCTTCAATTCTCATGGTGTCTAGGTCCTTACTTTCCTCTATTGCAGTGACTTTGGGACGAAATCTCTCGGGGATAGATCTGAGGACTTTCCTCACAACTCTATTTTCATGAATTTTATCTCTAAAATTTAAATGGGAATTCACAATGTCGTTCAACTTAGCATAGAAAGTATCGAAGGTTTCATCCTCTTTCATTCTAAGTTCCTAAAAGTTTGTGGTCAGCATTTGGAGTTTAGAGTTTTTCACAGCCCTAGTTCCCTCATGGGTAATCTCAAGAATATCTCAAGCCTCTTTGCTTATATTACACATGGATATTCGTTTGAACTCCTCTTAGGACACGGCCATAAAAATGGCATTCAGGCCTTTACTATTCCAGTTAACTTCATTCAATTCATCTTTGAGTAGTTATCCACATTAATGGAAACTTCTACTCCATCAACAGTTTTGACAGGTTGTTTCCATTCTCTAGTCAAGGAGACCCATACATGTTCATCTATGGACTTGAGGAAAGCTCACATTCAAACTTTCCAGTACGAGTAATTGATACCATTAAAGTATGGTGGTGATGTGAGAGATTGAGACCTATCCATTGAGACCACTAAAGCAGGATCACACTTAAGAAATAAATCCTAGCGGAGTGAACCCACTTTGATACCAATTGAAAAAGCAGTAGTCAAACAACTTACAAAACCTAGAGGGGGTGAATAGGTGTAGTTCAAAAACTATGACAATTTAAAATTAATTTAACGCAAGCAACTAATAAATGAAACGTGACAACATAAATCAGCACACTGATTTTTGCTTACGAAGTGGAAACTCATTTGAAAAACCTCTTTAAAATCTAAAACCACTCCGGGTGTAAGACACCACCTCAAATATACTATAGAAACTTTAGTTTGTTACAACCAAATTATAAACACTCATAAACTCATTAGCTAAACTTGGCTTGCAACACTATGAGTGACCCACTCGATCTCTACACGCATGTAGTGTCGGAATTCCGACCTTTCTATCGCTTCTCACAAGAACAACTTGATTTCTTCATCAAAACAACTTGAAGAATTCTTCCAGGTTGATGAACATGTACACTCCAATGGATTTACTTAAACTTTAATCTTGAGTGTGTTGTGGTGGAGATATGTAATCCAAAAGAGAAATATCTTTGAAAGTGAGGATGAATTTCTCTCAAAGATTTTTGAGGAGGCTCTCTCTCTCTTCTTTTTGCTCTGTTTTTCTCCACACTGAGCAAAAAGCTTAATGTTGCTTTTATAGGCCTCCATCTGAAACAACGCTCAAACCCTAAAAAATCTGAGCTGTCACGATACTCGCTCGAGTGAGATGTCGAGCAAAGTCTCTGCCTGAACAACTCCATTACATGTTGGCCATGTAATGGAGTCTTTGCTCGATCCTTTTTTATCCTCTTCATGTTGGCCACTTCTATCATTGATTACAACTCCATTACACAGGTTTTTCACAAGACAATGCCAACCACACATTTTTACATCAACATATATATATATATATATATATATATTACACACACTTGAGCCAATGGTGAAAGGAAGAGAGTTTGAGAGACTGATGATGGGAGAGAGGAGAGAGAGAGAGAGAGAGAGAGAGAGAGAGAAGAGGGAGACCGAGCAGGGGTTGAGAGTTTGTTAAACAAAACTTAATCTAAAACAATGTCGTTTTATTAAGAAAACAAAACTTATAAAAAGATGTTATTTTATTAGAAAATGATATGTGTGTGTTGGGCCAGGCAAACTTGGGCCCTGTGCCCGACACCTAGAGTCGTATGAGGGGCTACCCACACCCTATCTATGTGTGGGAGGGTTTCGCTAGTTGGCTTAGGTGTGGGCCGAATAGGGGGAACAGGCCAGATGAAGTCGCCCACTGCCCATCCTATCTTGACGAGTCCATGACGCAATGATAGAGCATTTGATCGATTACCAGTTTGAACTCGCCCTAGCCACCCTTTCCCATGGATCTTAATTGGCCTCCTTTCATTATAAGTGATTGTTTGGAAAGAATTGCACATATATCTCCTACTATAAAAGAGGCTATTGGCATGTGAATTCTATTTGAGGTTGTTAGATACGTTTTTGTCCTTGTTGGTCGTGCATTGCTTTTTATCTTGCACGGTTAATTTGACCACTTTTTTCTCCCTTTTTTCTTTCACAATTTTATTTCAAGGGAAGCTGCTAGGGCGATCAAAGATTTCTACATCATTTCCCTTATAAAAGCGGCTATAGGCATTGATTATGCCCAAAGAATAACGCGGTCATTTGCAGTATAGCTTTGGGGTGTCGATTCTACAGGGAGATGGATTGAGAAATTTAAGAACAGTAATGAAATTAACAAAAAGATTAAATGAGTGTGATAAGTAAATTTCAGAGTGTGATGTAAATTAAAACTAAATGAGTAATTTGAAAAATATAAAAATGAGACGAAAAGTAGAGCGTAGGGAATTCCTTGTGTATTTGTGGTATTCAAATTTATTCTTAATTCATTGATAACTCAATTAAGAATTCTATGTCCAAATTCTTAATCGGAAGATATAACATTAATAACCAAAATTTAAATCACATGTAACTCTTTGAAAAATCATTTTTCGCGCTTAACTCTCATAAATTGTTATCGATATTGAGAAAATCCAACAACGACAATATACCTAAAATGCGATATTGCAACAGAGAATTAAATCAATATAGATAATCAATTGCTCCAAACATAATTATAGAACTAATTCACTCAATAGAAAAAGCATGACTAAATCCATAAACGAAATAGATTCTATAATTATTTGAAGACGAAAAAACATCACAAATAAATTGAGAATAATAGAACAAAAGAGTTTTAATATTTAAAGACCAAATACATGAATCAAAAATAAATTACAAATACCATCACACACACAAGTTCATCCGTAACCCTCCTTGAGAATTTAGTTACACATATTGAAAATATGCAACAAAAATTCTCCAAGGGATAATATGGAAGAGCCAACCATTATTTTCTTCTCTCTTCTTTGGTTTTTCTTTTCTTTTCTCAAGCTCTCAAAATAATGGCTCTTCCAAAGCATCCTAGCACACTAAGCATTCTTAGAACACACACCCCTTCCTTCTATTTATAAGCATCCTTCATGCAAGTTGTCATGACAAAATCATCACAATTTCAACTTGTTTTGCCATGTGCCATTCTTGAATCCAAGTGATTTGTGAGTTATCATTTTGATCATTTGTTTTCCCACCATGCATGAGCTGGATTTTGCTTGTAGGTTGAGTGTTTCAATTTTGCTTCTCTATCCATTAGTTGTCTTGTATGACTTAATATCTTGTGGTCAAATAATTTGTCTACAAGAAACTTGAGTACACTTCATCTTGCATATGAATTGATCATTGAATTTCCAAGTTGGTGTAGGAGTGCTTGCTGGAAAATATTATGATGACATTTGGATTTGATGCAAGTGGCTGAAAAATATCCAGGAACGTCAAGTGCAGGTGCGTCCACTTGATGGTCGATTTTGTCTTAGATTGAGTGGATATCTCTTCAAACATAAAACATAAAAGTTATAGATATTTCTCTTTCGGTTCTAGATCATCTTGCATCAGCTCAATCGGAGATTGGATGAGAGAGTTATGCCCATATTACGAAAAGATGTCAGAACTGTCTAAAATTTCGCAATTATCTTCATTTGCTCCTAATGTCTCCATTTGTGTCCTAAATCAAAATATAAGAATAATGAGTATATTTAGGCATCAAATAAGAATAAAGTATTAAACATTAAGAGAGGAAAATATGGCATTTTATATTCTCATCAATATATTAAATCATGCTTATATCTATTTCAAGATAAATGACCATTAATTTTAATAACATGAGTTATATCCATTATTTTCTCATTTCTTTTAGTATTTAAATAGAGTATTTAGAGTGCATTTTTGTGCACTCATCAGGCATGTAAATAGTATAGGCATCGTTCACTTTTTCAAAATTTTTCATTTCATTTCATCTGAATTTTTTTAGATTGTTATACAAAATTAAATAAATAATTTAATTTTTTCAAATTTCAAAATAAAAATATTATTAAAAAATATATTTTAATAATATTTATTAAGTTTTTAATTTTTATTTCAATTCATCTCATTTTATCTCATTTACAAATATAAACGAAGCCTACATAGTAATTGTGTTTGATAGAAGAATTACATTCTTGTCCTGGAGGTTTGTGGTCTAATCACAAGTGTTAGTGTATTAAAAGTTGTCAAACAATGACATAACGTTCTATTATTGTTCCTTTCTATTTTACATTTACATTAGTCATATATATAAATATTGGAGACCTAGGCATGAGCCTTGCAATAAAAGAAAACTATACATGAGTTGAGAACATTAATTTTTTTTTTTTTCTGATAAAAGGAAACATTGATTCTTGATATTCTAACAATGTGTAAACATACAGGCCTGCAACTAACAAATACTCAACTTTACAATGGTTGTATATATGCCCCTTTCACTTAATTTGGTGGGAAACCGTGTTTTGATTCACATATCTATCTTTGATTTGCTACATTTGCTACTACCAATTTAGTAATTGTCTTTTATAATTAACAAAACTCTACAACACTTTCACATTATTTAATTTATTATCATATTAACAATTATTATTTTTCCTCGATGATTCTTAGTCTTAATGATTAATTATAATTGATATGCATTTTAGAGATTTTTCTATATAAAAAACACAGCAACATTTTTACCTGGATATAGTAGTGTCTGGCATAGTCTAACCAACACATTGTGCAATAGTTTAGATTTTGCTCATGATCACTAAGCAAGGCTAGCCTAACCGACACATTGCTCATAAATCTTGAGCATCGCAAGAAAATAATCTTTGCTCAGATCAACAAGCAATTCCAATTCGAACGAACACATCGATTGGTAATTTTGAGCATCACAAGAAAATAAATCCTTGTTTGGAATAACTGAGCAAGGTCATTCTGACTGAGACATTGCTCTCTAATCCGTGTATCATAAAAAAATAATAATTAATGAGTACACCAAGCAAGTCCAGTTCTGTAATACCCAGAGCCCAAGCGCACAACCCAGGCCCAGGAAGAACCAAGCCTATAAGACCACACAACATTGTTTTCAATAAAGGTTCATTCTCTTTTCAGTTTCAGCTTCCTCGACTCCAAGCTTCATCCCAACAGTTTTTTTCCCTTTCCCTACATTTTATCTTCACTTTCCCTCCTCTATCCCACCTCCCCATGTATTTGTAGTTCCTTTTCTTTTTCTCACATCCAAATCTCTCTCAAAAGACCATGTTCACACATTTCCTTCCTATAGTTTTTCATGTGATTTGGGTGCTAATTTTTCGTGACATTTTCCCAGAAATAGGTTGCCGTCAAGCCTCATCACAGGAGTGGGTGGTGGATGACAATCTCTCACTCACTCTCTGTTTCACTCACACATGCACTCACACCCACTCCAATTTGCACTTACAAAATTCTTTACAAATCATCTTCCCTAAGGGCGGAACTACTGCACAATATAGCCAACTCGTTTTTCCAAACTACCCAACTTGATTACCCGACTTGTTTACGTGTTAGAAACGGGTATTACCCGTTATCGATAACCATATTTCACATTCAACTTCATTCCCCCATGCCGCGATCTCAAAACCTAATCTCATTCCTCTCTCTCTTCCCCCCTCCTCCTTCACCCTCGTCTTCATTAATTGCACGCAACTTCATTTCAGGAGATCGTACACTAGAATCATCAAGCTAGAATATTCATTTCAGGAGCTTGTAGATCGTTGCTTGGCCTTTAGGGAGCCTTGATCCTCAAACTTTGCACCCATTTTGCTTAAACTCTTAGCTTTCAAGCAATGTTTGCTACCTATTCTGTCGGGTAATTTATTCTAAGCTCTAGAAGTTGTGGCAAAACTATCTTTCATGGAGGTAGATAATTGTGGGAAACCTTTTTTTGCTTCCTCAAATTGCAAAGGATGTGAAGGCATGTTGAATACTTTGTGAAAATCGATCGAAGAAGAAGAAGAAGGCATGTTGAATACTTTGTGGAATTGGTCGAAGAAAAAGAAGAAGAATACTTTGTGAGAACCGGTTGAAGAAGAAGAAGAAGAAGAAATCAGGTAATCAGGTTTTTGGGTAATTGGTTAATGATAGCAGAACGTTTTGGGTCGGGTTGGATAAACCCAGTGTTGAACCCAAGGTTTCAAGTTTCATGTAAATCTACAAATGGATTTTGATGATAACAAATGAATCCAAAGAATAAAGGAGTCTCAAGCTCAAGTTGTCCACACAATATAATCAAGCACATCAAGGAAGCAAGCATGAGCAAGAAGGAAACAAGTTCACATTAAAATCATAGAGTAATGTTGTAAATCTCTTAAAAATTCAAAATTAGGATTAAGGCTCAAAATTAATATTTTATCATAAAGCATTAAAATACATTTTCCACATATGCATGAATATTTTAAAAATTAAATTTGAAAATTTTGAAAGATGATTGATTGTCATCTTTCACATGTGCATGACATGATTAAAGGTTTGAATTTTGAAAATATTAAGATGATTGATTGTCATCTTTTACATGTGCATGTTTTATTTGAATATTTTCAAAAGTGGTGGATGCTTTTCTTGACTTATGCAAAAGGTAGATGTCTTTATTTGAAAATTTTGAAAAGTAAAGTGTGCTCCTTTTGTCATATGCAAAAAGTACAAGATTATGTTTGAAATTTTTAAAAAGTAAAGTGTGCTCCTTTTGTCACATGCAAAAAGTAAAAATATTAGATTTGAAATTTTTGAAAAGTAAATGATGATGTTTTTAACATGGGAATCTTTTCAAATTTGAAATTGAAAAATCATTTGCCTATAAATAGCTCACTTGAGTTTTGCAAAATTCACAACAAGAGCTTACACATCTATTGCTAAGTTTTGCATCATTTCTTCAAAGCTCTCATTCTCTCTTTTCTAAAGTTTTGAGCCTTAATTCTTATTCTTGTTGAGAGAGATATAGGTTGCGCTGTATTGTTTCTATCTCACTCATTGAGGAGTGTACTTTGATAGTCTACCTACTATCAATTCTTGTATCAGTAAAAGGGTGTGTATAACCCTTGTGTGTGTAGAAGGTGTTCTACACGGGGAATAGTTAAATCACCAAGTGTAAGGTGATTGGAAGTGTAGAAGGTGTTCTACACGTGGAATAGTTAAATCACCAAGTGTGAGGTGATTGGAAGTGTAGAGGGTGTTCTACACGGATTCTTTGGAGCGGTGTTGCTCAAAGGTGTAATAGGTTTCTATCTCCACCTAAAGGAGATTGAATAGTGGATTTGGGAATCCTCAAGAGGTAGCTTGAGGCGAGGACGTAGGCAGTGGGGCCGAACCTCGTTAACATACTGAGTTTGCTTCTCTCTTACCCTTACTCTTTATATTTATTATTGTTTCATATTTTATTTATATTTTATATTATATATTTGATTTATAATTGTTATTTTTTTTTAAATACAACTCAATTCACCCCCCTCTTGTGTTAGTCATCTGGACAACACCCAGGTTTTTGGGTAATCGGTTAACAATAGCGAAACGTTTTGGGTCAAGATTGGGTTTATCGATTCGGGTTAGGTTGGAGAACAACCGTACGCCCTAGGGGGCTACCGCCCCCAAAATTTTTTAAAAACTTAATATAGTATGTAGATTAGTCTAATTTTTAGTAGGTTCTAATTTTTCTCCTACCTACTAAAGTTTTACTAAACTTAGCCCCCAAAACTGAAACTAGGCCCTATACGAACTTCTTTTAACCCATTAGTCATTACCTATTAAGTTTTGAGGCCATTATAATCTATAGACTAATGTCCATCAATCCATGATATACATAGTACTTACTACACTTTTGAGTTCTATGATCTCTTACATTGCGTGGTGGTGTTGCCATGTAAAGTGTGCACCTTCAATCCTTCATTAGTTTAATAACAACACTTTTGAAAATTGAAAAGAAGATTTTGACAAACTTAAAAACAGAAAACTACTTCTATGTTAAAAACTTAAAGACATACGTAGCTTGGGTTCTGTTGTTTATGAGTTCCATCATTTGTTGGTAATCCGATTGCAAAATCAGAGATCAAAAGGAATAAAGGACTTCTGTCTTCTGAGTTTTGTTATTTGTGGGTTCCGTCCAATTCTTCAGAACTTGGTCTGAGTGGTTTTGACTCTCGGTGCTCACAAACTTTGTCTCGGAGAGTCTTAAAGTTTGCGATCGCCATCAGCCCATCTCTGACCTCTTCTCTTTGTTTTCAACAGGTAACACTTAGTCTCGATTCTCTATTCTCGAAGAGTCTCGGGGCTTGCATTCTCTCTACTTTGCTAGTATATATTATATGCTAATTTAAGTCTGATTTATATGGAGCTAGAAGTTTAGAATATTCGAGTGAGATAGTGACGAGTCTCTCCTAGATTTTAGAAATTTGTCGAAATAGATCGGACACAGTGGCAAAGCCACGTTGGGGCAGGGGGGGCCATCGGCTCCACCCCTATTCTAAAAAAAACAAAATTAAAAAAAATATATATATATATAATGTGTTTTTTTTTTGAAATTTGAAAAATTAAAAAATATGTTTATTTTTTTATAATTTTGTAAGATAATATTAAATTTATTTTGCATTGGTCCCCTCTCTAAAAATTATTTTGATCTCCCTCTACAAAATAAATTTAATTTAAAAATAAAATACATCTTTTATAAAATAAAATAATATAATAACATGATGAGATTTTTTAATTATAGATAAAAAAAATTTTATGATTTTTTATGTATTTTTAATATATTTTTATTATGATGATATGTTCTTATCATATTATATACTTTTTTAATACATAAGTTATATTAAACGTTTTTTATTTTTATTGTAGATCTTACTATTAAATTATTTTATACCGTATAAAAAATTATATATAAATAAAATAAAAAATATTTTATACATTTTATTTTAATTTTATCTACACCCCCAACATAAATTTCTGGCTCCGTCACTGACCGAATAGCTTTCAATGATTCATTGATTTTTTCCTTATCTGTTAAAAAGTTAAAGTAATCTTGAAGGATTTCATTTAAAAAACTCCCTCAATACAATAAAGAAGATTTGCATAATCCTTCCAACAGTAGAATATTCGACTTTGATTTATATGTCGTGTGAATTTGGTCCCACTCCCCCTATTCTTACTTGGAATTATTGTTAATAACTTAAATTTAGATGTTGATTTAGACTTCTTTTATTTTTTGAATTGTGTTGCTTTAAATTTTTAATATATATTGTATGAACTATAGACGTGTATATTATATGCTGGTAAGGAGCTTACTGACATGTTCATCTTTATGTTCATCTTATGTCGGTAATGACATATGAACTATAGAAGTGTATATTATATGCTGGTAAGGAGCTCACTTCTCTCTCTAATTTGTAAGTTCGAACGTACAAATTAAACGTATAAACATTTGTTCACGTTCAAACAAACGTTCGAATATAAAGAGAAAAATTTGTAAGGCAACATTCGAATGTACTCTCCCATTAATAAACGAAACGATCGAATGCTCAGCAAATTAACATTCGAACACTTCACGATAACATCCAAACATAACGTCCGAACGTCATCATTGAACATAACATTTGAATGTACATACTTTCAAAAGTAAAAAATAGTCATGTTCGAATCTTGACTCAAGGAACGACAAAATTAGATGTTCGAATGTTAGTCGGGTGGGTTTACGTTTGAACGTACTTATTATGATACATTTGGACTGTCACTAACAATTTGAACGATCGAATGTTACATTGAACGGAAAACCACCAACCATCACTGAAAATACTTTTTGCAATGGTTGAATATTAAATTGTCACCAATACTTATTAGTGATGTACTTTAGGTGACGATTGTCGTGACGGTTTTTAACTGTAATGAAAAGTCTTTCTTAAAATTTTAGTCATTTTTTGTGACCGAATGTGTTATATTGTAATAATATTATACCAATATTAGTAATATATATCAATAGTATTATTGTATTACTAGTATTTAATACATGTTTATATATATATATATGTATCAAGTATAAGAGATTAATAATTTAATATATATTAAAAACTGAAAAATAAGACTGAATGGATTTGGAATTGATAAAATCGAAAATATCAATTTAAATAGATAATCGATACAGTATCGATTCTTGAAATGAAAATCAGTATAATTGATTCGTCTCAAAATTTATTCAAAACCAACCCGAACCTAAACCAATTACACCCTTAGTTGTTCACGCACGTCATGGTTGCAAAACTGAAAAAATCACCACACATCACCATACTATGTCGAAGAGAGTATCACTTGAAATCTATCGAAAGTTTGTATTTTGTAATCAATATTTTAAAAAGAAAAATCCTTAGTCGTAACATATTCGAGCTTGGAAGAAAGGAGGGATCGAAGATGCATGATTGCATTTGCTACATGTAAATGGCTTGTCATGGTGGTTGTTGAAGGATGTGTTGACATGCCCCTAAATATATGTACTTGCCTTAAAGAATTTAGAGAAGATGGAGTGTGAACTGAGAAGATGTATGTAAAGACCTGATCATCACGTACAAGGCACGAAATTAATCATCGACTACTAAGGTTCATGAATCAGTACAGGACTCAAGGACGTTAGTGCACTAACCATGAATCAATATCTTTATAACCAACCATGCATGAATCAATATCTTTTTAAGCTGATCCCTTTCATTCGGTAGCGGTCTTTTCGCACTAATTGCAATATCAATTTGTAGCAATTCTCTAGAATATATTTAGTTATCATTAGATCAGGCATTTCTTTTTGAGTTCTTACTAAAAATATATTATTAATGGTTCCTAGTAAAAAGAAATATATAACATGAGTTATATATCTTCAAAAAAAAAAAACATGCATGAGTTCTACTGATCAGCGACTATATTACATCATATATATGCCAGTTGAAAAGAAAATAAGAAAAAAAAATAAAAAATAAAAAATAAAAAATAAAATAGGTATATGATATAGGGTTTCTAAGTAGAATTCTCATATAAATATTATATAAATTCTTTATTCCAATTAATTAAAAATATTGCAGAAGGCAATCGGCATAGATATGCATGTCATATATAATGCCATACATATATGGTTGTCTATATATATCATGTCATATATGACCCAAATATAGGGATCACGAAGATAAACATGATCACGAAAAAAGATATTAAATGGACAGGGAATAATGTGTCATTTTCATATAATTGGACTACCTGTTGAGCCCGCAGTATTAGTTGGTTTGATTGCAACCTGTACCTACCTTAATCAAAACCATACAATGATTCTAATTATTTTGTACTGGTCTCTATGATAACCATGATAAACTTGATTATTGGATGTTAATATTAGATTAGAATACATAGTGAAAGCGATATTACCTAGTTGGCAAATCATAAATCTAGTACAATTGGATTCTTTGACAATGGTGGAGTTTACTGCTATGTAGTATTAATATACCATATATAGCAATATCAACATATTCTGCAGCCTAGATGTTGGGACTAGAGAAAATATTTTTTAGAGAGTGATGATCGTTTTGCATTTTGTTCCATACACCATCTCATCCAAATGAGATTAGGGATTATATAAATATTAGTCCCTAAGTGTAACTCCTGACTAGCCTGCATTAAGTGCCCGCCATTAAAATTCATTATAAAGGATATAGTTTAAGAGTTACTTTATAACCCTCAAGAGAAGAAAAATGAGTGTCACAATGGGTACTCTTTTTCTACATTACTAATTGCACTACAGCACGCAATACCTTCAAATTACTTCACAAATTAAAAAAAAAAATGATTTATTTGAAGGGTTTTTTTATTTTTAATGTTTGGAGGGAAATAGCATTAATGTACATGGGAATTGGCTACGAATTACATTTGGTGGAAGGAAAACCAATTGGATCAAGAAAAATACTATCCTTACATAAGGATGCCGACCCCGATGGAGATCCCGCTAGTTCTTTTTTAATTTTTTATTTAATGATGAATTAAATATTTTTTTAATGATGTTGCAAGTTTAAAAAAGTATATTTAAAGTGTTACAAAAATAGATATAAAAAAAGGTTAAAAAAAGGTGAAATATTACACTAGACGAATTCTCCGTTGAGATGCCTATATTGAATGTAGTACATCTTGGTCATATTCATTTCACATTTGATTGGACCGAATCAGATCGAATACAATTTATTTGTTTATTTTTATATATGTATATATAAATAATAGTATATAAATTATAATATTAATATTAATATAAATTATAAAAAGTGATAGTATAACATATTAATATAACATATTAATATATTATAATTTATAATAGTTGTAGAATAAAAATTTAAATTATTAAATTATAGTATATCTATATAGAATATTAGTAATAACTTATAAGTAATAAGTGTATTATTATTATTTAATATATAATATATTATTACTAATTTATCACTATTTACTAACATATAAATTTATAAAATACTAATGTAATAATGTTATTAATTATAGTTAACCAACCTATGATGTCTCACTACATCACTATTAAGTATTAACTAATTAGTAATTACTCTTCTTATGATTATATGTAACAATCATAAATATCAATGTTATTTTTAACTATATATGTAGTATAATCATTAATATCATTGATTAATTGATATGACTTATGAGTAAATTAACTAATCAACCTATGAGCTATATATAATATAGAATATTAGTTATAACTTATAGTATAAGTATTAAGTCTATATACTATAAGTTATAACTATATATTTTATTTAATATTTAGATGAAAATAGAAATTGATAAAGATGATTATTTTTTATAGAATTAGACTAGTAGTACTAGTATATATTTAATAATTTTTATATTCATGTAGCCCACCGAATAAGAGAAAATGCAATATGCCAATAAATCAAACTCATTGGCTTGGAATTAGGAGTGTAAATGGTCCGGTCCGGTCCGGTCCGGTCCGAAAAATTTGTGGACCGATTTCATTCGGTCCAAAAATTCTCTCACCCTGGACCGGGCCAAACAGGAGTTTGGTCCATACCAATCCGGTCCAATTCGGTCCAGGGGCGGTCCGGTCCGGTCCAGGGGTGTCCCATATGATTTAATGGGCTAAATTTAATATATAATTCTACAATAATCAAATATTTTTTTGGTCCAAATTTAATTACTATAAATTATAATATGTTAATATTATCAAAGTATATATTATATATTAATGTGTTAGTATATATTATATATTAAGTATGTTAGTAAATTATAACTAATAGTCTAATAGTCTAATAACACTTTCACATTAGTATATGTTAATAAACTATAACTAATAAGTAAAAACATTATTACAATTTACATTAGTATATTATATATTTATATGTTAGTAAATAGTGATAAATTATTAATAATATATTAAATAATAATAATACACTTATTATTTATATATTAATATATAAGAGTATATATTATCTATTAATATATTAGATAATATTAAATATTAAGTATATTAGTAAACTATAACTAATAATCTAATAGTCTAATAATATTATTACATTAGTATATGTTAATAAACTATAACTAATAAGTAATAACATTATTACAATTTATATTAGTATATTATATATTTATATGTTAGTAAATAGTAATAAATTAGTAATAATATATTAAATAATAATAATACATTTATTATTTATATGTTAATATTATAAGAGTATATATTATATATTAATATATATTAATATTAAAATTAAAATTTATATATTATTATTTATATATACATATATTTAAAAAAAATTAAAAAAAAATAGGGATTCGGTTCGGTCCGGTCCGGTCCAGGGGGATGAACTCCCTGGACTGGGACCAGACCGGAATTTTCCGGTCTATATATTTTTTGGACCGGACCGGACCGAACTCCAACCGGTCCGGTCCGGGACAACCGGTCCGATCCGCCGGTCCGGTTCGGTCTTTTTACACCCCTACTTGGAATCACTGAATCAGGAACATCCAAATAGAAATGTCCAGTAATGGTTACAACTTATAAGCTTTTATACCCATGTAGCCCACTGAATGACAGCAATATATTATATGTCAATAACTATTTTTTTTAATATTTTTTAGCTTAAATCTGTGATAAATATGTAAATTAGGCTGAAAATAATTAAATTTAAATAAAAAATATATATTTAATCATTGCTAGATCTTAGATCAAATTAAATTCATTAAATCGTATCAGGTACTACTGGACCGGACCAGACCGTCCCTGGACCAAACTGAACCGAACCGGTATGGATCGAATAGGAGTTCGATTTGATCTAGGGTGAGATAATTATTGGACTGAATGGAACCGGTCCACAAATTTTTCCAATCAGATCGGACTAGACCATTTACACCCCTACGTAGGCACATCTTTCAGAAGTGCAATGCGGTTTCTGACATTTTGGCCAAGTCAGATGCTACAGGGAGTACTAATGTTATTTATTCGTCTGCAATGGATCTTATATGGCAACTAGCTAGAGGTTTCCTAAGACTTGATAAATGCTGTTTAAATAAGTGTAGGTTGCTTACACGGTTTGTCTATATTTAGGTTTATGTTTTTTTTTTATTAAGATTTGTATTTAATTTACTTTTGTTCTTTGGTTTATTTATAGTATTTTTGCATGCTTGGGTTTGTTTCTTTTTTTTTTTTTAACCTTTACGTGTAACCCCCAAGTATCAGGTTGTAATTACGGTATTCATTCTCCACAAGTGAGTGCTTATCAATAAAAATGGGGTACCGTCATTTTCTCAAAAAAAAAAATGTATTAGAGTCTGCACATGCGTGTATAAACTCGGCAGGGTGCAAACATATATATATATATACACACATGATACCGGCCATGCCATCATCTTAATGCATGTATTAGAGTCTCAACTTGCCACATGTTCCCACACATGTCAAGATCTCAGAAAAATTGATAGCCAATCACAATTTTTGTCACATGGCCGAACATAAGACAACTCATCTAAGTCGGTTACCAGTTGACTCTCATTCCTGTCTGTCCATTTCACACCAGAATTACTCATTGATCCATTTCTTATCTTCAAAATACCAAAACATGAAAGTTCTAGATTTACCTTGTAAAGTTTTATACGAATTGGAATCCCCTTGTTATGATCTCATACGTAGGAGTTATGATTACTACACCACAACTCGATAGACCAACCCGAGAACATTTAATCCGGGCACCAAGTGTTTGATTTTTGATTCTATTACTTCCTCTTGAATTTCTTTCTCAAATTTTAAAAATTTATCTCTTTTTAGGTCCAAATTGAATTTTTTTAGTTGATACCTTGTTAAAATTTTCAAAGGTCCATCCAAAATTTATTTTAAAATGCATCTAAGTCTTAAATTCTATTTTTATGGAAAAATATACTTACAATAAATTCCTTTAAAATATTTTCAAGTAAATGCTTTATCTAAAAAAATTGGGCTATTACATCCCCTCTTTAAAATAAATTTCGTCCTTAAAATTTGGGAGATTGAACCTCAATATTGTAAAAGCAATCCATATCCATAAAAGTTTTAAACCTACTATGCTAAACGTTTATACCTACATTGGTATTTTCGATCATATCATCTCCTCCACTCAACATTCCACACCTGACAAAACATTTCTCCTTAATAGCTCCAAACTTCTAACATCCAAATAATTCACTAAACTCTCTTACTTCATAAAGATTCAAGTCTATTCTATTACTATGTGATCTTTTTTTTTTCTAGGACAATATGGATTTACCCAGAGTCGTATTACTCTGATACCATTATGTGATGCCCCCAATTTACATATGAGATTTAATGTAAACCAAAGTGTCAGGATAAGTAACATTTGACTACTCACCCCCGTACTTATCAAAATTTCATACAAATCGCAACGAAGAAGCTCTGAGTAAAACTAATTTCTAGTGATCACATGGTAGCATAGAAACCACAATATCCACACCATCCATTCTTAAAATAACATTTTATCCTTACATGCATAACCGAGTTAGTTTTCTCTACCAATACATATACAACCTTATCGAAACTTCGACTTAAGGCCGCCTAGGTTCATTCTTCACTTCGAGAATCTTTTTCTCTGTGCTGATGCCGGTCTCTACTACTATCAACTAGTTAAAAACTTTTATGGAGAGAGAGTACTCTAGGAACCCCTCAGGGTTTCTTCGAGTCTCTCGAGCAACTGTGATCTAGCTCATAACCTTCATCAACCCTGTAGTGAATTTAAAATTCCTAAAAGAAAAGAAACACATAAGAATGAGATTTCCTTAAAAATCTTAATAAGTACACACTTAACTTAATAAAAGTATAGATATCATAAAATAATCATATACAAGCCAGACAATCAGAGTGTGCATTTATATCATGCTTCATGTGACTCATGCATGACTTAAACTTACTTTTTATGTGGACTTACATTGATGTTCTTCCTTCCTAACAAACTCATATCATGCATGGACTTTTCATTCTTATCTTAAAGTTCTTGTTCTTATACGTCTTTATTTATATCCATTATTATTACCCATGGTCGGGCCATGCCACTATTATTACCTGTGGTCGGGCCATGCCATTATTATTACCTGTGGTTGGGCCATGTCATATCATTTGTTGTTTCTTTAATTCTTGACATGACTTATGATGACACTTACTTGACGACATGTGACATAAACTTTTATTAAAATAGACGTCATGACTTATGTTGACACATGTATGTGACAAAATATAATATACACATAACTTAGGCTTATGACATGCATGTTTCATGTCTTCATAATTCATGTGATATATAAAAACATATTCCAAGAATATACATCACATGCACTTATGTCACATAAATTCGTAACGTCAAAACTTAATGAATAATGCTTACTATGGTAAGCTCGGTTCTGTCACTTCAATCCCACTTTCATCCTTTATTGAATCTTTATCTCTTAAAACTCAAAATATAGAAGTTGTAGATATTTCTCTTATATTTTCATAGCCTCTTGAATTATTCAAATCCAATATCAAATGAACAAGTTATGTCCAAAGTACCAAAAGGTATCAAATCTGCCAATAATAATCCTATTAAGGCCGAAATTTACTAGAATTGTTTCTTCATTTTTTTCCAAATTAAGATCTCATGTTTTCACATAATTATCTTCATATAACATCATAGAATATATTTCTAAGGTATCGTAATTTTCCTAGCATTTTTCCTTACCAAAAACCACTCTAAAATTCAATATGTTTCAACTTAAAATACAAACAAAGATTAAGCTCAAATAAATACCAAACATAATCCAATCACCAAACCACTTATTCTATGCCAAGATTAACTTAATATATGCACTTAAAAATTTCTCCTAAACTTGGTTGGATGATAGGATTGAACTTTAGGCAATCCTCCTTCCAAGGCCTCTAGATTGCCTTCTCTTTGGTGTTTTAGTGGTGTAAGTGTGTTTAAGTGAATTTTTCTTGTTCTTCTTCCACTGTAGTCAAGTGTTCCCTCTAAAAAGAAGAAAAAAGAGTCTTACATATATATATATATATACATAAGAGGCATTGCTCAAACCCAAAAGAAAAGAGGTGATCGATTACTACTCCAAAGATCATGTACACTTGTCCAACTTCACTTAACCCCCATCATTACTTCTAAACCTTAGGTTAAATGATAATATCTCCATCTAATGGTTTTATTTAAGCCATCTATAAGATTAAAAATGATCAATGGCTCAAGTAAAACCAACTCATGTGAGGTAGATACAAAGTAGCATGATAATATCTTCCAATGGGGTGTATACAGCCACTTGGCCTCTCCAAGGGGTCAGCCACGTTCCAGCTCAAATAAGTCCTTTATACAATTTGATTCTTCGAAAACTCAAAGAATGAAAGTTTTATATCATCCTCTTAGTGATATATAGGATTTTGAATCACTTCCTTACAAGATAAAATGAGAGAGATATGATTAATTTACCGAAACATGTCAAAATTCACCCGAGAACATCCAATCCGAGTTCTCCATTTGTTTCATTTATTTTCTTACCCACCAAGGCTTCTAGATCAATTCTTATCAAATTGCCACATGTTTCCACACATGTCAAGATCTCAGAAAAATTGATAGTCAATCAAATTTTCATCACACAGCCGAACATAAGACAACTCATCTAAATCGGTTACCAGTTGACTCCCATTCCCGTCTCCATTTCACACTAGATTTAGTCCTTAATTCATTCCTTATATTCAAAATACCAAAACATGAAAGTTTTAGATCTGCCTCTTAAGGTCCTATAAGAATTAAAATAACCTCGTTCTGACCTCATACGAAGAAGTTATGATTACTACACTACAACTCGACGGACCAGCCCGAGAACACTTAATCCAGGCACCAAGTGTTTGATTTTTGGTTCTATTACTTCCTCTTGAATTTCTTTCTCAAATTTTGAAAATTTATCTCTTTCTAGATCCAAATTGAATTTCTCTAGTTGATATCTTGTTAAAATTCTCATAAGTCCATCCAAAATTTATCTTAGAATGCATTTCAGTCTCAAATTATATTTTCATGGAAAAATATACTTCCAATAAATTCTTTTAAAATATTTTCAAGTAAATGTTTTATCTAAAAAAATTGGGCTATTACATTAAAACAATTCTCTACTTCCAATGCATCAAAACAAAAAGCATCTCAGCTAAATGCATCACATGAAAATAATTGAAAGCAGAATACGGCAAAATGGAATTCAAGAATTCTGTATAATCATCTAGAATTACATTATGTATTACATTCTCGACTGTATGAAATCCTCTATAAATACTGTACAGCACACAATGCTTTGTATTGAGGAAAATTCTATATTGTCATCGTTCCAACGCCTCGATTCTCGTATTTTGTAACTAAGAGTTGGGGGTGTCACATATACTACAAATGATATTATGAATAGACAAAGCCCATAATGGCATTTCATCAATTGCTTTGTTTGAATATGGCTATTCTCTTCATGGTATCATGAGCATAGTAGGACCCCTATCCAGAAAACTTCGATCCGCCATGGAACCTCCCAAATCCACATCTCTGAATCCCTCCCTTACCATTACTATTGCCCGTCTTCTTACAATCAAACTCTCCTCTTATAATTTTCCTCTTTGGAAGGCTTAACTTCTCCCTTTCCTTAAGAGTCATCAAATCTTTTGCTATGTCGACAGAACCATCCCTATTCCCCCTTCCACCATTGACGATAACCTAATCCTGCTTGCAACTCTTGGTTACTTCAAGATCAAATGATCATCTATGCCCTCCATTCCTCCCTTATTGATACTATTCTCTCTCAAGTTGTCGATTGCTCTACTTCCCATGAAATTTGGACCACCCTAAACAATCTCTATTTTGCTCAATCGGCCACCCACCTCATGCAAACCCAATATTAATAAGCCACACTCAAAAAAGGTTCCGATTCCATTTCTACATAGTTTCACAAAGCTAAAGCCCTTACTGCCTCTCTTAATTATATTGAGAACCCCTTTTCTCCACATGAGTTTATCGTCTACCTTCTCACTAGCTTAGGACCTGATTATGACTAAGTGGTCACCTCTATCACCACCAGACCTGAGCCCATGGCTTCCACTCATGTTTATAGCTTCCAGTTAAACCATGAGTCAATACTTGCTCATCAAACCCAAACCAATCTCTCTGGTACTTCCTTCTCTGCCAATTCCATTTAGGTTTGACCACCATTCTCTTATACTCCTTCAAACTGAGGTTGTGGTTGTGGCCTTCGACGTGGATGGGGTGGTGGCCATAACCCATTCAATTCCACTCCAAATTTCTTGTCATCTCAGAATCAGAATAAGCCCACTTGTCAAATTTGCAATTGTGTTGAACACTCTGCCTTCCAATGTCACCATCAATTCTCTCACACTTACAAAGCTCCCCTAACTCCTTCTCTTGCTGTCAATTACACTTTGACTCTACCTTTATCTCCACACTCCACCTCTTGGTTTCTTGATTCAGCTACTATGAATAACTTTCCGACTGACTTTTCCAATCTCAATTTGGAATCATCACCGTATAATGGTTCTGATCAAGTAAAATTGGTGATAGCTCTTCATTGCTGATCTAGAACACTGGTGCCAGCTTACTTCCTACTCCTTTTGGCAAATTCCTTATTCGTCAATTATTTCATCATCACATTCCCTTAATTTCTAAAATTTTGTTATATGTCCGTCAATTTTGTATTGATAATAAAGTCTTCTTTGAATTTAATTTATTTGATTTTCTTGTGAAGGATTTGCATACCTGGGAGGCACTTCTTCAAGGACCCGTTAGGAATGGCTTATAAGTGCTCCCGTCTGATATTGAGACTATTTCCACTTCCACTGGTTCCATCCATTGTCATGCTCTTCTTGGTAAAAAAACTACTCCTCAAATTTAGCATGCCCGCTTGGGTCATCTGTTTACTCGTATTACGTCTCTTACAATTAGGCAAAATAATCTCCTGACCACATCCCCCTCCCACCCACCATTTTGTAATGCTTGTTTACAAGCTAAAACACAGACTCTCCCGCACCCATCCTCTCTATCTCGCTCGGGTCATCCTTTTCAATTTTTATTTTTAGATGTCTGGGGATCAATGCCTGTGCTATCTTTAGTTGATTTTAGATTTTACTTGTCCATTATTGATGATTTTACTAATTATATTTGGCTTTTTCCTTTACATATTAATCTGAAGTGTCCATTTTTTTTTTTTAGGGGGGTGGGGGTGGGCGCTTTTATTAAATTTGTCAACAATACCTTTTTCCAAATATTATTTTAATATAAGTTTTCGGCTAAGAGACACTAAGAAACCCAAGCTTATTCTAAGACTACCTCCCTTATGCTCTAGCGCGCTTCGACCAACATAACAAAGGGCCATGAAAACCCTAGCGTCCTCCTCCAAGCTCCATGGCTGACCCTTCTTCTCATCTTCCCCTTCTATTTTTCATCTTCAAGCTTGAGGAGAGTAGAGTTCCCCCTCTCATCTCATGAAACTCGCAGCCGAACAAAGAGAGAAAGGATGCCGATTTCCACTTCTTCTTCTCACCTATTTCGATTTTCACTTAAAGCTTTGAAGGCAAGCTTGAATCTTCTTTTAAAGAGGTCAAATTCGAGGGTAATAGGTTTAGGTTCCATTCCTAGCTTCCTTTGTTATGCGTTTCAATTTTAGCTATTTTCCTCGTACATGTGTTTCAGTTTTGACTTAAAGAGAAAATTAATTCTTACAGTCAGGATTCCCAGTCGAGATTCCCATTTGTAAGAGTAACATTTCTCTTTAAAAATAAGTCATTTGGGAATAAGTCAAAGGGTGGAGATTAAAAATGGATTTTCATGGGAAAAAATATTTATTTATTTGCCACAACACCAAAATGCCACAAAAAGTAATTTTACCCACGATCTTCGAGATGTGGAATATGAGTCGTGGTAAAAAAGCATACTTTTTCCACGGATGAGAGTTGTCAAAATATGTAACTATTTTCCATCTGCTTATGTCGTGGGAAAAGAGGTCATATTCGAAGGTAATGGGTTTAGGTTCCATTCCTAGCTTCCTTTGTATATGTGTTTCGATTTTAATTATTTTCCTCATACATGTGTTTCAATTTTGACTTAGAAAAAATTAATTCTTACAGTCGGGAATCCTACTGGGATTCCCGTTAGTAAGAGTAACATTTCTATTTAAAAATAAGTCATTTGGGAATAAGTCAAAGGGTGGAGATTAAAAATGGATTTTCATGGGAAAAGGTATTTATTTATTTGCCATGACACCAAAAGGCCACAAAAAGTAATTTTACCAACGATCTTCCAAATGTGGAGTATGAGACGCGGTAAAAAATCATACTTTTTCCACATATGAGAGTTGTCAAAATATGTAACTATTTTCCATTAGTTTATGTCGTGGGAAAAGAACTTGTAGAATAAGGTCAATATTATTGTAGTGGTATGATTAATATGAATAAATAAATAACTAAATAGTATGATTAATTTGCTTTTATTGATTGAGTACAAATTAAAATGATACTACGTACATACCGAGCTAGCTAAATTTAGTAAATTCAAGTAATTAGATGCTGCACAGTTAGTGTTAATGTTTAAAATTTGCATAACATATTGAAAAGAGAGGGAGTGATTCTCAATCCACGTTGACGATTCGGATGTTGATCCGGTATGTTCCACGTTCATCTATATAATAAATAATAAATAAACGACTAAAAGAGATATAGAAATTTATGTATTTTGACAGCTAGCAGCTAGCATTTCAAGCCGCGAGCCTAACTTCATATATATGAGTACACCAAATGCGTGAACGAGTAGAGTTCCTAAAACAGCTATACTGTATACTGTCTTGTATTCTATAAATCAAGCTCCATCCCAATGTTCGTTTTAGACTCTATATATTCCCTCCAAGAAAAGCATGCAGCTGCCCTGCAACAAAACCTGATCTTTTCCGGCGGCCTACCTATAAATTAAGCAAAGCAATACCTGATGATCAGATCTTAATTAGTGCAGGTGGAAATTTCCAAAGGGATCGCATTGATCTGATGTTCATCGATGCCCAAATGAGTTGGCGGCTGCTTTGGTTTCGTTCATTTAGCTCAATCATTGGATCATGCGATCCCTTAGGAAGTTTCCATCCGTAGCTAGCAGCTATACATAAGTACGTAATTACCTGCATGATCCTGATCCTGATCCCAAGTAAGTTTACAATATTACCGATCTACTCCAATATTACTGTTTTTCCTGATCAATCGTCTATATGGACTTTTCTATTAAGTGAGTTTTTTCCCCGTTTCCTTCTTTTTAAATCTTATATATAACATATATTAATCATATTTTTCCTTTTTTAGTACTTTGGTTCTTCTTCTGCTTCTTCTTCTTTAGGATTTCACGCAGTGTTAGATAGATCATTTTCTTTTAAACAGAGGTGCGAAAATTGGGTAATTGGCTTTAATTGTTTCTCGCTAGTAAAGGCCTGAGGTATGTATTCTCACACAACAAGCGTATATATATTTGTGACCAATCGGTTATTTGGACTTCATTCATTATTAATTTACTGGTCATCAGGTGCATTTTGAGCAACACTTTTATGTTTAACTTCATGTTTCTTGTTGGGAATAAACCGATAAAACAAACAACACAGATATGAAATCATATGCAGCGGAAGCAATAAAGAGAAATAGAAACAAAAGACACCGAACAGCAATGGACACTAAGATTTGAAGTGGTTCACCTCAACTGAGCCTACGTCCACTATTGTATCGGTCTCAATAAATCCACTATAATAATAGAGATGGAGTACAGAAATTGAATCATGTGATTCTTACACTAGAAACAGTCAATCTCACTTACAGTTGCAAAGCTCTCTCTCACAACTCTCAAACCCTTACAAATAGCTCTCTACTCAAAATCTAAACCAAAAATCTTCTGGAGCTCCTCGCGCTGCTACGCGAGTCCTCTTATAAGCCAAATCTCGCTCGAGCAAGAGTAGTCTCGCTCGAGCGAAACACTATTCCAAACGGCGCTAAACCCTAGTACCGAGAACATTAGCTCGAACAAACGTCTAAGGTTGACTCTCGCTCGAGCGAGACGTCAAGCGAGAGTCGAGCGAAATCTCTGTCTGGAATCTCGCTTAAGCGAGGGTCGAGTGAACTTTCTGTTTGATGACTCACTCGAGCGGGATGTCGAGCCAGGGTTAAGCGAAGTCACGGGTTCTCGAGCGAGGTGCATTCTGATGCGCTTAATTGAACTCAATTCAAGTCACATCTCAACAAATCTCCACCTTGGCTTGAATTGTCACAAGCCCCACAAATTTTCAAAAGACTCACAAATCCCTCAAAAGAGAATACCCAACACAAATGACAATGCACCACAATACAGACTGCTTATTTAAACAAACGGCATCTGAATATGAACGAAGACAACCAAATATTCTCTACCAAAATAAGAACCCAACAAAACCTGCATGAGCATACACAAAAGGTGACCAAACTGTCTCCTCTATCTACCAACTATAGATCTGCTCTCACTGTGCACCAATGCCATGGGCAAACTCATACTCCACCACAAAAGCATGATCTAGAGTACCACACGTATTCTGTTCTGAAGCTCTCATAGCAACTCCACCTTCTTGCTATAACTCTTTCACCTTTCCTGTGGAATGAAAGGAAAGAAGGTTCATCAAATAGCAAGTTGTAGTTGACCGTTTCAGCCACAATCTGTAGACAAGCCTGGCAAACTCAAAGCAAATTGTGGACTCAACACAAACCCACCTCATTCCATTCAGATACTCCATTAGAGTGAAACAAACTGTATGGTCTGAATAACGCTCTACCTTCTTGTCTATAGATCACTTATCTTCTCAAGTGTTTGAATACCAAACACATCACAATGAAACAGATAGACAAAACCAAACTCCAATGGTCATAAAACAAATATGAGTAAAATAAAACATAACTTTACACAAGATGTATCCTGATCAGAAATGCAGGAAACCTGATTCTACACTGTTTCCTAAGAACACAATGCAAACAAAAAATAAAAATTACTGTCTTCCGATCACACCAAGTAAAAAAAAGTTGCCGACTCATAAATGATCACACCTGTCTGGCACACTCACATGTGCTTCATGCGAGTGATATCTGAATCCGGAGCATGTGAGGATACTCCACCTACTATCGTACTGCCCTCAAGAAAGTAGAGACTAACTGTCATCTTCTTCGCTGTCATCACTACTAGAGGAACTTTCTTCTTTCTTCACATTTTTCAATCAAGGACACTCACTTCTGTAATGACCAAACTTATGGCAGTGGTAACACTTAACATTCTTCTTGTTAGATTTGGAGCTACTGGAACTACCCCTATCATTCCCTGAACATCTCTCCCTGGATCTATCATAAGAGGAATATTTTACAAACAAACCATCGGCTTGATCATCCATGCCTAAATCCCTAAATTTTGTTCTCAATATTTTAGAATTCAAAGCAGACTTAACATCTACTAAGGAGATTGTATTTCTACCATACAACATTGAGTTTACAAAAGTATCAAATGAAATAGGCAATGAACACAAAATAATTAAGACTTGATCTTCCTCATCAATTTTAATGTCTGTATTCCTTAGATCCATAATAATCTTATTAAATTTATCTAGATGTGCAGAAATAGGAGTAAATTCCATCATTTTGAGAGTGTATAACCGTTGTTTTAAATACAACTGGTTAGTGAGAGATTTTTTCATGTACATGCTCTCCAGCTTGTTCCACAGACCAACGACAGTCTCCTCTTCAGCAACTTCCCTCAAAACTTCATATGATAGTGACAATAGAATAGTACTGTGAGCTCTTTCTGCCTCATCCTTTGATGGTGCAGGAGATTCAGCAGTCACTTCTAGAACATTGAATCGACTCTGTTGTCGCAACAACACTTTCATCTTGATCCGCCATAAACTGGAACTGTTCTGTCCGTCGAATTTCTCTATTTCAAAATTTACTAAGGCCATCCCTTCAAATCTTCAAAACAACCGCTCTGATACCAGTTTGCTGGGAATAAACTGATAAAACAAACAACACAGATATGAAATCAAATGTAGCGGAAGCAATGAAGAGAAATAGAAACAAAAGATACAAAACAGCAATGGACACCAAGATTTGAAGTGGTTCAACTCAACTGAGCCTACATCTACTATTGGATCGGTCTCAATGAATCCACTATAATAACAGAGATGGAGTATAGAGATTGAATCATATGATTCTTACACTAGAAACACTCAATTTCACTTACAGTTGCAAAGCTCTCTCTCACAAATCTCAAACCCTTACAAATAGCTCTCCACTCAAAATCTAAACCAAAAACTTTCTGGAGCTTCTCACGCTGCTTAGCGTTCAAATGAACGCAAATCCTCTTATAAGCCGAATCTCGCTCGAGCGAAACACTATTTCAAACGGCGCTAACCCTAGTATCGAGAACATTAGCTCAAGCGAACGTCTAGGGTTGACTCTTGCTCGAGCGAGAGATCGAGCGAAGTCTCTATCTGGAATCTTGCTTGAGCTGGATGTCGAGCGAGGGTCGAGCGAGGTGCATTCTGATGCGCTTAATTGAATTCAATTCAAGTCATATCTCAACATTTCTCGTGCGAATGGAGCGTCTGATGATCATGTTCATCGCAGAACCATTGAATAACCAAATTTAACGTTGATCAAGACACAGTATACTAGATTGTAAACAACAAAATAATTCTTAATTTATGAATAACCGACACCACCAGGGATATCGGATTTTGGGCCCGAGCACAAGAAGGCCCCAACGCAGCCTTCACGTCAAAACAAAGGCAAGCCCTCTAGGACGTAAGGCGGGAGGTGAGTCCTCTGAGTTTTAAGGTGGAGGCGAGACCGAGCTTAGAGAAATCTTGGAGGACCTATACTTCGGCGAATGGAGACGTCTGACATGACAAGTACCGCATTCAATGTGGAGGCCTACCCCAAGCACATCACATTTAATATGGAGGTCTATCCTCAAGCACGCCGCATTTAATGTGATCCAGATAGAAACACGCATAGCCAACTCAGAAGCGTTAAATGCTTAGCCAGAATCCCTCACCGCATTAAATGCGGGCTAGAAATCCTGGCACATGGAAGGGGTGAAGTAGAGACTGACATCGTGCTGCTAAGGGAACAAGTCGCCCGTACAGTTAGGATGCAACAGGAAAGACCGTCAAACACGCATAAAGTAAATGATGACCTAAACTGACAAAACGGCCATATAATCCTTCGGGAGCAAACCCAATACTTGTCGAGACCTATAAATAGTCAGATATACTGCAAGTCACTGGTTAATCATTATCTTCACTTTATTGCATTCATCATTCTTATTGATTCACTAACTTTAGTATTATAGTGATCTCAAGACTCCATTGCCCCTTTTCATCCAACTACTATACTGAATCGAATCGTTTGGACCTTGTTGATCAACTTAGACAGTAGAAAAGGACATCAACAGTGAAAAACAAAATAATTCTTAATTTATGAATTATAACATACACGAATGATCACTTCATGATCGATGGACAACCCACCCCCCCCCCCCCCCCCCCCTTCCTTTCAGATGAATCTTTATTTCCCTTGCGCATGCAATAGTTGAAGAACTATATATGTTGCAATAGGCATGCCTTTATGATCTCGTATGCATGCAGCAGGTACGAAACACGTGAACATACAAACCATGATAAAGCAGAATAAGACATGCACAACCTAGCTGGTATAAATTATATAATATAGTAATAGAATAGTGATCTCTAGGACGTACATGATGATGAGCTAAACTTCTATGAAAGACTTGAAATCCAACAGATTCGAATATATATAGTAATGATTCCTTTCTTGTTGGAACATTTCGCGGTTATCTTCGCCAGTCATATATTACAACGGCGATTCAGTCAAATGTTGAGAATAGTATACCTGCACTCTTTTACGGTGGATGATCTTCGATGGCCATTTTAGGTTTGGTTTATTTTTAGAGATTAGATAAAATAAAATGAGATATAAATTAAAATATATATTATTATAAAATATTTTTTTAACATTAGTTTTGTTATAAAATTTGAAAAAATTATTTTGAGATTTAGAAAAGTTGAATTGTTTATTTTATTTTATATGAAAATTTAAAAAAGTATAATAATAAATTTGAGCTGAACTGAGATGAAATGAGATGGTTTATGTAAATTCACTACAATAAAAGTTGGATTTTTTAGCGCCTAATTTTGTCAGAAAAAACACCTATAATCACTAGAAAAAGTAATTCCCAATGATTGTTGGAGCGCTGCATGTCCAGCGATATTAAAGTGCTTATTATAAGAAATTGCAACAAATAATATTATTTTGAATTTCGTACCATACCGGCCGGTATGGTCGATACGTACCGTACCGGAGCAGTAACCGGTATAGAAATTGAGTTTGTTTCGTACCGGCCCAGATTTCGACCGTACCGGTCATGTGCACCGGCCAGTACTGGATCATTTCAGAATTATTTTTTTTATTTCTTCCTATTTTTTTAATCCTAATTTAGACTAGATTATTTACATATATATTTATATATATAATTGATTCATATATTGATTATTACTTTGAAATATAATTTATATATTTTTTTTATATATATATATATTTTTTATGTATAGACTATTTCGAAACAGTACACGAAATAATATCAAAACTAAAATATTTCGTTCCAGCAACTTGACCGATACACTCACATATTCAAAATATTGGCTAATAGATCTAATCTCTGCAAATGTATGAGTCATTTCGGCGATTATTTTCGCGGCTAAATGGTTATTTAACCGCCATTATTGATTTCCACAAAGCCAAATGCAATCGCCGCTTACTAATTTGCAGCAGCATAAAATCGCTACAATAACACCAAAAATCGCCGGCATTGCAATTTAAAAGAACCATGAAGGTATGTTACAGCGACATAAAATCGTTGCTAGAGTACTTTTTCAGCGATTATTATATCGCCAAAAAAACATCATTGCTTCTGTTAATTTTTTTTTCAGCAATTGTTACCTCCGAGAAAAATTAAGCAATTATATAAATTTTTCTCGGAGGTACCAAATATATATCAGACACTAAAAATGTTCTTTTAATTTTGAATTTCATAAAATGGGCAAATATCAAACTATAAGTACTTATGAGTCACAAATTAACGTCTTGGGTATTGGCTAATACTTAATCAAACAAGTACGTAGTCAATCATCCTAATTGTACAACAATTTTGAGATCCAAATATTTAATCTATATAATGGCATGGGTGCATAAACGAAGGCAATTACATACAACATAAGGGAGCAACTAATTTTTTCTACAGAAAATCAACTTGAATATTTCAGACCAAGCAGGCCAAAGGGGCATTCTTTTGAGCTGATCTTCAATACTTGACCTTCTTCCAAGTCGCTTTTGCCATGTACTATGTCTCTTCGATGTGGGAAAGGCACGTACCGTTTGCAACACATCCTCAGTATTATTCAAAATGATACCATAATTAATTAGTTTCATCAATAAAAACATGGAGTGGAGAATAATATGTCCAGCTGTTTTTTCCAAGCACTTGTTGAAGTTTAATCTAAAATTTGAAAATAACACTTTCTGTTTTATGACCTTAAAAATTGGTACCTCCTAGTAAAATGAAAATTTCTAACAATCAAATACATTTGGTTAGCTAATTCAAAAAATATTGCTTATATTAAGCATAAACACAATAAAAAATAACTCAGTTTAGGAGTTTTTTCTCATCTAATTAAATAGAGTATAATTATCATCCTCCAAACTAGCTCAGTCTAGACTGAGCTAGTTTGGAGTTGTTAACCCTTGAAAGACAAGAAGAAACATTCTTGATAATTAGGAATCGAATAAAATTACTAATAAGTGAAGCCATGATAATTAAGATAGGAAGAAAATAATTGTCCAAAAAAGCCATGATAATTAGGAAATGAAACAAACAAACAAACAACACGTTCTAGTCTGAATGAGCCACAGCATAAAAAAATAAACCAATGGTACTATTTAAAGATGATTACCCAAAAAAAGAAAAAAATTGAAAAATAGGATAAAATTACCGTGTGCAAACACTGCAATTCTTTCTTGCAAGAGAAGTCACATATTGTTTTTTACATTTAAACAATATCAACAAGTAGGTAGATTTTATTATTTATTTTATATTCTTAACACTCACGTATTTATTTTTTATAAATACTATTAAACTAGGTAATTTTAAACTATGTATTATCAGTATTCAACTTTGTCATGTTTTAGCTACCTAGATATATATGATTGAATCGGAAACATCAGCAAGCACTGAGTGATATTGATTTGACCCAATAATGTATATGCAACCATATATATAGGTTCTTTCATCTTGGCACCCTAAATAAAGATGGAAAGAATAATATAGCTGATTCTGGTTGTATAAATGCTCTCTCACATATGTTCTATTGTCAAGTACATTTGGTTTAAAAAAAGTACATAATATTATCAAATAAAATTAGACTAAACACAAGCAAAACCCTTGTTTTTGATGCAGAAAATTACAACAAAAATAAACCCGTGAATTGACAGTACCAATAACATAAATCAATTGGAATCAGGTAAGACTAAAACATTACCAATTACCAACACACCAATTTCAAAAAGAAGACATCACACTCTTACAAACAAGGCAATATACCCTGTTTATATGCAGTACTCTTATAATTTCGTGGTCAATCATATTTAGAACTGCACATTAACATTATCTAGGTTTAATGTTACTCATTTTTACACTATCATTTCAGAAAATACCGTGTTAATGCATATTAAATTTGCTGAAACAAACCTGGTCAGCCTGGTTCAAATCATTGGTTGTGATTTGGTCAAGTCTCCATATCAAGATCTAAATGCCGCCTAATGTTGTTGGCCTATTCAAAAGAGAATAGGATGGCATATGAAATTAATAAGAAAATTACATTTCATAGCATAAACAATTTCAATCAACCAAAACTCATCAATGCTCTAGCTCAACAAAATAGCATAAACAAGTTTAGAAGTCTGACCTATTCTTAACATAGGAAATAAATGCTAAAAAAATGCCATATCTACAATGCAAAAAAAAAAGAAATAAGCAATATACTTATTGTCATTGGGGAAATCTCATTAGTCTTATGATAATAATTAGCATTATTTTCACATTCCAAAAGCTACATTCCATGCACTCAGTTTTGTTTTTTCTACTTTAGTTCAATCAGCATACCTAGTTAAAAATGCCATAGACAAATGTAGACCAGATTTCCAAATAATTAAATTACTTTTGATCATATCTAATCAATGGACAATCACAATCGAAAAGAGTCAAAACCTGATATGTAATTTAGGTGTCTTTTTTTGCTTCGAAACGAAATGGAATAAATGTCTACTTTAAATGGAGAGAATAAAAAAAAGCACATGTACTTCTAGAAGAAAACTTGCCTTTTCTTGAATATGTGTGGACTGCTTTATTCCAGTACTACCATTTATTACATAAGGATGACGTAAAGAAGGGAGGTCATGAAAACAAATTATGAACAAACAAGCTCATGAAAGCAACATAAGCATCTATCACCTCCATGATTTGGAGAACACACAACAAGTTCTCATAGCCTGATCTAAATAGATCTGAAAATACTACAACAAATCATAGATGGTTCATAAATTAGTATATACAAACAAGAAATCCAGCCTGAAAGCAAGAAAGAATGAAAGCAACAAAAGGGACAAGATGCTTTAGCGTGCGAACAGTTCTCGGATTCCCAAATGCTTACCCAAAAAGATGTAAAATTTCATTACTAAAGAAATTAAGGCAATGAAAGCAATTGGTCCTGTCCAGCAGCGCTAATAGCATCAACTCCAGCGACTCGATGTTCATCTGAACTCACCCCTTCAGCAAAGAAAGCCACCCTAACAACCTCACTTTCATACACAGTTGATGATTAATGTTATTAGATACTATAAAGGAATATTTCTTATGCAACAAAACCAGCTCATATCAACTGCTTATATTATCCATAAAATATCTAAAAAAAATTAGATAATACCTTGGTAGCACCATGTCTAAAAACCAAGCAGAAAAGGGTCTATCTGCACTTCGTCATTCGGAGATGTATTATCATACCTTCTACATGTTTGACATTGCAAGGGCCAACAAGATGTCAAATGCAAGTCTTGTTGCCCCCACAAAACAACAACATTTACCCTTCCATTGGTTATACATATATAACTAGTTCATATATATATAGTCAATGACTCTAAACCTCAACACAAAATATGGCACCCAAACTCTATCCCAAAAAACCTTCCAACTCAAGGGAGTCTTATACCAGAAATATAAAAATTGCAATAAATAGGAGTAGAGTTTAATGTAAATTGTTATTATGAAAGCTATAATTTTTTTGTGAGAGTCAGCTATACAAGTAGAGAATAAGTAAATTTGAACAGAAAAGCTCCATCAACTCAAGCACCAGACGATGAGCAATGCAAAATATACAAAGTAGTGCAATATTAGACAACTAACAGAGTACATACCATATAACATCTTAGACTTTAATCAATGTAAAGTGATTGAATGGTGAAAGAGGACTCAAAACTGGAGTTCATTAACTAAGTCAGATTACAAGTATGGGCCTCACATAACGTGATATTATTAGACTTCTGTCACAAATTTGTCCTTCTTCATGGACCATCATGATAGGTGATATCTCTCCACATTTCTCAATAAAGACTTCGAAAACATGCTCTTTTCATGGTTATGACCTCCCTTCTTGTTTAAATATAATAGTATTTTCTTGTTTGCCCTAGGTTAACAAGTTCGGGTGAGACATGCATATTAAATTATATTTAATTGGTTCAATTTAAGGTCGATTGTTGATTAATGTTATTTTCGAGAAGATAATGTCATAAACTAGGACAAACATTGGCTGCATGATAATATTGTCTACTGTGGTATTTTTTTCAGCAATGAAGTTTGAATTAATTGTTCTCGGCCTCTGATATAAATCACTGAAGGGTCTCATTCTTGGTGTGATTCAGTTTTTCAAGAGAAAAAAATAATAATAATAATAAATATATATATAGTTACTGAATTGTAACCAATGGACTTTAAGCTCTTCTTGATCTTCTTATTATTTTAAAGGAAAATAATTAAACTCTTTCCTGATATTTAAATGGAGAAATTTGAACACAATGCAAGGCATTGACATGAGATAATTCAAATTAATTTTGATGAATTTTGTTGGGTAAATAATCTAAAAAGATTTTTATTCATAAATCACGTTTAGTAAAATAACATGGTTCTAAGAATTCAAATATTATCATTTAAGTGATACGAGATAATGTACTTTACACACCAATTTAAAAATTAAAAAATTCAGAAAATTATCACGTCAATAATCTTATCATACCAAAGCAAATGGGGATAAGAGTCAAGGAATTAATAGCACTAAATTACATTTATCTCTAAAGTCCTTTGATTTGAAAACAATGCAGGTCAACCATTGAGTTGACACTTTCAAAATCATGACATATACATGATATAACAGTAATTACGTTAAATTATAACACGGTTTGAATACAATTATAAAATATTGATCAATCTCATTTCTTTTGAAAAAATGTAGCCATCCAACTAAGACATAAAAATTATAGTTGTTCTAAAATATTATATATTCTGAATCAATAATGCAAATATACTTCATTTTTCTTCTAAAAGATGAGAAGGAAAAAAGTATAATGTTTAAGGTTCTTTATATTCAAGTTGTACAACTAATCTAATGGTCAGGGAAACATTATTGTCCAAAAAGCATAACAAAAAATTTCAGAAAAAAAAAAAGAGTGTCCTTTTCATAAGAACAACCGGTGCATGTAAACATTCATGATTCATAAGCCACAAATTCGAAAATCCAATGCTTACCATGTAAACATTCATGTTTTGTTTAAACATTTACAAAATAGGAAAAAAGAGAACTCACTCACCATGGAGGAATGTCGAAACTGGATGCGCCACTCACAGAAATCAGCCTTTGCCAGAGAGAAAAGTGAGCAAATTGAGAGAGAATAAAATCAGGGTTAGGCAAGGCAAATTAAGAAAACTAGCTTTGAATTTTTAAGAAATTAAGCCGGAAAAAGACGTCGCACGATGAACATAAAAATCAAGGGCTCACACATGTCGCACAATAAAACGAAAATGCAAACCACTAATGGCTAAAACCGGACTGTAAGAGACAGAGATTAAAGAAAAAAAAAAACCTTAAAAACCCCAAATTTGGCCTCCATGGATCCTCAAAACCGAGAGCAAACCCTTTACCATTAATGGCCACACAATAGAACCGTGGATTACAGGGTGCCTACTTGAGGAGTGGAAATTGACTAAATTGCCGGGGAGGTGGAGGAACAACGCCGATGAATGGCGGCAGGGGGGGAGAGGAAGTCGTGGGTTCGTGCGATTGGGGAAATGTCGAAGATGGAAGTGGCTAGGCTGCTACGTTTGTGGGGGGAAAATTGAGTTTGGGGGGGGGGGGGTGCCATAATATTAAAGGGATTGGCGGGTTAAAGAAACATATTTGCGGCGATATTATTCGCTACTATAATATCTTTAACCGCTGCAACAAGTAAATGCATCCGAGTCACGACATTCTGTGATTTTATTACGGCAAAAATAATCGCTGTTACAAGGCCCACGGCTACAATAGGCGGCATTCTTAGTTTTGATCATTCCGGCGAAATTATTCGCTGCAATAGTCTATAAAGTCGCCGCAATTAAGAGAATTTCGATATTAGTTGAAATCTAAGCGGTGATCACGAAATCGCTGGCAATAATGACCAATGCCGGCGAGTTTTTCCCTGACCATAATAAATTTGCTGAGAAAGGAGCATTTTCTTGTAGTGAAACTAGTCAGGCCTTACTTTCATGACAAATTATGTCCAATATCTTCACGGGTGTGCAGTCATTTCTTTGACGAAAACACCATATTTTCTTTGTTGTGACTAGCTAATAATTTGAAATATGTCACATGCATGAACAATTAAGAGCATTTTTATTAGTTTAGGCAAATCCATCTTTAAATTTTAGTTAATATTCCACTTTTTCACATTTGTCCAAACAATTTAAATTCAGGTTGCACATTGAATTAGTCATTTATTCCATATATAATAATAAAATATTATTATTGGAGGGAAAAATATTATTTTAATTCTTCAAGCAACTATAGCCTTCTATATTTATTTGAGTAATAAATATTATTTTAATCTTTGTCCAAGCAACTATAGCCTTCTATATTTGGCTAACTACTGTACAATAAATCTAAATATTTTTGAAGATGCCTAAGCCAATGTGGCTGCTTTTTTATTCAAATTATTTATTTGGCTAAGTCATTGAGAATGCTCTAACAGCGTTTTTTTTTTTTTCTCATTTCATTTCTCCTTCCCATTTATAAGACTCAATTTGTACTTTCTTACCCTTTAACCCTTATTTAGATAGAAAAAATATTTTATTTATTTCATTTCATCTTATTATTATAATTTTTTTAAATTTTTATATAAAATATAATAAACAATTCAATTTTTTTAAATCTTAAAATAATAATAATATTATTAAAAAATAATATTTTATTTAACTTACAACTTTAATGTTTATGGCCATTTCACTCTCCCAATGAATAAAAATTATTTTTTTAATAATATTTTATTTTTTATATAATAAATAAATAGATAATCTAACATGAATATGGAATATAATTAAATGGAATAGACAAAAACATAATATAATCATATTAGCTAAAATGAGAATTTAGTTATGCCTATTCCTCAGTTTCATATAATTTTTCCCTGGGGAGTTTCAATCATTTGGCACTAGGCCCGATTCTTCTATTAGGCAAAGTAGGAATTATCTAAGGCGCCTAATAAAATAAGTATTTAAAAAATAATTTAAGGTAGGATTTAAAAAAAAATACTCAATTAAAAAATAATAAACTTAATAAAAATATTAAAAATATTAAAAATATTAAATAGATATTATGTTATTATTAATTCTAAAAACTATCACACATAATAATTAGTTTAAATACTCTCATTCTAATAATACACTTCTTTTTTGACATTATTAATTTAATATATAATGTGAAAATTATAAAGAGTAAAATTTAATTTTTGAGTATTAATAAAATATTTTTGTATGATCTTTTAAAAAGGCAATGACTCACTTTTTCTCTAATGTGTAAGTTATTTATAGAACTTTATTGACAATGATAATTATAATTGCTTTTATAGCTTGTTTAGATAAAATATTTAGAATATATATGAATAATAGTGATCAAATTCAGCTATTTTATTATCTCTTGATGAGAGTGAAAAAATTAAATTTGAGAATATCTAAAAATACTTGAGAACATTTGTGTTCTTAAATAACTTCTAAAAATTTAATGTACGTCTTATAAAACTGGTTAGATTTGATAAAATATTCTTTAAATCAAAAATTTTCTAATAAAAATCAAGTCAGTTATTAGTTGAAAATATAATATAAAGTCTTAATCAATAAATTTGGAATTATTTTTATGTAAAAATAGAATATAAAAATTAAAATTAAAATAATTTTATTTTTTAAAATAAAAGAAGCATCAAACTAATTTTTAACCTTAAGCTTTGAGTCGGCCCTATTTGACACATTGTCTTGTCAAGAATAGTCTTAACATTGATGATGTTATTGTTGACATGGAGGATGTTCCTTCATGTATTGCTCTCTTGTTGTAAGGTTTTGATGAATAAAATTGTTCATTTCAAAAAAAGTAAAATGTTTTTAAGTATGCCAACATACGAACCAGCTAGATCCTATACGAATTTAACGTAGCATTAATGAACAAATTTAGCGTGGTAGGTACACACGGCGGTATGTACACGGTGCGCACACGCTGACGTGATTTGAAAAAAAGGAAGACGCTGGGATGGGCCTATTTGATCTTTATTAAAAATAATTTATTAATAAAATATAATAAAAATATAAAAATATAATATAATATAATATAAATAATATAATATAATATAATATAATATAAATATGATAATATAATATAATATAATATAAATATAATAAAAAAATAAAATAAGATAATTTAAATGAGAATTCGGTTTTAATTTAGGTGGTGTCGGCTACTACCGGCGAAGACGCCGGTGTCCCTTTCTCAACTAAATCGGACGGATCAATCTCCGGTATTTTTCTTGAAAAAAAGAAAGGGATAATATGTCGAAAAGGGAGAGAAATCAAATGGCAAAGCCCGCGCTTAAGAATCGGAACAAACAAAAAAAACTCAGTCCTTGCCGCCGTCGGGATCGAAGGATCTGCCGTCGCCGGAATCGGAGGAAGCTGCCGTCGGAGTAGAAGGTTTTTGGTATACTCGAACATCCCAAGGTCTATTTGCACTAGTTTTCCTGGGTATGGAGATAAAAGAATTAGCCCCTTTGAATGTTCAGTGATATCTCGCCCTTCTGATATCACTGAGCTATAGAACTCAGTGTTTTCCTGGGTTATCTGGTTTGATGCATTCTGAATTATAGTGGGTTTGCGTAAGAAGAATTAGCTCCTTTCCGATGGAGATGAATTAGCCCATTTCCCATAGCCAAGCAAAACCAAGATCCTCCAATAACAGATACACGATTCTGGTGGGTGTGTTTTTGCTTTGAAGAATATTAACCCATTGTCTTGACTATGCTTGATTTTGCTTAGTTTTTGGTTGTCTAATGTGGAAATGTTGTTTGAATATCCTCGTGAAGCAATCTGAGTACCCATTGAAATATTTTTTCATGGCACCCATTGAGACAAAATAGGCATTAAATATTCCACTGCTACCATCTCTCTCTATCTGTCTATCTGTTAAATTGAGATAAAATAGGTATTAAATATTTTACCTTGTCAAATTACAGACAAAGGAATTTTAGTTTAGTATTCTCTGCTATGATCTCTTCATTCTAAGTTTATCTACTAGCTAGTAGATAATGTATAAATCCAATACATTATCTAGCTACTAGCTAGAGATAAGCACGTGGGTTGCGTGGCCCATTAATTGCCACAATTGACCATTCAATTCATGAAGGCACGATGGCTTGTTTTTTAGCGTTTGTTATTTGAGTTTGGTTCATTATCATCAGCTTATCTCTACAGAGAATGTCCATTCCGCATTGGATTTGCGGGATTTTGCCTGCCTGTGGCTTTAAAGTTTGGAAATTATTTGTTATATTTTATTTTTTAACTTATCATCTTTCAAAAATTAATAATATGAATACTATGATCACCTTTGTGTTTAAATTAATTCGCGTTATACTACTCGATCTGGTCATTATTGTATCAATGTCTGGAATGTACCTGAGCACTTAATTTGGATACTCTGATGCTCTGATGGGCTCTGTGATGCATCAATTGGCCGTGATCTTTGCTGAAGTTGAGCAGGAAAATTAATTAATAGTACATACATGCAGTGTTCTATAACCCTTCTTTGTCCTGTTTTTGGAGTGTAAAAGATCCAGACCTCTTGAAATTTTTTTAGTTATCCTTGTTTGTATTTGACTTTGACAATTCTTCAAGTTTATGTGATTACCCTATAATCTTAGTAATGGTTATTTCAGAAACACACTGAGCATGGAAAAAGGGGAAGAACACCCATCTTATGTATGGATTACTCTATAATCTTAGTAATTATTACCCTATAATCTTATGTAATGACTTTGATTTTTGTTATTTATCACCAGTCTGTTCATGACAATTCAGCTCAACACATTAGTGGAACTCAACTCTTAGAAGCAATAATTGGGACTCAAGAAAGTGTAATATTTCGGCACTTTTTCAATTTTAATATTGACATGACACTAAAATTTGTATATTAATCTTGTATTTTAATCTTTACAGATACAATTTGGATTGGATGGATCGCAATCAGTTAATATTGGATTTTAGGAACTATTAACAGATGTAGATTGATGGACATCGAGTTATTTTATTCTTTTTTGTTGTCAATCTGGTTGTAGTTAAGATTCATTGTCCCTTTTTGTTGTAAACTGGTTCTAACAGATGTAAACTGATGGAAACAGTTCTGATTTTCTTTGTAGTATTTTGAATTTCTGATGTCGTAAGAAAAATTGAAATTTAGTTTTGATTGAATTTCTATGCTTGCAAGAAAAGAAATTGGACTCAGGTATCATATATATGATTTTGTTTTTAGTGTTGCCTCAAGACATATAAGAATTTTTATTGTTGCCTCAGGTATCCTGCAATGTGTCTCTAGATCAGATGAATGGTATACAGGGGGACGTCACAACAATGCTCCTCCTTTTATGACTTTAATGGATGGCTCCCACCCACCTGAAATAAAATCTGGTGAACAGTATATTCCAAAATATAGATCATTCAAAGTGTATTTATCTCAAAAACATGCATTCTGAAGAAGAGTGTCGTTTCCAATTCATACATTAAATAAATTCATTTGTCTAGAGACATGTTTTCATACATTTCACAATTCAGAGTACATAGCAACTAATGTCTAGCACTATTTCAAAATCACTTATAGACAACTAAGTAACATGCTCCAACAAATGCAAGAGCCCAATAAACTCGGCATAGTATGCGTGATCTTTCAGCTTCACGTACAACATGTACAACTTCTAGCATTAATCTCTTTAATATCTCTTAACAATTCATTGTGGGTTTCTCGAAGATCTGACATCTGTGTTGATCCGCTTTTACCCACTTGAAATAAATATTTTGACAAAATAAATATTTTGACAAAATATTAGATGCACATAACATTAATAATTTAACTAAATATGAATTTAGCTACCTTAGTGTTGTACTTTCGGCAACCCAAGAAAGGCCGGCCTTGATTTGTAGGAGCATTTGCTTATCTTACTAGGGCTTCAACCTCACAGAAGCAAAATTGTTGACCAAGACTTTTGTTTAGGAAAAGATGAAGATGTCGTCGTGGTGGTTGATGAAATGCTCTTATCAGATTACCTACAGCTGCCGTGACGATCCCTGTCATAAATATTGAATTTAATCAAAAAACCTCAATTCAGCATATAGCCAAGGTCTATGCACTCAACAGATCAGTTCACATTCCTTTTACATGATCAAGCAATACTGAAAATTTTTAGTTATGTTGTTGATTGAATGACAATTGTCATGATCTCTCCATTTAAAGCCTTCAAAATCTGTTACATGATTTTACTCTAACATGGTTGTTTTTTTTCCCATCCAAACATTCTCAGCAATTGGTATGAAGAAGCTATGTTTGGTGGTATTAATGTAGATATCATTGTTCTCAATATGTTGGGATTTCTTAGAACCAAAAGGTAACAATAGTCTTTAAAGAAATCAATGCACCATCAAATTAAGGGAAGAATGTAAATATCATTAATATCAGTATAAATTGATCATCTCCAGCTAGCTTGAAATCAATCATTATGAAATGAGGCAAAAGTAGAATATCTTCTCAGAATATAGCAGATGGAACCAGAACGTTTCTCAGAATATAACAGATGGACCCAGAACGTAATTGTGATTAAATGCTACTCAAATATCTTCTTAGCTAAATGGTCACCGACTAAATGCTACTCAAATATCCAAGCAATTGTGATTCCATCGACTAAAAACTACTGAAATGAAAACATTAAATAAGAAATAAACATGAGCCACCAAATGCACTATGAGCTAATTAATGGACATGAAAACATGAGCTACCAAAACGAGAAACCGAAATGAAATCAACTAAAATGGATGGGTTAGATGCCGAAACCAATCTGGAATAACAAGTCACTCCAATGTCCAAGATAAATAAAAACTATGAAACAACAAGCTGCTACAATAAATATAGGTATCAAACACAAGCAATGAAGAATGAACCAAATCCAAACACTGAATTTGAAGCTACTGGAATAAAATTTACTGAACTGAAAACACAAGATAAAACTAAGGAAGAAAAGAACTCAATCCAGCCAAATAGTCTATGGATCCAAATAGGCAACTGTATCGGCAAAGAGAAAAATTCACCAATCAGCCGGTAAGGGGAAACCCAAAGAGAAAAATAAAAAATCTTAGCACCAAATAATCCCAAAACCTAAGCACCAAAATTCACCAACAACAAAATCTAACCCATAACGGCAAAGAGAGTATAAATATGAAAATATAGAGTATAAGAAGCATTTGTACAGAGCGAAGAAGATGCTGCGAATTTCCAAAATCTAACCCGCATCTTCAAAATCGGCTTTTAGTAGTACCTCGTCGCTGCGAATTCCCAAGATGGGAAGAAGAAATGAGTTTTAATAGTAGCTCATCACTGCGAATTCAAAATCGGGTTGTGATGCTGCCGAATTCGATCTAGGGTTTTGTTTTAGTTCTTTCGAAATTTGAAATGGAGGGGGAGAGATGTGCGACTCGATCTAAGATTTTGTTTTGGGAAGTTTGGAATCAAAGGGGAGAGCTGTGTTAAATGGAGGAGGAGAGATGTGCGAGACTAGTGCTCGATCTTGGGAAGTTTGAAATGGAAGAGCTGTGCGAAATGGAGGGGGAGAGGGGAGCGGTTCTAGTGCTCAACCAAACGCCCCGTTTCATTTAGTCCACGTCAGCAGCGTGTACGCAATTGTCCACAATAGCGTGTACAAGAAGAATTTCTCTAAAAAGCATGACCGTTTTCCGCTGGATCATTGCTGCAAAGCATTTTTTCCCTTTCAGTCACTTCAAGCTTTGGTTCACAAATAAGAGTAAAGTTACTATTTTTTTTTTTCTGTACTAGTTGCTTTTTTTATTTTTTAATTTGTTCATTTGATTTATTTTCAGTGCAATTTGTATTTTATTTTTTATTCAAAATTTTTTCAAATATTTCAAATATTTTTAAAAGAATAAAAAAAATTAATATATCAGTAATTACTTTCTTAATTATTAAATAGTTTTTTTTATACAAAACTAATATATAAACAATCAAAATAAAATAAGACATCATATTAATAGCTTTACAATAATATCAATTCCTACCAGTTTTACATGATAATGATAAAATTATTATTTTTTTGTATTTACTATTAATTTATTATTTTTTAGTATTTAGTATTTTATATTTAATAATTAAGAAAATTATTATTAATATAATTATATTTTTTTCAATGATTAAATATGTTAAAGAATTTCTTAAAAGAAAATAATAAATATAATATAAATAATAAATGAGTAATGATAATAACCTTATCACTACCAAATTCTATGACGCAATCTTTTCTAATCGGTAGCATTGACAGTGAAAAGAACAATTCTACATAGAATCAAGTTATCGAAGTCGATCTTGGAGTGAGCTGACATTAGTCAAAAAAACAAAAATTTAAAACAAGCCATCAAAAACGGGTTGAAGTCACGATTAAATAAAGGGAAAAAAACAATTCTACATAGAGTCAAGTTATTGGAGTCGATCTTGAAGTCGGCTGACCTGGCTATTGCCACGTCAGTCAAAAATGAAAAAAAAAATTGAAAACAAGTCCCAAAAAAGTGTTGAAAGCGAGATTAAAGAAAGAAAAAAACATTTCAATCGAATCTCGCGCTTTAGAGAAAGAAGATTTGTGATTTCCCTCTCAGCAAACCCTCTGGCCATCTTCGATCCCAAACTTTGACCGCTTCAATTTTCGAAATTGCTTTTTCCCCTCCCTGAAATCGACTACATTTATCCCCTCATTCATCTTCGATTGGTTTTGCTCAAACCCTAGAAATCCGACTTTTTGATGGAAGAATGAAAGGGTAAAAGTAGTTGATTCGTATGTGGTTGTTATCAAAAAACCAAATCGAAGTCTTTTTGCTCCTAGTATCACCTCTTCTTCCTTTTTATTCATTGTTCTTGTAAAGCAAATTGTATGATTAAAAGAAAAACAATAATTTAAATTCCAAAGCTTTCGTGTGTGGTAATGCTTCCTTTGCTTTACTATTCTTGTTCATGATTTTATTGTTCTTCTTCCTTGCTTGTTTCATTATTATCGATCTATCACTGATAAAGTTGGGTGCTTTTGGACCTCAGGTCTCTATAAACTGGAATGTTTTATAGACTTCGTGGTATTCTTTTTGTCTTTTGGAAAAAACCTAATGGAAAAAATGAATATTGATTTTAGAAGACGTTCAAACCGCAATTTTCCTTTCTTCTAAAATTGGATGAGAGTTATTTGACTATTTTTCTAGTTTATAGCTTCCGTTCTCCCTTTTTTCCAAGTAAAAGCAAGAAGCTGGGGGGGGGTTAGATAATTGTAATAATCTGTGGTTGATTCTGATAGAAAAATGTGCAACAACCTGTACTCAAGCTTTGGAGATATTTCTCTAATTGTGACATATTGGTCCATATGATTATTTAATTGGCAAAACAGTAATGATATTTGCTTCACTGCTTTGTTCTTTGTAGCTCAATCTTGCCTGCTCAGAAGCTGAAAATGTAGAACGCAGAAAGATAGTTGAACAAGTGGAGTATCTAAAGCACACAAAAAAACCCTTAATGGATATATATCCTCGACATCAACATCTTAAGGAAGTGAAACTTCGTAGTTTTAGTGGATATTCATTTGAATTTTACCTTGCTCTATATACCTGCTCAAGAAAGCTAGTGTTCTTGAGAAGATAAGCATCGATCAAGTCACTTGACTCTATTGGGGAGATGGTGAACGTGCTATTATTGATTTTGGAAAGCCTGAAATCAAAACATGGCAGATTTATAGCATTTTGTGTTCGGAAGTGCCATCTACTACTAGTTTAGTGCTTTTGTGATCTTTCTTACCAACATTTTCCCAAAGGTTGGATGTGACTATGCTTTGAAAACTTTGTCATTTCACAGTTATGAGAGTGATGGTTTGGTTGTTACTATTTTGTTCAAAAAACCTAGAAACAAAAATTTTGGCCAAGGTTTTACCTTCCTTTTTTTTTTGTAGGGACTTATTTGCTGTATTCCAATGTCATGCGACATCCTCTGTTTTACTTATACATACATACATATATATTATATATGTGCATCATCATCTATTTTTTCTTTTATTCTTGTTAGGAAAAGGTACTTAAGTGGCTGCGATGAATATGAAACTTCTATTATTGAGGTTGTTTTTTGTTGCTTGAGTGGGGAGATTATCGTGTTGTCCCTGTAAATTGATTCTTAGGATACAAAAATCTTTAAACATAATTCTGGATAACACTCTTTTAACAAGATCCCATCTCTTCTTTAGGATCGATATGGATTGGACATGTATCTAAAAAGCAATATACAAAGCCATTTCATAAAATTACAAACAATAAAATCTAAGAAATAAATCTTTAAAAAAAATAGAATTATAATTTATGAATAATGATATACATACATCTCATTTATCATTAATTTACCACTCTTTTTAATTTTTAATTTTTTAATTTTAATTTTAAGTTTTTTACTTATTGATTAAGAAAATGATTATTATTGAAGTATATATTTTTTTAAAAAAAATCTTAATGATTAAGAATGTTAAAAAATACTGAAAAATAATAGTAATAATAAAAATATATACACTTTGAATGATAAACTAATGGTAAATAAAATGTAAGTGTATGATTACTCATAATTTATAATATTTATTAGAAAAAAGGGAAGGGGAAAGATTGTCTTAGTAATGATGCATTGACATAATTGATGGTGCGTTGACATACCAGGCTAGCAAAACTCAAGCAGTAAACTAGTTTAAATGCTGGCAATAAATCAACTTTTATATTTATTGTCCTAGATCCAGTTTAAATAATGTCCTAAAAAACTTTAGGTTCAATTTAGGAGATTTATTACATAAATCTTTTAGAACTTTTAGATTTATTGTCCTAGATCTAGTTTAAAGGTTGCAATAAATCAACTTTTTAGATTTATTGTCCTAAAAGTTTAAGGTAAAAGTAAACTAGTTTAGTGCGTTGCTTTTGCGATTTATTGTCAAATTTATAGCAAAAATGTAGAGATCATGCCCAGGAGATTTTTCTTGCAACCCTAAATGTAATAGGCTCAATTTCATAAGTCTAGTAAAGATGTTAAACTATATAAGTATCTGAGAGACAATTAAGAAAAGATTAAATAGAGACATAAAATAGTTAAATTTAAGAATGGCACAAAATTAAGATTTTTTTTCTAGTAACAATACCCTGATAAATGGAATGGACAGAGATAAACTATCATTAAGTTTCAACATTTCAACATTTTTGGCATCACAAATTTCAACATTCTGTAAAGGATAACATCGAAATATCATCAAGTCCTTTCGACTGAGAAAACAGCCTCTACCAAAAAACTTAAAATGAGTTAGAAAATAACACAAGCAAACTAAACCGTTTTAGAAATGGACAATTAGCCAAAATTCTATCCACATTCTCTTGATCTAAACTTGTCCGTGCCAAATAGATAGATGAAAGTGGGTTCAAACACTTGAAGCTTGTGGGAAGGCACAATCTGTAAAAGTACATGACAATTTCTTTATTTTCGCTCATTTCCCCACTTGAGCAAATAGCCAATGGGAAAATTGATAGCGCTCATCATACGGATCATATTCAAACAGGTTGGTATCAAGTTTTTCAACATGCTTATCAATTACATTTTGAATCCATTGATCGACACAACTATAATTTCCCTGCAAATAATACTCTAGCCTAAAGGAATCAACCTTTTTGCCAACATGGAGTTCCAGAATATGATTAACACACATCACAAATCTATTCTTTTTCTTCTGTTTCCATTTGGTAGACTACTGATCGAAGTGGTCCCCCCAAACATGTTTTTTCTCATCTAAATCAAGTTTAGAAGAGCTCATCCAAAGGTATCTCCATCTTTTTGAAAGGATTCCAGTAGCTACCACCTCCCCCAACGACATTAAGGATAATTAAAGAAAGAATGCCGTCCCACAAGCTACTAATCATATCAACCACTAGGGTACTGTCACTCTATTAGCACACAAAATTAATAATCAAAAGCCCCGTAAATCTCAACAAATTTACATACTTATTAAACCAATCATAATTTCCCATGTTTCAATATATCTATAAATATAACAAGCAAGCAGATGTACAGAGAAGGAAAAATAATAAATACATACCTCAAGCCTGGAAAATCCAGAACAAAGCCCAAGGTTGTCATCCCTGGGGCCATTAGATAGTGTTTCCTCCCATTTTCGCTAATACCCATCATGATAATCCTCTTTGATCTGGACTCAATCTTCACGATTTTTTCCAAAAGACAAAAAGAATACCACGAAGTCTATAAAACATTCCAATTTATAGAGACATGAGGTCCAAAAGCATCCAACTTTATCACTAATAAATCGATAATCGAGAAACAAGCAAGGAAGAAGAACAATAAAATCATGAACAAGGATAGTAAAGCAAATGAAGCATTACCACATACGAAATCTTCAAAATTTAAATTACCGTATTTCTTTTAATCATACAATTTGCTTTACAAGAACAATGAATAAGAAGGAAAAAGAGGTGATACCAGGAGTAGAAAGACTTCGATTTGGTTTGCTGATAACAACCACATACGAAATTGACTGCTTTTATCCTCTCATTCTTCTGTCACGAAGTCGGATTTCTAGGGCTTGAGAAAAACCAATCGAAGATGAACGAGGGGATAAATGTAGTCGATTTCGGGGAGGGGAAAAATCAGTCACGAAAATTGAAGACGGCCGGAGTTTGGGATCAAAGATGGCTAGAGTTTGGAATGGTGATGGCCGGAGGATTTGCTGAGAGGGAAATCGGATCTTCTCTCTCTAAAGCGTGAGATTCGATTGTTGATTGACGTCAACCGACTCCAAGATCAACTCCAATAACTTGACTCTATGTAGAATTGTTCCAAATACAAAGAAAAGAACCCTAAGCTACAAGGGAAAAGCCGTAGCAAACTAACTGTACAAGCTAATTACCTTATGCCATCTGTAAGTAAATACAAAAAAAAAAAAAGAATTACAAAGAATGAAATAAAGCATAGAATTATATCTATTATGTACAAAGAATAAAAATAGCTTGTAACTTGAGTTTAACGACATGCAGCTTTTTCTTCATCTTCTAACACTTCTCATAAGATAAAGCATAAAGATTAACTATTTCCATCTTAGATAAATGTGAGTATAAGAGGTATGAAAGAAGATGCTTGGTAAAAATGTCAGCTAATTATGTTTAAGATGAGATATGAATTGTGGTGATGCTTTCTTCTAGTATTTTATCTCTAATCAAGTGGTAATCAAGTTCAATATGCTTAGTTCTTTCATGGAATATTGGGTTAGCTGCATTATGAAGGGCGGCTTGATTGTCACAATAGAGAAAAGCAGCTTGTGGATGAGAGATGCCAAGATCTTTGAGTAGATACCAAAGCCATGTCAATTCAGAGCAAGTAGCAACCAAGAATCTATATTTGACTTTAACTGAAGATCTGGATACAACAATTTGTTTCTTTGATTTTCATGAGATCAAAAAATCACCCAACAAAACATAGTAACCTATCGTTAATCGACAAGAATTTAAGCAAGATGTCTAATCTGAGTCACAAAATACTTTAAGTTGAGGTTGAGAAGAAGATGAGAGCAAAATGCATAGACCAGGGGCAGATTTGATATATCTCATAATTTTATATGCTGCTGCCAAATGAGTAGAGGTAAGCTTATCCATGAACTGACTTAATAGCTATATAGCAAAACAAATATCAGGTCTTGTAATTGTAAGATACAACAATCTTCCAATTAACTTCTTAAAAACAGTAGGATCCGAGAGGGGGGTGCCTTCACCCTTACTGATTTGAAATTCTGATCTATTGGAAGCTTAAGTAGCTTGCATCCAAGCATGACAGAGTCAGCTAAAATGTCCAATGCATATTTCTTTTGACAAATGTAAAGACCTTTGTTAGACCTGAAAATTTCTAAACCCAAAAAATAACATAGAGAACCAAGGTCTTTGATCTTGAACTTATTGTCGAGAAATGTTCGAATAGAAGCAATGGAGTTAAGAGAATTGCTAGCTACAAAATATCATCCACATAAACTAAAATGGTAGTGAATGAAACTCCAATTTGCATAGTAAAAAGACTATAATCAAATTGGACTGAGTAAATCCAAATTCAAGAAGAAAAGAGGTCAATTTGGAGTTCCATTTTCTAGAAGCTTGTTTAAGGCCTAAGACTCTTAAGCAACCTACAAACTTGATTGGGGTGCCCTTTTCATACCCGGGTGGTTTCTTCCTATATATCTCCCCATTTAAATTACCATTAAGGAAGACCTAGATTATATCGAATTGATATAAGAGTCAACATTTAATGGCAGTAATACTAAGCAAATATCTTGCAGTAACAAGCTTAGCAATAGGGGAAAAAGTGTCAGTGTAATCTATTCCCGCTTGTTGGGTATAGCCTTTGTCTAGCAACTGAGCTTTTAAGTCTTTCTACTAAACCATCATACTTGAATTTAACTTTATAGACATACTTACAGTCATTCCTCCCTTCCTTTTGGCTAAATCAGTAAGAGTCTAAGTTTGATTATTTTCTAAAGGTTCAAGTTCATCATTCATAGCTTCGCACCAACCAAGATCATTGACTATAAGTATGACTTACCATTTTTAGGAGTAGCAATCCTGGAACCCGATAGCGTTGGCGAGGTAAGCATGACTTATTGATAATAAAATCTTTGAGGTATTATGGGGCTATCCTAATTCTAGTTGACCTTCGAATAGGAGGGTTTGGTGGTAAAGGATCAATGGAATTTCTTATGTGTGGGCTGGTTGTTTCTGAATTTGAAGTAGAAGGAGAAAAGATGTTATTGGGAGGAGGAGTGGTTGAGTGAGTGTTTGATGAAAAATCAAAAGTTGTAGGAAATTGGGGTAGCACAAAACAGGAAGGAGGTGAGGGAAGTGAAAAAATAAGTAAAGAGGGAGGGTCGGTAGATTGGGAGGGAAGAGGAGTAGGGGAATGAAAACAAAGATAAACTCATGAAAAACAACATCCCTAGAAACAAAAATCTTATTGTTATCTAAGTCTAGAAATTTATATCCTTCAGTACCAAAAGGGTAACCTAGGAAGACATACTTACTACCTCTAGGATCAAACTTTTTTCGACCATTAGAAAGAGTTGTAGCATAGCATAAAGAACCAAATATTTTTATGTAAGTATAAACAGGTTTTTGTTTAAAAAGTAGCTCATAAGGGGTTAAATCATTCAAAAGTGGTGTACGAATTCTGTTAATGATATAAGTGGTTGTTAAAACAAATTCATTCAAATATTTAAGAGGCAAACCAACTTGGAATAACAAGGCTCGAGACACATTAAGTAAATATTGGTATTTTCTCTCAACAATTTCATTTTGTTGAGGGGTTTCAACACAGCTTTTGTGATAGAATATGCCTTTTTGGTAGAAAAGAATCTCTCATGTGAAATTCAGGGTCATTGTCACGTTCTATGATTTTTATTTTCTTTTGAAATTGGGTTTCAACAAGATTATATGCTCAACACACTTTCTAGTTTCAAATTTGTTGTAAAAAGATAAAACCAAGTTGTTCTTGAAAAATCATCAGCTATTGTCAAGAAGTATTTAGAATCATTATGAGCTACAGTTGAACAAGGACCCCAAAGGTCACAATGAATTAATTCAAATATTTGGAAAGATAAATGAGAACTTTCATAAAAAGGCAATTTATGAAATTTTACTAAAGGACAAATGTTGCAAGGATTTTATTAATAGAAAAAATTTGATTCCTTACAATGGGGCAGAAACCAACCTAAGTCTAGAAAGTGATAAGTGACCAAGGTGACAGTACCATAAGTCAAAATTGTCTATCCTATTTGTAATTGAAGTAGAAAAAGGAAAAGCTTTGTAGTATTTATGTGAGTGTGCTAAAATACAATTGGTTAAATCTGAAAGTGAAATTGTTGTGCAAAGGAGATGGTAAAGGCCATGCTTAAGTTTAACCTTTCCAAACGTTGTCCAAGGAAACGAGTCCTAAATAAATGTGGTGTCCACGACTCCCCCCTGAGATTTAGAGGGACTCGTGATACCAGGATGATCTTCATATGTGTCAATCATCCCATCGCGTAGTGCTTCAAGAGTGTGTGTGAAACATGTATATGTTTACAATTAAAATTATTCGTAGCGAAAAATAAAGAGTTATTCATTCTAGTACTAGAAAATTTAAAAATTTACAAACTAGTCTAAAGTATAACTCTTTAAGTGGAGATTATACAAATATCCAATAGAACACAATAAAAGATAATTAACAACATCTGGGATTATAATTCCTATATTCGACATCACACAAGTCTACTCTTCCGGCAGAGCCTACCTTTCGGGCTCATCCTCATTCTCATCCTTTGCATCAAAAGCTACGATTTCATAAAACGGAATCGTAGGTGGACTACATACATTACATGATATGCGAATCTCAGTAAGCAACAGTCAATCACACAAATAAATAGCCAAAAATCAATAATATGTACAAATATTATCAACCAAGTAATTTAATCCACACAAGACTTCCTTTCCCAGAAAAAAATCCCACATGATCACCAAACCGCCCTTTTCCATAAAGGAGCAAAACACAACACACCAATGTCCTTTCCCAGAAAGGACCTTAACATAACTAATCGTCATTTCTCATAAAGAACCTCATCAATAAACCACCCTTTTTCGGAAAGAAATTCATCAACGAACTGTACTTTCCCAGAAAGGAACTCATCCACAACCGTCATTTTCCAAAAAGGACCTCACACACAAACCTGCCAAAAACTCAGTTTTTGGCTCTCAACACATTTCTATTTTCATTAATGCATATATACCAAGGTCTTCCCTAAGGACTATTCATACACCCTAACTCTCTTCGTCATACCACGGGTAACGACCGTGCATATGACTTCGTAACAGGTAATGTCCAGCTAACCGTGCTAAGTACATACTATGACCAATCATCCCCTAACTTCTACCAGCAGAGGAGTCACGGATTTGACACAAGAGCGTTACCATCTCATCCGATCTCGTTGTCACCCAGTGTCAACCCAGGGGACGTCACGCCATTATATTCCGCTCCTGAGTGACCAGATGAGCTCCATCAAGATAACGCTCTATCTCGACTTGGGGTCGTGATATACATGCACCCAACAACTACACCAAACCAGACCAAAAACCACTTGACAACACAACCTCAGAACACCTCACCATAATAGATAATCAAAGCAAGCAAGAAATAATATATATGCATGATAAACAAATATTGGATGACATGACAATATTAAACAAGTAAAATCATCCATTCAAACATTTATAAATTCAACCATTAATCCATACATTCAACAGATAATTTTCACAAATATATCCAAGCCTAAAATAATTCCAATTACGGGGTTATCCCATCCTCCATTTAACGGCCTCAAGTCCAACCAACCTACTCCCAAACTTCATTAGTATTATTAATCAATTAATTAACACTTCAAGCTACCAAATAAAAAGGTTAGTACACAATTAATTAATCTAATAAAAGACAACCAATTGACTGTAACTTATAGCGCAAGTAAGCAATTCAAAGGATCAAGCGCGTCGGTCCATGATCCATAACGGGTAAACTCGTATATTATTCGTCTCCTAGCACAGCTAGTGACGACTTAGACTAGGGTACTCGATTTGACATCGGAAGTTAGGAGAATACTCATTGGAGGAAATGTAATCTCATGGCGATGGTGGTGAGGCGGTGCAACTACCGGAAGGTGGTGGATCTAGCTCAAAAATGTGTGTAAACTATTTTCAAATTTATACACATATAAGAGCACTCTCATTGGATTGGCTAAAAATCATTCTTTAAAAATTGCACTTTTATACAAATATAAAAAAATAAGTGTTATATTTGATCAAATATGACAATAAAATATGTGAAAAAATGTTCAAAAAGTATTTTTTGTGAATAGTAAAGTTTAAACTTTATCCAAAAAGCTAAAACAATTGTCAAATTTGGCAATTATTTTAGCTTTTTGACAATTATTTTAACTTTACTATTCACAAAATATACTTTTTAAACCTTTTTTCAAAATTTTATTGTCATATTTGATCAAATATAGTACTTATTTTTTTATATTTGTGCAAAACTGTACTTTTTGAAAAATGAATTTTAGCCAATCTATTGAGAATGCTCTAAGGGAGGTGGGGCCATGGATGAAGGAGTTGAGCTAGGGGGAAGGTCGGCTAAGGTGGGGAGTACTTTGGTGGTGGTAGTGACGCCGGATGGTAGCAAACCACGGTGGCACAAGGTGAAACTCGTGGGCCACAAAACCCACTTCGTGGGTTGCATGCTTCGCCAAGGGGGAAGAAGGGAAGGCCAAGGTGGCTTGAAGTTGGTCACCGCTGATGCCAGGTGGCTACCGATGGTGGTCGAGGACACACATGACAGCTATAGGCTGCGCGAGATGAATGACTCATTTGGAGACCCATTTTGGGTCTAGCTTGCATGGAGGAGAAGAGGGAGGTTTGGGGAGCTGTTGATAGCAAGGTATGGTCGTCGAAATGAGGGGAGATCGTTGGTGGGGGCAGTGATACTGTTGGGTGGCTCACAGCGGAGCTACGAGAGCTGGAAGCTTAGAAAATCTATTTCAGGTTGGGTAGCTCATGTGCACGGTGGGGTTGTTGTGAGGTGAAACCGTCGACATGGATGTGCTCATCGACGATTGGTGGTTTAGGGGTGATCGGCGGTGAGGCCTAGTAGCCGGTAGTGAGGGCTGGAACCGAAACTGCTAGAAAGGGAAATAGGTGCGCGGGAGAGAAGAGAGAGAAAGAAAAGAGAGAAAGAGAAAAGAGAGAGAAGAAAGTGAAGGGCTTGGGCTTCATTTTCGGCTATTTATAGGCCCGACGTCTCGAGTTCTTCAAATTGACAAATGGTGTACTTAAAATACTCATCTGAAAACATGTAAAATCAACTTAACTTAAAAACACTCAAGGGAGTTAAAATAAAGTATTATTTCAACTTAACTTCATTAATTAAAATGATGAAACTTACTAATTATTTAAAAAAGTAAAGGCATATATTTAAATTGGAGATTTAAAACATAATTAAAAGCTCATAATATTTTAAACCAACTTATAAAACGATCTTGTACAAATATGATATTTTTGGAGCTCTTCAAGATACCACCCAAAATAGATTAAAAATAATAAGACCTAATAATTTAATAAGTTAAAATCAATAAACCAACCCGAAAATGTCTAATAAAATAAAATACTCATTGAAACAAAATAAAACACAACAACTTAAATTATAATAAAATTAAAACTATTAAATCAAAATAATAATGATGATTGTTCAACTGAAAGAACCAATAATAATAATTAAATAAAATAACTAGAAACACTAAAATTAGAGATTTCACAAACCACCAATAATCTTAATAACTAAAACAATAAAAATAAAACCACCAATAACTTTGAAAATGCTCGGTCGCTAACACTAAGAACCAATGTTTTGAATATCGTACCGATAGGAGTACTAGTTAAGGCAATAGAATGAAATATTTTGATACCGATACTGTTTCATATATCGTTTCAGAATAATTTATATATAAATACATATATAAATTATATTTCAAAATAATTGTCAATATATGCATAGATTATATATATATATATGTAAATATTTTAGTCTGAAGTGAGGTAAAAAATAGCAAGAAATGAAAAAAAAAAATCTGGTATGGCTGAAACATAGGCCAAAATATTGGCTGGTACAATCGAAATACTAGCTGGTATAGCTGAAATATATGCCGTAATGAAATAACAGTATTTCTACACCGGATTACTGGCCGGTGCGGCATATTTTGACCGTACCGATCGGTACGGTACAAAATTAAAAACTATGCTAAGAACTCCAATAAATCTCAAATACCACAATCACTCATTTCCCAAAGACCTACAAATGTTGATCCCTCCCATTTACTCCACTAGGTGCTTCTATTATAATCGTATTAGTCTCCAAGTGGTATATCATGTCTCGGACTCTTAACACAGTTTTGTAGTCCGAAATCTCCATTTCTACAAAGATCCTAATACAACCTCTCGAAAATCCTAATCTAGGACTCTTAAAACAAGGGCATACACTCTCCAAAATTTATATACTCCCAACTATCACATGTCAACCTTCAAGCATCTACCATCAAAATTACAACTTCATGCAACGAACAAATGATCATCTACAACCATAGGCATTCCAAAATAGATTCATAACAATATAACAAAGAATAAAGATTTAACACTTACAAGAGTATACCTTAAACGTAATTCCAATAACCTCCTTCAAATGATTCTAGAATTCAGAAACCCCAAGCACTATATGAGACCCAAAACAATGCACGATAGATAGCATATGAAAACACTATTTTCCCCTTTGTGCTTTATGAAAACACATAAAGCACAAAGGGAAAAATTTACTACATAAATAAATACTAACGATTCAACAAAACGAGTCCACCTCACTTGCCAAAAATAAAGTCACCAAAAGCCTTCACTAAAAAGAACAAGGAGGTTGAATTAAAAAGAAAAGACAGAAAATGAAATAATGAATAAAATTATGTAATTCTTCTCAAAGTCAACTCTAAATGATCTATTGTAGTAATCTCAAAGATTTAAAAGTTTTTAAACGGAAAGTGTCATAATAAAATAAATAAACAAATTCTAACAACTCACTAAAATAAGCCCATTGAAACCAAATAAAACACAATAATTGTATAACCATAAAAAATAATTATAATTATAACCAACCCACCAAAACTAAGATAAATCCAAAAAGTATAAACAAAAGGCACATTAAATTAAAAAGTACAACACAATAGAATAAACATTTAAAATCTTAAAGTATAACTTAGTAGGAATAAACTACAGAATGATTAGAATAATAAAATAAAGTAAAAAAACCAGACAATAAAACAAAAAATTTAAAACAACAATTTTTTTGGTACAGTTCTTAAGTAACGTGTGGATTTACCCAGAGTCGAACCACTTTGATACCATCTGTGGTATCCACAACTCCCCCCTGAGATTTAGAGGGACTCGCGACACCAGGATGATTATCATACATGTCAATCATCTCATCATTTAGTGTTCAAAGAGTGTGTGTAAAACATGTATAAGTATATAATTAAAATTATTCGCAACGAGAAATAAAAAATCATTCATTCTAGTACTAGAAAATATAAAAACCTACAAACCAGTCTGAAATATAACTCTCCAAATGAAGATTATGCAGTCATCCAATAGAAAGCAATAAAAGATAATTAACAACACATAAAGCAATAAAAGATAATTAACAACATCTAATATTATAATCCCTATCTTCGACATCACACAAGTCTACTCTTCCAGTAGAGCTTGCCCCTTGGGCTCATCTTCATTCTCATCCTTTGCAGCAAAATCTACGATTTCATAAAACAGAATTGTAGGTGGACCAGATACACCACATGAGATGCGAATCTCAATAAGTTGCTGTCAGTCACACAAATAAATAGTACAAATCAATAATATGCACAAATATTATCAACCAAGTAATTTAATCCACATACAAGACTTCATTTCTCAAAAAAGAATCCCACATGAACACCAAACCTTCATTTCCTAGAAATGAGCGAAACATAACACACCAATGTCTTTTCCCAGAAAGGACCTCATCAATAAACAATCATTTCCCAGAAAATTATTCATCAATGGATCGTCTTTTCACATAAAGTAACTCATCCTCAACCGTCCTTTCCCAAAAAGGACCTCACACACATACCCGATAAAAATTCAGTTTTTGACTCTCAACATATTTCCATTTTTATTAACATATGTATACCATAGTCTCTCCTAGGGATTATCTATACACCCTGACTCTCTTCGCTATACCACGGGTAACGACCGTGCATGTGACTTCGTAACGGACGATGCCTAGCTAACCACGTCTAGCACGTACTATGACCAGGCATCCCCTAACTCCCGCCAGTAGAGGGCCACAAAGTCAACACGAGAGCATTACTATCTCTTCCGATCCCATTGTCGCCCAATGTCAATTTAGGGGATGTCATGTCAGTATATTCTACTCCCGAGTGACAAGAGGAGGTCCACCAAGATAATGTTCTATCTTGGCTTGGGGTCGTGATACATATGCACCCACCAACTATACTAGACTAGACCAAAAACCACTCAACAACACAACTCACCATAATAGATAATCCAAGCAAGTATGAAATAATATATATACATAATAAACAGATATTGGATGGTATGACAATATTAAACGAGTAAAATAATCCAATCAAACATTTATAAATTCAACTATTAATCCATCATTCAATAGATAATTTTCACAAATATATCCAAGCCCAAACATATTCCAACTACATCCTCCATTTAACGGCCTCCGGCCCAACCAACCTACTCCCAAATTTTATTAGTATTATTAATAAATTAATTAACACTTCAAAATGCTAAATTAAAAGGTTAGTACACAATTAATTAATCCAATAAAATACAACCAATTGATTGTAACTTATAGCGCAAGTAAGCAATTCAAAGGATCAAGCGCATCGGTCCATGATCCATAACGGGTAAACTCGTATGTTATTCGTCTCCTGGCAATGCTAGTGGTGGCTTGGGCTAGGGTATTCGGTTTGATACCGGAAGTTAAAGAAATATTTATTAAAGGAAGGAGAATCTCATGACAGTGGTGGTGAGGCGATGCAACTACTGAAAAGTGGGGGATCTAGCTCAAAAGGTGTGGAAACCCATTTTCAGATTTATACACATATAAGGGAGATGTGACTATGGATGGAGGAGCTGAGATAGGGGGAAGGTCGGCTGAGGTGGGGAGCACTTTGGTGGTGGTGGTAACGCATTTCGTGGGTTGCATGCTTCGGCCAAGGGGGAAGAAGGGAGGGCCAAGGTGGCTTGGGGTTGGTCGCCGGTGATGCCAGGCAGCTATTAGTCATGGTCAAGGCCACACATGGCGGCTATAGGCCGCGCGAGATGGGTGACTTATTTGAAGACTCATTTTGGGTTTAGCTTGCACAGAGGAGATGGGGGAAGTTTGGGTAGCTCACGTGTACGGTGGGGCTGTCGTGAGGTGACATCGCCGGCATGGACGTGTTCGCTAGTGGTTTGTGGTCCATGGGTGACCCGCGGATGAGGCCTGGTGGCCGATGGTGCTCAGCGGTGAGGGCTGGAACCGAAACTACTAAAAGGGGAAAGTGAGTGCGCGGGAGAGAAGAGAGCAAGAGAAAAGAGAGATGGAAGTGAAGGGCTTGGGCTTCCTCTTCGGCTATTTATAGGCCCAACATCTCGAGTTATTCAAATTGACAAACGATGTACTTAAAACACTAATCTAAAAACACTCAAGGGAATTAAAATAGAATATTATTTCAACTTAATTTCAATTTATAACATAATATTCCCCATCATTAATTAAAATGATGAAATTTACTAATTATTTAAAAAAGTAAAGGCATATATTTAAAAAAGTAAAGGCATATATTTAAATCAGAGATTTAAAACATAATTAAAATCTCATAATATTTTAAAACAGCTTATAAAATGATTTTGTACAAATATAATATTTTTGGAACTCTTCAAGATACCACCAAATAAAATAGAATAAAAATAATAAGACTCAATAATTTAATAAGTTAAAATCAATAAACCAATCTGAAAAGGTCCAATAAAATAAAATGCTCATTGAAACAAAATAAAACACAACAAATTAAATTATAATAAAACTAAAATTATTAAATCAAAATAATAGTGATAACTATTTAACCGAAAGAACCAATAATAATAATTAAATAAAATAACTAGAAACACTAAAATTAGAAATCTCATAAACCACCAATAACCTTAATAAATAAAACAATAAAAATAGAATCACTAAACCAAAAAGTAGTAATAATACAATTCAAAATGAAAGAATCAATAATAATACATAAATAAAACAATAAGATCCATAATTACCAGCAACATAAATCACCAACAATATGATAAAATAAATAATAATTTATACTAATAACAATAATACGTAGAGTACATAAAACTTGGGATATCATAATAAAACAACAAGTTGAGAAGAAAAGTAAGCAATATTTGAGAGAAGTGGTTAATTTGGTTGCCGAAATCAAATTAAATTTGAAAGAAGGAACACATAAAACATCCCTCAAAATAAGGGTGTTTGTAATTTGAATGTTACCAATATGGGTAACTAGAGCTTAGCTACCATTTGGAAGCTTGATTGAGTAGTTGACAATGGCAGCTATTGAAGTAAAAAAGGAGATGCTATAGACCATATGATCTGTAGCACCAGTGTCGAGTATCCAAGGGACACTGAGAGAATGAGGTGATGTGTGTGTGTGTAGAGAAACAAGAAGATATACCAGAGTTCTTGTGATAGGAAGCTAAATGAAGGGATGGATTAGAGGGTGGTGTTGAGTGAAAGGCAGTGGCGACAAGAGCTTGATCCTTGGGTTGAAGTAATGCCATAAGCTGTTGATATTGAAGTTTGGTCAAGCCAACCTTGTCTTCACTGACATCCTTAAGGTTAGATGCAATAGAGAAAGTAATCTGATTAGCAATGAAACCAGAGGTTTGCTACTGCTTGTTGTGGATCTTATGGCCAAGAGAGTATCCATTCAGCCCATGAGGAATTGAAGAACACGGTCCCTCTAATGTCGATCCAACAAATGTTTCATTGAGCCACAAGTACAAATGGATAGCGGGTCATGAATAGAAAATTCATCTCATAAGCTTTTTAATTTACCATAATAGATACTCATCGAATCTGTGTCTTGAAGAAGAGAAGCCAAAGATTTCTTAAGTTGAAAAACCCTAAGACTATTTTGTTGAGAGAATCTCTCATGAAGGTCAACCCAGATTTCCTAACCATCATCCACGAAGATAACACTTGAGTTATCGGTGGTGAGGAGGTTGGAAACAAGGGTGATTGCAGGGCTATTACTATGCTCCAAACAGAAGGGATTGGCTGGATCGCCAAAGATGAGAAATCAGGACAGAGTGTTCGAATTGGTTTTAGGGTGGGAAACAAGGGAACTTGGTTGGGTAAGAGGTTTGTGTTGTGTTTGGATTTGACATTGGTTGTTAGCTCTCAGTGGCTCTCTAATACCATGTAACAAAAAGAATAAGAAATCGAAAGGAGGAGAGTAGGTTCAATGGAGGCAAAGATTTCTTTGTCTTCCTCAAATTCTAGAATATCGAATACAATAAAAATTCCTAAGCTATAAAGGGAAAAGCTATAACAAGCTAATCGTACAAGATAATTACCTTATACCACCTGTAAGTAAATATATATATATATATAAATTAAAAACTGAATTACAAAGAATGAAATAAAGCACAAAATTATATCTATGCTGTACAAGGAATAAAAATGACTTGTAGATTGAACTTAACGGCATGCAGCTTGTTCTTCATCTTCTAACACAAAGAAGCTAACAAAAAGAGAAATGCTATTATATTATCTCAACACTCATTTTGATCATTCAAGTACATAATTGTTTTTGAAAAAAAAAAATTACTTAATGATTAAGGAAGTGACTATTATGATATTTTTTTTATATTTTAGAAGAAAAATTAAACATATTTAAAAAATGTTTGAAATAAAATGTAAAAAAATAAAAAATTGCAAATTATACTAGGAGTCGCAACAAATAGAAAAATTAAGGAGGCAGAGTATTACAGTCTAACAGAAATGCCATTGATGGTATACCGTACACCCCATCAACTCTCCACAACCCATCCCCTGATACAGCCAACAGAACAGTTATGGATGGTCTTGCGATGGTCAAATTTACTTTGATCCCATATCTTTGATACCAAAAGGCCCTTCTTAATCTTTTGTGTGAAGGTTTTTTGTCTTATTACTTTTGGGCCACTTCCTCGTGTTGGGTCATTGATCCATACTTTTAAAAGTTGAAACTGTTATTTCTGCTAAGGCCTCCTATATATCCCACGCCCAGTATCTTGGATTCTTGTCAGCACGCACAAAATGTTTTCTTTTGTATTTAAAACTCATTCCATTGTATCTAATTTCATGATTTTATTAAAAAAAAATATTATTTGCTCCTACTTGAGATCCCTACTAGGGATCCTAATTTTTATTTTAATTTTTTTTTCAGTTTTTTTAATATTTTAAGATCTTAAAATATTTTTTAAAAATACAAAAAAACTACAACATTATTTAAAAACACTTACTTAAAAATCATGTGAAAAGAAAAACTAAAAAAATGAAAATGAAAATCGAGATCTCTAATAGGGATCCCAAGTAGGAACAAGTAGCATTACTTTTTAAAATAAACAATATAACTTTTTCAAATCCCATAATAATAATAATAATATCAAAAAATAATATTTTAATAATATTTTATTTAACTTTTTATTTTTCATTTAAATTCATCTTATTTTATCTTATTTCATATTTAAGTCCAAACAGATCCATATTTCGAGCAACATTAATAGTCTTTATTTAGGACTATTCATACAAGTCTATATAATCTTATCTTTAAAATATTTAACAATTACAATAATATCATTTTTAAAAAAGTACTTTTTTCATTTAATAAAAGATCTGCATAATATAATGTCAGAGTTTAAATTCAAAAGCTCATTTAGTGGGAGGTTGTGTAACTTTTCTATTGTAAATTCTACTTGATATATATACTTTTCTCAATTAAAGCTTCGCAAGATAGAAATCAAAGTCGTATGGTATAGACTTGAAAGGTGTAGGTTCCCAAAAGTTACGGAAAGAATTTGGAGATGCGTGAGAAATGAATAATTACTTATCATTGATTTATTACTTGTTTACTATTTTTATTATATTTATTTTTTTATTATTTTTTTAAAATATTTTTTTAACATTTTTAATCATTAAAAAAATTTTAAAAAAATTATAATTTTATTAATAATAACTTTCTTAATTAATAAATAATTAAAAAAAAAAGTAATAGAAGAGTGATAAATGAATAGAAAGTATATCATTATTCGTGGGAAATGTAGATGCGGCCATACCTATTAATTAATTTCAGCCCAAAATTGTGGGAAGTGCTGAAATCTGAGATTCCTGTCAAAAGTCCGGTCCAATATTTTATGGCCAACTGCGTGCCGTTTTTCATGCCCTAAGAAAATTTCATTTTCGTCTGTAAGAGTCTAAGACTATACATATTAATTAGGTTTGCCCCGCAAACTACGGAGAGTGAATATAAATTATGAAGTCCATGGAATGGAACGTTGATGGCTGACTAATGCCATATTAGTAGTTCTCATTTCATACTTGAATTCCACTCTAACTTAGTAATTAAATATTATAAACTATGTTTTTATTTTCCTCTTTGTATTGGGAGGAAGCAAAGAGCTAGGAAGTTGCTAGAAGTCGTTGTTTACCTATGAAAGATGGCCTAATTGTTTGACCAGAAAGTTGAAGACGACTTCAATGTAAAGGCAAGTGGTGTTACGGCAACAAGAGACGCCATTAAAGCAATCGAGTGCATCATTCTTGCATGCAATATTCCTAACTCTGCCAAGAAATTAGGCTTCCTTGACTCTCACAATATATATATATATATGTATTTTATCATCTCATTTCATTTAGCTTATTTAATAGACAATTTTTTCAAATTTTTATATAAAATAAAAGAAATAATTCAAATTTTTAAAATTCTAAAATAAAAATAATATTAAAAAATATATTCTAATAATATTTTATTAAATTTTAATTTTTATTTTAATTCATCTGATCTCATATATAAAAATAAACGAGTCTAAGTAGCTAATCATGCATATAATATTTATGATGTCATTTATGGTTACCGTCCATGAGTTTTTTGAGCTTCTAGCTACTAGCATAGGAAAAAAGAAAATTGGGGACCAACATGACCTGTAAATTCCAAGTGCAATAATGTAATCAAATCGATGTATAGTTGCCTTTAAATCTTTGGAGTCAACTTAATTAATTTGTTTGGTTTTTTATTTAGGAATTAAGATCACTCCTAATCAATTTGTTAGATATGTTCCTTATTATAAAGAACTATTATAGACTTCACGTACAACAAAACTAGTAATCAAATCGCTGATGGCTGAATGCATTTTTTGTCCCTGATGATCAGTCTCTAATTATTACTTTTTTGTTTGACATGTAAAATTATGCAGGTTTTCATTTAAATGATTAGTGCATCTTTTTTTTTTAATCATCTTTTCTTATTATCTATTTTGTTTTAATTAAATTGTTATATTGTCTCTTAATTATATAAAATTACATTTTTAACCCAAAGATTTCTTTCAGAAAAAATTTAGGTAAGTTTTCTCATCCTCTTATGCTATGACACGCTTGGACTAGGTTCATGTCCGATTCTTATACTATATCATACGAGCTATTTAGAAATAAGACCATCTAATAATTTTTATGCCCACTAACATCTACAAAGTTTGTTCCAATCATTAAGGATTATCGTGCTAACGAATGTCAAATAACGTTCTATTCTTGTTCATTTCTATTTTATATTTTTCATAAGTTTAGTTCAAAACATTCAACTTGTAATATTATCTTCATATATATATATATATATATATATATATATATAAACTAGGGCTGTACAGCAACTTGTAATAACGTTCTAATTCATTCTCTCCCTGCCGATCGATCGGTTCCTTGCTGGTGACATGCTCCAACGACTGGTCTGATCGATTCTCGACTGGTTCCAGCAGTTCCTATACACGGCCCCTAACACAAACAATGTAGACCTAGACATGAACCTTGTAGCAAAAAAAATATATATATAAATGAGTTGTAAAGATCAATTTTATTAACAAAAAAATAAAAATAAAAATTACATCTCCCTAAAACAAGTTAACTATCTTTTTGATATTCTGATCATACGTTAAACACATATATGCCCGTAGCTAACAAACACAAAACTTCACAATGATTGTATATATATCTCTAACTTGACTTGTTAATAAACCATGTTTTGATTCAGATGTCTATCTTTGGCTTGCTATATTTGCTACTATTGATTTAATAATTATATTTTATAATTAACAAAATTGTAAAACACTTTCACATTTTTTAGTTCATTATTATATTAACAATTATTATTTTTCCTCAATGATTCTCAATGTGATTAATTCCAATTGATATGCATTGTAAAGATATGGCCTTATTTATCTTCATAAATGAGATAAGATAAAAATTGAAATAAAATAAAATATTATTCTTTTTGGGATTTGAAAAATGTATTTTGGGATTTGAAAAAATCGAATTGTTTATTATATTTTATATGAAAATTTAAAAAATGTAATAATAAGTTTGAGCTAAGATAAAATGAGATTATATGGTTTTAAAAAACAAACAAGACCTATATCTTTCCATATAAAAGATGTAGCAACACTTATACTAGGACATACATACGGGTGGGTAACGGGTCCATCGGAGTGGGGGACGGGGGCCTTCCACCCATATTTGGCCTCTACTGTTGGGGCAGGGGTGAGATGGGGTGAACTCCCGCTCCCGTATTTTATTAATATAATATGTATGTGTTGCCCAGATGACTAACACAAGAGGGGAGGTGAATTGAGTTGTATTTAAAAAATAACAATTATAAATCAAATATATAATATAAAATATAAACAAAATATTAAACAACAATAAATATAAATAGTAAGAGTAAGAGAGAAGCAAACTCAGTATGTTAATGAGGTTCGGCCCCACTGCCTACGTTCTCGTCTCAAACTACCTCTTGAGTATCCCCAAATCTACTATTCAATCTCCTTTAGGTGGAGATAGAAACCTATTACACCTTTGAGCAGCACCGCTCCAAAAAATCCGTGTAGAACACCCTCTACACTTCCAATCACCTTACACTTGTTGATTTAACTATTCCCTGTGTAGAACACTTTCTACACTTCCAATCACCTCACACTTGGTGATTTAACTATTCCCCGTGTAGAACACCTTCTACACACACAAGGGTTATACACACCCTTTTACAAATACAAGAGTTGATAGTAGGTAGACTATCAAAGTACACTGCTCAATGAGTGAGATAGAAACAATACAACGCAACCTATATCTCTCTCAACAAGAACAAGAATTAAAGCTCAAAACTTTAGAAAAGAGAGAATGAGAGCTTTGAATAAATGATGCAAAACTTAGCAATAAATGTGTAAGCTCTTGTTGTGAATTTTGCAAAACTCAAGTGAGCTATTTATAGGCAAATGAGTTTTCAATTTCAAATTTGAAAAGATTCCCATGTCAAAAACATCATCATTCATTTTTCAAAAATTTCAAATCTAATATTTTTATTTTTTGCATGTGACAAAAGGAGCACACTTTACTTTTCAAAAATTTCAAACATAATCTTTTACTTTTTGCATATGACAAAATGAGCACACTTTACTTTTCAAAATTTTCAAATAAAGACATCTACCTTTTGCATAAGTCAAGAAAAACATCCACCACTTTTGAAAATATTCAAATAAAACATGCACATGTGAAAGATGACAATCAATCATCTTAATATTTTCAAAATTCAAATCTTTAATCATGTCATGCACATGTGAAAGATGACAATCAATCAGCTTTCAAAATTTTCAAATTTAATTTTCAAAATATTCATGCATATGTAGAAAATGTATTTTAATGCTTTATGATAAAATATTAATTTTGAGCCTTAATCCTAATTTCAAATTTTTTAAGAGATTTACAAAATTACTCTATGATTTTAATGTGAACTTGTTCCCTTCTTGCTAATACTTGCTTCCTTGATGTGCTTGATTCTATTGTGTGGATAACTTGAACTTGAGACTCCTTTATTCTTTGAATTCATTTGTTATCATCAAAATCCATGTGTAGATTTACATGAACCTTGAAACCTTGAGTTCAACAGTATGATTAATAAAACTGCAGAACGTTTATAAAAAACATTATGTGAAGAAATACAATAAACACAAATTAATAGATAAGATCTTGTTTTTTTTTGTTGAGAACAAGAGAAAGAATGAGAGAAAGGGCAACGAAATGGTAGAAGACTCTAGAAAAAGAGGAAGAAATAGGTGTGTGTGTGTGTGTGAGAGAGAGACAGAGAGAAGAAGAATATGGAAAGTGGAAGCTCAGCAGCACTAGATGTATCAACTTGAGATTGAGAAGAGAGGAGACCGGTGTACAGACTAGAGATGCATTTATAGGGGATGAATGCAACACTTAGGGTTTATTTTGATTAAAGTGGAAATGTTTGCATTTTAGATAGGGGCACGAGCTAGACTTGATCACCGATTTTGGGTACACATAAATTGGGCCTAATTACTTTTGGGCTCCAAATAAGAAATCCTAATTTTTTCTCTCTCTTCTTCTTTGCCCGTGCCGCACAATGCTTCAGTTAGACCTTTCTCTTTCTTTTCTTCTCTCCTTTCTCTCTCACGCGTCCCTTCCTTCTCTATCTCACATTGCACAACACCTCAATAGGTGACAAGGGGTTGCGAAAGTGGCTCAAGCTGCACGTGGGTGGTTGAGGGAGTGATGAGGTTGAGCCAATGGTCCACAATGGCAATGATGGTCCATGACTGGTGGCAACATTGGCTTGCGTGGGAGCTGCCAATCAATGATGGTCCAAAACTACCGACTGTAAGTCCCTAATTTTTTAATTTTTTTTATTGTTTGTTGAATGTGGATTGAGTTTGGAGGATAAGATTAAAGGATAGTGGGAATGAAATTGTGAATTGGGGTTGATATTGGAGGGGGGCGGGGGGCGGACTGTTGGAGATCCACCCCTATACCTCCATCAATGGACAAGATATTCTGCCCCCGCATGGATGAGGCGGACCATGGGGGCGAAAACTAACCCCCTGCCCATGTGACAGCAGTGGGTAGCACCCTTAGACATACTTGTCTTGCATAGTCTGACCAATACATTACACAGGAATTTAGCCTTTGTTTAGGATCCCCAAGCAAGGGCATTACAACCAATACATTACTCAAGAATTTAAAGTATTGCATGAAAATAAACTTTGCTTGAGATCACCAAGCAAGTCCAATCCGAATGACACATTAGTTGGTCACTTCGAACATTACAAGAAAAACTTTGTTAAAGATAATTGAGCAAGGTCATTCTGATAGATACATTGCTCGGTAATTTCGAGCATTACTAGATTAAGATAATCATTTTTCGGTATCACTGAATAAGATCAATCTAACGAATACACTGGTCAATAATATCAAGCAGAGCAAGAATTTAATCTTTACTTAGGATCACCAAGCAACCCAAGTCTAGTTGACACATTGATCTAAAATTCCCAGCATCGTAAGAAAATTCCCAGCATCGTAAGAAAGTATTCATTACTTGAATCACCGAGCAAATCCAATTTGACGGACACATTGCTACTCAAAAATCTTGAGAATTGCAAGAAATAACCATTATTTGGGATCATCGAGCAAGACCAGCCTGATTAACATATTGCTTGATTACGCCATCTTTAACCGAACATGCACGCCTTGCACGTGAAATATAGACACACACACACACACACATATATAATACTAGGTGCAAGTTCTAAATAAATAAGTTTTGTGCAAACCTTTTATTTTTTGTAACTTTTCATGGTAAGTACACTTTTTAACAAAGGAATTATGTGAGACTAGTCTAGAGTTTGTATAAATCATTAATTACGACTATCACCAGACTTGCCTTGCTTCAGGTAACCTCTTCTCCATATGATGAATAATAGATTTTTTTTCAGTAACAACATTTGTTCTTTTGACCATATTTAAACTATTCTTAGAAACATTTTCTGAAGAAAAATAGTTTTTAAAATATATATATATATATATGTTTTTGCATATCATGCATTTTTTCTTTCCATTTCCTTTTAATACGTTATTTTTCTTTTTCATTAAAAGTAGCATTTTTCTTAATTTATCAGAACTATAATCATTATAAAAAGAAATTAAATCAATTTCAAAAGCTCCATTTATCACAAATAATTACTACTTGTGAATATAGGAGCAGAAAAATCATAAGCAGTAAGAAGAAGAGATCTCTTGATCTTCTTTAACAATATTATCTTTTTTTGATAATCTGTACTTTTAGTAGTATAATAAGCAATGGTAACTTGGGAGGCATTACTAGAAACTCATTTTAGCTTCAAATCAGGCTTAATGGTACTTTCTAGAAAATCATGGAGATCTTGATCTTTCCTTACTAGATTTTCTGAAGCAGTAAATCCTACGAAGGAATTTCTTTCTTTCATTGATCATCTAAAATTAATTTGTTAACCTTATTATCAAAGCTTATTTTATATTAACAAAACCATCAAAATATTGCCGATCAATATAATCAAGGACGTTGATCTCATCAGAAACGAAGTTAGCAGACTGAGATCATGAAAGATGTCGTTTGTTTGATAAAAATTTCTTTCACGATTTTCTTATTAAAGGTTATAATTAATTCCTGCATCTTGGTTCTATTCAAGTTGCTCATGTTAATTAAGCCTCTTACTCATAAGGATATAAATATATACTTATGTGCTTCTATGTCAGATTTTCTTTGTTTGATGATCCTGTTCATTTTGATTATTTTTCTTATGAAACCATATTTGTTTTGGATGATTCTATAATATATTTATATAAGGCTTTGACTTTGACTATTTTGACATCTGGATATGAATGAAAGTAGTAATTAACTTCTTGCTACATGGTTACCGTATTTATTATATAACGTTAATTTAAATCTAAAGTTGTTTTGTAAAATTCAGGTGATAAAACTTTGCAAACACAAAATTATACTCGGCCTGATGCTAAGATCTAACTAATTAATTCCAAAAATGATTAATTGGAGAAATATTAATATTATTCTACCTAATAAATTTTGAGAAATATTATTTTTATATGGCTTATGTATCTTTTGTATATATGCCGTATATAAATATTATTTGTATATATTTTTTGATCTAATTCTTTTATTTTATTTTATTTTATTTATTTTTTAATCTTTTTTTAATATGTTTTTAAAATATTTTAACTAACGTGACATTTTTACCATTTCATTAATTCTGTAAAAGATATACGAAACTTTAAACTCCTAGCATTGCCCATAAATTTTATTGAAACAGGAACGTCATGAATCTCAGCCTATTAAATAATTTGCTTTTGGTGATGGGATCAACCTTGATTACATTAAGTAATATCTTGATGTTCCTGGTCGAGGGCGGTACAGTACTTCTCCCCAATATGAGGTTACTTAATTAACAGCTATCATCGGACTTAAAGTACTGTTAAAATAAAGTAAGAATAATATTACGTACAGTTGTACAGTTATAAATGACATATAATTATTTTAAAAAAAATTAATTTTTTTTTATGTAAATCTTATATATATTAATTGTTTTTAAATAATTACATGTTGATTATAATTTCATGACACAGCATCTATCATTACTTTAAAATAAAAGTCTGTTATATATAACAGCTATCATCCGCCACTGATTGCGGCAGTCATTGACCAGTAATATCTTGTGTGGGTCATAATGATGACTCATAGAGAACTTTCAGGACCCAAGTGGGGTCACACCAAGGACAAGAGGTTCACTAACGTCTAAAGTAATGGTCTGATATGCATGTTTTTCATTTCTTAAACTTGAAATTCCCCTTGCTACTTTTTCGGACAAACCTATAGTGATCGCTGGAACAATTATATATAAATGCTCCCACCGATCATGAAGCTTCGCAGCTTTACTCGTAAGAGCAACGTACACAAATTCTTTACCAACTTAATTCCGTAGAGCCCCGAGCTGGTTTAGATCACCTCCGCCACTATCTTCTTTTTTCACTAAAACTGCGCGCCATGGCCTCTAACATTAGCTCCACTAGTATGGCCATCCTGGCTCTTGCAATTGCCCTCTTTGTTCAAGGCACTCTAGGTACGTACTTACTATTAATACCAAAACCTCCACTTTAATTTCCTGCTTGATTTACAATATATACTCATATTCTTATTGCTTAATGCTACGATATATATATATATATGATTCATTTTTCTCTCATTAATTTGGAATTTGATATGGTAACATGACTATTGCAGGAGGAATAATATGTGAACATCTAGACCAGGACACATGCGCGTTCGCAGTGTCATCTTCCAGCAAGCGCTGCGTGCTTGAGAAGCACGTGAAAAGGAGCGGAGAGGAAGCGTACACATGCCGTACATCAGAAATAGAGGCCGACAAAATGAAGGAATTGATCGAGACTGACCAATGCATCAAAGCATGTGGGCTCGATCGGAAAACACTGGGAATCTCATCAGACTCTCTCCTAGAGTCTCGTTTCACAGAAAAGCTTTGCTCACCTCAGTGCTATGAAAGCTGCCCCAACGTTGCTGATCTATACTTCAATCTTGCTGCTGGTGAAGGTAATTAAGCATGCATGATATATAAAGTTCTTATTTTTAAATTTATTAACCAGTTCTTTATCTAGCGGTAACTTATTAACATTTTGATTCTCATAATTTATTGGGTAGGTGTGTTTCTTCCCAAATTATGTGAAGCACAAACAAATCCGCGGCGTGGGATGTCTGAGATTCGTAGCTCTGGTTTTGTTGCACCGGGACCCGTGGAGGCTGCGAAATTCAGCGTTGCACCAATAGCTGCCCCAGCACTGGCACCATGCTAGAATAGATCGATTATTTACATGTCTTGGCTGTGCTTTTCAAATCAATAAAACAGAGCTGCGTGCCTCACGTTTAGTACTCGTAGTCTCTGTAGGTGTAGATTAGCACGTAGAAGGTTGCATGGTATCTACATACTCATGCGCCTCTGTGTGATGTATTAGCGCTAATATATATGAATTTACCCTGTTGTTTCTTTCCTTTTTTTTTTTTGTTTCAAACATGAGCTGCCGGGAACAAATTAATTAATATGATTTTTGTACCTATTTGAGAGTGTTTATATATATAATTTGCACATCAGTACTAATGCGAGTACACGCGAGTAAAACTTCGATTAATTAATTTCTATATACAGATCAACAGTCTGGCTGGGAATCGTCATGAGATGATTAACTATAGGTTGAATAATATGGATTGTTAGCGTGGAACAGAAGGCCAAGGTGAAGAGAGAGATGGTATCGTTTGAATTTGAATTTGAAAACGAAATGAATTGGTCTTAACTTATCTCAAACTCATCATTATATTTTTTTATATTTTTATATAAAATATAAATTTCAATACAGTTTTTTTAAAATCTTAATATAATTTTTTTAATTCCCAAATCAAAATTTTTAAATTTTTAAAATTTAAAATTATAATAATATTAAAAAATAAATTTAACTCAATCCATCTCATCTCATTTCTAAATTCAAAATTACCATCTAATTAGATTAACTTAATTAGATGACAATGTCATAAAATTAAGATTAACCTTTAAAACGAAACAAATTAGCTTAACCACGGGGAACAAAAATTCTTTCGCTGTTCTAATTTTGCCGTCGTGTTTGAAGTCATGCCTTCAAAAAGAATCAAATACCACAGCTTTATCAACACGTACGGTTTCCCAGCGTACCTAGTACTTCAAATGTTAATTCTGAGTCACGAAAGCATTTTGTCTGACTATTTTGAGTTCTGATTTGAATTGTACTGCTTTCAAATAATATATAGAAGTAGCATATAATAATTTTGGGTCTTATTCTAAAATTGTAATCAAACATGATTCAGATTAAATATAAACAGATAAATATTATAATGTCATTACTAATTTTATGTACATATTTTTAATAATAATCGCTTTTCTATCTTACGGGCATTAATTTGGTCATCTCATTAACTTTTTGTTTTGAAATAAGTTTTAAGCTGGCTTTCAAGACAATTCTTCATTAATATTTGCCGGCCCCTCGGAGAAAGATAAAGTCTAAGAGCATTAGGATTAGCATTGGTCTATGCATTATACGCATATGCAAACTTATATAATTTGCATAATATGGACTTAAATTTTTTTACATTAGAACATGCATATCTAAATATTTGCATATTATAAATAGTAGAAAATTACTATTCACTCTTCAAATATTATTTTAATATTTTTTTCTTTCTCCTATTCATTAAAATTAACTTTGTGAAATTTATATTAAAACGATTTTGATATATGAATTTGTATTACTTAAATTGATACAAAATGAGTACTAATTGTAAATATATAAAAATAATGATTTTTAAAAAATTAAAAAATAATAATATTTTATTATTATTTTGCCTCAACTATGCATAGGACAATGTAAAAATTTTGCTTGAATAGCAAAATGGCTCTTCAAAATATGTTATTTTGTATATGCACATGTGCGCATAAACCCAATATCAATGCTCTAATGGACCCATCCTCTTAACTATATTCCAAAATGAAAATTCCAAGCAGCTTCCGTCTGTTCATTTTGTCTTTGTTTGAATTTTTCTTATTGTATTTAATGCTTTGGGAGGTTTAACGGTCAGTATAGATTCTAAGAGCATTAATAGTGGTCTAGTTATAGTTGGGCCAAAATCTAATTAGAGAATTTAGTTAATTTTATAAATTTAGCTAGTTATTTTTTAATAATACTAAATAATATACTCTTCAAATCTATCACTATTTTATTATAATATTAATTCTAAGTTTTTTATTTATTTATTTTAATTCTAAATATAATTTGAATATTTAGAAAGTGAGGATCTACTAGCATTTCAACAAAAAGTTTACCAGCGATAGAGTATATGCTCCTATAGGCAACAAACAAGTACGAAAAATAAAATAAAATAAAATAAACTTAAAATAAGAAAAATAAAATAAGACAGACAAACAAATATGAACGAGAGTATTAGAAAATTGTAGAGCTAGGGGGCGGAGAATTGTTTTCTTCTTGTGGGGGCGGAACAACAAGAAGCGGGAAAGAGAATTGTTTATGGTGAAAATAATATTTAATCAATTTCTTGGACTCACCAAATTTGGCCGGTGAATAAATTTTTAGCTAAAATTATTATTCATTTATTGAGTCTATTATAGTGAATTTTTGTGCAACTTTGCTAAATTTTAGCCAAATTCTAGCTAAGTTGAGTCGACTACTATCACTTTAAATACCACATATATATAGCTTCTAAAAACCAAACGTATGGTAATTGGGTGATAAGTAAAAGGCCAATGCATGGTAATTACATTAATAATTTATATATATAATATATATATATATTTCATATATCACACACACACACACACACACACATATATATATTTGTGGGGCATCTTCACATTCTATAATTGCAAATATTATTTCTTTATAAATATATGCACGCCTACATGAGAACGTTATATATATCTAGTATTTTCTTTGTAATCTTACCAAAAAAATATAACAATAAGAGGTGTGAAAAAGTTGCTCCTAGACCAGGTAATTAATGAACTGATAGTTTTTCAATTATTCTTTTAAGGAGGATGAATCTCAAATTTATTAATAAGTTCATACTTGAGCTAGAAGAATTTATGATACAGTAATGGGTCAATTCATTTTAATCCGAACTTGTTAAGATCAAATCCAAACTCATTAATTTCATATCTTGTCCGCATTGGATTTGTGAGTCGCATGTCACATATTGTCACCTTATAATACAGTAATTACAACTTGTGAATATATGTTAAATTAAATAAAAAATTTAAAAAATCTAAAAAAAAGAAAATAACCCGAAATTAAAAACAAGAACTAGATCACCAACATTACTAGTGCCTCAAGCATGCATGGTAGTCCAGCTTGCAGCCAGGTTCGTAGCTAGCTAGGAATTAATTAAGCTCTTCCAGTACGGATGAAAACAAAGAAGACAGAACCAAAGGAAGGCATAACTTAACTTCTTCATATTCATTCTCATGCTTGTGCATTACTGTGATACAGAAAAGAACAAAATTTGGCATTTATAGTTGAGACCCCATTTGGGGAACCATCAATATTGCCATTATAGTGGCAGTCATTGACTAGTAATTGATTTCTTCTGGAGAAAGAGAGAGGGAAGGAGGCGGGCTTAATGGGAGAATTACCATTCAAGCACGGCCTTCCGAGTGGTCGCACATAGACATTAACATCTAGAGTAATGTTTACGATGAGTACCTTAATTAATTTTCTTAGCTTTGAAATTCCATTCGTATTGATCATTGAAGCTATAAATGCTCCTGGTTACCCATGAAGCCTCATAGCTTTAATCCTCGTCGGAAGAAACACATGACAGTCTCTCGCTAACAGCTTTACAAAAACCTAGCCAATTTAGGCTTTTCCCAGTATCTTCTTTTAACTTCATTTTGGAATTGTGCCATGGCCTCCAATATCATGAGCTTGAAGACCCAGGTCATCATATTCACCCTGGCTTTTTCGCTTGCCCTCTTTGTGCAAGGCACTCTAGGTAACATTATGTTATGTTAATTTCCAAATCTAGTAATTTTGTGATCGCATGATATATGTATATCTTTCCTTTGAAACATGACTTTCATGCATTAGGATATATTTATGCATCTCCTTAATCTTAACTGTAGTATTCAATCCATTAATGATGTTGGCATTTGTAGGAGAAATAACATGTGAGAATCTAGAGCAGGAGACATGCGCGTTCGCAGTGTCGTCCTCCGCAAAGCGCTGCGTGCTTGAGAAGCATGTGAAAAGGAGCGGAGAAGAAGCGTACACATGCCGTACATCAGAAATAGAGGCCGACAAAATGAAGGAATTGATCGAGACTGATCAATGCATCAAAGCATGTGGGCTCGATCGGAAAACACTGGGAATCTCATCTGACTCTCTCCTAGAGTCTCGCTTCACAGAAAAGCTTTGCTCACCTCAGTGCTACGAGAGCTGCCCCAACATTGTTGACCTATACTTCAATCTTGCTGCTGGTGAAGGTGAATTTTTATATTTGTTGCACAATTCCGAATTCACGATTGTAAATATCAGTTTTTTAAATATAATTGTCACTGGCTAATTTAGCAATTCCCTTTTTTTATTCTGGTAGGTGCGTTTCTTCCCAAATTATGCGAAATACAAACAAATCCGCGACGAGTGATGTCCGAGCAGATTCGAAGCTCTGGTTTTGTTGCACCAGGACCCGTGATGCCTGCAAAGTTCATAGCTGCACCAATAGCTGCCCCAGCACTGGCACCATTCTAGAAAAAAAAAATGATATATTAATAGTGAAGAGACACCAAGGGCTCAGTAACTGCACTCAACTTTCATGCATATTTTGGTGTGTGCATTCGAGTTGGTTGTGGTATATATATATATATATATATATATATATATATATTAGGTGTGTTTTTCAGATCAATAAGGCCGTGATGTTGTGGAGAGATTAAAAAATATATGATACATTTGTAGAAATGGTGTTGTGGCATCATATGTTGTCACGCATGTGTGCTTTGTGATCATATGGTTTCAAACTAAAATAAATAAAAGGTTTTTTATTTGGCTGTAGGGTCCAAATTAATTCTTCGTGATTATCGAATGAAGATAAGCAAATTAAAATTATCGTTGAACGGGCAAAATCAAGTGGCAAGAAATTACACAGTACTATTCACAACTTTATTTCTGTTAATTGCACTGTTTAACCACAAACAAAAAGTGGACTCTGTTTTAGCCTGTGATTTTGCTCATAACTGTAGTCTGTAACACATGCACCAGTCTCGATCGGAAATTAGGTGGTTTTTGAAAGGCTTCGCTTTCTTTCCTTTTTTTTTTTATAGGAAAGGCTTCAAATTTTGATATCTGTTACCTTAGAACAAAAGGCCCTGGCATGGCCGTGAAATCGAGGAATTAATCTAGCCATCTTTCTATAACTAACAATAAATTTAAATGTGGCTAGACTCAATTATTACTAAAGTCAAAATCGTCCACAAATATTGGTGTTCTTTATTGGCAAGATTCATCAGTCAACACATCAACCCACAAAATCAGAAGACTTACCAAGTGAATCAACGGCTAGCAATTTCCCTAACAAAGGAAACTCCATCTCATGCAATGGCTAGCAACTCCCTTTTTGATCCAATGTATAACATATTATAGCAATTACACTTTCCATGTATATATCAGTTTGTCTAATGGCAATATATGCATCTTGTAATATTTTATTTCAATATGAACATGACAATAAGAAGAGTCTCAGGATACTCACGATCATTGAGATTTTCTATCAAACAACTTGTGTGCACATTATCTTTACTCTCGATTTCTCTCTTTAATTTCTTTCTATCAGAATTGTGTGTAAAACTGTGATGCTCTTCTCTGTCGTGATTGTTTTATGTTACTCATATTTGTTGATGATATTTTACTCATTGGTTCCTCTACTGATTTCCTTCATGAGTTTATTTTGATTCTTAATAGTCAGTTTGCCATAAAAGATTTGGGTCCTCTCTACTACTTCTCGGGTATCCAGATTGCTTAAACTCTTGATGGTCTTACCTTAACTCAAGCTAAATATGCGCTTGACATTTTAGATCTTGTCCAAGTAACATACTATAAGCCCATGGGCACTCTCATGATGGCTAAGGCCAAAGGCCTTATGTCGACAATGCCTTTTTCTAGCCCAGCTCGTTATCGCAGTCTTGTCGGTGCTCTCTATATCTTATCTTTTATTGTCCTAACCTTACATACAGTGTTAACTTTGTATTTCAATTTATGCACTCTCCTAAAGCTTATTTCAAAACAGTCAAACGTATCCTTAGATACATGAAAGGCACGGTTGATTTTGGACCTCATTTTAGTTTTAACTCCACACTTAATCTTCATGCTTTTGCTAATACAGATTTGGATGGATGCTCTATCACTCAACGTTTTACGCTAGGCTATTGTGTCTTCCTCTATGGTAACTACATTCTTAGTTTGCAAAAAAAAAAAATATTATCTCTTGGTTGAGCTCTAAATTTGAATATTATCTCTCGCTTGAGCTCTAAATTTGAATATAGAGCTATGGCCCAAACTACTGCTGAGCTAACTTGGATCTCCTTTTTTTCTTGTGATCTCGGCATCAAGTTACACACACCAACTTTATTACTTTGTGATAATCACCTTTATTACTTTGTGATGATCTTAGTCCCTTTTACATGACAATCAACCCAATTTTTCATGCTTGAAGTAGACACATTGACAATGACTACTACTATGTACGTGAATGTGCCCACTCTTGATCTTCTTCATGCCATCATGTCACACAGCCTTTATACAACTTTATCTTTCTACCAAACCACTTGGGCGCCTGGCTCTCTTTCCTCTTTGCACCAAACTTGACCTCATACTTTGACACAGTTTGTGTTGATGTAAAATTTAGTAGTTGGCAATTGTCTAGTGAAAAACCTAATATAATTGAGTTGTAACTAATGGTGGACAGAGTAAACATGAAGATGATCAAGATGGCTCGAGAAAAACAGAACACAGTGATCTCGCTTGACACTCGCTCGACATGGCGCTCGAGCGAAGTCCAGGCGGAGACTTCGCTCAATACTCGCTCGACATGGCGCTCGAGCGAAGTTCAGGCAGAGACTTCGCTCAACACTCGCTCGACATGACGCTCGAGCGAAGTCCAGGCAGAGACTTCGCTCGACACTCGCTCGATATCCCGCTCGAGCGAAATTCATCTTAAACGAATTTCTCTAGGGTTTGAGCGCCGTTTGAGCAGAAGACTTATAAATACATCCTTAAGTCTTCTGCTGCAGAGTGGAGAAAAATAGAGGAAAAGCCAAGGAGCCCCATTTCATCCCTTGAGAGAAACATCTCCATTGTTTCAAAGATAATTCTCTTGGATTATATTTCTCCCCCACAACACACATTCATAATTTTAGTGAATCCATTGGACTGGACGTGTTCATCAAGCTGGAAGAGTTTTTCAAGGTGCTTGGATGAAGAAATCAAGGTGTTCATGTGAGAAGCTATAAAAAGGTCGGAGTTTCGGCACTACATGCGTGTAGAGATCGAGTGGGTCACTCGTGGTGTTGCAAGACAAGTTTAGATGCTCTTGTTGGTTTATAAGTGTTTCTAAATTAGTTGTAACAAACTAAAATTTCTATAGTGGATTAGAGGTGGTGTCTTACACCCGGAGTGGTTTTAGATTTTGAAGAGGTTCTTCAAATGAGTTTCCACTTCGTAACCAAAATCTGTGTGTTGATTTCTCCTTTGATTGCTTGTGTTTGTTGATTAATTTTTTAAACTGCTATTGTTTTTGTTAAACACCTATTCACCCCCTATAGGTGTGTAAGGTAATTAGCTACCGCTTTTTCAATTGGTATAAGAGCGGGTACACTTCGTTAGGATTAACTTCCTGAGTGTGATCCTGCTTTGGTGGTCAAAATGGATAGGTCTCAATCCCTCTCATCACCACCATATTTTGATGGTAGCAACTATGCTTATTGGAAAGTTCGAATGAGAGCGTTTCTTAAGTCTATAGATGAACGTGTGTGGGTGTCCTTGATAAGAGGATGGAAAGAGCCCGTCACCATTGTTGATGGAGTAGAAGTTCCCACAGATGTGGACAACTACTCAAAGGATGAGTTGAGTGAAATTAACTGGAATAGTAAAGGCCTAAATGCAATTTTTATGGCCGTGTCCCAGGAGGAGTTCAAACGAATCTCCATGTGTAATACAAGCAAAGAGGCATGGGACATTCTTGAGATCACTCACGAAGGAACTAGGGCTGTAAAAAATTTTAAACTCCAAATGCTTACCACCAGCTTTGAGGAAATTAGAATGAAGGAGGATGAAACTTTTGATGTCTTTTATGCAAGATTGAATGACATTGTAAACTCTCGGTTCAACTTGGGAGACAAAATCCCAGAAAATAGAGTTGTACGAAAAGTTTTCAGATCTCTTCCTGAGAGATTTCGTCCCAAGGTTACTGCAATTGAGGAAAGTAAAGACTTAGATGTCATGAAAATAGAAGAGCTGGTGGGTTCCCTGCAAACTTATGAACATACTCTGCCATTGGATAGGAAGAGCAAGTCCATTGCTCTTAATACAATTCAAGAGGACTCAGATGAGTCATTCGATGAATTAGCAATGAGTGACAGAGAAATAGCATTTTATGCTAAGAAGTTCAGAAAAATGTTTGTAGCAAAAAGGCACAGGAGCCAAAGACCAGAGAAGAAGAAGTTTGGGAGATATATTGAGGGGTCAAGCTCAGAGAATAAAGAAAGAGCTTCCAACAATTACATTAGGCCTAACAAGGACAAGACACAAGTACAGTGTCATGAATGTCATGGATTTGGTTACATTCGCTTGGAGTGTGCAAATTATAAGAAGAGCAAAGAAAATGCAAAGATTGCCTCTCTAAGTGAAAGTGAGTCTGAATCGAGTGACTCATCTGGCAACTCCACTCCCAAAAGGAATCTCAACTACATGGCTTTTACATCTTCCGTTGGAGACACTAATCAGTGCAGTGAACAAGCTTCTGATGATTGTAACATACCGGAAGATGAGTCCGAGTGTGAAGATCAATTGCAAGAAATCTATGAAAAACTTTACAAGGAGTGCGTGAAATTGAGAAAAGTCAATAAAGCACAGACTGAAAAGATAAATCAGTGCAAACAAGAAAATGATGAGCTCCAAGGCAAACTAAATGAAGCTTATATCTTGACTGACCAATTGCGAAAGAAAAGTGAGGCTTTGGAAGATGCTATGGAAACTAAGGAAAATGAATTAACCCAGCTAAAGGGAAGATTGCAAGCCTTTTCCACTGGAAAACAAAATCTGGACAAAATTCTAACTCTTGGAAAGCCCTCAGGAGACAAGAGTGGAATAGGATATGTTGGAGGAAAGTTTGAAGTGGGTACGAGCTCGAAAACTCCTCAAAACAGCATGGTGAAAAATCACTCACTAGCAAAGGGAAAGAAAGTCATACATGCACAAAAGTTTGTTTCATCTGAAGAGAAACAAATAGCTCACAACACAAGACCCGTGTGTCATCATTGTGGGAAGTTGGGTCATGTGAAAACAAATTGCTTGAAATTTAAAAGACTCACCAGAAAAGCTCCTAAGGGTGACTTGCCCTTCAGGAAACAACAAACTCACAAAGAATACCGCATTTGTCATAATTGTGGCAAGTATGGTCACATCCGGCCTAACTTCTATGAGCTCAAGAAGCTCTCTGTGAGAAATAAAAGGAGACAACCAAAAGGAGATCACATAAATCTGTGGGATCAAGTCATGGTTCTCACTAGACAAAATGCTCGTCTAAATGCCAAGATAGACAACCTGACAAGTACCCAGAAGGCTGTGCAAGTCAACTCTCCAAAAATCAAAAGAGTGTGGGTCAAGAAGGAGGAAAGAGACACATGTCACATTGCTCACATTGCCTTGAAGACCCAGAACAATTCACTGTGGTATCTTGATAGTGGGTGTTCTCGACACATGTCCGGTGATAAAACTCTTTTTAAGACAATTGAAGAGTACAAATGTGGGACAGTGACATTTGGAGATGGTGGAAAAGCAAACATAATTGGGAAATGTGAAATTAACATTACTGGACTACCGGCATTGAGAGAAGTTCTATATGTTGATGGATTAGAAGCAAATCTTCTTAGCATAAGCCAAATGTGTGATAATGGTGCCGAAGTTCGGTTCTCAAAGATATGTGCGTTGTTTCTGATAACAATGGACAATGCTTGATGCAAGGAACCAGGACCTCTGACAATTGCTATGGTATCGCTCCCACTTCACAGTACAGCTGCAATAGTACTAAAAGTGAGGCCACTACTCTCTGGCATCAAAGACTTGGGCATGTGAATCACAAAAATTTGTCAAAGATTGCTAAGAAAGAAATGGTGATTGGACTGCCCGAACTTGGAAAAGTGGAGACATCTGTTTGTGGATCATGTCAAGTAGGAAAACAAGTTCGAGCAGCACACAAGAACACAACAGATATCCTGACCAAAAGACCCTTAGAGTTGTTACACACTGATCTTATGGGAGCCTCTAGGACTGAAAGTCTGGGGGGAAAGAAATACATACTGGTGGTGGTAGATGATTTCACCAGATACTCTTGGGTAGAATTTTTTAGGGAAAAGGGTGAGACTTCAAATGTGATAAGGAACTTATGTAAGAAGCTTCAAAATGAACAAGGGAACCCTATTGTCAGAATCAGGAGCGACCATGGACGAGAATTTGATAACTCAAGTTTAGAGAAATTCTGTGATGAAGAAGGCATTCGTCAAGAATTCTCTGCTCCCATTACTCCACAGCAAAATGGTGTTGTTGAAAGAAAAAATCGAGTTATCCAAGAAATGGCTCGAGTTATGATGCATACCAAAAATGTTTTTGCTCATTTTTGGGGTGAAGCTGTGAACACAGCATGTCACATTGTGAATAGAGTCTACCCTCGACCCAACACTTCTCAGACACCATATGAGCTGTGGAAAGGAAAGAAGTCAAATGTGAAGTACTTCAGGGTGTTCGGGAGTAAGTGTTACATTTTGAGAGATAGGAAAAATCTGGGTAAGTTTGACCCAAAGAATGATGAGGGAATATTCCTTAGTTATTCCAGAAACAGTCGTGCTTACAGATGTTACAATCTACGCACCCAAACTGTCATGGAATCCATCAATGTGGTTATAGATGATACTCCTAAAGAGGAGTTGAATCAAAATCTAATTGATACACCAAGTGAAACTGCAGAGAACTCTAGTGAACTTAATGAAGATCAAGAGACCTCATCAACTGAAAAAGTTCATACTCACAAGGAGCCATCTTCGAGAGTGAAGCTAAACCATCCTCAAGATAACATAATCGGGAATGTAAATGAAGGGATGAGGTTGAGGAAGAAAGTGATAAGTCAACTAGCTCACTCATGTTACATCTCTCAGATTGAACCAAAAAGGGTGGAAGAAGCCTTAAAGGATGAGAATTGGACAAATGCCATGCATGAAGAAATTAATCAATTTGTGAGAAATGATGTGTGGTTCCTGGTCCCAAGACCTGAAATGCACAATGTTGTAAGTACAAAATGGATCTTCAAGAACAAATCTGATGAAAATGGAATGATTGTACGGAATAAGGCCAGATTGGTGGCACAAGATTATGCCCAAATGGAAGGAATAGACTTTGATGAGACATTTACACCGGTGGCAAGGCTTGAGTCAATCCGAATACTATTGAGTATTGCTTGCCATATGTGTTTCAAACTCTATCAAATGGATGTAAAGAGTGCCTTCCTTAATGGAATACTTCAAGAAGAAGTGTATGTCGAGCAACCAAAAGGTTTCGAGGATCCAAAATATCCTAATCATGTCTACAGGTTGAAGAAAGCCCTGTATGGGTTGAAACAAGCTCCCAGAGCCTGGTATGAGAGGCTAACTTCATATCTTTTGAAGCACAAGTTTCTACGAGGAAGTGTTGATAGGACACTTTTTATCCGGAAAGTGGGTGAGGAAATAACTGTAGCTCAAATTTATGTGGATGATATTGTGTTTGGATCATCTATTGATGACCTAGCTCTCGAGTTTGCAAAAGAAATGAAGAATGAATTTGAGATGAGTATGGTGGGTGAGCTAACTTTTTTCTTGGGACTCCAAGTAAAACAGCTAGATGAAGGGCTGTTCATATCACAGTCAAAATATGCAAAGGACTTGCTGAAAAAATTTGGACTAGATGGGAGTAGCCATGCTAGAACTCCTATGAGCACAAGTGTAAAACTCAGTGCTGATGTGTCAGGAAAGGGGGTTGAGCAATCTCTGTACAGAAGCATGATTGGGAGTCTACTGTATCTCACTGCTAGTAGACCTGACATTACTTTCAGTGTCGGCGTTTGTGCTAGATTCCAAGCAAACCCCAAAGAATCTCATCTTGTGGCTGTCAAACGTATACTTCGCTATGTGAATGCTACAGTGAATTATGGAATTTGGTACTCCAGAGAGTCTAACTCTGAGCTTGCAGGCTACTCTGATGCTGATTGGGCTGGAAATACCGATGATAGAAAAAACACTTCAGGTGGATGTTTTTATATGGGAACAAATATTGTTGCTTGGATGAGTAAGAAACAAAACTCCATTTCCTTGTCTACAGCTGAAGCTGAATACATTGCTGCTGGGAGTTGTTGTACTCAATTGCTGTGGATGAAACAAATGATTCGTGATTATGGCATTACTCAAGGTGTGATGAGCATCTACTGTGATAATACTAGTGCCATCAACATCTCTAAAAATCCTGTCCAACACTCTAGGACCAAGCATATTGACATTAGGCATCATCTCATTCGGGAACTTGTAGAAACACACGCAATTACTCTTGAGTACATTCCCACCGAACATTAATTAGCCGATCTTTTTACGAAACCATTAGATGGTCTTCGGTTTGAGTGTCTTAGAAAGGCGATTGGTATTTGTGCCTTAACACAAGAGATGTAACATGCATTTCATACACACTGCATGCATTTTTTTTTCTTTTGCTCTGTTACTTTTCTTGTTTTATTTCCTTCTTTGTCTTTCCTTTGAATCACTTGTCTTTCCTTACAAGCATGTGTCTTGTGAAAATTGTATCATAGACTTATGCTGCAAAGGTGTAAGATGTGTGTCACTTTTAATATGCGTTTTGCCACACACACTGCACGCCTAGCTCGATCTCTTGACATTTGACCTTATGTGAGACTTTGGGGAGGCAATCAAAAGTGTAAGGGAGCCCTACGAGTGTTCAGAATTGACCTCGGGCTAGATGATCTGTGTAAGAACTTTTGTTTCTCGAAAGGAAAGAAAATGAAGAGGCTTTATCGTTGTATTAATTTAAAAAAAAAAAGGAGGCCAAAATACAAATCCTGAATCTGGTTCTATTAGACACAAGAAATTAGGTCCTAGCAGCATTGGGTTTGACTTTCTGCACTTTGAAGGGTCTCTCAAGCACCTATGGTTTCTTGTTTAGCCAAACCCCACTCACACCTCTCGGTTAGAATTTCTTGATTGAGTAAGGGCACTGCCTAAACACACATATTCATATTAATTGTGACATACAATATTTATACTTGCGTGGTATTTAGAATATGATATTATTTTACATTTGCTATGCTATGAATGGTTTTAAATTGTCCCCACTGAAGTTTGAAATTACTACTGTGAGTATCACTTTGAAACTGGGCAAATATGGAATCTCGCTCAATGTCTCGCTCGACCATAAAATTTCGCTCGAGCGAAAAACCCCTATATCACGCTCTGCATCGCGCGATAAGCCAAAAATGACAGATTTCAGTTTCTAACCATTTATCTCATAATTCCCTCCTTCCAAACACTCAATCCACGCCATACTCTCTCCATTTTAAGTAAGAAAAAGCATCCCATTCACGGTAAACTTTCTTCTCTCCATTTCTTCTTCCATTTAATTCCATATCTCATTCCATTCATAAGAAAAATGTTGGGTTGTGATAGTTTCAGATTCTCTTGTATTTAAGAAATCTGGTTGGTCATTCTGGGTATGGATGATCCTATGAGAGTGCTGTTGTATCTAGGGAGGGATGGGATTATTGATTGGGCGTTAAACCCATGATTACACAGCATGCACACTACCTGTTCGATGAAATGCCTCAATGAAAAATTGTCCTCCAGTTTGTCTCTCCTTTGGTGCATTGATCTTTTAGACAAAATGTAGGTCTCATTCATAGTCTGCACACCTTGTTGAGAACATTGTTGGGTCACATTTTAGTCATTTTAGGCATGTTAGGCATTTTAAGCATTTTAGGCATTTTAGGCATTTTATCATGTCATATATGCCTCACTGTCTGTGCTTGGTCCGTCTACAGCTGCCATGGCATCACAGCATGTTCGTCCTCGCACTGCCCCATCCGCCTCTCGGACTTACTTCCACAGTCCCCAAGCCGAGGAACTCTACACATAGAATTTTACTCATCGCTCCCTTCTTATGGAACGTGAAGTTCTTCTCGGTGAGTTTCGGGATACCTATCCCATCGTCCCTCAGATCTTTGAGTCGCGCCAGTGGCTTGCTTTAACCACTGGTCATCCCGCTCCCTCGGTGGAGTTGGTCAGGGAGTTTTACTCAAACATACATGACATCTCAGAGGGATCTTTTCAAGTGGATATCCGGAATATCACTTTCTGGGTGACTCCCGATCTTGTGGCAAATTTACTAGGGGTACCACGAGTAAATAATCCAGTCTACCCCTATCTCCGTACCCCAGCCCCTAGCAGACCTGATTTGGGTCGTTTTCTTACCAGGTCTCCTATAACTTGGACTAGGATTCCTCCTCTAGCGACCAAGTCGTTTCCCCATGCATACCAAATTGTGAGTCGGATTGTTTTGACAAACATCTACCCTACTGGACATTATAGTGACATTGGTCCGGATCGTGTCCTTCTACTACATGCCTTGCTCACTGATGTCACTATTGATTTGGGCAGTCTTCTCTGTCGGGTCATGATAGAGGCCCATATGTCGTCAAATTTTCGAACTGGTCTTCCTCTTGCTTGTCTCATTACGAGGATAGCCTTGGCTCAATCTGTGTCCATCACTCCTCAGGAACTTAGAGTGAATCTTAAGACACCAATTGGACGGAAGACCATGCAACTAAGTCAGGCGCATCTTCCTAATGTTGAACCCGCTCCTGCACATTCAACCCAGAGCGGACCTATTCCTCACGCTCCTGAGTCTAGCTCGGGTCCTTCCAGCTCGGGTCTGATGCCACCAGCTACAGAACCAACCCGGCAGACCCTATTGGATTTTTTGATTAGCATTCAGCAGTCCGTGACCAGCATGGATACCCGCATTGATAACCGACTTAACATCCTTGAGACTCGGGTTACTCAATTGGATACTCATATCAATGCTCGGTTTGACACACTTGACACTCAGGTGATTGAGCTTGGCAATCAAGTTCAGCATCTTCTTGCTGAGGAGGAAGAAACTGATGAAGATTGAGACCCCTTACCATTTGTGACAAAAAGGGGGAGTGATCTTAGGGGGAGTAGCTAGATTTAGGAGGAGCTAAGCTACATTGTAGGGGGAGTACCTAGCAGTTTGATGTTTTTAGTTTTACTATGTGATTAAACTTTTTGAACTCTTGATGTATTCTGTGTTGAACTAATTGCTATTGAAAGTTTAAGGTTAAATTTTTGTGGCAATATTTTTTTTACGTTTGAGTTCATTTGTTAAATTCCTTGCAAGTATTTTCTTTTGGTACGTTTACATGTTTGTTAAGTGTGCAGATACTTCACTTGCCAAGACTAAACCTACATGTGGAAGTCCTGTTGTTTGTGTGTGATAGGATTAGCTCCAATGTATAGGTTAGAGGTTTTGTCACAGAAATGCCAAAGGGGAAGATTGTTGATGTAAAATTTAGTAGTTGGCAATTGTCTAGTGAAAAACCTAATATAATTGAGTTGTAACTAATGGTGGACAGAGTAAACATGAAGATGATCAAGATGGCTCGAGAAAAACAGAACACAGTGATCTCGCTCGACACTCGCTCGACATTGCGCTCGAGCGAAGTCCAGGCGGAAACTTCGCTCAACACTCGCTTGAGATGGCGCTCGAGCGAAGTCCAGGCAGAGACTTCACTCAACACTCGCTCGACATGGCGCTCGAGCGAAGTCCAGGCAGAGACTTCGCTCGACACTCGCTCGATATCCCGCTCGAGCGAAATTCATCTTAAACGAATTTCTCTAGGGTTTGAGCGCCGTTTGAGCAGAAGACTTATAAATACATCCTTAAGTCTTCTGCTGCAGAGTGGAGAAAAATAGAGGAAAAGCCAAGGAGCCCCATTTCATCCCTTGAGAGAAACATCTCCATTGTTTCAAAGATCATTCTCTTGGATTATATTTCTCCCCTACAACACACATTCATAATTTTAGTGAATCCATTGGAGTGGACGTGTTCATCAAGCTGGAAGAGTTTTTCAAGGTGCTTGGAAGAAGAAATCAAGGTGTTCGTGTGAGAAGCTATAGAAAGGTCGGAGTTCCGGCACTACATGCGTGTAGAGATCGAGTGGGTCACTCGTGGTGTTGTAAGACAAGTTTAGATGCTCTTGTTGGTTTGTAAGTGTTTCTAAATTAGTTGTAACAAACTAAAATTTCTATAGTGGATTAGAGGTGGTGTCTTACACTCGGAGTGGTTTTAGATTTTGAAGAGGTTCTTCAAATGAGTTTCCACTTCGTAACCAAAATCTGTGTGTTGATTTCTCCTTTGATTGCTTGTGTTTGTTGATTAATTTTTTAAACTGCTATCGTTTTTGTTAAACACCTATTCGCCCCCTATAGGTGTGTAAGGTAATTAGCTACCGCTTTTTCAGTTTGCAAGGGCATATTAGTAATATTCATCTATCAACCTACAAGACCAAAAGACTTACCAAGTGAATCACATGTAACGGTTACAAAATATGATCCAATTCCTCGAACAAAGGAAACTCCATCTCGTGCAACGGCTAGCCATTTTCTCAAAGGAAAGTCTACCACATGCAACAACTAACAACTTCCCTTTTTGATCCAATGTACATATTATAGTATTTGCACTTTCCATGTATAAATCAGTGTCTCTAACAGCAATATACACATCTTGTAATATTGTATTTTACTATAAAATAAATAATAAGAAACAATCAGGATACTCACGATCATTCATGAGATTTTCTATCAAACATGTGTGCACATTGTCTTTATTCTCAATTTCTCTCTTTCATTTCTTTCTATTAGAATTGTACATAAAATAGTGATGCTTTTCTAACTTTATTTTTAAAAATTAGAACACTATTTAATAAATAGTTGTGAAAAATACCGCATTTTTATAATTTTTCGAGATATGCTACATAGAAACCCCACCTCGACACACCAAATGTTTTAAGTGTAAGGTAAAAAAAAAAAAAAAGGTAAAATGGTAAAATCAAATTTTAAGTGGATGTGCAAGGTGTGAAGGTTGTGTTTAGAATTTTTTTTTTAAACTTTTCATAACATAAAAATTAATCATGAATTTTTCATAACATAAAAATTAATCATGTGCTATCATGCCCCCTGCATTTAGTGTGGCTCATATACCTAGCTAGCTAGAGATATGTCATCATTGCCGTGAAATCAGTCTTAGGGTAATTGCTGAAATTGAAGGCAGGAAGGTAATTGAAGACTTTTTTTTATCTAATACTGAGTTGCAGTTATTAGGGAGTTCCCTTCCCTTCCCTTTTCTTCTCTCTCTCTCTCTCTCTCTCTCTCTCTCGCTTTATCTCTCTCTCTCTCTAAGGAAGAGTGAGGTTTAAGTTCCTTTGTCTCACAAAGGATTGGTCTCATATCTTGTAAGTCTAGTGGTGGTTTCACTACTTAGTTAGGTCATGGATGTTGATAAATTGACAAAGAGATGGGAAAGCTTCTGGCTCTCAAAGGAAGAAAGCTCTCGTTTTCATGTAAAACAAGAGAACCACGTAGAAGAAAGATCTAAGGGCACTGTGTGCCTAGTTGGAAAGGCATTGAAAGATAAAGGAGTCAATAGCGGAGTCTTAATTTCAAGCCACAATGTCAGAAGTATGGAGACTATCTGACTGGGTCCAGTTTAAGGAACTGGGTGACCAATTTTTCTTAATCGAGTTCCAGTTTGTAAGTGACAAAGAAAAGGTCTTAAGTGGTAGGCCATGGTTTTCCAATAGGCATTTGCTCTCATTATAGGAGATTAATGCCTTTCTATCTATTGACAATTTACAGCTTAACTGCAAGCCGTTTTGGGTCCAGCTGCACAATATTCCCCTGGCCATCATGAATGAGACGTTTGGGACTGATTTTGCTAGCTCTTTTGGTCCTGTTATTCAAGTTGAAGCCAATGCTGATAAAAGTGCTTGGGGAAGATGCTTGCGGGTAAGTTACTTGGTGGCTATCAACCTCAATAAGCCTCTAATGAGAGGCAAGTGGCTAGTTTATGGTGAAACACAACATTGGATAACGTTTAAGTATGAAAGGCTCCGAAACTTTTGTTTCTATTGTGGTGTATTAGCTCATCAAAGAAAAACATGCTTGAGGCCACGTTTCAAAAACCAAAGTGAGGAAGAAAATGCATCTCAATTTGGTGCTTGGCTCCGAGCACCACCCAAAAACAAGACCCCTTTTGACAGCTGCAGATACGGTGCTGCAGAAGGGGATAGCCACCATGAGGCACAACGAGGAGCAAAGGGAGGTGGCAATAGTGATGCTCCAAGACCCAATTCATAAGACCCTAAAAGCTCTCTTTAAGTGGGAAAACAGAAAAAACTTGCAAAGGAAGTGTACGAAAACTCTTGGAGATAGGAAAAAGGGCACAAGGCTTCAGAAGCAATCTCCACCAAGGTAACAGCTCCAAACTTTCCCCTCAGGACTTCCAAAAATCCCAAAAGGGGAAGTCAACTCCAAAACATAGACCTAACTTTAACCCACAATGATGCTCTTGATGTTGAGATTGACCTGATCCTAAAGACTTTTCATCCCCCCACTTAGAAATGGAACTAGAGGCAACCCCTGGTAACCTATCACCCATTACTTCTTAACCAAACCAATCTTTTCCAACTGAATGCCAAGTGGAATAGCCCCAAGTTGATGTGGATATGCAAGCAAGACAAATACGGTCCAACACAACAAAACTTAATTACTCGATGCCACCTATCAATATACACGCTCCAGACACCAATCAGGATCCAAGTATTGCTATTGCAGGACTTCAACCTTGTAAATGGAAAGATAAGCTCGGCAAAAACTAGTCTTGAAGAAGCCCTGGTCCCTACGACTCTGAGAGACATCTCAAACTCTCTTCCTACTAACACTAGGGGAGCAAAAAGGAATGGAATACAGACTAGTGCAACCCCAAAACACACCAGAAGATCAAATGATTTAGAAAATCAAATTGGTTTTCTAGACGCTGGTGTCCAGCTCTGCTAGCTATTGGGGGGCTTTGGCCCCCTGATTAGCTTGAATCCTTAGCAACCTGGCTAAGGATAAGCATTCTAACATAGTTTTCCTAATAGAAACTAAATGTAACAAGCAAGGAATGGAAGTTATCCGTAGAAGTTTAAAATTAGAAGGATGTTTTTCAGTTGACAGCTTGGGACTCAGTGGAGGAGTTGCATTACCTGTAAGGATTCTTGGTCTGTTACGATACTCAACTACAGTAGATGGCATATCAGTGCACTTATCAAGGACGAAGATGGTTGCAAGTGGTAGTTCACGGGCTTTTATGGCCACCCTAAGACCTCCAAGAAAAAAAAGTAGTTAGAACCTCTTAAAAATGCTCAAACTTTCTACCTCTATCCCATGGCTTTGTGCTAGGGATTTTAATGAGATCCTTCACCAAAGAGAGAAGCAAGGGGCAACCACCAAACCTTACTCACAAATAGAAGCTTTCAGACAAACTATAGAGTATTGTGGATTGCATGACATTCACTCTATGGGACATATATTCACATGAACAAATAACAGACAAGGCAAGTCCTATACTAAAAAGAGGATTGATCATGCATTAGCTAACCAGGAATGGCTTGATGCATTCCAAGCTTCCTTATGTACTGCCCTTGAAGTAGTCAAATCTGATCACTCTCCATTCACATCACTTGAAACAATGGAATGCTCCTATCCTTCATGAACTATTCACACAGTAGGAAGTTGATAGTATCAAAGCAATCCCAGTGAGTTTAAGAATTAGAAGAGACAGGAAGGTATGGGTCCATTCCAAAAATGAACACTACTTGATTAAAAGTGGCTACCACCTGCACAGGTCCTTGGAACAAGCATAAAAGGGTGAATCATGAGGCAAAGGTCAAGAGAGAGTTGTGTGGAAATCCATATGGAGGCTTAAACTCAGTCCTGCTACCAAGATGTTCATCTAAAGAGCATGTTCTGAGGCTCTACCCACCCTAGCTAATCTCAAGAGAAGGAAAATTACTAAAAATAGCCAATGTTTGATCTGTTTGCAAGCTTCAGAAACATCAGGACACGTGCTTTGGAGTTGTCCTACTGCCCAAGATGTATGGAACCAAGGATATAAGAAAGTACAGAAACTATCTATCCAAAATGACATGTTTTTCAACATTTGGTCAACTCTGGCAGACGTGCTAGATCCCTCAAGATTAGAAATAGCCGCCCTCACACTTAAAGGCATTTGGCAAAGGAGGAATAATTATATCCATGGAAAGAGATTCTACCATCCAAACACCATCAATCAGCATGCAACCTCAGCATCTAAACAATATCAAGACATTGGCGCACCTTCCATGACGAACTATAAACCCCCCCCCCCCCCTTCCCAAACAAAAACTAGATACTAGTGGTTCAAACCTTTGGGGTTAGTCTTCAAGGGCAAACTGGGATGCGACAATTAACTCAAAAGCAGGTAAGATTGGAATAAGAGTAGTGATCAAAGACCAACATGTCCAAGTAATAGGTGCACTCCACACTAATAGGTGACTTCATGGAGACTCCTTTGATACAGAAGTTTATGGTCTTCTAATAGCAGCTTATTCTTGCAAAGAATTGGGGCTCCAGTCACTGTGGCTTGAAGGCGATGCAAAGCAAGTAGTTGATCTTTTATAAAATACAAACCAAAACCGAAGAGTCGAAGGATGCCTCATTGAAGATGCTAAGCTTATGTTGAACTCATGTGCTCAATGGATCACTTCACATATTTATTGGGAGGCTAATATGGCAACCCTTCTACTGGCCAAAGCAGGTCTCGAGTACCAAGAGGATATCTGTGAGGTCGAATAGTGCCCACTTTGTATAATGGATATTGTTGCTAAGGAAATGATCTAACATGTTAACTTTATGTCTTTAAGTAGCCTTAGAGTGTTTATTTGTAATTTTAAATTCATTAATGAGATAAGTTTCTCTTTAAAAAAAAGTAGCAATTACTTGGAGTGTAATTGATCTAGTTTGATTCGATTTTGGACAAAATTTAGGACTAAACTGGTATGTACCAATTTCACAATTTCAAAAATCGATTACGCATTGATTATCTCCTTAAACCAGTACTTTCAATTTTACCAATTTTCATCTGTTTTAGTCTGATTTTTTGGTTTTAATATTAGTCTATATTAGATTATTAATAGTATATATATATATATATATATATTAGTATTAATTATAATGATTAGAATAACTATATATTAGTATTTGTTATAGTAAGTTTAATTTTTTATAATTATATCATTGATAATGATAGTATTAGTATTCTAATATTGTGTTTAAATAGTGAGATGATCTCAAATATTCTGTGAATAATAGTGAAAATAATAATAATAATAATAATAGAATATTAAATAATAATAAAAAGTAATAAATAGTAATAATAAATAATAATAAAATAATAAATAGTACTTGAATGTTCTGATAATATTCCTTTAGATAAACCTAGCCTAATAATAAATAATATTAGTATTACTATATCATTATTTCATATGTAATTAATTATTTAGTATAGTGATTTATATAGCAATAATTTATATATAGATTTAAAATATATTACTAATAGTAATATAGTATTATATACTAATATAAAAAATATTATATATAATATAAAAAATATTATATTTAAAAAATTAATTTAAAATATATATTATATGGAATCGGTTTTGGACCGGACCTCTCTAAAATCAGACTGACTCCACCAGCTCAGCTGGCCCGATTTCATTTTTCAGTTTCTCAACTTTTTTCTTATACCCCTAATAGTTGCGTTTGTCAATTGTCAACGAAAGAAAATATTGGACCTCTACGTAGTCCGTGGTACACGTTATAATTTATGGTCACCATGAAGTCAACTAAATTAATAAAGTTCTTGCCATAATCTTTAATTTCAACTTACTTCTGAAAAACGTCATCTAGTTTCTAGATGAAAGACATGTATATTCAAAGAAATGTAGAGGATCTTTGAATTAAAATCCTCTACATTTCTTGTGTTAGTGAAGTACAGTAATCATGAAAGAAAATGAAAATATGAACTTTTGATTACGCCCTCCTTTTGTTTTGGTTTTCAAAAAACAAAGAAGCTCCGTTATGGAAAACTAAAGTGGTGCCGTCATGATACGCTGCCAACTTCTTACCCTGCAGCTTGTCAGTAATAAAATGGGGTTAAAAAAAAAAGGTTTATTTCTTTAGCTTGGTGTTTGCTCAAAAGGAAGGAAGGAAAACCGTGGTTGAGTTAGCTAGGTTGTGGTTCTCTTTTCAATCTTCCAATTATGGGCCTTTCGGAATATAGCTCCATTACGAACATCACACCAAATGCCTCAACTACAACTTGAATTATGTCCCCAAAATGTCCCCAAAATGCATGTCCAAGTCATATCACTTGTCAACAATAAAGTCAGTGGTCCAGAAAATCTGTACTACTATGACTTTCTTTCCATTTGGACATTGGACCGCATCCAATTTTATTAATTTCGAATTCTCATTTAAGTTCATTAAGGTATTGTTTGAATTTTAATTTTTTTTAAAATTTATTTCATCTTATTATTATAATTTTTTTTAAGTTTTATATATTTTTTTAAATTTTATATAAAATATAATAAATAATTTAATATTTTCAAATCTTAAAATATTCATAATATTTAACTCAACTCAATTAATTTAAATAAAGGCCAATTATTGCTTAAAAGTTGTCTGCCTAGTCACATCCTAAGACTCTTATTGGAACTTAGTGGAGTTGTTCGTATCAAAAGTGAGAACCTTTGTTGGTAAGAAAGCAAAGTTTGAATTGTTATTACTTTACACTTTCAACTTAAGTTATGACGTTTCGTGTAGATTTCGGGATATTTTCCTTCTCGGTTCAGTAAAAGGAAACTGGAAGCTGATTTTCGCTGAAAGTTGAGTTTGGTAATGAGAAGAAATAATGGAAAAGGAAGTAGAGCATGATCTAATATGGAACAATAATATTTTAAGATTACTTTTAAATGTTGAAATAAGTTAAATTAAAATTTTCTTTTTAATATAGAAGGGGGCGGAGGTTTTCAAACTTGTTTTTCCTATTTAAATATTAATTTTTATGTCATCTAGTCTAAAAAATTTTAACAGTTATATTGAGTTTTGAATAGTAATATTTAGTAAATTTCATTGAGATGTGTTTAATTTTTTTAGGTTAAGATAAATTTAACTTTTTAGATTAAAATATAAGAAATAAATTGAGATGGCTTTAAATTTTTTTTTTATAAGATGTTAACAAAATAATAGATCTTATCAATAATTAGTTAAGTAATCTGCGAACTAGAGTCTAGGGTATTTAAAACATAAATTGTTTTTCAAACATAAATGTGGCCCAAGTTTTTTTTTTTTTTGGTTTTTTATTAATTTTTTTTTTTTTTGGGGGTGTTGGTAACAGGGCCTTCGATCCGGACCCAACTACTTAACCAATCCACAGTGAAATCATATGTACATGCACATATAATACTCAATAAGCCGAGGTAAACACCCAAATGTACTTACAAACTGTTGTGGGATTTGTTATAAGGTGGAAAGATGACAAAGGTCGTCATTCTTTTCTCTAGTACTTTAGGATCTTTGGCTTTCGTTTGCCCTCCGATTCACTGGATATATTAATGGGGAGTGCAAATGGGACAAACAGAAGAAGAAGAAGACGTCGCATCAATAACGTCAGTTACTCCGAAACCATGTCCCAAAGATAACGATGTGAGTTGATGATTACATAACATATATATATTAACGCATGCAGCACTCCATCGAAATCAAAGGAGGTAGCTTAAGACAATGAACCTACAAAAGACTTCAAAATCCATTTCATCTTTCTGTTATATATTACGGTTTGTAGTTAAATAAATAGACTATATCTAATGTCAGAAGGAAATTAAACTCAGAAACAGAATTGAAATATGCAAACTGCGAAAGAGTTTATAATTTATATAGGGAAAAGGCCAGTTTTAATCTCTTTGGTATGCGTGAAGTTTGTATGTATATATGAGCAATCATTATCCGTATATATAACAAGATATATATATATATATATATATATACTGACCACTGTCGACAGCTCTGTGGCAGTGGACACCCCCAAATGTTATCTGACATCATCATATCATCATCTCCTGCCTCGTCAAAAAGAATAATGTTTCGTCTTGCATTGTCTTAAGCAGCTGTGCCTCAATGAAATTAGGATCGATAAAGGGTACGGCCCACTAGTTAGATTGAAGATGATCAACCACATAAGTGCTTTGTTTTTATAAAACCAGAATTTTAACCTCCAGATCAATGGACTGCTTTAACGAGAAAAAAAAAAAGTCCAAAACAACATCAGAATTACTTGCAAAGGAAAACACATGAATTAATTGCTTATTTGTATAAATCCATACACTGAAAGCACGAAAGAAGATCAATATAATAATATATAGTTACTTATGTTTCCCTTTTATTAAATCTGATATCATTATAAAATGAAATTTGTATATTCATCATAAAAACAATTACAGAAAGTCCTTTATATACAAAGTACTCTAGCTAACTAACTGTCACAATACAGCTGTAAATAAAATGTTACATGTATTAAGACAGATTTATTTATTACACCAATTACACTAGTAAAAACTAATACTCCCCCTCAAGATGGACTATATATATTAAGTAGTCCCATCTTGCCAATCAGGTAGTTAAACTGATACAGCCCAAGAGATTTAGTCAAAATATCTGCAACTTGTTCACTTGACTTAACATGAAACAATTTGATGGTCCCTGCTTGCATCTTCTCTCTCACAAGGTGACAATCCAATTCAATATGCTTGGTTCTTTCATGATAAACTGGATTGGAAGCTATATGTATTGCTGCCTTACTATCACAGAACATCAAGGCAGGTTCTGAATGCTCAATACCGAAATCAATCAACAAGTTTTTCATCCACAAAATTTCACAAACAGCAGCAGCCATTGCCCTATATTCTGATTCAGCAGAAGATCTAGATATGGTGTGTTGTTTCTTTGATTTCCAACTAACCAAATTATCTCCCAAAAACATAGTATATCCAGTAACAGATCTTCTTTTATCAGGGCATGCTGCCCAATCAGAATTAGTATAAATTTTCAGCTTAAAATCAGTAGAAGAGGATGAAAAAAATAGGCCTAGTCCAATAGTGTTCTTAACATATTGAACTACCCTATGAGCAGCTGTCAAATGAGGTTTTCTTGGTCTATGCATAAACTGACTCAACTTTTGAACTGAATAGGTGATATCAGGTCGTGTAATAGTTAAGTATAACAGTCTACCAATTAACCTCCTATATTGAGAAGCATCTTCTAACTCTTCACCATCACTAGCATTAAGAGATAAATTCTGTTCCATTGGCGAGTTGGCAGGTTTACAGCCCATTAAACCACAATCTTCTATAATTTCTAAGGAATATTTTCTTTGACACAGATGTATTCCTTTAGAAGATCTTGCAGCTTCCAAACCCAAAAAATATTTTAGGGGTCCCAAATCCTTCATCTTAAAGTTATTATTCAAATACACTTTTAAAGACTCTATTGCTGAAATATCATTGCTAGCAATTAATATGTCATCAACATAGACTAACAACATAATAATTGAGCTGCCTTCAACCTTTCTAAAAAGAGAATAATCAGACTTTGACTGAGTAAAGCCATCAGCCAGTAGAGTGGATGAAAATTTGGCAAACCATTGTCTTGAAGCTTGCTTCAACCCATATAATGATTTTTTAAGTTTGCATACCAAATGAGGCTCCCCCTTGCTGTCAAAACCAGGTGGTAAGGTCATATAAACCTCTTCTTGGAGATCACCATTTAAGAAGGCATTATTCATATCCATTTGAATAATATGCCATTGTTTAACAGCAGCAATAGAGAGAAAAAAACGAACTGTAGGAAGCTTAGCCACAGGGCTAAAGGTCTCATAATAATCAAATTCTTCCATTTGAGTATACCCTTTAGCCACTAATCTGGCCTTACATCTTTCAACACTGCCATCTGACTTCAATTTTAGTTTGTAAACCCATTTACATCCTACTGGATGTTTGCCAACAGGTAAGGAAACAAGCTCCCAAGTGTGATTTTCCTCTAAAGCTGAGATTTCAGATTGCATGGCAGATCTCCATTCAGGATAGGCCACTGCTTGAGAATAAGTGTGAGGTTCAACCAAAGTTGAAGTAGCAAAAACAAAGGATTTATGAGAAGATGAAATTCTATCATAACTGAGGAAATTGTTGAGAGGATGACAAGTACTTGAAGTAGAACCAGCATCTTGGTGAGAAGGGTGAGTTGATTGCATGGCAGCTTGCTGACAGTGATAGGATTGCAAGTATGAAGGTGGATGCCTAGGTCTAGTAGACCTTCTAAGAGGAATTTCTGAACTAGGATTCTGTGTTGAAGAAGTAATTTGTTCAGAATTATTGTTTGAAACTTGAGTAGAATCATGAATTGGAAGAGAATTAATTTCTGGGACAGAATTAGGAATATCTGAATTAGGGACAGAAATTGGCAAGGAAAAATTTGGGAAATATGTGGCAGGAAATGGTGTAGATGAAGAATTTTCAAAAGGAAAAATATCTTCATGAAATATTACATCCCTTGAGATATAACAAATCTGAGTTTCAAGATTTAAGAGTTTGTATCCTTTCACACCATAAGGATAACCCAGAAAAACAGATTTAATGGCTTTTGGAGAGAATTTGGATCTGTTATGAGAAAGAGTAGCACCAAAACATAGGCATCCAAAAACTTTTAAGTGACTATAAGAAGGAGCTTTGTTATAAAGGAGCTCAAAATGACTTTTATTGGAAAGGAGTGGACTAGGTGTTCTGTTAATAAGGTAAACAGCAGTAACAATGCTATCAGCCCAATAACATAGAGGAATTTTAGAATGAAACAGTAAGGATCTTGCCACATTTAGGATATGCTGATGTTTGCGCTCCACAACAGAATTTTGTTGTGGAGTTGCAATACAACTTAATTGATGAATTACTCCTTTAGAGGCAAAAAAAGATTTTAAAGAAAATTCAGGCCCATTATCAGACCTGAGTACTTTAATTCTAGCAGAAAACTGTGTTTCTACATGAGTAAAAAAAGATTGTAGAATCTGACCAGTTTCTGATTTAGATTTCATTAGATAAATCCAAGTGGCCCTAGAGAAATCATCCACTATAGAAAGAAAATATCTAAATCCATCATTAGAAGGTATAGACATTGGTCCCCATATATCACAGTGTACTAAATCAAAAGAAACAGTACATCTATTTGTGCCAACAGGAAAGGGTAACCTCTTTTGTTTAGCAAGAGGACATGTCATACAAGAATCAAATTTTTGTGACAAAACAGGAATATGTGAATTCAATAGATGCATCCTAGAACTAGATGGATGTCCTAATCTAAAATGCCACAAGGCTACATTAGATTGGACATTAAAACAAGTAGAAAGAGAAGAATGATCACTGTTTATGGAAGAGAGACCGGAAACTATCAACTGATATAAGCCATCACGCAATTCACCCATCCCAATCATCTGCAAGGTTGCTAGGTCCTGCAAAAAACACTTATCAGCTTTAAGGATCAGACAACAATTCAAAGATTGTGTTATCTTGCTGACTGAAAGAAGATTGAAAGAAAAGCTTGGAACACATAGGACATTATGCAAAGTAAGAGTAGGGCTAAGAATTATGTCACCAATATGTGTGACTTTGGCATAAGTTCCATTTGGAAGCTTAACTGAATTAGAGACAGTAAGGGGTGTCGATGAATAAAAACTTGGAGAGTGGACCATATGATCCGAAGCTCCACTATCAACAATCCAGGTATATGAATCAACAGATGAAGCAGCAAGACAAAAAGGATTGAGAGTACCTGAAAAATTAGGTACCAAAGCCATATTGGCTGAAGGAGAGGAGGTTGTTGGTTTCAGTAAGGCTAAAAGCTGTTGACATTGATCCACAGTAATGCCAGGGGGCAAAGGTAAAGTGCTCTCAGCAACCACCGCAGACTGAACAGAATTAGCAACAGAAGCTTTCGATTTATCCCTAAACTTGTAATTAGGGGGAAAACCATGCAGTTTGTAACAACGATCCACTGTGTGTCCATTAAGACCACAGTGACTACAAAGCAGCTTAGTCCGTGTGTTTCCTTTGATAGACTTAAAAGAAACATCAGATCTGGTAGTCAAAGCTACATTTTCAATAGCAGGCATAAGAATATTGCGATTATTAACAAGCCTCTGCCTCTCATCTTGAATAACAAGAGAGAAGGCTCTGTTAATAGTAGGTAACGGATCCATCATCAAAATTTGAGTCCTCACATTGTCAAAAACATCATTAAGTCTCATTAGAAAGGTCATGATGTGGTTTTGATGATGATAATCAGCAAAAATCTTCGAAAAATGACAGGTGCAACCATGACATGTACATATAGGTAAAGGCTGATAGTTGAAGAGTTCATCACAAAGTACCTTTAACTCAGTGAAATATGTACTAACGTCATTCTGACCTTGTCGTAGAGCGGAAATGGCAGTTTGCAACTGAAAAATCCTCGGACCATTGCCTTGTGAAAAACGCTCTTTCAACTCAATCCACATCGCGAAGGATGAATCAACATAGATCACATTGTGTGCAATCTTCGAGTCCAGAGAGTTGAGGAGCCATGATAACACAATAGTGTCACATTTGCTCCACGATGAGAACAGAGGATCATCCTTTCTTGGAGTCGAAAGAGTTCCATCAATGAACCCTAATTTATTTCGTGCTTTCAGAGAAAGGAAGAAAGAACGGGACCATGAGTGATAGTTATTGTGGCTCAGTTTCTCGGTAACAAGAAGGATTCCAGGATGATCGGCAGTTGTGAGGAAATAAGGACTTCTCGGATCATTTTCAACATTAGGAGTAGATGAAAATGGAACACCAGTAGCACGAGTAGCAGAGGTGTCCTCAGATTCAGCCATGATCAAGAAAAAAAACGAACAAAAACGGACGAAATCAAGGAAACGAAATGACCTAGGGTTCGGTCTGAGTAAAAAACGAAAAACGAAGTGAAAATCTCGAAACTGAAATGAGAAAATCACTTAAAGGAAACTGCGAAAATGTTCGAAGGAAGAAATCGAACAAAATTCGTGATGAAATCACGGATGAAATCGTGATGGAAGCAAGAAATCAAGAGACACGGGAGGAAGACAAAGGAGAAATCGTGAGGAACACGAATGAAAAAGGGGAAAGTTGGAGAGAGAATAATCGGGCGGAAACGTGCATCATTTGCTCTGATACCATATTAAATCTGATATCATTATAAAATGAAATCTGTATATTCATCATAAAAACAATTACAGAAAGTCCTTTATATACAAAGTACTCTAGCTAACTAATTGTCACAATATAGCTGTAAATAAAATGTTACATGTATTAAGACAGATTTATTTATTACACCAATTACACTAGTAAAAACTAATACCTTTTTTGGTCATAAATATTGGAGGGGACATTATACCTTCTAGTGGCCCAGCCCTCTATCGAGGCATGATATTTAAGTCCTATTTATTTTTAGAGATGCAATAAGATGAAATAAAATATGATAAAAGTTAAAATAAAATAAAATATTATTGTAATATATTTTTAATATTAGTTTTGTTTTAACATTTGAAAAAGTGATTTTGAAATTTAAAAAACTAAATTTTTTTTATATTTTATATGAGAATTTGAAAAAGTATAATAATGAGTTTGAAGTTTTTAGTTTTGTCTCTCAAAATAAACAAGGCTTTAGCTATTATAATGGTTATACAGACTAAAAGTAAAGCTTTCAAAATCATGGTTATCTTGATAGAGAATATCTCCTAAAGAATAGGGGTTATTCATCTAACGGCCAAGAATGATAAAAAAAAATTTAAATTCAAAATGACAAACAAAAAAAATTATCATTAATCAGTCATATTCTATAAATGGATCTTACGAGATAAAGTAAGATTATCTTATTTTTTATATACACTTTTCTCATATTTATTACTTATTTAGGTATCAGAGTGTCTCCCAACTATCCAAAGCCTAATGTCATCCCTACTCAATATTTGTAGGTCAATTGTACAATCAATTTTAATAGTGTAAAAAACATCCTTTACAAACATGATCCAAATAATTTAATCCATTGGAAATGAAAAACATGTACTACTTAATTATTTATATTGTAAGTATTCCATTCCGTAATACTCATCACTTTCTTTTCTATTTTTCCTATATAAAATTCTAGAGAATATCTGGGAATTAGTCTGTTTGATCCCCTTGAAAAACAGACGCAGGCGACGGTAGGCGACACCGCCCATATCATCGTGACTAGCGACTCCACTCTTGCGACGGTGACCCCTGGCAACCTCCGCTGTGTCTCACGCAGTCTTAAATCCGTTTTGGACCTAAACAAGTTTAAGGCTGCTTGGGGCACACCAGAGGTCGCCAGGAGTCGCTGTTGCAGGGGTGAGATCGTTGGAAGCCGCCAATCACGATGATATGGGTGGTAGTGCCCACCGCCGTCGAAGCCACGTCTGTTTGAGTTGAGGTCGAATCCTCTTTTAAATTCATTTTCATTTTATTTATTTTCATTACATTTTTTGTTGTATTTTAATTTTTTTGATTGTATGTATTTTATTTAATTTTTTTAAATATATTTTTTATTGTGTTTTTTTATTATTAAAATTTAAAATATTTTATTATATTTTAATAATAAACTATTTTAAACCAAGAATAACCCGGCCTAACTCCGAACGTCTCCCAAAATTCTAATCATTAAAAACTAGTACTTAATTTTGTGCTGGTCAGAGACAACTTATACGTCGTCTTACTTTTCATTACAAAGTGATCAGACCGATGTGTTATTTAATCAATAAAATTACCTTATTGTGCGCTACATGTACAGTACTTGTTCGACGAACATATATATGGAAAGCAACTTTCAACAAAGCTAGAATATTTGGAGAAAAAAATAATAATTAAAAGTTAACATAAAAAAAAAAGAATAATATTATACTAAACATGTCATATTTAATAAGTTAGTACTAATAAAAAATAAATTAAAAAATATTTTTATTTTATTTTTTTTACTTTTTTTTTATTAAATATGATAAAAATATTTTTAATAAGTCTAATGTAGATTTATTTTAGTATTGACTTTTTATTAGATTTGTACTTTTTATTAAATTTTAATATTTTTTTAATGAGTTGAATATTAACGCTCTTACCGAATCTCGATTGTGACCTTCATCATCTTTATTACATCATACATTATAAGACATGCACAGGGTTCGTAGAGGCAATCTAAAAAAAAGAAAATGTAGTAAGTGACGACGGATCTACAACTCTCAACTAATTAAATATTGTTTAAAAAAGTTAATTACAACTTAAGCAATGATAGGGGATCATTAATTTCTGGATATTCCCAAAAATGGAAATGTACTGCTATATATATATACATATAATCAACTTTTTTTTTAGACAATACACATACTTATACATAAATATATAATATTACATGAGAAAAACGTTATTTGTTGTTAATTTTTATTTTTCATAATATTTATTTGTGGCTCTTCTAGCGCTTGTGTCATTTATATAATTTTATAATCCTGGGATATTGATTAGTTTTACGTGCTCTCCCATGGGTCATATTTCTTCTACGCAATTTCCTGTTTCTTTGTTAATTAAACAATATCTGAAAATCATTATCTTCCTATTTTTCAGTCACCGACTTCTTGAAAATTGAAAAAAAATCATAATTAAATTACATTTAGATGTCAAGATTAATAGAGTTTAGTTGAGTTTATAAGAATACTACTGAGTTGAGAAGTTGAGATGATTAAATAAATTTTATAAAATAATTTAAAATATATTTAAATATTTAAATAAATTTAGATAAACTTATGAGTACTATCAAATCTGTAGATCCACTAATATAAACGATGTAACAATACTATCCCCTGCATGCACGCATCAAATACAAGTTAATTAAAAAGATTCTTGTGCAGCGAAGTTGCAAGGAGCGAAGAAAGAGCCAGAGTACAAGTCATTAATGGAATTAAATCTTGTCAAAATTTGTTTGAAAAACAAAACCTTTTGTCAGCGGCATGATCTAGCTACAAGCCTGCAACAAATCAATCAAAATTTACTTTAAAATGCGGTTCAATTGGCGTGGTTGAATATTCACAATAAAAAATGATTAAGAGTATTCAATATACCACACTCATTTTTTATATAAAAAATAATATTTATTATTTATATTATTATTTATGTGAAAAGTGAGTATTGTATATTAGATGCTACTAACATTTCTCATTCAAAATAATATAATAGTCATTATAACTAATGCAGCTCGATATCCAAATCAGGCCAAATCATATAATATAAGCAATATATCCTATTGGATAGGTATTAGATTAAACCTTTTTTGGGTAGTTAGGTCCTTGAGGGTACTTATGCATCTATGATTTGAGGTTTCTATGCATATTATATATATATATATATATATATAAATGCAGAAGTAAGTGAAGATAAAAAGAGATATACATGATATAAAGGCGGCTAAGTCAGTCGAAAACAACAATATGAAAGATAAAATGCAAATGTAAAATAATTAATGAATATAACTTTGAATCAAAAGATTCTTTATTATAAATACAAGATTGAAACAATTCAATCAAGGAGCAGGGAATTACAAGATAGATAAAAAGTTTAGAGTTAGAGAAAAGGATTGAATAAGCTCTGTCTACTATTAAAATTAAGGTCTCCTTTTATAGATGAAGGAATTGCCTTTATAACATGAATAAATCACGGGTGAAACAGTAAAACAGTAAAAGTTATATGCATCAAAAGTAATCTTATCTTCTTGTGCCGACAGTTGAATCTGTAAAACAGTGAAAGTAAAGGCTATTTGCACCGAAAGTAACTTGTCTTTTTATGCCGACAGGTAAATCACTGGTAATCTCTCAATCATCATCCAGTCTTGGAGGATAATCGGATGAATCATGACCAAAAGTATTACTGTAAGAATCAAAATTCTCTCCCGAGTCTTCTGGTTCTTCAGCAGAAGCGTTGCTGTTGAATTCATCTTCAATAGATTTCTTCAACAGTTGAAGCAATTCTTTCTTCTCAAGTCATTTTCGGACTTTGAAGAGGATGAATCATCTAAATCTTTAGAGTTTTTATTCTTTGCTGGAGAAGTTGAAGTCTTCTTTTTCTGCTTTGAAGATGAACTTGGTGAAATTGTTGGTTTCTTGTCCTCAGTTAGAGGATAAGTAACCAAGGAACTTTATGAAACAGGAGAAAAGAATTTCTCTGGGCTCTTTAAATCAAGAACAACCAAGGGAAAATCTTTTGAAACAAATGAAATAATGTCATTTGTGTGAGAAAATTTATCCCACCATTTGATAAAGAATTTTCGAACCAAGATATCTCTGACCTTTTCATAAGTCCATTTGGAAATCCAGAAAATTTTGTATCTGGCACCGAAATGAACTAAGAGGAAATTTGGAGCTGTGCTAGTCCATCTTGGTTAAAGCAGAAATCTTGTAATGGTTGATAATTGGTTGAAGATTATCCGGAAATATTTCAGGAATGGGGCCAAAATGTTACCATTAGTTCTGGAACCAAAGCAGGAATGTATGTTTGTATTTCTTATCAAAATTGAAGAACCAAGAATGCATTAAATCGGGGGTTTGAAATAAAGGAAAATTAAATCAAGATTCAATATAATCATAATAATTATCTTGAATTTGTGAATCCTGGATACTCTTGAGAGTATAAGGATTGCTTCCCCATGCTTCTTGAGTCATTGTTGAAATAAGATAACAATTATGGGAAAAAATATTGAATTTATCTATTTTGCAATAGATAGGCTTTATTGAAATTGATCCAGTGTGGATCAGTATTCCAAGATAAAACTTTAGGTCTTTTGCTGAACTATGAGGAATCCAGTGCCCACCTGGGGGAAACTAGTTTAAAGCAATTTGAAACGGATCTATATACATTGTTAATTCGATGTAAAACAGATTTTGAAAAAAAGTTCTTCTTAAGTATTCTGCCTTAGAGGCAGGGAGGAAAACATTTGTGGGTCTGGGTCTTACCGTTGCCAAAGGAGTAGCATACGGATTACATGGAACGGCCAAAGTTGAAGCAAATGAACTGGGGGGAATGGGTTTGGGAATAATTCCTAGAATGGTAAATCTATTGGCAATCTCTAGTGGGGAGGATGCAGAGGGTAAAAATAGGGCTGAAGCTGGTGGAGGCTGAGGCCTTTCGGGGGCTTCTGTCTTCTTTTTCTTGCTTATATTTTTTGCAGAAATTTACGAGTAAGGAAATCAGGAATTGAATTGTCAGTTCCTTTAATATATTCTATATCAAAATCAAAAACACTTAAAATTGCTTGCCATCTTGTAAAAAAATATGTTTTAATGCCATGTTTTAGACATATTTTTCTAAAACATATTTGGCGCTTTTGCAATTAATCCTTAATAAGAATTTTTTATTAAGTAAATCACTTTGAAATTTTGAAATGCATAGTACTATAGATAATATTTCTTTTTTAATAATACTATAATTAAGTTGTGCATGATTCTAGTTTCTAGAGTGAAATCAAATTATCTGTTTGGGAAAACCTGGTGAAATAATTTATTTCAGAATGCCACCATAACTTATATCAGAGGCATCTGTTTCAACAATTTTGAATGAGTTAGAGATAGGAATCTCAAGGTAAGAAAGAGTTTTGACATATACCTTGATTTGTTTAAACAAATTGGTATGGACATCTATCCATGAAGGAGCATTAAGGTGAAGTCTCTCAAATAAAAGATAACACTATTTTCTCATATCCTTATAAAAGTCAGAAATATAATTGAGTGAACCAAAAAATCTCTGAAGCTGTGTTTTGTCGAGAATGACATTAGGAAAATTGTCAGCAAATTCAATAGCCATTTGAATTGACTTAATTTTGCCTTCAGAGATGTCATAACCAATGAATCTAATCTTGGTTTGAAACAATTTAATCTTTTTAACAGAAATCACTAGACCATTGTGTCATATGATATCAAGAAAAATCGACAAATGTTTCCAGTGATCATCAATGAATTTTGAAAATATGAGGACAGCATCTATATAGATGATGGTAAAATGGGTGAATGAATTAAAAATATCATTCATAAGATTTTGAAATTCACTAGGAACATTTTTTAGGCCAAATGACATCACATTCCACTCATAGAGTCCAAAAAGAGTAGTAAAAGCATCCTTGTAATGATTAGACTCCCTAATTTGGATCTGGCAAAATATAGATTTAAAGTCAAATTTTAAAAAAATAACTGCATTACTTAATCTATGAATAAAGTCATTCTTATTGGGAATAGGGTACCTAATCCATTCTAAAATTTTGTTCAGAAGTTTGTAATTAATGACTAAACATGGTGTCCCCGCTCAATCTCAACATTTTTCTGGACATAGAAAGCAGCACATGACCAGGATGACTTACTATGCCTGATAAAACATTTATAAAGAAGATTTGAAATTTCATATTTGCAAAACTCCAAAATCTCACTATTCATTTGACTAGATCTGGTTTTGGTTGGAATATTTTTCTCAAAAAATTTCTTAATATAAGGAAGTGAAACTACATGTTTCTTCCTATCCCAAAAGGCATTAGGAAGTTCAAAACAGATATCAAAAACCAATTTTTTATGAAAATCAGTGATTTTTTATTGAAGCAATGGATCAGAAAAATGCTCAGAAATCTTTTTAAATCTAACCTCTTGTTGGAGGAAGTTTAAATGATTTGTTTTGTAGAAATTAAAGAATGTAAACCTTTAGCAGAATCAATATCAAATTTTGAAGCAAATTTAAACTTGACCTTTTGTCGAAAGGGATCAGTAATAATCTCATCTTTTTCAGTCAAAAAAGGGCAAATAGAAGAAATAAAAGGAATTCCTAAAATGACATACCAAGTCATGCTCTTGACAATAATAGAAGGAATCCTAAAAAAAATATTGTCCTAGCAAACATAAGCGTTTTTAGCTCATAATTGATTTTTATCTTAGATCCGTTTGTAAAGAATAATTTGTCAGTGGAGTTTTCAAAGTATTTAACGGGAACTAAACTTTCACGAATACAATTAAGATCTGATCCAAGATCAATCAAAGCAGTCATAGAGAATGAAAATGCATGACAGACAATAATATCAACCTTTGAATACCATTTAGAAAGAATAGATTATTTAAGCAATAAAATATCTTTAACTGGAGTAGAGGGTTCAGCGTGGTCTGATATTGGTTTCCTCTTTATTAGAAGGACATTCAAGATCAAATTGTCTCTCAATCTTTAAAGAGAGCAAATCTTGTTTAAAAGATGAATTTTTAGACTTAAGAGAGTTTATTTTTTATTTGAGTTCAACAATCTCTTTTTTTATCAAAACAATTTCATGCTGTAAATCATGCGTTGAAATCTCTTAGAATTTTTTCTTTTCAAAACGTCCCAAAGTTTCTTGAAAACTAATTTTTCCCTGAGAAGTCGATGGATTATTGCGGACCATCGTCTTCTTGAGCTGTAAGAGATATTTCTCTTTAAGGTCAGGATTTTTAATTTATGAAGTCAAAGTTAAAAGAAGGTTCTCTTACTCTTCTTCTTTAGTTAAAACATGAATTGTCTTAACTCTAGAATTGCAACAAAAATCATTACAATTGCAACCAAGTTTAATCATAACTGAATCAAATAGTTCGGCATCTGAGTGATGCTTGGAATCAATAGAGCTAAACTCATCGAAATCAGACGATGAAGTCTTTTTTTCAAGGAGATGAAACAGTTATTGCTGATCGTCTTCCTTAATATTCAAAGCATTAAACTTGTTTTCACCATGTTGGGCTTTTTGGGGCATTTATCAGCAAAGTGCCCATACTTGTCACAATTAAAATATTTCCACTTTGAGGGAATTTTGGAAGCCTTTTTATGAAAAATCTTTTTATGAAAAGGTTTTTTTATAAACTTCATCACGAGTTTTTTTCCTTTATCCCCATGAGGTTTTTTGAAAACCTTTTTGAAACATTTCTTTTTCTCCATAGATGAAGCAATAGGAGAAAGGCCAAATTGTTCGCAAAAGTTTCTCATCTCATATTTGGCTTTCTTTTTATCCTTCATTTGTTGATGAATCAGTCTTTGATCATTGCACATACAAATACCAAGCTTCATAATATTACTTATGATATCGTCATAAGTATAATCATCATAAATAAGAAGTCCCGAGATGTCAGTAAGTGAGTACTTAACCTTATAAGCAAACAAACGAGGTAGACCATCGATGAATTTCTCTTTTTAGTAAGGTTTTTGTGAATCGTCTCGAAGCATAACTCTAAAAATGAAAATACTTTGATACTAATTGTAATCAGACATCTTATGGCATCTTAAATTATTTAAATAATCAAAAATATGGTTAGTAATGTTGGAGAGAGTTCCAACAAAATGCTTAATAATCGTGTAAATCAAAGTATTGACACCATTAGGATTCCCTTTCCTATGGTCTCATCAAATATGGGTAAACCTTCATCATTATGCTTAACAGCATTCTGAATAGTTTGTCTTATTTCGAGAGTGAGATGTTTGCCCCACCAAGATCGAAGCATACCCAAAAATTCAAAAGTTAAAAGAGTAACAATCTCAGATTGTTGGGGATTATTATTAACATAAGCACTAGCTACCATAGACATCTTATGCATAACATTAAATACTTTTTGTTCAGATTGTCCATCAATGTTTCATTCATAAATCCTATCAGCAGTAACAGAAAATTGGATTTGAAACATTCTTTCTTCAAACTATAAATCAGGGGAAAAAGGCCTTGAAAACCAGTTCTTCGTCAGACTCATTGGATTGGGTCCTTTTGAAGAAAGCCTGACAATCTCAGGCTTTTCAATTAAAATATCTTAAAAACAGTTCTGAATATCATTAATGACGGAATCCTCTTCAGAAGAAAAGTCATCTATATAAACATAAAACTTATCAAAATTGACCATTTGGCCACCTTTGTCCAACACACTGGTGGAGGGTCGTTCTTGTTTATTCTGAGCAAACATTTGATTAATTTTATCTAAAGTATTGGAATCTTTGTTGAAATCAATTTTTTGTCTGTTTTTTGGTAAAATAATCAAAGGTTTTTCTAAAACTTTTGATGAAGTAGGTTTTCTAAAACAGGTTGCTCAACTTTCTCCTCAATACGATCAAGTTGTTGACCTATTGTATGGAGGATCTGGTTGACAAAATTATTTTGTTCAATAATATTTTTTGTTTTAGAAAAAACATTTGGAGTTTTGGGATCAGCTTCTATACGCTCAAAAGGTGAAACTTTAACCGCTGCTCCTTTTACTGAAATAAGTATAGTTTCAAGAGGAGGGTGGTTGGATTTAACCACAGTCATGCCTTCTTCCTTTGTAAAACTAGTCTTTAAAACATTTAAATATCGTTCTTTTGATATATAATGGTTTTCAAGAAAATCAAAAAAAATAATATGCTTGTTGAACGCATACATCATTTCTTTCCATTTTCTCCTAACCCTTTGCTTTTCAGCAAGTGTAAAATTCTCATGATAAGGTTTTCTCTTATCATGGTTTCCAGAAAAATTAAAATCATTAAATAAAGAAATCATATCAATCTCAAAATTCTTGTTCATCATCATTAATTGATGATGAAATGGGGTTACCATATCCGAAGTTGTTGGAGACATAGAAGAATTGTCTTCAACCTCTACTTCTTCCTTTATGGATTTTTCCTTGGATGGAATATCATCCTTGGTAGAATAATATGCAGAATTAACCTGTGAATTAGAAGAAACACATTTCAATTTTATATAAAAAAACAGAGGGTTTTTCCTTTTTAGGAATTTCCCCAATTAAAATTGGACGAGTATGATTTGCTGTATTGGTAGAATCCTCCAAGAACTGTTTGAGATTGGCATCTCTTCGTCTTGGGTCCAAAGAACAAGAAGATCTGGAGTCGGTAAAAGAATATCTTTTTTCATTGGCAATGAGAGGTCGATCAAAAGAAATTTTTACAGTACCATCCAAGTACTGTTGAATATAATCGAGATTCTTTTCATCAGAAACAATCGAGATCCTTTTCTTTTGGGTGCAATAACCAAAGGCATGGGTTTTTACGAATAGAAAGAAGATTTTAATAAAGAATAAGAAGTCAAAGGCTGGTTCCTAAGTTTCCCATAAATGGTTTTTGGTGGAGCATGCCTAGGGCAGAGGGGTCCAACCAGAAGAAGGGCTACCAGCTGAGAGAAGTGGCTAGATTCGTTATAGAGGCCAAGCCCACTGCGGGACTCGATCCGACCCCAGAAGCTAACTACACCTCAGAGATAGAGGGAAGATTCATGTCACACTGGTAATCAGCCACACTGGTGGAAGTTCTTGCTGAAAAACCCACTCATCTGATAAAGAAACATCTTTTCAAAAAATCATCTTAAGGATTCTGATGTTGGCACCAGAGGTAGAACTTTGCATCAGAAAGGTCTGATTTTTAACAGATTTGATCTTAGCCCTTGGGTTAAGACTAAAGCAAGTGGTCTGTTACCTTTTACCATATTAAAACCAGAAGTTAAAATATTTAAATTTAAAACAGACAAAACATTCTCATTACGTAAATCAACAGTTAAATCAGGATAGAAATCAAAATGGACAGGTCCTTCCGTAAGGGAGGTCTGTACAATTCCTAAGTTACTATCGTCAAAATCGTTGAATCTACCATCACGCAAACATAAAAGAACAAATGCATTGATGCCTTTCCTAACAAGAGGTTTAACAGCAATCTGAACTAAAGCAATATGCAAGAAATAATAACCCTTTTCAACAAAGGCTTGAATCATTTTCTTTTGAAATAAACAAAGCTTATCTTGGGTTTTTGAAATGGCAAAAGTGTGTTCAACTGTTTTCACATTGAACTCACTCTTGAAAACCTATTCTCTCCATGAGGTATTATAAAGTGAAATAGTGTTAATCTTTGGCATGTGACATCGATCAATATCAAGTGAATCATTTTTTTTAGAAACACAATTTTCTTCATTGATAATATCAGGTGGCAAACCTGATCTGGAACTAACAGACGAACTCGATCTAAACATCTTTCATCTTAGTAACGACCAAAACTAAACTCAGGTACTTCTTAATTCTAGGTCTTAAACCTTACTCTACTGCATTTTGAAACACATACCAGTGGGTCACAACAACAGCTTCTCATGCCCTCTCACGACTACCTGGCTTTACATGAGACTAACTGTTCAACTTGGAGTATACGACTGCGGTGGCACTAAGAGAATAAAGCCAAGAACAAGAAAAAGAAACAGAATGTTTATGGGAGTTATCAAGAGAAACAAGAAGCAAAGATATAGTTAATCAATTAGAAACCAGAACCAGAAGATGACTTTGATACCAGAAATGCGGAAGTAAAAGAAGATAAAAGAAAGATACACATAATATGAAGGCGACAAAGCCAGCCAAATGCAACAATATGAAAGATAAAATGTAAATGTAAAATAATTAATGAAGATAACTTTGAATCAAAAGATTCTTAATTATAAATACAAGATTGAAACAATTAAAACAGAGAACAGAGAATTACAAGATAGATAGAAGGTTGGGAGTTAGAGAGAATGATTGAATTTGAAGTTTTTATATATATATAGGGAGGATTAACATACAAAACACATTTTTCCTGTTTAATAAAACGATTATTTTTAACAGTGATTTTTATTAAGAAATAAATGTTCTAACAATTATTTGATAGGTAATAAAAGGAAAATATCTAAACAATAAAATAATTATATAAAAATAAATCATAAACTGATGTGAAGTGATGAAAAATAATTATTTAATTATTATTATAATTTTATTTATAAAATATTATTATTTGAATTTAATATTTCAAATAGATTTAAATTGAGAAATAAATAATATTTTATTCAAAGAATTGTACTCACAACTTATATAATATTATAAAAAATAATTTAAAAGAAGTCCCTAGAATTATTTAATGCATTCACACGATTTCAAACTTTCGGCATTCTTTGATATTAATTATTTCACGTATTATCAAATAATCGTTTTATTTAGTTTTTTATTTATATTTTGTAGTGATAAAAAGATTTATAATCAAAAAATAATTTTAACATCTTCGAAAAATAATTTTGCACAATTTATTTCTAAAAAAACTTATTTAAACCAAAATTGGTAAAAATCAATCTTTGATTATATATTATATTTTAAATTCATCGACAAATGTTTTTAAAAAGAGTTGAGTGATCCCACTATCCTCCTAAGAGCACCCAATGCTTAAACCCTCTACCCCAAAACTCTCCCACACCTTGTGCCCTATTTTAAGGACACCGAATGAGATGGGCTATAATAGCACTCATCTTTGAGGGGCCACTATAGCCCCTAATCTCATTTCCCCAGCCCCTCTGTGCGTGAGATGATTTTTTCTTCTTCTTTCCCTTTGACATTTCACATTTCTCCCGAGCTCCCATTTCGGCTTCGCTTCATTGATCTCGTCCCCCACCAACATGTTTGCCAATTTTGTCTCTAACCACCAGTAAGTGTTCTTCCCTCTTGAATTTTGCTGACAAGCAGCTCTCTCTCTCTCTCACACAATTTCTGTGAGATTTCTTTAGATTTGAAGGATTTGTGAAATCTTATATATTTTTCGTTGGGTATTCACCCTGTAATCAAGATTGAGCTGACTTTCTAAGTTTTCATTTGAGGCTTTTTATTTGAGGATTTGTGTTCAAAGTATTTTTTGAATACTCTTTGAGCTATTTTCGTGGCATTGCTTAACCCCTATGATATTTCCTGAAATGATTGGTACCTGTTGCACCTGTTTTTGCATATGATTTGTGTTCAAAGTATTTTTTGAACACTCTTTGGTTGGTGCCATGGCATTGTTGACCCCTCTGATATTTCCTGAAATGATTGGTAAATGTTTGCACCTGTTTTTAGATTTGATTTGTGTTCAAAGTATTTTTTGAACACTCTTTGGTTGGTGTTGTAGCATTGTTGACCCCTTTGATATCTATTGAAAGCATTGGTATCTGTTTGCACCTGTTTTTGCATTTGATTTATGCTCAAAATAGTTTTTGAACACTCTTTTGTTGGTGTCGTGGCATTGCTGACTCCTTTGATATCTATTGAAAGCATTGGTACTTGTATATATTTTTGCATCTAATTTGTATTCAAATTATTTTTTTTAACACTCTTTGGGTTATTTTCGTGACATTGCTAACCCCTTTGATATCTATTGAAAGCCTTGGTACTTGTTTGCACATGTTTTTACAACTGATTTGTGTTCAAAGTATTTTTTGAACACTCTTTAGGCTATTTTCATGGCATTGCTTGACCCATTTGATATATATTGAAATTATTGATACCTATTTGCACTTGTTTTTGCATCTGCTTTGTATTTAAAGTATTTTTTTAACACTCTTTGGGTTATTTTCGTGGCATTGCTAACCCCTTTGATGTCTATTGAAAGCCTTGGTACTTGTTTGCACATGTTTTTACATCTGATTTGTGTTCAAAATATTTTTTGAACACTCTTTGGGCTATTTTCATGGCATCGCTTGACCCATTTGATATGTATTGAAATTATTGGTACCTGTTTGCACTTGTTTTTGCATTTGATTTGTGTTTGAATTATTTTTTAAATACTCTTTGGTTGGTTCTGTGGCATTGCTTGATCCCTTTGATATGTATTGAAAGCATTGGTACCTATTTGCACCTGTTTTAGCATTTGATTTGTGTTCAAATTATATTTTTAACACTCTTTGGTTGGTTTTATGGCATTACTTGATCTTTTTGATATATATTGAAATTATTGATACCTGTAGTATGGCATTGCTTACCCTTTTCCTGCATTGATGTCATGGTATTGATTAACCCCTATAGTGTTGTTGTGTGCCTAAAGTAAATGGGCTGTAATGTGCATATACTGAGCCCATGTTTATCTTGAAGATGTTATGTAAAATTTAAGTTCCATGTTCTATGATTGATATTGGGATTTGCATGTTTATCTAAACACCCCCACAGCCAGTATCTCTATTTCTTATGCCTCTGAGATGTGATCCATTGTTTTCCTGTCATGAATGGTTGTTGCTAGTTAACATAAGCCTATGATGAGTGGGGTAATCATTCATAACGGTTAGGCCAGAGGTCCATTGACCACGGCAGGGTAATTTGTGAATCCCGGATGGCCACTATTCCGCAACCGGGGTTGGCGGTTTGTAGCTCATGCGAGCCTCTAGCCTTCGCAAGCTGTGATTTTAGAAAAACTTATCCGAGCCTCGGTTATTGAACCACACCTATTTATAAGTTGGGTAATTTCTCACTCCTATTTTTTAACGTTTGTCTACAAACCTAAAGCATTGAAAAATTCCAGACCAAATATGTCGGCTTCTAGTGGTAGCACGGCTACATCCTCATGCTCAAGAAATATTCATCACGTCCAATACCCAATATGCTATCGTGGTATTAAAGCATGCCGATGCACCATGCATACCAGGAAAAATGATGGAGGACGATTTTCGGTTGTCAAAACTACGAGATAACGGAATCTATCTCTTAAATGTAATATATATTTCGGATATTCGAGAAATTCAATTTGGTGTTGCTGTATCAAACTGATTTCTTTTTTCTTAATTCACTGTCAATCGTGTAGGCTGGGCAGCCATGCGAGTTTTTTTGTTGGTAAACCCGGAAATACCAAAGTATGCAAAGAAGATGATGATCCAACTAAAAACCAACATTCAAAAGATACAAACTTTAATGAAGGTCGAAACGAGTAGGCATATATTAGAACTTGATGTAGAGAGACATAAACACAAAATAGAGCAATCTACTTTTATTATTATTATTTCGATGTCTTGGTTAGTGGTAGTTGTAATATATTTTGGTAAATTCTGACTAATGTAAGGACTCGGTTGTAATTATAATTTATTTAGATTTTATTTTATTTTTTTGTCTTTATATATATATTTTTTTTAAATTTCTCCTTATTGTACGCTAGAGAAGAAAAAAATCAAAATCCTTTCAATTTTAATATATTATTTTATAATGACGTCTCATGAATTTTTAAAATCGGGTATCATCATGATAAATAATTATACTTAATTTGTGAAGTTTAATTGAAATTGAAAATATGAAGAATAGGAAAAAGATAAGAGAGTAGGTGGTTGAAAATGGAAATGAAGGTGAAAGAATAAAGTAATAAAAAAATGATAAAATGTTATTTTAATAAATGAGGAAAAGTATAGGAAATGAATATAAAAGATTTTTTTTCAAAGATGAATAAAATTTACAATTTGTTTTTATAGAAAATAAAGCTTTTATTTAAAACTTAAAAAAATAAAATAAAAAGTGAAATTGAGATATGCTCTAACAGTCAAAATCAACGAAATATGAAATAATTATTGCATCAGCTATATTGTGGAAGATTGATAGTTAACATCTAAAATAAAACATGTTATGAAACTAAAGAAGAACAGTAAGTGATTGAAATATTGCAAAGGAGAAGAAGGAATATTGAGAGATTGCAAAGTATTTTGTTTTTCAAGAGCTCAATATCATTCACTTCACTTCTTTTTTTATATCCTACAAAATGATCCCCAATACCTCTTTTATAGGTAACTTACATGATGATTTGTTTGCTAATCAATTCACATGCTCAACAACCAAGTGACAAGTACAACAAACTTTCACATGCTCAACAATCAAGTGACAAGCACAACAAACTCTAATATGCACAACAACCAATTCACATATATGAATGGTTAAGTTTACAACAAACCATGTGTGGTAATTAGTGGTCATCCACCTATTATACAACACTCCCCCTTGAATGACCATATATAAACAATCTGTCTCGTTAAAATCTTGCAAAGGAAAATCTAGTGGGAAGAAAAACCAATAGTTAAGGAAAAAGAGTATATTATTCTTATGTATCGCTAAATACTTTAAGATTGCCTCATTAAAACCTTGTAAAGGAAAATCCAATAGGACAAAATCTTAGTGAAGGAAAAATAGTACAATCAGCACAAGTTTTCAAGACATATACTCCCATTGAAAAGTGTATGAGGACAGATCTTTAAGTCTTAGCATTCCAATGTTCTGCACAATCTTCTTGAATGTCGCAGTTGGTAATGCTTTCGTGAATAAATCTACTAAATTATCACTTAATCATATCTACTTGACATCAATTTCACATTTCTCTTAAAGTTCATGAGTATAAAAGAATTTAGGTGAAATATGTTTGATTCTGTCACTATTAATATATCCTCCTCTAATTTGAATGATACAAGCAGTATTATCTTCATATAAAATTGTTGGGCTATTATTGATCATGGAAAGATCACACTTTTCTTGAATATATTGAATCATTGATCTTAGCCAAACACACTTTCGACTTGCTTTATGAATAACAATGATTTCTGAATGATTTGAAGATGTGGTAGATAGTGTCTGCTTGACAAATCTCTATGATATGACAGTATCTCCATAAGTAAATAAATATCCAGTTTAAGATCTACTTTTGTGTAGATCTGAAAGGTAACTTGCATCTGTATACCCAACTAATTTTGGACTTGATCCATGTTGATAAAATAATCTCATATAAACCGTAGCATGAAGGTAATGAAAGACATGTTTAATACCATTCTAATGCCTTCGAGTTGGTGCAGAACTATATCTTGCAAGCAGATTAACTGAGAATGTAATATTAGGTCGAGTGCAATTTGTAAGATACATCAAAACTCCAATTGCACTGAGATATGATACTTCAAGACCAAGAATTTTTTCATTGTTATCACAAGGAAGAAATAGATCATTCTTCATATTAAGTGATCGAACAATCATTGGAGTACTTAGGGGATAAGATTTGTCCATATAAAAATGTTTATGACTTTTTCTGTATACATAGACTGATGAATAAAAATTCTATATGGCAAGTGCTCGAACTGCAAGCCGAGACAAAATTTTGTTTTGCCATGATCTTTTATTTCAAAATTCATTTTTTAAATATGTGGCAATTTTTAAGATCTCTTCAAGAGTTCTGACAATATTTAAATCATCAACAGAAACCACAATAATGGCAAATCTGAATTTTGATTTTTTAATAAAAACACATGGACATATAGGATTATTCTCAAATCCTTCTTTCAATAGATATTCGTTTAGGCGATTATGCCATATGCTTCCAGATTGCTTTAATCCATATAAAAATCTTTGAAATTTGATAAAGTACATATTTCTAAATGTACTTGTAGATGTTTTAGGCATTTTATATCCTTTAGGGATTTTCATATATATGTCATGATCTAAAAATCCATACAAATATACAGTGACCGCATCCATCAACTATAATTCTAATCATTTTGTAATAATCAGACTAATAAAAAAATTTAAAAGTGATTGCATCCATAACGGGAGAATATGTTTCTTCATAATCAATCCCGAATTTCGGCAGGAAATTTGTGCAACAAGTCGTACTTTGTACTGCACAATTTCATTTTTTTCATTACGTTTTCATATAAATACACACTTATATCCAACAGACATTACACCCTTTGGTGTTTGGACAACAGGTCCGAATACCTCTCACTTTGCTAGCGAATTTAACTCAGCTTCAATAGCTGCTTTCCATTTTAGTCAATCATTTCTACGTCGATATTCTTCGACGGTTCTTGGCCCACTTTTTTCATTACTTCTGGTAATGTCAAGTGTCATTTTATATAAAAATATGTTGGTGACAACAGTTTCATTTCTATCTAGAATTTCTCTAGTACTCATCAAATGTATTGAGCATTATTTTCAGATACCTATTCATCTTCAGAGGAAATAATTTCCTGAAACACATCTTCCAGAGGTCTATTTTCAGGAGATTTTGGAATAGAAGATTTGATCTCTCTAAGAGCATTATCAGTACTTATAGCCTATGTTGTGGGTATCGGTTCTTCAGGAACACCAAACTCATTTTGTATTCTTTTTTTTCGAGAATTTTGTTTTTTGAACCAATAGGTCTTCCACGCTTCAAGTGTGTCTTAGACTCATTTATTGCTATTTTGACAACTTGTCCTTTAGGGATTTCAATCATTGCTGGAGCATTAACAGCAGGAATGTATGATTTTACTACACCTTTAGTGTCAGTAAATATATCCGGTAATTGATTTGCAATATTTTGTAAATGAATAATCCTTTAAATTTCTAATTTACATTCATTTGTAGGGATCAAATTGAGACATAGTTTTATTATCCCAAGTAATTTCTTTTTGTGCTTTAGACATCGACTTTCCATTACCTAGTAATGGAAAAGTAGATTCGTCAAAATAACAATTCTCAAAACGTGCTTTAAACATATCTCATGTAAGTGGCTCAATGTATCTAATAATAGATGGAGAATCAAAACCAACATATATTCCAAATCTACATTGAGGGCTCAATGTATCTAATAATAGCTGAAACCTTTTGATCAAAGATTTAGCTAGACCATTTTGAGTGTGTGTATGAGCAACAGGAGTTCAACATTTATTCCTATTGACATGTAATAGTTATCAAAAGTTTGAGATGAAAATTCGTTTGCATTATCCAATCGAATGGTTTTAATTGGATACTCAACGAATTATGCTCGTAGTTTGATTATCTGAGCAAGAAGTCTAGCAAATACAACATTTCTGGTGGAAAGCAGACAAACATGTGACCATCGACTTGATACATCAATCAAAATCATAAAGTATCTAAATAGTCCATTTGATGGATAAATAGGTCCACAAATATCTCTGTGAATGCTTTGTAAAAAGGATGAGAATTCAACAACAACTTTTGAGGGAGATGGTTTGATAATTAACTTACATTGGGAACATGCAGAACATGGATATTCATTGGATAAAAAAATCTTTTGATTTTTTAAGGGATACCCATGCGAATTATCAATTATTCATCTCATCATAATTGATCCTGGATATCCAAGGCAATCATGCCAAGTCATAAATACTTTGAGGTCAATGCACTTCTCATGCACTACCACATATGGTTCAATTATTTTCATCTTTGTATAATATAATCCAGAAGAGAGAGCAGACAGTTTTTCTATTACGAGCTTCTGGCCTGATATTATTTTAGTAATGAGAAGATACTCTTTATTGCCTTCATTGGTCATTTCAATATAATTATTATTACAACGTATATCTTTAAAACTTTATAAATTTCTTCTAGATTGTGAAGAAATAGAGCATCATTAATGCAAAATTTGGTGCCATTAGGCAACACAATATAAACTCTTTCAGAGCCCTCAATTAAATTTGATGAACATAATATGGTATGAACATAGGTTTTGCTTAGTGTTAGATTTTAAAAATATTTTTTTATCTTTAAGAATTATGTGAGTTGTAGCACTATCAACCAGATATACATCTTTATCATTCAACGCAGAGATAAAAAATTCATCCATATGATCCATGATTTTGAAGAAGATGACCACTAGTTTTAGTATCGGTAGAGTTTCGTGCTGATAACGTGTTATGAAACTAAAGAAAAATAGTAAATGATTGAAATATTGCAAAGGAGAAAAAGGAATATCGAGAGATTGCAAAGTATTTTGTTTTTCAAGAGGTCAATGTCATTCACTTCACTTCTTTTTTTATATCCTACAAAATGATCCTCAAAACCTCTTTTATAGGCAACTTACATGATAGTTTGTTGTGCTAATCAATTCACATGCTCAGCAACCAAGTGACAAGTACAACAAACTCTCACATGCTCAACAATCAAGTGACAAGTATAATAAACTCTCACATGCTCAATAACCAAGTGGCAAGCATAACAAATTCTCATACGCACAGCAACCAATTCACATCTATGAATGGTTAAGTTTACAACAAATCATGTATAATAATTAGTGGTCATCCACCTATTATACAACAAAACATGATTTAAAAGCTATTGAAAATAAAGATTAATGCGTAGCAAAGACGAGCAAGTTGCAGTGCTTTCCACCATTTCCCATAAATAATATATATATATATATATTACTTGCACATCATCGAAGTGCAATCCAGCATCAGCGACATATGTCAAGCTAAAATTGAAGGAGAAATACTACTCATATTCTCAATAATCCCGATTTACATTACCGCCTGAAATGGATTGCTCATGTGGCATAAACTTAAAAAAAATAAAAATAAAAAATAAAAAATGCTTTTCTCTTCAAGTTTGGGATGTTCATTTTCACTTTCCCCCTTTCACCTTCTCCCTTCTCTTCAAAATCGTCTTTTGCGTTTTCCCTTTCACTTTCCAAAATCAACTATGTCAGGATTGGTGAAAACCAAACTGGGCAAGGTTGAGCACGGCGCAGGTGCAGAGGAATAACAGAGCAAGAAGAGACTAAAATAAGCGCAGATAATTCTATAATTTTGTTATATTGCTATTTGCTATACAATGATGATGATATATAGAAAGAATCAGTAAACCCTATACAATGGAATGTACTGAAATATCCCTATATATGTATACAAATGACTAATCATCCGTGCAAGTTTGTTGCATATTCTGTTTCATAATTCCTGGGCTGTTTGGCAGCATGACCGAAGATATATTATTCCGTAAATTCCCCCCGCAAGATGGAGAATAGATATTTTCTATCTCCATCTTGGACACCAACGAAGTGAATTGTGAGAAGGGGAGAGCTTTTGTGAAAATATCCGCAAGCTGAGAAGAAGAATGAATGGGATAGGCCTGCAAGAAGCCATCTTGAATTTTGTCATGGATGACGTAACAATCCATTTCGATATGTTTGGTGCGCTCATGAAAGGCCGGATTCTTGGCTATGTGGAGTGTGGCATTGTTGTCGCAGTACAAGTCAATTGGAGTAGAAACAGGAAGGTGTAAATCTTGAAGTATATAAGACAGCCATTGCAATTCACATGAGGTAGTAGTCATGGCCCTATTCTCAGTTTCGGCAGAGGAACGAGAGACAACCGATTGTTTTTTTGAATGACATGAGATGAGTGAGCGACCAAGGAAAATGCAAAATCATGTGACTGACCACTGGGAGTCGGGGCAAGATGCCTAGTCGAAATTTGAGTATGCACGAAGAGTAAGTGTGGAGCTGGAAGGGGGAAAATAGTCCTTGAGCAAGGGCATTCTTGATGTATCGTAAGACTTGATGAGCAGCATGGAGATGTGTGGATGTGGGTGTTGTCATGAATTGACTCAAGTGCTACACTGAGTAACAAATATCTGGTCGAGTAATGGTGAGGTAGAGCAATCTTCCAAGTAGGCGTCGATAGGGAAGAGGATCCGAAAGGGGCTCTCCACTATCTTTGCAGAGTTTGATATTTTGGTCCATGGGAAGCTTGATAGGGCGTGAACCAAGTGTGCCAGCATCAGTTAAAATATCTGTAGCATATTTTTGCTGGCAAATATAAATTCCCTTGGAGGTGTGAGCCACTTCGATGCCGAGAAAATAACGAAAGTTGTCAAGAGATTTAATCCAAAATTGGTCTTGAAGAAAAGCTTGAAGAGCATCAATAGACTTCATGTGAGAGATGGCCACAATGATGTCGTCGACATAAATAAGAAGTGCAGTGAATGAACCATCTCTGAGTTGAGTGAAAAGGCTATAGTCAACTTTTGTAGTCAACTTTTGACTGCTGAAAATCGAAATTAAGTAAGGCAGTGAAGAATTTCTCGTACCATTGCCGTGAGGCTTGTTTCAAGTCGTGAAGACTTTTGTTGAGACGGCAAACTTGTGAGGGTCGAGCGAAATCACGGCTCTAGGAAATTTTCTACTCAAAACATACAAATCTTTTTAATATACCCTATTTAGTTTCTTAAAAACTTAAATCTAAATTCTTACAATTTTATTGAACATATTTACAAGACAAAATAAAACCAACCCTACTCATAAGTCATTTTGTCACTTAATCATATTCTTAAGAGTTCAATATTAGTAAACATAGTTCAATCATCTCAATAAACCACTTCCATGCTTAAGTTAAGCTAGAATATGGACTTACAAATTCTTCAAAACTCAAGAGAATGGATCCAACCAACTTCTTGCAAGTTTTCTTCCAAACTCACTCACTTAGCTCACAAATGAACTCTTTAAGGGTTTGAGAGGGTTTTCTGGTATGGCTTCCAAAAGGAAAGTGTTCTCTCCTTCTAAAGGAGCTTAGAAAACTCTCAAGGCTCTATTTATAGGGTGGTGGTCGACCAACATGAGGGAGAGAAAAGGAAAAGCACCTAAGGTGCACTAGTTGCCAGATTTGCATGGGTGATGAGGTGTCCATTTAAGCAAATCTTATGATGAGGATTAAGCCTCCCAAATCCTAAACTTTGCAGCTGGATTAGTCATCCAAGGGCTCACATTTGAGATATTTTAGCTGCCCATTTTGATCCATGGCTGAGAAGTGAGCTAAATGGATAAGAGGTGAGGTGGCATTTCACCTAACCATGCATGCACCCCTCATCTCCAGCCCTCTCCTTGTGTCACACGCCCCCTTCCAGATTTTTTCACCCATTTGGTTACTCTCTAACTCCCTTAAGTCTCCATTTAACAAGTTCTAGAAGGCCACTTCTTAGTTTAGTTAAGGTAGAGCCAAATTTGATCCACTTAGTCACCTATCAACTAGATTTTGTTGGGGTTTCCATCACACTAATTATTCAATTGGCTTTCAAATCAACTTTCCATCCATTTCTAACTATCCTTAAACATGTCCTAATCCCAGAAAATCTCAAAACCAAATGCATAATTAGTTACATGCCCCAATTTAGTTCAATTTATCCAACTCGGGTTCCATTTAAGCCCATTCCAGAGCTGCCTACTTGATTCCCAAATAAGTTATTGATCACTTCCGAATCTCAGGAAACTTAAAACATAAAAGTTTTAGATCTATATTTTAAGGTTCTATACCAATTGCAATCACCTCGTTGGGACCTCAGATGAATGACTTATGCCCATTTCACTAAAACTCGACAGATTTATCCGAAAATGCATAATTCCCAATACAAGTGTTATCTCACATTCCTCAATTAAATCTCCCACTCTAATTTCCTAATAAATAAATACATCAAATAAATTTTTTTAAAATAATATCCATAAAATAAGTTACCTTAGAAAATTTGGGCTATTACATCCTCCCCTCCTTAAAAAGGATTTCGTCTCCGAAATCGTTAAGATATTAATAATTAAGGATTTAAGGAAATCTATACCTCGGTTGCTAGCAGCAGTAGATTCTTCTGAAGAGGTAGGTACTTTTTCTTCATTAAGCAGCGAATTCTGAGTGTAGTAAAATATTATGTCTACATCTGGATTATAATACATATTCACACTTATTTCTTGCAATATACGTAATCTCTCTTCCTCTGTCTCTTCTATTATGGGTCCTTCTTCACATTGACGTTTACGATCTTCAGATCTATCAGATGACTCTACTATGACAGCTTTTCCTTTATCCTCTCTTCTCAAAAATCTTTTCTTTGCTTTTAACCATTTTCGAGCGGATTGTCTTTCCTCACCTGGTAACGCTCTTCTACTTATAGGGTTACTTTTTTCGTCTATGTCTATAATATGGGTTCTGTGCTTCTCAATTTTATTTAACCAGCTCAATCTCTCAGCTTTCCATTGTTTTAGTTTTTCCCTATGAAATCTCTCTCTAATTCTTTCAGATCTTTTCTTTAACTGATCTATAGGGGTGACTGACATACGTGCGTTTCTTTTTGGAGCCATAATCCTGTGTAAGGTTAAATATTAATGAATATAAACATAAGAGAAAACACAAATATCATACAAATGTCATACAACTGATTCAATTTATAACGCATATTATTACAACTATGTTTTAAACAAGTGAGGGTAATTAATTCTCATTACATCCTCACGTTCCCAAGTGGTTTCCTGAAAAACAGGATTGTTCCAGAGTACTTTTACTAACACTATGGTACGATTCCAAAGGGTATGTTCTTTCTGATCTTCAATTCGTACAGGCCACTCTTCATAAGTTAAATTGGAACGTAAATTATTAGGACGCGAATCCATTACTGCCACTGGTTGATCATTCAAACACTTTTTTCAGAGAAGATACATAGAAGATGTTATGAACTCCTTGTAAATCATCAGGTAGAGCTAGGCGGTAAGCCACTGGACCTACTTTTTCCAGAATTTCATAAGGTCCAATATAACAAGGACTCAACTTCCCTTTCTTACCAAATCGCATAACTCCCTTCAGTGGCGAAATCTTCAAGTACACCCAATCTCCCACCATAAAATCTAAAGCCCTTTTACGATTATCTGCATAACTCTTTCGTCTACTTTGCGCTGTGTTTATCTGATTTCTAATCCTTGAGATCTGCTCTTTGACTTCTTGTAAATACTCAGATCCCAAAACACTACTTTCACCCACTTCATCCCAATAAATAGGAGACCTACATTTCCTCCCGTAAAGTGCTTCATATGGCGCCATCTGTATAGTAGCTTGAAAACTATTATTATAAGCAAATTCAATTAACGGTAGCAGACTTTCCCAATCTTTGTCAAAATCTAACACACAGGCTCACAACATATCTTCCAAAGTCTGAATAGTTCTTTCTGTTTGCCCGTTCATTTGAGGATGATATGCGCTGCTGAAATTTAAATTGGTACCCATCATCTTCTGTAAACTTTGCCAAAATCGAGATGTAAATCTAGGGTCTCTATCCGATACTATAGTCTTGGGTATTCCATGCAAACGAATTATTTCCTTCACATAAATTTTTGCCAACTTTTCCATAGAATCCGTGTTGGAGATAGGTAAAAAATGAGCACTCTTCGTCAATCGATCCACTATTACCCAAATCGAATTTTTTCCCATAGATGTTCTTGGAAATCCTACTACAAAATCCATAGATAGATCTTCCCATTTCCATTCGGGGATTGGTAGAGGTTGCAACTTACCGGCTGGTCTTTGGTGTTCAGCTTTTACTAACTGACACACTGGACACTTGGCTACAAAGGTTGCAATATCCTTCTTCATTCCTTCCCACCAAAACTTTTCTTTTAAATCTTGATACATCTTAGTACTTCTAGGATGAGCAGTATATGGTGTACTATGAGTTTCTTTCATCAACCTTTCTTTCAATTCTGGGGCATCTGGAATGATTTTCCTTCTTCCAAAGTATAACATTCCATCGCCTGAAATCATAAAGTGCGAAGACCATTTTCCTTCCAGTATTTGCTGTTTTATCTTCTCCAGCTTAGCATCCTTTTGTTGTTTTTCCTTAATTTCTTTGTCTGTTAAAGACACAATTTCTTGAATTTCCATTAGCTTGAGATCCTGTGATAATCTGTTTACCAGAATATCTCGCATTGCTGCCAGTATTGATAATTCTTCCGTTTGAACTTTCCTACTCAAGGCATCGGCTACCACATTTAAAAGAAATTGTGTGATAGCCTTTCCAGGATGATATTTGATTTCGCATTGGAAATCACTTATAGTTTCTATCCACCTTCTTTGTCTCATATTCAAGGTTTTCTGGCTAAAAAGATACTTGAGACTCTTATGATCTGTAAATATTTCACATCTTTCTCCGTATAAGTAATGCCGCCAAATTTTTAGAGCAAATACAATAGCTGCTAACTCTAAATCATGCGTGGGATAGTTCTGTTCATGGTCCTTAAGTTGTCGGGATGCATACGCAACTACTCTTCCTTCTTGCATTAATACACATCCCAATCCCATTTTTGAGGCATCACTATATATCACATAAGGTTTATGAGGTTCTGGCAAGGTTAAAATTGGTGCTGTAGTCAATCTCTTCTTTAGCTCTTGAAAACTCTTTTCACATTGTTCACTCCAAATGTACTTAGCATTCTTCCTGGTCAATGCTGTTAGAGATGCAGACAGTTTGGAAAATCCTTCCACAAATCTTCTATAATATCCAGCTAGTCCCAAGAAGTTTCGTATTTCATGTGCATTGGTTGGTTGCTGCCACTCTATCACTGCTTCTACCTTTGCTAGATCCACAGAGACTCCTTCACTTGAGATAACATGACCAAAAAATTTAATTTCTTGTAGCCAAAATTCACACTTACTAAGTTTGGTATACAGTTGGTGTTTCTGCAAAACTTCCATTACTACTTTTAAATGTTCTTTATGATCTTCGTCATTCTGAGAGTAGATCAAAATATCATCAATAAAAACCACCACAAACTTGTCCAAATATGGTCTAAATATTCGGTTCATCAAGTCCATGAATACTGCTGGTGCATTCGTCCCTCCGAATGGCATAACCAAAAATTCAAAGTGCCCATATCGAGTTCGGAAAGCTGTCTTCTGTACATTTTGCTCCCTGATTTTCAATTGATAATAACCAAACCGAAGGTCTATCTTTGAAAACACAGTTGCTCCTCTTAATTGATTCAACATGTCATCTATCCGTGGCAACGGATATTTATTCTTAATGGTAACCTTATTCAATTCTCGGTAGTCTATGCACATCCGCATTGTCCCATCTTTCTTTTTCACAAACAGTACTGGTGCTCCCCATGGGAATGAACTGGGCCTGATAAATCCTTTCCTTAAAAGTTCCTCAATCTGAGCTTTCAATTCTTCTATATCCACTGGTGCCATTCTATGCGGAGCCTTATGAACTGGAGTTGTGGCCGGTTCCAATTCAATAACAAATTCTATTTCTCGATCAGGAGGTAGTCCCGGCAGATCATCAGAAAAGACTTGAGGAAAGTCTTCCCCCACAGGAATTCCTTGAATACTTTTAACAACTTCTAAGGAATTTAACATAATTACCCAGTAGCCCTTCGTCTCTTTGTTAATACTTTTCTTTATTCGCTTAGTAGTTACTATGGAGGAAACTGCCTTTAACATTTCCCCCTTATAACAAAATTTCTCTTCCTTGGGTAAGCCAAAAACTATTTTCTTTCTGCGACAGTCTAGTTTAGCATAATACTTGGCCAACCAATCCATACCTAAAATTAAATCAAAATCCATCAAATGGAATAGTATCAGGTCAGCGACTAGCTGTGAACCTCCAATCTCCAAGGGGCAACTTCTTACCATCCGGTGGCATCCTGCTACATTTCCATTGGGCATGACTACTATAACCTTTTGGGCCAAAAATTCTGTTTCTAAATCACACCTTTGGACACAATCATATGAAATAAAGGATCTTGTCGCTCCCGAATCAAACAAGGTATAAACCATGCATTGCTTCAGCTTAACCTTACCTAAAGAACATTTTATTCTACTATTATTATTATTACCACTCCCAAAGAATCCATTCATTAACTAAAAGAGGGGACTTAGAAATTTACCAGTAATAACATTAGCATCTATTGTCTCGTCTGCTTCCATATCTACTTCTCTAGGCATGATGGCATAAACTTTAGCTTTCGCAGGAGTTTTGGCTTTTCCTCCGGGTAGAGCTACTCCTTGGGAGGTATTCTGAGGGCAGTCTTTGATCAGATGTCCTGGCCGGTCGCATCTAAAATAAACTTTAGTATCCATTCGACAATCTCCCTGGTGTCGACGCCCACATTTTGCACATTACAGAAATAAAATCGGCACATTTGGATTAATTGCTATTCCTTTTCCTTTATCCATGGATCTGAAATTTGGTTTCCTCCTAGCATCTTTTCCCCCAGAAAATTGAAATCTTCTTTTTCCATATACTTGAGTTTGCGCCATAACACTCCTCTATTTAGCTTCCGCTATGGCTGCTACATTCACTAGCTCTTGAAAATTCTCAATTTGCAAACATGCCACCTTCATACGAATTCGTGGCTGCAGTCCTTCCTGAAACTTTTGGGCTCTCATCTTTTCAGTAGCTACCAAATGCGGAGCAAATCTCGCCAATTCCATAAATCGCGCTGAGTACTGTTCCACCGCCATACTGCCTTGTATCAACATAGTAAATTCCAAAGCTTTCTGCCGCTTCATAGATTCCGGAAAGAATCGATCGTCGAATTCTTTCTTGAACCTTTCCCATGTGGGCACTACATTTTCTCCCAATTCTAACTTTAGTAGCTTTCGCTTTGTGTCCCACCATAGTCCTTCTTCTCCCTGTAGCAGATGTCCAGCATACTGCACTTTCTGAACTTCGGTGCAACTACTAACTTCGAAAGTACGTTCCAAGTCTACAATCCATTTGTCTGCCTTTAATGCTCCTTTCGTTCCGATAAAGGGCAGGTATCGGTACACTAGAAATTTCTCATACGAACACCCTTGAGCTTCTCTTTTATTTTCATTCTGCTGATGATGACGGCTATGTTCTATTTGATTTCTCACTACTTCCGTCATTTACCGAATAGCTCCAGCTATTGCCTGGCCTCCTTCTAATGGGGGATTTTGCGCCACTGGTCCCCCTTCCAAGGATGGATTCCGTGTCCTCTGTTCTTCTCCCAATAATGGGTTCGGTGCCGTCTGCCGTTCCCCCAACGGTGGGTTCGGTGGCGTCTGTCCTTCTCTCAACGGTGAGCTTGGTGCCATCTGCTCTTCGGTACGTGGAGGGGTAATCAGAGAAGGATTCTGGGCTACCACGTCTACTCGTTTCAAGGGAGGACGACCTCTTGGCATATTATTTTCCTGAAATACACCCAACTTTACCATAAGCCATACTTACTTTAGAAACTTCCAAATTCCTAAAGTCCAAAACATTCATCCATATTACTCCAAACTCCAATCTGATAAAGATTCAAGCCTATACTGGTGCCATGTGATCTCCTAGGATACTGTGGATTTTACCCAGAGACGTAATAGTTCTGATACCACTCTGTAACGCCCCCAACTTACGTCTAGGATTTAACGTAAATTAAGGTGTCTGGATGAGCAACACTTGGCTACTCACCCTCGTACTTAACAAGACTAAAAAGTATATATCACTTAATTCGCAGCGGATCAGGTTTTAGATATAAAACTTTCTAAAGATCACATGGGAAATATATTTACAACATTCATTAAAACTTAACATTGTACTTTTTACATATACAAGACCCAAATTGTAGCAAGTTTGCAGCAAAATGTTTTACATTCATCCAAAAGAACTTTCCTTCACCTCACTCTTTTTCCTTCTTAACCTCGGGGTATTCTCTCCCATAACGAAACCTATCCATACTAACACTAAAGTCTCGTTGGAGCAGTTGTCCCTGTGGAGTCACACAAACTCCACACATAGACAATGAGCCATCTACTCCTAAGGTTAAACAGCATCTTGTACGTCGCCTCTCCTCAGCAAAAGTGGATGCGTCAAGACTCCAAACTCTCGTAGGTTGATTACTGATAGGAGGTCCGAAGGAAACAAAAGAAATGTCCATATAAGGACTATAGTCGGAAAGTCCCTCAGGACTCCCCAAAGTCTCCTGCCTCGTCGGGGTTGTCCCCTTGCTAGTCATCGAATCCTGTATAAATTGATATGCACAAAAATATATGGAGCCACAAAAGAGTGAGATTTCGAATGAAATCTCAGTAAGTACATAAAAAGCTTAAAGGAAACAGGGAAAAAGCAACTATAATATCATCACCACTGATGACTAGGGAAATTTACCCTAAGATACACCTCATAAGACTACTGTCTAACTGGTACTTTTCTTAACTCAACCAAAAATATAATCTTATACTGTTTTACACTGTTTTCTTAAAGATTCTTATTCTTTCTTATCATTGATGGGTGTTACGTATCGCCGTCCCCATCACATACACTCATCAATCATCCGGCGTTACGTCTCGCCGTCCCCTTTATCATGAGTCTAGTGTCAATTTCACGGCCGTCACGTCTCGCCGTCCCCGTCTTGACACAAAACATATACACATATTACTGCGGGCATTATGTATCGCCGTCCCCGCTATTCAGATCAATCTCACGGGCGTTACGTCTCGCCGTCTCCGTGAATGTCACACATTCTTATAACGCGACAGGCGTTACGTGTCGCTGTCCCTGTCGGCACGTCAGTCATCCGGGCGTTACGTTTCGCCGTCCCCGTCACAACGTGACTACCTTAATCTTATATATTGTTTTTTTTTTCTTTCTTATTCATACATATTTTTCACTTATAACTCTTTCCATTTGAAACACCAATTCTATTTTAGGAAAACCCTGAGTCTAACCAAAACAGGGCATCTCGCTCAAGCGGGTTGTCGAGCGAAATCTCAGGTTGGAACTCGCTCGAACAGAGTATCGAGCGAAACTCTAGCGAGGGATCATATTTTGCCTTCGCTCGACTCACATGTCGAGCGAGGGTCGAGCGAAATCACGGCTCTAGGAATTTTTCTACTCAAAACATACCAATCTTTTTAATATACGCTATTTAGTTTCTTAAAAACTTAAATCTAAGTTCTTACAATTTTATTGAACATATTTACAAGACAAAATAAAACCAACCCTACCCGTATGTCACTTTATCACTTAATCATGTTCTTAAGAGTTCAATATTAGTAAACATAGTTCAATCATCTCAATAAACCACTTCCATGCTTAAGTTAAGCTAGAATATGGACTTACAAATTCTTCAAAGCTCAAGAGAATGGATCCAACCAACTTCTTGCAAGTTTTCTTCCAGACTCACTCACTTAGCTCACAAATGAACTCTTCAAGGGTTTGGGGGGATTTTTCTGGTATGGCTTCCAAAGGGAAAGTGTTATCTCCTTCTAAAGGAGCTTAGAAAACTCTCAAGGCTCTATTTATAGGGTGGTGGTCGACCAACATGAGGGAGAGAAAAGGAAAAGCACCTAAGGTGCACTAGTTGCCAGATTTGCATGGGTGATGAGGTGTCCATCTAAGTAATTCTCATGATGAGGATTAAGCCTCCCAAATCCTAGGCTTTGCAGTTGGATTACTCATCCAAGGGCTCACATTTGAGATATTTTGGCTGCCCATTTTGATCCATGGCTGAGAAGTGAGCTAAAGGGATAAGAGGTGAGGTGGCATTTCACCTAACCATGCATACACCCCTCATCTCCAACCCTCTCCTTGTGTCACATGCCCCTTTCCAGATTTTTTCACCCATTTGATTACTCTCTAACTCTCTTAAGTTTCCATTTAACAAGTTCTAGAAGGCCACTTCTTAGTTTAGTTAAGATAGAGCCAAATTTGATCCACTTAGTCACCTATCAACTAGATTTTGGCTCCCCTTAAGTTTCCATCACACTAATTATTTAATTGGCTTCCAAATCAACTTTCCATCCATTTCTAACTATCCCTACATATGTCATAATCTCAGAAAATCTCAAAACCAATTGCCTAATTAGTTACATGCCCCAATTTAGTTCAATTTATCCAACTCGGGTTCCATTTAAGCCCATTCCAGAGCTGCCTACTTTATTCCTAAATAAGTTATTGATCCCTTCCGAATCTCAGGAAACTTAAAACATAAAAGTTTTAGATCTATCTCTTCCGGTTCTATACCAATTGGAATCACCTTGTTGGGACCTCATATGAAAGACTTATGCCCATTTCACTAAAACTCGACAGATTAATCCGAAAATGCATAATTCACAATACCAAGTGTTATCTCACATTCATCAATTAAATCTGCCACTCTAATTTCCTAATAAATAAATACATCAAATAAATTTCCTTAAAATAATATCCATAAAATAATTTACCTTAAAAATTTTGGGCTATTACAAAGTCACTCAGTATATTCTGCTCCCGAATGACCAGAGGAGCTCCACCGAGATAATGCCTCATCTTGGCTTGGGGTCGTGATACACACGCACTCAAAAATCATAAACACAATGAAAACCCAGTTTTCATTTCCAACACATGAATATGTGCGTAAATACACAATGCATGAAATATTCAATAACCAATAAATCCCAACAATAACCAAACATAATATCTGTCAATGCAAAAAATATATTTAAATCTTAAAATTTATTTAGAAAATACTTAGAACGGGTAAAACGTAAATCTTGAGCAAACACCTATCCGCAACGTTCGTAGCGGTCACTTGTACGTTAGGCTAGAGTGCTTGGTTTGACGCCAAAATTTAGGGAGATATTCATTGGAAGGTAAGGAATCTCATGGAGGTGGTGGTGTGGCGGCACAACCACCGAAATGTGGCAGATCAGGCTCAAAATGGGTGGAAACTCATTTTTGGGTTTGGGGTTATACAGAGAAGGTGGGGCCATGTATGGCGAAACTGAGTTAGGGGGATGACCAGCTGGGATAGGGGAGTGGTTTGATGGCGGAGGTGAGATGCATGACGACTAGATGGCAGCATAGCAAAGAACAAGCCATTTGAAGACCCATTTTGGGTGGAGGAGCAAACGGCAGAGCTGGGTGGTTCTAGGTGGTGAGTTATGTTTGCCGGAGTGAGGGGAGGTTGCTAGTAGGTCGCTGGTGCCAAGTGATGGTTAGCGGTGGCCAAAAAATGCAAGAGAAGCCACAAAACACATTTCGGATTTGTGGTTGTGGAGGGGCGCTGGGATGGCCGTGGAGCACACCGACGGTAGGGGAGGCTCGCTGGCGTGCATGGGTAGTGGTGGGCTGGGCGGTGTTGCCGGAGGCTGACACATGGCGGTGCTGGGTGGGGAAAGAAGAAACGGCAAGGAAGAGAAATAGGGGAGGGGGTGCTCAAGTAGGTCTGGACCGAAAACACGGGGAAAGTAAAAGGAAAGAAAAGAAAGGAAAAAGAAGAAAAAGAAAAGAAAAGGAAAGGAAAAGAGAAAAAGAAAAAGAAAAAGAAGAAAAAATAGGACTGACTAGAAAAGGCACAATAAATTAAATAAAAGTCGATTGAAAATACTACCATTCAATATCAATAAAATAAGATATTTAAAGTCCAACAATAAACTAATTTAATTTAAAGAATAATTTAAATATAAAACACTAATAAATATTAACAAAACACATCAATTAAAATTACATAATAAAATAAAAGAATTTAATTCCAATTATTAAAATAATTACCTCACATTAAAATTAATAAAAAAAGCAACGCAACTCAATATTTAGTTACAAAAATAATATAAAACTAACATTAACTAATCAATAGATCAAACAAATATCTTAAACAAATAATACATGACTAATAATATTATTAAAATAAATTAAAATAATTAACACTGAGAATAAAATAACGTGTAGAAATATACGTAAATATGAGATCTCACAGTAAAACCTTTGGCGACCAAGCACACCTTATAGCACTCAATACTGCCATCCGAGTTATGTTTGGTCTTGAATATCCACTTGCAGCAGATAGCATGCTTGCCAGGTGGTAAGTCAACTAGGGACCAAGTGTTGTTGAGTTCAAAAGCAGCTATTTTAAATCTCGTAGCCTCACACCAATTAGGATTTTTAATGGCTTCACCATATGAAGAAGGTTCAATAGAAGATGAAATGGCAGATGCAAAAGAAAAATAAGATGGAGATAATTTGTGAAATGAAAGAGTAGCAGAGATAGGAAAAGGTTTACCAGGTGGGCAGCATGCATCCGTGAACAATGATGGGGAAGAAGTAGTAGGAGCATGAGTCACTTGCAAATGAGAAGAGTCCATGGTTTGTAGGGGAGGTGGGTTGAGTGTAGATGGGCAAAGATATTTGTTAAGGTGTGTTGGAGGTTTACGGTAGTGGTGGGAGCGTTGAAGTGGGGGTGGTGGGGGAGGGGATGGTATTGAAGGTGGTGGGTTGAGGTGTGTTTCAGTAGGAGGTGACGTAGGATTAATATTAGTGTCATCAGGAGCATCTGGAGCATCTGGATCAGGTAATGAATAATTAGGAAGACATGGAGGATTGGTCAAAATGATTGGAGTCAAGTGATGTATCGGGTTTGGACATAAGAGATGGAGTTTGGAAAGGGAAGAGTGTCTCATGAAATACAACATCACGGGAGTGTTGAGATCGAGTAATTTGTAACCTTTGACATCGAAAGGATATCCAATGAAAATATAATAACGACTCCGAGGATCAAACTTGTGGTGATGGTGTGAGAGGGTTGAGTTAAAAGCAAGGCAACAAAAAACACCAAATGAGAATAAGATGATGTTTTGTGGAAAAGTATTTCGTAGGGAGTTTTGTTTTAGAGAAGAGATGTGGGAAGGCGATTGATCAAATATATGGCAGTAAGTACACAATCAGACCAGAAACGGAGAGGAATTTGGGACTAGAATCGAAGGGCTCGAGCAACTTGGAGGAGGTGTTAGTGTTTGCGCTTGACTAATCCATTTGTTGGGGTGTTTCGACACATGATTTTTGGTGGATAATACCATGTTTAGAGTAGAAATCAGCCATGAAAAATTCAAGTCCATTGTCGCTGCGCAAAATTTTAATGTGAGTATTGAATTGATTTTTGACCAATTGACAAAACGATATGAGACATGATTCAGCATCAAATTTCCTTTTCAATAAGTAGACCCGAGTACAGCGTGAATAATTGTCGACAATTTTAAGGAAAAATTTACTACCATTGTGAGCAATTATCGAATGAGGTCCCCACAAGTCACAATGTATGATTTCAAAACAAGAAGTGGTAGTATGAGTGGTAGAATTAAAAGGCAGCCCAGTCTGTTTGGCATGAAGACATACTAAACAAGGTAAGGATTGCTTTGTATTCATATGTGTATTTATAGGTAAATCAGAAATTAAATTCATGCGAGTAGGAGAGGGATGGCCTAATCGATAGTGCCATAAATTATGAGCACTGTCGTTAGGTTGGACAGCAGCGGTAATGTAGTTTTGTGAATGAAAATTCTGAGATAAAGTGGTGGTTAAGGCATCGGGAGAGACTGGATCTTGAAGGAGGTGATAAATCCCATGTTCCATGCTACTCTTCCCAATCTTTGTCCAAGGAATTAGGCCCTGAAAAAAACATGAATTAGGAAGAAAAATAAGACAACAATTTAATTGCTGTGTGAGTTTACAAGCAGATAACAAATTAAAATTAAAGGATGGTAACAGAGAACGTTATAAAGTAAATGGTGGCTGTCACTTGCACATTATCAATATGAGTGACAGCAGCAACTTCCCCATTGGGGAGTTTAACAGATTGTGAAATGGATGAGGTGATGGTGGAGAAAAGGGAAGGACTACAAATCATATGATCAGTAACCCTTGTGTCAATAATCTAGGAGGTAGATGAATGTGACAAAGAAGAAAAATAGAAGGATATACCAGCAGCGGAAAAGGAGTGAGAGGTGGAAGAGATAACCGTCTGAGCTTGATTAGCGGATGGTGAAGTATCCTTATTGTGAAACAAGGCTATGAGTTCTTGATATTGCTCTTTTGTCAATGAAAAACTTGAACCAGAGATGACTTAGGCAGAAGACCTCGAGGAAGTAGCATTTGCTCTTGATTTATGTAGCTTGTGTCTGGGAGGGTACCCATGAAGCTTATAGCAACGCTCATTCGTATGACAAGTCATTTGACAGTGCTTGCAAATGGGAGCTGTTGTGTTGCCCGATTTGAAGCAAGTAGCAAGTGTATGACCCGTGATTTTGCTGTGATTTTGGGAAGAGGTGGAAGGAATGGTTCGGCCAGCAAGGGCGATGGAATCAGTGGGTGGGGTGGGAGAGGTGATTGAGCGGTTGCGTTCTTGTTGTTGGATGTAGGAAAAAATTTTGTTGACTAGTGGGAGTGGTTTAATTAACATAATCTGGTCTCGGACGTTGCTGAAGGAGTCATTGAGACCCATTAGAAATTGAATTACGTAGTCGCGCTGGTAACGATCTGAAACCAGCATGGTTGAGTCACAAGAACAAACAAGTAAGGGGTCATAAACAAATAATTCATCCCAAATGGATTAAGTTTACCATAATAGATATTCACAGAGTCATCATCCTGCGTGAGGTTTGCCAAGGTCTTCTTCTATTCATATATGCGTGGCCCATTCTAAGGAAAGAAGCATGCTTCCAATTCGGTCCATATTTCATGAGCATTATCAACAAATGCAACAGACGAACGAAGGGGAATACTGATTGAATTCTTCTACAGCCAAAATACAACCATATCGTTGCATCTTCATCAATGTTCAAAAAGAGGGTCATCGGGTTTGGATGGTTTGGTAAGGGTTCCATTTATGAACCTGAGTTTATTTTTGGCTCTAAGAGCTCAAAGAAATGAGCGAGGCTAGGTAGGAAAATTTTCGACATTAATAAGTCCTGTGACTAGCACAGTGCCAGGGCTGTCTGTGGTTTCAAGTCTATAAGGGTTGGTTGGGTTTTTTAGGTTAGTATATTTGGTTACAGAATATTCGATGGCCATATTTCACCTCTCTGACACCATGTTAGGATTGGTGAAGACAAAGTACAGGTGAAGAGGAAAAACAGAGCAAGAAGAGACTAAAATACGCGTAAAGAATTCTGTAATTTCGTTGTATTGCTATTTGTTGTATAGTGATGATATATATAGAAAGAATCAGTAAACCCTATACAATGGAATGTACTGAAATATCCCCAAATATGTATACAAAAGACTAATCATCCGTGCAAGTTTGTTGCACATTCTGTTTCATAGTTCCTGGGCTGTTTGGCAACTTGACCGAAGATATATTATTTTGTAATAAACTACGCATCTTCCTATCCCTCTTGCTTCATCTCTTCTTTCAAGCACCATTTCAAATTTTTTTTTTCCTTCAACCAAGTCAGCATAGCGTCTTCCTTCCCGTCCCCCCCCCCCCCCCCCCCCCCTCCTCCCCCCCTCCCCCCAAAAATAAAATCACAAGCCCATCCATCTTCCCTCAAAGAACCTGAGTCATTTCTTCAAAGAACCAACTTGAGCTGCATCCTTTTGATTGGCCTCCAACAGAGATGCCGACAGACTTGCCGAAAGATACGCCAAGACGAACCTCCTAATGCCCAGACCCATCGAACCTGTAAAACCTGATAATGCGGCCGGGATTTGTTGGGTTCATCTTGACCCATCGGACCTACGAGTTTACATCTCCTTTAGCAATCATTCTCCCCTCCGAACATTAGATCCGATAACGTCCCTACTCCGATTATTTGCTGGGTTCATCTTGACAATTTTTATGGGTTCATCCGAATATTTTTTTTTTGTTTCTCTAAAAATTGCTAGATGTATTTTTGTTGTGGCTCGGTCTTGTAGGGATGAATCGTCTTGTATTGTTGTTGTATCTGGATTGTTGTAAATTTGATGTTAAACTAATGAAGTGACTCTGTTGAACACCAAGTACTCGACAGAATGTTTCAATAGTTGTATTGTAATGAGTTTGGTTTGAGAATTAATGAGAAACATTGATATATTATAAGGATTTTGTATGTAAGTAATTAAGAAAGAATTTGAATCAATACGTTTAAGTTCTCTATTTTAAAATTTTTGTGGTGATATCGAAAATAGAGCTGGATGTCAGAAGTGAATTTGCGTGCCGAAAGAAGATACAGGAAATGCATGCAGTAGGCCGGTGTCGGACAGTCCCTAAACGCTAGTAACCTTTGAAGCCGAAAAGACGAGTTCTACAAGGGGACTAGTTCATTTTTTTTTTCTTAGCTTTTTTTTTCCCCTTAGCAGGAGACTGGTTCTTCGATCACATTTATCTGATTTTCTTATTCATTTGTCTTTTATTTGTTTTATTTAGGTTGTCTTTTTGTTTATTTTGCAGCTTTGCTTTTTAGTAGATGTCATTCAAGTTGTTATTATATGTCAGGCAGGTTGAGATTTGAAAATAACTTTTCGTCGCTCTGGAAGGACTCAAAATGAAGATAGTGATAGGTTTATAATTTTATTATTATTTATACTTTATTTCTAATTTTTTATTTTATTATTATTATATTTTAAATATTTTTTAACATTTTTAATTATGAAAAAAATTTTAAAAAATATATAATTTTATTAATAGTTATTTTTTTAATTATTAAATAAAATTAAAAATTAAATACAAAATTAAATATAAAATGAGTAATAAATGAATAGTAAACAAATTACATTTTTCAAAAATGAATGAAAACGACGACAAAAGTCACGTATCAGCAGCGAAACTCCAGAATTACCAGTGCAATTCTCGAGGCAATACACACCTTGTCACGTACAATGATCAATGCATTAATCATGCCAGATTGTTGGTGACCTACATCTCATCCATTTTAATAAAAGTCATTGTTTATTAAAATGGGTCAAGCTCGGACAGATATACTGCTTTGTTTGTATGGAGGAATGGAATTTAAAATTTAAAATATATTATTATATATTTTTTAAAATTTATAGATAAAAATATAATAAAAAATTCAGTTTTTTTAAATTTTTTATTTTTTCAAATTCTTATATTATTTTTTTAAATTCTTATACAAAATTAATATTAAAAAAATATCTTACAATATTTTTATTTTTTTTTTACTTTTATTTTATCTCATCTCATCTCATCTCATTTTTAAAAATAAACAATATTATATTATTGATGTGAAAATCTACCGCATTAGTTAATATAAAATATATTTATATATTTTATCGTTTCGACCCAATTATTGGGTCATATTTAATATCTAGCTGCAACATTGCCTAACGTACAAAAATATAATAAATTTATAATTAGTCTACAATTATGGTATAACTCTTCTTAAAATTAAAATTATTCTTTAATAAAGTAGCATAATTAAATTGATTGATTTAAATTTACATATAAATAATTATAAAAGAGTTGTAAGTGTATCATAAAATATATTTATTTATTGAATTGTGAAACCTTTGTGAAATGGAATTATATTTGGCAGATAATTAATCCTCACCTCAAGAATGGTCATGCGCGTGAACTTCACGTATATATTATATATAATTAATTCCTTACATTAAATATGCATTAATTACATAATCTTCTCTATCAAGTAAATTTATATTCTCTTATCATATACAATTAAGGAAGCTATTTTGAAGACTTTCAGTATGAAAAATAATTAAGAGCAACCACACTCAAGCACACACACTCACATGAACAGTAGCATGAGTGTGGTTGCTCTATAGTGTTGCTCCTTTCAGTATATGTCCAAATTAATAATGATGTCTTGCCATATGTATCTATAATGTAATGGGTAGCCGTAGCAGTGTTGATCAATATGTATGTAATCTTGGCTGTATGAGTATTTAATACAAGAAAATTACTTATTTGATATTATTTATTAGTTACAAATAGTCTATTTTAATCGTTATTAATATATGTTAATCGCAAATAGTTCATTTTAATTTCTATTAGTCTATTTAATTTAATCGTAAATAGTCATTTTGATCGCAAATATTTGATTACTAATGCATATTTTTCTTATAGTGACTAGATGTGGTTGGGATGTGGAGACAAATAGCATCGACGTACTGATAATTAAGAATAATTTTTTTTGTAGTTCATATTTAGTAGATTACATTATAATTTTCATTAAAACGCTCATATTTTATAAATAAATAAAATAAATTGTTCAGATTTTTTAACTTTTTAATTTAAAAATATAAGTATTTAATCAATTTTATTTTAAAATAAAAATTTATTTATTTATTTATTGCTTGAATTATAAAAGTGTCCATTTTTTTATGCTGTATATAATATTGTATATAACATTGCCCGATAATTAATGAATCCTAAAATTTTATACTTAACGAATTTAATACTATGAGTAATATCATACATTATTATGCCACTCTCATATGAGCCAAACCGTACAATAAAGCTCCGTATCAAAAAATAAATTTATTGTTATAAAAATAAAATAAAATATAAATGATGTAACGGGGATAACAACATTTCAAAAGTAAAATTATAAGACACTTTGGGATCATATACAGATGATTCATGTAGGACGCTCGTCTTCCCGAATACCGTCGAGGTTTTGCTCTTTCTAATAATATATATATATTTTATTTCTTTAGCCATTCCTTATGTGTTTGGTCGTCAAGAAAGAGGCGGAAAATAAAACAAGGGAGGGGAGCGGGGGGGATCCTTCATTATCGGTTGATGAAATAAGTTATCTCATGAGAAGCCTAATCGTATTACGAGATGTGTGTAACAATTCAAAAGCATTATGTATTGTTCCAAATTTGGTTAACTTCACCCTAATTAAAGCTTAAATTCTTTTACCTATACAGCTACTTTTCGTTGTGAGTTTATTCGTTTCTATTTTACAGTTGTTATGAAATGAAAGAAGAACAATAAATTATTAAAATAATATAAGAGAAGGAGGAATATAGAGAGATTGTAAAGTATTTTGTTTTTTAATAGTTCAATATCATTCACTTCATTTCTTTTTTTATATCCTACAAAATGATCTTTAAGACTTCTTTTATAGGCAATTTATATTATGATTTGTTGTGCTAATCAATTCACATGCTCAATAATCAAGTGACAAGTACAACAAACTCTCATATGCTCAACAACCAAGTGACAAGCATAACAAACTCTCACATGCTCAACAACCAAGTGGCAAGCACAACAAACTCTCATATATACAACAACCAATTCACATCTATGAATAGTTAAGTTTACAACAAATTATGTTTGGTAATTGGTGGTCATCCACCTATTATACAATACTCTTCATTAGATGACCATCTATAAAGAATTTGCTTCCTTAAAACCTTGCCAAAGAAAAATCCAGTGGGAAGAAAAACTAATGGTGAAGGAAAAAAAATACATTATTCTTATGTATCGCCAAATGCTTTAAGATTGCCTCATTAAAACCTTGTAGAGGAAAACTTGTCCTTTAGGCGTGTCTTAGACTCATTTATTGCTATTTTGACAACTTGTCCTTCAAGGACTTTAATCTTTATTGGATCATTAACAACAAGAATATATGATTTTACTACACTATTAGTGTCAGTAAATACATCTGGTAATTGATTTACAACATTTTGTAAATGAATAATTTTTTGAACTTCTAGTTTATATTCATTTGTAGGAGGATCAAATTGAGACAGGGTTTTATTATTCGAAGTAATTTCTTTTCGTGCTTTAGGCACCGACTCTTCGTTACCCATTAATGGAAAAGTGGATTCGTCAAAGTGAAAATTCTCAAAACGTACTTTAAACATATCTCCTGTAAGAGACTCAAGGTATCTAATAATAGATGGAGAATCAAAACTAACATATATTCCAAGTCTACGTTGAGGGTCAATTTTTGTACGTTGTGGAAGTGCAATTGGAACATATACAACACATCCAAAAGTACGAAGATAAGGAATATTTAGTTATTGACTAAATGCAAACTATAATGGATAATATTTATGATATGTAGATGGTCTAATACGAGTTAATAATACTGTATGAAGTATAGCACGTCCCCAAGCAGAAACAAGTAATTTTGATTTCATAAGTAAATGTATAGCGATTACCTGAAACTTTTTTATCAAAAATTCAGCTAGACCATTTTGACTGTGTGTATGGGAAATAGGATGTTCAACAACTATTCCTATTGACATGCAATAGTTATCAAAAGCTTGAGACGAAAATTTGTCTGCATTATCCAATCGAATAGTTTTAATTGGATACTCAGGGAATTGTAATCGTAGTTTGATTATCTGAGCAAAAAGTCTAGCAAATAAAACATTTTTAGTGGAAAGTAGACAAATATGTGACCATCGACTTGATGCATCAATCAAAACCATAAAATATTTAAATGGTCCACTTGATAGATGAATAGGCCCACAAATATCTTCGTGAATGTTTTGTAAAAAGGATGAGGATTCAACAATGACTTTTGAGGGAGATGGTCTGATAATTAACTTACCTTAGAAACATGTAGAGCACAGATATTCATTGGGTAAAAGAATTTTTTTGATTTTTTAAGGGATGCCCATGCGAATTATCAATAATTTATCTCATCATAATTGATCCCGGATGTCCAAGACGATCATGCAAAGTCATAAATATTTTGGGGTCAATGCACTTCTGGTGTACTACTATATATGATTCAATTGTTTTCATTTTTGTATAATACAATTCAGAAGAGAGAGATGTCAGTTTTTCTACTACGAGCTTCTGGCCCGATATTATTTTAGTAATGAGAAGATACTCTTTGCTGCCTTCATCGGTCGTTTCAATATGGTAATCATTACGACATATATCTTTGAAACTTAATAAAATTTCTTCTAAATTGTGAAGAAAATAGAGGATCATCAATACAAAATTTGGTATCATTAAGCAACATAATATAAACTTTTCTGGAGTTCTCAATTAGATTTGAAGAATCTGATATGGTATTGATATAGGCTTTACTTAGTATTAGATTTTAAAAATATTTCTTATCATTAAGAATTGTGTGAGTTGTAACACTGTCAGTCAGACACACATCTTTATCATTCAACTTAGAGATAAAAAGTTCATCCATGTGATCCATGATTCTATAACATATACAAGATTTTTATTACAAATAATAAAGAAAATATATTAATTAGGTAGAACATTTCCGTCTCCAATCAAGTGATCAATTCTATCATTAGGATTATTAAAGAAATCAGAAACATCAAAATGAGTGATATCTACATTTAATGAATCATCTGATGGTTCTACTAAATTTGTTTCAACCATTTTATTCTTCCCTTTTATAGAAACTTGATATAAGTCTACCAAGTGTCTGGCCGTACGACAGGTACGTGACTAGTATCCAGTCATTCCACATCTATAGCACACATCTTCACTTATTTTTGAATAATTATTTTGAGAGTTCTTACTCTTTTCTGAATTGTATCGCTTATGGCGATATGATATATTATTATTACTATCCCTTTTAATGTTTTCACTTCTAGGACCAATATTTCTATAGTTTCTCCTACCACGTCCACGTCATTGATTTCTTCGAAAGGATACACCATTCGCTTCTGGGAATGATGCAAATCTAGTATCATTCACTTCAGGGAATGAGGTTGAACCAGTAGGGCGTGACTAATGGTTTTTTAATAAAAACTCATTGTTCTGCTCAACTACTAGAAGACATGATATAAGTTCAGAATATTTTTTGAAATTTCGCTCTCGATATCGCTACTGCAGGAGCACATTCGAGGCATGAAAAGTAATATATGTCTTCTCTAACATATCATCATCGGTGATTTTCTCACTACATAATTTTAATACTGAACTTATTTTAAATAGTACAGAATTATATTTACACACTTTAATAATCTTGCAATCTCAAGTACAACAATTAATAACGAGCTTTTAGGAAGATGATAGTTTTCTGGTGTTCAAACATCTCTCTTAAATTGTTCCATAAATTAAATAGATCTTTTACTGTAAGATATTTAGTTTTTAATTCTTCGCGAAGATAGTGGCGAAGGAAAATCATTACTTTAGCGCGGTCCTGCAGGAACGATTGATTTCCTTCTTTAATTGTTTCTCCCAGGTTTTTTGTATCAAGATAGATTTCAGTATTAAGAATCTATGATAAATAATTTTTTCCAGAAAAGTCAAGAGCAACAAATTCTAATTTTGTAAGATTTATCATTTTCTACATATATAAATAATGAAATAAATATATGTATCTCAATATATTTATAAAATCACAGATTTTAAATAATCATCAGCAATAAAATGTATCATATTTATATCAAAGACTATAAATAATATATTGAAAAACTTACTTGAAGAATAAGACTACTAACTTCACAATCGGTAGAGTTTCGTACTGATAACGTGTTATAAAACTAAAGAAGAACAATAAATTATTGAAATATTGCAAAGGAGAACAAGGAATCTATAGAGAGATTGCAAAGTATTTTGCTTTTCAATAGCTCAATGCCATTCACTTCACTTCTTTTCTTATCTCTTACAAAAAGATTCTCAAGACCTCTTTTATAGACAACTTACATAATGGTTTATTGTGCTAATCAATTCACATGCTCAAGAACCAAGTAACAAATACAACAAACTCTCACATACTCAACAATCAAGTGACAAGCATAACAAATTATCACATTCTCAACAACCAAGTGGCAAGCACAACAAATTCTTATATACACAACACCAATTTACATCTATAAATGGTTAAATTTACAACAAACCATGTGTGATAATTGGTTGTCATCCACCTATTATATAACAACAGTATATTTATTTTATATAAAAGATTATTCGACAAGTGAATTGTTTATTTGCTCTTGTGATTACAGTTTGTTATAATGTTTATGGCTGTGATAAAAGCAAGAGCCACTACTGCGCCGCTCAACCCAACCTAGCCGACTCAGAGTCGAAACTCCTATTGACCTCAGAAAAAGGAAACAACCCAGCCCAAGCTGCCCAAGCCGCCCAATCAAAACTGAAAATCCCTCACGTCACAGCCACACTCTCCGAAGCCGATGCTGAGCTCATTCTCTCACTGACTTCGTGCGAGTTGGGAAAAAACTCAGTCTCCAATCTCACCAACTATCCCGACGACGTGTCGCTCTTTCTCCACACATCAGGCACCACCAGCCGCCCCAAGGGTGTACCTTTAACTCAGCTCAACTTAGCCTTCTCAGTGCAAAACATTAAAGCGGTTTACAAACTCAACGAGTCGGACTCAACCTTGTTAGTTCTCCCCTTATTCCACGTCCACGCCCTATTAGCCAGATTGCTGACTTCGCTTGGCTTCGGTGCCGCCGTGGCTCTTCCAGCCGCTGGACGTTTCTTGGCTTCAACATTTTGGCCCGACATGATCCAATAGAACACCACATGGTACACTGCGGTCCTGACTATCCACCAAATCATATTGGATCAACACTTCGACAAGCCGGAACCCATATACCCGAAGCTTAGGTTCATCCGGAGCTGCAGTGCGTTGTTGGCGCCAGCCATATTAAGCAGGCTAGAGAACTCATTCGGGGCACCCGTTTTGGAAGCGTATGCCATGACCAAAGTGGCCCATCTCATGTCATCGAACCAGTTATCGGAAAATGGTTCTCACAAACTCGGGTTGGTAGGAAAACCGGTGGGTCAAGAAATGGTGACATTGGACGAGAAGGGTGTGGTTCAAGAGGCAGATAGGAGAGGGGAGGTGTGCATTAGGGGGCCAAACGTGACAAAGGGCTATAAAAACAACCAGGAGGCTAATAAGGCTGCTTTTCTGTTCGGATGGTTTCATACGGGTGACATCGGGTATTTGGATTTAGACGGGTATTTGCATCTAGTTGGTCAGATCAAAGAGCACATTAACCGTGGAGGTATTGAATCTGATTTAATTATAAAAAGAGAAGAAAATTATGTTATTTATCCGAATTAATACAATCCTATTCCTGCTTACTACATTTTCATGATAGTGCGTTTGAAATATTGCTGAATTTTGTAAGGTGGGTTTTAAAATTTAAATATAACAATCTTATATATATGTTGCATGCAGGGGAGAAAATATCGCCGATTGAGGTGGATGCAATCCTTCTGTCATATAGTATTTTAAATACCGTTTCGTATCGGTCGGTATGACCGAAATATATTGTATCGGCCGGTTGACTGGTACAAAAAAGTAATTTTTCGTTTTGTTTCAAATTTCGGCCATTTCAGCCTGTTTCAGCCGGTACCGGATTTTGAATTTCGGACAATTTTTTTTTAGTATTTTTTTTATATAGATTATGTTTTTTTCCCCTTTTTATAGATTAAAAAGTATATTTTATTTGTATGAATCATGAAATAATTAGTAATTTTATCTTTTTATAATTTATGTGTGTGTATATATATAATATTTATTTTTATATAAATTATTTCAAAACAGTACACGAAACGGTATCGGTATCGAAATATTTCTTTTTAATATCTTGACTAGGACGCCCACCGGTACGGTATCCAAAATATTGTTATCACATCCTGATATTGCTGAAGCGGTTGTTTTTGAAGTACCTAATGAAAAATATGGCGAAGAGGTTTGGTTAAGATTCAAGAAGAACAATATATCCCTCCTGCTTTTTATTTTTCTGCATGCAGATTCTAATCTTCATCAGATCATCGGATTTCATTTTAAATAGCTTTGTAGATAAAACCATTTAAATAAAAAACTACTTCAAATATTATATTACTTGAGAGACCATATATAGAATTTAGAATAGAGAACGTATAATATTTCTGGATTTAATTCTAGTACGTATTTACAAGTATGTATATAATTAAACATGTGCATGGGATCCCTTAATTGAAAATAGATATTTTCTTTCTTTCTCTAGCTATATAATTAATCACAAACCAAGAAAAAGAGAATTTACGCCAAGACACCGTCCATGGGTGGAACTGGGATGCATCATCATTATGTGTAGGGCACTGCTTGCTGATATGGCCCCCGTGTGATGGATACTGATACCAGAGAGAGTCATGCAGTACTAACTTCAACTTCAAACAAACATTAATATATGCTTTCGTATGACTACTCGTGTTGTTCAACTGATTACATCATACCCTGTAACCACATGTGGTTCCTCATATGTCAGACCAAGAAAAGCTTTCCATTTTCTCAAGAAAATGAAATGATCAAGTGCTCTCTAGATTTATAGTTTTGACTATTGTGAAATCAAACGATGATAATAACGTGAAATTATGGGAAAAGAACGATAATAACGCAATCTAAACAATCACACAACGCAGAATATACATAGTTCAGCAATTTGCCTACGTCCATATAGTTGCATATGATTTTATTGCTTAAGGAATAACAAGTACAACTTTTGGGGCACTCAGAATGTCTCTCACAGTTGTTTCGTACGGCCACAGGCCTTTTTCAATGAGTATTTATAGTGATAGGACGAGAAAACCCTAATTCCGGATTTACTGCATAACTTACTCGAGCGAGGTGTCGAGCAAGTATCGAGCGAGGTCTCTGTCTGCCTCTTGCTCAAGCGTCCTATCAAGTGAATATCGAGCGAACACTGCCTGAGTCTCGCTCGAGTGACGTGTTGAGCGAGGGTCGAGCAAACTCATTGTCTGAGTCTCGCTCGAACGAAGTGTCGAGAGAGGATCGAGCGAATTCACTGCCTGAGTCTCGTTCGAGCCATCTGTCTTGATCCAGGCTCCATACTCAACAATTCTCCCACTTGGAGACTGACTCAACCAAACATCACCATCTGCCTCAAAACATCCTCCACCTTTGCAACTCATAGCCCTTGTCTTCAAGCCTGAAGACCAACTGAAGCTACGCACAGCTTCAATTTCTCAAGTGTAACACCCGTTGTCAACATATCAGCAGGGTTCTTGCTTCCACAAATTTTCTCAAGTATTAACTGACCATCATCCAATAGGAACCAAATGAAATGATACTTGATCTGAATGTGCTTCATCCTGGAATGAAATACTGGATTTTTGGCAAGGAATATGGTACTCTAACTATCGCTGTAGAAAGTACCCTTATGTTTCTTTTTTCCCAATTCTTCCAAGAAACTCTGTGACCAAATCATCTCCTTTGAAGCCTCTGACACCGCAACATACTTGGCCTCTGTAGTGGAAAGAGATACAGTTTTCTGCAGGTTGGAACCCCAAGACACGGCAGTACCACCCAGAGTGTAAATAAAATCGGGGGTGTTCTTTCTACTGTCAGTGTCTCTGGCTAAGTCAGCATCAACAAAACCCTATAACTCCAGACTGTCTCCGATGAAACACAAACATGTTTCTGAGGAGCCTTTTAGGTACCTCAAAATCCACTTCACAGCTTCCCAATGTTGTCTTCCTAGGTTGCTCATGTATCTGCTCACAACTCCCATGACATGAGCAATGTTCGATCTTGTGCAAACCATAACATACACGAGTGAACCAATAGCTGATGCGTAAGAAACCTTACTCATGTAGTCATGTTCCTCCTCTGTCTTGGAAGACTGATCCTTACTGAGTCTGAAGTGACTACTCAGTGGTGTGCCAACTGGTTTGGCCTGGTCCATGTTGAATCTACTGAGTATCTTTTTCACATATTCAGTCTGTAACAGTTTCAACATCCCCTTGATTTTGTCTCTGATGATTCTCATACCAAAGATTTGTTTTACAGCTCCCAAATCCTTCATTGCAAACTGTTTTGATAACTGCCTTTTCAGATTATTAATCTCCTCAATGCTAGACCCTATAACGAGCATATCATCCACATACAGCAATAGGATGATGTAGGAGTTGTCAAACTATCTGATGTAACAACAATGATCTTCTTGACACCTCATGTACCTTGAACTATACATGAAGCTGTCAAATTTCTTGTATCACTGTCTGGGAGCTTATTTCAGATCATACAAACTCTTCGTCAGTTTGCAAACCAGATTTTCTTTACCTTGCAGTATGAACCCTTCAAGTTGGTGCATATAGATGTCTTCTTCAAGGTCCCCATGAAGAAATGCAGTTTTCACATCTAACTGTTCAAGATGAAAATCTTTAATAGCAATAATTTCCAGCACTATTCTGATGGTTGTGATCTTCACTACGGAAGAGAAGATCTCGGAGTAGTCAATGCCCTTCTTCTGTTGAAAACCCTTTACAACCAGTCTTGCCTTGTACCTCGTGCTGCCATCATGCTCGATCTTCACACGGTACACCCACTTGTAGTGTAGAGTTTTCTTCCCAGATGGAAGTTCTGTTAACTCCCATGTATGATTCCTTAATAGGGAATCCATCTCATCCTTCATGGCTAACTCCCACTCACTCGAATTCTCATCTTGCAAGATTTCTTCATAGCTCTGCACTTCTCCACCATCTGTTAATAGAATGTAGCTCAGTATTGGTGAAAATTGTTGTGGGGGTCGGATGGCCTTAGAAGACCTCCAAACTGTTTCTATAGGTACGACTGGCTCTACATCTGATTGTGGGGCAGTGGGAATGAGCTCACTGAACCCACTCTCACCCCTGCTCTCCACTGTGACCTCTGATAGGTCAACGACCTCTGACTATTGAGGAGTTGTGTCAACAGTTGTACTAGACTTGTCCTTGTACATGGCGTTCTCGTTGAACACCACGTTTCTGCTCCTGATGATCCTTCGATTCTGTTCATCCCAAAATCAATAACCAAATGCCTCATCTCCGTAACCAATAAAATAACATTTTATTGATTTCGCCTCAAACTTGCTGCGAGCATTAGCATCAACAAGAATATAAGAAATACAACCAAAGGTTCTAAGGTGAGAAAGCTTAACCTCTTTCCCACTCCAGGCCTTCTCAAGTAGTCCGCACTTCAATGGGACTGATGGTCCCCGATTGATCAAGTACACTGCAGTGTTGACTACGTCTATCTAGAGTGCAGGTGGTAGTCTCGTGTGCAGCCTCAAGCTCCTAGCACGCTCATTGATGGTTAGGTTCATGCGCTCAACAACGCCATTTTGCTGTAGTGTCCTAGGGATGGTCTTCTCCATTTTGATACCTTGAGCTGTGCAGTATTCCTTGAATCCTCCATCAATGTACTCTCCACCATTGTCAGACCTTAAGCATTTCAGCTTTAGGCCTGTCTCTATCTCAACTAGGGCCTTCCACTTTTTGAACACATCAAACACATCAGATTTGTGCTTCACAAAATAGACCCATACCTTTCTACTATGATCGTCAATGAACGTGACCTAGTATCAAGAACCTCCAAGAGATGTTACTAGGGAGGGTCCTCATACAACTGTGTGTACGAGATCCAACTTTTTCGATTTCAGGGTTTTGCCATCCTTCAAAAAATTGACATTCTTCTGCTTCCCAAGGATACAGCTTTCACACATGCCTAGGTCAATTTTCTTCAATTCTAGTAGCTTGTCTTGTGACAAAAGTTCTTTCATGCCTTTCTGACTCATGTGACCAAGTCTACAGTGCCAAAACTTTGCAGTATTTTCTATAGTGGTTGTAGCAATAGTATCACTGGAACCGTCTGTCATGTACAAGGTACCTATTTTTTTTCCTCGAGCCAACACCAACACTCCTTTAGTAACTTTCCAGGTACTATATGAGAATACCACTGAGTGACCGCAATCGTCGAGCTATCCCATAAAGATAAGATTCTTCTTCAACTCGGGAATGTGCCTGACTTTCTGCAAAGTCCATACACTCATGTTGGGGAGTGTAATGTCAACATCTACAGTTGCCACCACATCTAGTGCCTTGTCCATCAGCTAGGTATACCTTTCCGAAATTGCCTGCAACATAGTTCCACATGATTTCTCGGTGAGAGGAGGTGTGAAAAGATGCCCCTGAATCCAATATCCAGTCATCAATTAGACTATGAACTGCAAGTAGTAGCGCGTCTCGCACTTCTTTAGCCACTGTATTCGCGCCATCGCCTTTCGACTTCTTTGGATTATTGCAGTTCTTCTTTATATTGCCGGTTTTGCCACAATTCCAACAAGTTGTCTACTATCCAGACCTTGACTTGCTTTTGCCCCTACTCTTTGATTTTGATCTTCCTTTGTTCGAGTTCCTATCGTGTGATCTCCCACGAGTGTCAACATTCAGAGCAGAACTCGAACCCGAGGTCTCATTAGAATCTCTCATGCGCACCTCCTCAGCCAAAATCAAATATACGAATGTCATCGTGTTTAAATTTCATCTTACCATCAGAATTACTAATGGCCATTCTCATGGCCTCTCAACTGTTTGGCAGTGATGCTAACAATATCAAAACCCGAATCTCATCATCAAATTCAATCTCAACAGACGACAATTGATTGGTGATGGTATTGAACTCATTCAAATGTTGGGTAACAGACGTACATTCTACCATCCTCAGATTAAACAGCCTTTTCATCAGATGCACCTTGTTATTCGCAGATGGTTTTTCATATATTCGTGACAAGAGTCTTTATGAGATCTGCTGTGGTCTTCTCCTTGGTGAAGTTGTGTGCAACTGATCTTGAAAGGGTCAACAGGATGACTCGCAGAACCTGTCAATCTAACAGGTTCCAGTTATCATTCTTCATGGTCTCTGGCTTCATCCCTAATAATGGAAGATGGAGTTTCTTCCCATAGAGCTAGTCCTCTATCTGCATCCTCCAGTATCCATAATCTGTGCCATCGAACTTCTCAATCCCAGTTGCCTTCACGTCTGCTCCAGCCATCGTTTATCTTAGACTCGAACCTTAGCTCTTGATACCAGTTGTTATGAAATCAAACGATGATAATAATGTGAAATTATGGGAAAAGAACGATAATAACGCAATCTAAAAAATCACACAACACAGAATATACATGGTTCGGCAGTTTGCCTACGTCTACAAGGTTGCAGAAAATTTTATTGCTTGAGGAATAATAAGTACAACTTTTAAGGTATTCAGAATGTCTCTCACAGTTGTTTCATACGGCCACATGCCTTTTACAATAAGTATTTATAGTGATAGGGCGAGAAAACCCTAATTCCGGATTTACTGCATAACTCGCTCGAGCGAAGTCTCTATCTGCCTTTCGCTCGAGCGTCCTGTCAAGCGAATGTCGAGCGAACTCACTACTTGAGTCTCGCTCGAGCAACGTGTTGAGCGAGAATCGAGTGAACTCACTGTCTGAGTCTTGCTCGAAACATCTGTCTTAATCCAGGCTCTATACTCAACATTGACAATCTCTGTGATCTCGAAATTATAACATTTATCTTAACTTTATGATGTTTTTTTTTACGTCAAATCTCAAACTTTTTTATAATATTATTATATCATGGTCAATGTCTAGCACCCAATAATATTTAATGTTTTGATGGTCTATTTCTTTTGCACTTGCAAGATTAATTGTGCAATCATACCAAGAAAATGATTGGGCATTGAAGAGGCAGAGGTATTAAGGTTTTGCGATAAAAATCTTGCTGCCTCCAAAGTCTCCAAAAAGGTTTCTGTTACCGATTCTCTCCCCAAGACCGCTACTGGCAAATTTCAAAGGCGATATGTAGCATAACACTTCCTTGCTCAAATCTCAAGTGCCAAAGGAGCCTAGACTATGCACACACTCACTGTCTCCGAATGTGTTAATAAAGAAATCTCGTATCTTTTTATATGCTGATCATGAACCGTACAATTACAAGTAATTCTTCTTTCCAATTGAGCTAAATGGATTCGTAATTTCTTCGTTCTCCCATATTTTACCATGCTCAATTTAGAGAATAGTGTTCAGTGATGACCTCTCTCTTATCTCATCGAGAGAATTGGGCCTTTGACATCTGTTTTACTTCGTAGTTAAAATTATAAAAATCTAGTTAAAGGTCTAAACGTTATTTGGTATCTGTTTACTTCAAAGATTACTATTTAATAACCGCTGTGGATCTCACAACATGGGTCAAACTCTTAATCCCTAATCCAAAACATTTGAATCCAATAGAAATAAAGTGGGATATTTTTGTTAATGAGAAACCACTTCAAGACAGCTTTTAGAACATACCTATAGAACCTGAACCTCCGTAGAGAGACTAGCACAACAACTCACCTTCCTAACCTCTCAATTAAATCGCAATTTGATTTGAGGGAAAATCGAAGCTGTGACATGAGACACATGCACACAAGTTCGCCCTAACCACTTGGCCCTACCCACAGGTGGGTTAGAAACTCAGTCTGGATACAGGAAAGTAAAATTGGAATTCAGGATATTTACAAGCCCGCCTGCAAGCTCTTGACTTCATCGGTACTCGAACAAAATAAGAGAACATTCTAATCATGTTTACAAAACCAAAAACTCAAAAGGCATGCACGCGACTTAAAGGTTCATTACTGAAAAACATCAACTCCCTGGACTAAAACACCAATCGTAAACGAGAGTCCGAGACACATCGCAGGCATGAGAAATTAACCATTAACGCCTCATGGTAGCATGTTTGTAACACAAAAATCCCTAGACTACAACAACAAAGGCAAACGAGATACAAGCCTAAAAACCAGCCAAATTCCAACAAATCAAGCCTCCCAAATAAGGTATTTAGCAACAAAGCTTGCACAAGCAGAAAGAGAAAACAGGAATCAAATACTGCTTAGGCCTCCTCCTGAACTTCCTCCTCATCTTCGTAATCATAGCCATCTTCATCTGCTGTAGCATCTTGGTACTGCTGGTACTCCGAAACTAGATCATTCATGTTGCTCTCTGCTTCTGTAAACTCCATTTCATCCATCCCTTCTCCTGTGTACCAATGCAGGAAAGCCTTTCTGCGGAACATGGCCGTAAACTGTTCGCTGACTCTCCTGAACATTTCCTGAATGGATGTAGAATTGCCAATAAATGTTGAAGCCATTTTCAAACCAGTTGGTGGGATATCACAAACAGTAGATTTAACATTGTTGGGGATCCACTCAACAAAGTAGGATGAGTTCTTGTTCTGCACATTAATCATCTGCTCGTCCACTTCCTTGGTGCTCATCTTTCCACGGAACATTGCAGAAGCAGTTAGATATCGACCATGGCGAGGATCAGCAGCACACATCATGTTCTTTGCATCCCACATCTGTTGGGTGAGCTCAGGAACAGTAAGGGCCCGATACTGCTGTGACCCACGGGATGTGAGTGGAGCAAACCCAACCATAAAGAAGTGCAAACGAGGGAATGGGATCAGATTAACTGCAAGCTTGCGGAGATCTGAATTCAGTTGACCGGGGAAGCGCAGGCAGCAAGTAACCCCACTCATGGTGGCAGAAATAAGGTGATTAAGGTCTCCAACTGGAATAAACAAAAATCATTTTTAAGCTGATTAGAGAGGTCAAACATTGATTAATGGACTCACATTATTCAAATTAAAAAAAATAAAAAATCCCGTCAATTGTGCCATTCACAAAATTGAAATTAATATCCATCTATATATAATTATTCCACAGTCCAAACATAGAATTACTTACCGCTCAAATTGACTCCTATTTAAATATTTCCAGGTAAATAATCTATAAGAATCTCTTCATTTGTTACAACATGAAAAACAAGCCATTCAAAAAGAAAATGTACAAGAAATTGCGAGAATCCCATGAAAACAAAAGAAAAGAAACAACTTTCATACACCATACTATGTAAATTGAAACCATATACACCATAATAGCATCTTCTTCTTTTTTATGATGAGGAACCTCAGAGACTGTGCAAACGCATATCTTTTACCCAGATAAACTAAACCATCTAAAGTGCCCACATTACACAGATAAAATAAATCAACAACTTTTTACCAATGCACATGATCTTTAGAAATTGTTTGCACCGAAATTTTTGAACTTCGACCTGAGGAGAGCATATCCTTGAGACCCTTACCACTTTGCCATCCCATATGAATTACTTTCCATGATATATTTAGTTTGTAGTTACACAACAAAGTGTGTTGCATAGTAATCTACCAAAGGAATGATCATAGTAATACATTATGTCACATTCTTAAAAAATCAAAATGATAAATATATGCAAAAAATGGACAAGAAACTCACAACTTGGGGTGGTGAGCTTCAGTGTTCGAAAGCATATGTCATATAGAGCTTCATTGTCCAAAACCATACACTCATCTGCATTTTCCACAAGCTGATGAACTGAGAGCGTTGCGTTGTAGGGCTCAACAACAGTATCAGACACCTTAGGAGATGGGAAAACAGAGAAAGTGAGCATCATTCTATCTGGGTACTCTTCTCTGATCTTGGAAATGAGAAGAGTTCCCATTCCTGACCCGGTTCCACCTCCCAAAGAGTGGCAAACCTGAAACCCTGAGATTAAGAGAAACAAGTTTGTTGCAATCACAGGATACAATAGCAAGTCCTCCAAAACTATGTAACCAGCTACTTTTAGTACTGCAATCCCCACAAAAGAACAAGTTAAAATAAAACAATTTCATGAAGAACTGATCCACAAAGCAATGAAAATTTGTTAGCCCCCAAAACAGTTGAAAATCTTACACAACCAATAGGAGTTTTCTCACTCAAAATTGCAATCAACCAATAAAGAATGGCTATCAACATCACAGTCCATTGAGGCAATTATTTGTATAACTTAACTCTAATTTGCATAATCAGAAGAAAAACAGAAGTTGATTTCAACTTCATTTTCAGTATGTTGAATTGTGCAACTGTTTCCTAACAATGTCTAATGAAGGAAAGAAGCATGAACTGGTAACTCTAGTGAAAGTTTTTCCGTTCATATTTTATTGGTATCGAAAGCAAAGCAGCAAAAATACCCAAACAAATAAGCAGAAGCCTGATTTAGATGTCAGAAGAAACAGAAAGGTAAACAGAAAAAGTGAGAAAATAAATGCTATCCAAAATCAATATTACATTATTTATATCAACCTAATAAACTTTTAGACAAATACTTAGGAAAGAATTTTAAAAAGCATAGATAAAATCTAAGATATCAACTGGAAGGGATGTTCACACCCCCCACCGGGCTAGACCTCACTCGTCCCCGGCAGGCGTAGCAGCCAAAGCATAATCGGCTCACGAGCCAGGATAAGGAGGCTCAAGCCAGCATGGGAAGAGGGTCGATGTGGAAAGATAAGATGGCATTCTCCCTAACACAACCCTGCACTTGTACATAGTAGCAAAGGCATGCTGCATTGAAAGGTCAGATGCAAAAAGTGGATAGAGACCCCAGCGAGAACCCTCCTGACAGAATGCACGGAATACGGCCACACTCATCAACCAACCACATAAAATGCGACTCAAAGGAGCCAAGCCACATTAAAGGCAACATCATGGTATCCAGTACGAAAGAGGAGAACCCTTGATACAGGATATGGGGGACCACCTCGGTAGGAGGCATAAAAGCCAAATCTCAAGTTAGAATACATTCTTCGGTTCTCTCCTGTAAGTTCTCTAAGGCCCGTTTAGATTAAGAAATAATCTCAATTCATCTAATCATTACAATTTTCTTAATTTCCCATACAAAATACAATAAATAATTTATTCAAATTTCAATTCATTTTTTTCAAATTCCAAAATAAAAATAATATTCCAACAATATGTTAACTTTCAACTTTCATCTAAAACAATCTTATCTCATCTTATTATCCAACCGGGACCTGAAGGAATAATGACCTGACTTTGACTTAGGCATAAGAGGTGTTTTACAAATTCTGAGCTCTCACTCCTTGTGTTGCAGGAGACCAAGATCGTGTCTGACACATTTCATTAACAGCAACAATACACCTGCTAATTCTTTTTTTAAACAAAACAAACAAATCCTATGAAAAAATAAAAAGCAATAAAAGTGGAGCAAAAAATATTTCTAGAATGAAGATTAAGTCAAAGAAAAAAAAAACATTTACGGTCTACATAGGCCCAAAAGATTTGCAATATATCCATGAAAGCCAAATATGAAATAAAAGATCACAAGTAAATAAAAGATCACAAGTAACTTAAAATGCTTGTAAACTCAATTTCTACACTAAGAAACACACAACATTTAAAAAAATACTTATTCCAAAAAAAAATCAAAATTGAATACAAAACTAAATTAAATATGAACTCAACGCTAATATCCATTGAGATGAATTTAATTTACTTTTTAATATTATTATTATTTTAAAATTTGAAAAAGTTCAATTAAAATTTAAAAATGTATATTAGAATTGGAAAATTTTATATTAAAATTTATATTTTAAATAAAAAATTAAAAACTATAATAATAAAATAAAAATAAGTTAAACACATTCTAAACCATAACCGTTAGTTCAACTGGAAAAACACTTCAGTAAATAGTCTTGGAAAATAATTATAAGCTAATAATACCAGAGTACCTTGCAAACAGTCACAATTCTCCGCCTCTTTCCTGACGACATCGAGAACGGAGTCGATCAGTTCGGCTCCCTCCGTGTAATGCCCCTTGGCCCAATTGTTCCCCGCCCCGGACTGCCCGAAAATAAAGTTATCGGGACGGAATATCTGCCCGTACGGACCAGATCTGACGCTATCCATGGTGCCCGGCTCTAGATCCATGAGCACGGCACGAGGGACAAAGCGGCCACAACTGGCCTCGTTGTAGTAGACATTGACGCGCTCGAGCTGGAGATCGTTGTCCCCGTGATACCTCCCCGTGGAGTCGATTCCATGCTCCGCGCACACAACCTCCCAGAACTTAGCCCCGATCTGGTTCCCGCATTGACCTCCCTGGATATGAAGGATCTCCCGCATTTTGAACTTGATCACTGAGTTTGTTCTAGAAGTGGCTTAACGAGTGAGAAAGTGGGAGGGAAGACGGAAGAGTGTACTGAGGGTTTGGAAAATGGCGGGGAGACGAAAGGGGTTGGGTTATATTTTATATTGGGAAATGACGGAGGAGAAACGAATGCGCATTTTGTTCAGGTGAGAGGCGGTTGCGTTTGGTTTAATTAGAAGAGGAAATTTAAATTTTTTTAAAAAAAAAAAGCAAAATCATAAATTCAAAATTAGGGAATGAAGGTTGATTATTGGCTCCCACTGGAAGTGCAGCCAACGAACGGCTAGGATTCTGTGCACACGCCGGCGTGTGTTGCGAGAAATGATAATGCGTGGGGTTGCCGGTTGGTATGAAGATTTCAAGATGATATGGCTATTTATGATATAGTTTGTAATGAACAATTTTTTATTATTTGTTTATTATTATTTGTTATCAAATATTTAGAAAAATAAACTTAACAATTTGAAAAATAGAAAAATATTAAAAAATAATAATATAATGTGAAAGATGATTAATAACAAAGTTCTTTACATGATATTGTATTTTTTTTTATATTCTTAGGTATCCAGGTCAATTTGCACACATCTCGACTAATCTTACAGAGTCTTGAAGTTAACAGTCAAGTAAACTTCTAGTGGCTCTAAGGGGACTCGAACTGGTGATCATTGGGGAGCAATTCTAAAGCCTGACCAACTGAACTATCCCTTAAGGTTAAATATTGTGTTAAGAATTTTTTTTTTTTTTGAAAAATGATAAACACATTATATTTTATAATATTTTATACAATACTTTACAAAAAGAGATACATTTTTATAAACTACCTAATAAAATTAATATTATTTTAGAAAAATATTTTTATTTTATAATATATATTATGAAATATGTTATAAAATGTATCATGTATATCAATTATTTTTATTTTTGTGTTCAGAACATAAGGGGACGAGATTGCCACAGTTATGAGCAATGAATGAGCCACATTTCTCAATAGATAATGATGGACTGACATCTAATAGATTCGATTACTATGGTACTACTTGGAAGATTTGCTGTCAGGTCTTGATGCCATATAAAATCCAACCAGCCCCCAAACCCTTTTATGCCCCCACAAATGCGTACCTCTCACTCAAACTAACTGTCAAAACTGTTCCCCAACGAACACAGTTTGAAATTTTTGATTGGTTTTTATTTTTAGATTAAATAAAATGTTACATTCAGTCTAAGATGGCAAGCAAACTGCAATCATTTTAAAAAATATATCAAATTTATTATTAAAAAATTAATTTTTTTATATGAGTCTCATATATATTTATTTTTTAAAAATAATTATCTATTACTTGTATATTTACAATTGCATGTATTCTTTTTTAAATAAAAAACATATAAATAACAATAAAAGTATTTAAATTAAGATTTTTTATAAAATTTTAAAAATAAGAAAAATAATTACATAAGAATTTTTAATTTTTAATATTATTTTTATTTTAAAATCATTTCAAGATACTCAGAGCATTTCTATTGAAATTATTATTTTTTTATTATCAAAAGTTTACTTTATATATATATATTAAAAAAATTAAGTCATATTTGATTAAATATGACCAAAAGAAAGTATGAAGAATAGTAAGAAAATAATTTTTGCTTAATTTTTGATAATTTATTATTTAAAAATTAATCAAAAATCACATTTTTATTCTTCTCCATAGTTTTTTTTTTGGGTCATATTTAATTAAATATGACATAATTGTTTTAGCATATATATAAGAAAATACACTTTTAATAATAATAAAAAAAAAGATTCCAATAAAGATGCTCTCATAAACCCAAAATGAATAGAAACAGAAGTAATGTTTTGTCATCAAATAGTAACATGCAGCGGGAGCAGACGGACGTACTAAACTTTTGAATTTTATTTTAATGATTATTCTAAGATGTTGGAATAAAATATTTCAATATTTATTTATTTAGATGTATGTTTTAAAATTAATTATATATTATAATATATATATATATATTTATATAAACTAACAAATAATAAAATAAAGATATATATAAGTATATATCATATATATATATATATATGTATATATTAGAAGAATTAAAAATTTATAAAATGATTATAAGTTGAAAAAATATAAATTTAAGTTGAGATACAAAAATAAATAAATAGATAAAATATTAAAAAATAATAATATTTAAAAAAGACGTATTTAAAATTAAAAAGTATATAAATATATTTTATATTATAAAATTAATTAAATCTCATCTAAATTTAATTTTTTTTTTCAAAAAAAAAATTTTAATACAAAAATAATTATAAAAATAATCTAAACCAAAATAGAGACCGAAACGAAATTTGACCAAAATAATCGGAACGGGTCAAAATTTGGAATGGAACGAAATAAGATATATAGTGCACTGGTTGAAGCAGGCCGTTCCGGTTGGAACGAAATGGAATTCAAAACTATGATACGTACTATTGATCTACGAAGAGTAGTGCTATATAACTGGTTACACAGCATACCTTAAATGGAATTTTGATATTTTTTATTTATTTATTAACTGAAAACGCACTATATTGAATTTTTGCAAAATAAATTATAGAGTTATAATTTTATGTGTAATTTTAAAGGGAGTCGATTTAAAAAAATTAAGGGAATCGGTTTTAGTTTAAAAAAAGTTTTTCTTAATTTTACTCTTATTTTTACAAATTTAATAAATTCTATTAGTTTATTTTTGATATAGAAATTGAAAATAAGGAAAAAAAAAACTTCATTTCAACTTTGTTTTCAATATTTTTTTTTTATCTTTATTTTCAATCTTGTTTTCAAAAACTTAATGAATTATAATGATTTTCTTTTATAAGAATTGAAAATAAAGTTGAAAATGAGAATAAAAAAATGTAAACTAATGTCGATTCTCCCGACTTTTTAAAACCGATTTTTCTATAATTATATATTTTTCTAAATTTCTTTTAATAATTAATGATGTTAAAAAAAATATTTTAAAAAATTAAATAATAAATAAATAATTTGAATATAGAAGAAAGTAATAAACCAATATTGATAGGATTGTATCTTCCAAATATCCTCCAGAAACCCCTCCCCCGCGCCATCGTTTGAAAGCAATTCGGCCCTACTTCAAATCTTCTCCAACCCCCTCTTTCGGTGAATCGGCGCCCGTCAGCCCCCTTCGGAAGTGTGGTCCACTGCCATCCTCTATGTTTGCTTTGAACTACTGACGATAGCTTCCTCACCGCCGATGAATTGTTTAGAATATTGATTTTTTTTCACCATCTGTACAAGATCTACCTCATTTTGTAGCCCAACCTTTGTATCTCTCAAGGTAATCTCTTTTCCTTTGCTTTTGCCCCAAATATTTGTTCTTTTATGAAAATTGTGCCCCCAAAATTAAGCTCTCTTTCAATGGCTTCCACTGTGTTTGTAATGGTCCTCAATGGCTAAAGCTGGGATCATCAGGCGTGCTGTAAAATGACTATGTTTTGAGTCCTGACGAACAAAAGGAAATTATTGCTATTGAAATGGACCACTATTACACTCGTTGGCCACGTTTTTTGGAATAATAATTGAAATTGTTTTGCTACTTGCATATTGTTTCTATAGTTACATGATGATGCCATTCTGCCACCGACCTTTCCTTGATTTGTCTATTTATCCATCCTTTTTTTTTAATTTCATATATATATTTTTTTTCTCAAAGATATGGAGCACCCAGATCATAGATTCAAGAAAAGACAAGAAAAATAGAGTTTTGAAAATGGAATAATGATTGAAGTTATTTTGCTACTTGCATATTTGTTGATATTGTTATTTTGTGTGACAATGTGTTATTTTGGAACATTAGGATTGCTAGTTATTCTTTTAGGCACTACAAGAAATTGGGGTTTTTACCACCAATTTCTTTTTCCGCGAAATACGATCATGGCAAAAGTGACTTGTTGAGACGAAAATGACTGGTGGCTATAAAATCCTACTTATTATCACGAATTTTTTGTGGTGGATAAAAAGTGGTGAAAAAAAATAATTTACCACAAGAAAATAAACTTTTACCACAAGGTCAATTTTTGTGGAATGTAAAAGACACTAAATTATGATGTTATCCGTTTAAACTTTTTTTTTTCTACGAGTTTAACATTTTTTGCCACAAGTCTCATTTGCCGCAAAAGTAGTGAATTAATTATGGTCCTCTGTTCGTGGCTTTTTATTTTTTGCCACGATTTATTTACCTAATTGTCACGACTGTATTTCACCGCAAATACTCTTATATAAAATAATGAAATTAGAATTCCTAAATGGACGCTGCTAGCGACCTCGATTGAGTCCCGATCTTAATATATATTATATTAGTTTTTTTTATATAATTTTTGTTTAAGTGTTTTTAAATAATGTTGTGATTTTTTTTATATTTTTAAAAAATATTTTAATATGTTAAAAAACAATGTTAAATGGGCACTGCTAGCGACCTTGATCAACGGGGCCCGATTGGGTCTCGATTTTAATATATATATATTTTGTAGTCTTTTTATATATTTTTGTTTTAAATATGTTAAAAAATAATATTGTGTTTTTAACATATTAAAATATTTTTAAAAATATAAAAAAATCACAATATTATTTAAAAATACTTAAAATAAAAATCATATAAAAAAAACTTAAAAAAATAAAGAAAAAGAAAATCAGTACCCATCGGGATGCCAATTATCGGTATCAAAACATTTTTCCTCCCTAAATTTCGAACCCTTAAGCTCTTCTCTCCCTCGGCCTTTCGGCCTTTACAGACCCCAATCCCCCCCTCCCGAATCCCAATCCCTAATCTCTCACTTTCTCTCTATCTCTCTCTGATCTCGCTCTCGCAGCGCAGCGGCAGACTGCCTCACAGGAGCCCACGCCGTAGTCATACCGCGCCGTCGCCGGTCTCCTAGTAAGTGAGTGTGGTACTCTCTCTCTCTCGCTCCGTTTCCTCTCTCTGTTCGTGTCTCTCCCTCTCTCTACTTTTGATATTGTGGTTGAATGTAGGGTTCATCAGCTGTTAAGAAGATTAGGAGAAGATCTAGGGTGGAACCTTCGGGCGTCGCTCTGTTGGCCTCCTCTACAGCTCGTCTCCTGATAGGGTTCCAAGTGGTGGAACCCTAGCCCATATTTCCTCAAGGAGAGGGATAAACATAGGTAAACTTAAGTATTTTGGTTTTCATTTTTGGGGATTTTGGTTCTACACGAAATGGAAAACTAGGGCTACTCTGAAAACTTTGTTTTACTTCCAGCCAAGATTCCTTCTCCATTGCTTCGGATCACACACTTCCATTTTGCTTATTTAATGTTAGGAACTTTAGGATGGTTTTTGAAGCGATGGAAGGTGTTTCTGAGTTACATAAGCTCTTGAAAGATTTTTTGTTTGCCTTAGTTTCGGTGTTGCAAGCTCTTGTAAGATAGAAAAAAAATTGGATTGATTATCCATTGTAGTGCAGTAAGATGGGGATGCATTGGATTGGTTGAAGCCCCAAAACATAGTACCCAAACAAACTACTTCAACCAGTCCATTCCATCCCCAAAGTATAGTTCTTTCTTTCTTGTTCATCAAGTATTATATTGTGGTAATTTTGTCTTATGGTTGTTACTTCCTATTGACATTGGTTGTTTTAACTTCTGAATTTGTGAGGATCATTACTTTTTGTCACATTGTCGTTTAATGCAGAAACAGCATTTAATTATTCTAGTCCAAAGGCTTGGCTTTCACAAGTAATTAATTGCTAACTGAATTTGAACTGAAGCAACTATATATTTATATATATTATATCTAGCTAAGGTGAAGCTTATGTTTAGGGAATTAAAAAGTTTGGGGTTTGAACTCTGAAGTTTGAAGTGAGTGCTGGATCATCAGAAAACTTCTGGATCCGGGCCATCCGTTTGCTCTTTGATTCCAGGCTGACTTCTTGAGGCTGTTGCATTTTGATTGATATGCAACTTAGATTTAAAAAAACATTGGAAATGGCTACTTTTAAGTTCTCAGCCTAGGATGGATAAGTGGACTAGTTCTAGCACGAATTGCTGGTTAATTGGTAGTGTTTTTACCATTTTGAGTAATTAGTCACATTGAAATAACTCCAAGTTTCAATATCAATACCAACTATAGCTCGTATCGACAATCAGTGCCACTTCTTTATTCCCATTTAGAAGTTAGACTCAATTAGTTTAGTTTAATTTTAAGTTAAGTCTAATATTTAAATAGTCCTTAATTAAAAAAAAATTCTATATTTATTACTATTAGATGATTATTTATTGTATACTTTTTATTATTTAATAGTAATATATATGCTGATATTATTTAATCAGATGAAAATAAGATGAGAGTATGTGTAACTGTATGTAAAAATGATAGATTATAATGGAGACCTTTCCTATATAAATCTTTGTGCGGGAAAAAGTTGGCAAAGAGTCTGCAACTTCTCCTGTAACAAGTATATGATCTTTCCATGATCTTCCTCTCCCCCACAAAGAAAAAAGTGAGAGAAAAAGAAGTGAATCCATGGCAAGGTACTTCAACTGCTCTATTTCATTTGTGACATTTCCATTTTTTCTTATTGTCAGACGACTCCTCCTGATGATCTTGCTCTTCTCCTCTTTCATAAATGAAGAACATCCCACTGATCTCCTTTATTCTTCTTTCAGCCCCCCATCCATTCATCTTAGAAATACCAACCACTTAACTGACAGAAGTACCCCACCACGAGTTTCCTTAGATGGGGTTCTCTCAAATTCTAGGAACAAAAGCAGTACACACAAGGTTAGCAGCACCAGAATAAGAAATTACATCCATATTCTGATCGAAGTCATCATCTTTAGTTGTTTGAAACTTAATCATGAACTGCCATTGATTTTCTGATCAGTAGTACCATTTACTCTTATTTAAAATATGCTTGCTACAAACAAAAGGAAAGAAGTTTAAAGAGAATCGAAGGAGAATTAGCTAAAGCAAGTGTAGCCATACATGAAAGAAGAAAGAGACTTTTATACCTAGAGGGTCCATTTACAGAAACCCCTATGCTTTTCATCAGTTAGGTTTATAACGTTCAAATTAAATCACTTTAAATTAAGTCTTTTCCATTAAATATTTAAGTCTTTGTCGAATGATCATAAAATCTTTGTATGTATAAAACAAACTTTGATCATCTCTAATATCTAGATATTTGTTGTTACATGATCTTTGGCACTGAATATATGTATATCTGTCTGCCTTTTCATCAATGGAGTGCAAGAAAACCAAAGTGGATATATGGTGCTTGGGGTTGTCTTCCTTTTGGGACAACCCCAAGCACCAACCAGATTGGGTCAACTCCCTTTCTCCTGAGGATTTACGAAAAGTTGTCCAAAAAAGACTGACATCAGTGGTATAGGATGACTCCCTTTTTTTTCATGAGGTTGTATGTCACGATAGATATTTTCTGGGTATGAATAAAAAAGATGCTTTTTGTTGATGCATTACTTTTTACTTTTTTCTATTAAATTCTGGTTTGAAATGATAATCTCCAAGTACTGCATTTAAAGTATAATCCCCAAAAGAAATACCTCAATTTCAAGATCTTGGATTTGACTTTTCCTTTAGATGTTACTGGCTTTCTTCATTTGATCTCTCTTTATAATATATGAAATGGGTAATGTCCATGTTAATGCACTTATCTAGGACTAGCTGTTTGTACTTTCTTCTGTTTTCTTATCATAATTTAATTTGTTAACTATGTTTTTCTTTCACAAACTTCGGTGCTTGCCTTTAGACGTAACAACATGGTCTTGTTCAAAATTATTATTTGCTTTGGCTTTGTTGGGATTTAAGTTTCGTGTAGTATATTTTTTTCTCTACTTTGTTTCTTGTTTTGGACTGCCTTATGGCAACTCTGCTACCTCTCCTTTCTTTAATATTTAACCCTCTCTCTCTCTCTCTCTTTCTCTCTCATCTAAGTGAAGTCTTGTGGGTATCTGCTACATTTAATGGTTTTTTTTTAGTACAGTTACCTGCAATTTGTTGACTTTTATTGTTTGCAGTAAGAAAGAAGTATAGGTCTAGGTATCAAGCTGGCTGAATCCTTAAAAATAAAAAAAAGGTTCATGCAAAAACGTGGGCTTTTCAGGAACAAGTTTTACATTGGAATTTGGTGTCGGTGTCGATCCACACCAATTAATTAGACAACTTTCTAATTGCTAAGTGTCTTGAGCACGTGTTGAAGAAACCAACTATTATTTATTCTTATGTACATAGGGTTCAGAGCTTATTGATTTGTGGTTTATTTATATAGGCTCATATGTTACTATTATTATCAATGCAGTGTTCTTTGGGTAGAAACTTAAAGACAGCAATCATGCTTGCTTAATTATCATTTCAAACCAGAATTTAATAGAAGAAAAAAAAGAAAGAATGCATGTTAGACACATAGGTTTAGCTTTTGGTAAAGGGGAGTATACTCCATTCTGTGTTTTTCTGATAGATTTTTATTGGTAAATTCATCAGACTGTCTATCAATTGTTGACTAATATGTTTATCCATTTTGCATTCAGGTCCTAGCAAGGATGAGACAAGGAGTAATATATAGCTGTGGGGGCTGTTAAGGAAGTCTGTTGACACCCATAGAGCATGCATGGTCCTACTGCCAACTCAGATACATTTTTTCATGTCTAAGTACTAACATTTCAATATCTATATGTTTAAATGATATGTCAATATATGATCAAGTACCTTAAATTAATGAATTATAATTTATAGCAGTATTATGGATGACTCTAATTTGTTTGCTAACACGAAATAGTTGGTCGATGTGTTTAATCTTCATATTGATGTTAATTCTGTATGTTAGGAAATTGCCTTGAAGTAAGATATATGAAATTATGAATGATTATTTGCATATATTTGTGTGTCAAAATATATGTTGTACTTGAGTTCTTATTGAGAGTTTTTCTTGTAAACATGTTGGCATAATTTTAGTTATTGTTTTGAAATTGTTATTATTATCAATTTGAATCTCCAAGTTTTATATATAATATTTTAGCTTATATTATGAAGTAGTTTTATGATTTTTATAATTAATTTTTTTTTTCTAAAATCTTTTAGTATTTGCCGTGAACACAACTCATGGCTAATACTTTTGCCCACAAAAAGCTACCTTTTGCTATGAAACTTCTTCGTGGGCATATAGAAGTGCATATGATCAGATTTGATAATGAGAGAGCATTTGTTGCAAGTTGATAGAAGAGAACACGGTGCTAAATATTTTTTTACCAGGATATGTTTCATAGTGCAAACTTATTTGCTACAACAAGATTTTGTAGAAAATGGATATTAGCTACAAGGTTATAACCTTTTTAAATTTTATTTCCGCGAGTAAAATTGGCTATTACCACGAAAAATGTTGTGGGAAAAAATATCTATTTGCCATGGAAATATATGATCCGTGACAAATACTATTTTACTGCGAGTTATATGCCACGGACGTCCCATGAGTCAAATTAGTGGAAAAAATATTTTATCCACGAAAATCTTATTTTTAGCCACAAGAACCCTTCTTGGCAAAAAGTCGAAAATCTTGTAGTGAGGGTGGGATGAAAACAGTGAATTAAATGGAAGGAGTGAAATGAGTGGAATGAACTATGTTGAGTGTAGCTAATCTCGATGAAAGAAGAAATAGGTACCTAATTTTATTGGTTTTTATTAAATATATTCCTTTCTAATGTACATCTATTTTTCTGTTAGATTTTAGACTTTCGGAAAAATATTTGATCACGAATCACAATAGCACGATCTCGCAAAATCTCACTTTAACACCGCCATACAACCGATGCCATCGGAGAATGAGGAGGTGTGAGGGTTTGCTTATTGGTTGAATTGTTTCCCCTATAAAAAATAAGATGTATTTCATTATGTGTGCGATCTATTGAATATTATTTGTGTTGTTTCAGGGGTGTGACCATATTGATGCAATGTAATATCATGGGGATAGTTGCCTATTTCATGCAATGTATGGAGATTTTTACTTATTAGTATTTTGGTCAATGTTAACAATGTAAAATGTTATTGACTAGACTTGCCTATATTTCTTTGCAACATCGGGTGACTAGACAAAGGCTTGAGAAGTTTTTTTGGCAGCATCTTTTGACTAGACAAAGTTGTGTATGAATTTTTTGTATTTTGGTTGTGGAGACAAAAACATTGGAGATGTATAGATATTGATTCAAAATTAGGAAGTGGGAGTACTTGTTGTAATGCTTACCCTGTGTATATATAAAATCAATCATAGTTCAATGTTGTGGGAGTACTTGTATGTGTATGTGTGGATGGTTTTGTGTCCAACGTTGTGGAGATGCTGTTGTGCAATTTGTGTAGTTTATGTATTTCCACTGTATAAGAAGATTAGAAATTATGTATATGAACCTAATTTCAGAGAATCTCTTTGTTTATTTATAAAAATAGTTAATACACAATTTGTGGTGGGATTTGGCCCCCTGAGATTGGCTATGTTTCTTCAGGGAAGAAACTCTGCATCACCGTTCCTTTTGCCAGTAAACCAAAAAGCATTTTCAAGTGTTTAGTCATTTCATTCCACATTATTCTTCCTGGCTATTAATAAACCATAAAAATACATTTATGGACAAGATTGACTATAATCTGCGACTTAATAAAGCTACCAATATAAAATTTCTTCAACAATACAATGACTTGCTGCAGAAGTCACCATGGTGTGGCCACAGATTTGGATGACAGCACAGTCTCTCTTCTACATGACTCGAGTTTGCAAAGGAAGACTTTAGAATCATAAAGCGGAGCATGGGAGAAAGTGAGGGTGAGAGAATATGAGAAAGAGAGGGACACGAGAGAGAGGGGCATGAGGAGATGAAGGGATTCAGTAGATGAAATCGGATAGGAGGAGAGGAAGACTGTTGTTTCAGACTTTCAATGGAGGAAATCGAAAGGGCTTGACGGTTTCATCCAAAGCTAAGAACTGTGATGTGGCAAACCCGACTGGGTTTGCCACATCACGTGTGTGGGTGTAAGAAATTTAAACAGAGTGTGGAATAGAATTATTCATCGCGAACCATGCTGACAAAAGTATAGAAGTAAAGATGCTTGTGATTTTTTAAGGGTTCGATTTCGACACCAAGAATAATCATAAACATGATGATTCAATCTAACATCTTATGATCAGGTTTTGTTAGGGTTATTGAGGTTTGTATCAAATTTCTTAATGAAAAATTTCAAACAGAAGTTAGTATATTCTGTATATTCATTTAAAAATATAATTTTTTTAAAATTTTTTTATTTTAGACTTAAAAAATTTTAATGTGCAGAGTATCTAGACCTCTATGTGTCACTTAAACTTTTAATAATCATAACATTATTTTTTAAATATCTTTTTAACATTCTTAATCATTAAGAAAAAAAATTAAAAAATTAAAAAATATACAACTTTACTAATAATTACTTTTTTAATTATTAAATAAAAGAAATTTAAAAAAAAATAAAATGAGTTTATAAAAGAATTGTAGAGGTGGAGTTTAGACACAAGGCTCGAGAACTCTCCCCCTCTCCCTGTGAGAGCTCTCTCTAACCTTCCTCCCGTTAGGCTAGGTCCCTCTCTTAAATCTCCAGATTTTAAGAGGGCAATATACACAGCTACTATCTCCTTGATCATAGATGACGAACTCATCAACATGTGCGAAGGACTAAAACTCACAGAAGTCGAAAGGGACGAGATATCCCTTTCGGATGAAGAAGATCTTATAGGCAACACAAATGTCCTATCCCTGTCAGCCCTTGTTATAGCTAATAGAGAAGTGAACCGAAGAGCATTCAAAAAGAATATGATCATGGCCTGGAAACTAGAAGGCAGGATCACCATCAAAGACTTAGGAAAGAACAAATTCCTATTGGAGCTCAAATCCGCAGAGGACAAACACAAAGTGCTGCAAGGCCGTCCGTGGTCTTTCGACAAACACTTGGTGTGTGTTCAAGAATGTGAAGGCCAAATCGCACCACGGGAACTCAGCTTCTCCACCAAACAGTGGATTACCTATAAATATGAAAGGTTACCTGTTTTCTGCTTCCATTGTGGAATAATTCACCATGGCAGTCTGGGATGCACTGAGGAAATGCACGATGGTCGGACCAGGGAAGCTCATCTCCAATACGGAGCATGGATCCGTGCGGGAACAAAGAGCTTCCTAGAAGCTTCCGTGGCCCATTCCAGCTCCGGTCGACCAGCACGAGCCGACGATCAAGACCCCGGTGAAGGAGAATCACCCACCAGACCAAACCCCGTATAGAACTTGAAGGACACCATTATTAACTAGTCCGTGAGCGTGGAAGGACCGGGCCTCCAATGAGTAGCCGTTGAGGGCTCGCGGGCTGACACCACCACGCACGTAGACCCTGTCCCCCCTGGCACATGCCCAGACGATACCCAAGCAGTCAGAGAGCTCGATGGTCCTCCGGTTCCTCCACAACACCCCTCCCTGCAACCAATGGACATTGCAATCGCTGAAGGACCAAAACAGCCAGCCCGTGAAATCATATACATCTCGGGCTCTGATCCATGGCAATTGGAACGCGGGCTTGCACCTAGCTTGGTCCAGGCCCAGGTAAGCCCACTAACTCCTGCACCACACCTATCCCCCCCACAGCCGAAGCAAAAAAAGCCTTATTCTCCAACTGGAAACGGCGGGCTAGGGGAAAAAACACAGGCTTTCCTAAGCCGTTCCACATTTCTCCTTCCAAACTGGGAGTTAAGAAAGGGATTAAAAAACGCCTAGCTAGTCAAAATGGGAAATTGACAAAAATTCCCAAAAAAACCAAACGATCCCTATTGGCATAGGCTATGGAACAACCCTGCCAATCATTATGAATTCCTTAATATGGAACTGTCAAGGGTTGGGGAATCCCCAGACAGTTCGTGAACTCCACTTTATAGTGAGAGAAAAATCCCTCGACTTAGTCTTCCTTGTTGAGACTAAATGTAGGAGAAATAAAATAGAAATTATTCGCAACAAACTTGGCTTTACTTACAGCTTTATTGTTGACTGTGTGGGCCGGAGTGGACAATTGGCCACCCTCTGGACTAACAAATTTGCTTTTGATTTGGAATCTTATTCACTGCGACACATCTCGTTAAAGTTTCCAACTGGAAACTTCGATGAAAAGGGTCTAATTATAGGTTTCTACGGACATCCAGTGACTGCCAAGAGAAAGAAGGGATGGAACTTACTAAAAGCACTTAAACCCAACCCCAGTGTTCCCTGGTTATGTATGAGCGACTTTAACGAGATCATTTCACAAGATGAGACCACTAGCCTTTGTCCTAGACCATCATGGCAAATGGAGAACTTCAGGAATGCTTTCATGGAATGTGACCTAGGAGATCTCGGTTTTGACGGTCCTAAATTTACTTGGTGCAACAATAGACTGGGACTAGATTTCACAAAGGAAATATTGGATAGAGCGCTATCTAACTGTTCTTGGAGCAACAACTTTGCAATCAACTCAGTCCAGGTCTTACCTGTCCAACGCTCCGACTATTGCCCCCTATTGATTAAGAGTGGAACCTTTGAACCAAGACAATCATGGGGTAAGAGACTATTCATGTTTGAAACAGCCTGGTCTAAAACCCCTAAGTGCGTGGAAGTGATCAAGAAAGCCTGGCAAGGGGCAAGACAAACAGGATCCAAAGCTGATATTATAAGAAGAGGCATCGAGAGGTGTGGCTTCCAACTACAGGAGTGGTATCAAGAAGAGATGACCTTAAAACAACAAGGGATCAACCGCAAAAGGGAAGATCTGGAATCTCTACAAATCCACAGCTCAGAGCATAATATTGATTCAATTAAACAGCTTCAAAAAGAGCTTGATGCAACCCTCCAAGAGGATGAAGTCATCTGGAAACAAAGGGCCAAGCGGATATGGCTACAAGATGGTGATAGGAATACGACCTATTTTCACAAGTGTGCCACACAACGTAAGCAGAGAAACACCATCAGCAAGATCAATAATGAAAGAGGCAATATACAGTATACTCCCAAAGACATAGTTAAGGAATTCCAAGCCTTCTACACCCAGCTTTTCTCATCCACCAACCCGACCAACTTGGACTCATACCTAACCAATATCCATCCCAGTGTCATGGAAGAAATGAACCAACTGCTTACCAAAGCTTACAGTCGGGAGGAGGTGGAAAACGCGATAACAAGTATGGACCCTCTTGGATCACCTGGCCCAGACGAACTACCAGCCATCTTTTACCAGGACCACTAGAATATTGTTGGGGAAAGAATTGTAGACACAGTCTTGGATATACTCCACACACGCGCCAGGGTCAGGGGTATCAACCAAACCTTCATTACATTAATCCCCAAAAAGCATGCCCCCCAGCTGGTCTCGGATTACAGACCTATCAGCCTTTGTAATGTCCTCTACAAGATTATAGCCAAAGTCATCACCAATAGACTCAAAAGCATCCTCCCTCAAATGATCTCCCCCTCACAAAGTGCTTTTGTGCCAAGAAGACTCATCTCTGATAACATCCTAATTGCCTATGAACTTCTCCACTCCATACAGAATAGAATCAAGAGCAAAAAATAAGGCTACATGACACTTAAATTAGATATGAGCAAGGCTTATGACAGAGTTGAAAGGAAATTCCTCAAAGCAGCAATGTTAAAGATGGGTTTTGACTCCACATTGGTGGATCTAATAATGCAATATGTTGAAACAGTCTCTTACTCAATCCTCATCAATGAAGTCCCCCAACCTCCCATCCATCCCTCACGAGGCATCAGACAGGGAGACTCTCTTTCCCCTTATCTCTTTATTTTATGTTCTGAAATACTTAGCCAAGAGCTCCACTATGCTGAACAAGGAGGCCTAATCTCTGGAATCCCGGTGGCTAAGGGCTCATTTACCATTAATCACTTATTTTTTGCTGATGATAGTTTATTTTTTTGTAAGGCACTCCCCTCGGAATGGAACAAGCTACACGGCGTTCTACATGCATACGAAGTGGCGTTTGGGCAAAGACTAGATCTAGAAAAGACCTCCATCATGTTTAGCAAGAACACGAAGGTGGACACCCAACACTCCATTCTGGCGACGGCAGGGATCAGAGCAACAGGCCCCTTTGAGAAATACTTGGACCTCCCACCCTTCATTGGACGACACCGAGTCAGAGCATTCAATCCAATACTGGAAAGAATAAAAGCCCAAATGAACAACTGGAAGACCAATTTCCTATCTTATGCTGGCAAAGAAATTCTTCTAAAAGCAGTCATCCAGGCTATTCCCACCTATAGCTTGGGCATCTTCAAAATTCCAAAGGGAGTTCTTAGAAGCATTAACAAGCTTATGCAAGACTTCTGGTGGGGACAAAAAGAGCACCGATCAAAACTACACTGGATCAGCTGGAAAGGTTTGAGTATTTCAAAAAAGCAAGGGGGACTCGGATTCAGAGATTTTGAAGACTTCAATCTAGCTCTCCTCACTAAACAAGCATGGCGCCTAGTGCAATCTCTTATGTCATTGGTAGCCAGAGTCCTACAAGTAAAGTACTATAAAGGAAAGAAATTCCTGAGGGCAACGCTCAAGCAGGGGGACTCCTTTATGTGGCAAAGTATCATGGCCTCTAAACCACTCCTATGCGAAGGTCTCTTATGGAAAATTGGTAATGGTGAGTCAGTCAGTATTTGGGATGACAAATGGGTGAACATCCAATCGACCTATAAGATCCAAACGCTCCCCACACACTTCCCAAAGACCGTAAAAGTAGCTCTCCTCATAGATGCTGATAAAAGAGAATGGAATGAGGAACTAGTTCAAAATATCTTTAGTGCAGAGGAAGCTTCAGCTATACTCCAAACTCCCATCAGTCAGTGTGGAAGCTCAGACCAACTCTCTTGGTGATGCACAACGAATGGTAAATTCACAGTGAGGTCCGCTTATCACCTACAAGGTAGTATAAATGACAGAAAACTCGGCCAACCGTTTGAAAATAGTTCAAGTCCAAAAATTTGGGGTAATATCTGGAATCTCAAACTGCTCCATGCCATCCGAACCTTACTTTGGAGAGTAGGAAAAGATATTCTACCTACGAAAGTCAACCTAGTAAAAAGAAAAATTATCAGTATACCGGAGTGCCCGATATGCCTACTTCACCCTAAAACCACGACACATGCACTCTGGTCGTGTCCGGGAGCTCAAGATGTATGGAGCAACTGTTCTAGAAAACTCCAAAAATTATCTTATAGTGAAAGGGTTTTCACTGACATTCTTGATTTCATTCTTTCCACAGGTTCGAAGGATATTGCGGTGGAAGCATCTTATGTCATCAAGCACCTATGGCACAGGAGAAACAAAGTAGTCTTTGACTCAACCTTCCTTTCCCCGACGCAAGTGATGGAGCAAGTCCGAATGGGCATAGTGGATTGGGAAGTTTATATAGCAGTCCTGCGGAGTAAACAAAGGTCATAGCCAACCTCAAAACCTATCATTGCCTGGTAGAAGCCCCCAAAGAACTACATCAAAGTAAATTGGGATGCGGCGATCAATAAAGTAAATTGCAAATTGGTAATAGGTGTCATCCTCCGTAACTCTGAAAGTCAAGTTCTAGGCACTCTCCAAGCCTCCCGGAATCTATTCCCGGACCCCGCCTTAGGGGAAGCAGTTGCGGCAACGCGGACTATCACTTTTAGCTTGGAATTAGGATTTCAATCAAAGTTAATAGTAGAAGGCGACGGCAAGGAAATAGTTGACAGCCTGAATAACCAAGAGGAAAGCTGGAGTTCAACTGGACTACTTATTCGTGATGCACGGCAATTACTTAAGAACCTTAGTGATGTCTCTATTGTTCACTCTCCCAGGCATACTAATAGGGTGACCCATATTTTGGCCAAACATGCCTTGTATCTAGATGAAGAATGTATCTTTTTAGAAACATTTCCTCCTTGTATCTGCAACTTGGTATAATTTAATATGATTAGGTCTTATTTCAAAAAAAAAAAAAATTGTAAAGGTATGATAGACCTATCATTATTCAATAAAAAATATATGAGGTAAAGTAATTTAACAATTAATACCCTTATAATCGTGGTCTAAGGATACCAAGTTTTTACGACCACAAAAGTTGGGAATGATAGCAGAGTTTGTTTATGACTGCTAATTAATCTATGCATGGGCAATCGTGCGAAGCACACTTAAAGATATTCAGGCTATTTTTTCTTTTCGTTAGGGCAAAGTTAAAAAAGTCGTGTGAAAATATTGTGCAATTATTTTAAAAAATAGTAAGATATATTATTAAAAAATTAATCTTTTATGTATATTTTATATTTTACTCACTTTTTTTATAATAATTATATAGATACTTACACACTTTACAATTGTAAACATCATTTTTATTTTTAAAATATTTTTATTGTTGCTAAGTTATTTTTTATTGTTGCTAAGTTATTGTAAAATCATTTTTGCACATCATTCTTAATTTTTTCTATAATAAAAATTTGATATATAAATGATGAGTAGAACAACTCAATTACTTTTTAAGAATAAAATAAAAAATAATTATAAAATATATAATATATATAATATCATAAAATAATGAATAACATCGCTCTTATTTATGAGATAGGACTGAGAGAACTTCATTGGAGTCTGAGATTTGATAGATCAGCACTATAAAGATTTTGGAACGTGCTTTTCATAATAATTTTTTGGAACATGATGTATTATTTATATTAAGTCTATACATGCGTTCTGTTACAAATATGAAATTCAAAACGAAATGATACTAAATTTATTCTTATATTTTATATAAGGTTGTTTGTCGCGCCCCCCGCTCTGCCGGGCCCCGGGAGAGTAGTAATTTCCAACTTGAAAAAATGACCCGAAAATCATTTCAGAAGAAATAAGAAATGGATATTCTAATCCTTTTTTCCAACTTAACTCAATTCGATTAAATAATTGTGATTTGTGAGGTCTACACCATCCAAATAATTAATTAATTAATGAGTTTGATTCTTCTCATCTTCATGATGAGCAATTGAGCATGAAGTATTATCTTAATTTGGATTCAAACCCACTTTACCTTTAGTTCAATAGTTTCTTATGTTTTAATCCCAATTTGAAGCAACTATTTTGGTGGGGGTTTCACTTGCTTAGAATTAAGACGGTAAAAAGATCAAATTTGACCGGATGGAGTTTGGTCTGGTCTGATCCAATTTTTTTATGGACCGAAAATTTCCGGTTCGGTTCAGGAGGAGAACATTTCTCTTCCTAGACTGGACCAGACCAGACCGGACTGAATGCACACATATTTTTTTATATTTATACATATAGATATATTTATATATAAGTAATAGTATATAAATTTTAATATTAATATTGATATAGATTAAGAGTAGTAATATAACATATTAATATATAATATATACACTTATAATATTAACTTATTATAATTTAAAATAATTGTAGTATAAAAGTACATCTATATAGAGTATTAGTATTAACTTATAAGTAATAAGTGTATTATTATTATTTAATATATTATTATTAATTTATCACTATCCACTAATATAGAAATTTATAATATACTAATGTAATTATTTAATAGTGTTATTAGTTATATTTAACCAACCTATGATGTATCACTATATCACTATTAATTAATTAATAATTATTTTTCTTATAATTACATGTAATAATTATAAATATTAATTATTAATGTTGTTTTTAACTATATATGAAGTATGATCAATGATCATTAATATCATTGATTAATTGATATGACTTATGAGAATTAAATTAACTAATCAACCTATGGGTTATATATAATATAGAATATTAGTTATAACTTATAGTATAAGTATTAAGTCTATAGACTATAAGTTATAACTATATATTTTGTTTAATATTTAGATGAGATTAGAAATTGACAATTGACAAAGATGATTATTTTTTTTATGAAAGTAGTACTAGTATATATTTAATAATTTATAAACGTAGGCCAAAAAAGTATATTTAAGTATTGCAAGATTTTAGATCAAATTTAGCCCATTAAATCAAATGGAGTACCCATGAACCGGACCAAACCGCCTCTAGATCGAATTGAACCAGATCGGTATGGACCGAATCTTATTCGGTCCGATCTAGGGTGAGAAAATTTTTGGACTGAATAGAACTGATCCACATTTATCCCGGACCGGACCATTTACACCTCTTCTTATGATGCAAATGAGTTTCCTAGTTCTATCAATGTAGCTTCTTAATTTAGGAAATGGGTGATCATGAAAACCATATATTGAAATGAACTCAAACTGAAAATATAAAAGTAATTCTGTAACACCCAATTTCTGTAGGTTAAGGAGTGTCACGAGTTTTTCTAAAATTTATTAATCCGGTATAAGATTCTTGGTTTTAATAATAAAAACAAATAACGTTTATTTCATAAAATTGAAGTTCTGATAAAAATGTCTTTAAAAAATTATTTACTGAAATAATTGAAAAATAAACTTGTGTCATAAGAACACTTATTTCTTAAAATATTAAAAATTCAAATAACTACTCAATCTATTTCTGGCCTGTCTGCTCGCATTTATCATCTTCCTCACCTAAGTATTTTTAAAAGAAAAAGGAAATAAACTAAAATGAGTTGATGAGTTAGTAAGAAATCCACCACAACATAAGATAATACTATAAAAAATTTTCATAATATATTTATGTTGAGATCTGAAAACATGATTATACATGCTAATGCTCATTCTATGTATGATTGAGCTGTTTGATTTAACTGATTAATTGACTTAAACTGACTGGTCTAAATTAACTGACTGATCTGACTAAACTTACTAACTGATTTAACTCAACTGATGTAGCTGAATTAATTTAGCTGAACTGATTGGCTAACACACTTAACCTAATGTATCAAGTTGTGCACCGATCACACGTCCCGTTGTAACAAGATGAGCCGTTAATAGTACTCTAGCGTACTATAGTAGACTACGTTTAAGTCCGTAGCTTATACATTCATCCCGATCTAATATACATTGATACCATGCATCTGAACAGCATCTGAATTAACTGATTTGCTGAGCTAATTTATTGAATATCTGATCAATTATGTTTCTGATCTGAGTTAATCTTATATTTGAACTTAACTCAACATATGTGACTTATGCGACATGAGATGCATAATACATACTAATATAAATAACTGTAACTCGCTAAATCTAAGCATGATGCTGAATGACATGATCGTGTGATGTGCTGTACTGAATAACATACTTACATAATATAAGGAGTATTTGAAAATGACTATCAAAGAAATGATTTTACTAATAATATAATCTAACTTTGAAGATCATAATTTTGTGATCAAATTCATTTACTTCGTAGCGCCGCTTCCTAAATTTTCTTTTATAACTCGACGTTTACCTATATGAAATATTAATAGTCACTAACGTTTCTATAATAACGTGTTAAAACACTCTATTGAATTAATACATATCATGAAAAATAATGTAATACATATTCTGCTTCCTACAAAAGATGGTAAATACTAATATCACAAAACTAATAAATACTAATAACATATTTCATTTTTTAAAAATACTTTAGTAACACACTCAAAACTATATTCAATAAGTTGTAAAAGCTTGGATTCATAAATAAAAGCTTAAATTCATAAAATAGATTTACTTTTTTTATAATTAACATACTTATTCGATTTTATAGTAAATCTAATAAATACAAATAACAATATATCATACATAACCTTTCAAGTATAATCTAGTAAACAATATATTCTTATTTTAATCCATAAAAACAGCTGAAAATTTAGTTCATAAAATAAGTTAATAATACTAAATATAAAAATTCTTATGAACTATTATTATACAAAATAATTTAGCACTAATAATGTACTATAATTTAGTAGGAAATTATATTTTATTTAGATATATTAATAACACGGGATTTTGTTTTATAAAAAATACCTGATTAAACATATCGTATAAAAATAAACATGACCGCTTTTACTACTTAAAGTTAAATGTAATAAAATAATAGATAGTAGTATATAAAAACATTATCTAAATAAATATATTTATTGAAATTTAAAAGCTCACAATGAAAATAAGGTCAACTTAAAATGTTCAATGTGTTTACTACATCTGCAAGCTTTTAGGATGAACTGGCATAATTGTGCTTATAAAAATATAATAGAGGGGTTGTTTGAGAAAAGAATAAAACCAAGGAATTAGAAAGGATCCAAAGCAGATTACGAAAAGGTGATACTCATCGAGAGAGAAGGCCAACTGCAACTGTGATGGTGGAGCTCGACGGTCGCTCTGGGTGACTAGCTAGTAAGATAGGTGGTTGAGAACTAATGAGAGAGAGAGATGATGAGAGAGAGTGAGTAAGCAGAGAGAGAGTCCGAGAATGGTGATAATCGAGAAAAGAGGAGGAGATGAAGCATGGCGTACTTAGCTTACCGAGAGGTGGTCACCGTGGATTTGGAGCGGCTAGGAGTGCCCCGCAACACTGCCTGCGGTGGCTGAGTGGTGGTTCGAAACCCTTATAGTGGTCGACGTGGAGGAAAAACATTCCTCTATTTTGGATGGCGAAAACAGGGGTGGTTGGTCAGCAGCTTGATGGCTTTCCAAGGCTAATCGCGAAGTGTCTTTGATAGTTGGATAACGTGGTGGTCTCAAAGGGGTTTGGTGGTTGTTCAGCGCTGATGATGGTGCTGACTTCAGGTGCAAGATAGGGGTTGTCCATACTCTGTTTTGGCATAGAAAAAAAAGGCCTTTATGGAGGCTTTTCAGTGGTGATCCATGGCGACTTGGTGCTCTTGCCATTGGTCCGAAAGGCTCACCGCTGTCAATGGATGTTGCAGTGATTCCAGATGAGACGGATTTAATGTAGGTCGCTTTGTTTTCTGAGTAACCGAGGGGTGGAGAGGGAGAGGCGACGTGAGAGGCAATTTTCGGTGATGGTGGCCGCTTGGCAAGGAGGTTCTCGGCGAGGCTGCGTTCACTTCTTGCCTTCCGTGATAGTTGCAGCGCTTCCAGCCCTTGGGTGATGGTGATCTCTCAACGTTGAAGGGATTGCGGCTTGGAACATGGAGGTTGTTTCAAGCAGAGGAACCGAAGCATGCATATGTGTGTGTGTGTGTGTGTGTGTGAAGGAAAACCCTAATAAAACTAAATGTATATCGATGAAGATATATCTCTTCAGCATGGCTGTTGCCGTGAGAGTCGTTGCCGTGAACATGGGGATTGGTAATTATGTGCATACATGGAAGTTTAAGGTTCGGATAGGAAGTAATTGTATACGTGAGAGTCGTGTGGCAGTATAATGCATGAGGGATAGTGTTTGTTTTGAATTTGGAGATATTTTAGATAATCAGATAAGTGTTAGGGTTGGTTTTGATTTGAGGATAGCTCAAACTAGATGAAGACTAAAAGGTTTAGTTGTAGAACTCTATTCGGAACTCACCAAAAAAATCAAAGGATCAAAGGATGAATCCTATTTAAAGTAAAACACTATCGTAATAAAAAAATACCAAAATGGTAAAAAATAAATAAAATAAAATAGCTATAGTAAAATAATTATGAAAAAATTAAAATAAATCCAAATTTTTGGGTTAGGATGTTACAACCTCAAAGATGGCTCCAGATGCCTCATGAGTCCAGATATCCTTGGCAAGATGGTAGAAACATGAACCTTTAGATGTGGCAATGAGAGAGAGAGAGAGAGTGAGTGAGTGAGTGCAGCTGCAAGGGAGAGAGTGACTGAGAGTTGCAAGCCTGCAATGGAGAGTGAAAGTAATTGAATGAGAGCAGTTGCTTACGAGGGAGAGACTGAGACAGTGAGTCATTAAGAAAGAGAGAGCAGAGTTACTAGTATCGGGAATAGGCCAAAAACAACCTTGTTAATTTACATTGAAATTAGGTATCGAGTATTACCCCTTTAAATAAATAAAACGGGCTGGTTTAACTGCTTTTGTTTTGCACCTACAGGTCAGGTTGGGTAAGTGGCTTTTTTGGGACGTCCTACTTTTACTTTTAAAATTTGAGTTGGAGAGTATTGGTTTGTGCAGTTGGATTTGGCATCAGATATGCTATTGACTTGATCTTCCTTTGAGCTAGAGTTTTTGTAGATGAATCGAGCACTAGTTCGATACACCCCTTCAATGTCAACAATAGTTCACATATGTTAAGATTGTGTATAATGGAACAAAACCGAGCAAGTGGCAACGGTTTAGTTAGATCAGCATCCGCTAGTTGGTCTTTGGAGGAGACAAACTTCACTGAAAGAGATCTAAAAAGGATACATGATCATGAATAAAGTGATAATCACTGGAGGTATGTTTTATTCGTGAGTGAAAAAGAGGATGGGTCGTGAGCTATGTTGCACTAATAGTGTCACACTAAAGAGTTGGAGTATGAAATAGCTTGAGACAAAGTTCACTAAAAATAGACTATGCCCAAGTTAGTTTGACAGTGGTATTGGCAATGGCCCGACATTCTACTTCGGTACTTGAATGGGAGATAATCTTTTACTTGCAAGAGTGCATACAATCGTAACAAGTAGTACAACGTTTTAAAGAAAATGGATGTCGAATTTACAGTGATTAATTATGTTATTTAGTACTGAAATTTACTAAATTAATTACTATTTAGAAAAACAAAAAACAAAAACATTCTACTCTAATTTAAATTGAAATCCTTAACAAAAATAAATCTATGAATAAAAGAGTATAAAATTTAAGAATGTAAAAATATAATAAGAATAGATTTAGAGCGTTTGATTTCACCAAACAAATCATACACAATTTATTCTTCATAATTATTAAATCCCAATACTCCCATATTAGTGATAAAAAAATTTTAACTATTCAATATCTTCTCTCGAAAAATATTAGAAATATCTCCAACTAATAATTCTATATCTCTGTGCGAATTTAATTAATTGGAAATTTATTAAGTTCTTTAGACTTTTCTTAAGACATCACATTAGTTGTGATAAAATATCTCTACTTTCACTCAATTAATGATGTTTAATCTTAGAGCTAAAATCACAAATCAGCTCTTGGTCTTATTATAATTCAATTGATCAAACAATAATCAGCTAGAAAATTGCAAGCATTCAAATAAGAATTAATTACTCAATTATGAAAATATTAAAAATAAAATAACTTGAAATATAAATTGTGTGTTTAATGCCAAACTATATCAAAGATCTAGAAAATAAATTAATTCATGATAAAATTGAAAAGAAAAAGAATGAAATTAGTATTCTTCGTTGGAGTCAATTAATGAAATATGCGGCTCTCACCTCTGTCCTCCAAATCTTCTTCCTCAGAAAAACTACAAAGAAAAACTCTAATGGTTGCTCTCTAGCCTCTCGGCTCTTTATTTTTCTGTTCTCGTCCAAGTCTCACCCCTATATTCGAAGCTGAAGTTTTGCCCTCAATCTCTCCGAAATTTATCTATATATATGTGTGTCGAAAGTCAATTACCATTTGAGATACTCGAGTACTCTTGTTGGATTGTCCAAAGTTAAATGACAATTTTAGCTAATGAAAAAGGAATTTAACTTTTGACAATTAGCTATTTCTTCATTATATAATAATAAAATAATATAACAATAATTTAGCATTGGTTATTTACATCAAATTTCCATATTGGACTATTCATTTATTCATTATATAGTAAAAGTAATTAGTAATTTAAAAAATATTTAACTTTTTATAAATATTATTTTATTTAATTTTATCATATTTTAGCATTCTACCTATTATATATTAATTAATAATGATATTCTAATTAAATTATAGGTTAAAAAATTAATTAGTAATTATATTTAATTTAAATTAAATTAATAATTAATAATTAATAATTTTTAAAAAAGTCTACTTAATAAAATAAACATTAGCATAAATATAGACATTTGCTCTATGCCACATAAATTAATAAAATAGGCATTTGTATGAATAAGAGAGCGAAGAAATTAATATAATAGACATTTAATCAATGTAAAGTAATTGTCAAAGATGGATGAAACTTTGACAATTAGCTAGCTAAAGTCCAAAATCTTTGGACTATAACTAATCCAATGTGGCCTATTTTAAGACCTACTGGCTAAATAATAGATGAATTTGACATTTAGCCAATCCAATGAGAATGTTCTTAGAACTGTTTTTTTAATTGGAACTAGGTTTCATTAAGAAGAAACTCAAATGAGTTCAGATAATACAATAGAGTTAATACAATCACGATATTCCTCAATATCATAATAGCCTTCAATTAACTGGATGGTTGATTGTGCTAGGGTGTGGGCTGCCTTATTTGCTTCTCTGAAGACATGAGCCGCTTCCCAGATGCGGTAGTTATGCAGTAGCTTTCAAGTATCTTCAATGAGTAAACCTCCAAGACTTAAATTAGGACCCTGCACCTTAAGCTAATCAATTACTTGTTTGGAATCCCCTTCCAGCATAACATTTTTAATCCTAGTTCTTTGCAAAAACATACAGCAAGGAGCAGACCATGTGCCTCTACCTCAAAAGCCTTCCCTTGATGTGGTCTTTGCGCTTTAAGTGTTCAAATTACTTGGCCAGGGTGGTCTCGCACGATGACCTCCACCCCTATCTTGCCAACCTCCTCTCTCATTGCCGAGTCTCAGTTTACTTCATAGAAGTTTGCTTTTGATTTTTTCCATGTTTGGTATCTATTTGCAGTCTGCTGTTAGGGCCTTGGTTCAATAGGCTTGGCTTCCTTGTAGAGTTGTAGCGCTTTGGTAGCTCTTTGGAAAACAGAAGTGGGATGAATAAAACTTTTGCAATGCAAGAGATCATTCATTCTTGACTAGATTCCTCTTGCAATGATTACTAATGCCGCTAGGTCCTCTAATTTGGATTGGGCTAGATGTGCCCAGATACTGAACAAATTATCACTTTGCAAGTGCATTTTTTGGATCTTGGTATAGGCTTAGTTCCATACATCCTTAGCTGCACTGCATCCTTAAAGCACATGCCCAGTTGTCTCAGGTTTGGATAAGCAAATGGAGCATGTGTCATTTTCAAGAATCTTCTTCCTCTTTAGGTGTGCAAGGGTAGGGAGACCTTCACTGCATGCCTTCTAAATGAAGTGCTTAACGGCAAGTACCACTACCAGCTTCCAAATGCCCCTTCAAATCTGAGTATCCATCTGTTTTCTTGATGTTTCCTCTTCTTTTGCAGCTTCAAACTGTCGATGGTGATGATAACCACTCCTAATATTGTAGTAGCCATTATTTGAGTTCTACCATACCAATTTGTCAGGTCTACCTGCTAGACTAATTTGAATTTCCTGTATAGCTGCCAATTCAGAATCTGAAACCATCTCCATCAATAAATCAATCCTCCAGCTTTTCTGGTCAAAGTTAATTACATCACTTACAAAATCACACCAACATGCATTGTCTCTAGGGGAGCTAATCTTAATAGAGGGGATATAGGAGATAGAGGGGATTCACTTCTCTGTCAAGAATTTAATTCTATGCCCATTACCCACCCTCCAAAAGAGACTTGATTTTTGGATTGAGAGACTAGAGGAAATGCTCCTCCATGCAAAAGAAGGGTTATGACCTAGGTTAGAGTTCCAGAGGTTCATAGTGGGAAAGTAATTCTATTTCAAGACTTGTGAGGCAAGGGAAAGGGGATCTTAAAGAATTCTCCAGCTTTGTTTAGAAAGGCAAAGCTAGATTTAAAGCTTCTAAAGTCCCTAAAGCCAAGCCCCTCTTCATATTTAGAGGAGGTGAGTTTTTTCCAAAGGGTCCATTGAATTTTGGATGAATCCTCATTAAAAATCCATCAAAATTTTCTAAGAAGTACATTCAGCTTGTTGGTGATGGATGTTGGAAAGAGAAAGTGGCCCACTGCATATGTAGGAATTGCTTGTAATACAAATTTGGGGAGCATATCTTTCCCTGCAGCAGAAAGAAATCTAGTTTTCTAAATTGAAATCCTAGCCTAGGCTCTGTCAACTAGTGATTGGAATACAGCCACCTTATTCCAACCAATTCTAGCCTGGAGGCCTAGATATTTCTCAAAGGACTCAGTGGATTTAATCCCAGCAATGCTAAGGATCTGGGATTGAATATTCTATGGGGCATTCTTACTGAAAAACACAACAGATTTTTCTTTATTGAGAACTTGTCTTGAGTTAGATTCATAGATGTCCACAATATTGATAACAGTTGAAAGCTCTTTAAAAGAGGCTTGACTGAATAACAGGCTGTCATCTGTGAAGAAGAGGTGACTACCATTGATTTGACCCCTCCCAATAGGTACATTAGAAAGCCCCCCATTGGTTTCAGCTTTTTGTAGAAAGCTGAGAGGGCTTCGGCACATAGGATAAAAATGTAAGGGAAGATGGGGTCTTCTTGCCGAATACCTCTAGAGGGATGGAAGAATTTTTTAGGTTCTCCACTCACTAGGATGGAGTAAGAAACGGAGCCGAGAAATTTCTGAACAGTGTTAGTCCAGTGTTGGGGAAACCCCATCTTGATCATAGTAGCTTCAACAAAACTCCATTCCAATTTATCATAGGCTTTACTCATATTTAGCTTGAGTGCCATATAACCCATCTTCCCTCTTAGTTTGGAAGTCATGGTGTGTAAAACTTCATATGCCACTAGAGAGTTATCTTAAATAAGTCTACCAAGGACAAATGCACTCTAGTTTATAGAGATGATCTGGTGGAGGTAACTATTCAATTTATTAGCTAGTGTTTTGGATACAAACTTGTAGATGACATTTACAAAGGCTAATAAGCCAGAAGTCAGCCACCTTATTGGAGTTTTTGACTTTTGGGATCAGAGATATAAACGTGTGATTAATCTCATTCAAAGACCTATTCTGGTTTAGGACATGAAGTACAAAGTCAATGATATCTTTCCTCACAACCTCCCAGCTCTTATGATAAAAATGGACCAAGAATCCATTTTCGCTAAGGGAGCCCAATGGATTCATTTAGAAAATTGTCTCCTTGACCTCCTTGATAGTAAAAGGCTCGATTAAACCCTTTCTCATATCAGGTGTGATCTTAGGAGTAAGAGCATTTAGATAAATGTCAATATTAGAAGGATTTGAAGAGGTAAAAAGAAAAGAGAAAAAGCCTAAGAAACAATTTCCAATCTCCTTTTGTCCCTGCCAGACACGCCCTCATGAATTAGTGATTGAAGCAACTGTGTTGCTCTTCCTTCGTTGGTTTGCTTGCATGAGGCAGAATTGTGTGTTTATGTCACCAAATCCGAGCCAGTGTTATTTTGCACGTTGTTTCCATTTCATATTAGATTCGGCAAGAGAAAGTCCAACTTTTTGTTGTAAAGATTTCAACTATTCCACGTGTGCCATACCTAGCCTCTTGTAGTTCACTAATTTTTGTCATGTCTGGGTTTGTGTCTTCAATGTATTCTTGTCTAATACTCTTATTCTATTGTGTGAGGCTTTGTTGGCATTGCTCAAGTCTTGTTCTCAATCTACTGGCCATATTGTTCTTGTGACTACCCTTGTTCCATATCTTCTTATTGATGCTTTTGCTATTTTCTTGAGGTTCCCAGGTAGCTCCGTACCTAAAATTTTTTTGTCTTCTATATCGGTTATAAGACAGTCAATGAAGACAAATACTCAAGGGGGAGTGGTTTGAACTCATAATTGGAAGAATGTCGCATAAACTTGAGTGGAACATGTCAAACCATTATGAGTTACCAAAAACATGGTCAAGTTTTGCCTTTGTAAAACTTCCCTCCTGTCTATTGTTAGTCCATGAAAAGCTTTGACTTTTGTATTGGAAGTCTTAGATCCCATAATGCTCTAGCACTTTTATGAAGTTTTCAATCTGATAGTATGGCCTGGTGCCCTCTCCAACCTTTTCTTTATGGTAGAGAATCTCATTGAAGTCCCTAACACATATCTAAGGTAAGGAGGGATCGGGTTTCAACATCCTCAACAAGTCCCAACTCCCTTTTCTTTTTATTGTTTCTGGGTGCCTATAAAAGCCATTGAATTGTCAAGATGGGCTCTCAGGTGAGGTTTTAACTATGGTTGAGATGTGCTATCTTATGTGATTCAAGATCCTAAACTGCCATGCCTCTTTCCATAGGAGTGTTATTCCTCTACTAGCCCCCACACTATCAATAGCAAAGCACCCTTCAAATTTTAACTGTTTTCTTATTTCTTCCATCTTGAGCCTATTACACTTGGTCTCCATTAGGAAAACCAAATGGAGAAACTTCTCCTTAGCTAACTTCTTAAGGGTTTGAATTGTTCGAGGGTTTCCAAGCCCTCGACAATCCCAAGAAAGTAGACTCATTGATTTGGACAGAGCTAAATAACAACCCTTGCCCCAAAGTATTGGTTTTCAGGCCCAAGATCATAATTTTTGGACTTTTTATTCCCAGGAGAATCTTCTTTACCCTATTTACCAGCTCCCATTTTTTCCCCTTGGAAAGAGGGACAATTTGTGATCTCAACTCATGGAGTGGTCGGTTATGCTACCTCTTGAGCTTTCCTTTTCCACCTTCCTATGCTTTTTGCCCCATAGATTCCATTTGTTACTTTATCAGATTCTACAACATGCCCTTGTCCTTGATTTTCTTTTGTTAGGGTCCCAAATAGGACTAGCTCAGAGGGATCCTTTTTAATAGTGTCTTTTAGGATAGAGGGATTCTTTGGTTGTTATGGTAACTGACTAGCGTTTGTGATTACTGGATCTGGTTCCATCGATCAATCCTGACCTTTGCTATCAAGTATGACTAGTAGTTGTGCTATGAAACCTGTCTCGTCCTACTTCCCCACCTGTCCTACTTCCCTTGCTTGTGAGGTTGTAACTAGGTCTTTGTTGTCAATTTCTAGAAAGGAATCCTACATCTGAATTGACACCCCATGTGTTGTGGAGGTGTTTTTGGGAATACCATGCTCCTGTCTCCCTTCACATTGTTGTTTTGTGGCAGTGATTATGTGCCTTGTGTCCTTTTTTGACTCATCTTTCTGGCTCTTTTCTATTCTTTGTGCTCTCTAAGTTTTTGCCTGTTACTTTATGTTTTCTTTGACTACCTGGATTCATCCTTTCTTCATCCCCCCCATATTTGCGATTGTCAAAAATTGATGTATTCATTGGTTGGGCGCTAAGCCAGGGTCCAAATTCCAGAGTAGATTTTCCTTCTTGTTGGTGTTCCTCCCTTGGTTTTAGGCACTTTTCCTTTGTGAAAGAGGATGCCACACTGGAAATAGAAGCTTTTTAGCTTCTCATTCTTGAACGAGATCCAGTATCTTTCACCTACAAAGTCCAACCATTTCCCCCTTAGCAAGGGCTTGTGCAAGTTTAGTGCGACTCTGACTTAAGACATCTCCCTCATGCTGACCCATTCGATTTCGCATCAATGCGAATGATATGGCCTAGTTCACCTCCTAGTTTTCCTCCTATGTCCTCAATCATCGCTGCCATTGAGAGGTTATGGCATTGAACCCAAAAAGGTTCGTATAGGAACTGAAGGGCATTGACAGAAATTTTATCATTTATTCCCTGGATGGTGATTAGGTTTCAGTCAAAGAACCAAAGTCTCCCCCCTAAAACCTTAAGTTTAACCTCTTTCTTTGGATTCTATTAAGAAGCACTACTCATTAAGATCCTTGAAATGTACCCACCTAGAAAGTATCCATACCTGGACCATTGTTGATCTCAAAGCTTCGCTATTAAAACCTTTTTTGGAGAGCACCTTAACGATGATGCAAATCTTTGCCATAGCAGCTCTCTCCTTGTATTCTTCATTATTAATCTGGAGTACAAAGGTTTCTTCCTCCAATAGGTGGATTCTTTTCTATCTTCTAGTAAGTTCTTTGTCTAGATTTGCCTAACGTCTAAAGCCCAATGGAAGTCCAAGTGCAGCCCAAACCTAGAGAGAAACCAATTTGTGATGGGATTAACAGTTTTAATTAAAATTGTGTAACAATTGAAAACCCAAATGGTGTTTTGCAATTTTTTTTTCCTTCTCATTCTTTCAACACAAGAAGATAAATAAAATTCAAATAAAAATAAATAAATAAAGAAAAAACAACAATTTTAATAAGTAAAAAGATAATAAAAATAATGTAAAAATTATACTTATCAAGGAGCTCCATGAAATGAGGTTTGATCCAAGAAGAAGTAGTAGCCGATGGTGGAGCGGTGATCGTCAAGACGTCCATTCCAATCAGAGGTTGAGAAGGCCTGGAGATGATAAGATAGATAAATTCCATCTACAATGAAGTGGGCCTATTCTCCAAGGAAATAATGCAATAGCTGAATTTCGTTTAGTGCAAGAGATGGATTGACGAGAAGTGATAAAGTGGGTAATAAGCATCGAATCTAGCCCAATTATAACAATGTCATCAACGTATATGAGGATATTACTCGAGATTTGATTACGCTATAAATAAATAGTGAGGTATCAAATTTGGAGCCCATGAAGCCCAATTAAAAAAGTTTATAACTAAGTCAAGAGTACTATGTTTGTGGGGCCCACTTTAGCCCATAAAGGGACTTCTTCAAGTGATAGATATGGTTTGAAAATTTTGGATGTTTGAACCCTCAAGGTTGAGTTATGAATACGTCTTCTTCAATATTGCAATATAGAAATGCGTTCTAACACCTAATTGATGAATAATCCAATTTGATGAAATGGAAATAGAGAGAATAAGATGAATTGTAATGGGCTTAACAACGAGGCTATAAGTTTCACCATAGTTGAGGTTCTCTTTTTGGTGGTACCCTTTGGTCACAAGACGGGTCTTATATCTCTTAAGTGATCCACCGACTCAATGTCTGATTTTAAATACTATTTTACAAACGACTAGATTCATGTTGGTAATTGAAGGGACTAGAGTCCATATGGCATTTTGCATGAAAGTTGTGAATTCATCATTCATGGCTTTAAGCCATCCTGGAAATTTGACTGCACTTCTAAAAGATATGGCCTCCATGAGCGTTCAATTTGTAAAGGTTGGACCAATAATTGATGGACTCGAAACTAATGTAGTGGGGGAAAAGTGCAGTAGGTTGGTGAGCCAAAGTGCCATTTGCAAACTTTTAGACTTGAAAATATTATTGTGAGCTTGAGTTCACATGGAAGTTTGAGACACTTAAAAATGCATTGGATCAGGAGCAAAAACCATAATTGGTGTTACAGAAGGTGAGGCAGTGACCATTGGAAAGTCTTTAGAAATTATAGACGAAGGGCTTGAATATGGGAGAAGAATTGTTGGTGGTAATATAGTACATGTAATATTGCTAGGAGGAGAAGCAAATAGAGAAGGTGTATTAAATGAGAAAATATGTTCATAAAAAATGACATTAGTAGAAATGAAGATTTGGCCAATGAAGGCCTTTGTGGTTAGTGCTATAAACGAGAAAGATGCAACAAGAGGACTGGAAGTCCATTTTATACTTATTGTGAGGCCAAAGATGGTACCAACAAGCACAACAAAAAAAAAATGTAGTACAGAGTTTGCTTATAGATTAGATCAAGAGGGGGCTTATTTTTGGTGAATAGAGATGACAATCAATTTATAAGATTGGCAACAACAGAAAGACATCATCCCAACAAGGAGAGTGAGGCCCCTTTAAGTTCGTTTCCACTAGATGTTGTTTGCATAAAATTATCTGTAAGCACACAGAATCGTAATAAATAGTAAAATATTTTATAGAAAACAGATGTCAAACACACATAAATTAACTATGTTACTGAATACCAAAATTCACTAAATTAATTATTATTTGAAAAATCGAAAATAAATAGAATGTTTCTACTATATAATTTAAATTAAACTACCTAACACAAATAAATTTATGAATAAAAAATAACAGAACTTAAAATCTAAGATTATAAAAAATATAATAAGAAAAACGGATCTAGAGTGGTTGATTTCATCTAACAAATCCTAAAAAATTTATTTTTCATAATTATTAAATTCCAATAATCCCATGTTGATGAGTAAAAATTATTTAACTATTCAATATCTTCTCTCGAATAATATTAAAAATATATCCAACTAATAATTTCATATCTATATGTGAATTTAATTAATTGGAGACTTATTATATATTTTGAATTTTCTAAAAAATTACACTAGTTGTGGTAAAGTATCTCTACTTTCGCTTAACTAATGATGTCTAATTCTAGAACTAAAACCACAAATCATCTCTCAGTCTCATTGTAATTCAATTGATCAAATAATAATTCGTAAAAAATTGTAAGCATTAAGAATAAAAATTAAATACTCAATCATGAAAATATTAAAAATAAAATAACTAAGAATATAAACTATGTTTTTAATGCTAAACTATATAAACGCTCTAAAAAATAAATTTTAAATTAGAATAAAATTAAAAATAAAACAAATAAAATTTATATTCTTTATTAAAATTAGTTAATGAAACATACAGATTTTACATTTATCCTCCAAATCCTCTTCCTAAAAAAACTTCAAAGAAGTTCTCCTCAAAATATTTCTACACCTTTCGGCTTATGTGCGGTGCTCCATCACATCCGCGCGCCTCTCAAATGAAATATATATATGTATATTCCCCTTTGTTTGATGTGCCGAAACTCCAGTCTACATCCCGACTTTTTTTTTTATGGGTGACGCTGGGGACCGGTCCGGCTGTCTCAAGAAGTTGGGCTGCTTGATGATGAAAAACACATGAAAATAAAATAAAAATATATAATTAAATAAAAAAATGAAAATTAAAAATATATTAAAAAAATAAAATGAACAAAACATAATAAAAAACATAATGAAAAACACAATAAAAAAATAAAATGAAGATGAATTTAAGAGGGAATTCGGCCATAGAGCAAACGGAGTCGCCGCCGGTGGCGGTGGGCGACACCGCCCCTGCCATCGGGACCGGCGGACTCAAACGACCTCACCCCTACGACGGCGAGCTCCAGCGAGCTCCGATGTGCCCCCAGCAGCTTTCAACCCGTTTCGGACCTGTACGGGCTGTTTTGGTTGAGGGGAGCAGCCCATCTGCCCCCCAATATTTTTCTTTTTTTATTAGGTCCATGTTAAAAGTCATGTGTGTTGAAGGCTTAGTGGAAGTCGTCATGCATCAAATCAAGCCCATCATCTCTATGGTTCAAGTGAAGTTACGTAGGCCCATATTAGGTTCAAAACATATTCTATATACCTTCAATAGAGAGATGTCGTGTCCCAACAAAAATAAAATCCAAATATATTTCACTCCCATGCACATATAGCTCTCTCCATCTCCAAAACTAGTGGGCCCAACCAACAATTGACTTGCGGCTCTTTTGTTCTTAAGTCCAATACGGGATATTAGGTAAAATCGAATGGGGTTTTTTGTAATTTTCTTTTCTTTTCTTTCTCATTCCGATGATTAATATATTTTTATTAGGCTTGTAAAATATGACTAGAGTTAGGGCTCTAAACGAGTCGAATTCGAACAAGTTGGAATTGTACGAACTCAGCTCATTTACTACACGAGTCAAGCCCAAGCTCGACTCGTTTAATTGATGAGCCCAATATGTTGTTCAAGCTCGACTCGTTTAAGCCTACATGAAAACCAAGCTCAAGCCTATTTGCGAGTTGAGTTTGGACTCGACTCAAACTCGACTCGAGCTCGACTTGTTTATTGTAAGATCCAAAAATAAATTTTAACAACTTGAAAAAGCACTAATAAGTTCATGTCCGGCCCATTTATTATAAACCCAAATCCAAATCCAACAAATTTGTTTCATACAAAAATAATCCATAATCTGTAAAAGTCTACTAACTATAAGTCTATAAAGTAATTATTTAAATTAAAATATTACATTTTTGGGCCTAATTAGATCTACAAATTACAAATTACAACAAATTAGCTTTTTATAACATATTACAAATTACAGCAATAATTAAATTACATCTCGGTTTTCATATGAATTACAATCTACAAATAATCCACACTACGCCTGATGAGTGCATAAAAAAGTATTCTAAATATTTTAATATTTGATTAAATTACAAAAAATAAGAGGAGAAATAACTAGATTTTACTTATTTTATTTTATTTTATTTCTATTTACATTGGGATATCTTTAAGGATTATTTATCTTATTTTATTTTATAGATAAATAGTTGGACACATGAAGATATATATATATATATATATATATATGTATGGAGATGTGGATAAGAAAGAGATGCGGCTGGAATGAAATGCATGATAAACGGAATTAAGATGAAAACGAAGCAGAATGAATGAAATTGAAAAGAGAACGAAGTAGAACGAAAAAGCTGGAAACGAAAATTGAAAAAGAATAAAAAACAAAATGAAAGTGGATATAAAGCAAACGAAGCGGAAAGCAAAAAAGAAGCTAGGATGTACGAAGCGGAATAAAGGGAACTAAGAGGCAGAGGACCAGTAGGAGATGAAAACTAACGGAGCGAGCGAAATGGACGTATATGAAACGAAAAGAAAGGTGCAGAACGTGGGGGAGCTGTCATTTTAGATGATTTTCTTCTTGGAATTGTTGTTGTCTATTATTTTTATTTTTATGAGTAACTAAATTTTCAAGTAGGTTTAAAGATAAATTTACATACTTGATGGTATTTTTAATTTATTTTTTATTTAAATATTTGATTTTCATTTATTAAAACTCTTTTATTTAATCATTCTCAAAATATTATGAGTGTTTTTTTTTTCGAATAATTTTAGAATTTATTCTGTTTATAAATTCAGTTATGCTTTTTCTAATAAATAGTTTTGTTTTTTGATTATGTTTAGATCTATTGATTATTTATATTAATTTAACTATTTGCTACGATATTGCCTCTGGGTATATTGTCGTCATTGAGTTTTCTTAATGTGAATATCAATTTGTATGATTTAAAAGAAATGAATGATTTTTCAAAAGGTTATATTAAGTTTAATTTTGGTTTATAATTTTATGTCTTCCAATTGAGAATTACGAAATTAAATTCTCAATTGAGTTATCAATGAATTGAAAATAATTAAAATTTTGAATATATGCAAGGAATTCCTGACACTATATTATTCATCAATTTTGATTACTTTTTTTCGTTAATTCTTTAGTTTAATTTTAATTTCATTGAAAATCACTTTTTCTTTTCTCATTAATCATTCAATATTTTTTTTCTTAGTTTCTTTCCTATCCTACTATTATTTTAATTTGTCTTTCTGTGTAATCGACACTCCAAAACTGAACTACAATTACCGCGTTATTCTTTGGGCATTATCAAATTTTTAACACCGTTGCTGGGGAGACGGTAAAAGAATTGTTAGATAGTTTTTTCTTTTCAGCAGTTTGTAAAGGCAGTAACTTCGTTCCCTCTTTTTACTTACTGCATTATTTTCTTTTAATTTTTCTCTTTCATAGTTTTTTTGTGTTGCACTTTTTTTATTTTTATTTTGCATGCATAATAGGTATAGAGACACATTAGGTCGATTTGCTTGTAGGCATGTGATAGAGTCAAATCAGTGTTTAATTTTTCTAATACTTTGTTTGATCGTCATTTTGCTTCTGAAAATATGAGTGAACACAAGGATCAACCCACTAGGACTCTTCAGGATTACCTCCACCCAACACGCACAGCCACACCATCATGCATAATGTTTTCACCCAATACGCGTCAACTTGATGTTAAAACGGGAGTGATACAGCTACTCCGCACTTTTCATGAGTTGAAAAATGAAAATTCATATGTGCTAATTAGGGAGTTAGAGGAGGTAGTTGCGACTTTCCATAGTCAAAATGCAACTGATGATATTGTGAAATTTAAGTTCTATCCTTTCTCTTTGAAGGATAGAGCTAAGAATTGGTTATACTCACTGAGACCACGATCAATTGGGTTGTGGAATGAGATGACTCAGGCTTTCTTTAATAAGTATTTTTCTCAACATAAGACCTGTTGAACCCAAGGTTTCAAGTTTCATGTAAATCTACAAATGGATTTTGATGATAACAAATGAATCCAAAGAATAAAGGAGTCTCAAGCTCAAGTTGTCCACACAATATAATCAAGCACATCAAGGAAGCAAGCATGAGCAAGAAGGAAACAAGTTCACATTAAAATCATAGAGTAATGTTGTAAATCTCTTAAAAATTCAAAATTAGGATTAAGGCTCAAAATTAATATTTTATCATAAAGTATTAAAATACATTTTCCACATATACATGAATATTTTGAAAATTAAATTTGAAAATTTTGAAAGATGATTGATTGTCATCTTTCACATGTGCATGACATGATTAAAGGTTTGAACTTTGAAAATATTAAGATGATTGATTGTCATCTTTCACATGTGCATGTTTTATTTGAATATTTTCAAAAGTGGTGGATGATTTTCTTGACTTATGCAAAAGGTAGATGTCTTTATTTGAAAATTTTGAAAAGTAAAGTGTGCTCATTTTGTCATATGCAAAAAGTAAAAGATTATGTTTGAAATTTTTGAAAAGTAAAGTGTGCTCCTTTTGTCACATGCAAAAAGTACAAATATTAGATTTGAAATTTTTGAAAAGTGAATGATGATGTTTTTGACATGGGAATCTTTTCAAATTTGAAATTGAAAACTCATTTGCCTATAAATAGCTCACTTGAGTTTTGCAAAATTCACAACAAGAGCTTACACATCTATTGCTAAGTTTTGCATCATTTTTTCAAAGCTCTCATTCTCTCTTTTCTAAAGTTTTGAGCCTTAATTCTTATTCTTGTTGAGAGAGATATAGGTTGCGCTGTATTGTTTCTATCTCACTCATTGATGAGTGTACTTTGATAGTCTACCTACTATCAACTCTTGTATTTGTAAAAGGGTGTGTGTAACCCTTGTGTGTGTAGAAGGTGTTCTACACGGGAAATAGTTAAATCACCAAGTGTGAGGTGATTGGAAGTGTAGAAGGTGTTCTACACGGGAAAAAGTTAAATCATCAAGTGTAAGGTGATTGGAAGTGTAGAGGGTGTTCTACACGGATTCTTTGGAGCGGTGCTGCTCAAAGGTGTAATAGGTTTCTATCTCCACCTAAAGGAGATTGAATAGTGGATTTGGGGATCCTCAAGAGGTAGCTTGAGGCGAGGACGTAGGCAGTGGGGCCGAACCTCGTTAACATACTGAGTTTGCTTCTCTCTTACCCTTACCCTTACTCTTTATATTTATTATTGTTTCATATTTTGTTTATATTTTATATTATATATTTGATTTATAATTGTTAATTTTTCAAATACAACTCAATTCACCCCCCTCTTGTGTTAGTCATCTGGGTAACAATTGGTATCAGAGCTAGTTGACCTGTACTGTTCATACAGGCAGATCACTCATGGGAACTCTCGCTTGTGACTGTGTCACCGAAGCAAGACTCTCCGACCATGGGTGACGGTGCACCGGTAGAGACGGTGGCCGGCTAGTCTGGTAGGTACAGTTGTTAGGCGACATAGGTGCGGCCTACGATCAGTAACAATTGGTATCAGAGCTAGAGCTCTATTATAAGATTAACTATCTTTTGAGTTAAGATCTTATGGCTAACATTGCAGCTTCATTTGGTGAAGGTCAATCCAGCAGTCGGCCTCCACTCTTTTGTGGAGACAATTACTCATTCTGGAAAGTTAGAATGAGAATATTCCTTTAGGCTCAAGGTCGAGAAATCTGGAAATGCATTGTAAATGGACCTTATATTCTAACAAAAGTGATTGATGGAGTAAAGGTCAAAAAGGAAGAAGAAGAGTTTGATCGTGAAGACGATAGACTTTATACTTTGAATTTAACTGCTATGAATTTATTATATAATGCTCTCAATGGTAATGAATTTAATAGAGTAATGACTTGTGCTACAGCAAAGGAAATTTGGGATAACTTGGAAGTTACTTATGAAGGAACTTCTCAAGTCAAGGAATCAAAAATTTATATTCTTACTCATGAATATGAAATGTTTAAGATGAATGATGATGAATCTATTTCTAGTATGTACACTCGTTTTACTAACATCATAAACAGCTTGACAGCTCTTGGCAAAATTTATTCCAAAGTGGAGATAGTAAGAAAAATTCTCAACTCTCTACCAAAACGTTGGGAATCAAAAGTGACAGCGATTCTTGAAGCTAGAGACCTCAAGAAGCTCGAAGTAAATGAACTCATCGGGTCACTTATCACCCATGAGTATACATTGAAAAGAGGAGAAGAAGAAGGAAAGTCAAAGAAGAGCTTGGCACTTAAAGCTGTTCCACATGAAAGTGAAAGTGATGAAGATGAGGAAAATGACGACAAAGATGAAGAAATTGCGATGATAACAAGAAAAATTCAGAGGTTCTTAAAGAAAAATAAAACTCCTCCAAGGAAATCTTTCAAAAGTTTTCCAAGAAAGATTCAGGTAAAAATGACACTTTAATTTGTTATAAATGCAATAAACCTGGTCATATCAAGTCAGATTGTCCTCTGCTAAAGAAAGATCGAAACAAAGTCAAAAAAGCAATGAAAGCTACATGGGATGATGATTCAAGTAGCTCAGATAGTGAAGCAAGCAATGGAGAATCAGCAAATCTTTGTCTTATGGCTAAAGATGACATTGAGGTAACAAATCTTGATAATATTGAAGATCCTTCATATGAAGAATTGAAAAATGTTTTAGAAGAGGTATATGAGGAATTTGAAAAATTGGGTATCAAGTATACTGTTTTGAAAAAGAAAAATTCTTCTTTAACAAACGAAATTGATATTTTAAGAAAAGAAAGTATTGTTTTGAAAGATGAAAATTTTGAGTTGAAGAAAAAGAAAATTGATTTAGAAAATATTATTGAAAAATTTACGAATGGAAAAAGAAATTTTGAAAAACTTCTTGGTAGTCAAAGATGTGTTTTTGATAAGGCAGGCTTGGGATATATGCCAAAACAAAAATACAAACCTTATAAAAACTTCTTTGATAATCCTTCTAAATCAAAATCCAATATTCAAAATTCTTTTCATAAAAATAATTTTGTTAAAAAAGGATACTATTATAATCACTCAAGTTTTTCATATATGTCACATGCTATTTGCAATTTTTGTAATAGAAATAGTCATAATTATTTTGCTTGTCCTATTAGAAGAAAACATACAATGACTATTAGGACCATATGGGTACCTAAAAATCTTATTTCTTCTAATACTAATAAATAAAGGACCCAAAGAACTTGGGTACCAAGAAAAATCATTTTAATTGTTTTTATAGGTGTGCATGATGTCTTCCACGAACAAAAATAAATGGTTTTTAGATAGTGGATGTTCAAGACACATGAGGGGAGACAAGACTAAGTTCTTTGATCTTAGATCTAAAGAAGAAGGATACGTGACATTTGGAGACAACTCGAAAAGGAAGATCGTGGGAATAGGTAAAATTGGTAATGAGTCTTCTCTTATAATTGAAGATGTTCTACTTGTTGAAGGTTTAAAACATAATCTTTTAAGCATAAGTCAATTATGTGATAAAGGATTTACAGTTACTTTCAAAATGGATAAGTGCATTATATTGAATGATTATGATTGTAATATTTGTTTTACTGCTTTTAGAAGTAACAATGTTTATACAATTGATTTTGAAGAAATTAACTCACAAGATGCGATTTGTTTTTCAGCTCAAAATGAAACTAATTGGTTATGGCATAGAAGACTAGGTCATGCCAATATGGAACTTATTTCCAAACTTTCAAAAAATGATCTTGTGAGAGGTTTACCAAAGGTAAATTTTCTTAAAGACAAAATTTGTGATGCATGCCAATTTGGTAAACAAACAAAAACTTCTTTTAAAATCAAGAAACATATTTCCACTACTAGACCACTGCAACTGATACACATGGATCTTTTTGGACCAAATAGAGTTGCAAGTTTAGGAGGAAAATATTATGCATTTGTTGTTGTTGATGACTTCTCTAGATATACTTGGGTCATCTTTCTTACTCATAAAGATGAGGCACATAATGCTTATACCAAATTATGCAAGAGAATTCAAAATGAAAAGGGTTATACTATTTCAAGTATCCGAAGTGATAGGGGAAAAGAGTTTGTTAATAAAAATATTGAAACATTTTGTGATGAAAATGGTTTTGTGCATAATTTTTCTGCTCCTCGAACTCCTCAACAAAATGGGGTAGTAGAAAGGAAAAATAGATCTCTTCAAGAGATGGCAAGAACAATGCTCAATGAGAACAACTTGCCTAGTTATTTTTGGGCTGAGGCAGTAAGTACTGCATGTTATGTTATAAATAGAGTTATGCTAAGGTCTAAATTAGATAAAACCCCCTATGAGTTTTGGAATGAGAAAAAGCCCAACATTTGTTACTTTCATGTATTTGGATGCAAATGTTTTATTTTAAATGACAGAGATAATTTAGGCAAGTTTGATGCAAAATCTGATGAAGGTATCTTTCTCGGGTATTCTACTAATAGTAAAGCTTATAGAGTATTCAATAAAAAGACTTTGACTGTACAAGAATCTATGCATGTAGTATTTGATGAATCTAATTCTCTACTCTCCAAGAAATCTATTGATGAAGAAACAGGAGGTATAAATAATACGGAAAGTCTCAATCTCAACAAAGAGAACACAATAGAGGAAGTCCAACATGGAGATATCAGGAAAGATCATCAAAATTTAATACAAGATGCAACCAAATAGTGGAAATTTGTGAAAGATCATCCAGTGGAACAAATTCTGGGGGAACCTTCACGAGGTGTAAGCATTCAATCATCTCTTAGAAATATTTGTAATCATACTGCTTTTCTATCTCAGATTGAACCTAAAACTATTGATGAAGCACTTCTTGATGAATCTTGGATTCTAGCTATGCAAGAAGAGCTTAATCAATTTGAAAGAAATGATGTTTGGACACTTGTTCCTAGACCAAAAAATCATACTATTATTGGAACAAAATGGGTTTTTAGAAATAAGAAAGATGAGTCCAGAGTCATTACTAGAAATAAGGCTCGACTTGTAGCCCAAGGTTTCAATCAAGAAGAAGGAATCGATTATGATGAGACATATGCACCAGTCGCAAGATTAGAAGCTATTCGAATGCTACTTGCATATGCTTGTTATAAAGATTTCAAACTTTTTCAAATGGATGTTAAAAGTGCTTTCTTAAACGGTTTTATAAATGAAGAGGTATATGTTGAGCAACCTCCAGGTTTTGAAAATCATATTTCTCCAAATCATGTTTTCAAACTCACAAAAGCACTATATGGACTCAAACAAGCTCCTAGAGCGTGGTACGAGAGATTTAGTGGTTTCTTGATTAAAAAAGGCTTTTCAAGAGGAAAAATTGATACAACTCTTTTCATTAAATACGAAAATGATGATATTCTTTTGATTCAGATTTATGTTGATGATATAATATTCGGTGCTACTAATGAAAATATGTGCCAAGTTTTTGCTAAGACTATGCAGGAAGGATTTGAAATGAGCATGATGGGAGAGGTTACATTCTTTCTCGGATTGCAAATTAAGCAAGCAAAAAGTGGGACATTCATCAATCAATCGAAATATATTAAGGAATTGCTGAAGAAATTTGGGATGGAAGGTACTAAGGAAACTGGAACACCAATGAGTCCATCCACTAAACTTGATAAAGATGAAACCGGTAAACTAGTTGACTCGAAGGTATATCGAGGTATGATTGGTAGCTTATTATATTTGACAGCCAGTAGACCAGATATTATGTTTAGTGTGTGCTTATGTGCACGCTTTCAATCATCTCGAAAAGAATCACATTTAATTGCAGTTAAGCGCATTCTTAGATATCTTAGTGGTACAATTAACTTAGGGTTATGGTACCCTAAGCACACATCTTTCGATCTAATTAGCTACACAGATGCAGATTATGCTGGCTGTAAAATAGATCGAAAAAGCACTAGTGGAGCATGTCACTTCTTAGGTCGTGCACTAGTTTCTTGGTTTAGTAAAAAACAAAATTCTGTTGCACTATCTACTGCTGAGGCAGAATATGTTGCTGCAGGTAGTTGTTGTGCTCAAGTTCTTTACATGAAGCAACAACTTGAGGATTTTAAACTTATGTACAATCACATTCCAATCAAATGTGATAATACAAGTGCTATGAATCTTTCAAAAAATCCAATACAACATTCTCGGACCAAACATATTGAAATTAGATATCATTTTCTTAGAGATCATGTGCAAAAGGGCGATATTGTATTAGAATTCACTAGTACACATGATCAATTGGCAGACATTTTCACAAAACCCCTACCAGAAGATAGACTATGCATGATTAGAAGAGAAATAGGAATGATGCATGCCATGGATATCTGCTAGATACTTTTATTTCACTATCTTAAATGACCTACAGAAACTTGAGACGTTTAGCCTCATCATTCAAATGTATTTGCTCCTCATAAATCATCATGCCATCCTTGTCTAAAGGATTAGGCAATCGAAATGAAGAGGTAAGCAAGGATTTCAAATCCTTATTCTGTTGCTTTAATTCTACTATTTTTTTGTTTGACTCATAAACAAGTCGTTGAAGTACAGATACAGTCTTGTTAAGCTTCTCAATTTCGCGAGTTTTGGACTGCAACCGAGCAGAAAACGCAACGATAGATGATGAGTATCGAGTTTCGAGACCCACAAGCTCGTAAATGTTCCCTTCAGTGCTTCTCTTGATCAAGATTTGAGGTATCCTTCACCTCAGTCTCAATCTATTTCTGCGTCATGATCTGATTTATTAGCTAAATCAGTCTCTTGTTGCTTCATGGCACCCACGAAAGATGCAGAAATAGATTGAGACTGAGGTGAAGGATACCTCAAATCTTGATCAAGAGAAGCACTGAAGGGAATTCTACGAGCCATTGAAAAATTGTAGAATGAGAATGCAAGAAAATTGCAAAGATGAGAAGAAAGCTTGATGCGAAATAGATAAAGCTAAGGATTTCTCTTATAGAAACGGAAATAAGAACAAGACAAACTTACAAATCATGATAATATCTCATTTTTCAGCAACATCAAGCGGATCAAATCTCTGCACCGAATTGCCAGAGCTACGCCTCCAGCCTTTGCAGGTTTTGTCGGGCACGGGTGGTTTCAATTATTTAGCTCTTTACAAAGTCTCCTTCCGCACCGAATTACCGGAACTAGGCCTCCAGCCTTTGCAAGTTTTGTCGAACACATGTGGCTACGCACCGAATTCTCTACAGTCTCTACTAACGCAGCGTTTTATTTATCTATTGGTTATTGCAGGAATATATCTTATTGATCTAATTATGATTCCTTTTTAATGATGCCAAAAGGGGGAGAAGTTTTAGACTAGAACATTAACATTATTTAAATTGCTAAACTTGTTATATATGCTTGGAATTATATTTATATTTTTGCTTGAAAAACTAACGCACATTCTCAGGGGGAGCTTAAGTATTAATACAGGATTCAGGTTCTATCAATCATTTGTCATCATCAAAAAGGGGGAGATTGTTGAACCCAAGATTTCAAGTTTCATGTAAATCTACAAATGGATTTTGATGATAACAAATGAATCCAAAGAATAAAGGAGTCTCAAGCTCAAGTTGTCCACACAATATAATCACATCAAGGAAGCAAGCATGAGCAAGAAGGGAACAAGTTCACATTAAAATCATAGAGTAATGTTGTAAATCTCTTAAAAATTCAAAATTAGGATTAAGGCTCAAAATTAATATTTTATCATAAAGCATTAAAATACATTTTCCACATATGCATGAATATTTTGAAAATTAAATTTGAAAATTTTGAAAGATGATTGATTGTCATCTTTCACATGTGCATGACATGATTAAAGGTTTGAACTTTGAAAATATTAAGATGATTGATTGTCATCTTTCACATGTGCATGTTTTATTTGAATATTTTCAAAAGTGGTGGATGGTTTTCTTGACTTATGCAAAAGGTAGATGTCTTTATTTGAAAATTTTGAAAAGTAAAGTGTGCTCATTTTGTCATATGCAAAAAGTAAAAGATTATGTTTGAAATTTTTGAAAAGTAAAATGTGCTCCTTTTGTCACATGCAAAAAGTAAAAATATTAGATTTGAAATTTTTGAAAAGTGAATGATGATGTTTTCGACATGGGAATCTTTTCAAATTTGAAATTGAAAACTCATTTGCCTATAAATAGCTCACTTGAGTTTTGCAAAATTCACAACAAGAGCTTACACATCTATTGCTAAGTTTTGCATCATTTTTTCAAAGCTCTCATTCTCTCTTTTCTAAAGTTTTGAACCTTAATTCTTATTCTTGTTGAGAGAGATATAGATTGCGCTGTATTGTTTCTATCTCACTCATTGAGGAGTGTACTTTGATAGTCTACCTACTATCAACTCTTATATTTGTAAAAGGGTGTATAACCCTTGTGTGTGTAGAAGGTGTTCTACACGGAAAATAGTTAAATCACCAAGTGTGAGGTGATTGAAAGTGTAGAAGGTGTTCTACACGGGGAAAAGTTAAATCACCAAGTGTAAGGTGATTGGAAGTGTAGAGGGTGTTCTACACGGATTCTTTGGAGCGGTGCTGCTCAAAGGTGTAATAGGTTTCTATCTCCACCTAAAGGAGATTGAATAGTGGATTTGGGGATCCTCAAGAGGTAGCTTGAGGCGAGGACGTAGGCAGTGGGGCCGAACCTCGTTAACATACTGAGTTTGCTTCTCTCTTACCCTTACTCTTTATATTTATTATTGTTTCATATTTTGTTTATATTTTATATTATATATTTGATTTGTAATTGTTAATTTTTTAAATACAACTCAATTCACCCCCCTCTTGTGTTAGTCATCTGGGTAACAAGACCAATACTTTAAAAAAACGGATCTCTACCTTTGCACAGAAGGACAGTGAGACTCTATATATGTCTTGGGAGAGATTTAAGGAGCTATTGAGTATGTACCCTCACCATGGGTATGAGAGTTGGCGTCTGGTGAGTTACTTCTATGAGGGACTTATACCTAGAGTGCGCCAATTTGTGAACATGACGTGTAATTGTGAGTTCTTGCAAAAAAATTCTGATGATGCTATAGAGTACCTCAATGAGCTCGTTGAAAAAGTTCACACTTGGATTGGACCTAGTGCGACTGAGGGCACAAATAAGTCACGACCTATAGGGAACCAAAATGGTGGTAGAATTTACCATCTTAGAGAGAAAGACAACTTGAAGGTTAAGGTTTAAGTGCTTACTAAGGAGTTAGAGTTGCTAAAAGCTAAGGACTTGAAGCCAACACACTTGGCTAATCATGCAGAGTCTTCTGGTCCATGTTTTGTGTGTGGAGGGGTAGATCACCTCGTCCAAGAGTGTCCCACATTTGCTGAGATGAGAGGGTATATGAGGAACAATATAATGCCTTAGGCATGTACAAGAAACCTTTTACACCTTTCTCTGAGACTTATAATCCGGGGTGGCGTAATCACCCTAATTTTAGCTGGAAGTCCGAAAACCAGCCACTTGCATTACCTGCACCACCTGCACCACCCACTAGATCATATCCTATACCATATCATGCACCTACATCTTCTAGGAGTCCTTTAGAATATACTTTACATGCTTTTATTGAAGTACAGGGTAAGACTAACCAAAAGGATGAATCTTTGATTACGCAGGTCGTGGAAGAAAATAAAAAGATAAAGAATCAAGTGTCAAAACTGATGAGCTCCTTGAGTGTGACTGAGCGAGGTAAGTTTCCTTTTCAAGCTCAGTCCACACCCTATGGTTAACACATGACGCAAGAGAATTTGAAGGATGTGAATGTCATTGTGACTCGTAATGGTAAGTCATCACACATCCCAACAACGGATAAATCAGAGGATGTGGAGAAGGATCAAGATAGTAGTGCTCCCGAGCTACCCAAGGAATCAGAGGTGACAAAAAGCCATGTTAAGGTACCATTCCCTTAAGCTCTGAAATCAAGCAAGCTAACTATGGATCCTAACAATGAAATCCTGGAGGATCTCAAACAGATAAAAGTCAATCTCTCTCTTTTGCATGTAATTAAACAAGTTCTTACTTACGCAAAAGTTCTCAAGGATTTGTGTATAGTCAATAAGAGGCACCACGTGAAGAAGACAGCGTTTTTGACAGAGCAAGTTAGTGCTTTGATTGAGCAACGGATTCCTCCCAAGTACAAGGAATTCCCGACACTCTACTATTCGTCAACTTGGATTATTTTTTCCGTTAATTCTTTAGTTTAATTTTCATTTTCATTTAAAATCTTTTTTTTCTCATTAATCATTTAATATTTTTTTGTAGTATCTTTCCTATCCTACTATTTTTTAATTTGTCTTTCTGTAAAATCGACACCCCAAAGTTGAAATACAATTACCGCATTATTCTTTAGGCGTTATCAATGCCACTTGCACAACCTGCCAGTTGCTACTGAATGTTAACTCCTAACAATATATCTCGAACAAAAATATGATATTCCATATGCAAGAATGTATTGGGTGAAAAGGACTACCTGAGCACCACCCATTACAGACATTCTGGCATTTGGCCAAAGGAGCATGAAGTCTTTTTCTATAAGCACGACCACATATTGCATAATTCCCAACAACAAAGCTTCCACCAACCCAATAATGTTAACTTTGGGAACCTAGCAAAATGCATTGTAAATCACTTTTTTTCATATCTTGCATTTTGTTATTTTACTGATTAGTTATAAATCAAAGAACTTACAAAAGATTAAGATTTAAATTAAATTAAATATGAGGCACCAACCTTTATGCAAGAAACTGCCATTTGCTGCCATTGGCCTCCGATCTTGAGCCAACCTAGCAAATGAATGTCAACCATTATAATCTGGGATTTTACCAACTTTGTATGTGTTATACTGCCCCTCCCAACTATTAGATTCTTTTATCATGCATAGTTGGGTTGAGATAGTAGTCATTAGAAAAAAAATAAAACAGTGAAATAAAAAGGAGAATACCTTAGCAAGATTTCTAAGAGATGCCAATGGTAATAAATAGTTTAAGAAAATAAATATAATTAGAAAAAATGAACAAAACAAATACAAAGGTCATCTCAAATTTATGTAATTAAAATTTTATTGATAATCAGTTGGCAAGAAACAAAGCAGTAATTATCAATTTCATTTTCAGTTAAGAGTAATCATATAGCACAAATTAACAACAAAGAAAAGATGAAAAAGAGACAATACCTTGAACCAACCCAAAATGAGTTAAAAAAAAATAATTAAAAATAATATAAATAGCATATCCTAATTTAACTAAATGGAAAGGACATAGCATATTAGGCAGACAACACCAAAATAAATTATTAGCTACTCAAGGCCTCACCTAACGTATCTAAAAATATACTACAATTTAAGGGAAAAAGCAAAACATAAAGCTACATTCTTTTATTTATAAAACTGGTCACACAATAAATCCCTACTAAAGTAATATACTTTGCACTCCCAAATATTTAAAACACTATGTTAAAGACCTCCAAGACCAACCCAAAAATCCAATAGTAAAACACTCAAAGTCAATCTAAAACACTTGTTTTTACTCCAAAAGCCAACCAAAACCGAAAAATGAGTTTTAGGGTTCTTACCACAAGCTTCAATGCTGCCAAAAAGATATGGAAGACGCAATGGAATGTTGAAACCGAAAATGGGTGAAACACAATAATCTACTGTTATAATCAAGCCAAGAACCGAAATGTATAAGTAAGAAAATATTAAAAATCGAAACTCATAACAAGGAAGATATGAATGAAATCTATATTTCATTGCCTTCAAATGTGACCCATTTTGAAAGAAAAATCAAGTTCACCTTCAAAGCTTGGAATGAAATCCCGAAATGGGTTCAAAGGGTAGTGAACCCATGTACTTGATGGATGAAATGAAGCTCATTTGCTCAAGATTTTCGCATGACTAGAGAAATGGAAATGAGCTCTTGTTTGCTTGAAGAGGAAATGTGAAGGGAAGAAAACAATGGAGGTGAGAAGCCGGCTATGGGGTTGAAGAAACTAAGCTTTCTCTTACCTTTTTGTGTAGCCAACGGCAGAGAGAGGGAAGGAAAATGTTAAAGTGATTTTTGGTCTCATGGCCGGATGTGTTTAGGAGGGAAGGGTGGCATTTTTGTAAATAAGACTCTCCCATTCCCATAAAGTAAAATGAAAGATTAGGATGACATCTTACAAAATATCTACTCACCTATTCATATCTAACGATTGGGGTTATTGGGGCCACTTTTAAAAGAAACAAAGTAGGAGGACTTAAAATAAAGAGATGGATTGGATGAACGACCAAGATTAATCCTAGGGGTTATTGGGGCCACTTTTAAAATAAACAAAACTGTGAGGGTTTATGGATTTATATAAGTTGGATGAACGGCCAAAATTAATCCTAGGGTTTAGATCCAACGATACAGATTTAGGCTCTATATCATAAATCAACGGATGAGATTAGCCCAAACAGATCTAATAGTTTAAACTTTTGATTTATAATATCATATTAATAGTTCTCGTAATTAGTTATATAATATAGTAATATTATACAATATACTATTAAACTATGTTTAAAAATAGGTATATTTTCAATTCTATTAAATTATATATATATAGTATAAAATATAAACTATTAATATAGAAATATAGAAATTTAATTATACATTTATAAAACTAGTATACTGTTAATAACTTAAATTTATATAGTTATATCTTATGTAACTATATAAATTAGTAATATTATTAATAACTTAAATTTATATAGTTATATATTATGTTATTAGTTACATATTATGTAATGCAAAATTAGTAATATTAGTAATATATTAAATTTATATACATTAGTAGGAAGTTGAGAACGGGTAAATAATATTAGTAATTTAGTAGTATGTTATATTTATTAATAAACTATACTATTTTATTGATTCACTTGATAAGTTAATAATAATAAACTATTAATTTATAATACTATATTAGTGTATATATTTATTAAACACCAACATATGTATATAATATAGATTTATAATATTAATACTTATAAGTTATACGATAATTTTTTGAGATTTTTAATATGAGTTATGATGATAATACTAATAATTTTATTAATACTAATACCTGTAGGTTATAAACTTATATATTATAATACTAATACATACTAATATATATATATATATATATATTTTAATACTAATATACTACTAAGTTTAGTATTGGAGTAGAATACAATATACTAGTATGAGCTTATTTATTAATAATAGTAGAAATTGATACTAAACATTTATGACATGTATTACTAATTTACTATAGTTTATATAATCTTACCAAAAAAATAAAATACTAGAGTTATAGTTATTATTTATTAATTTTATATAAAGTAATAAGATTAATAACTAGTGATAAATTATTATTAGTAAAATCATAACTCATAAATATGATGTAACTTCATAAAATATATAATAATAGAATATTTAATAATGATATTATGAATCTATGATATATCAATGACAATATTATAAACTCTTCAATAATAGTTCATTGAATGATAGGATCATAATTTAGAAGTGATAAGTTAATAAGTTATGACTATAATTTATCAAACATTATAATTTATTAATCATATTATAATATTCTAACTATATTATAAATTTATATTCTATAGTCTATAATATTAGTACATGACTCTTTAAATTATAAATTATAGTATATTATTAGCATATTATAGTATATACTACTAATATAGTATAATATATAATATAAGCTATAGTAGTAATAGTTATACTTTTACACTTTTACTATTACTATGTAGTACTAATACTATAAATATTATATATTTATAAATTTATAATACTATATATATATATTTAAATTATGTATATTTTCAATACAATTAAAATATATATATATATATATATATAGTATACTAATAAGTTAATACTAATAAGTTAAGATTATAAGTCTATACTAGTTAGTACTCAGTAGTTACTAGTTAATGCTTAATAACTTAATAAGTATGTTATAATTTATATAGTATATATATAACTAACTAAATTATAATAATATAATATTATAACTATAGTATATACTACTAATATAGTATAATATATAATAGAGGCTATAGTAGTAATACTTAAACTTTTACACTTTTACTATTACTATATAATACTAATACTAATACTATATGGTACTAATATTAATATTGTTTATATTCTATAGTTTATTCTATAGTATTGGTAATTTAGTATATGACTATTTAAATTATAATACTAATAATAAGATCACAATCTTTCTTTCATATATTTAATATTTGTATAGTAGCATATGTGTACTTATGTCTATAAGACTATATATTGACTTTTAAGTTTATATTATTGGTCTATACACATCATTATGTATGTTATAAACATATATATTATATTTTATATGTAAAAATATATACGAAGTTGTTCGAGCTTTAAATGAGTTTGTTCATAAACATTAATCGAGTCGAACTCGAGTCGAACGAGCTATATACGAGTTTATTTGCGAACATTAAACGAGTCGATCGAGTTTTGTACGAGTTGTATCATTTAATTATCGAGCCTAATTTTGTATTCACGATCAGCCCATTTAATAGACGATTTGAGTCAATCTCGAGTTTTATCAATTAAGTGTAGAAATTAATTCAAAACTCAATTCCACTGCATTATCATTCTCATTTCATCATTAGCTTTCTAGATGATTTTATGCAAACAAGTAAATAAAAATGGATCTCTAAAAACTCCATAAGCTTGCTTATTAAATCACTCTCTACTAGTGTAGAACAAAATATTACCCAGGATCAAAAGGTCTTTATTAGGCTTGTGATATATGACTAGGGTGAGGGCTTTAAAGAAATTAGGATTTATGCAAATAGAGTACTCTCACTTCTAAAACATACACTCTTCTCAATATTTTGAATATTTTAAATCACACATCTTTTCATCACTCTTTCAAAGTTTCAATTTTCTTTGTTTTTTCTTCTACTTCAATTTGCCACTCATCTTTTGACGTGAATGCAAGCATTTGTAATGAATGCTCCCAGTTACTCAACAAGTCACACACTTAAAGTACTTTGCATACTCATATTTCAAGTTGCAATTTGTCGTAAGAGTAAACATTGGTGATAAATACCCTTAGCTACTAAGCAACTCAAACCATTGGAGTTTTTTTTTTTTTTTTAAACTCATATTTCAAGTTGCAATTTGACGTAAGAGTAAATATTGGTGATGAATACCCTTAATTACTAAACAACTTAAGACATTGGAGTAAATTAAACTTTGAACATTTTTTGTTAAACTTCTATCTCACTCTCTTTTCTTCAACCCTATTTAGGAATAGATTAAATGAGTAACTAAGGATAAAGATAATAAAGAAGTAAGTTTGAAAAACTCAATCGATTCAAATAATGTCTAAATCACTTCTCAAATAATATTCTGTATAAGATTTCACCTCGAAAGTAGTCAAACAAGTTCTAAAGTAAGTATAGACCATCCAAATTCAAAAAAAAATCATATAAAACTTATCTAGGTATGCACAATGATTAATGATCATATCAAATTATACAAGATCAAGTAAAGAATTAATAGCTAGACTTAAGCAATGAGAATGATTTCTAAAAATTCTAAGGAATTTCAATCATATTCTTATCATAGGCAATTTTTTTTAATAATTTCTTTTTTGCCAAAACGAAACGTAATGAAAAACAACTTTTTTTTATGAATAAATTGAATAAATTTCCTTCCCCAAAACTTAAACATCACATTGTCCTCAATGAAAAAAAGGAAGAAAAACTAATGAAAAGAATGAAAGAGGATAAGAGATGTTCCCCTGATTTCCAACTTAATATTTTTCCTTGAGATGTAGCTGTGTACCCATTGAACATTTTTTCAGTCTCTTTATTCCTAAAAAAAATGAAAACTAAACAATACAATATAGAAAAGATTAATAAAACATAAACAGAACTATAAAAAACTTGAGTTGCCTCCCAAAATCGCTTTATTGAACGTCTGTAACTAGACGTTATCTTTTCATTCTTTGTTATTAATGAGATCGATGGGGCATTTTTTTGAATTAAAGCTTCCATCCATATAGGGTTTTAATCCCTATCCATTTACTTTAAATGTCCATTTTGTCTCATGATGGACTTCAACCGTCCCACAAGGAAAAACTTGGGTTACCACAAACGGTGCCGACCATCGATAGCGCAACTTTCCCGAAAAGAGTCGAAATCTTAAGTTAAATAATAAAACTTTTTGTCTGATTTCGAATTGCCTACTCAGAATATGCTTATCATGCCATCTCTTAGTTTTTTCTTTGTAAATTCGAGCATTCTCAAAAGCATCATTGCAAAACTCATCTATCTCATTGATTTGCAATATTCTCTTTTCGCCAGTTGCTTGTAGATCAAAGTCCAGTGTCCTCGTCGCCCAATAGGCTCTATTTTCTAGCTCCATCGGCAAATGGCATGCTTTTCCATAAACGAGCCGATATGGTGACATCCTGATTGGTGTTTTGAATCTTGTTCTATAGACCCATAGCACATCATCTAACTTTCTCGCCCAATCTGTACGAGAGATATTCATTATCTTTTCCAACATACACTTCAGCTCTCGATTAGATACTTCGACTTGGCCGCTCATTTGAGGATGGTATGGTGTCGCCACGCGATGGGTAACTCCATGCTTAGTCAGTAGTGCTTCAAATTAGCTATTGCAAAAGTACTTTCCACCATCATTGATTATAGCCCTTGGAGAGCTGAATCGGGAGAAGATATTTTTTCGCAGAAAATTCACTACAACTCTCGCATCATTTGTTGGTAAGGCAACTGCTTCCACCCATTTGGAGACATAATCTACAACCACCAAAATAAATTTGTTAGAATATGAGGATGAAAAAGGACCCATGAAATCTATATCCTAAACATCAAATAATTCAATCACCAAAATATTGTTTAAAGGTATCTCATGTTTCCTAGAAATATTTCCAACCCTTTGACAATGATTACACAAATTAAAATTTAAATGCATCTTTAAAAATAAATGGCCATTTTTGTACCACCAAAGTGGCCACCAACTTCTAATGAATGACAATGTCTGAGTATTTTCTCCATCTCCTTCTCGGGCACACATGTTCTGATTATTTGGTCTGCGCAGTGCCAGTATAAAAAAGGTTCTTCCCAAAAATAATATTTCAAATCAGAGAAAAACTTCTTCTTTTGTTGATATGTCATCCCGGTAGGTAGAATTCGCGATGCCAAGTAGTTGACTATGTCGGCATACCATGGAACAACTTGTATAGCCATCAAATGCTCATCTGGAAATGCTTCATTAATTTGCAATTGTCGCTCATCATCCATACCTTGAAGCTCCATTCAAAATAGGTGATCTGCCACCAAATTTTCAATACCTTTCTTGTCCTTAATCTCCAAATCGAATTCTTGTAGAAGCAAAATCCATCGAAGCAATCTTGGTTTAGCATTCTTCTTTGCAAGCAAGTACTTAAGAGTAGAGTGATCGGTGTAGATAACCACCTTCGAACCTATCAAGTAAGAACGAAATTTGTCAAAAGCAAAAACAACTGCTAATAATTCTTTTTCAGTAGTAGCATAATTCAATTAAGCTTCTGTTAAAGTCCTACTTGCATAATAAATAACATGAAAAATTTTATCTTTTCTCTACCCTAAAACAGCTCCTATAGTATAGTTACTAGCATTACATATTAATTTAAACGATAAATCCCAATCCGGTGACACAATTATAGATGCTGAAATTAATTTCTTTTTCAGTATTTCAAAAGCATGCAAGCATTCATCAAAAAATTCAAATTGAGTGCCTATAATCAATAGATTGTAGAGAGGTTTAATACTTTGGGAAAAATTCTTAATAAACCATCAATAGAATCCGGCGTGTCCCAAGAAACTTCTCACGTCCTTCACATTGGTTGGTGGTGGGAGTTTTTTTATCAATTATATTTTTGCTTGGTTAACTTCAATTCCTTTAGAGGAAATTCGGTGACCCAGCACTATCCCCTCCTCGACTATAAAGTGGCATTTTTCCTAGTTTAAGACTAGATTTGTCTTCTCGCATCTCTGCAAAATTGAGGATAAGTTACACAAAAAATTAAAAAGAATATCCAAAGACAAAGAAGTCATCCATGAAAACTTATAAAAAATTTTCAACCATGTCCGAAAAGATGGACATCATGCATCTTTAAAATGTGACTGGCTCATTGCAAAGGCCAAAAGACATTCGCTTATATGCAAATGTTCCATACAAACAAGTAAAAGTTGTTTTCTCTTGATTTTCGAGCGTGATGGCTATTTGATTATAACCAGAATATCCATCCTGAAAATAGTAGTAAGCATGTCTTACAAGTCTTTCTAGCATCATATCAATAAAATGTAATGGAAAATGATCTTTTTGAGTTGCATCAATAAGTCTTATGTAATCTATGCATAATCGTCATCTCGTGACTCTCCTGGTCGGTACAAGTTCATTATTGTCATTCTTGATCATGGTTATTCTGCCATTCTTTGGAACGATTTGTACTGGACTTACCCATGCACTGTCTGAGATCGAATAAATAATCCCGACATCTAATAGCTTCAGTACTTCTTTATGCACCACTTCTTGCATGGACGGATTCAATCTTCTCTAGGGTTGGACAATAGGCTTAGATTTATCCTCCATCAAAATCTTGTGCATGCAAATTGAAGAACTAATTCTTTTGACGTCAACGATGGTCCAACCTAAGGCCATTTTGTGTTCTCGCAAGATTCTCAGCAACTTTTCCTCCTCTACATCACTCAAAGAACTATTAATAATAACTGGAAAAGTAGAGTCTTGGCCTAATAATGCGTACCTTAAACTTAATGAAATGGGTTTGAGCTCAAGTTTAGGTGGTTCCTCACTGGGAGATATCGGCCTGAGATGAATTTAATTCTTCTACTTTTGGTTGCATTGAAGGAGAAGATAATGATGTAGTCTCCAAATATCTCTCACACTCTCTAACCTTTTCATCATCAAATTCAATAGATGTAGAGCAAGTAAGACATACCTCAAGTTGCGGCTTTAGAAAATCAGTTGCATAAGTCTTGTCAACCATGATCACATCTCGATCACTTATTTCAAAATAAGAATGTGGATCGGATGGGAATTTCATAGGCTTAAATACATCAAATGTGACTCCTCTCCAACCCTCAAAACAAGTTTGCTTTGCTGGACATCAATTAAGGTTCTCCCCGTTGCCAAAAAAAAAAAAAGCAGCCTAATATCAACGAGATCTCTTCATCCTCCTCCATATCAAGGACAATAAAGTCAGTCGGGAAGATGAACTTGTCAACTTTCACTAGTACGTCCTCAATGACTCCTCTTGGATATTTAATAGATCTATCCGCCAATTGTAGAGAGATGGTGGTTTGCTTTACTTCTCCAAGACCCAATTTTCTGAAAACAGAGAGAGACATTAGATTAATACTTGCCCCTAAGTCACATAAAGTTCTATCAAAATAATAATTTTCTATAGTGTAAGGAATAATGAAACTCCCCAAATCTTTCAACTTAGGTAGCAACTTCTTTTGTAAAATTGCACTACTCTCATCTGTCAGCATTATCATTTCATGCTCCTCCAATCTCCACTTCTTTGATATAATATCTTTAAAAAATTTAGCATAATTAAGCATTTGCTCTAAATTTTCAATGAGAGGAATATTAATATTCAATTGCTTAAATATGCTCAAAAATTTAGAGAATTGTTTATCAACATTATTTTTTCTTAATCTTTGCGACAAAAAAATTGGTAGAATATAAATTGAAAGAGAATATGTTTAAAAAATAACTTCCTTGGACTTTTTGGATTTTGAGGCTCTTTGATTCTCCTTGGTTGTCTCAGCTTGCTCTACTTCTTTCATCTCTAATTCAACTTTCTTCATCTTGGACTCTTCATTATTCACGGCTTTATCTTGCTTTGAATTTTCAACTTTAGGCTCCTCATATGTCCGCCCACTTCTCAATGATGTTTCCTTGATATGTTCTTTCGGATTGGTCATAGTATTGCTTGGCAAAGTCTCTGTGGTCCTCTTTGTAAGCATGTTTTAGAGCTGACTGATTTGCACCTTAAGATTGTGGATTGAAGCCGAGTTATTTTGGGTCGCCATATCTGTCCTCTACATATACTGTATGAACATGTCCTCAAGTGTCGGCTTCTTCTCTTGCTGTGGAAGTTGTTAAGGTGGTTTAGCTAGCTCTTGATTATTGCTCCATGAAAAGTTGGGGTGATTCCTCCATCCAGGATTGTGTGTGTTCGAGTATGGATTATTTTGGCGTTAAGAATTTGATACGTAATTTGTTTGTCCATAACTCGATTGGATAAAAGGATTCCACACTTGGCAGTCTACACTTGAATGATTTCTTGCACAATGATCACAAAAAATATTAGTTTGAATAGTATTAACATTCATTTTACCTAGTTGTTGAGACAAAGTTGCCATTTGAGTCACCAATGCGGAAATAAAGTTAAGTTCAAAAATTCTAGCTGCTTTTTTTGACATTGCTCTTTCCGAAAGCCATTGATAGTTGTTAGATGCCAATTTTTCCAGAAGTTCATAGGTTGTTTCGTGAGTTTTATTCAAGCCCCTCCAGCTACTGCATTAAGCATAAACCTGTTTGTAACTCACAGACTATTGTAGAATGTTTGCACTTGAAGCCATGCTGGAAGGTCATGATGATGACACAGTTGCAGTAATCCTTTATACCTCTCCCATGCTTTGTATAACGATTCACCCTCAAACTGGATGAATGTAGTAATGTCATTCCTCAACTTTGTTGTCTTCGCGGGAGGAAAATATTTTACTAAGAATTTCTGTGCTAACTCTTCACAGGTAGTGATGACACCGAGCGGCAAAGAGTTCAACCAAGTTTTTGCTTTATCCTTAAGAGAGAAAGGAAAAAGTCTTAGTCAAATTGTATCATTTGTCACTCTGTAATGTTTAAAAGTATCACAAATTTCTAAAAAATTTGTAATATGGACATTAGGATCCTCTTGTGCATTATTTGAATGATGGCCGGCTTGATCTCAAAATTATTGGCTTGTATGGCCAGCCTCCTTATGGCCAATGTAGCCTCATTGATCGAGGGTATAACATAGTCTCGCAACGCCTTATGCTTCGGATCGGCAATATTAGATAGAGATGTGTTGGCCTCTTTCTACTTCTCTTTCTTGATTTGACGTAAGCTTCTTTCATTCTTGGGATTGAAGAGTGTATGTTCTAATGGTTTAGATCGGGGCATGCACTTCTAATTCCTGAAAAGAAAAAAAACAAACTCAGATATACCTAATTTAAGTTTCAAATAAAAAATATAATCCAAAGTAGTAAAAATCTAACTCGTATCAATATTAATAACAAATAATCAATCCCCGGCAACGGCGCCAAAAACTTGTTTGCGTAAATTTATCTGCAAGTGCACAGAATCATAACAAGTAGTAAAGTTTTTTTTTTTAGAAAACAAATGTCAAACCCACATGGATTAACTATGTTACTGAATACTAAAATTCACTAAATTAATTACTATTTGAAAAATCTAAAATAAATGGAATGTTTCTACTATCTAAATTAAATTAAACTATTTAACAAAAATAAATTTACGAATAAAAAATAACAAAGCTTAAAATCTAAGAGTGTAAAAAATATAATAAGAAAAATAGATCTAGAACGGTTGATTTCACGTAACAAAATTCACACAATTTATTCTTTCTAATTATTAAATTCCAATAATCATATGTTGATGATTAAAAATTTCTTAACTATTCAATATATTCTCTCGAATAATATCAAAAATATCTTCAACTAACAATTCCATATTTCCATACGAATTTAATTAATTGGAAACTCATTACATGCTTTGATTTTTTTTTAAAGCACACTAGTCGCGGTAAAATATCTCTACTTTCACTCAACTAATGATGTTTAATTCTAAAACTAAAACCACAAATCACCTCTCGGTCTCATTGTAATTCAATTGATCAAACAATAATTTGTAAAAAAATTGTAAGCATTAAGAATAAAAACTAAACACTCAATCATGAAAATATTAAAAATAAAATAACTAAGAATATAAACTATGTTCTATACTAGACTACATCAATACTCTAGAAAATAAAATTTAGTTTATAATAAAATTAAAAAGAAAACAAATAAAACTTATATTCTTCGTTGGAATCGATTGATGAAACATGCAACCCTCGCTTTTGTCATCCAGATCCGCTTCCTAAAAAAAACTCTAAAGAAAATCTCCTCAAAATATTTCTACACCTTTCGACTTCTCTCCAGGTCTGGTGTGTATGCGGCGCTCCATAACCTTCACGTGCCTTTCGACATGATTTTTGAAGTTAATAAAAATAATAAAGCCATTGTATCTTGAAGAAATAGGAAATAACCAAGTGTATTTAGCATAATCAATGACAAAATAAAGATAATAAAGACTGCCACGACTGTTGGAAATTTGGACCTCCTAAATTCATCGCTTGGATCTACTTTCACAGGAATTTCAAGAAAAATAGATAAATAATAACAATACCAGAATAAACGTGAAAAAGTCTAAACATAGGAGAAAAATCACCAGACCTTGTTGGAAATCTTGACATCCCAAATTCACCTTCTAGAATTTACTTTCGCAGGAATATTAAGAAAAATAGAGAAAAAATAACAAAACAAGAATTTATGTGAAAAACTCCCAAAACAGGAGAAAAACCACTAGACCTATAGAAGAAAATTCATTATGTGAAAAATTGTTACAATTACAAAAATCTTTTTCTCACCCCAAAGACATCCACAAAACTTTTTCATTAGCGAAATTTTAACTTTCACATTTTCCCCTTTTATAAACAAAGGCCAACAAAGGAATTTTATTAAATTTAAAAGTTACTAGCTAAATTCTGATTGGTGCACTTATTCAAGGAGGCTAAACCTAATTTTATAGGCCTTAGGTCTCACTCCTTTACTCTTTAACTATGTGGGACAAAAGACAAAGGAGTAAAAAATTCAACAATCTCCACCTTGCGACTTTGGTTGATCCCACAGCCATACTCCACTGTAATGAAAATTTTCATAACTTCTCATATCATGCTCCATTATAAAAGCATTAATTATGTTCAAAGAATAACATGGTAGTTGTAGCACAGTTTTGAAATGTCAATTTCACATGGAGATATATTAGAAAATGAAATAAATAATAAAAAAAACTAAAAGAAAATATTAAATGATTAATGAGAGAGCAAAAACTAATTTTAAAGTGATTAACGGAAAAAAAAGTACTCAAATTGAGGAACAGTAAAACTTCGAGAATCTTTTACACAAATGTAATATTTTAATTATACTTAATGGATTGAATAACACAATTGGGAACTCAATTTCAAAATTCTCAATTAAAAGATATAAAATTAAAAACCAAAATTAAACCAAATGTAACCTTCAAAAAAATCATTCACCACTTTTAAATTACGTAAATTGTTATCCTTATTGAGAAAATTTAACGACAACAATATATTCAGGAAGTGATATTGCAGCATGCAGTAAAGAATTAAATCAATATGGATAATCAATTGATCTAAACATAATCAAAGATCTAACCATTTAATAGAAAAAAGTGTGACTGAATTTATAAATAGAATAAATTCTCTAATCATTCGAAGGAGAAAACATTAACAATAAATTAAAAATGATAAAATATAAGAGTTTAAATAAATTAAGATCAAATATATGAATTAAAAATAAATTAACAATCTTATCTAGTGTATAAATTTATTTCTAACCTTATTTGAGAATTTAATTACCATACATATGATGGATAAACATAAAATTCTTCAAGAAAATAATGAAGCAGCTGACCATTACAAATTTCATTTGTTTGTTCGCTCAGCATATACTATATCAAACGACGCTCCAAACTTCTCTCTATTGTAGTGCCCCACTTAAGTCTCATGTGTGTAGAGTCGTGCATGTTCCAACCTAGGTGAGATGTGTGAACATGTGAGTTTGTGGGCCCCTAATTGAATTAAACCACCCGGCCACTTGAATTGTATTTGAATCGGTGCATGTATCCCAGGCTTTTATCAATTACAATATATATATATATATATATAAAGTCTATCTAACAGATTTTTTTAATTTAACGATTTCCGTTAAATCTCTTTCATTTCTCTGTTAACTTTCTGTCAGTATTGATTATCTCAATATGCCTGTATCAAAAAGGTCATTCATTCATGCGCCGAAATGTCTCTTTATTTCTCAATTCACTTTTCATCTTCCTCACTGTTCGTCTTCCTCACTTTCTCGCTTTATTTTTATTTCTCACTTCACTCTTCGTCTTCCTCACCAAAAGGTCTCTTTAATTCGCTTTCACGAGTAGAGAGGGGAGATAGAAAGAGGAGAGATCTCTACCCCTACCAAAGATGGACTATGGCGCATCGATGTTCTCAGTACAGAGACCGGTTCATTGGCCCTTTAGGTGCTTCTCCAATCTGAACAAATTCTTTAAGTCTGGCTTTGTTTCCTTCCCAACGAAAGGATTTGAGAACTGTACTGCATTTGAATCCAAAGAAGGATTTGCTAGATTTAATAGCTGTCATATGTTTGTGCAGGCTTACAATCAGTACAACCATGATTTAGAGATGGTCTGTGCAATCCTTTGTGCTGGACTCTGCTCGAACGTAGTGCAGTGCAAAAGAAGAGGAAAGCGAACGGCATTCCACGATTTCGCCATGGGTCTTCGTGTGGGTCATTGTCTTCGTGGTTAAGATTGTGATTTTTTTTTAACGAACCAAATTCTGATATTGATGATTTATCTGTGGGGATATTGTTGTCTGTCTGCTTTTAATTTAAATTATTTTGATGCTGAAATTGACTTTTATGTCAAACAAATTCCCAAATGTCCCCAAGTAGAAGAAGATTGTGGGTTAATGACCCCAATCTGGGTTGATTGTCTTTTCCCAAGTGTCTTTTGCATGACAAATCTAGATCCCTTTATAGCCTCAAATGTGTAGCAGCAGTTGTGTTCCTTATGATTGTGCACATTCAGCTAATTCGCACGATTGTGATGATTCATGAACGACCCTCAGGTCCTGATCCCTGTCCCTAGCAAGTCTACCATCCCTCCGGTACTGTTCATTCTCTCAAACTCTATATATTAAGTCTTATATTTCCTTGTATGCTAGAGGATTTAAAAATACCTATAACTTATTTTTGTTGAGAGCTCTGAATTTTGAGATTCACTTGATTGGAATCCTGATCTCGAGATTGTGAGTTTTGGGAATGAGAATTGTATTTTTCTATTTGACATCTTTGCTGAATTTTAACTTATCAAAAAAATCTCTGTTGAATTTAATTTTTCTTTTGATTTGTTAAGATTTGAAGTCTTATATAGCTTTGCTGCCAAGATGATGTGTTTATATACTTCTTTTTGTTTATCATATTCATTCATTTAGTTATTTTTGCTTTCTTTATGCATAACATTTGTGATCTCTTTACTTACAGCAAAACAAATCATTTATGATCTCTCTTATTTGTAACATATCAATAATTTCATGTCTAGAAAAGGCACAGCCACAAATTTTGAATTTTGAGAATTTGCTTGGCTGATGGTTGAAGAAGCTGGCAGTTTGAGAATCACAATCAATTTGTTATTGGAGAAAAAACTCTGAGTAATAATATCTAAAACTATAAATTTCCTTCTGTGTTGTTCTTGCAGTAGTTCGCTGCCGTAATTATGAGGATAAGGGAACCAAAAACCACAGCGTTAATTTTTGCTTCTGGAATGATTGTAAGTTTTGCCAAAGCATCTGGTGTTATTTGATTTTGACAACAAAAATTTTATCGTAATCATGATCATAGAATGGCCAAATTTAGATCTCATTTTCTTTTTTTTTGCTTGAGTTCTTTACTTAGTCTAAGATATATATATATATATAGAGAGAGAGAGAGAGAGAGTACTCTGTACAACCATAAAGCCAAAAGTTCTATTCTATTCTGTTCTGGTGTCGTTGTTTATACCCTTAAAGCATATTAAAGATTTTTTGTACGTGGTTTTGGGAGATAACCCAAATGCTATATGGTCGAGGAGTACTTTATTTAGCAAAAGAAATAAAAATAGCAGCACTTGACCCAAATGTTGTGTACCATATTTATTTTGGAGATATAGTTTGTTTATGTATTTTGTAAATCTTAATAGTTTTACTACTACCAGTTTTTTTCTTCTTGTGGGCAAATTATAAGTTTAGTACCATCAGCTTTTTTTTTTTTTGTGGACAAATTATAAGTTATCAGTTTTTTTCTTCTTCTACAAAGGTTTGAGTTGCCCTGTTGTATATGCAATAAACATATAAATTGGTTTGGGTTGCCTGTTGTAGAAGTTTAGCAATATCATTTGCTGCATGGATGAATAAATGAAAAGTTTTTGAAGTTTTTTGTTCCTATATTGTGTTATGTAATTCATGACTTTATTTATGTGCAATTGATATCTCGTGCCACTGTGATCCTACGGAATGGAGATTTGTGTTATGTAATAGTGAAGCTTTATTTAGTGTTGCAGTCTTTTGATGGCTCATTTACATTTGTGGATCTACCATGTATTTTTAATTTTTTTTTTAAATATGGTGGTCATGCCTATTATTTATAATATTTATATTTACTTACCTAAAAGTGCCATTACGATATTAGTTAAAATTTATTTCTTAAAAAAATATTAATTTTTAAATATAATAGAATAATTAAACTAGACAAACGTGCTTTGCACATTACTTTTACCTAGTATATATATATATATATATATAAGTAGAAACAACGTGCAAAGCACGTTTGCTTAATTTTTATTTTTTATTTTTTAAGAATTATTTTTATTAAGAATTAAGATTTGATTAATGATAATCCAATGCTTTTAGGTTTAAATTTAATTTATAACATAAATAAAATAACATAACCTCATAAATACAATAACATAGTTCCATAAATACAATAAAATAATCTCATAAACACAATAACCTAATTATATTTACAATCCCATAAATACAATAACTTAGTTCCGTAAACAAACATCTCTTAAGGTGATTCTAGGATGACGATCTTGTATTTCCATCATCTTGTATTTCCTCAATATTGAGAACATTAAAATTCTTATATTTTTTCTCCTTCAATTTGTCAGGATTTGCATAGACTTGAATCTTCCACATTTTTTGTTGATAATTTATCCACAATGCTTTCAATATATGATTGATGTTCCTACAAAATAAATTTTTAATATGTTGATATAATTTATGAAAACCAATTTTTTTTATTAACTTTTTATTACCAAATTAAATTTATGAATTAAAAATTTAAAAGATACCTTTCTAGTATGTTCTATCAGCTGAGCAACCAAATGTTTTTTCTGCTACTTCACCAAACATAGTAGCAGTTCACTTTTCAATAGTATTATCCAGTTCCACATATGCCCGAGCACTATAAGAGCAATGATATTATTATTTTCCATTTGAATATTGTTAATTAAAAATTAAATTGGACATCAATTATTAATTTAAATTGGTAGATACATATCATGGTTGGCAGATTCCTTGATTTTTGTAATATATGCAAACGAAGCTTTCATTGTATTTATATTTAGTTCCTTTATTACAGCCAATACATGACATATAATAAAATACTTGGGTTAAGTCAATGACGTTTATCTTCGCCTTTATCCAGAATTTTACTTTCTATAGTAAATCAAAATCAATTTTTAGATGAAATTATTTTGAAATATTTTAATTTGTTAAAAAAAAACCATATTTACCGCCATGGGTTGCAAACCATTCATTAACTCTGCAACATCGCAATTCTTTACAATTTCTCGAATATCAACAGATGACAAAGGTGCAGATGGATATGTCAAGCTTCTTGCAATGATACTTCTAATTGTTAAGTCATTATTCTCCACCCTTAAATTTCAATAAAGAATAATAATATAAGAAAATGAAATATATAGATAATTTATATAAATAATGTAAATAACTCTAACTTAAATGTAGTAATATGTAATTGATAAATTGCGATAATTACCATTGCTTCATTGTTATTGCCTCAAGAAGAAGATGATTGATTGTAAAAGTACTTGACGGACGTGATGATAGAGATAATCCTTTATTAAAATTGAAATCATATTAATGCAAGTATATATAATATGAGAAAATATGTAAGTTGTTAAATTAAAAAAAAATACTGTTATATGATCCAATAGATATTTTTGTTCCAAAAATTATTGGTTTATCTTCAATAATTTGTGATATTTTTTGACATTCATCTTTGACAAATCGGCCCCACATGGTTAAACATATGGGGTTCAAGCTACAAAATTGATGTTAAAATAAAAAGTAAATAACATATAGAATTCAATTTGAAAAGAAATTAGAATTTTTAAGGTTTTTTTACCTTTCATCAATAACATATATCTCTTGAATTGTTGTTAGTCCAAATGCTGATGTTACTTCTTTGATTGACTCCATTTTGATTGCAACAGCTAAAATATCTAATTATTGAAATATGAATTGTTATTTTTTTCATAATTAATTTATAATAAAATTAAAAATATATTACCTATTTTTGCAATTGACTGTTTGTAAGCTTGTAACTCCTTGAATGGGACTATCTCATATTTTGGTGCCTTAATTTTATCTTTATCTTGTGGAACATCTTCTATTATCGTTCTTGAATTCAGAATCCATTGATATTGGTATTCACCAGTTTTATACTTTGGATCTATTGGTTTGATATATGCATTGCTGATATAGTATGACAGAAAAATCTTTTAAGTGTCTTCTCGTGGATCAATATCAGTTCCAAACATTGCTGTCTGCACTTGATTCCCCTGGTTAATATAAATAATTGTGATTAATAATATGTTAGAATTTAAGAACATGTAATTTCAATGAATATCCAAATTTGGAAACATAATATATGGTAACAAATATTATACCTCTTGATCAATTAATGTTAAGTTTTGGTATTTCATTGTTGTTCGTTGACTTGTTCGCTTTGGTGATTTCTCTGCAACAATCATCTTAATTCTCCAATTATTTGTATTTGTATTTGGAGTGATATCATTTATTGATATATAAACTGTTCTCATTTTTTGCTCTTTTCAAATACAAAAATATCAAATGCATTAGTATAACATATTTCAGTTTGATGATGACATTTAATTTAATGATTGAATATTATGCATATAAGCATAACAAATTTCAATTTAAAATGCAGTTACCTTTATACAGAAATTGTCCCATTTGCATAGCAGAAGGCAGATGTTTCATGGTGGAATCGCTTTGCTTTACAATGTGTGCAACATGGTACAAATGGCAGACAATATGCTTCAGATGGCATTACTTTCAAAAGTTGTCTAAATCCAATAAAGCGGTGATGTTGAATAACATATGGATCCTATTTATATAATATGTTTCATAATGTTAGATATAAATAACACAAGAAGTTTGAATAATAAATATTGAAAAATAATTATAGGAGAACCTGCTGGACTAATAGTTGATTAGAAGAATGTTGGACATAATTTTGGATGAATTTGTCTCTGAATTAATGACACAGAGATGAAGATCAGTAGAAATACATTCTTCATGAGACGAAGCTGCTTCAATAATATCATTATGAACATTAGAATTTTATTGTCTTTTGATACTCTTTGAACAAGACTAAAGTCTTGAACAAAGTCTTAAACGTTGTGTCGAGGTTGAACGTCATTGTTTGAATATTGATCAACCATCCTAATCGTTTCATCACCAAGAAATATATTGGAATCATTATCACCAAATAATATGGAATTATTTATATGAATCGAGTTTGTTTTGGATGCTATTTGTTTAGCATATCTTTTTCTTCGTTTTCTACGGATCTTTTCCTTTTTCTCTTCTGATAAATCTCTGTTTAGGATTCTATTTGTAGGTTGTTTTCCATGATCTTCAAAAAATAGTTTATAAACTTAAATTTTATATACTTTTTTGTTAAAAAAAATTAATAAAATTATTCACGAAATCTTACTACTTGTCATTATGTTAATAAATGAAATGATTGTTTCAACTGTTGTATATTATTCTACACAAGCAAGATGAAATTAATAAATAACAACTACTTAATCTAAAATGCACAAATGCACGATTCATCTATAAAATGTTATAAACAATTCAATTGATTCTAATGGTCAATTAAACAAGAAATCAAATAATAACATGCTACAGAAATGGAATTTAACAAAAGCATATATCAATATCATATACAAAAAATGTTTTAAGAATTTAAAACAACTACCAACTAAGAATTAAACGCAAGTATCAATTGAATTGTTATTTAAAGATGCTATAAAAATAACTAAGAATTTACCAATTTCTAATCTAAAATTTGTATTTTTGTATTCTTTAGTTTTTTTTTTACCACGTGTGTTTTAAAAAAATTTAGAATATACTTCATTTGCAAGAAAAAATAGATAAATTAAGATATTTTAATACATGTTTTATATTATATTATATTCAACATTATAATAAAATATAATTACCAATAATTAATTAAGAAACACTATATTTTACCAATATTAAAGTGGTTTGGGCCATTGGACATTAGGGCTCCGTTTGGATTCGGAGATTGAAATGAGTTTAATTTATTTTTTAATATTATTATTATTTTGAGATTTGAAAAATGTATATTGAAATTTGAAAAATGTGTATTGAAATTTGTATTTTATATAAAAATATGAAAAAGTGTAATGATGAGTTTGAGATGAGTTGAACTCACTCATGAATACAAACGGGACCCTAGGTTTCATTTTCTCTTCAAGAATATATATTTTAGAGTGATTCTATAACGATTGTCCAACATTATAACTTATTTAAAATAATTTTATATTATGATTAGTAATATGAATTTTTAATCTTAAATATATAAATTTATTTCATCATATATGTTTAACTAAATATAAAAACATGTATACTATATTAATTAGATTTATTGTCTATTTTGATATGTGAATAAATTAATTATTCTATATACAACATATAGTATATTTTAATCTTAATTATTTTACACAGGTTTATTTGTTATTTTTAATAATTGTTATTTACTTTTTATTTTATATTATTATGTTCTTTAAAATTTTATCCTTACTCTATTTGGCCTTTCTGTGTGTATATTTATTATATTTTATATTTAGCTTAAATTTTAATATATTAATTATATTTATATTTATTGGCTATTTATTTTATATCACTATCTTATTTATTTATTTTTTTCCAATACTTGATTTGGACTTTTTGGACCATTTTTCTGCTTCTGTTAGGCCAGACCGATGTACTTTATCAGCCCCCCGTTGGCAAAACAATGTCGTTTCGGCATCTTAAATGATGCAGTTTTAATCCAACGAAACCCTAATCTCACCTCTCTCTCTCTCTCTCTCTCTCTCTCTCTCTCTCTACAGATTAGAAACCCTAGCGTCTCCTCGCCGATCTCTCCATCTATCGTCGTCACCGATTTCCTTGAGCTATAGCCATCGCCAATCTCCATGAGCTATAGCCGTCGCCGATCTCCGTGAGCTATCTCCATCGTTGATCTCTCTCTCTCCCCTCAATAATTGATTCTCTCATCTACTCTCTCGATCTCCATTGATAATCGACGCCCTCCCAAAATCACACACACACACACACACCGTCTCTCTCGCTGTTTTGAGCAACGAAACCCTAATCATCGGTATAGGTGAATAGCAGAAGGTCCGTTTGGGTAGATCTGCTCTTCTCTTTTTGGGTTATAGTACGATTCGTTATGTTTTCTTTTCTCTTTGTTTTGTTCTGTCTTTGTTCATTTGGGTTTGTTTTGATGAGAATATTTGAATGTTTGTTCTCTCTTTTTTGTGGGTTTGTTACTACGTACATAAAATGAAAAATAAAAAATAGATCTCTTTATATCTGTTTTAGATCTATTTAGAGTATTTTTTATGAGCCGATCTCTATATTTTTATGGCCATATTGCATGCGAATATACATTGTCCTCTAAGTGTAGGCATTCACCTCTTCCAAAATACACATTCTTTGATTAAAGCTAGCAGAGACCTTGAAGCTGAAATTTGATTTAAATTATTTTGGTGCATTATTTTGGTGAACTTGTGTGATTTCCATGAACGTTTTGTTGGAATTGTAATGTTTGTTGATTTTCCATTTAAGTATTTGTTTTATTATCCTATTTTTCCTTGTTATTGTAACGCTTTGAGCATTGCTTATTTTTAGCTGGCTAATGCTCATCTCATCTAGTGGAGGGGTCGGTGGGGTTAGGATTCTTTCATGATTTGTTAAGAAGTATGGTATCTAGCTTGAATACATCCAACTATTGGTGCAGAGAAGCATAAAATGGTGTAGAGAATGTGAGTCATATTTTGTTGCCCAGAGATGATCAAATCAGAGAGCAAGTTGAGAGATAGTCTCATTTCAGCTCTTGTCATGCATGCTTTTTGTGGACTAATCATATTGGAATTCTTTTCTTTTGTTCATATTGGAATTTGTTGCATGTGTGATTTATTTCAGTTTTTAATGTCCACAAGCAGTCCCTTTTGTAGCTTAAGATGCATATTGTAATACTTGATATAATATTTGTTGCCCAGATGACTAACATAAGAGGGGGGGTGAATTGAGTTGTATTAAAAAAATTAACAATTATAAATCAAGTATACAATATAAAATATAAACAAAATATGAAACAGTATAAAGAGTAAGGGTAAGAGAGAAGCAAACTCAGTATGTTAACGAGGTTCGGCCCTACTGCCTACGTCCTCGCCTCAAGCTACTCCTTGAAGATCCCCAAATCCACTATTCAATCTCCTTTAGGTGGAGATAGAAACCTATTACACCTTTGAGCAGCACCGCTCCAAAGAATCCGTGTAGAACACCTTCTACACTTCCAATCACCTCACACTTGGTGATTTAACTATTCTCCGTGTAAAACACATTCTACACTTCCAATCACCTCACACTTGGTGATTTAACTATTCTCTGTGTAGAACACCTTCTACACACACAAGGGTTATACACACCCTTTTACTGATACAAGAATTGATAGTGGGTAGGCTATCAGAAAACACTCTTCAATGATTGAAATAAAAACAATACAGCACAAACTATATTTCTCAAAATAAATAAGGGTTAAGACTCAATGCTTAGAGAAGAGAGAATGAAATTTTTGAATGAATGTTGTATGCTCTTGGTGTTGTGAATGTGAAGCTCTCAAATGATCTATTTATAGGCATATGAGACTTCATATTCAAATTTAAAAAAGATTCATATGTCAAAGATATCATCATTCACTTTTCAAAAATTTCAAATCAAATCTTTTTATTTTTTGCATGTGACAAAAGGAGCACACTTTACTTTTCAAAAATTTCAAATCTAATCTTTTACTTTTTGCATATGACAAAAGGAGCACACTTTACTTTTCAAAATTCTCAAACAAAGATATCTACCTTTTGCATAAGTCAAGAAAAGCATCCATCACTTTTGAAAATATTCAAATAAAACATGCACATGTGAAAGATGACAATCAAGCATCTTAATATTTTAAAATTCAAACTTTTAATCATCTCATGCACATGTGAAAGATGACAATCAATCATCTTTCAAAATTTTCAAAATTCAAACATTTAATCATGTCATGCACATGTGAAAGATGACAATCAATCATCTTTCAAAATTTTCAAATTTAATTTTCAAAATATTCATGCATATGTGGAAAATATATTTTAATGCTTTATGATAAAATATTAATTTTGAGTCTTAATCCTAATTTCGAATTTTTAAGAAATTTACAAAATTAATCTATGATTTTAATGTGAACTTGTTCCCTTCTTGCTCATGCTTGCTTCCTTGATGTGCTTGATTCTATTGTGTGGACAACTTGAGCTTGAGACTCCTTTATTCTTTGAATTCATTTGTTATCATCAAAATTCATTTGTTATCAGAGAGCAAGTTGAGAGATAGTCTCATTTCAGCTCTTGTCATGCATGCTTTTTGTGGATTAATCATATTGGAATTCGTTTCTTTTGTTCATATTGGAATTTGTTGCATGTGTGATTTATTTCAGTTTTTAATGTGCACAAGCAGTCCCTTTTGTAGCTTAAGATGCATATTGTAATACTTGATATGATATTTTTGTAATACTTGATATTAATGTTTCTTAATTTCATCTATATTATCAATACTTGAAAACATTGGATGGAGCTGTTCCAGCTTAAAAAAATAATAATAATAATTTCAAGATTATGGAAAATAGAAGAACATAAAAATCTTTTTTCTAAGTTCACGTTTATTTGGGTTGAAAATAACATTTTCTTTTGTTTTAGGATTTTATGGGTATACTAAATTGTTAGTTTGTTTTCTGCAGGTCTAGGGTTTGCCACCCAGAAAATCACAAGGCAAAGACATCCAACTCCGACTTTCAAATACGTTATTTTTTTTCTACCTTTAGATCTTGAATTTGCTTTAGTTGCGTGATCTATTTTTTTTAATAGTTATTGCATGATTTATTCTTATTGTTAAAATCAGATAGATATAGAAGATATATTTGGACTTTTCACTTTCAGCTTTGTATGTGTCTATTCACAGTCAGTTTCTAACCCTTTCAATTAAACAAATATTACACAATTAAACGATAAATGAATAAACCAACGCATGAAACTACAGCGAACAAAATAAACCAAAATCTTAAGTTAAAACATATTCTTACAAAGATAGAAATCAGAAATGCAAACCTTTGAAATCCCCCATGCAAGACCTGAAATGAAAGAACCACAGAAAAAAGAACTTAACAAATATGAATGTATGCTTTCGCAAAACAAAAGAAGGTACATTATGAAGGAACAAAATAACCACCTTAATTTTAAGGAACAAAAAAATAGAAGATGAAGTTTAAAAAAAGAAATAACATTAAAAAAGCAGATTTGTAAATAATATGATTTTTATAAAAATAAAATACATTTTAAGCAATAAGTTTAAAACTAACTCAATACAATAATATGGTTGTGGTTCTTCTGTACGTGGTTTTAGAAGAAAATAACAAAAAACAACAAAACAAAACAAAAAAATTTGTAAATAATAAGATTTTTATAAAAATAAAATTCATTTATAACAATATAGCTGTGGATCTTCTGTACGTTGTTTTAGAAGACAACCCAAATGCTATATGGTTGAGGAGTAGTTTATTTAGCAAAAGAAAAAAATTAGCAGCACTTAACCCAATTTTATATTAGTCCCAATTTATTCCGTTCTGTTACTTCATATTGAAATGCTAATATCTTGTTGGACTTAGTTTTTATTTCTTCTAAATCTACTGGAGGGTGATATCCAAATGAAGAGATTTACTGGGGTCAAAAGAATGTATAAGCAGCATACAAAATGACTTTGAATTTACGTCTTAGACAACATAAGCAGTTTTATACTCAGGGTTGAACTAAACTTCATCTTACCCAAAAAACAAATCAGAGGACGTAGACCATTTAATCTATGGTATACATATTCTGTTTTTATTAAAGACGTATTAATCATTCTAGAAGATAATTTGAAAACAGATTTGTAAATAATATGATTATCTTCTATTTTTTAAAAAATATTAGAGATTTCGTGTCTTGATATCTTTTTTTCCTATGTTTTTTGGGTTTTCCTTTTATTGTTTTAATTTTGTATTAAAAAATTAAACAAAATTAACCCAATATTTAAGTTAAAACATATAATTACAAAGATATAAATCACAAATGCTAAACTTTGAAATCCCCCAGCGAAGACCTGAAACAAAAGAGAAGACTTTATTTAAAGAAATTAGAACATATAAGGACCTGAAATTAGTGTCAAATATAAGATAATCACTTGTCATTGTTCTTTTTAAAATATAAGATAATCATAAATTTCAAAACTAACACAAAATTTGAGAAAACAAAATATATTGATCTAGATTAATACATCACTAATTGTTTGCTTGTGATTCTATAGAATGATGGACGCCTATAAAAGAAAAAAAGATTCTGTAGAATGATGGACGTGAAGGATTGGGATTTAAGACTTTTCAGAACATTTCTTCTATTTATCTTCGTATTATTTTATCTATTCGTAGAAAACAATGGGGCATTGTTATGTGTAATTGTCAATTTAAAAAGCAATCGTATTTAATAAGTAGTCGTTTAATATTTCTTCCACTAGATTAGTGGCAAACAAATGATGAATGACAGAATGGTCATAAATGAAATATGATGTATGACAGAATGCATTAATGGGAGTTGATCAATAGAAATTAGAATATGTGACATCAATTATTAACGATAATTTCATGTTATAAATTATTTTTAGGAAAAAATTAATATTTTAAATATTTTCATCTTTAAAATATTTTTCTTTCTTGAAATTATCAATCTAATAAATGAATTTTTAATTTTATTATCGTTTAAAAAACTTTCAAAAAACTGGCCTAAATCATGAATCACAATATTTAACAATAGATTTAATAAATGCGTTTATGAAATTATCAATCTCAATGAATTTAATGATTTAATTTTAATTTTATTCCCGTTTCAAATTCTTTCTGCAAACTGGACGTCATTCAAACGGATTTAATAAAGAATGGTGGATATTTAATGAAACTTAATGGCGTTAATTGAATGCACTTTTATCTGCAAATTTTAACAGTTTACTGTTAAACTAACAAGTAAACTAACAATTTTCGTTAAATAGACTTTTTATATATATGAAGATATATATCTATATGTGTGTGCGCGCGCGCGCGTGCAGTACTTCTTGCTCAAGTGAACTTTAAAAGTCTCAATTGATTGGGCTAAAGCAGTGGATTGTTGAAGGCCCAAAATTGAAGTTGCATATGGCTGGAATTATGATATTAACACATGGCCCAAGTAAAGTTCGAAGTGAAATCCTTTGTGCGGCGCCAAGTGAAGTCCGATTTCCATGCCGTCTTTTACCTACCAATATTTGAAATTTAAAATATCATAAAAATATGTTTAAGCATGTCTCAATGTAAATACAAATTAACTTCAATAATAAAAATTATATCATGTTATTTGTATTTACATTTTAGCATTTAAATCCAATAATAGAATATTCAGAGTGCACTTTCGTACACTCAGAAGTATACTAATTCAGAATAAATCAATTACAAGCATTTCATTTTAGCCCATGTCAAAAATAGCCTTGATAAAAATTATGGTGTAACTTTCACTTTTGACTTTTCTAAAAGTTTATCAACCATCGACATAAATTTTCACCACACACCCCATATCAATGCCAAGTCAATGCATGTGTGCAAACTTGTGGACCCATTAACATCAACACATTATCTATCATGATAATTTTGAGGCTAGCGGCATGCCATGAGGATATATATATATATATATATCCCTTTTCAGAAACACAATGTCAGGTTTATACTAGTTATTCCGTTTATAGACTTGGAATCACTTGCTAAACCTATTCTAGCTTTTTGACAATTTTTCTTGACATACCCAGATTATCCACACCTTTAGCAAACTGCTAACTTAATGAGTTGGCTTGCCTTTCAATGCCTTGTGTAATCTGGATAGAATCAAAACATCATTGACTTGCACTTGTCACAAGCCAAAATTGATTCTTCTATCGAATTTCTCCACCTCAAATCTAATAGGATTTGAAGCCTTACTTTCTGACATTGTCTCAATGAATTTTACCGTAAAAATGAATATTACTCACTAAGTAAGTTTCTAAGAAAAATTGTTCTTTTCTAGACAAAACTTCAAACTTTCTTGGAAAGATTGGAGGATCGTACTTCACATGCTTAAATACAAATCTCTAGATAGAATCTCCTTAGATAAAACATATCTACACTACCATATCAAAGTTCCACTTCGCCAAAAGAACCTAGTGACTCTAATACTATAAGCTACGCAGTACTCCTTGAATCCTCCATCAATATATTCTCCACCATTGACAGGCCTCAAGCATTTCAGCTTTAGGTCAGTCTTAGTCTTAACTAGAGCCTTCCACTTTTTGAACACATTTAACACATCATATTTAAATTTCAAAAAATAGACCCATACCTTCCTGCTGTGATCGTTGATGAACGTAACGTAGTATTGGGAACCTCCAAGAAACGCCACTAGGGAGGGTCCCCATACAATTGTGTGTACAAGATCCAATTTTCCTGATTTAATAGCTCTATCACTTTTTAAGAAACTGACATTTTTTTGCTTCCCAAGTATACAACTTTCACACACGCCCAGATCAACTGACTTTATTTCTGGTAGTTTGCTTTTTGACAGAAGTTCTTTCATGCTTTTCAACTCATATGGCCAAGCCTATAGTGCCACAACTGTGCAGTGCTCTCTATAGCGGTGGTAGCAATTGTATCACTGGAGCCGTTGTCATGTATAGAGCACCAGTCTTCCTGCCCCGACCTAGCACTAGTACTTCTTTAGTAACTTTCCAGGTGCTATATGAGAGCACTACTGAGTGGCCACAATCGTCGAGTTGTCCCACAGAAATAAGATTCTTCTCAACTTAGGAATGTGTCTGACCTTCTGCAAGGTTTACACGTTCCTATTAGGAAGTGTAATATCGACATCTCTAGTTTCCACCACGTTCAATGCTTGTCCATCAGCTAAGAACACTTTGCCAAATTCATTAGCAATGTAGTTCTGCATGATCTCTTGGTGAGAAGAGGTGTGAAAAGATGCCCCTAAATCCAATATCCAGTCATTAACCAAACTGTGAACTGCAAGTAGTAACGCATCTTGTACTTTTTCAGTCGCTGTATTTTTGCAGTTTTTCTTATGTGGCTGGTATTGCCATAGTTCTAGCAAATCACTTGTTGTCCAGGCTTTGACTTGCTCTTGGCTTGTTCTTTGATTTTGAATCACCTCTATTCGAGTTCCGGTCATATGACCTTCCATGGGCATCAACATTCAAAGCGGAACTCGATCACAAGGTCTCACCAAAATCTCTCTTGCGCATGTCCTCAACCAAAATCAAATCACGAATATCATCATATTTTAATTTCATTTTACCAATAGAATTACTAACAGTCATTCTCATGACTTCCCAACTATTTGGCAGTGATCCCAACAATATCAGAGTCTGAATCTTATCATCAAATTCAATTTAAATATACAGTAATTGATTAGTGATAGTATTAAACTCATTTAGGTGTTGGACAACAGATGTACCTTCTACCATCTTCAAATTAAATAACTTTTTCATCTAATACACCTTGTTATTAGCAGACAATTTTCATACATATCTCACAAAGCTGCCATGAGATCTGTAGTAGCCTTCTCCTTGATATTATTGTATGCAGTTGATCTTGAAAGGGTCAACCGAATAAACCCCTAGGACCTATTGATCTAACAAGTTCCAGTCAACCTCTTGTATGCTGTCTGGTTTCTTCACCAATAGTGGAAGATGGAGTTTCTTTCCATAGAAGTAGTCCTCTATCTGCATCCTCCAGTATCCATAATCTATGTCATTGAACTTCTCAGTCACATATAACTTCACTTTTTCTCCAACCATCGTTTCATCTTAGACCCGAATCTTGGCTCTTAATACCAATTATTGTGAAATCTGACAATAAAGTGAAATCAATGTGAAAATAATGATAAGAAAGCAATTCAACAATCACATGACATAAGAATTACATGGCTCATCAATTTTCCTACGTCTATGGAGCTACAGGTGATTTTTATTACTTAAGAAATCACAAAATACACTTTGGGGCACTCTCTCATGTCTTTTCCACCGTCACAAGGCTTTTGTAACATGTTTATATAGTGATAAGGTAGAAAAACCCTAATTCCAAATTTCTTGCGAAGCTCGTTCGAGCGGGATGTTGATCTAGTGTCAAGCAAGAATGTGGCTCGAGCGATATTTCTAACACTTTGCTTGAACCGTTTGTCAAGCTAACTCTCAGCCAGGCTTTACAAAACCCAACAAGATCCCCAACAATGACAAGAGATTTGAATAGATGGACTTCATACATTTGTAAATAGCAAATCTAATGGACCAATTTGGAGAGCATAACCTTATATTTTACAATTGGAATTTGAGTTGGAGGGCATTACTATAGTGAATACATGTTTGGAGCCTATGCTGGTATATTGGTGACTTGAGAGAATTTATATTTTTCCAAATTAATTTTTCTTGATGGCATTTTGGCATTTATACTTCTAATTTAATGCAATTATTTGTTGGAACGATAAACTATATAATAATTAAGCTACAAATGTTCACTCCAAGTGGAGGGAAATAACTAACTTGAAAACCAACTAAAACCTAAATCAGTAGTTGTTTATCATTAGTTTGTAAGATGTTAAGCTCCGCTTTCTTTTTGTCGACCCAAGAGATGGTACTATAGGAATATTATTGTCCTGCATCTTGTATTTTACCCCTTCCGAACGCATAAGCTGAAATGTCAAATTTCAATTGACTTTTAAATTAAGTGTTTAACTTACTAAACCATTTCAAACACGATTTTTCAGCTGGTTCAATTGGAGATAACAAAGTCCAAAATGAAAAAGAGTGCTTCTTGCCTTATGCCTTATAATAATACACAACGAAAACAAGTAGTTTTCTTCTGCCTTTTCATTTCTTCGAATTTGAAGTAAGCAGATTCCATTTGGTTATATAATTCAGATGAGATAAGATATTTTAAATAGTAATAAATTTTTTTTAGATAAGATAAGATAAAATAACTTATAAAAAAATAAATCTAAATCGTAAAATGAGATGAAATAATTTTGATTTTTGAAAAATTTGATGAATAGTTGAATATTACTTAACTTTTTGGCAATTGAAATGTGTCTTTTACTGTTATTATTGTTCATGTTAGAAATTATTAAGATGCTTGGATCCGGATGGGTGTTAAAGATAGATTTACACAATTCCAATGATATTATAGCACATAAGGTATATCATAGTAAAAAAGTAAAATCGATTGTAGCTTACTTCTCCATAGCTTCCTTTGTTGCGCTCTCTCTCTCTCTCTCTCTCTCCTTTGTGATTTTCGTCCATCTCTCCTCAAGCTTATTTTCAACCTTGAGAAACAGAATTCCCCTGCTGCTTGAGGATGCTAAGAAGTTTGATGTGAGCTTTAATGGCTTTCTCTAGATGTGTGAAAAACCCCAGATCTCAGCATCTCTTCGACTTGAATGCCTTCTTCTCTCACAAAGCCATTTTCTGTCTGATTCGAAGCCCTTCACTCAGCCCGTACTCACTCAAAGAAAATAGAAAGGAATGAATAAGGCCAAAATAGGTGCGAGCCAGGTTGGATCAGCATGTGTGATTTTCTGAGTTAAGCATTGCCAATCTTTAGTTTTACTTCACAAAATATAATAGCATGCAGCAATCCATTTTTATTTCACCTATTCTCGCTTTGTGGGCTATCCTTTCTTTATATGAGATCCATGAGGCGTGAGCAAGGGACAAGGGCAAATTCTAACTTCAAAAAAAAAAAAGTAGGATCCCACATTTTCTCACCATCAAACAGCAAATACACTTTCCTAGCATGCAAATACGAATAAATTTTCTCAACATCCAAACAAATATTTTCTCGATATCCAAACTATGGAGAGTGGGTGATATCCTCTAAACCTTCACTGGCCCTCCCACCGTGTTCTCCAGGCCTGTCAGCTTTTCAGTTAGCTAATTCCATCCTAGTCTTCGTTATTATCAGGATTAACTCCCTATCATTGTATTCGCAGTGTACAAATATGCTTGAGAGAAGAGGCAGAGGGTGTTTCGAGCGGGAGACAATGAAAATTGAAGTCGAATTCCATACACGCATGCTCATGGAGGATTTGTCTGAATTGCATACGTGGCATTTGCTGATTGGTTAGGTGCAAAAATTTTTTATACCAATCCGGACATAAGGTTTTCCCTTTGACGGTGGATTTATAGATGAAATAGAAATGGAATGATTTGACTTTTTGATTTTTGATTAATAGATGGGTCATATTTTACTTTTTTACAGTTGAGATTATGTTTTTAAATATTGATCACAGTTCATATAAGAAAGTGTTTGAGATGAGTTTGAAAATGTATAATGAATTACAAACGAAATATTATCATTTGGATGCCCATAAATACCTATCCATACCAGCCCAGATGAGATAGGACATCAATCTCTAACCAAATAGGACCTCGATCTTTATAGTCAGAATTAAAATTGAATGGAACTTCATCGGCTTCGCCTGTAATACAGCTGAGTTTTGAAATGTATATGATCCTCTTTACATTGCAAGAATGAATTTAGCCAAAAGTAAATAATGGTTATTTACTCCAGAAACCCATGTTTACAAATTACTTAAATTTTGACTAAAGAGTACTTTATAGGGGCATGGCTAAAAAGGCAAAAAGATCGTGGTTTTGTAATGAATGAACCCATGGAAGTCCTGGAAAAGTAGAGATAATGGTTTGAAAATAGTGTTTGTGACTCCCAATTAGAATCTTTTAGGCTCTCATGCGTAAACTAACGAACCAACTATGTATGATTGGCCACGCAATCATAACGTGGCAATATGCGCTCTTACTTGAGGACACGATCAGCCATAGAAAGCATTGAAAATTCTCAACCTATGTTTTCTCCCTCAAATTTCTCTTCCTCTCCACTTTCTTCTCACCTTTTATTGTCACCCAAAAAATAAGTCTCTCTCCCTCTCCAACACTCTCCCATTCTCTGTTTCTTCTTCTTCTTCTTCATTTTTGAGAAGTCTTCTTGTCTTTTATTAACTTCCAACATGTTATGCTTACTCTCTCGCTCTCTCTCAATCTTTATTTTTCAAGATTTTCATAAAATGGGTGAGAAGGAAATTAGAAAAAAAGCTACACAATTCAAGATTTCTTTTTAAAAGAAGGCAAGTACGGTGTAATGATTTGATTAACATTCTCACAAATGGGCGATACTCATTTCAAGAAAAAGGGTAGGCTGCGCCTTTGGGAGCTACTGACAGTGGGTTATATTCGCTGACATGAGGGGAGTGTCGGTAAGGGGGCGGTGACATTGTTGGGTGGCTATCGGCAAAACTACGACGGCTGTAAGATAGGAGAAACTCATCTTAGGCTTGTGGATTTCGCATGCACAAAGGGGTCTACATGGGGTTTGCCAGCGATTGGGTTTAGTTTGTCGGTAAAGGGAGGTGCTACCGATGTGAGGTGGTGATTGGAGGCATTGCAGGTGGTGATTGGAGAAGATTCGGCCGTGAAGGGAGTGCAGCACGCGTGAAGGAGAAAATGAGTTTTGGTATAGCACATCCCACCTTGTGTTTGCTGTAACTGCTTATGTGTTAATTTTTCATTAAATGGCTGCTTTTTAATGTTTATCAATCCATCCGGTCTCCAAATTATTTATTTTCCTTTTGGCGGGTTCATTCATCTATTAGTATTTAATGATTTAATACTGGGCTCATACATAGTACCAAGGCATTTTAATCTAGCCTATGAGTCGCTTCTTTCATGACGGTTCTACTCTAATACCAATTGTTTAAGACCCAATTATTGATCCAAAAACTTTAACACTGTTAGATACTAATTTGGTTAAACTTTTAACCCTCGTGATCATAACAAAGGTTTGTGAAACTCAACTCGTGTTTTTCTCAGGTCCTGGACACATCAAGAGTGAGAAGTATGATGGCGTATGCGAGCTCCAAGGACAGATTCAAGAGGGAATTGGATGGGATTCAAGTGGAGTTGCAAGCAACAGATCCTAGTGAAATGAGCCTCGACATCGTAAAAGGCCGAGCACTTTAAAATGTTGTAATATTGCCCCTTCGCTGTTCAGCCATTCATAACAAATTACGTTCCATGAGTTAGCATTGACTTTCAGTTCCTTGTTTATTTTTAGTTCTTTCTTGTTGCATGGGTTCTATATGCTGAAACTGTAGTTTTATTGCCATGCTATGCATTCATCCGTCATGATTCTACTTCTTTAGGTTGCATGTTTTGGCTCAAGTTTAATTGGTAACATAATTCTATTGTTTGAGATTAAAAGAAAAGGCAAATTTTTAAGGAATAGAAACATAAAACTGGCAAGGGAAACAACAGAACTAGAGTCCTATTTTTTGGTAAGAAGTGTAATGACTCCACTAGACACACGTATAAAAGATTTAACTTCAACTAATCATCTAATCATTTTGCATGATGTTGAATATTATATATATATAATATATATATATAAATGCAAGTTTTTCATACCGTTTTTTGAGTCATCCATGTGTTAAATGTCCATATGCGAAATGTCCATATGTGATTTTAATAAAATAAAAAAAAAAAGTAATACTAAATATAGTGAGATCTATAAAAAAAAAAATAGAAACGCTCACACTATAAAAAAAATAGTGAGATCTATCATTAAAAAACTAATTTGATCATTTTTCTCACTTTTTTTTTTCAAAATAATGCACACTATTTATATTCTATAATTACAAATATAATTTCTCTTCTAAAAGTATCCATGCCAATATATCATGCTCCACCAATATTAGAGGCGGCACAGTGATGTCTTGCCAGGCTCCTCATTTACCAGACAGCGCACGTCACTGTGATGACGATGGCCAATAGAAACAGGAACTTCAGAAATCTTAGCTACTCATATAGATGTTTTTATTCTTAATGCACTCCTTTTATGTTGATATTATCCGAGATAGGACATACATGTAATTGAGCAGTGAAGGAATCCTAAGAATACTTAATTAACACGTGACCGAATTCTTTATAAATATATCTATATATATAATAAATACAAATACGTATACCTAGAAATTGAAAAAAGAAACCTTCTAGATCTACTTAGTTGTATTTTCCCAAAAATTCTTCTCCCATAATTCGACTCGTTTAATCGAGTTTTCCTTTCTCTTCAGAAAGGCATGAAGAGAAGGCGGATCATACGGAGGAGGCATAGTGCATGGGCTTGAGTAGGTGGGACCATTTACCATTGATTCCATAAAGAATTTCTTCTGCAATCCTTCTGCTGGGCAAGCCATTGTCTCTGCACAGAGCTCAACAGCTTTTCTAGGTCTAATGGGCTTGAATGTTAATAGCTTAGCATACTCATTCAATAGATGAAACATGTAATCATACACATATTCCATTTTCAAATCCTCTTGAATGAATTCACTTGCGGCCTTCCCAATTCCTTGCGCCTGAATAACCAAAAGAAACATAAATGAATAATCAAAGAAACACCAGAAACCCCATTTGACTAGTTTTAAGAACCAAGATTTAAGTTCTTAGTTTGAAAGCTTGAACACAAAAATGGAATTGGGGCACAATTAATACCCCAGCGGTCTGCTCAACAAAAGCCTAAATTAAACATAAAATTACCTTTTGCTTGTGGGTGTTGCCCCAGTCAACGGCAAACTTAATAGACTTGCACTTGTCATCATCCCTTATAGGCCAGTAGTGGTGCACAGGCATCAAACCTCTCGTGAAGAAATCATAATAGTGGGGCTTTACCACTAAGGTAACAGAATCGCAAGCAAGAATGTACTTTTCACTCACAGACCAGGCAGACCCCTCAATGTAGATCTTATACCTGCATACATCATGACACCAAGCAATCAAAATTTCTAATTCACAATTGCAGATTAAATGAAAAAGAGACAATATAGCGAGAACGGAGGGAGGTAACACTGACAATCAAAATCTCACCTATGCATGCACTGGCTGGCCAAGTCTGATTGCTTGTACCCTTGCTCATATTCTCGGGACCAATCCTGCAATTAGAGGATTCCTATATCATACTAGTTACTCATAGAGGCCGAAAGATTACTGCACTAACCATTAACATTACTTGCAAAAGCATACTAACATGTAACTGAAAAACACGAAGGCACAAGGAATAGGAAAAGAACAAAAACATAACAATGAAACACTTTTTCCTTTATATGGTGAGCATAAAATGCCATTCATCTTTCTTAGAGGGTTAACTATTACGTTAGGCTCCCACCTGCACCCTAAAGGTTATTGTGGGCATCAAACGCTCCACTTACGACCTCACCTATTTATATACATATATATATATATATATATATATATATATATATATATAGAAGAGACGGGTAGAAATCATGCACTATAAAAGAAAAAAAATATATAAAAAAAGTGCATTTCAGTTTTCCGATTTTATTTGGGTGCATAAATAGAAGAAAATCGAAAGGAAATGATTAGGAGTTTTACCTGAGCGTATACACGAGCATTCCAGTCCTGAGTGTCCGAGACATTACATTTTATGAGTTCTTGCCTCGTTACAGCAACCGCTGGATTACCCTTCCAGTAAGCATATGGTTCCCTATCCATCCATCTTTTTCTCCTGTTTCCTTCTTTCAGGTCCTTCAACAAATTCTCCCATGGCTTTATATTGATCTCAGGCCTACACAACCACATAAATATGGTACATGTCAATGAAGTCATGTATGGAATAACGAGGTTGGTGACACAAAATTGGGATAAGAAAATATTACAGATTGTTTTGGCTCAACCATATATAATATTTCTTTCTCACTTTCACTGTTCATACCTCTCTGCCAAACATGACCTTAATGTTTTTAAACTTATCTCCATATAATAGTTCGAAAAACATCTACATGTAAATGTATATTATAAAAAATATATATATATTAAGGGAGATAAAAACAGATCATACCATCCCCAAAAGGACCAATCAGGGAAAACAATGTCGAGTGTGCTATCATCCCCACAGTAGCGGAAGAGCGGGGGTGGGCCCGTGGAATTGGGCCCTTGATAGTCCATTGTCCTAATGACAGGCCAGTCCACGCAGTCAAACATCAGCTCCAAGTCTGGCACTTTCCCTGGGTACCTCCGTAGCAACTGTAGGATCCCCCACAGGGTAAAAACATCTCTCGTCTGGAACGCCCTATGATACTTCTCCACGTAAACCCTGCCCTTCAGTATCACCAGCCTAAAATTGGCAGTCTCTTTGGCTCTTTCCACCATGTACCTCGTGATCCCAGTGTGGGCCCAGGGCCGTAGATCTTCATGAATCCAACGGAAGTATTCTGGGCACGTGGAGGCCGATGAAGGGTTTGGATTTTCTTCCTGTTCCAAGCTGGTGGGGTAGTTTGAAGGACAGGCTCGTGTGCGATTGTAGGCTGCACAGTCGAGTGGGATCTCGATTTGCTTGAAGGGCTTTATGGTGATATCAAGGTTTTTTTGAGGGTATAAGTGGGATGAAGATAGTTTAGGTTTCGAAGCTAAATTGCCACCTACCCCCTGTGACATCCAAAAAGTCGATAGTGTCAAATACTTTGGGCCCCATAATTTAATCCGAAATAATTGTCCGCAAGAAACGAAACAAGCAAAAGTCCAATTAATACCAATTTCCAACAACGACACAAATTATTAAATAACGCCGTCGGTATCAGGTTCCACTTGCTCTTTCCACTAGTTTTTTTTTTTGTTAAATCTATTCTTTCCATTGATTTGAAGATAATGAAAAAAACTGATATATATATATATATATGTATAAAGAAATTATATTAAAAAAATTTATAAATTTATAAATTAATATAATTTTATAATATTTGTTAAATCTATTTTATAATAAAAATAAATTTATAATTATTACATCAAACTATATCATCGTGTGAATTTATTTTATGTACTTTTTTTATGACTAAAATATTTTTCATACAAAACAATCTTTTTATGACTAAGACATTTTTTATAAAAAATAAAAAATAAAAAAATTATCTTTGGGGTGTAGATGAAATTCCCAAAAATGTCTCTTCCTGTTCTTGGCGAGGTGGCGGCTGTTTTTCGAACATAACCTTAGTTAGATCAAAATTTATTATATATATATATATATAGAGAGAGAGAGAGAGAGAGAGAATTCTTGAAAGATCTAAATAGACATTAATAAGTGTTATAGATTTAGAATTGTAAGATCTCCCACGAGGTCATATGTGGTACGAGAGAAAGACATTTGGCTGTGTATACAATTTCTAGGTGAAGTTGTTGACCGACGCTTATGCCGGATGTTACGACTTAGGCCTAATGCGTTGCACACTTCTACAATCTCCTTGTCTTAACATTTTTTAAAAAGTACCCAACGTGTCGATTGGGCCTTAGTTTGCGTCAAGAAGGCATTGCTTTCTTCCAGAATCCAGAGTAGTCAAAAGTTTTTTTTCCTTAAATAAAAAAATAAAAAATAAAATTGCAAGATACGCAGGCCAGTTTGTTTAAATAAACTAATTATCGCAGCGGCAAGATCACTCACAGAAAACAAAAAGTATAATCGATAATAACACGAATTGATCAAAATCGGAGATTACGAGCACTTACATTGCCGTCGAAGAAGCGCGTGGAAAGAAACACGCCGACGAGGAGGAAGATGATGAAGAGGAAGATACCGGAGGATCTAGCAGGTGATTTCATTAATGGTAGCCAGATCGCCGATTCGTGCCAGAAATACCTCTGAAACCTCTGCTGAATATTATACTTTCCCATATACTATTTAACTATAATCTCTGACAGCCGCGACAGTGGCCAAACTTCACTAAATCCCTCGGCTGGGTTGTCGGGTTTCAGCTTTTTTCTAGGCCCAGGGGTCCAACTCCAAGCCCCTTCTGTGCTATTTTCCTCTACGAGCAAGTTGGAGCTGGTTTCGGAAACCAATGAAGTTTTGGATCTTTGTCGGAAAGATTCTAAATCGGGTTTGGTTAAAGGGGAAGAAATTGTGGAAGAAAAGGCAGATAGTGACAAAAATATGACATAATCTATCTCTGGCTTCGGTTACATTTCTTGTGCAGGCTGAGGTTGAAAATGGAGGGAGAGAACGTGTTCGATTACTGAATATGCTTGGATCGTGACAGAGTCTTTATCAAGGGAAAGGAGGAATAGAAAATAAGATAAACTGAGAACGACAGAAAAATGGAGAAGAGAAAGAGTTTGGAGAACACAGAGAGAACGAAAAAAAGTAAAGAAATGACGAGAGACAGAGACAGAGAATGAGGCTGCAAAACGATACAACAGAGAACAGTGAGCTACAGACCGTAGAAAGGAGACCTTTTAGAGGTGGAATCTCGTGAGCACGCTGCTTTTTCTTTATGAAAGGAGATGTTTTGTTTTTTCTTTTTGTTACTATTTTTTTGTATTTACACCGTTGTAGAGATCGTGGAAGATTAAAGAAGCCTCACTTTTCACTTTTCACTTTTCACTTTTCTCTGATGGAGGAGAAAAAGTGGAATAAAGAGGGAAAGGCAAGGGTCTACAAAGACAACTCTGTTAATTTGAGCAGTTTGATATGCGTGATATTTTGCTCCATGGGTTGTGTGGTGGATCTTTCGCAACGTTTTTATTTTTTTAATGAATAATGGTATAATCGTGGAATTATAAAAGACATATAATTATTTTAAAAAAAGTTAATTTTTTTTTACTTGAATTTTATATATATTCATGTTTTTTAAAATAATTGTATATTATTTACAACTCTATAACTGCAACTATTATTTATCTTTTTTAATTTGATAGATAATAGATTTTGAGTCCTTGATGATTGTTTTTACAACTCCTTCAATCCATTTAAATTATATAATTTTTTAAATTCTCAAATAAGAAATTTTAAAATTTTATATAAAAATCATATTAAAAAATATATTTTATATTATTTTTAATTTTCTAAGATTCTCATCTCATTTACAAAAATAAAATTTTCTAAGGTACGTGCGAAAAGTTGTCAAAGGAATTGAACATAAGAAGGACGTACTGGCATTTGTTCAGAAAGTCCAACATTTCCACCCACATTACATTGTTAGGGCACTAGTATTAAATTGGTCATTCAAATATTTAAAATTTGAAGAAGGTATAATTTTTTATCTTTTAACTAATCACTCAAAACATAAAATGTATATTGGGTTAGCTATCACATTTTTTATAGTAATAAAATATTATTATTATTTTTTTATATTTATTTTTTTATTATTTATTTTATTTTTATAATCCTCAATAACCTTCAAAAATCATATTCATTTTTATTTTTTTAATTATAATATATTTAAATATTTTTTCATATTTTTTAATTACACTAATCATATATATATTAATAATTTAATTTGATACTTCAATAATTATTTTTCAACCAAATTCTAAAAATATTTTTCAATTTGTTATTAAAAAATTATATGGGATTGGAAAAATATATAATAATGGGATGAAGAGATTAATAGTACTTTTCATATATGAAAAGTAAAATGAATTTACTGTAGAAAAAAGTTAGGATGAAAAGTCTTTGGCTAATCCAATATAGGCTTATATTAATTCATTTTCTTTAAAATTTGAAGAACAGTAACATTTGGTTAATCCAATGCCAACGCTCGTAGAAGAGGAACCCTACGGAGCAGTCTGACTGTTTATATTAAAAGCAGCGCTCCAATCACATGAAAACACGTATGCAAAAATTCAATAAATTCATTAGACCTCACCACACCAAATTAGTGCAAGTAAGCCAAGAAATCGTGACCAAGAGCTCGAATGTCCCATATTGACAGCATTCCCATAAGACTAGAGCAAAGTCACTGATGCCTAACTCACGTGGATGGGGGTTGTAGGTGTGAGAGAAAGAAGGAGATGGGTTTTTCATCGGTCGAGATGGGTTTTAGCTAGGTTTCTTATGTTTCAGATGCGTTTGCCTTGTTAATCCCGGCTTCTGGTGAAACCGAAGCATTCTCCGATGACGCCTCCGAATTCAAGATCCTAATTACGCAACTCTCCAAAGATCGATCAACGAAAAACCCACCAGCCTCATCAATCCTAGTCATCACACTCTCTGTTGAAGGACGCACAGAGTATAGTGAAAAAGAAGATAACATAGATAGTAATGAGGAAAAAGTGATTTTGTTGTATTAGGAGTGTTGAAATGCATGTTATGTCCTACTATTTATATACAATGAATGAGACAAAAGGGAATAAAGAATATGCTATATGCTTTACAGATCATGGTATTAGTCCTAAAAACAAAGAACATTTTCCTATTGATTTCCAAGGCATCTCGTGATTGGCTTGTCTGGAGGAATGTAGGAGTAGCAACTTGAGGAGTTTCAGAAGGTAACTTCAACATCCCGCCCTTAAGATGAAGAGTATATGTCAACTACTCCCATCTAGACAGAAGCTGAGTAAATATGGGAGAGTGTAAAGGCATGGTCAACAAATCCGCTAACTGGAGGCACGAAGGAACATGAACTATGATCACTTATCCGTTTGAAATTTTGTCCCAAACTAGATGACAATCCAATTCGATGTGCTTGGTTCGCTCGTGAAAGATGAGATTCGCGACGATGGGGATTGCTGCCAGATTATCACAATGTAAGGTGGCTGGTTGCGGAATGGTAATGTGTAGATCAGCAAGAAAGTATCGAAGCCATGTGAGTTCACAAATCATGGATGCTATTGCTCTATATTTCGATTCCGCAAATGATCTTGACACAGTGATCTATTTTTTTGACTTCTAAGAAACAAGCGAACTTCCAATGAAGATACAAAAACTGATGGTTGATCACCTAGTGTCGGAGCAACTTATCCAGCTAGCTCACAGTAGGCATTGAGCTCGAGTTTGGAGTTGGCAAGGAAGAATAATCATTGTCCTAGGGCGCTCTTCACATACCTGATAACCTTGATCACAGCATTGTAGTGAGGAATGCGAGATGTGTTCATGAATTGACTCAGCATATGCACACTTTGGTTGAGATCTGGTTGAGTATTTGCAGATAAAGAAGCTTGCCAACTAGTTTTTGGTCTAAGGCAGGGTCGTGGAAGACATCTCATTCATCCTTACTGAGCTGGATATTTAGTTCCATGGGCAAATGGGATGGTTTGCACATCAGCAGTCATGTTTCGGCTAGAATGTCTAGAGCAAACTTCCTTTGAGAAAGTTGTATACCTGCTTTTGATCGCCCTACCTCCATGCCAAGGAATATATTTTAGGCTTTCGAGGTCTTTGATTTTATATTCGGTTTCCAGAAATTGTTTGACAGCAGAGATGGAGTTTGCATCTGAACTCATTAGGACTATATCATCAACATAGATGAGTAATGTTGTGAAGGAATTAGCTGTCGACTTGGTGAACAAACTATAGTTGGCTTTAGGCTGGATGAAGCCAAATTCATCCAAGGAGGATGATAATTTTGCATTCCATTGTCGCGATACTTGTCTCAATCCATAGAGACTTTTCTGTAATTTGCATACTTGGGTGGTGCTTGTCAAGGGATGACCCAGAGGAGGATTCATGTAAATTTCTTCATCGAGCTCACCAAAAGGAAGTCATTGTTTACATCGAGTTGTTGGAGATCCCATTCCTTTATGGATGCGATGGCAAGTAGACATTGAATAGATACTGGTTTGGCGACGGGAGAGAATGTGAACCCTTTTGCAATTAAGTGTGTTTTAGCTCATTCTATGGATTCATCGGCTTTAAACTTGTATTTGTAAACCCATTTGCAGTCAGCAGGTTTCTTTTCAGGAGTTAAGTCAACAATGGTCCAAGTCTTGTTTAGCTTAAGATCAGCAAGCTCTTGCTTCATTGCTTCTTGCTAAATCGGGTGTCGGGCAGCTTGGGCGTAAATGGTAAGCTCAGTGTGCAAGGAGACGGAAGTGCTGAATGCTTTGAATTGAGGGGAAAGAGAATTATAAGAAAGAGAGGAAGAGATGGCAAAACGAACCTTTGGAGAGCCTTGCAAGTTGGAGGTCGACTGTTGGGTGAGGAGTGCAGTGGTTTGATCGCAATTGAACTCTTTTAAGTATGCAGGGGCTCTTCTAGTACGGGTGGATTTTCGTAGAATTGGTATAGTGTGTTGAGAGTTTATTGTAGGCGCATGTTCAAGTGTTGATATCGCAAGTGCAGGGTCTTGGGAATTGTGGGGTTGAGGTATGGCGGGTGCATGGTCAAGTGTTGGTGTATGGCGAGAGGATATGTCCAATTATTGTGGGATGGGTGTGGGTTCATATGAGGGCTGAGAGGTATTTAGTAATGTGCATGAGGGTTGTGGTGGTATTTGTTCAACCACGTGAGGATTGGCATTGAGGTTAGTGAGGTCTAGGGTGGGATCCTGTGAGGTTTAAGCCTGGTTTGGTTTGAGAGGGAATATTTATTCATGGAAGACAACATTCCGTGAGATAAAAATTTGATGTGTAGTTAAGTCCAACAACCTATAGCCTTTAACACCATAGGGATAACCCAAGAAGAGGCATTGTCGAGCACGCGGATCAAATTTTGTGCGAGCATGAGTGAGTGTAGAGGCAAAGCAAAGGTTGCCCAATACATATAAATGTAAATATGAAGGTTTGGTGTTGTACAAGACTTCAAAAGGAGATTTATAATTAAGGGTTGGAGTTGGGGTTCGATTGATTAAGTACACAGTCGTTAAGATGAGATCAGACCAGTATGTTGATGAGAGGCCGGATTGGAACTTCAAGGCACGGGTGACATTCAAAATATGTTGATGTTTCCACCCGGCTAATGCATTTTGTTGGGGTGTTGCGATGCATGTGGTTTGATGAAAAATGCCTTTGGATTGGTAAAATGTAGGCGTGTGGAATTCGGGTCCATTATCACTTCGAATGATTTTTACATGGCTTTCGAATTGGGTTTTGACAAGAGAACAAAAGTTTTGAAGAGAGCATCGAGTTTTAGATTTTGCTTTTAGTAAATAAATCCATGTGCACCTAGTGAATTGGTCGACAATAGCAAGGAAATATTTTGAGCCATTGTGTGCTTGGATGGGATTTGGACCCCATATGTCAACTCATATAAGTTCAAAAGGTTTTTTAAACTTTGGTAACAGATTCAGGAAATGATGACTTATGTTGTTTGGCAAGAGGACAAATATTACACGGCCTATGTTCCAAAACAAAGGACTGAATGTAATCTTTGTTATTATCATGCAAAACATGTTGGGTCATGGAATTATGTCCAAGTGATAGTGCCACAATGTAAGCTCATCAAACTTTCTAAGTGCAGCAATGTTTAGAGACTTCAAGTGAAGCAAGGTCGAAAGAATGGAGTGTAAAGTGTTCGGGGCGGGTCTTTGAAGTTGAAAATGATACAAGTTATCACACACTTCACATTGTCCAGTCGTCATCCAAGAGGAAAGGTCCTGGATGTAACAAGAACCCATAAAAAAATGAGACAACAATTAGAATGTGCAGTCAAAGATTTTGCAGAGATAAAATTGAAGGAAAAATCTAGAACCCACAACACCTGTTTGAGAGTAAGGTGAGGAGAGAGGTGAATGTCACCAGTGTGGATGGGAGTGGTGGAAGTGCCATTGGGTAACTTGATTATGTGAAAAACACGGGCAGTGTTGTGAGTGAAAAGGGTGGGGCTACAGACCATGTGTCTGTAGCACCCGTGTCTATAATCCATGACATTGTTTTGGTGGTGTTGTGTGTGAGTGTAGATAAACAAAGAACGTTACCAAACATGGAACTTGAATTAGGGGCAATGGCTTGGGCATGATTGACGGCAGTAATGGCAGCGTCATTTGGTGATTGAAGCAATGCAAGAAGGCGAGTACACTGCTCTTAAGTGAATGGTGAACCATTGGTGACATATTCATGTTCAAGAGACGAGTTGTTAGCATAGGATTTTGCCCTTGAGTTGTTCTTATGTCTAGGAGGAAAACCATGTAGACGGTAACATTTCTCTTTAGTATGTCTCGGAATGCGGCAATAAGAGCAAGTTGGAAGGTTTGGATTGGCCTTGAAGCATGTTTCAAGAGAATGGTCAGGAATATTGCAGTGGGAACAGAATAACTTGTCCTTCTGCACGCTTGATTGGTAGCATTGGTCTGCCACTCTTGTGGCCATGGCTATTGGCGCTAGAGTGGTTTGCTGAAGCTATCGGCGTCGCTCTTCTTGTTGGATGAGAGACAAGTCTTGATTCAAGATAGGGAGTGGGTCATAAAGCAATATCTGGGCTCGAATGGAGTCGTAGGAGTTATGAAGTCCCATTAAAAAGTGCATTACCTTGCTACGATGATGATATTCCATCAATGTTTTTATTGAGCCACAAGTGTAGAGGGTTAATGGCTCATAAATTTTCAGTTCATCCCAGTAGCCCTTTAGTTTATTGTAGTAGGTGCTAATAGAATCAGATTTTAAGATTAGTACAGAGAGATGACCTTTGTGAGCTGGAAAATACATGGGGTATTTTGTATGGAGAAGCGCTCTCGAACGTCGTGCCAGACATCGACTGCAGTTTCAACATGCGCAATGTTCGATCTATGCTCAAGACCAATGGAGTGCTATATTCAGGCGATGATCACGTCGTTACAGCGTTCCCATGGAGCGCAGAGAGGGCTGGATTCAGCAGATTTTGTGAGCTTGTCATCTATGAAACCAAACTTATTTTTTAAATTGAGTGCGCGACACATCATTCTTGCACAAGTGACATAATTCTCGGTGGTGAGGAGCTCAGGAACCAACGACGAGGAGGCACTTTCACCGGGTTGAATGTGGTAAGGACTAGGCTGGGTGGTGAGGATTATTTTTAGTATTAGTAAAGTTAGACATATTTGGATTTGGGGAGTTTTCTGAGTTGGTTTAGGAGCGTTTGGTGTTTGTTTTTGGAGTCATGGCTCTTGTAATAGCTCAAATTTTCTAAGGTAAATTATTTTATGAAAATTACTTTAAGAAAATTTATTTGATGTAATTATTTTCTAGGAAGATAGAGTGTGAGATTTAATTGAAGAATATGAGATAACACTTGGTATTGGGAATTATGCATTCTCAGATTAATCTGTCGAGTTTTCGTGAAATGAACATAAGTTATTCATATGAAGTCCAAATGAGGTGATTCTAATTGGTATGTAATCTTGAGAGATAGATATAAAACTTATATGTTCTAAGTGTTTCGAGATTCAGAAGGGATCAATACTTTATTTGGGAAGAAAGTGGACAGTTCTAGAATGGGCTTAAATGGAACTCGAGTTGGATGAAGTGAACTAATTTGAGGCACGTAACTAATTAGGATTTGGAAGCTAATTGGTTAGTTAGTGTGATAGAAACACAAGGGGAGCCAAAATCTAGTTGATAGGTGACTAAGTGGGTCAGATTTGGCTCTACTCTAACTAAACTAAGAAGTGACCTTCTAGAACTTGTTAAATGGAGACTTAAGGGAGTTATGAAGTAACCAAATGAGTGGGAAAATCTGGAGAGGGGCGTGTGACACAAGGAGAGGGCTGGAGATGGGAGGTGCATATATGGTTAGGTGAAATGCCACCTCACCTTTTATCCCTTTAGCTCACTCCTCAGCCATGAATCAAAATTGGCAATAAAAATATCTCAAATGTGAGCCCTTAGATGACTAATCCAGCTTCAAAGCCTAGGATTTGTGAGGTTTAAGCCTCATCATAAGATATGCTTAGGTGGACACCTCATCACCCATGCAAACAGACAACTAGTGCACCTTAGGGTTTTTCCCTCTTCTCCCCCTCATGTTGGTCGACCACCATCCTATAAATAGACCCTTGAGAGCTTTCTAAGCTCTTTTAGAATGAGAGAACACATTCCTTTTAGAAGATAACTCCAGAAAAACCCTCCCAAAACCCTTAAAGATTTCCTTTGTGAGCTAAGTGATTGAGTTTGGGGAAAAACTTGCAAGAAGTTGATTGGATCCATTCTCTTGAACTTTGAAGAATTTTTAAGTCCATATTCTAGCTTAACTTAAGCATGGAAATGATTTATTGAAGTGATTGAACTATGTTTACTAGTATTGAACTCTTAAGAACATGATTAAGTGACAAAGTGGCATATGAGTAAGGTTAGATTTAAATTGTCATGTAAAAATGTTCAATAAAATTTTAAGAACTTAGATTTAAGTTTTTAATAAACCAAATAAAGTATAGTAAAAAAATTGGTATGTTTTGAGTAGAAAAACCCCTAAAGCCGTGATCTTGCTCAACCATCGCTCGACCTGTGGGTCGAGCGAAGGCAAAATATAACCCCTCGCTAGAGTATCGCTTGATACTCCGCTCGAGCGAGTTCGAACCCGTGACTTTGCTCGATATTCGCTCAACACCCGCTCGAGCAAGTTCCAACCCGTGGCTTCACTTGATGATCACTCGACACCCGCTAGAGCGAGATGCCCTGTTATGCTTAGACTCAGAGTTTTCCTAGATTAAAATCGGTATTCCAAATGGAAAGGGTTATAAGTGAAAAACTTGTATGAATAAAAAATGAACTACTAAAAAGAAAACGATGTATAAGAATAAGTTAGTCACATTGTGACAGTGACGGCGAGACGTAACGCCTGGATGACTGACGTGCCGATAGGGACGGCAATATGTAACGCCTGTTGTGTTATAAGAGTGTGTGGTCTTCACGGAGATAGCGATACGTAACGCCCGTGAGATTGATCTGAATAGCGGGGACGGCAATACGTAATGCCCGCAGTGATATATGTATGTGTTTCGTGTCAAGACGGGAACGGTGAGACATAACGCCCGAAAGGTTGACACGAGACTTATCACAACGGGGACGGCGAGATGTAACGCCCATCAGTGATAAGAAATAATAAGAACTTTTAAAGAACGGTGTAATTCCATATAAGATTACTTATTCAGTTGAGCCAAGAAAGGTACCAGTTAGACAGTGGTCTTATGATGTATATCTTAGGGTAAATTTTCCTAGTCATTTGATGGTGATAATATCATGGTTGCTTTTTCCCTGTTTCTTTTAAGCTACTTATGTACTTACTGAGATTTCAAAGGAAATCTCACTCTTTTGTGGTTCTATATTTTTTTATGCATATCAACTATATACAGGATTCAATGACCAGCCAGGAGAAAGCTCTGATGAAGCAGGAGACTTCAGAGAGTCTTGAGGGACTCTCCGACTATAGTCCTTATATGAACATTTCTTTTGTTTCCTTTGGACCTCCTATCAATAATCAACCTACAGGAGTTTGGAGTTTTGACGTATCCACTTTTGCTGAGGAGAGGCAAAGCACAGGATGGCTGTTTAACATTAGAACTAGATGGCTCGTTATCCATGTGTGGAGTTTACGTGACTCCACAGGTACAACAGCTCCAACAAGACTTTAGTATTTGTATGAATAGGTTTTGCTATGGGAGAGAATTCCCTGAGGTCAAGAAAGAAAATGAGTGAAGTGAAGGAGAGTCTTTTGGAAGAATGTAATATATTTTTTAGCTAACTTGCTACCATTTGGGCCTTGTATATGTAAAAAGGTACAATGTTAATCTATTAATGAATGACGTGAATGTTGTAAGTATATTTTCCATGTGATTTTTAGAAAGTTTTATATCTAAAACCAGATCCGCTGTGAATCACATGATATATGCATTTTATTCTTGTCAAGTACGAGAGTGAGTAACCAAGTGTTACTTATCCAGACACATTAATTTACGTTAAATCCCAGACGTAAATTGGAGGCGTCACAGCTCTAGTACCATGTTGAAGGATGTGCAGAGCATAGTGGAAGAAAAAATAACAGAGACAGTAATGAAGAAAAAGTGATTTTGTTGTATTAGGAGTGCTGAAATGCATGCTATGTCCTGCTATTTATATACAACGAATGAGACAAAAGAGAATAAAGAATATGCTATATGCTTTACAGATCATGATATTAGTCCTAAAAATAGAGAACATTTTCCTATTGATTTCCAGGGCATCTCGTGATTGGCTTGTCTGGAGGAATTGTAGGAGCAGCAACTTGAGTTGTTTAAGGAGGTAACTTCAACACTCTCCGTCTCCTCCAAAATTCAAAAACATCTGTGTTTTTCTTTATACATTTTCTCTCTTGGTTTATTTTTGGGCCATTTTAAGAAATGATTCTTGAAACTTATAGTATTATTTTGACTAAATTACTACTGTGAACAATGGTGACGAACAACTCCCAACTAACGAAACTAAATACATTTTTACAAGAAGATTTTGGGATAGGAATCTTTGGGTTGAGATTGGGTGGGATTTGGAAAATGGTGGTGATTTCTCCTGGAAGATGAGAAGGGGGGGGGGGGGGGGGGGGGACTTCGTCTGGGTCTACTTTGGTTGTTGATCAGGTGTATGTTAGTATAGATTAAACACTGTAAATTTTTTACGTGTCATCGTCTCATTGGAAGGTTGCTTTTTAACATCAACATCCGGACCATTTTCCAACTTTTCTCATGTTAGAAATGTGATATCTGAAAACATAGATTCGTAAAGAATGAGATTTACGCATCTTTCAAAATTAATAGAAATCTTATATGATTGTTTCACTTATTAACAACTCCTATAGAAATTATTTATCTTTTCCAAATTTTCCAATATGTATTCACTTCAAATATATAAAGTTATTTAGGACGAAACGTTTAAAGGAAATAAAACTTCTAGGAATAAAAACTAAACACAGCCTTCTTTTTTCTTTCATGTCTTAAATATTAAACTATATATCTTGTTCGAAAAATTTTATTTATTTATTAGTTGGTACCAATTAAAGCATATTCTTTTATCTCTATGGGAAAAATGATTTTCACTCCTATAAATAGATCTTAAAAATGATCAGAATAGAAAATAAATACTAACATTAATCGATATTTATTTGTACATATGGCGTAGATAAAAACAACAAAAGTATATGTAAAAGTTACAGCTTCAATTTTTTATATAAATATAATTTATATAATTAAAGAAAATTTGTCTAGGATACTTTTAACCATTTAAAATAAAAAGGAACGTGGATCATCATCTTTCAACGAGGGAATTAGACTGAATTTGGATGTTGAATTAAGTTTATATGAGTTGAATTTTTTTTTAGTAGTATTGAGTTGAGACTTGAGACCATAGAATAAATTTTATTGAGTCCACTTAAGATATATTTATATGTGTTTAAATATTAAAATAAATTTAGATAAATTTATGAAAATTTGAAAAAAGTTATCGGTCTCGCATATAAAGAAGTATAGAGTTGACAAAAGTTGTGAGCTATATGTGTGAAAAAATTTTAAAATGTGAGGGGTTTAGTAATTTTAAAATTTGGTATTTAAATGTTAAAGTCAATTTAAATTAGATTAAGCTGAGTTTATTTGAATGTAATCTAATAACCAAATAACTAATAAGGTTAATATTCCAGCCCAAAAAAGAATCCAAATTTTTTAGGGACATTTGGAATCCCTTCACTTATGAGTTATTTGGATATATGAAACCTTTCAATTCAATTATTTTATTTAATTATTATAATTTTTTTTTAATTTTTATATAAAAATATAATAGATAATTCATTTTTAAAATTGTTAAAATAAAAATAATATTATAATAATATTTTATTTAATTTTCATCTTATCTTAATTTACTATTCAAACCTTTTCTTAAACTCTTTCACGAAAAATAAATTTTATAATTCACAAAAATTGTAATAGGATGCCCACAGTCAAACGTCTCGTTTGCTTTAAAAAACAATTGTTATTGGATATTCTTGTTATAAACGGAGTCGGCAGCCGCCCCCCTTGGCCCACCACTAAATTATGTGAATGACCCCACCACTATTATTTTAAATCTGCATAGTGACTTGCATAGTGACTTGCATAGTAACTTGCATAGTAATTTCAACGCCTATAAATATGGGCTTCAGTTGTAATGAAATTCATAAGAAAATATAGAGAGAGAAAGAAAGTTTTGGTTCTTAAGAGTTTTTTTTTCTCTTGCAATAGTAGTAGTTTTCTTTTTAGTTTTATAACACGTTATCAGCACGAGATTCTACCGATACTGAAGCTAATGGTCTTCTATTTCAAGTAAGTTTTTCAATATATTATTTGCAGTCCTTGAGATAAATATTAAAGGTAATATTGCTGAATATTACTTGATAAAATTTTATTTTTATTCTCATGATAATGTGAATATATTTATTAAATTCACAGATTTATTTTTGTAATATAATGTCAAATATTGAGATTTATTACTATTGACATTTCTGAAAAATATTATTTATCCAGATCCTTGATGAGATCTATTTGGATATGATGATGAACTTGAAAGATACATTTATAGAAGGAATTCATGTGTCCCTGAAGGACCGTGCTGTGTATCTCATGATGAAAGATCATCATACTGTGTGAAATAAATTAAGAGAGTGATATAAGCACCAGAAGATGTAATCCTCTCAAAGGATCATTATGATTTATTGCACCTGAAATTGCAAGATTTTAAGAGTGGTATTGAATATTCTGCACTCTTTAAAACCAGCTCAATATTAAAATTATACAGTGAAAATGTCACTGATGATGATATATAAAAGAAGACATTATTTTTCATACCTCGAATGTGCTCCTGCAGTAGCAATATCGAGAGTGAAAGTTCAACAAATATTCTGAACTTTTATTTTGTCTTCCAGTGATTGAGCTAAATAATGAGTTTTTGTTACACCAGTTACGTCCTATTAATGATATTAAATCTACACAATTCCCAGAAGTGAACGGGAACTAAGGACGTAGACGTGGTAGAAAAATTATAGAAGTGTTGGTCCCAAAAGTGACAACACTAAAAATGATAAAAATATATCGTATCACCAGAAGTGATCAAACTCAGAGAAGGGTAAAGGCTCTCAGAATAATTCTTCATAAAAGATGAAAATGTTTGTCATAGATGAAATATGACTAAACAGTAGTCACGTACCTGTTGTACGGTCAAGCATTTGATTTATTTATACTAAGTTTTTATATATAAGCTTATTAATATTTCATTATGTTTTGAAATAATGAAATATCGGTGCCTGAAGCACGACAGGAAATTATTTGGGATAAAGTCCTGTTTAAATTTGATCCTCTTACAAATAAATGTGAACCAGAAGTTCAGAGGATTATTTATCTGCAAAATGTTGCAAATTAATTACATGATGTATTTACTGACACTAAAGGTGTTGTAAAATCATATATTACTGCTGTTAATGCTTAAGCAGGAATTGAAGTCCCTGAAGGACGAGTTGTTAAAACAGAAATAAATGAGTCTAAGATACACCTGAAGCGTTGAAGACTTATTGGTGCACAAGAAAAATAAAAATCGGTGCTCATGAAGAGACTGTATTTTCTGTACAAAATATAATCCTCCTGAAGAGAAAATCTCCTGAAGAGGTAACTCCTGAAGAGGTAACTCCTGAAGAGGTAACTCCTGAAGAGTGTAACTCCTGAAGAGTATAACTCCTGAAGAGAAAACTCCTGAAGAGTATAAACCTCCTGAAGAGGAACCTCCTGTAGAGGTGTTTCATGAAATGTTTTCCCCTGGAGAGGAACAAAGAGATCTCAATACATTTCATGAGTACTGGAAAATTTATGGATAGAAATAAAACTGTTGTCGACAACATATATGATAACACTTGATATTACCAGAAGTAATGAGCCAAAAACCGTCGAAGAATGTCGACGTAGAAATGATTGGCCAAAATGGAAAGCAGTTATTAAAACTGAATTAAACTCGCTAGTGAAGCGAGATGCATTTGGACCTGTTGTCCAAACACCAAAGGGTGTAATATTTGTCAGATATAAGTGAGTATTTATACGAAATCGTAATGCAAAATGAAATTATGCGGTATAATTTGTCGCACAAGGTTTCCTGTAGAAACCCGAGAGCAATTATGAGGAAACATATTTCCTTGTTATGAATGCAATCACATTCATATTTTTAATCGATTTGGTTATTGCAAAAGGATTAGATATGCAGTTAATGAATGTGGTCACTGCATATTTATAAGCATCATTAGATTATTACGATACTTGAAGCATCTAATCCAAGTACATTTAGGAGTATGTACTTTATAAAGCTTCAAAGATCTTTATATGGGTTAAAGCAATCCAGACACATGTTGTATAATTGAATCAACGAGTATTTATTGAAAGAAGGATTTAAGAATAATCCTATATGTTCATGTGTTTTATCAGAATCTGGATTCGTCATTATTGCAGTTTACGTTGATGATTTACCTTGTTAGAACTCTTGAAAAGATCACAAGGGTTACTATAAATTCAAGGAATGCATTTGAAAAGGAAAAATCTTATTATTCAATTCATAGATGAGTTACAAGAATTTGAGACTTCTAGCCTCATCTCTCAAATGCATTTGCTTTTCATAAAGCAACGTACCATCCTTATCTAAAGGATTAGGCAGTCGAAATGAAGAGGCAAGTAAGGATTTTAAATCCTTATTCTCCTGTTTTAAGTCTGCAATTTTTTTGTCAGACTCTTGAACGAGTCGTTGAAGTACAGAAACCTTCTCGTTAAGCTCCTCAATCTCACGATTTTTGGATTGTAATCGGTTGGAAAATCCAACAATAGAGGAGGAGTATCGGGTGCCGAGAGTCACCAGCTCATAAACAGCTTCACGATCTGACTTATTAGCCAGATCATTTGCTTGCTGCAGCATTGCACTTGCGGAAGATGCAGGATCAACTTGTAATTGAGGTGAAGGATACCTCATATGTTGATTGTGAGAAATAGTAAAAGGAAATTGATGAGCCATTGAAAAATTGTAGAATAAGAATACAAATACAGATGAATTATAGATATGAGAAGAAGATTTGATGCGTACTAAATGAAACTAAAGACGGTTCTTATAGAATTGGAAATAAGAACAAGACAAACCATCATCTCTTCAAATCTCACTTTACAAGATATGCTGGATGCATAATTTCAAAAGCCAGCGAGATTAATTACAGCTATCCCTATTTTCTTGTAAACGCTGAACCTCTGCCGTTAGCTGCTGTTGTTGACTTTGTATCTGAGCTCTTTCTCGTTCCAGCTCTTCTACTCGTGTTTTCAGGTCAAGAGAATACCAGTCTACAAGTTTCTTCAACTCCTTGTTATCTTGTTTTAAATCTTTATTTTTTCTATCTTTAGTTGCAAGCGTTTGATGCAACTCAGATATTTGATTTTTAAGATGATCAACCTCACTTGTTCTCGCCAATAGCCTCTGTGACATGGTTGTAAGAGAAGCAGCATATTGAGCACTGAGGGTTCTTGATGCTGCAATAATTTCAGGATCAGATTTACTAGATAGATATATCTCTGCTCCTATCATGGTGTTTACAGCCTCAGGAGAAAATATAAGTGGTCGAGGTATAAAAGGTTCGTGGTTTAAATCTGGGACATTAGAATTTCTATCAGACATAATATTGTTCTGGATGAACAACAACTGAATCTATGAGGAATGCGAGATCTTTTTGCTGGAGTAAACCAATGGTAAAATTGGTTATATTTAAAACAACAACCCGAAGCCTTCAAATCTCTTCAAGATCTCGTTTGTCCACAATGTCAAGCGGATTTAATTTTCCGCCGAACCGATAATATTAAATCTCAAAACTTTTACAGCTTTTATCATACATAGATGGTTTCCAATATTATTTCCGCCGTATATAAACAAGTTCTTCCTAATAACGCCGAATGAGGGGGAGAAAATTTTACATGAAAATATTATCATACTCTCTCTAATGCATTATTTAGTTGGAGATCGTGTTTGAATTCTTAACTTGTTATATATACTGAAATCATATCTGCTTATTACTTGAAACACTAACGCATATTATCAGGAGGAGTTTAAGTATTACTGCAGGTATCAGATTTCTATTAAGTTTGTCAACCAGATATTATTTTTCATCTTCAAATCATTCAGAGATTATTGCAATTCATGAAACAAGTCAAGAGTATATTTGGCTGAGATCAATGACTCAACAATTTTATATGAAGATAATGCTACTTGTATCGCTCAAATCAAAGGAGAATATATCAAATATACGATCAAGTGATAATCTGGCAGATTTATTCATGAAGACATCACCAACTGCGACATTCAAGAAAATTGTGCAGAATATTAAAATGTGAAGACTCAAAAACTATTGTCATGCACTTTCCAGGGGGAGTAAAGGTCCTGAAGACTTGTGCTGATTGTACTCTTTTTCCTTCGTTAAGGTTTTATCCCATTGGGTTTTCCTTTGCAAGGTTTTAATGAGGCAATCTTAAAGCACTTGTGGATACATAAAGAGACTGTACTCTTTTTCCTTCGCCATTGGTTTTTCTTCCCACTGGGTTTTTCCTTGGCAAGGTTTTAACGAGGCAGATTCTTTATGGGTGGTCATTCAAGGGGGAGTGTTATAAACGGAGTCGGCAGCCGCCCCCCTTGGCCCACCACTAAATTATGTGAATGACCCCACCACTATTATTTTAAATCTGCATAGTGACTTGCATAGTGACTTGCATAGTAACTTGCATAATAATTTCAACGCCTATAAATATGGGCTTCAGTTGTAATGAAATTCATAAGAAAATATAGAGAGAGAAAGAAAGTTTTAGTTCTTAAGAGTTTTTTTTCTCTTGCAATAGTAGTAGTTTTCTTTTTAGTTTTATAACAATTCTTAAATTATTTTATTATTATTCATAAACAGTTAATATTATATCTCTTGGAAGTGCATATTAGTCCTCATTCGGCTAGACTTGATCCACCTTGCCAAGGCCCAATGACCAAATAACCAGCAAATGATAAATGAGAAGAAGACTAGGACCGGGTTAGGAAGATGGGACAATGTTCACACTATCATCTCTCAACTCAAATAATTTATAGGAGCCACGTCACATAAAATGCCAATATAAATTGTAGGCAGGAAGAGAATTTGTCCCAACAACATACTCAGAAAGATCACATTTCATCGCCTATTGTAAGAGACATAATCTAAGGAACCGATGGGAATAGTAAAATTAAACACGACGGCATGACACCTAGATTAGTCGACGGACATCCTAGACACAAAAGAAAAGGAAAAAAAAAAAAGCCCTAGGCAAAAGTGAGGGATATAAAAAACCTAAATACAAGTAAAATTCTTACTCAAGTATTCATAGTTAACTCTTTCTAAAAGATACACTAATTTTGGTGCAAGAGGCGTCACCAACTTATGGAGCCGTCACATTTCTTGTATTGCAAGTTGATTGGATTTGTTGTTCGGATTGCAAAATAAGTTATTAATATTATTATTATTTATGGAGCCATCACATTTCTTGTATTGCAAGTTGATTGGATTTGTTGTCCGGATTGCAAAACAAGTTATTAATAATATTATTATTTATAATTTATCTAAAAAAATTAAAAATCGAAAAAGAGACTTGTAATAGATTGATTCGATGAGTTTGAAATATATATATATAAAGGGACGTTGCGGCAATAGCAATAGTCTTGTTAAAATATTTCTTTTAAAAAATATAAATTTATACAATTTTCAAAAAAAAGTAGTGATATTTAATCAATATAAAGAGAAAAAAGTAAATATTGTTACTTTTTTTTTCTATTTATGAATAATAATCTTCTAAAAGTCTTTAAATTAAAAATTTTAACAAGATCATTGATACTCTTACGTCGTTAACTACCTCTTAAATTTTAATGATAGTAAATTGGCTTTTAAAAGAAATTATACCCTTTAAGTTTTAACCTTATAAAAAAAAATCTATACATAAGTCTCTACATCATATATTATATAGTTTTTAGAATAATTTTTTTTTATAAATATTTAATTTATAAATAATGATTAGAGAATTTAATTATTTTTAAAAAATAAATTCTGAAAAAATTGTAAAAAATAAATAAATAAATAAATAAATTGAATTGAGTATGGCGCGTGAACTTGTATCTAACAAAACTCTAAAATAAAAGCTGTTAGAGAAAATTGTACAGGCCCTTACTTTTTTGTCAACTACCTTTCCCGTTACGGCACGCTTCCCATTTTTTATTTTTAATACAGGAGCGAAAAATCTGGTTCTAATTTCTCAGTGACTACTACTGGTTATATTTTATTTTCTCTTAATCAATGAAGACATTGAAATAAAATTAAGATGATGAAACAATGAGATGGAGATCTTGACAAAAAAAAATTTAGGCGATGTAAGCATAAAGAATAATAATAGATATAGGCCGGTTTGGATTCGGAATTTAAATAAGTTGAATTGAGATGAGGTGAATTTTAAAAATTAAATAAAATATTATTATTATTATTTTAAAAATTAAAAAAATTATATTAAAATTTGAACCAAAAATGTATGAGAATATATACTTTTTTTATGAGAATTTTAAAAAATATAATAATAAATTTGAGATAAATTGAGACCAACTCAAAATCTAAATAGACTTGATAAATTGAATCCGAACTCTAATTTTATAGCTGACGTAAAAGCATCTTTAATAATAGATTAGATAATAGTTAAATTCATCTTATATTTATTTATTACAAAAGAAAAAATAGCTTAGCCAAAATCAAAAGCTACAGTAGCTTCAAAAATCAGATCAATTTTGGTAGGTTTTTTTCATTAGCCAAATCTTTATATTACTTTATTATTATTTTTCTTTATCTTCTTCTCTATATTAGTCAAAAATAAGAATTCTTAAATAAGAATTAAATTAGATTATAATTAATATATAATAGGTAGAATGGTAAAATATAATAAAATTTAAAAAAATTAAAATATTAAAGTAATATTATTTTATTACTATATAATTAAGTATTTAATTTAATATAAAAATCGTATGGGAATTGAATGGTAAAATTCATTTACTCATCAAATAATAGAAAAACTAAAGACAAAATCATCTCTTATTAGCTAAAACATAGATTTGACTTTAGCTAATTTATTGAGAGTACGCTAAGAGGAGAATTCGCTAAGAGAAGTAAGTTTTGACATATCCATTTCTTTTACAGATATATTAGAATTAGAATTTTTAATATTATATAAAATATAAATTAAATGACACAATGAAATTAATTAAAAAATAGTATTTTATTCAATTTATCTCAATTTAATAAGGCTCATTTCGACATCTGAACGCGACTAATGTTGCCGGCCTAATATTTCTAGGAATTCTAAATCCTCAGGAGTATATTAATACCTATAAATTCAAGAAGAATTAAACCTTCTAAGACTGCTTGGTACGATTTGCCCAAAAATGATCCTCCCATAATTCCACCTGTTTTATGGAGCTTTCTTTTCTCTTCAAAAAGGCATGAAGAGACGAGGCATCATATGGAGGCGGCATAGTGCATGGGCTTGAATATGTGGGGCCTTTTACCATTGATTCCATTAAGAATTTCTTCTGCAATCCTTGTGCATGGCAAGCCATTGTCTCTGCACAGAGTTCAACGGCATTTGATCTAGGTCTAACGGGCTTGAATTTCAATAGCTTAGCATACTCATTCAATAGATGAAACATGTAATCATACACATATTCCATCTTCAACTCCTCTTGAACGAACTTACTGGCCGCCTTCCCAATTCCTTGCGCCTGAATAATCCAAGAATAATTAAGCGCAAATTATTATTAAGAGAGGTATGAAACATGCAATCAAAGTTGACACAAAAATGGACTGAAAATTCAAGTCTTCCTGGCGGTTATATCCTTTACATGCACCATGAATATTCCTTATATGTATGTACACGTACGAGGGATAACGTAAAACTGAAACAAAAAAAAATTTCAGTTAAGGACCCGTTTGTATTAAAGAGTGAGTTAATCTGCTTAATTCATCTCTATTTTATTATTATATTTTTTTAATTTCTCATACAAAATATAAATTTTAATACATATTTTTCAAATTTCTATATACATTTTTCAAATTTTAATATACCTTTTTCAAATTTCAATTCAATTTTTTTAAATTCTAAAATAATTATAATATTTAAAAAAATTAAATTCATATCAATTTATTATATTTCTAAAATTTAAATCGGCCTAAGAATTAAAACATATTACGAATTAAAGAACTTATAAAATGATCGCATGATTTGACATAATCTGCTCATCAACAAGCTCAAGTATTTATAATAAATAATAATATATATTATACCTTTTGTTTGTGGGTTTTGCCCCATTCGACAGCAAAAGCAATAGATCTGCACTTGTCATGATCCCTTGTAGGCCAGTAGTGGTGCAGTGGCATCAAACTTCTGGTGAAGAAATCATGATAGTGGGGCTTTACCATTAAGCTAACAGAATCGCAGGCAAGAATGTACTTTTCACTCACAGACCAGGCAATGCCCTCCATATAGATCTTATACCTGCATATATATATATATATATATATATATATATATATGAATGATAGGAAGAAACGAAGATATATCGTAAAAACGTAAACAGAAATGATATTTGCAATTTTCAAGTTTGTAACTCTCCAAACTCTTTTTTTCCATAAATAATTTTGAAATTCATATGAAGAAGTTATAATTTTAATATTATATACCACTTCTTTTTATTTTAAGTAAGTGTAGAAAATTAAAAATGATAAATATAGTCATACAATTACAAACGACATGCAGTCGTTTTGAAAAAAAAAATGAATATATATAAAATCTACATAAAAAATATTATTATTATTTTTTAAAACGACTAGACGTCATTTATAATTTCACAACTATACGTAGCATTAATCATTAAAAATATATCTAACATTATTTAAAAATAAAAACTGCAACTACAAACTCGTGCCACCCACAATAATAGCAGAAAGGTAGTGGGGATTTTTAGTATTCAGTACCTATGAGTGCATTGGCTAGCCAAGTCTGAGTTCTTATACCCTTCCCGCGATTCTCGCTTCCAATCCTGCAAATGGGTATGTAAAGTAATATATAAGGGAATGTTGCCACCTAATTTGTGTTGCTATCACTTCAGTCCAAGTGATAACACATCTTTTCTCTTCTTTATTATAGATATATTCCTCTCTTTACCAAAGGGAAAATGATTTGTACAACTCCTTAATTTAATAACTTGTCGGCTTTTGATTTTTGATTTTTTAAATCAAAATATAAATTATTGATGAAAATTATTCTATGATGAGATTGAAGGTGAGAATTTGGTGTGTAAACTCTAAAATTAGGCCCAAATGCAGCTCTTTTCTTTTATTCGTTCCTTTGATCGGTTCATATTCAACTCACAAATAATATTAGTAGGAAAAAATAAAGAGAAACATAGAAATTAGTTACCTGGACATATATGCGAGCATTCCAATCCTGAGTATCCGAGACGTTACATTTGAGGAGCTGATGCCTCGATAGAGAAACCAGCGGATTACCCTTCCAGTATGCATATGGTTCCCTATCCATCCATCTTTTCTTCTTGTTTCCTTCTTCTATCTCCTTCAACAATATTTCCCAAGGCTTTATATTGATCTCAGGCCTACACAACCGTACATACATGGCGCCATTGAATCAAGGACTTTAAAAAAAAAAAAAAGGAAATTAAGGACTTTTTAAATCATTTTTATTAACTCCCCAAAAATGTTTATTTACATGTTTTTTCATGTAACATTTTAAATGTAACTTCCATATTGAAAAGAATAACAAAAATAGGTTATAATAATCTTACCATCCCCAAAAGGACCAATCTGGGAAAGGAATATCCAGTGCATCATCAGCCCCACAATAGCGAAAGAGGGGAGGCGGGCACGTGGCATTGGGCCCTGGATAATTGCTTTTCCTGATCGTCGGCGTATCGCGACAGTCAAACATAAGCTCCAAGTTTGGGACTTTCCCGGGATACCTACGTAGCATCTGTAAGATCCCCCACAGCGTAAAAACATCTCTCGTCTGAAACGCCCTACGATACTTCTCCACGTACACCTTCCCCTCCACTATTATCAGCCTAAAAGTGGTTGTCGTTTTAGCTCTCTCCAACATCTCCCTTGTGATCCCTGTGTTGGCCCATGGCCGTAGATCTTCGTGGATCCAGCGGAAGTAGTCTGGACACGTGGGGGCTGATGAATATTGCTGCTGATCGTGACTTTCTTTGGGGTCGAGGATGGTTGGGTAGGTAGAAGGACAAGTTTGTGTGTGGTTGTAGGCTGGACAATCGAGTGGGATCTCAATTTGTTTCGAGGCATTACTAGTGGTACTGCTCGTTAAACTCTGTGACGAGGAACAAATTAATGTCTTTAGCACCATACTTTTTTAATTAATTCTTATTAATGTCTATGAAATCTCAAATTGGTAACAAATTGTCCAGAAAAGAAAAGTTTTTAAAGTAGTTAATTAATCACAAAAAAGGATAATTAATAACAAAAGACAATAATTAATAATATTTGCTTAAATCCCCACCCAAAGACAAACCAAAATATTTGGGTCATTTTTAAGGTCATGAAAAAATATATTCATCATCATTATGTAATTTGTACTATAATCTAATTAATGTCACATTATGAGACAATAAAAAGATGATCAGAATTAAAATAATGAATAGTATTACTTCTCGTGTAGGGGTTGCTACGTACTAAGGCAACCTTCCAATGGAAACGAAGATGGCTTGGAACCTCAACCAAAATGGTCGGACCAACCACCCCTTTATGTGTCTACGACTGCCCCTACCAACCCCACTGTTTCTTTCTGAGAAACAGAAAAAACAGTCTATCCATTCTTACATTCTAAGCAGTTGAGTTTGGATTCGGGGTCCCCCAACTTTAGTGATCATTATATGAATATATAATATTTGGAAAACAAAAAATAAAAAACCCCCGAGGATTCCAATTGTCGAGTTTGGCAGGCATCATGGCATATATATATTGATATTCATGACAAAAAAAAAGTTTCGTAGATGAGCAATAAAACGAGGCCGGGAATAGTGAAACTTACATGAGCGACGTGAGAGAGGTGGGTGAAGACAAATGAAAACCCTAGGAGGAAGACAAAGGAGAGTAAGATACAAGAGGATCCAGCAGCTGACTTCATATACGATCGCCAGTTCATGCTTTTGAAACCAGTATAAAGCCGCAAGTACTCCTGCCATGGCAGCTTACTGATGATCTGAAACCTCTTCATATATATATATATATATATACGATATTGGGGCAGAAGAAAAACACACACACAAAACACGTCAGGCCAAGCTTCCTCGACAATATTCCTGGCCTACTCTTTGGTTGATTAGAGAGCTTTCCAACGAGAAGTTTTGAGTTGGTCTCGGAAGCCAATGAATCTGATCTTCTTAACTTGGGTTTTGTTGATGAATTGCATGAAATTGTGTAGGAAGATATCTGCGGACAAAAATGAGATACAATTTTAGCTGATCTGGCTTGAAGACTTGATCTGTTACAGTTCTTGTGACAGGCCGAGCAGGAAATGGACTTGATGGAGAAAAATACAAGATGGTGGATGAATTAGCGTCAAGATCGAGAAAGATTCGAGAGAAGAGGGAAAAAGAAAAAGAAAAAGAAGAAGAGAAAGAAACAAAGAAAATGGAAATGACACAAAACTCTCTGCGGGTATACTCGGAAACGCAAGAAAAAGAAAATGGCGGAGGGAGGAATGGAAATTGAGAGGAGAGAAAGTATGTGAGGCGCAATTAAGAGGTGGGGATTATATATATGGTAGTTAAGCCAATAAAAAAAATTAAGTGGGATGATTAAACATTTAATCTTGACTTGTTCATGGTCTTTTCTGGGTTGGCCATTTCAGTCCCTTCTTCTTTATCTATTTGATCTAAATTCTACCTTGTAATTATTGGTATCGATGTTTGTTGGAATTTTGATGCCCTCAATATTACTAGTCTTCCGTATCTTTAGTTTTGTTAATAACATTATCTTCCTCTTCAAGAAGAATGAATTGTTTCCTCTCCATCCATTAATTAATATGTATTTTAATTGTAAACTATATTAATCAGTAATATATTAAGGATTAATTTAAAGAAATAAATAAAATATTGATCACGAGGATCAAATGAGTTTTGTTTGGTGGAGAAATGAGCTGGAAGACTATCGTCTACGCCCATTATGATCAGTTTATTGTGTAAGTAGTGGTCATTTCAATTTCTAATTCTTTTTTCCATTTTCCCGATACTATCGTGTGCAATGGTGCAAAATCAGGATCTTTTAATAATTTAATTCTTTTCTATCTGTGTATGTGTGTATATCTATATATATCTATATATATATATATATTTTTATGCATACCTATCTATATTAAACCATATCAAATTTAATAGGAAAATAGAACGGCAGGGACAATTCAATTGTCATTAATATCTCATTTCTTTCTATCACGTTACTACTGATTCTTAAGCACACCATGACCTAGCTATATTTATTTTTCAAGAAAAATGATAAACTTATAATATTCATTTTATAAATATCTTATATATTGCTCTGCCTTAATGAGAGCTAATTATATAAATTTAAATTCTTTTTAATATAGTGATGTACATATATTTTTTATTGTGAAATAATTGCGTGGGAATTCATCCATAACTCAAATTGATCATATCCTGATAAGTTGCCAAGTTTTTATAAGCCGTTGACGTTAGTCTAACCATTCAGACCAAGCTGCTGAAACACACATGCATGCGAGTCACGAAAATTGTGTAAACGGGCATCACGAGCATCGTGTTTTGTGAGTGACAAGCCTTGGTTCTTTAGCCATTAATTGTTTGGATAGATAGAGTCTTGATCCTCCTCAATTAAACTTATTGCTTCAATTTGTACCGCTCGAGTTGATTCAGACCAAGTTGTATCAGAGTAAAGCTGATAAAACATGATGCACGACATGTGTTCGTGTAAATACTTCAAAGGAGGTTTTATCATTCTTAGCAAAGCTGTAAAAACAAAATTCTTTCTCGATTACATTTATGGCCTTTTTTTTTATCTAAATTTATACAATTCAATCAACAGCGAGCTATGATGAGAATATAGACTTGGGACCACATATAATTACACATTACCAAAATATGTTATTTGGAATCTTGTGGAATAATTCTAAACTCTTTTAGGCTATAGGAGATGATGCTGTGCTAAGTCCGTGCACCGCAATTGTGAGAATCCTTATGACTTTGATTAGTATCTTATCGATATGGTAGCATTCTTTGCCTTAATATCCCCCTCGATTCAAGCATCACAGGAAAAATTGTGAGGCTTGAGCATACATTATAATAAAACTACTTATATATAGCCAACAATTTATTCCTACCAAAATGAGTCATTTTTCGCAACAAATAGCCATATTTTCTGCAAATAATTCTTCATGGATACTAATTTTTCTTGTAGTGATAATTGATAAAATCTTGCTTATGACAAAAGTTTAGCAAGTATATTTGCAATTTGATCTTTACTACAAACAAAGGAAACTTGTAGTGCTTTAGCTGCCACACAATCTCTAACAAAATGATAATCTAATTTAACATATTTAGTACGTGCATATAAAATAGGATTTATAGTTAAGTAAATAGTACCTAAATTATCATACTATAAAATTGGTGGATCAGTAAGAAAGATGCCAAGCTCCTTTAAGAGAGATTGAACTTAAAGAAGTTCACGTCCAGTATTCACAACAACCTTGTATTTGGCTTTAGTAGAAGACTGAGCAATGGTGGGTTATTTTTTAGAACCCCACGATATAAGTTGGGAGCAAAAATACACGCAAAAGCCTCTTGTGGACTTGTGATCACAAGACAACTAGCCCAATCAGCATCAGAAAATGCAAATAATTTTGGAGAAACAAAAGGACCAAAATGCAAGCCAAAATTACGTGTGAGATTCAAATATTGAAGGATTCTTTTCACAACTTGCCAAAGAAGAAACATAGAAAGTGAATAAACTAACAACTCTTGTTAATAGCATAGGAGATATCTGGCTATAGAAAGGCAAAATATTGAAGGATGCCAACAACACTTCTGTATAGATGGGGGGGATCTTCAAATGAAGATTCTTCAAGTGTAAATAGTTCAATAGAAGGAGACATTGGTGTGGAAACAGGTTTTGAGTTGTGCATATTTGTGCACACCAATATATATATATATATATATATTTGGCTTGTGAAAGAAACAATCCATTAGAGTTTCGAGAGACTTCTATACCTAAGAAATAGTACAGTAGGCCTAAATCCTTAACATGGATGAAATTGCTAAGAGCAGTAATAAAATTTGAGACAAGAAACATGCTTGAACCAGTAACAATAATATCGTCAGTATACACCCAAACATACAAGCAATCAGATGAATTTTTCTGGATAAACAATGATGAATATGACTGAGAGTAATGGAATCCAAATGAGATCAATTTATTAGTCCACTTAGAAAACCATGCCATAGGGGCTTGTTTGAGCTCGTAAATGGATTTTTTAATTTGCAAACATAAGAGGAAAAATCAGAATTTACAAACCTTGGAAGTTGTTGCACGAAGACATTTTCTTCAAGGTCCCTGTGCAAAAATGCGTTCTGGATGTCCAGCTAATGCAATGGCTACCGTGAAGCAACTGTAAGAGAAAGTAAGAGTTGATTCATTACTGACTTGACCACATGACTAAATGTCTTTGTATAGTCAAGACTGGTTTGTTGATAGAACCATTTGGTCACAAGACAAATTTTGCAGCATTCAAGAATTCCATTGGCTTTTCATTTGGTCTTAAGGACTTAGAGCCAAGAACATTAAGACCATATGAGGAAGGGACTAACTCCCAAGTATGATTATAAATGAGGGCTAGGAACTTGGAGTCCATAACCAAACGCCATTACGAAAATTTATAGGCTTTAAAAAAATATATGGGTTCTTCAGTAACAGTTTAGAGGAAGAAAGAGTGAAGGATGCCAAAAGTTTTGGATGGGACCAAGGGATGGTGCCATCTGACCAAGTAAGATGACGATGGTTATTGGACTTGGAGCGTGTGACCATGGGATGGGAGGGTTAAGGTGCTGAGGAGGGAGGTGTCGTCGAAGAATATAAAATGAGAGAGCTAGGGTTTTAGAGGTTTCGAGAATGATTCAACAAGGAGGAAGAATGGATGGGTTCAAGTGATGAATTCGAGTTATGGGTAAGAAATGGGCTAGAACATGAAGTGGGAAGTGGGATTGAGAGATAGCATGAGGTACTGAGTAAATGCATTTGGGCTTGAGTTGCGTGAGGGGGTTGGGCTCAAGTGAGATTGTGAAGGGATATTAGGAGTGGTGTTGGGAGGGCGAGATATATAAAATGGAGGAGGTGGGCTAGATACATGAATTGGACTGAGTTGCGAGGAACAACCAGGTGGGATAGAGTTGTGTGAGATGGGGTGGGAAAAGGGGAACATGGATTTATCAAAGATAACATCACGGGATATGTATGTGCGGCCTATAGGTAAGTGCAAGCAATTATAACCTTTGTGATCAGGTGTATAGCCCACAAAAGCACAAATTTGAGGCCTAAAATCCATCTTATGTTAATTAAAAAGTCTCAAATTAGCCAAGAAGGCGCACCAAAAATACGCAAAAATTTGTAATCAAGAGATTGATGAACAGTATTTGGAAAGGAGACAAGTTAAGAAGAATCGTCGTGAGCATTCTATTAATTAGGAAACAACAGTTTGAAAGGAGGGAACCCAATAATTTTTAGAAATGGATGCATACGCTAAGAGTGATGAGATGGTTTTGAAAATGTGTCGATACCGACATTCGACACTACAATTATGAGCTTGAGAGTAAGGACAAACACAATATGAAATACCAAAGGAGTCTAAAAGTTTTTTGTAATGGTAGAGATTCTCTTCCTAGTAAGATTGCACCTAGATTATATTTATAGAAAATCTGTTATAAACATAATGTAAAAAAAAAGCTGAAAATAAAGAAGAGACACTAGATTTTGACTGAATAGGAAACATTCATATATGCTTAGAGTACTCATCCACTATTGAAAAATAAAAAACACATCCATTGGAGGAAAACACATGCGTTAGTCCCCAAACATCAGGAAAAAGTAATTGATCAAATGATTTTTATGATCTAGATGGTGAGGGAGGATCTGGCAACACACAAGTTGGACACAGGTTGGACAATTTACTATTAGTAACAGGGAGATGAAAATGACTAAGAGTAAAGTAAATGACTCTAGGCAAGGATGACCGAGACGTGCATGCCATATTTGTGAGGATGTTGATTCACTAATAAGGCTTGTATTGTAACAAAGTTGGGAGATGAAGGAGCTACCACAGTTGTCAATTGCATGAGAAGGACATAAAAACCATTTTCAATGGTTCCTTGAAGAAGAAGCTCCCACATACATAAATCCTTCACAATAAAAAAAAAAGAGGACTTAAATTCAAAATAAACATTGTTATAAATGTAGAATTGATGCATAGATAGTAAATTTGCCAGATGAAATATATAAGTAAGCTGAACCAGTGTTCTGTATAGAAAGAACAGATTAGTCTCTGATACTGACTTGGTCAATTCCATGATATGGGATGGGCTCCAAATTAAGGTTGGAAAAATTTGAGGTAAAGTGTGTAGTTGTTGCTGTATTAGGGAACCAATGGTTGGTGGGAGTAGATAGGAAGACATAGAGGTCAAATTAGCCATGAGAGATGTTGGTCCTGGGTTCTGGTAAGACTGGTTGAATCTATAATAGTATAAAAGAGTCGTGTCCTGGATTTGAACATATTTGACATAAGGGCCAATTAACATTTTTCTTAGTGAAAAAACTTGAAGCACAGCCACAACATTGACGGCCTCCTCAAGTGAACTGAGAGTGTTGGTAACATGAGCTACAAGTGAGGTACCTGAAATCAATGAAACATTTTGATGAGTCAAGCATGACTCATGATTCAACAAATAATTGTAAATTTGGTGAGAAGACAATGGCTCGGGGGAGGTGTTAATAGAAGTCACAATATACTCATATTCTGGACCAAGTCCAGCCAAGAGGTAGATGGAGAATTAAAAGGAAGAGAGGGGATGTCCCGCTGTACCAAGAGAAGTAGCCAGTGTTTTGGTTAATGGTAGTATTCAAAAACTTACTCAGAGCCCTTCTTAAGAATGACGAGTTGGAACTGAGTTTAAAGATATGGACGGTAGATTGAGTAGAGTAGAGATGTTGAAAATTTACAACACTTCATGAGAGATAGAACACTCAAGAAGTTGAGTCAAAACAATATCAGGCAATGATAAATTGATGGTGGAAATATTAAGTTGGTCTTGTAGTAGCCAACGTGTGTACTTAGAGTTGATGTTTACATCAAGAGCAGATGAAGACGGAGGAAGAAAAGCGTCATCTACAAATCCAAAGAACTGGTGTCCTTTGAGGAAGGGAACAATTTATGCATTTCATAAAAGGTAATTACCTATTGTGAGTTTTAAAGTGATGAGGTTGGAGGTCGAATTTAAGAATGAATGAGTGATGGGTTGACGATCGTGGTATAGTTGAAGATTCGAGAGATTTTTTGAGAGCTTCCATTGAGATAGTCAAAGAATAGAATTGCATGAGCCTTTTGGTAGCTCTGATACCATATCAGAGTAAAGATAAAAGATGCAATGTTTGTGTAAATGCCTCAATGGAGGTTTCATTCTTAGCAAAGCTGTAAAAACATAATTCTTTCTCGATTACATTTATAGCCTTTTTTTAATCTAAACTTATACAACTCAATCAACAACTAGCTGCGGTGAGAATGTACATACATGGGATCACATACAATTACACATCACCAAAATATGTTATTGGCTAAAGGAGATGATCCTGTGCTAAGGCCATGCACCACAATTGTGAGGATCCTTGTGACTTTATCAGTATTTAATGTGGTAGCATTCTTTACCTTAACAAACTAAAACATGCATCTGAGTAAAAAAAAAATGATGGTCAATCTGCATATATAGACATCGTGTTTTGGAGTGACAAGCATGGGTTATTTTAAGCCATTTGACATGGATTTCTTTGGTGTTAAGAGTAATCTCTCAGTTGGGATTAGTCTTACCCAGTCAAATTATGGTGTCTATATCTTAAATCTTAAACCCATTTTTTAGGCCCCTATCAATTGGGAGTATACTTGACCTAGAGTACTACGTGTTTATGGTGTGATGAAGTTTTTTTTTCTTTTATTTTTTTTTTCATGAAGTAGCTGAAGGCTAGGCGAGGGTTTTTTATTTTCTTGTTACTCTAGATAGCAAGGAGGAAATACATGTTATTTGGCTCACAAATTCCATTCCCCAAATACATGTAGTGCCAATACTAGAATGTTCATATATAAGGGTTTCTGTCAAAAACTAATCGGATTAAAGGGAAAGAGTGAGACTGACCTGCAATTGCTAGCGAGCTGGTATTTTTGTCATTAGAAATGCTAAATGACTCGAATGAATCACTCGACAATCTCTCCCGATACATAAAAATAATACTTAGTGATTAAGAAAATATTTTTTAATGATATTGTGATTTTTTTTTTTTTAAAAAAAGAAGATTTAAGAATAAGAAAAAAATGAATAAAAAAGAAAATTTTTTGTTCTTACCAAAGCAAATCGCGCTACATCCTCAATCAAGAAGATATTGGTTTACAATTAAGAGAATGTAATTTTACATTCTATCATCAACATGACCAACTTTTCTAAGATCACCACTCACCATCTCTCTCTGTCTCTCTCTACCCTGATCTTATTTTTTTGCTAGAGAGTAGGAAAGTCTTCTCTATTCCCATTTACCTACGTTGTCTATAAAATTTCTTCTACTTAATTGTTTCAGTAGTGCTAGGTACAAGCATTTGGGGAATCCAATTGCATACCCATCTGACATGAACAAACGAGTCAGATGAAGACTAATTAAAAAAAAAAGCACAGAAAACATGGACAATGGATGTAGCTTCACAAACAAGCAAAAAGAAACAAAGCTGAGAAACACGAACAAGCGAAACGAACTGAGGAAGACTCGAGATCAACCAGAAAAGACTCAAGATCACAAACATGCGAACAGAAAACATTAGATTGCCAGTGAGATTTCGTGGATTGGTGATTGTCCATAAATCCCGAAATCTCTATGAAGGCCGTTAGTCATTTTCTTACAAAGTCAATGTTTAAACTTCTATGAAATCTCTATATTGTTGGTTGATCTTCTAGACATAAAAATAATGGAAAAAATAACTTGTCTATGCATAATTTTTGGTTAATTGGACGAGTTTGTCTTTGCAGTCTTGTTTCAGTGAGTTTCAAACTTGGTTTTTTTTTTATTGCTCCATTGTTGTTTTGTTTGCTTCAAATTGTAAAAACTTTTTTTTAGGCTTGTTTTGTTTGTTGCTTGAAAAATTCCTTAATTTCAAATTTTGTACAATTCTCCTTTTGGTTCAATTTACTTCCATAGTTCTAAATTATACAAATTTATGTCATAAACTTTACTGACTGCATTATATTGTAACTTAAAAGACTTTTAATGGAGTTTTGGATTGTTTGTTTACCATTTGCTATTTGGTCTCGCTACTTGGATTGTTTAGTTTACTTGTTTTCCTTCCATGTTTATTTAATTTATTCAATATTATCTAGTTAAGCATTTAATAATAAGGTTCCCACCTTTAGTGTGAATATGTTAGATTGATGAACGCCCCCGCCTCTCCCCCCCCCCCCTCCCCCCCTCTTAGTGTGAATAGGTTAGATTGATGAATGCCCCTTCCTCTCTCTCTCTCTCTCCCCCCCCCCCCCAAAAAAAAATACATTTCCTTACTTTTGTGTTAAAGGCCTAAGTAACTCCCACTTTTCTAGATAATTGTTATTGTTCTAAAATATTGATCAATATCTTGTTGATGAAGAAAGGGAAAGAGCAAGCATCTCCTATAACACCTCGAACCATAAATGCATTAAGCAATCCATCAGCTCAAGTGTGTGAAATATTCACACCTTTTCTCATATCATGACATGGTTGTTGGCATCTTAGGTGATACCAAGACCATCTTGGACATATTTGTCAACACCTCCTAGCACAAATGCATCTATCAATCCAACAACCCAAGAACTTTGAATATTAAATTGACACCATAATTATATTAATGTCTATATCTATTACATTTTTAGTTAATTTTCATTGTTAATCTATATGTTAGGTGATGCCAATGTTCTTTTATCCGGATTTCTCAAGCTATATGCATGGGGGGCATGTACCAATAACACATGCATAGTTACCACTTTTCTTACCTCGTCTTAATACCCACCCATTTTCATGGAATTTTTAGGTGAATTCTATTCATTAAGTAGGGTGAATTTTCCTTTGAAAACTCTTCTAAAGATTTAAATGTTTTTTTTATGGTTGTAAACTGTAGGAAAATCTTATGCCGGGATTTCAGTCATCAGCCCCCTCTTTGATTGGTAAATACTCTGTAAGCTCCAGCCATGTTGAGGATATTCAAGACCCCACACCTGACACAAGGGAGGTTGAAACCTTGTCTACATCCTCTAAATCCGAACATAGCAACAAAGGGGTTGAAATACAAAATACAGTGCATATCAAGGGAGTCAATATAGTAAGTGCAATGGGGGCCGATATTGTCGAGGAGCCAAAGGTGGGGATGATTTTTACATCTCAATACGATTTAGTTTTCTATTATAAAATATATGGACAACAATGTGGTTTTAAGATTGACACAAATGGTTTATAGTTTTGAAGATGGAAGCTTAAGATGTATCATTCTGGGTTATTCTCGTAGTAGAAAGCCATGGAACCAAACGACAAATGTTGCTCGGCCACATCCGATATCAAAGACAGACTGTAAGGCAAAAATAAATGCTAGATTCATGGATAGAGTGTAGAAGTTGTTGATTGTCCACAATTTCTACAATTAAGGTTTAAGTCCAATAAGGTTGAGGTTCTTTAGATGCAATAAAAAAGTAAATGAGTCTGTTAGGAGAGTGTTGGATACAATGATAAGGTTGGCATTGGACCAAACAAGAGTTTCTTAGCACTAGTGCATGAAGCTGGTGGATATGAGAACTTGTCATTTAGTAAAAAATATCTTATTAATTATATTGATAAAGCACACTACTTTCGACTCGGGAAAGGTGACATTGAAACCCTCCATGAGTAGTTTGTGATGATGCAATACAAAAATGATAGATTCTTTTCACTAATCGACCACAATGAGGATGGGAGGTAATGAGTATCTTCTGGGCAGATGCATGCACTAAGGACTTAACGTGAGAGCGATTTTGAGGCGCTCTTCTTTTCTGGTTTAGGAAAATTGGTATTCAGGGATTTCCTTTCTCGAAATATTTGGATGGTTCCTTGCCACTAGGGTTGTCATCTGACAGCACCCTCCACCCCTCCAATGGCCTCTCTGTCGGCGGGGAACGAAAGCTCTGTGCAATGGTGTTGAAGTCTTATGCTCAGGCGATGATTAAGAAAATAGAGCACCCTGTTTTCAAAATACCCATGTGTTTTCCTGTAGAAATTGATGGCGAGATGGGCTTTGTATTTTTGGAATTGGAGATGACTAAGGCTGCTGAAGAATTCTAGTTTGCGTTGGTAATGAAATTCATGAGAACCCGTCCTTCCATTGATAAAATTCGGCTTAGTGTGGTGAAAACTTTGGGGCTGAATGAAATACCTACCATCAGTTTCATGGATGAGTTTCATGTATTGATTCAAATGAAGAACAAGAAAGACTTTGTGCATGGATAGGTGTGTGAAGGAAGAACAATGGAAGGAACTACTTTTTGGTTGTTCAAATGGACTAAAGATTTTGATGTGAAAAGATAATCCCCTTTGGCACCCCAATGGATCTTCTTGCTAGGTTTACCTATGCACCTATACCGTTCAGACTTTCTACTAATTATTGCTACTTGGTTTAGTCGTTATCTCGGCACAGAGAATGCTACGTTGAATCATACTCGTGCCTTTAGAGTGCGCATTTGTGTTGAAGTAGACTTGATGATGTAACCGGTCAAGGATTTTTCGATAGTGGTTTCTTTCATGACATGTATATAACAAGAGGCCAAATATGAAAAAGTGGTTTTTACTGTTCCAAATGTTTCATATAAGGGTACATTTCTGTTGTTTGCAAGGTTGGAGAGAAAGATGAAGGAAAAGGGAAAGAAAAAAAGATTTGGCAGCAAAAAGGTATTAAGGAGCCTATGGAGGATAAACTCGGGACAGATATGGGGTTACAATACATTGAAAACATGAAAGACAATGTGGAAAGTGAAAATGCCGTGTATGACAAGGGTGGTATACATGTGATCAGTTCAGCAAGTCTGGTGCCCAAGAAACAAATAATAGACGTGATGTTACCTTCCAAAATAGATCCGACAATCCAAACTGAAGTGATAAAACAAAGAGAAGGAAAAAAAATAGAAGAGGCAGAGTGCTGTCAAATATTGCAGTCAGTTATTCCAAGGGAAAATCATAGTAGCGATGAAGAGTGTGAAGAAGTTTGGCATGAGGAGGAACCTCTAGCTAATTCGAGTGTAGTTGCAAGAAAAATGCAGACAGTCAGAATTGAGGATGAAGAGGACATTGATAATTCTGGAAGAGATGTTCATTAGGGGGAAGCAGGTGTTGGCTACTCATCGAAAAGAGAGGAGGGAGAAATTCGTAATTTGTTAGGGAAGGATAAACTGTATGATACGGATGTGGAAGGACAGTCCAATACTGCCAAAACAAATAAAATGGATGCCCATGAGGAAAAATTGGTAAGGAAGTCTCAATGGGTGCATATTCGCTCTCAAAAGCTAAATTTATGAGTGAAACGGTTTTCTTTTGGAATATTAGAGGGTTGGGCAGTTCTAGAGGTAGATTAAAAGAGTTATTGAATAAGTTCAGAACGAAGTTGTTTGCTATTGAAGAACCTTTTCTTAATGATGATCGTATGCATGTGCTAGGGAATTATCTTAACATGAATTATAACTTTCATAGTTCTAATGGAACACAAGGTGGGAAGTTGTGGGTATTTTGGAATGACCTCACGATTTTTGGTGTTCTGGTGTGCTCGAGTCAATCCATCTCTGGGTGGGTTGTGCTGGATGGCCAAAAATTTATGGCCACTTTTATTTATGCTAAGTGTTCTTATGTGGAGAGGAGGGACTTATGGCAAGAATTAGAGGAGATGCAAATGGGTGATCAGCCATGGTTCATTTTAGGGGATTTTAATGTGATTAGAACGAATTCTAAGAGAGTTGGTGGTCATCCTCGGCCGCTTATTTCTATGAATGAGTTTAATGATTGTATTAACGGGTGTGGTCTCATTGATTTTACCTGTTCGAGACAACGTATGTCATGGTGTAATGGACATATTAGAGCTTCCCACAGTTGGGTGAAGATTGATAGAGTGCTCATAAACAATATTTTCTTAACCAGATTCCAGTCAACTCAGTTTAAATACCTTAATCGCAAATCTTCGAATCATTGTCTGCTGGTGGCTTTTTCAAATAGGCCATTTGCCACTTACGGTCCTTCTCCTTTTCGGTTTCTCAATACATGGTGCTTGTATAATGATTTTTGGCCTTTTGTGAAGGAAGTGTGGAATAGATCGGATGAAGCGACAGGCTTGATAAAGCTTGCTACCCACTTAAAAAGAACAAAGGTTGCCTTTAGAGCTTGGAACAAAAATATTTTTGAAAGAGTGGAATATAAGATAAGAGCATTTGAGGAAAGATTAGAAGTATTGGAGAATAAACTGCAGCTAGAGTTCTATGAGGAGACTGGGGTTGATTTCTTAGTGACTAAAATTGAGTTATACTTAGGGGAGAAGAGGGAAGCTTCTCGAGTGGTTCAAGTTGCGAAGAAAATTTGGTTGACAGAAGGGGATCAAAATACTGCTTTCTTCCACTCAGTTATTAACCAACGTCGACAAAAGGGTATGATAAAGAAGATGGTATTGTTGGATGGCAGGACTCTAGAAAATGTCGTAGAAGTGCATACTGCTAATGAGGTTTATTTTCAAAATTTCTTAAATGAGACTTCAGATAGTGTGCATTGTGATTTGGCAGATTTAGTAGGGGGAAAAGTCTCAAAGGAGTATAACATGATACCTTGTGCGGAGCCGTCTGAATTGGAAGTTAGACAAGCCATTTTCTCTATTCCAAAAAATAGCAGTCCTAAACCTGATTGTTTTGGGTCAAAATTCTACATGACTTGCTAGGATATTATAAAAGAGGATGTCCTTGATGTAGCTAGAGATTTTTTCAGGGGTGCCCGTTATCCAGGTTTTACTCCTCTTCTTTTATTGTTTTGATTCTGAAAATGTCTGAGCCAACGAGTTTTGATAAATTTTGCCTTATAGGCTTTTGTTCTGTGGCTTATAAAGATTTTTCCAAAATTCTTGTTAATAGAATGACGGTATTATTGATAAAGTGGTCACATGAATAAGGTGCTTTTGTCCCCGGACGTAGTATATTTGAAAATATTACATTGACACAGGAAATGGTCTAATCCTTGCATAAAAAATTGTTGGAGGTAATGTGATGGTAAAACTTGACATGGCAAAAGCTTACGACAGGGTGAATTAGGACTTCCTTTTAAAGGGTTTTCAGGCCTTTGGCTTCTCAGAGAGGTTCCGTGGGTTGATTGAAAATTGTATAAAGTCTCTGTGATTCTCTATTATGATAAATGGAACTTTTAAAGGTTTCTTTCAATCTTCAAGGGGCCTATGCCAAGGTGATCCCCTCTCTCAATATTTATTTATTTTCATGGAGGAAATTTTGACTAGACTGTTAAAGAAAAATTTTGCGGAAGGAAGGATTGGTAAACATCATCATCCTATTGGTGCTCCTTTGGTCTCCCATATACTTTATGCAGACGATATCCTTATCTTTGTTAATGGGGGGAAACAATTGACCAAAAATCTTATTCATATGCTTGAGTTATATGAAAGTTGGTCGGGGCAGAAAATTAGTAAGGAGAAGTTTGCTCTTTTTGCTTCTAATATGATTGCTTCAAACCGCAAGGGGCTCTGTTGAGAATTACAGGCTTCAAAGAAGTACACTTTCCTGTAACGTATTTGGGAGCTCCTCTGAATCCGGGTAGGATGACAACTAGATTATTCGAGAACCTTGTGGAAAAAGTGAGAAAGAAAATAGTAGGATAGAAATTCAGGCTCATTTCATCAGGTGGTAGATTGATTCTTGTTAAGCATGTTTTATCAAGCATGCCTATTAATTTCATGTCAGTGATGAATGTTCCAGTTACTACTTTATCCCGTATAAATTCTCTTCTTGTAAATTTTTTATGGGGGGAAACAGATAATAAAAGGAAGCTACACTGGTTGTCATGGAAAAAGGTGTGCAATCCTACAAAGGAAGGAGGTTTGGGTATACATGACTTTAAATAGGTACAAAAGTCGCTTCATATGAGTTTGCTTTCCATCTTTTATCAGTCAATAATTTGTGGACTGATTTTTTTCGGGCCAAGTATTTTTGTAAAGCGCATGTTTTAGCACAAAATAGGCGACTCACGAACTCTCACTTTTGGAAATCCATTCTTTATGTTTTACCGGAAGTAATGGGTAATGTGAAGGTGCTGGTCAGGGGTGGTACGCTTCTTTTTGGTTTGATAGATGGTTGTCATCGGGTTTGCTATCAGCTAGAGTTCAAGACATTGACAATGTGAATTTAAGAGTTAGTGACTGTTGGCTGAATAATTCCTGGCATATGGATCAGTTATAGGATTTAGTTGGTGTGAACATGGCAACTGAAATTATGCAAAATGTTCTAACTGGAAAAACTGGAAAGGATATTGTCGTTTGGAAGCTATCTATTGATGATAAACTCTCTACCTCTACGGCATGGGAGGTTATTCGGAACAAAGGGCATTTACTTATGGGATATGAATGGTTTTGGCATAACAGTTTGCCTAAACGGATATCCATTTGTATGTGGAGGATTTGGTTTAATTCGTTGACTGTGGATGAGCGAATTCAACGCAAAGGGGTATCCTTAACTTCTGCTTGTGATTGTTGCTCACGGCGTCAACCGGAAAGCATTGATCACATTTTTTTCCTGAGGGGAGATTGCGGCTAATGTATGGTCTTATGCTAGTACAGAATTGAGAATTCCCTCAGTACAACATTGGCCATGGAAAACTAGTGTTTTGAACTGGTTTAATTATGCCATGGAGTCATCTATCAAAGGCACGATTATTGGTCTAATTCCTTGTTTAATTACTTGGTGCCTTTGGAAAAGGAGATGTAAAATAAGAATGGAGGGGAAGTTTGAAACTGCTGGACAGGTTTGGCGAGCCGTTCGGGTGTGGATTAAATTACTGGTGATAATATTTTCTCAGCCCGAAAATTCTCGAAACATGATAGAGCTATTTTTGAAAATTTTTAATTACAATGTCCCAACAACGCATCAAGACCAGGAAAAATAGTAAAATGGTCAAGGCCCCATGCGGGTTGGTTAAAAATCAATTGTGATGGAAGTTGTCGAGGTAATCTTAAAAATTTGGGAGGTGGAGGCATAATTAGAGATAGCAATGGCATAGTAAAGGGGGCCTTCTTAACCCACTATGTACATGGAACTAAAGGCCATTGTGGAAGGCATTCGGTTGTGTAAAAAGCTTCATATGGAAAATACTATTATTGAAAGTGACTCAAAACCAAAGTTTTGAATTCTGATCCAGTTGAGACACTGAAACAGAATATTTCGGTACCAGTCTATTCCGATGTGCTGTTTCGGGATTAATTATATATTATAATATATATATAAACTAACAACTAATAGAATAAAGATATATATATATATATGTAAATGTGTATCATGTATATGTGTACATATTAGAAGAATTGAAAATATATCAAATAATTATAAGTTGAAAAAATACAAATTTGAGTTGAAATACAAAAATAAATAAATAAATAGATAAAATATTAAAAAATAATTATATTTAAAAAAAGACGTATTTAAAATTACAAAGTATGTAAATATATTTTATATTCTAGAATTAATTAAATATCATCTAAATTTAAATTTTTTAAAAAAATATCATTCAAACACAAAAAAAATTATAAAAATAATCTAAATCCGAATAGGGACCAGAACGGCCAGAATTTGGACTGGAACAGCTGGAACTTGATCGAAATGATTAAAATGGGCCAGAATTTAGACTGAAACAAAACAAGGAGGTATAGTGCACCGGTTGAGGCACCGGAATGGAACGAAATTCAAAACTATGCTCAAAACCCGTTGTCGATTGGATACATAAAGGGAGGTGTACATTGTGGTATCTCTGATATTTTTTGGAGGAATTAAGCAAGGAATTGAGGAAGATGAATTACATGGTTGAACATCAATTTCAGGAAGCAAACTACGCAGTAGATTTTTTAGCACGTCAAGGAGAAATGGGGAAAACGGAAATATATGACAGCATTCAACGAGTTCCTCGACTCTTAATTGCTTTTTTGTTTGGTTTGGTTTGCTTTTATTTAGGCCTATTTAGTTATGTTTTTTTTTTTTTTACATAGGCCTGTTTAGTTTCCTTTCATTTTGCTCATACAGGCTTGTTTAGAGTGGTGTTTTTTTCTGGGTTTCTTTCTTTCGTTTGGTCGTGTTGCATTTGGGTGGTGTTTTTTACTTCTTTATTTTGTAAACACCCAAAGGTTGTTTCTGTAACCACGGTATTCCTTTGCCACAAGTGATATTTCTTTAATAAACTTGGGACGGGGCCACTTTTGGACATGTGGCTACCGGCTATTCAATAAAAAAAAAGGTGGCCTAAATATATTTTGGTGATATTGTGATATTTGACATCACTTATTTGAAAAATAGATATGAGGTGTCATTTGCACCGTTTGTTGGTGTAAACCACTATGGTCAGTCAATTCTTTTGAGGACGGGATTGATTTGTAGTGAAAATGCTAAAACATTTACATGGTTGTTTCAGACTTGGTTTAACTTTATGGATGGTGAAGCTCCAAAGGCTATTATCACAAATCAAGATAGAGCTACGAAGAATGTGATTGCACTCGTCTTCCCAAATACACAACACAAGTTTTGCTTATGGCACATATTGAAAAAACTACCTGAGGAACTCGTTTCACATCGTGCAAACAAAAGTACTGGGTTGAAAAGTTACTTGCTAAAATGTGTGTATGACTCTCAAACAATAAAAGAGTTTGAGAAATGTTGGGAGATGTTAATTATAGGGTACAACTTGCACGAGAATGCTTAGTTACGGAATTTATACATAGAACGTTCGAGGCCAACAACTTCTATACGAAGTACTTATGACTCAATTGATGTGAGGCCAAAAGTGAGAAGATATTCGCGTATCATCAAGGTATGCTACGTGATTGCCACAAATGCAGTATCATTTGATGAAAATTATGAGGATATGATTCATAAATTATATACAATTAACATCTGGTACCGCACCAACAAGTCGGGACATCAAACTTGTCTTAACATTGTAGTTACAATTGTCAATACCACCACAAAGAAGAATTCTGAAAAATACTAGGTCTCAATGTAGTGAGAAGCAAAGGAAGACCCCTATTTCTAAAGAAGAAATCAATGATTGAGAGAGTCAAACCTACAACGGCAAAGTCTACTAAAAAGGAAAATTGTAAATAGGTAAATTCAAGGCTCCATTCTAAATATTTGTGCTTTATCTATCTATCTCAAAATTGAGTAGCCATTGATCTATTAATTTCTTTCTTTGACTTGATCTGGTTAATGTTTGTATCTATTGTTAGCAGCCAGAAAATTCCACAGAAGTGTTGGACTTTAGTGGCACCCAATTTGGTTTTACAGTCAGTGAGATTCAAGATAGTGTAATTTGTTTAACTTGGTCACTCTCTCAATATTGAATTATTTAATTACATGTGGTTGAGTTTTTAACTATTACTATTTTCACAGGTACAACTCGGAGTAGATGAAACGCAACTGAATAGTTTGTCTAGGACACAATCGTAGTTATTAGTCAATATACTTGAGGAAAAGCTGGTTTTTGAATCGGGTACCGTTCTATGATTTCATTTTGTTGTTTATTTCAAATGGTTGGTTATAAGTTAGGACTGATTCACATATGTTGTTCTGCCTAGAGTTTTGGTTTGCGGGGATGTGGATTGTTTGTTGTATAGTTTTTTTTTTTTTTTCCAAAGACTCCTACTGTAGGAGATAGGCTATATATATGTTTCCAGTTTACTTTCAAAATTTTTTGTTGAAGACAAATTTTTTGGTAAGATGTCGTGCAAGACTTGGGTATTTACACTTATTCCTTCCATTTTTTTGGTGAAGACAATTTTTTTGTGAAGGATTTGGGTACTTTCGTGGATTGGTGATTGGCCAAAAAAACAAAAATCTCTATCAAGGTTAGTCAAGGTACTACTCACTTTCCCTTTGATTTTAATTTTTTTATTTTATTTTGTTATTGATTTTGATTTTGGGTTCTTCATTGTTGGGTAGTTTTCTTCTGGGTTTCTTTTGATTTGTCGTTCTCCTCTATTTGGTTGCTACAAACTAGAGGTTAAAGGTTAGAATAAAAAACATAATCTGTACACTTATTAATTTTATTTATTTTTCTTTGCAGCTAGACAATGATCATTATTGCATTTTTTTTAATAGTAAATCTTTGTTTTCTTTCTGAAAATCTTATACATTGGGGATTCCGTAACTAACACTTATAAACTTGGAGTGCATACCTGGTATTGGAGAGGGATAGGAAGAACAAGATAGGATTTCAAGCTCAGAGATTAATCATGAAAGATGAGTCTCATTTGAGAGAGTTGTCCAGAGCCACAAACTCCTTTACAATTTCTATGCTTTTGTATTGGATTTTGGCTCCTGTATTGGACTCCAGAATTGATATAGAAATTTTTGCACATCCTTATATGAAATTGTTGTAATTATAATGGTTAATGGTTAATGGCTAATGTATTGGTTTTTTAGAAGCATGATTTAGAAAACAAGTGAAAAGTTGGACTCGAGGTAGTTCTTGAGAATTGTTGGCAACGAATATGCTCAATTCTAGTTGTTTTTTTTTTATGTACTTAATTGACGTTTGGATTAATGAAATGCCGGACCAGAAACTCATTGTAATTATGTGGGTATCCAAAGTACTTAAACAACATGCTTGAAACACCAAAACGTAGTTGCTGGTACGCTTACTTCGTCAAAAAATAATTTACCAAAAAATGGTGCCAAAGAAGAGAAAAAAATCAACCATAACCGTGCATAGACCAACAGAATTTCAAGCAACAAAAAAAATAAATAAATAAAGACGGCCATAATTCTGTTTCGTGCATAGACAAAATTTGAACCCAAAAAAATAAATTGTTGGAATGGGCGGAAGCTCACAAATAATATAGAGACAAGAATGTAACGTGGTTCGGCCAATTTAGCCTACATCCACACACACAAAGAAGAGAATTTGTATTAAACAATAAACCAATTATTTATAATGGTTTCTCTCTTCTAATCTCTCCAACGGACCTCACCTCCGACTCTCTTCCTCATTACAATCTTACATGTATTTATAGGAGAAAGAAATAGTGTGAACGTGAAAAAAACGGTGGAACTTCGACGACCGACTTTCTTGAATTTTTCGGCGGCGCCTACCTTCCAGCTGCTACTGACGGTGCCTACTTCCAGAAGCCTCCAGCTTCTTCAATTGCGTGTTGATTTCTAACAATCTCTCCCTCAACACCAAACGGAGGATATCCTGGCACATTTTAGTTCAAGGTACTTAACCTGGCTATGTTTCTACATAGCTCAAGTTTTTCGTATGTGACTACCTTTGTTAGCATGTCCGCTGGATTCTCCTTTGTATGAATCTTTACAAGCTTCAATAGCTGTTGTTCCATTACTTCACGTATCCAGTGATACCGAATATCGATGTGCTTTGTTCGGGAGTGGTACATCGAGTTTTTACTCAGATCAAGAGCACTTTGACTATCACAATAGATTCTGTACTCTTTTTGACTGACTCTCATTTCTTGGAGGAACCGCTTTAGCCACAACATTTCCTTTCCTACTTCTGCTATAGCAATGTACTCTGCTTCTGTTGTAGATAAAGCCACACATTTCTGCAATTTGGACTGCCATGATACAGCTCCACCTGCAAATGTGTAAATATATCCTGATGTAGATTTTCTACCATCAAGATCACCTGCCATATCAGCATCTGTATAGCCATCCAAGACTGGATTAGCTCCCCCGTAGCACAAGCACAACTTTGGTGTACCTTTAAGGTACTTGAGAATCCACTGTACTGCTTTCCAGTGTTCTTTCCCTGGATTTGAAAGAAAACGGCTCACAACTCCAACAGCGTGAGCGATGTCAGGTCTGGTACAAACCATGGTGTACATTAAACTTCCTACTACTGAGGAGTACGGTACTGTAGCCATTTCTTGAACCTTTTCTGGTGATGAGGGACATGAGCTTTTGCTCAATTTGAAGTGATTAGCCAGTGGAGTACTGACTGGCTTTGCTTTCTCCATGTTGAACCTTCTTAGTATTTGTTCAACATACTTTTCCTGTGACAGCCATAGCTTCTTTTTCTTCCTGTCACGAGTGATCCTCATGCCCAAAATCTGCTGGGCAGGTCCTAAGTCTTTCATCTCAAAGACTTTGGAGAGATCCTTCTTTAGCTTCCTGATAATGGATGGATCTTTTCCAATAATCAGCATGTCGTCAACATAGAGCAGTAACATCACGAAGTCACCTTTTGAAAATCTCTGGATGTAAACGCACTGATCTGCAGCAGTTTTCTTGTAGTCATGACTCATCATGAATGAGTCAAACTTCTTATACCACTGTCTAGGAGCCTGCTTCAAACCGTAAAGGCTCTTTTCCAACTTGCAGACCAAATGTTCCTTTCCAGGAACTTGGAAGCCTTCTGGCTGCTCCATGTAAATTTCTTCATCAAGGTTGCCGTGAAGAAATGCTGTCTTCACATCCATCTGTTCAAGCTCCAAGTCAAGACTTGCCACCAATCCGAGTACCACTCGAATTGAAGTCATCTTCACAACAGGTGAAAATACCTCATCAAAGTCGATTCCTTTCTTCTGCTGGAATCCTTTGACGACCAAGCGAGCTTTGTGCTTCACCTGCTTGCCATCATTTTTCAGCTTGAACACCCATTTGTTTCTCAGTGCTCTCTTATCGTTTGGAAGTTCCATCAGCTCATAAGTCTGATTCTTCTGTAACGAGTTCATCTCATCCTGCATAGCCTGCATCCATTTGTTGCTATCTGGATGAGATATTGCCTCCTGGAAGTTTTCTGGCTCCCCCTGATCTGTAAGAAGAATATAATCTGATTCAGGATATCTTCGTGACAGAATCAACAATCGCCCTCTAGAGGATCTGTCCTGCTGAGGTTGATCACCTGACAACTGTGGAAACTCTGCAGTTTCTGATGGAGAAGGCAACTGCTCCCCCTGCTCAGTGGTGGTTTCTCTGTTGTCAGTATCCTCTTCTTCTTCTGGGGAAACTTCATGTCTATCTTCAGTGTTTGAAACAGACTGAAGTGGTAGTGAACTCGGAGCTGGTTCTGGAGCACTTGGAGTTGTTTGTTTTGATCTAAACATCTGGTCTTCATGGAACACTACGTCCCTGCTTCTGATGACCTTCTTCGCTTTTGGATCCCATAATCTGTATCCAAACTCTTCATCTCCATAGCCGATGAAAAAACACGGAGTAGACTTTTCATCAAATTTCTGTCTTTTCTCCTTGGATACATGTGCAAATGCTTTGCACCCAAATACTCTTAAATGAGAGTATGAAATCTTGCGGCCTGACCACACCATCTCTGGGACATCAAACTGCAGTGGAACTGACGGTGTTCTGTTGATTAGGTAACATGCTACTTTTACTGCTTCACCCCAGAATGGCTTAGGCAACTTTGCCATACTCAGCATGCATCTGGTTCGTTCCACAATGGTCCGGTTCATCCGTTCTGCTACACCATTGTGTTGTGGGGTGTAGGGGACACTCTTCTCGTGTCTGATGCCATGTCTGGAGCAATATTCTCTAAATTCTCGAGAAGTATATTCACCTCTATTGTCTGTCCGGAGGCATTTCAGTTTCTTGCTAGTTTCTCTTTCTACCATGGCATGGAAGTTTTTGAATTGCTCAAAAACTTGATCTTTCCTTTTTAGGAAATACACCCACACTTTTCGTGAAGCATCATCAATAAAAGTAAGAAAATATTTGTTACCTCCAAGTGATTCAACTTCAAAAGGACCGCAAACATCAGAGTGTACCAAACTCAATAACTCTGATCTTTTTCCAGCAGATGTCTGGAATGAAACTCTATGCTGTTTACCAAATAAACAGTATTCACAAGGATTGAGGGCAATACCTTTGTTTACTGTAATTAATGCTTTCTTTGCAAGCATAAACACCCCTTTTTCTCCCATGTGGCCAAGTCTCCGATGCCACAAGTTTGGTGATGTATCATCTTCAGCTATATTGAGACTGTTTGCACATATCTTAGCACTTGATTTGTACAAAGTGCCACAGACATGTCCCCGTGCAACGACTATTGCTCCTTTCTTCAATTTCCAAGCACTGTTGCTGAAGATGCTCTCGTAACCCTGTTGATCAAGGGTTCTTATAGAAATTAGGTTTAGTCGAAGATCAGGTACGTGCCGAACGTTATTTAGCACCATAGTACAGCCAACACTGGTTTTTATCCTGACATCTCCAATGCCCACGATCTTTGAGAAACTCGAATTTCCCATCTTGACTGTACCAAAGTCTCCTGCCTTGTAAGTACTAAAGAAATCCTTACAAAGAGTGGCATGATAGGATGCTGCTGTATCTATTACCCACTCGACTTCCTCGCTTGAAACGTGCAAGCAAGATTCTTCACCAGCGGAAAGGAGTACACAATCTCCAGAAAGCGTCATTGCAGCTTCGCCTTCTTCGTGCTTTGACTGATTGCTTGGCTGATTTTGCTCCTTCTGCAGCTTTCGGCATTCTCTTTTAAAGTGGCCTTCAATACCACAATAAAAGCATTTTCCCTTCTTTCGCTGTTTACCGCGACTTTGGAATCTCCCTTTGCTTTGACTTTTGTTCCTTTCTCGACTTCTACCTCTACTATTTCTCTGATGCCTTCCTTCTGTTATAAAGGCATCTGTCTCGTCTCCTCCAATCTCCTTTCGTCTAGCCTCTTCATTAAACAAGGCGTCTATCACCATTGACATGGCGAGCTTTCCATCTGGAGCTGAATTACTAAGTGAGACCACTAGTGTTTCCCAGCTATCTGGTAGGGAACTGAGAAGTAGTAGAGACTGCTCTTCATCTCCGAGCTTAAAATCTATGGATGCAAGTTGATTTACAAGATTCTGAAACTCGTTGGTGTGTGCGGCCACTGAGATGCCGCTTTTGAGTTTCAAGTTGACAAGGCGTCTCATTAGTAATGCCTTGTTCCGAGCAGTTTTTGCCTGGTACATGCTTTCCAGCTTTTTCCATAGCTGATAGGCATCCGTTTCCTGTGCAACATGATGAAAAATACTATGATCAATCCACTGCCAGATCTGACCAATAGTTTTCTTATTCAACTTATGCCAGTCTTTTTCCGCTACATCATCTGGTTTTACACTTTTCTCTTCAATTGGATCGAAGAGATCTTTACAATTCAGGAGATCTTCCATTCGAGGTCTCCTTAGTGCGTAATTTGTAGATGTTAGCTTGATCATCGCACTTGCTCCCGAGTCCTCCATCAGTTCGGCTTTAATCTTTGATTTGAGTGCCCGTTTCTTAACGTTCGGAGTTGAATCTCAACAAACGGAGCTCACCGTTGCGTCCGGAACGGTGGAAAACCTTGGAAACGACTCTTGTCTCGTTCCAAAACGATCAAAATTACGCCAAAAACTTGAAAAATAAGAAAAATGGAATATTCCCTCGTTTGTCGGAATATTCCCTCCGGTCACCGGAATATTCTCTCAGTAACCGGAATATTCCTGCACCAGAATATTCTTACCGATGACGGAATATTCTTTCCGGTGACGGAATATTCTTCCGGCGACGGAATATACCGACGGAATATTCTTTATCCGTCAGGTTACTGTAGCGGGTCGGAAACCGGGTCAAACCGGTTCGGGTCGGATAACCCGGATTTAACGGGTCGGATCTTGTCTTCTTCACTGCGCGCGCGTGTGGCGCGTGAGTCCCGTGGCCGGCGCGTGGCCGTTGCCGAGTCGGCGCGTGTGGAGAGTGTAGCTTCGTCTGGTGTCCGTTTGAGATGAAATTTTCACCAAAATTTTCGTCTTGACCTGAGGAATCTGATGGTATCCTCCAAACTTGATTTCGATCAAGTTTAAAAATGGGCCTCTCACGAAAATTCACAAATCCGGCCTCCTACCGGCTCTGATACCACTTGTTGGGATGGGCGGAAGCTCACAAATAATATGGAGACAAGAATATAACGTGGTTCGGCCAATTTAGCCTACATCCACACACACAAAAAAGAGAATTTGTATTAAACAATAAACCAATTATTTATAATGGTTTCTCTCTTCTAATCTCTCCAACGGACCTCACCTCCGACTCTCTTCCTCATTACAATCTCACATGTATTTATAGGAGAAAGAAATAGTGTGAACGTGAAAAAAACGGTAGAACTCCGGCGGCCGACTTTCTTGAATTTTCCGGCGGCGCCTACCTTCCAGCTGCTACTGACGGTGCCTACTTCCAGAAGCCTCCAGCTTATTCAATTGCGTGTTGATTTCTAACATAAACTACCATAATTCTTGAAGGTTTTTATACAAATTTTTATATTCAAAACTGCGTGTAACTCCCAAATGTACGAGACTTGAGCCAATATCCCTCATCTTCAATGACTTGAATCGAGCCAAATGATAGCATCAGTTTTCCATAATTCCTATCAAGCGAAAGCCAAATTAAGTCAAATATAATCAAGGATGATATAGTCTATAAAATATATATATATATATATATATATATGATTCTTTTCCTCTTGAAATATCCTCTTTTTTGCTCAAGTCAACATGTCTAACTCCCTCCAGATTCTCCCACTCAAAGAGAAAATATCTATCCTAACTAACAAATTAGGAAAGAAAAATAAGATTGGAGTTATAATACAATACTTAGTTCATCCTAGCTAACGATCATCATCATGTGTTTGTAATTAGACATTTCAATCACTAATCTATTTTGGGATTTGTTTTCATCATGATACATGAAATGAATATATTCTTTATGATCACAAGAATATTGACTGATGTGAGAAATTCAATTGCCCATGCATGCCAGTAGTCCCTCAATTATTCAATATTCCATTAATTTAAAAGTGGCTAATATTTAATAGTTTAAAATGGATCTTACTATCATTTAAAAGTTTAAACTGCATGAAAAGATAATAACACAAAGAATTTACACAGTCGATAAACAACTTCCCTTAAAATATTATGTCAAAAAAAAACTTCGCTTAGAATACACATTCTCTTAGACCCTTTTTTCATCCTTTTTCTATATTACCTCAGTTATACATCTTTGAGCAAAGTGACTATATGACAGAGAATGAATCTTTATGGCCAAATCAATCCCACTTTTTCCCCCACGCCCTTGCTTTGGCTACTTCTAGGGCTGTCGTAAACCGTCTTACATATACAAATTCATTTGAGTAGTTGGCTTCTACCCTTTGAGTGGTGTGGTGTTTGTGGGAAGTCATGGAAGCAAGCAGAGGTTACATGAGAGCTCAGTTTTTACTTCTTTTTATAATGAGGTTTGTATAAAACGAAAGAATAAGAACAACAGAAAGAGAAGAAGAAAATACTCACATCTGAAGAACTAAATCAGTGGAAGTGGACCCGCAGGTCACAACAATAGCCGCTTCATCTTATTCTCTGTGACGACAAAAATTCTTCTCCATTTGAGTTAGGATTTTTTTTTAAAGGGGTTTGGAAGAAGGGAAGGATGCGGGAGGAAATATGAAATCAAAGAAAAATAAAGAAAAATAGGGGAAGGGGAAAGAGAAGACTGCGAGAGGGAAATTTCATTTGCGAGAGAGTTAGGATTTCTTTTTTTTTAAGTCAGTGGCCTAAAACGCACCATTTAATTAAATTTGTTTAAAACTCGAAATCCCGTCCAACAAATTTTATTTGCACCAACTTCGTTTCTTGCACGCTGACTTCTTGATTGCCATGCCGGATGAGTACACAATTGTTGTGCAAATCTCGCTTGCAACAAGAATTTCTCTAATTGTTTTGTTTCCTCCAAGACTTGCAAATTTAAGATCCGTCCACCACATATGCTAGACCAATGGATTCAGCACATATCCTTCAAATCTAACTGTTATGGTTACACGGATCCAAGCACATGGGCCCCATGCACCTTCCCGCATTCTGGAGTATATATATTGGAATTGGTCCAAATTGTGATCTGTCCATTTTCAAATTTATCTTATTGCTTTTTTTTTTCCTTAAATATTTTCTAGATTTCAATAGGATACTCTTATATCTAAAGAATTTTGTAAAAGATTTGAACTGTTGGGGCCTGACGATCACTGCTTCCTCTTTAGCCCATTGGCAGTCTCTCTCCCCACAACCCATGAGAGAATTACATATACTCATTCAGGAGAGTGTGAATTATGGAGTCTCGTGGCGACATATAACGCAATGGACTTCAGATTTTTTTATTTGTCTTTTGATTATAAGATCAATTGTCTTATTTGACCACAAGATCGTGAAGATCTTGAGGCAGTGGAGTTCCCCAACGGTCACTTAAAGGCAAAATGTAGCGACTGTAATCACCACAGCCTACAGTCTCACTCTCAAATTGTATAAAACCGCAATTTTGGGCAGGTCCATCTTAGAGACGAAGGATTGGAGACATTTATTTATTTTCAATACACATTTTTTTTTTTTTTTTTTTATAGTAATGCAATAGTTAAGAAATTGTGTTTCTCGGGATCCCCTACCCCTTAATCATTTATTTGATATATCCTTTAATTATAATATATTGAGCTTCCTTAGGAAAAAAATAACTAGTTTTTGTTCAATATTATTTATGATATATAGAAACATTAATTATCCCAAAAGTTTAAGTTAATAAGAAAATATTATATATTTAATTTTTTGTATTCTATTCTTAACATTTTTATTTTAGTTCAAGCCAGAGTACTCTACTTGTCTAATACGTGAAATATTTAATTAAATAATATAAAATATAGAGTCAGAAATCAAAATCTCTACTTTGATTTTATATATATGAAATTACCATTAATTGTCTAAAAAATTTAAACTAATCAAAAAAGTAGATTTAAGTACTTGTATTACATTCTTAATGTAAGTTCCTTACTATTTGCTTCATTGAGCGAATATGCTATAAGAAAATAGGCATTTGTAATATTTTAATTGCAATAAGAAGGAATAAGACTATTTTCGTCGTAAATAGTCATTCTTGTTATAATTAAAATATTATAAATACTTGTTTTTCTTGTAGTATATATATGTACCAAAAGTACTATTCCGGTCAATAATTGTCACAATATACACAATAATTAACAAATGAGACTAATTAATTAAATATAAACCCACAATATTTATGGCAAAGAGTTGTTGATTCTTAAATATAAATCCACAAAATATTTATGACGATGAGTTGTTGATCCTTTTGTATATATATATATATATATATATATATATATATATGAACCCACAGAATATTTATGTCGATGAAGTTGTTAAACCTTAGAAAAAGAAACGGAAAGAAAATTGAAGGAATTTCATTCAAAATTAGGTGCAACAAAGAAAGCCACGCCAAAAGGAAAAACTAAGATTTGTGATAAAAAAACGTACAGAAATTTGATATGGCGTGTCACCCTGAAAAGCTAGCTTCTCCAGAAACTATTATAAAACAACGATCATTATGCTCCTAAAAGAAGAATTACAAATCATGACCACATTCCCTATCCCAAATTTCAGTAAATTAACAAATGTGAGAGAGGCTCAGAGGATGGATAAAAATAGCTTGCCATTAATTTCTAAGAGACAGAGGAGCATGACGTGTTGCTTCAACATCCTCGTTATGGCAATATTCTAATTACTTAAGTCTAAGGTAGGTAGGGTGCATGTCTATGAATTTGTGTGCTCCATCTCATCAAAAGTCCAATATCATTATTCGAGCCGTTAAGAAGTTAAAATACACCCTCAAATGGCCACAGAAATTACATATAATATTAATCTTCAGTTCCAAATTTCAGATACCAATATGTTGACCAATCTTAGGTAAAGGCATCGTTAAAACTTGAAAGGAAAATTAGGTGGACCAAGCTTAGCTTAAGCTTAGCTCGTCCAATTGGCATCAGCTTGTTAATAAAAACCAACGATACTGTTCTAAGAGTACTGTAGAAAAGCTGATTCAGTGACTGTAGATACAGTCCATTTGTTCTGAAAAATACTCTACAGTGCTTTAAGGCTGATGCCAGTTCTTTTGTATGTGGAGAGGGACAGAGGGACAGTATCGCGAGGTGAAAGACTTATACTCTCTTTCAAAGAGCGTAAGAGACACGAATTTTTCCTCAGGAAATCATTAAATAAGCTGCCAAATGCCAATGGATTGTGATGTGAATATAGAATGAATATATATCAAAATTTATACAAGAAACTCCTGGGAATTGGGATAATGGATACAAGTTTACAACAGTCTCCAAGTTTTGTTGAGGTGAAGGTTTGGGAATTCGATTTAGGTGGGTGCATAATAAGTTTGAAGGGTCCTACATGTACAAATAACTGCAGGCCATTGTTATTGTTTTGGGGCACGAATATGTGGAGTGGAGTGCCCTCCTTCATCATTCCAAAACAGAGCGTGGCATACTGATTACGGACATAGAAGAGAGAACAGTAGCTTTGGAGTGGGCGAAAAGTCACGCTTTTCCATTCCACGCGTGAATTCTTTCGCATGTTTTTTCTTTCTCTATCTATTTTCAAAACACAAGGCGCCTCTTTAAATGCTCAAGACTCAAGTGTTATACTGAAAGGCCAGTGCCCTCTATTCTCTTCACTAAAGTAGAGTGATCCTTGCACGTAATTTTCTAGTTTTGTTTGTATTCAGAAGCTCAACGAACTATGTCTGTGAGTTGCCCTCTCTCTCTCTCTCTCTCTCTCTCTCTCAATGTGGAAAATGACAATTTGACAAAGCATGGGTTTTGCAGATGGTGGAGGTTAGAGTTCCTAATCTTGACTGTGAGGGATGTGCTAGTAAGTTAAAGAAAGCTCTCTTCAAGCTCAAAGGTACGTTTTCTCATGTACTTGTTATCAATAGGGAGGAATGCTTTCCTTTTTCTTCTTTTCAAATTCCTTTTCTTCCTCGGAGGGAAGGTGGGGTTTGAAGAAGAAGAATAAACAAATCATTCGGACATCAAAGTTCAATGCCTTTGTCTCGGTCGAAACGCTATTTCTCATGCATGTTATGTTTCTTTGTTCTGTCGAGAGAACAAAAAGAGAAAAGCGTGGACACACCATTTACTTTATATTAAAAACATCAATATTTTTTTTTTTTTACTATAATAAGTTTTCACATTATTAATGTATTGGATATATCAGTAAATAAAAAAACCAATAGGATTTATATCATGATTCATGCTTTCATGGTAGCCCAATCCATAAATGATGATTTCTCTTCTTTTTTCTTGCCGCTGCAGAGTATTGAATAAGCCACCCCATACAATATAGTACAAATTGGGAAGTTCAATTTCTTTTTAATCTTTTCTATAGGTTTATTGCCGTTCGGAAAAGAGAGGCCAATTTCTGAAAAAAGGTGGGGGCTAATTAACGTGCTTTAGCAGTCCATTATTGTCTAGACATGTCAGCCCAAGAGAACCACCATTGACGGTTGTAAAACTGAAATGAAAATGTTAAATATATTTAAGAAATATTTCTAAAAAAATTTACTTTTTCACATATTAATTATTGATATATTAAACATAATAAAATTCGAATTCAAAAAAAAAAATTAACAGCATAAATCTCGTAAATAAAAATGTAAATAAACTTTAAGTTGATGTATGACACATGCACACAGGAAATTAAACATCAACCAAGGTGAATAATTTCCAAAATATAAACTTTGAACTCGTACGGTTGATTCTCAGGAGTAGAAGAAGTGGAAATAGAAATGGAGACACAGAAGATAACAGTGAGAGGCTATGGGTTGGAGGAGAAGAAGGTGCTGAAAGCAATCAAGCGAGCTGGAAAAGCAGCGGAGCCTTGGCCATTTCCTGGATACTCTCATTTTGCCTCATTTTACAAGTACCCAACCTACATTGTCAACCATTATTACGACACCCACACAAATGGAGCCTCCTCCGGCGTCCATACTTTCTTCCATACACCTTCTGTTTACTCTGTCGCCGTCGCATCCGACGAGGCCATTGCTTCACTCTTCAGTGATGACAACCCCCATGCTTGCACAATCATGTGAACGAGCATGCATTTTTTCCCCTATTTTGGAACATGTCAGTCGTCTAATTTGATATTCAACAAAGTTGCAATTTTCCTTTTTTACAGTTAATATGGATGAAGAGTACTACTATAGCTTGGTTTAATTTTTGCGGTTGAATTTTGATAGAGGATGTATAAAAGTTGCAACTTACATCTTAGGGGATTAAGTGACAATTTTGATTTGTAAATCTATGACAAATGGATCGGTTATCCAAGGGAATAAAGTTAAGTTTCACTTTATTAATTTGTGTTCATTTTTGCCCCCAAATTAGTTGCTCCCACGTATTTCAAGCTTTAATTTTTCTCGAGAATTCAGCATAAGATTAATTGTAACTTTTTATAGAGATTGGAAGAGAAGTGATGCGTACAAACTTTTTAGCAACTTTTTGTTTTTTTCCAATTTTTAATGTTGAGATCATCAGCATCTTGTATATAGCATGAGACCATAACATAACACAATAGGACACATGCATGACAAGTTCAGGGTGAAAGTTTAAGCTTATTGATTTGAGTCTATAATTATATCAATATTTGAATGAGTAGTTCTATATTCACACATGGAGATTCAAGAAGAATCTCGTCTAGTAATGTATTTTACTTCTTTTTTATGTATATTTTAACACTTTTAATATTTTTTAAAAAATTCATAACATTATTAAAAAATATTTATTTAATGTAAAAAAAATACTGAATAAGATTCTAGTTAGAAATAACCATGATATATAAAAATAGAATTTCTCTACTTGAAATTAACTCCTCTATCCAAAAGTTTATTATTTTAGTAACTCGCAAACAAAGGCTGCACTTTAAATATGAAAAGCAACTATTTTTGTGCATAAAAGCCCAACTACATACCAGGCATAAAGCCCAACAGCATACACGAGTGACGACAACAGTTGCTCTTGTCGGATTTAGAACGAGTTCTGAATTTAATTTTAAAATCAATAATATTCACATATTTATATATTTCACAACCATATAAAGAATTACACCATTTTGTAACATATTTTATAAAATATATTAAAACAATAAAGATATTTTTATAAAATATTTTACGAAATTATAAAAAGGGATGCGTATTTACCAATTTCCAATTAAATAAGAGTAATTTCATTTGTATGTAGTTGTGGAACACGCATTCTTAATAACAGAATTGAAAGGTAAAGGAAAACATAATGATTCTGTAGAATTGAATTTGCTCTCTCGCATTCTTGATCATTGATAGTGCAGCTTGCCTTTATAATAGACAAGTTTGTTACATTGTTAGCCAATAAGAAAAAAGGCTGAAACAATATAGAATAAGAATACAATTGTTATTTACAACAAATTCTAAGATTATTATTCATCAAAGGTCTGCTCCTTGTGATTCTGATGAGCTGGATTTTACTGTTTTATTTTTCTTTAATGTTAAATTTCTGGAGATTATGTTCGTACTTAACATTATAAACATTAATTTACAAAAATAATTTAAAAATTATAAATTAAAATTTAAGAATTGAGGCACAAAATCTGTTGAAATTGTTTAAATGCAGAGAGATTATATAAATTTAAAATCTAAATAAAAATAAAATTATTGATGAACTATTACTAATATATATATTGATTAACCGTAAAATAGTTTAATGAATATCATTATCATTTGAAGTTTGACATGTTTACAGGTTAAGAGCATTTACATGATCACGTCGGCTTCCAAATTGAAATTTTTAAAAAATATTACATGATAAATGAGAGGATTTTCTGTTTGGCAGCTCAACTGTCGTTTTGGAAAACATTTTTTTGTTTATCCAACCATCTAATCAATGATGATAATGATGAATAATAATAAAAATAAATGTTGGAAGAAAAAGCTGGAATAAAATCAAATAGAGCAACAAGCCAAATATTTGTCATTTCTGCTATTAAAAATAATAATAAAAAAAAATGTGGCTGGGGCCAGCAAGTATACAAAAGTAAAAGGGTATATGCAAACTCACAGTCAGAGTCTCTTACCTCTTCCTTTATAAAACCCCAGAAATTGGCTAGCTTTCATTCTCTTCTCTCTGGTCTTAATTTCTCCCTTTCCAAATGGCTCAGGTACCATTTTATTTTCTACTTTCATTTTCACCATCCCAAATAATGCTAATGGCTTCCAATTTACGTGCGTGTTACATGTTTTAACTTTGGAATTTGCAGCAGAAAGTGGTGTTGAAGGTCCTGACCATGACTGATGATAAAAGCAAGCAGAAAGCAGTAGAAGCTGCAGCCGATGTTTATGGTATTTATCTTAATTTCATGCTTTGCTTAATCAATTCTTTGGCCACTTATATGATTCAGAAGTCCAAATCGATGGGTTTTATATATATATATAGAGAGAGAGAGAGAAGATCTGATTTCTCTTTGGAAAAGATCATTCTTTTATGTACTTTGCACATCTTACTCTCATAAAAATAATAATAATAATAATAATAAAAGAGATGGCATGCCATATTCATATTATTATGGACAGCTTTAATTTGTTTAATTAATCGATTCACTTATTAGGCAATCGACCTGGTATTTTGATAAACAGGGATTGATTCAATAGCGGCAGATCTGAAGGATCAGAAGTTAACAGTGATAGGGCAAATGGATACAGTGGCAATAGTAAAGAAATTGAAGAAAGTAGTAGGGAAAGTGGACATAGTATCAGTTGGGCCAGCCAAAGAAGAGAAGAAAGAAGAAAAGAAGGAAGAAAAGAAAGAGGAAAAGAAGGAGGAAAAGAAAGAAGAGAAGAAAGAAGAAAAGAAAGAGGAGAAGAAATAAGTTAAAAGCTACAATATATGTTTTTTTTAATTAATATTATTGTTAGTTGTGTTTACTCCCCTCCTCTTATTTTCAGTATGTGAGAGGTTTGCTTGTAATAAGCTCTGCTGAAAACTTTTGTCACGGAGAAGCTCATGTCTATTTCCAGAGCTCATTGAACAATCTTTTAATCCAAGTAGGCGGTTTTTTATGCAGCTTTTAGAGTTTGTATAAAAGAAATAACATTCTTGATTTTGGTTTGCATATTTTTTGCTCATTGTTCAACCATTTTTTTATTTTATTTTATTTTATTTTATTTTATTTATTTTTATGGGTCCTATATTTCTTGACCAGTTTTTCCAATTCTGAGTTCTCTTTTAACTTTTTGAAAATGCAACTAGCGCCGTAGACGGCTCTTTGAGGTTGTGAAAACGTTAGATTTGTCTTGCTCGGAAGAAGAAGAAGAAAGAGAACATAAATTATAAATCCTCTATTTGTTTGTGGGAAAGTTGTACACAACTCCTAATCTTGTTCACATATTACATTTTTATTACTTTTTTTCATTTTTAAATTCATTTTTAATTTATTATTTTTAAATGAATTAATATTTTTTTTATTTCTTATTCATATATCACATATTTAATAAAATTAAAAAATTAAAGAAATATAATGTACGGAAAAAATTAGAAATTGTAAAGAATTTTTCTTGTTTGTTTGTTTGTGGGTCATTTTCCATCCAGGTTGAAGCCCACTGAAGACAAACGCGCCGAGGAGATCCTTGGCCGCAAAGGAATTGAATCAAAAAAAAAAAAACCTAGTTGTATTGCGTCATGACATGGATCCGATGTGAAAGCATGTACTCGGCCAAACCATATTGCGTCTTTGACGTTGATTGCTGAATAAATAAATTACTCAATATCAGGAGACCAAATTCCAATACTTACTTTTGTGACACATTGTTCTATTGGTATTCAAAATTTATTTCTATCTCAAATTTTTAAAATTCATATCACCTCTTCACAACTTACTTATCAAACCATACCTTTAACCTTTAAGGCAGGCTTTGTTTATCTCACTGATATGTTATTGCATTAATAAGTTTGGTTTGGCGGCCTCTGATTTGCAAAACAGCCAACGCCGATGGAGACTGGCCCTCTGCCGAGAAGAATGTTCGAAAACACCTTTCACAATATCCTGATTTCCGGAGTTAATCTGCTCTCAACTACTAAGTCCTTTTGCTTCGGTAAAAATAACTGTGGCATCTCTTGTCATGTTGTTAACAACGACATCGTTCATACTAAATTGAATTAAAAAAAAAAAAAAGCAGTTTGGTACAACAAGGGTGGAAATGAACACTCAAGACAGATTATCTAGAGAGGAAGGGGGAGGCGGAGGAGATCAACAAACAAAAGTCGTAAGTAATATTTTCTAGTCAGCCATCGAAGTTACGTCACAGGCCCGAGATAAGATGGGCCATGACATGCTCGAGGGACACATTAGAAAATCAAACAACTTGTTGACAGATTGCTTAGCTGGGAACGACTCAAAAATCAAAATAGAGATTATTAATGTGATTGAGTTATGTAATACAGCCTCTTTCGAAGACCCCAGCTCTTGGCCACCATGCATGCTTTAGATTCTCCATCTAATCATAATCAAATTTAAAAACCAAACAAAATAATAATATCACTCATAATAATAATAATAATAATAATAATAACCGCCACCGCCTTTGCTATGTCACAACCCTCTCAACATCAACTAAAGAACAAATAAAAAAGCAGCAACAACAAATCTTGGAGTTTATCAAATAACTTGGTCCTTCAAGACTCTAAAAATATGGTATATGCCTTTATTAGCAATGAGACAATCGATAAACAAATAGGCTTTTTTATTTTTATTTTTTATATAAGGGCCTAACGGGAAAACAACACTCATAAGGCCATTTGTAGCACATGGGGTTAGGCATATATACAACCCAAACTAAATCAGATAACTATGGACGAAAGGCTCATAGACAGAAAATGACCCAAAAGTCATGGGACAGTAACTCTTCTCGGGACGCTGAGTAGAAGGGAAGCCAGATGAAACTCACCGGCATCATGGCTGTTGCAGCTGGAAAGATAGACTCGGCCAACCCAAGTTTTCTGTGACGTGGCTGTTGCACATCCAGGCGAACCCAAGTTCAACTTTCAAAGCTATGAGTGAGTGACAAGCTGCCACATATGGCCGTGTAAAATTTCTGCTATTCTATAAGTGCATTTTCAAAGACAAGGATTATCCAGTGTATAATGCATTACCCTATAAGTTGACCAATAATTCCTACACTAATTCCTTCCCCTGCTGTCATTCATCAGCAGCCCCCTCCAGCAAAACTCCACAAATTTCAAGAGCCGTTTAATAACGATGTTGAACTTAAATTACACGTCAGCCTTCTTCCAATGCTCCTTTTCAAATATTATTATCTCACTCCATTAAATTGATGGTTTACTTCTGCATTCCCCGTTGAAAAGAATTTCCCACTAAACATATTCTCGCTTTAAGCAGTTTAAATAGAAGTTGAAAGAGTGGCAGGGAAGCAACGACCATAACTTATTGCAATTAAGGCTCTTCAGGACTAGTTCAAGCCATTGTCCTCTTTTTCAACTAAAATATTTGCAACATGAATGTAAATATGCATTCTCTTAAAATGATACAAGCCAACTCTTTGGAGTCTTCCAAATCAATCCTGGTTACTAAAGATTGATTTGGTTACACAAAATCAAACTATCTCATTTCATCTTATCTCATATAATCATCACAAAATTTTCAACTTCCCATATAAAATATAATAAATAATTCAACTTTTTCAAATCTCAAAATAAAAATAATATTAAAAAAATATATTACAATAATATTTTATTCAACTTTCAACAAAAAATCTTATCTCATATCATTTTAATTGCATAACTAAATGAGGCCCAAACCCATGCGGTTTTATAAGACAACTAAATCCTGACCTTGAAACCACAATATGGCTCTGACAAGATGCTCCACAGGTAGCTACCTGGACGTTTTGCTCCAAGCTCCTATATGCGGGTAAGCAATGGTTAGACACTACATAAGTAAGCACTAAGATCGCATGTAGATACGCATGTATGTTCATAGTCTACTCCATTGGGTTATTATGTGAATGAACAAAGCGATCTCAACATTGGAACTTAAAAAACTTTGTCACGAAATCAGTCATGAGTATTTCTTACATGTCTAAAAACTAAAAAGTCAGAAAAGATGCATATTGCAGACGGAGTTTTCTTTTTAATTGAATACAATATTCCATGCTTTTCAAGAAAGGAGTCGGGGTCTGGCTCTATAAAACCAATTATGATTTAATAAGATCAGGACAATGCTCATAGGAAGATATATCAACCTTACAGATGCTTTATGGGTAAGGGGAGGGACACCCCACACCGTGTAGCCATTTGTTATCTTTGGACTAAAGATACTATTCAAATAACAGCACAACAGTCCATGACAACTCAAATCAGGCAATTGACTGAAGACTGGTAGCAGTTAAGTGATCCTTTGAAATATAAGCAATGATTGGGTAAAATGTTGGTAAAAATGCTTACGCAAAGCGATGGCCAAAAGGTAACTCCATCCCAAACTTCCAGTCATAAATTTTAGATTCACTGCAGACACATACTCACTTCAGGATTGCAGGAGTCAACTGATGAAGATTGGGTTGATGCCAAAATGGAAAATTCGGTATTGCTTGGAAATTATTGCTGTCACTTCAAGTGGAGTGCATGGGATAACTGCATGCAAGAAATGGAATCTAGGCTCATTTAATAATTTCTAAGTTTTATTATGGTCATATAAACTACAGGAATTAAACAAACGTATATATCTGATCTTGAAATAAACGCCTTGCTAATGTAAGAGAGAAATCTTCAGAAATTTTCAGTGCCATACACATAAACCTCAGCAATTAGTTGGTTCTCCCTTTCTCTCTGCTAAGGCTGGAAACTTTTTCTTAATAAACAGTATTACTTACACAACGTTGTAATGCAAATTGTGTTGCATGTGTAATGCAATTTCCATTACCAGCACCTTTGTGAAATGAGACTTTTAACATTGTAAAATTTGCAATATTTCTTGAAACCTACTAGATAAGTATTGGAGACTAGATGATTTTTGGGATGTGACCCTATAGAGTAATCATAACGAAAAAGACAGACAAGGTTCACAACACATGATTAGGCATGTACAAACTAGAGTTAGCAAGGCTTACAACATCACCAGCACAACTATATGCAAATTAAACAATTACTGAAATTCAACCAAAACAGACATATATATACACTCATGTAGTTTATGAGTAATCCCAGCCAAATCAAAGATGAAAATAGTTCTCATGAGGGCATTTTCACCTCTTGAGGAGGGCAGACTTCAGACAAGTACGTAGTTCCTATGTTCCTTTATTTGTTACATTTAGTTTTTCTTGTGTGTACTTTCTCATATAGATGGATAGATACATGAATAGATATCAATACATAAGAATTGCATTGTCAATGGTAATATCAGAAAAGGTAAGTGACAAGGACTGGTAACAATATGCAAAAAAAAAAAAAAAACTCATTAAAAAGGGGACAAACTGGCTCTTTTCTATATTTCAATCTCTTGAAATGAAAAAGAGAATAATAATGTTAGAGAAAAGAGTACTTTACTCTTTTTGCTTCTATGATAACAACAGCTGAGAGTACATGGTGTCAACTGAGCTGGATGAATTGAATAATGTTATGTTCCTATGAGGTTACAAGAGAATAATCTCCCAATAAAAATTCTGCTGCTTCAGCATCTCCTATACTTCTTGAACTTCGAGACAAGATGAACATATTTCCCCTTTTCCACCATATGTCTTATTACATCATGAGCTTCAGAAAGTTTTCCAGCATTTCTCAAATTACTCACTAGTGTGCTGTACACAAGGAAGTTTGGATTACAACCTCTAGATTCCATTTCCTTAAGCATTGAACATGCCTCCTCAAACTTTCCTGCCATACAAAACCCACGAATCATGGAATTGTACGTGAATACATTTGGAAGATGTCCCTGGATTATCATCCCATCAAACATTTCCTGAGCTTTTTCAAACTCCCCAGCCACAATATATCCTGTGATCATCACGGTGTAACAAACCACATCTGGTTTACAACCATTCTTTATCATTTCAGTGAAAAAATAGTTGCAGGCATCCAAATTTCCAGCCCGGCTAAGTCCGTCTATCAATGTAGTGAAGTGAAGAATGCTTGGGTCAAAACCCACTTGCTTCATGTGATTCAAAAGATTAAGTGCTGCAATAGGTTTGTTTCCTTTACCTAGAACATGAAGAAGAATATTATACGTATGAAAGTCTGGAGAATATCCACTTCTACCCATTTCATCAAGCAGTCTATGGAACTGATACAACTTCCCCAACCTATACTTTGCACACATGACAACATTATAAGTTAAGATATCTGGAGAATGACCCACGCTTAACATATGTTGATACACCCAGTCAATCAACTTGTATTGGTTTACCGTGAGAAGGGAAACTAGAATTGCATTGTATGAATGTTTGAACGGCCGATAATTAAATGTCTTTGATTTGATGAACCTCTCCACAGCTTTCCTTGCCAATCCTGCCCCACCACAAGTACATATCAATATGTTGAACGTTCGTGCGGTAGTTGGAAACCCATTTTTAGTCATCTCATCAACTAGCCTCCACATTGCCTTAAACTCCTCACAATCTGCAAATATCTTCATTACTAAATGGTAAGAATTCAATGTGTGACTGTAATTCTCCTGCTGATCAGACCACACGAAAAACTTATACCCTATTTTCGCACACCGCGACTTATTAGAATGATTTACATTCCGCAAAATCCCCAATAGAACTTCCCTGACGAGAAGCCCCGAAAGCCTTATATACAACCCGTCTAGAGCCAATTTCGTATCAAACCCTGAGCCATCTTGCTCGAGAACATCAAGAACCCTCCTAGCATCAATCTTGACATTATCAAAGAAAACCCGCCTCGCTGAGAAATGTCCCCGGGCACGCGTTTCATCCACATTGCTGCTCCATTTTTCTTCCGAAATAGGATCAAAATCTGAATATCTCCACGCTTTTTTCAAGGGTTCCTCAACTAATCGAAACCCATTATCAACCTTTTCGCCACCAAAGCTGCAGTCGCAGAACTCTCGAGAAATGACCAAAAAGTAGGATATTTTGCGAAAAACTCTGGGACCAAATAGATAAATAGAGTTCATTTCTAATACCCATTATATCTGGAACCCTACAGTACCCAACAAACTGAAGAAGCCCACAAAAGGATCGAGAATTCTTAGTATATACACATCCAGAAGATTTGTACAATCAAATTTCGGGATACCAATCAAAAAGGAAAAGGCCCAGATACATAAAATTGGTTGACCCGAACAAGAAATGCTCATTGAGCAAGGACCTCCCTTGTGAAGTATAGACTAGAGTCCGATCAGTGAAAAGAATTGGAGCTACTGAAGGAAACAAGGAATTTACCTACATAAAATTGGTTGACCCAAACAAGAAATGCTCATTGAGCAAGGACCTCCCTTGTGAAGTATAGACTAGTGTCCGATCAGTGAAAAGAATTGGAGCTACTGAAGGAAACAAGGAATTTACCTGCGATTGAGCTGGTTGGTAGGGCGATATCAGTCTTTCTGAGCAAGTCCCCCGTAAGGTTCGGCTGTTGTGAAAGACAGAGCGGAGCCCGCTATTTGGGAGAGAGAACAGCTGCCCTCCGTGCGAGGGTAAATGGGAAGGAGATCTTGGTATTTTCAATAAGGATTTTGCGAGTACCTTTTTTTTTTTAAAGTAAATATAATATACAAAATATATAAAAGGTATAAGTATATCAAGTTTAATGAAGTAAAAGTTTTCAACAATCATTTTAATATAATAAACACGCACAAGTATTAAAAATAAAGAATTAAAAAAATAATTTTAAAATCACAAATATGACTTCAACCAATTTCAAATAAGGGGATGCCATAAAAAACGATTTTAAGATAGTCTCATAACCAAACTATAAAGTTGCGACTAAAAGTCGTAATGGAGGATAGTGCACTGCATTCTATCGATCAAAGGTGATTGGAGAATATTCTCACGATCACTTAAACTTGATCCCAGATTAAGGAAATCAAAAAGATGGGAAAGCCAAAATTAGTACCAAATAGTTGACGAAAGTGATAGGGAACTCAGTCAAGTCCTAATCACTTAAGGGATTCTCCTTGCCTCAAGTTGCTCCTCAATGACTGAGATGGACTCCGATATTTAATAATGATCACGTAGAGTGATGGTAGGGATAAAATAAGATTAAGTTTTAGTGAAACAAAGGTGAAATATTTGGGCTAAAAGGCTAGCTTTGTGTATTGAAGTGCACAGCTATGGAGTTAGGATGGCTTGGGCAAGATTTATGATGGCTTTGGGGCTTGAATGGCCAAATAGGGGCTAGGGCAAGACTAGGGTTTTGGCCAATGGTAGATTAGATCTTTTGACTAGGGTTTTCAGGTGTTTGATAATTCCTAAAATTTAGGAATTTGGTTGTTGGGATGATGAGGTGGCCGGCAAGGGCTTAGGTGGGATGACCGAATATGTGATGCTATTTTAGAGAGAATATTTGATTGAATCAATTCTTTGATTAATTGACTAATCAATTCGGAAATAGGGGATATGATTTGGTGATTTGGCAAGTGGAAATCTCGACTAATGTAAGGTTGTTATGGCCAAGTATGCTAAATAAGGAAAGTAGAAGATTTAATTTTGAATTGATTTAAATTGGTGGGAAACAAGGTGGCTGGCTATGTGGGGCTTGAGTGGAGTGAGATTGGGATAAATATGGTAAGTAAATATTTGATTTAATGGAGGGAAAATAGGAGGGGATAGGATATGGATGATGGTCGGCTAGGGTTTGCAAGGTGAGGGGCGAAATTGGCAAAGTGGTGTCTAGGATTTTAGGTGTTGTAGCTGTGGGATATGCTTGGGTTGATAGGCTACCATTTGATGTGTTTGGAACAGGGAAAAATGAATAAACAACCAAATGATTGGTTGAGCATTCAAGAACACGTCAATGGCAATCTCAATCAAGTGCTTCAACTAGCCTTTCTCTAACCTCATCAACAATTCTTCCAAGCAATCAAGATACAACTTCCACTCACTTCTCTTGAGAACTTCGAAATCCACAAAGGTTGTGGATTTCGAATTCCTCTATGGAAATCATACACTATATCTCAAATCCACCAGTGGGGTGGATTCGGCCTCACAAACTCCAACACACTCAAACAATAATCAAGCAATCAAACAATCAACAAAAAACCCAAGAACAATAAAGAACCCGAAAACTCAATTACTGAATTACCTCAAAAATTTATTAATAAACCAAAATAAAAAGATAGATATGGAACACACCGATTTACGAATTGCACGGTATGATTCTCTCCAAGGAGATTCACGAATTACACCCTTTGAACCCCAAATGCTAAGCATGAAAATCCAAATCACTAGGTGAGTGGCCGGCCTAACTCTTCTAGAAAGCAATCTCAAATGTTCAAATGTCCAAATATGTGAAAATGAAACCTAAAAATACTATTTATATTATATTACAACTTGAAACTCCCAAAAGGTCTCTTATTAAAAAGAAATAATTATTAAACTATCCAATGAAATTAATAAAATAAAATAACATAATTAAATAAGATAGTTGGCGCCATTTGCATGTAGTGGTCGTGAGTTGCATGGCTCCATTGTGGGCTAATGAGATGCAAGGTCAACGATCAGACTTGTCTTCATGCAGTCTGGCTACATGGTGTCTAGTGGTGCGCGTGGCATGACGTTGTGCAGGACCAACTGATGGTGGTCATGACAGTGTGCCATGTATGGTCCTGGTAGTAAGCATAGGGTCAAGTCACGCCACTCTGAAGTGGCCTAGTCAGGTTGATTAGGCGGTAGTCCTACATGACCCGGACTGGGTGCCGGGGTGGTGTGCATGCATGAATCAAGCTGGCGGTCTGGACGTTGGCTGGGGCCGCACGCTGGATGGCATGCATGATGTGCATGCCACTGACCTGCTCTGCAAGGTGCGGGCTAGTGCCGCGCGCTGGATGGCATGCCTTATGGATATGCCACTAGCCTGGTGCCGCGCGCTGGATGGCGTACCTGTAAAGACATGCCACTAACCTCACTAAATGGTGCTGGGGTGCGCAGTGAAATGCGCATGATAGGACGCAAGTGCACACGCACGTGTGCGCATAGGTAGATGCGTTGTGGGGCGCACCTATGCGCATGCACTGTGCGTGGCCAGTAGCCTCCCTGGTGGCCTGCTACATGTCAGAGCCTAGGCCTAGGCATGCATGCAAGTTGGCCAAATGACTATCCTGACCTTCCAAAGCCTGAGTCCGGACCTGATCCTAGGCAATCATCCTCGAGGTTTTGACAGAAAGACCCAAGGCGGCGGTGGCGTGTGTATAGTATACATGCCACTAGAGAAAGAGACCTGGTGGCCAGATCAAGGGGATTTGAGGACGCAGAACCTACCGGGGGCATGTGGACCTTGTAGACACTCCAGAACACCGTTACACTTGTGCGACACACACAATCAAGGCCGCGCGTACGGCACACGCACCCATTGGAACTGCGAAGTCACTCCACAGACTAGAGGATCAGCAGCTGTAGGGGCTAGGGAGGAGGCGCATGTGGGTTGAAAAGAACCGGTAGGCAATAGGTCGGCAAGAAACGACTCTGAGGGAGAAAACAAGAAAAAAAATTGACACAAAAAGATTATAAACAGGACGAAAAACTATTGGAAAATAAAAGGGAAGGGGAGGAGGTGGCTGGAGCCTCAGCTTCGAGCCACCCTTGCCCGGAAAAGATAACGAAATCTTTGGCTCTTGTTTTGCCGAAAAACGCAAGAGAGAGAAGCTCTGGTTTTTGTACCAAAGAGAGTTTTTGATTGCAACCAAAGCAAGTCAAGTTGTTTAAGTCCATTTTTTATAAAAAAAAAAAGTAAAAAAAAAAATTGATATTTGCAGTTGTAGAATATATAAATGTCATGTAAATATCTTTAAAAAGTAAATAAATGCGGATCTCATATAAAAATAACTAACTTTTTAATAGTGAGACTCTTTCTTTTTCAAAGCATTTGCGCGACGTTTACGTATTCTTTGATTGTATATAGCATTTTTTTTATAGCAAAACAGCCAAATTCATTCATCATAAAAGAAACTACAACATAGCATCATGTTCAATTATATGTGAAACAATATTAGGAAAAGAATTCCATCAAACTATTAAGTCATGAAGATGCTAAGAATACTTAGCCAAACAATCGGCTGCATTAGCTCCTTTATGTTGTATTACAACTTTTGAAAATCTTTTTAACATATTCTTGATCTCAAGTACTAGATTTCTCCAAATGGTCATAGATTCCTCATCTTTTGTAAGCTCCTGAACACCCACCAAAGCATCACTTTCCACTATAAGGTCATGAATTTTCAAAGGAAAACATAATTGCAAACCCCTTAACAGAGCCAGGAGTTCAACTTCTATAGAATTAATAATTTCATGCTTGGGTTTACCAATTGTGAACAACACTTTGCCAGTCTCATCCCGAAGGATCATTCCCAAACTAGATCTATATTGATCATGAAATAGAGCCTATTAATATAGAAAATATTCCTTTATCTTCTAAGGAACCGTAGGCATTGTACAACATTGTAAATTGTATTTTTCTTCTCTAGTTTTGTAACCCTTTTTTATTCCTTTTTGATTCTCAGAATATTGTATGCAAACATATATCAATACCTATATAAAATGGCATTCTGTTATGGTATCAGAGAAATCTGACCAACGTCTATCAATCCATGGAGCTCGAGAGACATTGAAAGTGCAGGAACTTTATATTAACTTGCAACAGGTGGAGGAATCCAACCACAATGAGCTTTAACGCCCTTCTTCTGGCATTCTGCAGGAATTTCATACTAACTTGCATCTAATAAATCATGGTTTGTTGCCTATTCTGGAGCTATTCTCTTACTCTCATAGATTAGTTGGTTTATACTATACCAAATTCTCCGAGCAATAAAAACAGTTTTTCAAGTTCTTTATCTTTATCCCTTCAAATTACTTTATCCACAACATGAATAAACTCTCTTTGTGCTTCATTTAGTATAAGAAAGTTAGTAGAGAAAACAGAAAAACTCTTAGTCTAGAACAATCAATGAGAGCATGATTCATATCCTCCTTCTCCATATTACACCATCTACAACTTACATCTGACAGTACCTTCCTTGATTGCAAGTTCTTAAAAGTTGGCAAACCATTTTAACATACCCTCCAAGCAAAGATTCTTACTCTATTGGAGACTATGCTTGTGAGATAGAAGCTGAAATTGGAATAAGTTTATGTTGAGGTAGCCAATAACCAGTCCAATTATTGATGGTTTTACCATCACCTACTCTCCAATGACACCTTTGTAATAAAAGCTTCTTTGCCTCCCATATTCCCCTCCATATATAGGAAGATGTAGCACCTAATAGGGATGTGCTCCAACTCTGACAATGTCGGAGTTCGGAGTTTCCGACTCCGACAATCATCAGAGTCAAAAAAATGTTCCGACTCCGACTCCGAAACACAGTCGGAGTCCAAATCTGATCGGAGTTCAAAATTCCAAACCCTGATCGGAGTTCCAAATTTGATCGTAATGTCGAGTTCGGTATAAGCCAAATTACACTCATAATGAAACTAAATGATTCCAATTGGGCCATACTAATTCCATATGAGCTCAATTAAGCTCATTTGTTCAATTGAATTGTCATAACTATTGATCTATTTAGGTTTCATTTTTCAGTTTCCACTACTAATTAGTCTTAAATAATTAAACAAAAAATACAAAGTAGTAATTACAATACTAATGTCAGCCAATAGCGTTAAAAATAGTAATACAAAAAATAGTCCAGGACTCTCGACTATTAATATAAAAAATAATACAAAATATAAATTAAATCATCACTGATAGTTTGATGACTCTGATTCAATGGGACCCGTATCGATGTTACAAAAAAAATTAATAATTGCTGCAGCAAAGTAGTTTGTTGTTGGAACTTATACGGAGTCGTACTTGAGATTAAGATAAAATTAAAATTTATTATTATATAAAAAAAATTAAAATTAACCAAACATGAAACAAGTAACTATAAATTAGAGAAAAAAATATACGCAACTGATAATTACTCTATCAGTCATCGACAAGTATGGTAGGGTTGATAACTAAATCTGTGAAATCATAAACACTATAAATTAAAATTTAAATAGATTTATGAAATTATAAAAAAATATTATTGAAATAATTTAATAATTATATAAACTTTGTTACTTTAATCATTTAAAAAGAATTAAATGATTAACCTTTGGAGACCCTCTCTAGACTTGATATCCTGCCATTTCTCCTTGTATATCAGCTTATCTTAAGAGTGATATAAGGCCCTCAGTTGAAAGAAAGAATATGTAAGGGGAAATAAGATCCACTTGGCTTATACCTTTAGTATGAAAAATTGGTGTTGAACCCAAGGTTTCAAGTTTCATGTAAATCTACAAATGGATTTTGATGATAACAAATGAATCCAAAAAATAAAGGAGTCTCAAGCTCAAGTTGTCCACACAATATAATCAAGCACATCAAGGAAGCAAGCATGAGCAAGAAGGGAACAAATTCATATTAAAATCATAGAGTAATTTTGTAAATCTCTTAAAAAATTTGAAATTAGGATTAAGGCTCAAAATTAATATTTTATCATAAAGCATTAAAATACATTTTCCACATATGCATGAATATTTTGAAAATTAAATTTGAAAATTTTGAAAGATGATTGATTGTCATCTTTCACATGTGCATGACATGATTAAAAGTTTAAATTTTGAAAATATTAAGATGATTGATTGTCATTTTTCACATGTGCATGTTTTATTTGAATATTTTCAAAAGTGGTGGATGATTTTCTTGACTTATACAAAAGGTAGTTGTCTTTATTTGAAAATTTTGAAAAGTAAAGTGTGCTCCTTTTGTCATATGCAAAAAGTAAAAGATTATGTTTGAAATTTTTAAAAAGTAAAGTGTGCTCCTTTTGTCACATGCAAAAAGTAAAAATATTAGATTTGAAATTTTTAAAAAGTGAGTGATGATGTTTTTGACATGAGAATCTTTTCAAATTTGAAATTGAAAACTCATTTGCCTATAAATAGCTCACTTGAGTTTTGTAAAATTTACAACAAGAGCTTACACATCTATTGCTAAGTTTTACATCATTTCTTCAAAACTCTCATTCTCTCTTTTCTAAAGTTTTGAGCCTTAATTCTTGTTCTTGTTGAGAGAGATATAGGTTGCGCTGTATTGTTTCTATCTCACTCATTGAAGAGTGTACTTTGATAGTCTACCTACTATCAACTCTTGTATTTGTAAAAGGGTGTGTATAACCCTTGTGTGTATAGAAGGTGTTCTACACGGGAAATAGTTAAATCACCAAGTGTAAAGTGATTGGAAGTGTAGAGGGTGTTCTACACGGATTCTTTGAAGCGGTGCCGCTCAAAGGTGTAATAGGTTTCTATCTCCACCTAAAGGAGATTGAATAGTGGATTTGGGGATCCTCAAGAGGTAGCTTGAGGCGAGGACGTAGGCAGTGGGGCCGAATCTCGTTAACATACCGAGTTTGCTTCTCTCTTACCCTTACTCTTTATATTTATTATTGTTTCATATTTTGTTTATATTTTATATTATATATTTGATTTATAATTGTTATTTTTTTAAATACAACTCAATTCACCCCCCCTCTTGTGTTAGTCATCTGGGCAACAATTGGCCTCTTAGATTCATTGTTCATCAATATGGAGAATGAAAGTGACTTCACACAGTGCATAATTAAACCAATCCATTTAGCAACCCTCATTTTGAGCATCACAATTTTAAGGAAATGTCATTTTATACGATCATATGTTTTGCTCATTTCAAATTTGAGTAACATAAAGCCATTCTTTCCTTGACTTCTTCTTCAAACGAAATGGACTAGTTCATAGGCTATGAGAACATTACTAGTTATCAACCAACCAGGAACAAATGCATATAGAGACTTTGAGATCAATTATGGTATAACACAATTTAGTCAATTTGCTAAAACTTTTGACACGAACTTATAAATCACATTACATATGATTATTGGTCTAAAATCAAAAACTAATTCATCATGCTTTTTCTTTGGTATTAATGTGACAAAAGTGTGATTTAAAGGATAGGAAAATTACCACTATTAAGAGCATTCAATATAGCATTTATCACATCCTTACCCACAATTGACCAATATTTTTGGTAAAATAAAGTGGCTATATCATCAAGTCCAAGGGCTTTAGTGGGATGTATCTCCTTGAGAGCTACTTCTACCTCTTCTGTCACAAATATCGTATCTAGTCTTTGTCTTTATCTCAATAGCCAATATGCCTTGCAAATTGTCTAAAAATTGCATATTGCCCCTTTAGTTGAGGTTGTGAAGAGAGTTTAAAAAAAGTTGCGGATCACTACATCTTCATCCACTTGCCAATTACCTAAGGAGTCTCGTATACCCTTGATACATTAACCATGAAGCCTTATGGTGAAAGAAAGTAGTGTTTTTGTCCCCTTCAATCATCCATAAAACCCTTGATCTTTGTCTCTACATTATCTCATCCCTTTCTAACCACTTATGCATCTGTGCTCAAGCCTATTTTATCTCCTCTTGATTATGTCCTATTAGATCTGAGTTTTCAAGTAATTCTAATTGCATCTTAGCTTTCTTCAGATTCTTTTGGACATTGCCAAAACGTTGTCTGTCTCAAGTGGCTAACTGCTCCCCATATCTTTCAATCTGTCTCATCACTCCCTCCATTCTTCTTCCTCCATCACCCCCTCTCCATGCATTTCTAGTAACTGTTTTACATCCTAAATCCTCCACCCAGATGTCCTCAAAGCAAAATAATTGAACATGGTATGTCATCCTCCACCCACATGTCCTCAAAGTAATCGTCTCAAAGCAAAATAATCGCATACCTCTTCTCTTTGGTATGTCATCTTGTAAGTTTAGCTTTGTTGCCCAGATGACTAACACAAGAAGGGGGTGAATTAGGTTATATTTTAAAAATTAATACCTATAAATCAAATACACAATATAAAATATAAAACAGCAAGAAATGTAAAGAGTTGGGTAAGAAGAAGTAAACTCAGTATTTTTACGAGATTTAACCCCACTGCTTACGTTCTCACCTCAAGTTACCTCTTGAGGATCCCAAATTCACTATTCAATCTCTTTTAGGTAGAGATAGAAACCTATTACACCTTTGAGCAGTACTGCTCCAAAAAATCCGTGTAGAACACCCTCTACACTTCCAATCACCTCACACTTAATGATTCAACTATTTCCTGTGTAGAACACCTTCTACACACACAAGGGTTATACACACCCTCTTACTGATACAAGAGTTAACAGTGAGTAAACTATCAAAGTACACTCCTCAATGAGTGAGATAGAAATAATACAACGCAATCTATATCTCTCTCAAAAAGAATAAGAATTAAGACTCAAGACTTTAGAAAAGAGAGAATGAGAGTTTTGAAAAAATGATACAAAATTTAGCAATAGATGTGTAAGCTCTTGTTGTGATTTTTGTAAAACTCAAGTAAGCTATTTATAAGAAAATGAGTTTTCAATTTCAAATTTGAAAAGATTCACATGTTAAATAAGAGCACTATTCACTTTTCAAAAAATTCAAATAAAAACATTTCCTTTTTTTACATTTGTCAAAGATAACTCCATTTATTTTTCAAAAAAATCAAATCAAATCAAATCTTTTACTTTTCATACATGACAAAATGAGTATGATTTATTTTTTAAATCAAATCATCTTCTTTTTGTATATGTCAAAAAAATACACAACCACCCTTTAAAATTTTCAAATAAAATCATCTACCTTTTACATTTGTTAAAAAAAATACACAACCACCCTTTAAGATTTTCAAACAAAATCATCTACATTTTACATTTGTCAAAAAAACGCACAATCTCTCTTCAAGACTTTCAAACAAAATATGCACATATCAAATACGATAATCAATCATCTTATAAATTCAAGTTTTTATAAAAAAAAATATATATATAATTTTTTAAATTATTTTATTTGATGATGTTATGCACATGTAAAAATATTTAAAACATAATTTTTAAAACTAATTTTTAAAACTAAAATATTTAAAAATGTCTTGCATATGTGAAAAAAGTAATTTGATGTTTTATGAGAAAAAAGAGTAATTTGGAACCTTAATCCAATTTTGAATTTTATCAAGAGATGTACAAAAATAATCTATGAGTTTCATTTATAGACTTGCTCTTTTATACTTGATGTGCACTTCGCTCCATTTCGTAAATAATTCGATCTTGAAACTTGAATGTATTTGTTATCATCAAAATCTACACGTAGATACGAAACTTGAAACCTTAGATTCAACAATCTCCCCCTTTTTGATGAGGACAAATATTTAGTAGAATTTTGAGACTTACAGTAATGCTTAAGTTTCCCCTGAGAAAATGCGTTAGTTTTTCAAGTAATAGATAAACATAATTCCAGCATATATAATAGAGTTAAAAATCTAAATATTTACATCTAAAACTTCTCCCTATTTTAGCATCATTAAAAAGGAATCATAATTAGTTCAATAAGACATCTTTTTATAATACCCAATAGACAAATAAAATGGTGCGTTAGTAGAGACTGTAGAGAATTCGGTGTGGAGCCACGCGTGTCCGACAAAACCTGCAAAGGTTGGAGATCTAGCTCTGGCAATTCAGTGCGGAGTCATGTGTATCCGACAAAACCTCCAAAAGTTGGAGGTAGCAATTCGGTGCGGAGCCATGTGTATCCAACAAAACCTGCAAAAATTGAAGGTCTAGTTACAATTCGGTGTAGAATGGGATTCAAATCCGTTTGATACTCATCATCCATTTTTATAAAAGCAATTTTTAATTTTATCTAATCTGCATTAAATCTTTTTCTCATTGCTGTAGTTCATTTGCATTCTCACTTATTTTAATGGCTCGTCATTTTCCTTCAGTGCTTCTCGTGATCAATCTATTTTTACATCTGTCGTATGTGTCATGAAGCAACAAAACACTAATTTGGCTAATAAATCAGATTATGATGCCATGTACGAGCTTGTGAGTCTTGGAACTCGATGCTCATCGTCCATTATCGCTTTTTCCGTTTGGTTGCAGTCCAAAACTCGCGAGATAGAGAAGTTTAATGAGAAGATCGATGTTCTTCAACGACTTGTTCAAGAGTCTAACAGAAAAATAGTAGACTTAAACCAACAGAATAAGAATTTAAAATCCTTACTTGCCTCTTCATTTCGATTGACTAATCCTTTAGATAAGGATGGCATGATGATCTATGAGGAGCAAATGCATTTGAATGATGAAGCTAAACGTCTCAAGTTTCTATAGGTCATTTGAGATAATAGAATAAAGATATCTAGCAGATATTCATGGAATGCATCATTCCTATTTCTCTTCTAATCATGCATAATCTATCTTCTGATAGGAGTTTTGTGAAAATGTCTGCCAATTGATCGTGTGTGCTTGTGAGTTCTAGTACAATATCACATTTTCTGCACATAATCTCTAAGAAAATGATATCTAATTTCAATATATTTGGCCCTAGAATGTTGTATTGGATTCTTTGAAAGATTTATAGCACTAATATTATCACATTTAATAGGAATATGATTGTACATAAGTTTAAAATCATCAAGTTGTTGCTTCATATAAAGAACTTGAATACAACAACTGCCTGCAGCAATATATTCTGCCTCAGTAATAGATAATGCAACAGAATTTTATTTTTTACTAAACCATGAAACAAGTGCATGACCTAAAAAATGACATGTTCTACTAATACTTTTTCGATCAACTTTGCAACCAATATAATTTGCATCTGAATAATTGATAAGATCGAAAGAAGTGTGCTTAGGATACCATAACCATAGGTCAATGGTACCAGCAAGATATCTAAAAATACGTTTGACTGCAATAAAATGAGATTGCTTTGGAAATGAATGAAAACGTGCACAGAAGCATACACTGAACATAATATCAGGTCTACTAGCTGTCAAATATAATAAAATACCAATCATACCTCGATATACCTATAAGTTAACTGGCTTACCGCTTTCATCTTTATCAAGTTTGGTGGTTGGACTCATTGATGTTCTAATTACCTTCGCACCTTCTATCTCAAACTTTTTAAGTAACTCTTTGTTATATTTTGACTAATTAATGAATGTTCCACTTTTTATTTGCTTGATTTGTAATCCAAAAAAGAAATTAAGTTCTCCCATCATGCTCATTTCAAATTCTCCCTGCATGCTCTTAATAAAATCTTGGCACATATTTTCATTAGTAGCACCAAATATTATATCATTAACATAAATTTGAACTAGAAAAATATCATCCTGTTCGTATTTGATAAAAAGAGTTGTATCGATCTTTCCTCTAGAAAAACCTTTCTCACTCAAGAAACCACTAAACTTCTCATATCAAGCTCTAGGAGTTTATTTAAGTCCATATAATACTTTTGCGAACTTAAAAACATGGTTAGGAGAAATATGATTTTTAAAACCTGGAGGTTGCTCAACATATACCTCTTCATTTATAAAACCATTTAAGAAAACACTTTTAACATCCATTTGAAAAAGTTTGAAATTTTTATAACATGCATATGCAAGTAACATTCGAATAGCTTCTAATCTTGCGACAGGTGCATACGTTTCATCATAATCGATTCCTTCCTCTTGATTGAAATCTTAGGCTACAAGTCGAGTTTTGTTTCTAGTGATAATTCCAGACTCGTCCTTTTTATTTCTAAAAACTCATTTTGTTTCAATAACAGCATGATTTTTGGGTTTAGGAACAAGTGTCCATACATTATTTTTTTCAATTTGATTTAACTCTTCTTGCATAGTTAGAATCCACGATTCATCACTAAATGCTTCATCAATATTTTTTAATTCAATTTGAGATAAAAAAAAAAAAGCAGTGTGATTACAAATATTTCTAAAAGATGATCAAGTCTTACACCTCGTGAAGGTTCTCCTAGAATTTGTTCCACTGGATGATCTTTTATATGTTTTCACTGTTTGGTTGCATTTTGTACTAAATCTTGATGATCTTTCCTGATATCTTCATGTTGGACTTCTTCCATTGTATTCTCTTTGTCGAGATTGAGACTATTTGTATTATTTGTACCTTCTGATTCTTCATCAATAGATTTCTTGGAGAGTAGAGGGTTAGATTCATCAAATACTACATGCATAGATTCTTGTACAGTCAAAGTCTTTTTATTGAATACTCTATAAGATTTACTATTTGTTGAATACTCAAGAAAGATACCTTCATCAGATTTTGCATCAAATTTTCCTAAATTATCTCTATCATTGAGTATAAAATATTTGCATCCAAATACATGAAAGTAACTAATGTTGGATTTTTTCTCATTCTAAACCTCATAAGGGGTTTTATCTAATTTAGATCTTAACATAACTCTATTTATAACATAACATGCAGTACTTACCGCTTCGGCCTAAAAGTAATTAGGTAAACTATTTCCATTAAGTATTGTTCGTGCCATTTCTTGAAGAAATCTATTCTTTCTATCTACTACCCCATTTTGTTAATGAGTTCGAGGAGAAGATAAATTATGCAGAAAACTATTTTCATCACAAAAAAACTCAATATCTTTATTGACAAATTTTTCCCCCTATCACTTCGGATGTTTGAAATAGTATAGCCCTTTTCATTTTGAATTCTCTTGCATAATTCGGTAAAGACATTATGTACATCATTTTTATGAGCAAGAAAGATGACCCAAGTATATTTAGAGAAATCATCGACAATAAAAAATGCATAATATTTTCCTCCCAGACTCGCAACTCTATTTGGTCCAAAAAGGTCAATGTGTATTAGTTGCAAAGGTTTAGTAGTGGAAATATGTTTCTTGATTTTGAAAGAAGTTTTTGTTTGTTTACCAAACTGGCATGCATCACAGATTTTGTCTTTAAAAAAATTTGATTTTGACAAACCTCTCACAAGATCATTTTTTGAAAGTTTGGAAATAAGTTCCATATTTGCATGACCTAACCTTCCATGCCATAACCAACTATTTTCATGTTAAACTGATAAACAAATAGTATCTTGTGAGATAATTTTTGCAAGTTCAATTGTATAAACATCATTGTTTCTAAAAGTAATAAAACAAACATTGCAACCATGATTATTCAAAATAATGCATTTATCCTTTTTGAAGGTAACTGTAAATATTTTATCACATAATTGACTTATACTTAAAAGATTATATTTTAGACTTTCAACAAGTATAACATTTTCAATTATGAGAGAATACTTATTACCAACTTTACCTATTCCCACGATCTTCTCTTTTGAATTGTCTCCAAATGTCACGTGTCCTTCTTCTTTAGGAGTGAGATCAATGAACTTAGTTTTATCTCCTGTCATGTGTCTTAAGCATCCGCTATTTAAAACCATCTTATTTTACTTACGAAAAACTTCATGCATACCTACAAAAACAATTAAAATTATTTTTCTTGGTATCCATGTTTTTTGAGTCCTTTATTTATTAGTATTAGAAGAAATAAGATTATTTGGTACCCATATGACCCTAATAGTCATTATATGTTTTCTTCTAATAGGACAAGCATGATAGTTATAATCATTTCTATTACAAAAATTACAAATAACATATAACATACTTGAAAAACTCGAGTGATTGTAATAATATCTTTATTTGATAAATCTCTTTTTAGGAAAAGAATTTTGAAAATCTGATTTTGATTTAATGGGTTTATCAAAAAAATTTATTGGGTTTGAGTTTTTCTTTTGGCATATATCACAAGCCTACCTTATCAAAAACACATTTTTGATTACCAAAAAATTTTTCGAAATTTCTTTTTTTATTTGTGAAATTTTCAACAATTTTTTCTAAATCAGCTATTTTATTTTTCAGTTCATCATTTTCATCGTTTGAAATTATATTTTCTTTTCTAAAAACATCAATTTCATTTATTAAAAAATAATTTTTCTTTTTCAAAGCGGTATACTTAATACCCAATTTTTCAAATTCCTCATATACCTCTTCCAAAGCATTTTACAATTCTTCATAAGAGGGATTTTCAAGATTTGTTAACTCAAGATCATCTTTAGCCATGAGACAAAGATTTGCAGATTCTTCATTACTTGTGTCGCTGTCTGAGTTACTTAAATCATCATTCCATGTAACTTTCATTGCTTTCTTGCCTTTGTATCGATCTTTCTTTAGCAGGGGACAATCTGCTTTAATATGTCCAGACTTTTTACATTTATAACAAATTAATAAATCATTTTTACCTGTATTTTTGTTGGAAGATTTTTTAAAAGATTTCTTTGGAGGAGCTTTATTTTTCAAGAATCTCTTAAATCTTCTTGTGATCATTGCAATTTCTTTGATATGTCCAGACTTTTTACATTTATAACAAATTAATAAATCATTTTTACCTATATCTTTGTTGGAAGATTTTTTGAAAGATTTCTTTGGAGGAGTTTTATTTTTCAAGAATCTCTTAAATTTTCTTGTGATTATTGCAATTTCTTCGTCATCGCTTTATTCATCTTCATCGCTTTCACTTTCATGAGGAACAGTTTTGAGTGCCAAACTCTTCTTTTACTTTCCTTCTTCTTCTCCTCTTTTCAATATGTATTCATGGGTAATAAGTGACCCGATAAGTTCATTTACTTCGAGTTTTGTGAGATCTTTGGTTTCAAGAATCTCTGTCACTTTTGATTCCTAACGTTTTAACAAAAAGTTGAGAATTTTCCTTACTATCTCCAAGCTGGAATAAATTTTACCAAGAGATGTCAAACTATTTATAATATTAGTAAAACGAGTATACATAGAAGATATAGATTTATCATCATTCATTTTGAACATTTCATATTCATGCGTAATAATATAAATTTTTTATTCTTTGACTTACAAAATTCTTTCATAGGTTACTTTCAAGTTGTCCCAAATTTTCTTTGCTGTCCTGCAAGTCATTATTCTGTTAAATTCATTACCATTGAGAGTATTATATAAAAAATTCATAACCATTACATTCACAGTATAAACTCTATCGTTTTCGCAATTAAACTCTTCCTCTTCCTTTTTGACCTTTACTCCATCAACAGTTTTTGTTGGAATATAAGACACATTTACAATACATTTTCGGATTTCTAGACCTTAAGACTGAAAAAATATTCTCATTTTATCTTTTCAGAAAATATAATTATCTCCACAAAATAGCAGAGGTCAACTACTAGATTGACCTTCAGCGAAAGTAGCTGCAATGTTAGCCATATGATCTTAACTCAACAGACAGTTAATCTTATAACAGAGTCATTTCTCTAATACTAATTGTTTCCCAGATGACTAACACAAGGGGGGATGAATTGGGTTATATTATAAAAATTAATACTTATAAATCAAATACACAATATAAAATATAAATAAAATATAAAGCAACAAGAAATGAAAAGAGTAGAGTAAGAAGAAGCAAACCTTAGTATTTTTACGAGATTCAGCCATACTGCCTACGTCCTCATCTTAAACTACCCTTTGAGGATCTCAAATTCACTATTCAATCTCCTTTAGGTGGAAATAGAAACCTATTACACTTTTGGGCAGTACCACTCCAAAGAATCCGTATAGAACACCCTCTACACTTCCAATCACCTCACACTTAGTGATTCAACTATTCCCTGTGTAGAATACCTTCTGCACACACAAGAGTTATACACATCCTCTTACTGATACAAGAGTTGATAGTGGGTAGACTATCAAAATATACTCCTCAATGAGTGAAATAGAAACAATACAACGCAACCTATATCTCTCTAAAAAAGAATAAAAAATTAAGGCTCAAGACTTTAGAAAAGAGAGAATGAGAGTTTTAAAAAAATGATACAAAATTTAGCAATAGATGTGTAAGCTCTTATTGTGATTTTTATAAAACTCAAGTGAGCTATTTATAGGCAAATAAGTCTTCAATTTCAAATTTGAAAAGATTCACATGTCAAATAAGAGCACTATTCACTTTTCAAAAAATTCAAATAAAAACATTTCCTTTTTTATATTTGTCAAAAATTACTCCATTCATTTTTCAAAGAAATCAAATCTAATTTTTTACTTTTCATACGTGACAAAATGAGTATGATTTATTTTTCAAACCAAATTATCTTCTTTTTGCATATGTCAAAAAAACACACAACCACCATTTAAGATTTTCAAATAAAATCATCTACCTTTTGCATTTGTCAAAAAAAAAAACACACAACTACTCTTTAAAATTCTCAAACAAAATCATCTATATTTTACATTTGTCAAAAAAAACACACTAACTCCTTTCAAAACTTTCAAACAAAATATGCACATGTCAAATATGATAATCAATCATTTTATAAATTTAAGTTTTTATAAAAAAAAAATTTTAATTTTCGAAATTATTTTGTTTGATGATGTTATGCACATGTGAAAAACATAATTTTCAAAACTAAGATATTTAAAAATGTCTTGCATATGTGAAAAAAATAATTTGATATTTTATGAGAAAAAAGAGTAATTTGGAGTCTTAATCCAATTTTGAATTTTATCAAGAGATGTACAAAAATAATCTATAAGTTTCATTTGTAGACTTTTTTTTATACTTGATGTGCGCTTCGCTCCATTACGTAAATAATTCGATCTTGAGACTTGAATTTATTTGTTATCATCAAAATCTACATATAGATACAAAATTTGAAACTTTGAATTCAACAAACTTAATTGATACATGGTCAGAATAAGCAACATAACCATATCTCACATAAGCCATAGGAAACATTGAGTTCCACTTCAGATTTGCCAAACAACGATTCAACCTCTCACTTATACAATGTTTAGGTTCTCTTTTATTACACCAAATAAATGGTGTACCATGAAAGCTTCAGTATAGTAGTTCACATTTATTCAACACTTGCTCTAAAATCTCAAATTTATTTTTCTATTCTCTCCCTCCCTCCACACTTTCCAGTTTGACTTAATTTCTTATTAAAATCTCTCATCAACAACCTCCCTTGCTCCGTCGACATTTTTAGAGATTTCAAAAGGTTCCAAGTTTTTTATCTTCGACTAGTCTTAAAGTGACATGACCTGACTTGGACATTACCTCATCAAAATTGATCTGATTCTATTTTTTTTTTTCTAAAATTGGATCGGACAAGTTCGTATATTTATTTTTATTTTTTATATTGCATATAATTTTTTTTATATATAATAGATAATTATATATAAAATAATTTTGTATTATATGATAAATTACTAATTAAAATAATTCTAAATTTTAGATCTTATATCACTATAGTCTATTATATTAATAATTATACTAATACTATGTCATTATATATTATAATATACTATAATATATTGTTACTATAGTATTATATACTATTATATACTATATTATATATATATATATATATATATATAAGAAATGATAAATTCACAATAATTTTTGCAACATTTTATTTAATATATGTTATAAAGTAACGGTATTTTGTAAGGTGATACTAATATTATGAGAGTTTATAAAACTATTATATATGACGTGTCAGGTATCTACCACTTGTCAACCAACCAGTTATCGTCCTAGTCACTTTACTTTACACAACAGTTCTACCTTTATTTATTTTTTACTATTTTTTTTTATGGAATAATTATTTTTTACCACTAACTTTAAGCGCTGGACTGAATTCTGAAATTAATATCCACCCCGAGTTATTTTTCTTGGCCCTGTCTCTACCAAATTCGGCCAACCCAAATTCAGTCACCACCCAGGTAAGTCTCACTGAAAATTCGGCCATCACCGTCCGCCAAACGCCGGGGTAAGTATCTCTGCTCTTTATCCTCTCTCTCTTCCACAAAATACTAATTTCTGCTTTCAATCGTTGATCCTTTTCTCTTTTTCCGAAATTCCCCATTTTGGAATCGGAGCGCTAGCCAAATAGGAGGTATTTTGCACTACACTTAAGGTCTTTCCCTCACTTCGACTTCTTTTTTGACTTTTCGTTTTTTGGCCGATAAACTTTGTACAGATGATATTTCTGCCATTATCTTTTTTGATAAACTTTTTTCTTTTTTTAAATTATTAAGAGTTTATCATACTTATTATGTGCACCCATATATGTATGTGTGTTTTTTTTTTGAAAGATTTTTCATTGAATATTTTTTAGTCGAAACAGAATCAGAGTCCAAGTCAAGGCCGGATTTTGTTTCTGAAATCTGATATTTAGCTAACATACCATCCTTGTCCAAATTTTAATGTTAATTCTTTATGGTCAAACTTTAAAGTACAGTCATGTGAACTAAAATTACTTCATCTGAACGATTAGATCTAATTAAATTATAAGCAGTCTAGCCAAATTCAAAAATACACAATTGGATTCTAAGAACACTCTCATTGACTAAAATTTATCTTTTAAAAAATATATTTTTACACAAATATCAAAAAATATACTTTTTATACTTTTTTCTACACACTTCAATATCACAATTAATTAAATATAATATTTATTTTTTAATATTTATATAAAAATATATTTTTTTTAAACTTTTAACCAAGAATATTTTAAGCAATCTAGCTATCAAGTTTGTACTCATATATATGTTCCGGCATACAACAAGTAGATTCAATTAGCGAAACACAAATTCGATTTCATTGTTTATCAGAGAAGATATTAACTTCAGAATTACACAAAGCACCTTAGACAACATATATATATATATATATATATATATATATATTATATATCCATATTACACACACTAGCAGCTGAAAATGTCATTGCATTTCTGTTTTATTCACAACATCAAACCACGCATTTGAATGCCAAAACAAACTTGAAAGAGGGTCCAACCCTTCTCAGTTCTCCTGAAGTCTTCTTCCCTCATCTGCTGTGCTGCTACTGTCTCCTCCATCTCCATTGGCAGAACGGGAAACACCTTCATCGCCTGTAAAGACACACGTGGATGAAATTTTAATATTATTCCTAGATTGAACACGCTCAGAATATTACTAAACGCCTGCAATTTTTTCTGTTTATAACTTCAATTTTGACCAGACACAAAAAGGCAAGAGTAAAACTTCGATGGCCTAAATCCTCAAGTGCAGATGCAGTACTTTGTTACCAATACTAAAAAACCATTAAAGAAAGCTTAGAAAATTACCAAAAGAGGAAGCATGAGGTTGTGGAGAAACTTGGGGCTGAGACTCTCCCCGTAGTCCAATCCATGAACAAAACTTATCCACCACACCCTTCTGGGGATAATTTTCTTCCTCAGTGCCCAACCTCCCCGCCACCTCCTCTGACTCGGTCACCTTGCCTATAGGCCGCATCTCTCCTTTCCCTGGCTTTTCCTTTGCCTTGTGTAAATTCTCCGAGATCACCTCAGCCAACGCCCTGTCCTCATCGCCAGGCCTCAACTTCTCCAGAAAGTTATCTTTGATTGACACTCCTTTGTCTTGCCCTTTAACGTCCCCAGTCCGGGATTCATTGCCAATACCAGGGTCAGTGTCAGTAGTGCCAGTGCCAGTGCCATGCACTTTTGAGATCACAGTACTACCTACTTCGTCAACCTTTTCGTATACTGGGGTCTGTTTCTCAGTCACCGTCGCAGCAATTTTCTTCCCATATTCCGTTGGTGAAGACTTGGCATTATCTCCACTCTGGCAGACTTCAGTCCCGGATGTCATATCCTTCTCTCCGTATCCGAGCTTTGAGGCAACGGCATTCTTCGCAGAGATTGCTTTGTCTGCAATGGCGGATGTGGCAAATGAGATTTTCTCAGTGGAGCTCCTCTGGTTCATTGGCTGCTCAGATATATCGCGCGAGTCATCCGGCAATTTGGTGGCATCGAAGCTTTCCGCGAGTTGAGATTTATCTCGGACGATTTTCGCCTCCGGAGTAACTGGCTCTGGAGATAACTGGTCATGTCTCCCGGTGGATGAGTTATCGTCTGGTTCAGTTGGTTTTGGCTTCAGTTCATCATTTACTTCCATTTTGTCAAACGACTGATGAATTGAGGTGATTCCTGCCTCCTCACCGCCTGGTGCATTTTGCATAATTCAGTGAGATGAGAACTAAACTCGATCGAATTCCTAAGACTATATAACATAAATACTTTCGGAATCTTAAGACAAATCTGTGAAGAGAACACTCCCACCATTGACCATAACATATCAATCAAACGAACGTGCAAATCTGTTAATGCAACTATATAGAAAAAGGTGGCCTGACCTGTGTCCATGGGATCAGTGACTTTGGTCTGATAATTTGCAGGAGTGTGGGGTTCAGATCTGTCCTTAGGCGTGTGAGGATCCTGCTCCTCCAAGCCCATCGGTCTTTCCAAATTGACTTTAGGTTGTCCCCTACTTCCTTCTTCGCCAGGAACAAAGGTTTTAGTTGGGTCAGTGGCTTTGGTCCCATAATCTCCAGGTAGAGGTGTTACAGGTAGAGGTGTTACAGGAGTCTGGGGTTCAGATCTGTCCTTAGGCGTGTGAGGATCCTGCTCCTCCAAGCCCATCGGTCTTTCCAAATTGACTTTAGGTTGTCCCCTACTTCCTTCTTCGCCAGGAACAAAGGTTTTAGTTGGGTCAGTAGCTTTGGTCCCATAATCTCTAGGTAGAGGTGTTACAGGTGTATTTTCCGGCGCGTGCGGTTCTTCCCCACTGACTATTGGGTTTCCAAATTTGAACATGGGTTGACCTGTATTTGGCTCAATGCCCTTAATCGGCTTTTTGCTCTCGTGTCTCTCTCTTGGGGATGGAGCGTCTTCCGGCCTCGTGGCTTCTAATCTCCCAGCATCGAGCTTGGATTTCCCTAAATTCTCAGTCTCTACAGGGATAGCACTCCTAACAGCAACAAACTCAGACTCTGCAAATATTCAAAAAAAATTTACTCAGATTCATTCCACATGAGACGCACCAAAAAACACATGACCTATTCTTCAAGCTGTGTTTATTTTTCAGAAAATAAAAAATAAAAAAATGTCTTGCAGATCACCAAAATGGGATAATTGAGCAGTACTTTTTCAGATTCAAAATTTTGCGTCGGCGGAAAAAAAGAAAAAAATCTATTCTTGCCACATTTATGAACAACATAAATTTGTTTTAGAGATTAATTCATTCCATAGAAATTAGAACAAGTGCAGTCTTTGTTAGCAAGTGATCTACTATATCAGATACCAAGGATCACTCCAATAATAAGACTACCAAATTCCACATATCAAATGAAACGACCTATAACAAATTAGATCGACAAAGAAACAACAGACTAATCAAGTCGATCAAGTGGCCGTAAGTTGATTAAGTATGCAAAGGAAATAAACCTGTTCTGGAATGAACTTCGGGATCCTCAACCATTTGCTCATCCTCATCATCTTCCTTATCTAGATCATGATCATCAGGATTAATATAGTGCTCGTCAGGATGATGCTCATGATCATGATCATGGTCTTGATCATGATCATGGTCTTGACCATGATCATGGTCTTGACCATGGCCATGCTTCTTGAGCGTATCCTTTATCTTTTTTGCCTTTGCCTTTACCTTCTTAAACACCGACGTCTTCTCATGAGAGTGCTCATCTTCACGACCTTCTGCCGCTGCAAAATCGAACACACACAGTCACGCGCACAAAAACCGAGCACACAGATGTTACATATATGCATCTTTTCTTCCCAGAAAAGAAACAACTTACAGGGAAGCAGACCGGCTTTGTGGGAGTCATGGTCGTAAATTTGGCCGTGAGGATGTTCTATTCGTGAATCCATAACTAAAAAACACTGCAATATACAGAGAAAATGAAATGCTTTGTCGGTATGATAACTGTCACAAGAAACAAAGAATGAAGTAAGGAGATACAACTCAATACAAGAAAAGTCGGTTTATAGAGAGAGCCAAGACTCAGCAGTTTGCCGCCTTCGCATGGATGTGGCGCTTTACATGTGAGGACACGTGTAACTCCACCGACACGTCTCCTATATGTGACACGTATGAACTGAATATTAGTAAACGTGTTATCAGAGCGCATGGTATAACTTCAGGCAATTGAGCGATTAGGCTGCGTATTGGCAATCAATGGGTCCCATAAGGAGTTGTACGTATAGGTTTCTGAGAGGGCCAAGCGTCAACGAATCATACACCAATCGGATCTGTTTAGTAGGCATTATCACTTCGTCATCTGTCGGTATTTGTTGGTTTAAATTCTAATTATTGCCGGAAGAGAATAATAGTTGTACTGAGGGTAAATAAATATTTTCAATAGTGACTTCACAATTTACATGACTTCTATAAGAAAAGTCAATACATGTCATTATTTTTTAATATTTGATGTAGCAGTTACAGAAACGAGAAGTATTACAGCTATTGTGTGCAAAACACTTTGATGATTCCGTGGTTTTTGTAAAACCAGTTTTATCAATTCCAACAATGCAAACCAAGTAGGAGAAGCAACTGCTTTGTTCATAGGAATTAAAGAGGCCAACGCACACCAGATCAAGAAATTAGCTATTGGTAGTGATTCAGAAGTAGTCATTAAGTTGATTGAAAATCCTGATAAAGTTAGTGATTGGATCATTAAACCTATAGTTAGAGATACAAGGATACTCCTACAATCTTTTGAGAGCTAGTGGTGTATTAAGAAAATTTATCGACATTATAATCGATGTACATATAATATGGCACAATAGTCAGTTTCAAAATGTATTTTTGGAAGCAGACCCACTATCAGTATCCCCATGTCTTCTTGATTTCTATAAGGGCACTGTTACGTACCCCTACAAAACTTATCCCGATCCCATCTCGATTTCTTTTTAGTTTATTTTTTACAGAATTTTTTTAACATCTTAAAATATTTTTTAAAGATATAAAAAAATCACAATATTATTAAAAAACATTTATTTAAAAATCCTGCAAAAAAAACTTAAAGAAAAAAAAGGAAATCGGAATGAGATTAGGATAAGTTTGTAGGGAAATATAACATTTTTCATTCCATAATGAAAAAGATCCATATGTTGTATGTCCTAAATAAGGTAGACTAAAAAAGGCCTCATTTAGATTCGGAGATGAGATGAATTAAGATGAATTTAGTTTATTTTTTAATATTATTATTATTTTAAGATTTGAAAAAGATGTATTGAGATAGTAAAATGTGTATAGAAATTTGTATTTTATATAAAAATATATATATAAAAATGTTATTATAAAATTGAGCTCAACTCACTTCTAAATCCAAACGAAAACTAACGATTACATAGTCTACCAATTACCGTTTTTGTTAAAGCCTTAAAAAAGAAAAGAAAAAAAGAACATGACTTTAATAAGAAAGTGCTAGACTTAATGATTACATAGTCTGTTCTAAGAATGTTACTATAGTATTCTAATAATTAAATTCTAAGCCAACTTGAATTTAAGAAACAAAATTACCAAGTCGAGCAAGGAAATGAGATTTTCTTGATAACGTTGAAAAAAATATAGAGATTGATTTCAAGTACATAAATGCCTTAACGAGAATGATGGCAGATGAAGTGATAATGCCTAAAGAGTTTGTGTTCGAATGGCAGTATTTTATGCACATCAATGATGTTTCAGCTATATATTTTCCAGTCTCCAATTCCAAAAACTTGTTAGTGTCTCTCCAACGCTAGATGGTTATCACAAATGAGTGAGTAGAACCTGTGCAATTCCAGCAATGTTTTGATAATAATATAGACTAAATATATTTCTCTTGACCACATCTACTGGATTATGGATCCTTGAACCTCTGCTGAGCATATCAGGACAAGTCATCGATTTCCTGGTGACCTTTTCCTGTCCGGCCTGAACGGTGGGATGAGCAATAGATGCACGAGGAAATGTTACTTCATGTACTTGATATTATTGTTTTCTTGACCATGTCCTGCTGCTTCACAAATGAGTGGCTCCATGCATGGCCCTGATATCCATTATAGAATGCTAATTCTTCTTACCATTCTTGAGGTTGCGTACAGTCATCACTAGTTGTTGTCTTTCACCCTCTACCTCTGCAAATTTAAGACTTATCTGTGAATATCTCTCTTCCATTTCTTTCAGCTCTTTTTCCATATATTTGTTCCTTTCCTTCAGTAATGCCACTTCAGAGAACATGGTGGCAGCTTTACAGTCATCTTTGGGATAGGTGAAGACTTTCAGCTCTTTCTCAGGGTCAATTTCTATAATCCTGTTACAACACAATTAAAAAAAAAAATTAAAAAAAAAAAATAACAGAAAAATAATCTGCAGACTCAAATTGCTAACAGTGTTTCAGTGCTTGTACCTTTCATGGCCTTCTGTAGTGCTCATTTTAGAAAGCAGTAACTTTTCTTTGACATTTTCTTTTTCTTCAGGCTGTCCATTGCAACTCGTGAGCTTCTTCTCGATACTGGTGATTTCTTCGTCCTTCTTCTGTAGCTGATACTTCAGTTGAAACATCTGTTTCCTTAAGTTTTCTTTCTCCAATTCTTCTCTTTCCAGTCCATGTTTTAACTCATCATGTCGGGCTTTCAGCTTTTCCACTTCTGACAGCAAATTATAATTCATCGCTTCCTTCTCATCTTTTGAGGACCTCATGGTAATTAATTCTTCATGCATTTTTTCTGCTTCCTTCTTTGCTAAAGCTATTTTTCTCTCCAAATCATCCTTTTCTTTGTTCCAAATCTGCATGTGCATCTCTTTGTCATCAATTGGCTGATCAAAGAAGTTATACTTTTCTTTGGTGAGCCTTTCAACTTCTGCTCTAAGCATTTGGATCTCCACCGAGATAGCCTCATGGCTTTCTCCCTCATGATTTTGTGCAAATTCAAGTTGCATGCACTTTTGGTCTAGTTCCAATGATATCTTCTCCATTTCCTTTTCATATAGATGTATTTTTTGCTGTTTTGCTTCATTCTGATCTTTGATTAGTTCAAGCTCTTCATTAGCTTTCTGGAGCATTTCTTCCACAGTTCTTTTCTGCTCATTGGCTTCTTTCAATGCTTTCATAGCCTGCTTCTCTTGCTCATCAAGCTTAGATGCCATTTCCACAGAAATACTTCTCAACTCCTCCTCGAGACGCTCAACCATAACAGCATTGTTCCACCTTGTATTCCTTGAGGCCTCCTCTGCTCGGATGGCTCTCTCTTCCTGCTCATTTTTGGCACATGTCATGGCGTTTAGATCTTCTTCGAATCTCTGAGCCTGCTTCTCCAGTTCTTTCTCTAAACTCTCAACCTGACCTTCGAGTTCATTTATGGAGATCAAAGATTCTGAGAATACCTCTTCCTGCTGCTTGATTTTTCCTTCTAATCTCCCTATCTTGGATTCAAGTTCTTTTATTGTAGCCAAAGACACCGCACATTCACTCTCTGTCATCTGTTGTTTTCTTTGTGTTTGCTCTAAATTCAATGAGAGATCATGGTTTTCCTGCTTCAAAAGCTCATAGTCCCAGATGAGCTGTTTCATGTGCATGTCTAGCTCTTCCTTGTGTTTCTTGTAGAAGTCTATTTCTCCATTCAGGTCCGTGATATTCTGCTCCCCATTCATTTTGGAAGTGGAAATATCAGTAATTTCCCTATTTTTTCTCTCCAGCATTTCTTCGAGATCTCTCACTGCTTGAATTAACTCAGAGTTCGAGTCTTGTGTCTTCTGCAGCTGTAGCTGAAGATCCTTGCTTATGTTCTTTTCATGATTAAGCTCTTGTCTCATTTCTTGTAATTGAGCTCTTGCATTCATTATCGACTGTGATGTTTTTGGAGTTTCTGCCTCATTACTACGTTTCTGCACTGACTTGAGTTGTTCACATTCTATTTTGAGAGCTTCTTTCTCCTCTTTAAGACTTATCATATTTTTTGATAGATTCTCTCCCTGCTTCCTCTCTTTCACAACTTGTCTCCGAAGTGATTGCACTTCAATATCAGATAATTCTGCTTGCCTCATCAGATTTGCAATTTCATCTTGAAGTTTTTTTATGGAATTATGATCTGAAGCCTCCTGTAACTTTTCTTTTGGAAGGTTGTCCTCAAGGCTGTTTATTGAGTCGACTAAACTTCCATCTGAAGCTGAATCCACTGAACAATCCGTGTTCCATCTTCGATATGCACGGTCTTTTGTTCTGAATCCAAGATCTTGCTGTTGTTGTGTAGTTTGTATAGGGCTGATATCCCAGCATGATGCTAATGTAGCACTAGAGCCAGTAGATGCTCTGAAAATGCCATTTTGTTCAGCTATCTGAGATGTGGTTTCATTCAGATGCTTATGCTGTACAGCAATTATCAACAAAATGACACTTCAATAATAGCCATTCCGGTGATGCCATCCGTTTATACTATTTTGATATTGTGATGTTTAAGCTTATTGAAATTATTGTTCTTTCTACTCCTGAACTATGTTAAAAGGTATCAAGGCACCACACATCACTGCAACAGCAGAATAGTCTAGAAGAATAATCTGTGATATTCTAAAATGATAGGCCATAACGGATTGTACTGCCTATAAAAACAAGTGTCACTGTATGAGTGGTATTAGAATTAGTTTGTTATGCGCTGAAAGCTGTATAAATTGAGTGCCATAGCTGTTATGTATTATGCAAAGAAGATGAATACAAAATACTAAAACTCTGTTGAGCCCAATTTCCTCTCTGGACTTTTCTCGATCACCTTAGCTGCATCCTCTTTACTCATTTAGTCAAAAGGAAAACACTAAAGATAAATAGATAGATATATATATATATATATATGTATGTATATGGTATGAAACCTTACCTCAGCAAAATTGTAATTGTTTTCGTCTGCATTGCAATCTTCCGGTTGGTTCTTGAAGCTTTCATCGTGGGAAAGCGATGCAGCTCCATACTCATCACCATCTCTGAGTTTGGAAGCGTAAAATTTATGAAAACCGAGTACGGGAACGGCAAAAAAACAACAACAGAAGGGAAGGAGAAAAAGAAAATTACGTTCGCTAAATTAAGTTCTCTGTTGATTTTAGTTTCTACTTACATTTGATCAGTAGCTTCCTCCATCTTCTGAATTGTCACCTGCGTCAACGATAAATTCAAATTGGAGGAGCCGCATTTAGAGAGAGAGAGAGAGAGAGAGAGAGTTACATGAAGAACAGCGCCAGAGTTCGCGAACTTAAGGGGCAGAGAAACAGTCGATGGCGTGGAGTCTGCAGCAAAATCTGAGAAATCAATGGAGCTTTCTCCGACATAACCAGATTTCGATGATCCCTACAATAACACACGAATTTCTATGAAAACTTGCAGAGAAATTATCGAAAAACAGAGAAACTGTGTCCACTCCATACAGTTGAAACAATGAAATGGTAAATCTTCTCGTGGAGTTTTCCTGTTTTGGTATCCCTGATGAGCTTCACTTTCTCGTAGATAGGATTCTCCCATGAACACGTTCCATCCAGAATTGCAGCTTTCTCTAGTCTCACCGTCGGCTTTCCAACATCCTCTGGCACCAAAGATATCATCAATGCAGATTTTTTCAACTTTGGCACCTGAAAATGGAGATACAAAAACAAGGTAAGATGCTGTCCCAACATAATATGCTAATTGCTCCATCAAATTCTCTAACACTAAATACGTTTTCTACATTTAGGTATATATACATCAGAGATCAAGTAAAACCAATCAAAATGAAACCTTAAAAAAACCCATCTGAACATATGGTAGCAGGAAGAAACATTGTTTTCTTTAAATTCCTGAAATTGATACCTGAGTTGCCTGAAACTCCAATTTGAACACGGCTTTGACCTTCTTCTTCTTGCTCCATGACTTGAACATCTTTTTGGTTATTTAAGTAGACTCAGATCTCAGAAAATCTTTACTGAAAATCTCCCTCCCCTCTCTGGAATTTAGGGAAATTTGCTTTGCTAAGGTTATAAACAAAGAATGTCTGGTTTTGTCCTCCTGTGCAATAAAAGAGCATCATGAAAGCAAACAAAAGACGGTGGTCCTGTTAAAGCCTATTTGCAGCCCAAAACAGTAAATGGTTCAGTCAGAATGACTGAAAGGGAGAAGTTGAAGATGGTCTGGAAAATGAAGTGGTGGTGGCAATATAAACGTTGCAATAAGGGAATGGTGTGGGAGGCTTTTCGTTAAAATGTGTTTAAATTAAACAATTATTTCGATTTTCTAAGGGAAATGGGGACATGACTGAATTACTTGATGGTTTACTATTTGCCTGCATGGGAAAGAAACAAGTCTCGGAGATATAATTATTTGCATAAATAACCCTGTATTTCGATGGCGCGTCATCATCACTTGCTAATAAAGCCATGTTGTTTACAGTTGTTAGTTATGGTGTTTAATGCCCGCCTTTTTTATTTGCTATTTTAGTCCGTAGTCGTCATGGGGAATTAGTTTTTAATAAAATAAAATAAAAAACATAAAATAACCTAACATTACTCTTTTTTCGAAAAGAGTAATATTAGGTGCAGTTTTTACATTAAGTTATTCCTTTTTTCTCTATCAACTTGTTTATATTTTTTCCTTCCCTCATCTAATTTCAACCAAAAGGTTAGTATATGTGTGCGTGTGCGCCCTTGAATAAATCATCGAGACAATGGATGGATCAGCCCCAAAGTACTGTATATGTCCAATAATTGAATAGTAATGCTAGAGAGTATTTATTATTTAAGAATATTTATTATACTCATGAATAATATTTAAGAATAAATTAATAAATTTCTCTTAAATATTATTTATGAGTACAATAAATATTCTAAAGATTTTTTCATAATTAAAACGTCCATCAAATCCTCCCCAACATTGCAAAATACATAAAATAAAAGGCACTTGAATTTGTTACAATTTATTATTTTGGTACCTAATTTTGGGGTCAACCAACACTTGAAATTGATCTGTAAATGAGTGAACATGACAACATGTGCTGTGTCTCTCACTCTCTCTTCCTCTACAACTGGACAATATTTTTTTTTTTTTTTTTTTTTGTGAATTCATTTTGCACTTAAAATTCGTATATGGTGGGATTAAATTTTAATCTGCCAGCTACATGTTTACACGCATATTTGTCAGTGTTTTAATCTGTATTGATCTGTATTTTAAGTTGACTTGATTAAACAAGCATGAAAGCATAGATTTGATCTGGGATCCATTCTTGACTTCAAACGGAAGTACCCAAAAGATAGCTTTGTTCCTTTCTTCAGGTACATAAAGAACCAGAATGGGTTTGATTTTTGAAAACATATACGCAACCTTCTTATGAGAAAATTCTCTGCGTCGTAATATGACATATAGATATGTAGCTTGTGCTTCCCTTATATCAGTGTCGGTGCAATGTTGGACGACCCCACTTTGGTTACCATCATTAAAACTTTATTGGTACCATAGATGGGTCATGAAAGTTGGTCAGTGCTTTTCCTTGCCTTGGTGCCATTTCCGGATCATCATAAACGTTTTTGTTTGGTAGTTTATGTGGCTGTATTTGGGGCATTCTGACTGACTGACTGACTGAGGACCGTTATTATTCTTATTGGAAAACCAAATTAATGGCCAATTTTCAATAATTGTTTGTTTGAGAGCATCCTTTTTGATTCATTAGCTTCGTATATTTTCCCTAGCCTGCCAACAACCTCCACTCAATCCCCCCCCCCCCCCCCCCCTCCCCCTGCCCACAACAAAATAAAAATAAAAAGTCATAAAAGCTCTTTTAGTATAAAATGTGAGCAAATTACTGTCTTTTTTTTCCTCTTGTTCCGGAGGTCCAACCCTCGTTTGCTTTTATTGTTCATCTCAACTCATTCAATTTATCTCTTTTAATTGTTATATATTTTTGTAAAATTTTTATATAAAATAAAATAAAAATTTTAATTTTTGTATAATTTTATAATAAATATATATATTTTAATAATATTTTATTACATTCGACTTTTTAATTGCATTTCGCTGCAGCAACCAATTCAACCCAAGTGACTATAAGGTAATAAGGATTTCTTCATCGACAACTACACGATATAATGGTGCCAAAACAAAAACATATATACATATATAGCTGACAGCTGTCACTCAGACAAGTAAAATTTAGAAAAAAGTGTGGTCAGAGAAACAACACTACATTACCGTCACATAAAATTGTGAACTAATCATGACTGATAGCAAAAGCCCTCCAAAATATTCAAAAATAGAAAACAAAGAATCAAAGTTTTCTTGGTTGACCTTAAAAAAAAAAAAAAAATTCTTGGTTTGACCTTACTCATCTATCTTATAACAATCACTGTAATATCTAATTTCGATTAGAGGTAATATAGATGATATATAAGATTCTATATTATTTAAAAATAAGAAATTTTTATTTTTTATAATATTTCAATGAGATTCTAAATATATTATTGAATACTTTTTTAATAGGTAACGTAGTTAGAGGCTTAGAGCATTTTTAGAAGGGTTACAAATGGTATTACAATATATTTTAATTAAAATATAAAAATAGAGTTGTACCACTTATGACAAATTGGCTTAAAAAGGACATTAAAAATTTAAGGTAAAAATTGTAATATCACATTCTGATAAGTGATAAGAGTAAATAATATATAAGATCTCACGTTATTTAGAAATTAGAAGTTTTTAATTTTCTATAATGTTACAATAAGGCTCCGATCATATTATTGATTAATATTTTTAGAGCATAGATAATATAGTTTAAACCTTCTTTTTGGATGCTATAACCACAATTTTTGTTTTTTAATTTTTTAAAGAAAAAATGTAACATTTTTTGCTGTTTTATAATATAAAATCAGCTTAAATAAACATATTAAGAGAAAAATAAAATTTAAAAAAAAAACATATTTTAAACGGAATTTCAAATTGGTAAAATATTTACAAGTGTAAACAATTCACAAAAGAAAAGGCCATGTAGTTGGAAACAAAATCATATCATCATTCTTTATTTTATTTATTTATTTATTTATATTTAATATTTTGTTATTATTTTTTATTATTATTCATAGAGTATATGAGATCACTTCATTATTTAAATATAATTTTAAATTTTCATTTAAATATATCGAGAAGGATGTTGTTAGATCTATAATAGAAAAAGTCTGAAAGGTAGGTAAACTATTAGAACTTCAAGAAATTGATGGTAATGTTTTGTGATTACTTTCATTAATCGAAGAGATCAGATGCGAGTCATTGGAAACTGTCTTTGACTTTTCAATAATCACTTGTTCGTTTTGAAAGAATTTGATGGTAAAATGAAACCTAGCCTATTTGATTTCTATCATGCTAGTCTATCGATACAAATGCTAGACCTGCCATTTGATTACATGAACAGAAAGATAGGGGAGGATATCAGAAAATCGATAGGGAAGTTTATTGATATTGATGTGCAGGAAGACGACTTTGCGTGGGGAAGATGTCTGAGAGTAAAGGTTGAATGTGACCTGAGAAACCTATAGCCCGAGGGAGAACAATTATAGTAGAGGGGAGAAGAAGCTAGGTACCTTTTCAATATGAAAAGTTGCCTAGGCTTTATTTTAACTATGGGAGAATATTTCATGGTAATGAAAGATGTAATGAAAGTGAAGAGAGGTCTGGACAATATGGAGTCTGGCTTACAGCTCTACCTCAAGCTAGAAAATGAGGGATGAGGGGTAGAGGAAAATTTGAGAAAGAAAATGTTAAAGAGAACAATGAGGGTGAAAGGGGAGACTAAAAAAAAAATAACATGAGGAGGAGGTAACTGGAAGAAGTCAAGATAAGGAGAATGCTCAGAAAGGGATGCCGATCAATATTGAGGATTATAGTTTACAGGAACCTCAAAATTTAGCCCTACAGATCATGACAAAAAATCCTAATAAAGATAAGGCTAGACCAGATGCTTCTATTAGTATGCTTGAGGTGCAGGAGTTAGTGAAAAGAAGTAAACTGATAATGGACAAGATTAATGTGGAAGCTGTGGAACAGAATCAGGATAGCAAGAGATTGGCAAGATGGACAAGGAGGGCTTGAGCTAGGCTTGAGTTAGGTAAGCTATCTAGTTCTAATTCTTTAGTGAAAAAAAGTCATAAAGATGTTGATAATATTGAAGATGAGAGGATGGATGAGAAAAGGTTGAAAGGTGTTGATATGTTGGATTGTTTCAATAAAGATCCAGGGGTGGTGTCCACCTAGCATTATGAATATCATGTGCTGAAACTGCCGAGTGCTTGGAAATTCTCAGACAGTTCAAGCCCTTAACCTATTGGTTAAGAATAAGAGGCCAAAGCTAATATTTTTCAATGAGATAAAGTCCAGATGATGTGAATTGAATGGTGTACATAGAAGATTAGGCATGGAAGGTTGCCTAGCAATTGATTGCATTGGAAGAAAAGAAAGGGCAGTGGAAGTAATTAACTTCTCATCATGGCATGTGCATTTATTGGTGAAAGGAGGGAAGAATAGAGAAGATTGGCTTTCCACAGAGCTCTGTGGCCATCCTGGGACAGAGAAAAGAAGATATACCTGGGACTTGTTGTGGAATTTATTGCCAAATAATGGAGCTACATCGTGTGTGAGAGGATATTTTAATGAAATTCTGTGACAGAGAGAAAAAGTAAGGGGTAAATTAAGACCTGAGAATCAAATGATGATGTTCAGGGAGACATTGGAAGACTGTGGGTTTTCTGATATCGATTGTCGAGGAAAATTTTTTACATGATCGAATAAACATTTTGATCTGACCTTTACAAAGGAAAGATTGGGTAGATTTGTGGTTAATACAAAATGGAGATCTCTCTTTAAGGAGAAAAGGGTGGAAAACTTAATTGGGAAGAGTTCTGACCATCTTCCAATTTTACTATCTATCCTTGTAAAGAAGCAGAAATAGAGGAGAAATAAGTTTCCATTCAAATTTGAAGCTTGTTGGATTAATCAGGAAGAGTGCGAACAAGTAATAAGAAAGGGTTGGGAAAGGGGATAGCAAAGTAAAGAACTTGTACAAATTGTTCAAGCTAGTTTACAGTCTTGCAGTGGCTTTTTTAATTCATGTTTCAGAGGGAGAAATAAGGGAAGAGGAAAGGAGATTGAGAGATTGTTGAAGGAAATTATAGAAATTTAAGGTGACCTTTGTCAAGATAACATGGATCAACTAAAGTTGTTGCAAAGGATGATGGGTGAGTTGCTGGAACAAAAAGATACCAAATGGAAGCAACGGGCCAAAAGGAATTGGTACACCATGGGAGATAAGAAAACCAGATTCTTCCATGAGTGTGCTAATCAAAGAAGAAGAAGGAACAAGATAAAGGCTATCTTGGACAGTCATGCAGTTTTGAGAGAAACTGAGGAAAGTATAGCTTCTGCTTTCAAAGATTATTTTTCTGATATTTTCATAAGTGATGAGCCTAATCTAAAAGAGATTAACAGATGTGTTAAGATTATGGAACCCAAGGTTATGATAGGTATGAATGAAATACTTGAGAGAGAGTTTACAAAGGTGGAAGTAGAGGATGCTATGAAGATAATGGGTTCACTTAAGGCATCAGGACCTGATGGTTTTGGGGCATATTTTTTCCAATCCTTTTGGCATGTGGTAGGGGAAGATGTGAGTAAAGCTGCATTGAGTTTTCTTAATGGTGACAGATTGCAGAGTTCAATAAAGTTAAGGATCCAAAGAATGTAAATGAATTTAGGCCTATTAGTCTTTGCAATGTATTCTATAAGATCATTGCAAAGACACTTGCAAATAGACTTTAAAAAGTGATGGATGTTGTCATTTCTAAATGTTAGAGTGCTTTCATTCTTAGGAGATTGATATCAGATAATGTAATTACAGCTTATGAGATGCTTCACTCGATGAAATGTAGAAAAAGGGCAGGGTTGGTGGTATGGCAGTCAAACTAGATATTTCTAAAGCCTATGATAAGGTGAAATGAGATTATTTAGAGATTGCTATGAAGCAATTGGGTTTTGGAACAAGGTGTATAGAGCTGATATGAGCTATATCACTTCAGTGTCTTATGTAGTGCTTGTAAATGGAAGGTCAGATGAATTTTTTCTACCTTCAAGGGGATTAAGACAAGGGGATCTTTTGTCTACTTATCTTTTTCTCTTGTATGCTGAGCGTATAAGCTCTATGCTAGAGAAAACACCGCAGAGAGAAGAATTGAAAGGATTATAACTGCCAGAGGTGGGATCAAATTGACCCATTTGTTATTTGTTGATGATTGCTTAATATTTGGGAAAGCAACATGGACGAAATGGAGAAAACTATTTTATCTGGTCAAACTTTGAATAAACATAAGACAACTATTTTATTCAATCCTGTTGTTAGTGCAAATTTGAGAAGATCTATTGTAAATGATTGTGGGACTAGGGTACAAAACAATTGTGAGAAGTTTCTTGGATTGCCAATCATGGTTGGTAGGTCAAAGTATCAAGCATTCAGTTGTATTAAGGATCAAGTGTGCAACAAGCTCCATAATTGGAAAAATCAGTTTTTACCTCCCTCAGGAAAAAAAGTTCTTATTAAAGCTGTTGTTCAAGTGATACCCACCTATTTTATGAGTGTCTTTAAACTGCCAAAGAAGCTTTGTAGAGAGTTGGCATCCCGAATGACTAGATTTTGGTGGAGCTTTCAATAAAGAGACAATAGAATTCAATGGAGAAGTTGGAGCAAAATGGGGCTATCAAAAACTGATGGAGGTTTGGGTTTTAGGGAGTTGGAAGCATTTAATCAATCACTTCTTGCAAAACAGTGTTGGAGGGTTCACATGAATCCTCAATCAATGGCTGGTATGATTTTAAATGAAAAATACTTTCTACTCTCTGATATTTTAAAGGCATCTTTGGGTTTTAAACCATCAACTATTTAGAGGAGTATGTGGGGGGCTTTGCTTTGGAATTATTAAAGTGAGGATTGGTTTGGAGAGTGGGAGATGGGAAAAGTATAAAAATTTGGGAGGATAGATGAGTTTCAAAGACTGTCACTTTCAAGATTCAATATCCTATCAGAGTATTGCAAGCTGAGGCAAATTGGAGGAGTTGTTAAATGAAGAGAATAGAAGTTGGAATGTGGATCTTGTAAAAGAAATTTTTAATGATGATGATGCAGAAACTATATGCAAGATTCTAAATAGCTTATATGGTCATCCTGACAAGTAGATATGGGCACATTCAAAGAATGAAATGTATTGTGTGAGGAGTGCATACCATGTGGAGGTGAGTAGGAAGAAAATGGAAAGTGGGGAAAGCTCTGAAAGAGCAGATGAAGTTTGGAGGAAGCTGTGGCAACTAAGTATACTTGGATTTGTTAAAGTTTTTGTTTGAAAGGCTATTAATAATGGTCTTCCAACAAAAACTAACTTGAAGATGAAGAAGGTATTAGAAGAATCACGGGGATATAAAGTATTGGAGTCATAAATGAGTAAACTCTCCAGTCTCCTTTAGGATACTATCTTCTATATAGATGTTGAATGAAGATGTAAAAGTAAATGAGCTTATTATTTAGCAAAAAGGTGAATGGAATGAAAAGTTAATAAGGAGCATCTTTAAAAAGGTAGAGGCAGATTAAATTTATAGTATTCAGTATTCCATTAAGCAATTCAACATGCAGAAGACAATTATCTAGGTCCCTCACAGAAAAGGTCGACTATTCTCAATTAAAAGTGTATAATAGGTGGAGATTTAAAGGAAAAAAATCATAAGGTGAATCCTCAGTAAAGAGTGGGATAGATGGAAAAACCTTTGGGGCTTGAATGTTACTAAAAAAGTGAATATTTTCTTATGGAAAGCAAGGAATGACTTTCTTGCTACAAGAAGGAAATTGTTCAACAAAAAAAATTGTTGAAAATCTCCACTTTGCCATCTGCCTCCAAGAAGACGAATTTGAGATGCATGTCTTATGACAATGTCCTATAACTAATGATGTATGAGTAGTGGCTATTGTTGGGGGATCCGGCCGACCGACAGACAGTAAATACGGAGTCACGCAGCGGACGCAACAGAGAGAAATAAAACTAAAGATGGAGAACAGAAATAGACACCAGATATGAAGTGGTTTAGCTCAAACTGAGCCTACATCTACTGTTGGGTTGATCTAAATCACTATAATAAACAAAGATAGAGTACACTTCTTGGAGGTTACAAAGTAATCTTTCTCACAAGGCTCTCAAACCCTTTACAAGTAGGCTCTCACTGATCTACAAAATCAAACAAGAAGAAAATGGGAGACAGACGCCTGTGTTCGTAATCTCGCTCGAGCGAAATCGCCTTCACTCCACAGCTCTCTGCTTCCGCTCGCTCTCTGCACAAATGCCCAAGATCCTTATATAGGCCGTATCTCGCTCGAGCGGAACACTATTCCAGACGGCGCTAACCCTAATTCCTGGAAGCGATACAACCCTAGGATTGATTCTCGCTCGAGCGGGAGGTCGAGCAAGAGTCGAGCGAAGTCTCTACCTAGATCCAAAACTCTCCGTTTGATGTCTCGCTCGAGCAACTGTCGAGCGAGGGTCGAGCGAAGTTACGAGTTGAAAACTCCAAGTGCAATCTGATGCGCTTCATTCGAGCCATATCTCAGCAAATCTCCACCTTGGCTTGAATAAGCCCCACAAAATGATTCTAGACAAAAGACCCACAATTCCTTCAACCACGGAAGGAATACCCAACACAAAATACGAAATCTATCTTTAAAGAACTCACTTTCCACACAAAAGTCTTCAACACCATAGATGACATCTAAAGATTCACTATCTTCACACAAACGGCAATGCACCACAATACAAACTGCTTACTTGAACAAACGGCTTACTTGAACAAACGACTTTTGAATACAAATGAAGACAACCAAATATTCTTCAGCCAAAGTAAGAATCAACAAAAGCCTGTATGAGCATACACAAAAAGTGACCAACTGCCCCCTTTATCTACCAACTGTAGACCTGCTCTCACTGTACACCAATGCCAATCAACTATAAAGCTCTCTGCAACTCCACCTTCTTGCTATAACTCTCTCTCCTTTTTGTGGAAACAAAAGAAAAAAAAAATTCACCAAATAGCAAGATGCGTTGTCCGCTTCACTGACGATCTGTAGACAAGCCTGACAAACCAAAAGCAAACTGTAGATTCTGTCACTCAAAACCCACCTCATTCCATTCAGTTAATCCGTGGAGTGAAACAAAACTGTATAGTCTGAGTAACGCTCTACCTTCTTGTCTGTAGATCACTGTCCTCTCACAAGTGTTTGAACACCAAACACGTCACAAAGAAAAAGATAAACAAAACCAAACTTCCAATGATCATGAAACAAATATGAGTTTAATACAAAACAAGACTTTATACAAGATGTATCCTGATCAGAAATACTACAGGAACCCTGATTCTATACTACTTCCCAAGAATACAATGCAAACAAAAAAAACAAGATTAGTGTCTTCTGATCACACCAAGCAAAAGCTGCTGACTCATAAATGACCATCCTGTCTGGCGGATTCGCACGTGACACATGCGAATGATATCTGAATCTGGAGCATGTGAGGATACTCCACCTGTCACCACACTGCCCTCAAGGAAGTAGAGACTAACTGTCATCTTTTTCGCTGTCATCACTACTAGAAGAACTTTTCTCTTCCTCCATATTTTTCAATTGAAGACACTCACTTCTGTAATGACCCAACTTATGGCAGTGGTAACACTTCACTTTTCTCTTGTTAGATTTGGAGCTACTGGAACTAGAACTACCTCTATTCTTCCCTGAACATCATTCCCCGGATCTATAACGAGAGGAACATTTTACAAACAAACTCTCGGCTTGATTGTTCATGCCTAAACCCCCAAATTTTGTTCTCAATTCCTTAGAATTCAAAGCAGACTTGACATCTATTAAAGAGATTGTATCTCTACCATACAACATTGAGTTTACAAAATTATCAAACGAAATAGGCAATGAATAAAAAACAATTAAAGCTTGATCTTCCTCATCAATCTTAATGTCTATGTTCCTCAGATCCATAATAATCTTATTAAATTCATCTAGATGTGCAGAAATAGAAGTACCTTCCTCCATTTTGAAAGTATATAACCGTTGTTTCAAAAATAACTGGTTAGTGAAAGATTTCTTCAAGTACAAGCTCTCTAGCTTGTTCCACAGACCAACCGCGATCTCCTCCTCTACAACTTCCCTCAAAATTTCATCTGATAGTGATAGTAGAATAGTACTGTGAGCCAATTCTTCCTCATTCCTTGACGATGCAGAAGGCTCACCAGTCACTCCTTCTACAACCTTGAACAGACCCTGCTGACGCAACAAAACCTTCATCCTCAAGCGCCATAAACTGAAACTATTCTGACCGTCAAATTTCTCTACTCCAAATTTTACTGAGGTCATCCCTTAACGCTCTGATACTAGTTTGTTGGGGGGATTCGGCCAACCGACGGACGGTAAATATAGAGCCACGCAACGGACACAAAGAGAGAAATAAAACTAAAGACGGAGAACAGAAAGGGACACTAGATATGAAGTGGTTCAGCTCAAACTGAGCCTACATCCACTGTTGGGTCGGTCTAAATTACTATAATAAACAAAGATGGAGTACACTTCTTGGAGATTACAAAGCTCTCTCTCTCACAAGGCTCTCAAATCCTTTACAAGTAGGCTCTCACTGATCTACAAAATCAAACAAGAAGAAAATGGGAGACGGACGCCTATGTTCGTAATCTCGCTCGAGCAAGCCCTTCTCGCTCGAGCGAAATTGCCTTCACTCCACAGCTCTCTGTTTTCGCTCGCTCTCTGCACAAATGCCCGAGATCCTTATATAGGCCGTATCTCGCTCGAGCGGAACACTATTCCAGACGGCGCTAACCCTAGTTCTTGGAAGCGATGCAACCCTAGGATTGATTCTCGCTCGAGCGAGAGGTCGAGCGAGAATCGAGCGAAGTCTCTGCCTAGATCCAAAACTCTCCGTTTGATGTCTCGCTCGAGCGACTGTCGATCGAGGGTCAAGCGAAATTACGGGTTGAAAACTCTAAATGTAATCTGATGCGCTTTATTCAAGTCACATCTCAATAGCCATGAATCCAATTCAAGAATGGGAAACTGCAAAAAAATACTTGCTTAATCTATGGGAGAAGCTAAGGGTGAAGATAAATAATTTAGAACTGTAAGACACATCTACAATAATGAGAGGTGTTAGATTAAAATGAATGAGATTATTTTTTATAAAAAAAACAAAGTCCCAATAGATTGATCAAATCATTAAAGGAATGACTGCAAGAAATTCTATTAGCCCAATAGTCCTTAAAGAATCCTAAAAGATCAGCAAATAAAGAGAGGAGTGGTCAGCCATAAAAAAAGCCAATGGAGAATTTCGTAAAGGTCAATTAGGATACAACTTTGAATTAAAAAAAAATAGGGAGATGGGAATAGAGATCATCATTAGATATGAAAAAGGGGAAGCGATGGATATATCGTGTGGCCAAAGAAGAAAGATAACTGATACGTCTACAATAAAATACATAAAAACAATCACACAAATTGACATTATTTTATTTAATTCGTTAAATTTATTTTATAATAAAAATAATTTTATAATTTAACGAATCGTATCAAATCATATCAGTTTATAAAATTATTTTTTAAAATTCATAGTTTCAAAAACCCTTTCGTGCCGACAGGAATTTTTCGTTCTGGATTTGTAACCGGAACAATGAAAGTCTGTGTTTCACACCAGTCAGAATTTCAAGCGTTACAGAGTGTGCCAGCCTATTCCGGCAAGAATTCTATGTTTCGACGAAAAGAATAATTAGTCCGAAATTATATAGTGGTAGTTTTGTAATATTATGATCCAAATTATAAAAGTGGCAATTTTGATAATTATGCAAGACACGGGCTAACGCTCTGCCTTTTAAAATTTTACTTTACTTTTAACTTTATTACACTTTACCTTTCAGACCTAATAGCTCAATAGTTCATCAACTTCAAACTTTTCGTTTCTTTCTGAAATGCGACGAACGACGAACGACGAACGACGAATGAAATCACAGCTCCATTGACGAAGGATGCAGCTCCGATGAAAGACACCAATGACGCAAATTTGATGACCCAGCCTCCTCTCTACAGCCAACGGCACAACTTTGACAAACGACGCCAAATCACAGATATCATTTTTACATCATTGTGTGTATCGATTTCGAATAATCAGCTTCTTCATTTTTTATTTTAAATTTACAATTTACACTAATTACTTATTAGTATTTATTAGATTTTTAGCTGTATTCGATTGAAAAAAAAAATTTATTAAGTTACCTTTTAGGTTTTATTAATATTTATGAGATTGATATAGCTGTATCTAATGTTTATGAGTTTGATAAAAAAAATTATTAGATTACTTATTAGTCTTTATTGATTTTATTTTTAGCTGGATCCGATTGATAAACAAAAATTAGCTGAAATATTGATTGTGGCTTTTAGTTTTAATTGTTGGAGTAAGAAGTTATGTTATTGTGTTAGATTTTATAAATGTATATTTAAGATTTGTATTGACTATTAATAAATATTATTAAGTTTATCAAACATCTACACTTTTAACTTTTTAAGCTTCAAATATATGTTTATTTTAGGATATAGTTATTATATATATAATTTACTCATATAATGTCCATCCCGAAACGAAACGCCGGAACAGAATAGAATCGAAATATTTCATTTTAGTAGTTCAACCAAACGATCACCGAAATAGAATTCAAAATTTTGAATATAATCACTTTGTGACTAAATATTTTTCTAGAAGAAATGTTCATCAACTGGCCATAACAAAGAGCTTTGCTTTATGGAGAGCAACGAAATTATACAGAGATTTGATCTTTACCAAGGTCATCTCACTAATTCCTATCATCTGCCAAATAGATTATTATTTAAAATTTTATACTATATTTTCAACTAATAATTGACTTAGGTCCCATTTAAATAGTGAGATGAGATGAAATGGTTGACAGTTGAATAATATATTGTTAGAATATTATTTTTTAATATTATTATTATTTTTAAATTTGAAATAGTTGATTTGTTTATTGTATTTAGTATAGAAATTTTAAAAAATTATAATGATGAGATAAGATAAAATAATTTTAGTATTCAAACAAGATCTTAAGCTTTATTAAAAAATTCTAATTTAGAGAGGATTTTATCAAATTTAGTTTTACAAGACGTGCTTTAGAGTCTTAGGAATTGTTTGAGAACATAATTATTTTCAGATATTCTCAGATATTTTCAAATTCAATTTGTTTCTCTTTTATTTCTCAAAACCTAAAAAAATATATTAACTCAAATAATTTTATTACTATTGACAAATATTCTAAAATAATATTAGCACCTAAAAAAGCCCTAGAAACTATTATAATCATTATTGTCAATAAAGTTCTATAAATAGCTTAAACATTTGGGAAAAAGTGAGCCATTGCATTTTCAAAAAATCATACAAAAAATAGTTATGAATATTCAAAAATTAGATTTTTCTATTTATAATTTTTATATTATATATTGAACTAATAATAATAAAAAAGAAGTGTACTCTTATTAAAAAGTGTACTTGAAATAATTATTATGTAGAGTATTTCTAAAATTAATAATGATATATATAATATCTATTTGATAGTTTTGATGTTATCTTATTAAGTTAATTAATATTTTTAGTTGGTTTTCTTTTCTTTTTAAAAAAAGTTGTACTTTAAACTTTTTTTGGAAGAGGACCTTCTTTCATTAGAGCATTTTTATTGGATTATTTAAAACTATCTTTCAAGTACAAATTTTTACATTTATCGAAAGATTTGGTCATAGTTGATCAAAAGCTTTTGACTTTTGTTGGATAAAGTTTTAGTTTTATTATTCACAAAAAGTACTTTTATTTCCTTTTTTTATTTTTATCTTCTCACTTTTGATCAAATACGACCAAATCTTTTTGATAAATGTGCAAATTTATACTATTTGAAAGATAGTTTTAGACAATTCAATAATAATGTTTTTAGAAAGTCAAGATTCTGTTTGGATTGGGAGATGAGATAAGTTTAATTTATTTTTTAATATTATTATTATTTTTAAATTTGAAAAAGTTGAATTTAGATTTGAAAAGTGCGTATTGAAATTTAAAAAATGTGTATTAAAATTTAAATTTTATATAAAAAAATTAGAAAAATATAATAATAAAATAGAAATAAATTAAAATAAAATCGACACGCTCTCCCATTCAAACGGGCCGACAATTGTCTAAATCATTTAATGAAAGTGTCGACACCGACAATTATCTCCAATTCAAACCACCCAAGTTTTTAAATCAGATCTCAACTACTCATTTTAATCACTCGTTGTATTCAAAACTTAGTTTTATTATTTACAACTCATTTCGTACTTTCAACTCATCTCAATCACTTATTTTAAATTTTAACTCATCTCAACTATTCATTTTATTATTATTTATAACTCATCTCATCTCTAAATTCAAACCACTCTTAAATTACTTTAAAACAAGACAAGCACCATAATTGATACATATACAAGTGGTTTCTTAAATAATAATAAAAATAAAAAAGGACTCAAGAGTCAAGTACATCAAGGTTGAAAAATGCTTCTTCTCAGCCACTATTTAGTGGCATCCGTTGCTCATGAAAACACATTGCGACAAAAATCTAATCTCTCCTTTTCCCTTTCACTCTGTTGACTTTTCTTTCTATCACATCCAGTTAAGGAGAAGAGATAGAATTTTAAAAATATATATTGTTATAATATACTTTTTTTAATATTAATTTTGTTTTAAAATTAAAAAAAAATTAATTTTAAAAGGTTAATTTTTTTATTATATTTTATATAAAAAAATTTTAAAAATATAATAACAATTTTTAAAAAATAATTTATAATTTATAATTTATAATTTATAATTTATAATTTATAATTTATCTCTCCAAAAAAATCACGCCTAAGTTACTGAAAAAATCAGATCTTATCCGGCAACTAAGAAAATATGAAAAATTATTTTTAAACTTTATTTGGTTGTTAAAAAAAATTGAGAACATGATTTTAAAAAACACTTCTACGAAGTTTTTGTTTGTTTGGTTGTTGTAAAAAACTTAAACAAACAAAAATAAATGCTAAGCTGAAGCTAAACAACAGAGAAACTCATATCTTTGCCGGTAGAGAAGAAAACTTGAGAATTTGCTTCTTCTAGACTATTGTTTGCTGCTGAGAAAAATTAAAAAATACTTTCAAACGGACCACACCTTACTTATTTTTATATTTCCATTTCTCCCTTTCCCATTTGCAAGTTTAAAGTTTTTTTTGAAATTTTCTCTCAACATGTCTCTTCACTTATTCAATCAAGAAAAATGTCCATTCACGCACATTTTTAAAACATAATTATTATAGAAAAAATATGGACAGCAGTTCAGCTGCCGTAATATCCTCTCTCTCTAATTTTACTGTTTATAAACAATAAAATTACCATTTAAAAGAGAGAATGTTGTGATAGCTGGACTGCTATCCAGCACCCCCTCATTATTATAAGCTTTTACAAGGCGAAACTACACAGGGCAGGAGGGCCATGACCCCCCTACCATCTCTATGATTTTGATATATATATATATATATATATATGATGATCAGAGTCTCTGTTTGGTTAATGGCTTTGGTGGACGAATCGAAGTTTGATTAATTTTGGACATTTTATCGATGCATTAACTGGATCTTTTTGTTAGGATCTCACTTTTGTAACTCATACTTACTTTGATAACAGCAATGCTTTTGATTTATGGAAGGTGACAGCTGCAGTGTAGATAACAAACTCTTAGGGTCGCATTGATAGTTAATGTTACAGAAAAATCAAGTTTTACATCAAAAAGTTAAAGAACATATATAATCATGAAATGTCAAACGAGAAGAATTGCTACCTGAGAGAATTGTTATCAAACATAAAATAATAAAATAAAATAATCTAATAGTATGATAACATATTGAAGATTATTAAAATAAAACTTCTCAATAAAATTAAATATGAGTTTTTATCAAATAATTTAATTGTCTATATTAAAATATAAATAGTTAAAAATTTTAATTTAGATTCAAAATCTTATGATTTTGTTTATTTGAAAGAATTTTAGACACTCTGATATTATTTTATTTGATATATTTGTATGAGTACTTTTATGTTATTTTAATAATATATTATTCTTGATATATCATATACTTTTTTAATATATATTATATTAAATGTATTTTATTTTAGTTAGATTTTATTATTAAATTATTTTATACTGCAAGAAAAACTATATAAAATTAAAAAAATATATATTTTGTTATAGTTTTAATTTTAATTGCCCCTCTTAAAACAAATTGCTGGCTCTGCCACTGTTTACGAGAGCGTGCGATACCTTTTTTCTTTGAGTTGTAATATTGTATATTCTATTAAGAAAATGTTACTTAATATCTTCAGATCATATATTATACAGTATTTTATCTAGTTCCCTTGTGCCCTACTCTTAATTCGACTGTGCACTTGGTGACTCCCAAAATCTTGTACTTGATGGTCTGGTTTGGACGCGGTCTCTCCACATAGGCATTCTACAAAAAATCCAGGGCCTTCTCATTACGATTTGAGGACTGGCGGGCAAGGGAATTAAACTAAATAATAAGTAAAAGAACTCAATTAATTTTATAAGAAATAAAATTAAGAAATTAATATATAATTATAGTATATAACGTGTGAAAATGAGAGGAGAGGTTATTAATTTACCAATTAATATTGACCCAAAGTTGAAGTCGGTTTTTCTTTTCTCTATCAAAACTCGTCGCTAATGACAAAATCAAAGATTTATTTTAGGTGGCTAAATAAAACCAATTGTTTCTATACAATTTTTTTATGCTGTATAAAATAATCTGATGGTAAAATTTATAATAAAAATAAAATATGTTTAATACAAACTCCATAGCAGGGCAAACTCCAAATCTTCTACTTATCAGAGCTTAAAGTCCGCCACACACCCCTCCGTAAGTTGCCACCATCATTAACCTTTGAACCAGCGGTAGATGATCATCAATCGGTGTGGTGTGTGAGCTACACACGCGACTCAACCAGTATGTGAGATGTACACGCCTCCACATCGAGGGATATTTTCTACTGCCACGTGCGGCTGTTTCAGGGCCAGCGATGTCAGATCTCTTAGATCTGACCATTCCACTCTTTTTCAGTGTGGCGCATCTCCCACGTGTCACCACAATTTTGGGAGGTCTTTTTCAGTGATTTGGTGCTTCCATTTGCTACCCTATGTCCATATTTTTTCAAATCGAGGATCAACTGAAAGTAGACGTGATAGTCTCCTCCATCCAGTCCAGCCCTACAAATACAAACCAATAAGATGCAATACACCTCTCTTTATTGTGACTTTTAGTCGCTAGTATAATCTATTTTTCAAATTATACAAAAACTGCCCAAAGCGGCGTTGCCTAGTAGGTTATAGGTGGCAACCATTTACTTTGCTCAAAAACATTTTTTTTCTTTGTTTGTGATATATCTGTTGATTTTGGGATGACTGTTGATGACTCCTGCTTCATTAAAATTTTAGAATTGTTATATACAAACGGCATGGGCAAATGAGATGCAGTCAACAATATGTGGGATGAAAGATAAAAAGAAAACAAAAAATAAAAAGTAAAAGGCAAAAAGCAAAAAAGGTCAAAGTAAGTAAAATGTAGTTTTCTTCTTCTTCATCCGAGTAGCAGGTCGTTAGGGTTGTAAATAAACCAGTCTACTCGACAGCCTACCTAGTAGTCATTTGATTAAACTCGAATTGAACTCGACTCGTGGGAAAAATAAACTCACTCATGAAAGCAGATACTTGCTCAATTAGTAAATGACACATACCTGACAAATTCAACTCGATTAAACTAAGACTTGTAAAATCTCACTCATTTATGCTTAAGTCGACTCGATTAAAGTTAATTCATATATTGATAAATATATACACATATATATGTTAAATATATGTATTGCTAATAATATAAACATAACATTTTATAATTAAAAATGTAATATGTACTCTAATTAGTTATGTCTATATAATGAATATACTTCATAGATATATTTAATAATTCTATAATAATTAGTCTATAAAATTTAATAATTTCATATATTAGTATGTGAGAATCATGTATGAAATATATATATATTACCATATTATGTATATTTATTAATAATATATGTAAGCATATAGCATATTGTTATTATGAATAAATATTGACTAGTCAGATATTAAGTATTAATTTTTTATTAGATTTTTATTTTTTTATTTATTTGATTTTAAATTTTATTTAATTTTTTTAAATCGAGCTCAAACTCAGCCCGACTCAAGTTTGTTTGTGGAATAAATTCGAGCTCGAACTCGAGTTGAAAGTTTAATTTATTGAGTCGAATTCGAACGAAGAATAAATAAAAATCTCGACCTTGAATATCTTGATTCAAACTGAGTTCGACAAGTTAAAGCTTAGATCGACTCAATTGACTCGATTTGATTATTGCCCTACAAGTTGCAATCTAGCACATCCCAACTGCTTCAATCTTCCAAAATAAGGGTTAATGTTCGAATGTCTAGGTTAATGCTCAAGTGTCTTCCAGTTCACAAACTTGATTTAAATTCTCCCAAATCTAATTCGCAACTCTTCCGAGTTCCAATACGCAAATTGTCAAATATCTCAACCAATTCGCAATGTCGTTAGGGGTGTAAGAAAGAATCAGTGAACTGGATCGGACTGGACCGAACTAGTAGAATTAATTCGATTTTAGATAAGTACCGGTTCGGAATTGATTTTCATAATGTTAGAAATAGTAGGTACCGGTTCGGTTCTGGTTCAAAACTTTTTAGAATCGGATCGATTCAATATAATATATATATTTTAAATTAATTTTTTTAATATGATACATAATATAAAATATCTTTTTAATTATATATAATATGTTATATATTAGTATATAATATAAATTAGTTATTGATATTTTATGGTCTAATACTAATGGTATAATACTATATTGCTATTAATAATATACTTTAAGTCCATATATAAATTATTATATTAAATAATTACACATGAAATAATAATATAGTAATACTAATACAAATTTTTTTGAACTAATACTAATAATATTAGTTATAACTATTAATGATATAATTATAAAAAATTAAACTTATTATAACAATTACTAATATATAATTATTTTAATCATTATAAATAATATTAATATATATTAATAGTTGAATAAACTAATATAGACTAATTTAAAATAAAAAAACCATACCGAACTGAACTGGAACCTGTAAAACTAGTGCTATCAGTTTTTGAAGATAACCGATACATAATCAATTTAAAAAATAGAAAACTAGTAGTACTAGTTTAATTATAAATTTTATCCAAAATCAGACCGAATGAAATCGATTAAACTCCTAAATGTAAATGTAGTATACTTTCTTCCAGTTTTAATTCTAGAGCCAAGAGATACTTTCAAAATTTTCATTTGTAGATAGCCGAAAATAAGTCACCATTGTGTAATATAACCCAACTTCTAATTTAACCCATAAAAAAATAAATAAACAAATTATTAATTTGTGTATGAATTGAAAAAAACAAACGAGTATTTACAAGAGAAAAATTATTCTATTTGCCAGGAATGCAATTGTAAATTTTTGAAATTCTGAAAAAGCTAAAAAAGAAAAAGAATTATTAAACGGCGCCGCTGCACGACTGTGCAGCGCTTGTACAAAGCATTTTTTTAAAAAATTATATCTTATAATCTATTAATTTATCTAATATAATGTTAAACTCGCCTAAAAAATATATATATATATATATATATTGACGCAGAATATGTGAAAGCCGAAACAATTTGTGAATTTGTGGATAAAGGTTGAGGACGCATCATCATCCTCACAGCGATGCTAAGGACCACAGGATGTCTGTGAAATGTGAATTGAGATTTGATAGGGCCCCACCTCACCCAAGAAAGCTCATGACGTCACAGATGACCTATGCTGCAGTCCTCTTCACGGTGAAGATGTCCAGGTTCATAATCATTCACCTGTGTGACTGTGTCGAATCTTAGGACATATCAAAAATGAAAATATGGAGTTAAATTCGATAATTTTATATATTTTTTCGATATATATTATATAAAACAAAACTATATTATTTATTTATTTTTACTTAACGATTTATACTATTTATTCAGAAGCGATTCCAACAACCTAGAAAGTTATGCAATATTTTTAGAGATAATCAGAGGTACTATAAGGAATACCACATCGAGTCTTTATAAATTTAAAAGTAAAATTAATTATGCATAATTAGAATACATAAAATAAAAAAATCAATATTTTAGCGAAAAAAGTATCTAATTTAATTAATTATAAAATAAGTAAACGTGTGGTATATTTTTTTCTAATTATTATTAATTTCTAAAGGTAAAAATATATCGATTAGAGTAATGATATTGAATTAGTTAAATTTTTTTTTTAGAAAGTATAAATTTTATATACAATTCAAAAAATTTTCATCGTATTTAATTAATTGTGGTAAAAAAAAAGTACATAAAAAGAATAAAAATATTTTTATTCTTTAAAAATAATGTATGCAAAACTTTTATTTTTTTTTATATACTTTTTTTTATTATAATTGATCAAATATTATAAAATTTTTTAAATTATATATAAAATTAATACTTTGTAATTTGAAAAGCTACGGTAACCGGTAGATGACGAAGGGTAGACGAAAAGAGAGGGAGAAGGAAAACACGTGGGTCCCAGAAGTCTCCAATCAGATCGACGAACGTGGCACCTGGTAGTGAAAAGGATTTTCATCTTAAGGTCAAATCGGCTTCAGAAAGTGGCCGCAGAAACGACAGACTGCACCAAAGGCTTCAAATTTATATACGTATCAGTTTGGAGTCTTGACTGCCCTTCCATATTTATTTCTTTCGAGATTGGAGGAGAAGACGAGAGAGAAAGAGAGAGAGTTTTGGGAAGAGAACGATGGCACTGGGTGTGAAGGCTATTCCATTCACGTTTGTGGTACACGTGCTGGGAATTGCAGGTCTGATTTTGGTGTTGGTTTGGACCATAGATTTCAGAGGCGGTTTAGCATGGGAAGCTACTAACAAGAGCCTCATCTTCAATGTAAGTCCAATTCTCTCTCTCCCCCTCTCTCTGTATGCTTCATCTCTGTCTGATTTTTAAAGGCCGTAAAATACTCTCGGGAAATGGTTCTATCTTTCTTGTTCTGGTTTCCGGCATTTTCTGTTTGGTAGAAGGTCTGTGTCAGTGGGGGGCTGGGGGGGTGGATGGTGTCGTAAATTTTGTTGAAAATTTGGGCGTTTTCCCGAGAGGTAGGTCATGTCTATCGATTAGGGTTGCCGTTTATCTGTTTGTTTGCGTGTAGGGATTGGAATCTTAATGGTTTTTGGTTCAGGGATTTGGGCACCCCGTACTTCGATCACTTGGACCTTTCTGTAGAACGAACGGGAAATGCCTTTTCACCCGAAATTATGTACCGAATTTTTCTCCCGAAACCAAAAAATTATTATTATTTTTAATTTCTTTTTTAGTTAATGATTAAGCAAACATTATTAATATATTGTGATTTTTTTTTCTTAAATATGTAAAAAAAAAAAAAAAAAAAACAAATGAATGAAAAAAAAAAATCTGCTTATTGGAAGATGTCGCCCTAATATCTCACCTTTACATTATAGAAAGAGAAATGGCTGATGAAGGAGAATTTAGGGTTTCTGTATCTGCGTGCGGGTTATTAAGTGGGTGCCCTGAGTTTTAATATTCCCCATCCTTATTGTCATTTGGAATTTTAACGGATTCTCTCTCATTGTTGGGAATGGTATTAATTTTAATGGATAGCAGTGCTCCAACTGGCTTCGACTGTTTCAAACTTCGAATCGCATTATTCTTTCTTTTGTTGGAAATCAACGTGCGTCACACCTTTCATCTATTCATTTTCATTTTCATTTTCATTTTCCCATGTCAAAGTTTTGGAAATGTAGGTTTAAAGTGGTCGGCACACTTTAAAACAAATTATGATCATTCGCTGATTCTTAAGCAACAGTTAACACTACTAGTCTACTACTAACTTGAAAAGAACTTTGTTTGTTGAAGTAGGTAGCATTATTGTTATTTCTTTTCTTTTATGTCAAAACTTAACAAAAAGAAATTAAATGTTTAATTTGCGGGGTTTAATATTTACCTGCTCGTTGGCAACACGAGCCATCGTCTACCAATTACTATCAAAATTCCACGTCATCCCTCCTGGCGCCTACCCTTCAAACAAAAAATCTATCTACCAGTCAAATAATAGTTAAAAAGAGTTTTAAGATAGAATTTGTGGTCTTTACAATTGTACGTGTTGTTAAATTGTACGTTGCAACCAACCCTAGTTGCTCTGGCTTCTTATAAAAGGACGATAATTAACGAGGTGTCAGATTTCTTCACGATCGACCACATATATGGTAGGTACTACTATAAACTATGTTTGTCCATATAGCTGGAATGATACACATTCTATTTTCTTTAATTATATTTATATTTCATCTTCAAATATTTAATGAAATCATTCCATTCTATTAAAAATAAATTTTAATATTGTAAAACTTTCATCTATTTTATGCTGATTTATATACTAGTATTAAAATATTTTTAAAATTATCATTCACCGTGTATATATATATATATATATATAGCGGTCCTCGACTTATATAGACTCATGTGACATGTGTGTGGTGCAAAGGGTACTTGTAGGTTTATTTGTATTCATGGCATACATCTTGTTTGTCACTGATCACTAATTAATGCATGCGTATAGTTTTCACGTTATAAGTGTTAACAGTTATAAAGTTAAATTTATAAATTAGCGTGATATGTTATAAGATTTATTTTTAAATAACGTAGTGTTACAATTTAATATACCAAATCTTTTTATAACTAAAGTGTTTTTCTTTTCAGATTCTACTATATTTTTAAAGCATATCAATCTTGGGTTTGCATTAATTATGATAGCATAAGTTTGGTGATCATAGAAAAAGCGTCACTAGAAATATGATTTGTTTAACAAATTCACTTCCTTTCTTTTGCTGCCATTACAAAAGATTATTTGAAATAGAAAAAGTGTCACTAAAAATAAGATTTTGTTTATTTATACCCAACAATAGCAAAAACTCTGATCAAGTGTCTATTTCTCTCTACAGATCCATCCTGTGCTTATGTTGATAGGCTTAATCATCATAGGGGGTGAAGGTAATTAATTACATTATTATGGCATTTTTAAAATGGAGGTTCCTTAATTTCTGACCAATAATATATTGCCACGTACGTAACACGAAATAAACTAATTTTTCTTTTAAACATCATGAATTCCAGCCATAATCAGTTATAAATCACTTCCTTTGAGTAAAGATGTGAAGAAGATTGTACATCTGGTGCTCCATGCAATTGCTCTGATACTCGGTATCATCGGAGTTTATGCTGCTTTCAAATATCATAACGAGAGCTCCATCGCTAATCTTTACAGCTTGCATTCCTGGCTTGGAATTGGTATTATTGTCCTCTACGCTATTCAGGTAATTAAACCATTGCTCAATCGTAGCTAACTCTTGTTTTTTTCGATTATTTTACTTCTTTAAAAGATACCAGCTGATCGTGCAAATTAGGTGCTAATCTGGTTTCTTGAAGTGCTCAATATGATTATGATGGGCATAATCATATTGACTGTATGTGATACTTTTTGGTGGGTCCAAGTGTTTTCTTGTGGGTTAGGAAATGGAAATGTGACAGAAAATATAAAATAAAATAGCAATTGAAAGAAGAAAATGAGTGAGAGAATGAGAGAAAGCAATTTTGAGTCTTGACCCTACATATTTATTATTTTCAATTGTGATTATATGAAAAATATGATTATTAATCTATACGAAAATTAAATGGAGATAAAATATGATAAATGTCTTCATTATTATGAAAGCAAATCTTTTGATTTGCTAATTAATCATAAAATGGATCGGAGTTCTGTTTTAGCTTGCTCAAGTAGCTTTCTGGATTGCTAATTGGGCCTAATAGTGTGGACTTCAGTCTCAAACCACTGGGCCACGTTTTAATCATGGGCCTGGACAGATTTCATTGTGATTAGCTGAAGTTAACTCTTCAAATAGTCTGTCCGTTTCTTTTGTGAATATCGTGGACTTTTTTCATGAGTACACCTACCTACCGGGCTGAACTCACATGGAAATGTAAATTGCAGTGGATATACGGGTTCTTGATCTTCTTCTACCCAGGAGGAACTGGTGAGCTTAGGAGCGCCTCTATTCCTTGGCATGTGGTATTTGGATTGGTCGTCTATGTGTTGGCCGTCGGCAATGCTTCATTGGGGTTCTTGGAGAAGCTTACTTTCCTCGAAAATTCTGGGCTCGCCAAGTATGGCTCCGAGGCCTTTCTGGTCAACTTCACCGCCGTTGGCACGATATTGTTTGGTGCCTTTGTTGTTTTATCCGTGCTTTCTCAGGGTCCAGTAGATGATGACCATAGCTATGCGGCTATTTAATGCATGCATGTCTCATGTTTGTTAGTATTGACAGATTGATGCATGGATTTTCCATGTGGTTTGATTATTAGCAATTAAAAAGGATGTGTAGTATCTGTATTCTCTGGACTTTAAATTACGACCTCTAATAAATAAAATGATTATTGTGTTGTAAATACTTAAATGTAAGTAGTAAAATATATTTTATGTTGTTGATGGATCACTATGTATATTTTTGAATATTCATTTATTCCGGTCTTATTTTTTAAATTCATGTATTCTTTTGATTCATGTATTGTCATTATTTAAGTTCATATATTTATTTAATATTATCTATCTTCTCATGCTTATAAAAGGGTATTTTGAGGAGCATTACTCGTATATATGGGATAAGAAAGTTGGAAAAAATAATATTAAAACTAATTTTGGATATTTTAGTCCTTTAATTCTCTTGTTTTTTTTTTTTTTTTTTAAGTTTTACAACATATTGTTAATAGTCTTGTGCATTGTTGACTAATGCATTGATCCTTGGCAACATACAGAATCGTCAAGTTTAGAACTGTGAAATGCATGCATATACGGCCCGGTCCAGGGATAGTGATGGACTAGTCCTATTTGGTCCGGTCCAGAAGAGTCCAAACATGACTTAATGGGCCAGATTTTGTTTAAAATTCTACCATAATCAAATCTACTTTTTGGCCCAACTTCAATTGTTTTAGGCCCATTTTACATATCTATTACAGATTTAAGTTTAAAAATATTAAAGAAAACTTACTCTTGAAAAAAAATAATCAAAAGAAAAAAGTAGAAAAAAAAATCAATTTACAAGAGGATATATACATACATATTAAGTTAACTATACTAATACTATTATAAATTTATACATATACTATAATTTATACTACAACTCATATCATATCAATATATTAGTATTATATAGGAATCTTATATATTATAATTATATACCAAAGAATATAAACTATAATAATACACTGATCTAAATATATATAGTTATAGACTAGTAACACTAGTTTACTATATGTTGTTAGTGATAAATTGATAATAGTATATTAAATAATAGTAATACTCTTATTAATTATTACTAATACTCTATGTAGTTAATAAGTTATAGTCATTTAATACTACCATATTAAGTTAACTATACTAATACTATTATAAATTTATACATATACTATAATTTATACTACAACTCTTATAATATGTTAATATATTAATATTATATACTAGTACTAGTATATCATATATTATAGTTATACATCAAAGGACATATGTATAATTTTTTATTAGTATTGTATTCGGTCCGATCTAGTTCAAAGTGAAAAAATTTGTAAATTGAGATCAGACCGAATCATATTCGATCTTGATTCTTTTGGACTGGACTGGATCGTACCCCGGAGTTTGGATATGACTTAAAGGGCCAAATTCAACTCAAAATTCTACCATAATCAAATATATTTTTTGACCCAATTTCAATTATTTTAGGCCCATTTCACATTTTTATCATAGAATTAAGTTAAAAAAATATTAAATAAAACTTACTCTTGAAAAAAATAATAAAAGAAAAATAATCTAAATAAAAAAGAAGTAAGAATATTATTATATATTTATACTGCAACTCTAATAACATGTCAATATATTAGCATTATATATGAATCTTATATATTATAGTTATATACCAAAGAATACGAATTATAATAATATATTGATCTAAATATATATAGTTATAGACTACTAACATTAGTAACAATATGTTATTAGTGATAACTTGATAATAGTATATTAAATAATAGTAATACTCTTATTACTTATTACTAATACTCTATGTAGTTAATAAGTTAGTCATTTAATACTAATATATTAAGTTAACTATACTATACTATTATAAATTTATACATATACTATAATTTATACTACAACTCTTATAATATGTCAATATATTAATATTATATACTAGTACTAATATACCATATATTATAGTTATGCATCAAAAGATATATGTATATATATATTATAATTGTATTCGTTCTAGTCCGATCTATGGGGAGAAAATCCCTAGATTGAGACCGAACTGAATCATATTTGATCATGATTCTTTTGGATCGAACTAGATCATACCCTATTCAATTCGGTCTAGTCCAGACCAGGTTTCTTACAACCCTAATCTCAACCTTTTCATGCACCCTTGAAATAAATAGACATAAAATATTGTTTAAGATATGCATAATAATTAGGGTTGTAAATGAATTAGTCTGTTCAATAACTCGTTTGGTATTTGTCTACTTAAATACCTGTTTGATTAGTAAATATCATATACTCGACAAAATTCGACTTAATTCTACTAAGTCTCGTTAAGACATGCTAAGTTAGGCTCATGTCGACTCATTAAATAGATTTCATTAAAACTCTCTCTCTCTCTCTCACACACACACACACACACACACACACATTTACGTATATATATGTGTGTATTGGCTAATAATATAAATATATCACTTTTATAAGTAAATATATAATATGTAACATAATTACTTATGTCTATATAGAATATACTTTATAGGTATAACTAATTTGTTGAATCCAAAGTTTCAAATTTCGTATCTACGTGTAAATTTTGATGATAACAAATAAATTCAAGTTTCAAATTCAAATTATTTACGAAATGAAGTGAAGCGCACATCAAGTATAAAAGAACAAGTCTACAAATAAAACTCATAGATTATTTTTGTACATCTCTTGATAAAATCCGAAATTGGATTAAGACTCTAAATTACTCTTTTTTCTCATAAAATATCAAATTACTTTTTTCACATATGCAAGATATTTTTAAATGTCTTAATTTTGAAAATTATGTTTTTCACATGTGCAAAACATCATCAAATAATATAATTTCGAAAATTATATTCTTTTATATAAAAATTTGAATTTGTAAGATGATTGATTATCATATTTGACATGTGCATATTTTGTTTGAAAGTCTTGAAGGGTGGTTGTGTGTTTTTTTGACAAATGTAAAAGATAGATGATTTTGTTTGAAAATCTTAAAGGGTGGTTGTGTGTTTTTTTGACATATGCAAAAAGAAAATGATTTGGTTTGAAAATAAATCATGCTCATTTTGTCATGTATGAAAACCAAAATATTAAGTTTGATTTCTTTGAAAAATGAATGGAGTTGTCTTTGATAAATGCAAAAATGAAATGCTTTTATTTGAATTTTTTGAAAAGTGAATAGTGCTCTTATTTGATATATGAATCTTTTCAAATTTGAAATTGAAAACTCATTTGTCTATAAATAGCTCACTTGAATTTTACAAAAATTATAACAAGAGTTTACACATTTATTACTAAGTTTTGCTTCATTCTTTTAAAACTCTCATTCTTTCTTTACTAAAATTTTAAACCTTAATTCTTATTCTTTTTTAGAGAGATATAGGTTGCGCTGTATTATTTCTATCTTACTTATTGAGGAGCGTATTTTGATAGTCTATCCACTATCAACTCTTGTATCAGTAAGAGTGTGCATATAATCCTTGTGTATGTAGAAGGTGTTCTATACAGAGAATAGTTGAATCACCAAATATGAGGTGGTTGGAAGTGTAGAGGGTGATCTACACAGATTCTTTGGAGCGATGCCGCTCAAATGTATAATATGTTTCTATCTCCACCTAAAGGGGATTGAATAGTGAATTTGAGATCGTCAAAGGGTAACTTGAGGCAAGGACGTATGCAGTGGGACTGAATCTCGTAAAAATACTTAGTTTACTTCTTCTTATCCTACTTTTTACAATTATTACTGCTTTATATTCTGTTTATATTTTATATTGTGTATTTGATTTATAAGTGTTAATTTTTATAATATGACTCAATTCACTCCCTTCTTGTATTAGTCATTTAGACAACATAATTGATAAAATTTAATAATAGCATCATGTGGGAACTATATATAAAATAAATATACGTTATCATATTATGTGTATATATCAATAATATATGTAGGCATATAATATATTATTATGAATAAATATCAACTAATTAGATATTAATTATTATAAATTTTTTAGAATCTTATAATTCAATAGTAGTTCTACTTATTGGTTGTATGAATTCAATATTAGATTTTTAATTTTTTAATTTATCTAATTTATTAAGTATAAAATATTATAAAAAATAATAATACTTTGAGCGCGATCGATCTATATATATATACACACTACAAGAAAATTGCTTATTTGCAACAAGTTAATTCTATCAAAATGATCATTTACAGTCAAAATTAGTTGTAAATAGTTTTTTTCGTCATAATTAATTAGTCACAAAAATTAGTTTTTCTTGTAACTTGCTTGAGCTCGAAGTCTTACTCGACTTGACTCGAACTCGTCCTCAAGCTCGTTTGTGGGACAAGCTCAAACTCGAATTCAAGTTGAAAATTTAGCTTATTTAATCGAGCTCAAATAAAAATTAAAAAAAAAATCTAAAACTCGAGTATTAATTTATTCGAGCCGAGCTCGACAATTCAAAAACTAGCTTGGCTCGATTACAACCTATTGATAAATATATATGAATAATTTTCAGGAGAGTCACTTTTAAGGAGTCAAGAGGGAGTTGGCTTTAGTTTAATTTTTTTTTCCCTCATTTTCAACTTTATTTCATGGATATAATGAATTCTATTGGTTTGTTTTTGGTATAGAAATTGAAAACAAGAGAAATGCTATATACAGACGTGGAATTGTAAGCAGCATGTAGTCGTTTTGAAAAAAAAAAAAAAGATCCACTGTTAAAAAAGTTAATTTTTTTCATTTAGGTCCCATATATATTCATTTTTTTTTTCAAAATAACTGCACGCATCTTACAAGTCTACGACTGCATCTATCATTTCTCTTAAAAACAATGTTGAAAATGAGGAAAAAAAATTTAAACTAAAGATGACTTCTTCTCGAATTCCTAAAACCGACTCTCCCTAGAATTACTAGTCAAGAAATAGACCGCTATTTCCCCAATTTTGGCGTACAATTACGCTACTGGTTGCTTGAGTAGTGGAAACTAGAGAAGAAAAACTTAAGCCAATGGTTTCGACCATCCTCGAAGGATATCATTTAAAAGATCTGAACTGATCTGAAGGTATACTTGAATTTGATGTTTTACTTGCTTTTCCATGTGAAGATATTTTAATCTGTGTTAGATTAATTTAAGAAGAAAATTCGTTGTAGTGTTTTAGGTTTATCGTGATCACTCATGATCTGGAAGCATTATTCTAGTATGAAATTATGAATGAGAGGCTAAAATCTTACGACCCTACTTCTACGTGATCCGTCAAGTACTATATTCCTGAAGGTCTTTTGTGCAAAAATATATGAAAAATAAATTGTTGAGTTTATGAAATGCAATTCATAGAGGTTTCATTTGCATTTTCTTAATTAATATTTGTATGCTTGAGCGTTTGAGATTTATTAAAAGTAACCTTTTATTTTTTAAGGGAAATGGAAGGGAGAAGAATATCGGGTTGGAATTAAGATGCAGATAAGGACTAAGGAGTCTACATACATGGGTGAAAGGCAATTCGATTTCTTGCCATAAATGCATTGTATCCAAATCCAAAATGTAAAATGGCCGGAAGGGAGAAGGATTTGCATGGCTTCCCCGTAACATCATGTTAAGGACTATAGAAGGCGGCTCCATGAAGGTGGGGAAAGGCACTAGTTTGCTTTCTTGCCATAAATGACTTGTATCCAAATCCAAATGGTAGTTTGATCCGGGTTCAAGTACTAATGACCAGAATATATATTCCAAAGTACATCAAATCTTAATTTTACTAGACCTAAAATGCTGATTATAAACTTTGTATAGATTGTATATGTTAAAGCCAAAAAATGGCATGGTCTGAGAGGGAAGAAAAAATCTATTTTCAAAACGCATTGAGGCTGTTGAGCTTATAGATTGGTATGGTGTGAAGTTCCCAGCAGTGATCCGATGCGACTGTATGGTATCTGTGCATACATCTATAGAAGTGTACAATATTTAGATGCAAAATAAATAATAAAGGAGATACATATTTACGTGTATAGCTCAACACTAGTCTACGTTCACGAGAGTTTGGAGAGAAAAGTTTTCACTATAATATGCTTGCTTATAGTTTCTCCTTGTAATGACTCGACCCAAATTTAGAATTTAAATTTAGTTTTATATTTAAATTTAAATTTAAATTTTATTATTTTTAGTAATTATCTCCAAGCATCAATTTCAAAAGTCTAAATATGTTGATTAGATTTCTTCTCCAAATCTTCATGACAAATTCTATTTTCAAATTAGAATATCTCTAATTCAAAATTTGAAGAAAATCTACTTTGTTGTTAGAGCATTAACAATAGATCATTTAAAATTTTCTTTTAAAAAGTACAAATTTATACACATACCAAAACAATTGCATCATATTTAATTAAAAATGAGGAGAAGAAATTGAGTAGAAGGGAATAAAATGACTTTTTGTTTAACTTTTAAATAGTAACCTTTAAAAGTGTACATTTTTTTTTTTATATATGTATAAACTTATACTTTTGAAGAAAAATTTTAAAAAATCCATTGTTAATGCTTTTGGTTTCCTAGATCAAACCAAATCTCAATTCAAATACTCAATCATATCCTCAGACATCTTAATTATCTCTAGTCATATGTTTTCACCATATCTCTCAGCATTCATCATAAATCAGATCTCTAAAATTTTATTATCTACTCAACTTTAAATTTAAATTTTTGCCTAAACTTCAGATCACCCTTGATAGCCTCATTCCCCTTGTCTATATAAAGCAACCCAAGACCCAAGAATATTAAACACAAAAAACTCAGAAATCATCAACCCAAAAACACCTCATGCACAGCCCTCAACTTTGCCGACAAGCACGACCATACCTCTCGATAGCCAACCCAGACTACTAGGACATTGGACCACCTCTCGGCGACCACAAACAGTGCCTCTCAAGGAAGATGCATCAAAGGAAAGGGATTTGACACACTTCCTCCTGCCCAAGAAACACAGCAGCTAAGGGAACTGCATCAAGCTGCACCACTCTACAGCACACTGCATCTAGTTGCACTACTTTGCAGCACACTGCACCAAGTTAACACTTTGCAGCATTACCTAAATTGTGTAAAGTCATATGTATTTGTGAAATGTTATGTTTACCTTACTACTTTAGTATAGTGGACTTTAAATAGGTCTGTGCATATAAGGAACTGTTATACTTGTATTACATAAAACATTTTTCTAAATGAGAAAAACAGAGGCAAAGTTTCTCTCCATCTTCCTTCTTCATACTTCAATAGTTACTCTTCATCTTTTTCATGCTTGAAATGCAACGCTTCAAATATCTTTGTCCTCTATTTTTTCCAATTTTCTCTTTCGCCTAACTAATAGGTTCCTCCCAATGGACTAGGCCTAGGAAGTTCCATAGGTTGGAAGAAAAACGTCCTCACAATATAATATGTACATATATGTATAAACCTACTCATGATTAATTATGATTATCTGTATAACTTTTTGTAGCTCTTGATTATAAGATTGAGAATAATATTTAATTGTCTAGGGCTGAGAAAGACTAGCTAACCATGGCTGAGGCAATGCAAATTGAAAATGAAGAAAGTAGGATCTAATCTAGAAGCTCATGGATGGAGGTTCAAGAAACAGCTTGAGGTAACCATCTCCATCAGTGAATTGGACTCCAAAAATTAATCAATGTCATTTAATTATGAGAAGTGTTACACCCACAAAAGAATTATACAAAAATAATTTCGCAAGCTAATGTGGTTTTATTTAAACTGTCTGATCTGCATCATAATAAAAATAATTTTACAATATGCAAATCACATCAGTTTGTAGGATTTCTTTTATGTAATCACTTTATAACTAAATCATTTTTCATTAATTAATCATTGATATCTTTTACTAAGAATGTGCGAAATTTCATCGATTTCGATTCCGGCCGACTTCTGCTCCAATTCTGACTCTAATTGGAGTTCAAAATTTGGAATCAGGTAACTCCGAATTTAAAATCGAAGTTTGGAGTTAGAGCCAGAGCCCACTAGAGGTTCGAGTTCTGACTTCAAACATTTAAAAAAAACAGATACAAACGAGATCTTGATGCTATACCACCACTTGCAAGAAAATTGTGATTATCCAAGCATATTGTTATCTGGTATGGCTGAAAAGATGCAGACGAAATATGATAAATATTGAGGACAAGTAGAGAAGATAAATAAGTTATTGTTCATAGCGACAATTCTTGACTCTCGATTTAATTTGGCGGTGATAGAATGGTAGACAAATGAGGTCTTCAGGGTAGTGAAAGTTGCGGTATTTATTTCAATGCTTAAGGCAAATTTGGATGACTTATATACTCATTACAGCATCACTGGCCAGGTTTCATCCTCAACAGATACCTCACACTTGAACTCAGGGGCGAAACTAGGATTTGGTGTTTTGGGAGGGGGACGATTAAATTAGAATTTTTTCTTCAAATTAATCAATTATTTTTCTTACCCATATTTTTCTATACTTTAAGTAATTTTAAGAAATTATAAGTTTTTTTTTGTATAGTTTGTAAATTAACTAATATTTTCAATTAGTTTTATAATTTAAAATTATTATTTCCTTTAATTTATTATATGAGAGTAACAATTTAAATTGTCTAAATAAAAGAGAGTGAATTAGCAATGCCAAAATTTGAGAGTAATAGTCTAAATTGTCTAAAAGCCTACTCTTAATTAAAATAATAGTCTAACAATAAATTATTAATGTTAACACTTAAAAGTAAGAACCTAAACTTAATAAAAAATAATAAAAAATTAGATTAAAGAACAAGCTAAATAATAAAAAACTTTAAATATAGCAAGTTAAAAGCAAACTTAGAAAAAAAAAAAAGAAACTGAAAACAGATTCTAGAACAAATAACGTTAATTAATAACTTAAATATAAAGTTGAACAATAGCACCTAAGACTTGACAGTTGAGAGCAAGCCTTTGACTTTAGAATTACGGTCAGAATGTTTGGAAATTGCAAGAGCAAGCACAGGGGCGACAAAACGCAACAAAATGAAACTTCGTCACCCAGAGTTAGAAACTTTAGAGATTTTCAGAGACAACACGCAAATATGAAACAGCAAATCACGATTCACAACAAAAGCTTAGAATTTGGTAAGAATCAAGATGAAACTTGTGTTAACTCTAAGCAGCGAAGGCCAATATCAGTATCACTTATCTACTTTTTTTTTTTTTTGTATATCACTTATCATTTTATCAGTATGGCACGACAATGGCACAAAAGCCAAAAGTGGGGTACTGCGATGGATGGGTTCCCTGCGAGTCAGCTGTAGAGTAAAGAGTATGGCCTATCGCATCCTCACATGGACCATTTGTCTAGGTCTTGGACTCTTGAGCAGCTGAGTTATAGTCTATTGGTTAATACAAACTTATAGTCTATTGGTTAACACGCATGTACCATCCGCATGGACTTATAGTCTCTAGAGTTAGGGGGCATAAGGAGAAAAGTCTTAGATTTGGAGGGGCTGTTTTCTAATAATCTATATATTAAATTAATGTTTTAAAAATTTTAGGGGACAGTAGCCCCCAAGCAAAGGGTAGTTCCACCTCTACTCAAGCTCGAGCTTCCTTCTGATGCCCATGGCCATAGCTGTCAAGCCCGTCCACCTAGTCGAAGTTTCAACGTTATGGCGTTGTATCATGGACGCTCAACTAGATATGTTATACAGTGTACAAATGAGGTTGAACAGTATTTAATAGAAAAAATCGAGGGACATAGTGATGAATTTCAAATATTAGTTTGGTAGAAGGCTAATTCTATCAAATATCTGACCATCTCTCGTATTGATTGAGATGTGCTAGTCATTTCTATCACTATTGTTGCGTTTGAGTTGGTGTTTAGCACCGGAGATTGAGTATTGGATGTTTACCAAAGTTTCTTGTCACCGTCAACTATAGAGGCCCTCGTTTGCATACAGAACTGGATCAGTAATATGTCATCTAGACTAAAGAGCATTGACATTGATGTTGAGAATTATAGGCTTGAGTCAGGTAAAAAAATTAATTTGTTTACTTGTTTTTATTATTATTTAAGTTTATATTAATATTCAATTATTTCAATGATTTTTTTTATAATTTCATAAATATATTTAACTTATATTGTCTATAATTTCACAGATTTAATTGTCAATCCAGCATATTTGCCAATGATTGATGGACCCCTTTAATCTTTATTGGTGATAAATGGTAATCAAATACAACCTTTAGCGTATTCAATTTTTTGTATCAATTTTGTTTTCTTTTAATTTTTATTGATAATAATAGTTTTTAATTTTATTTTAATTTTAAGTATGACTAACCAATGACAAACTATTTTGCTGTAGCTGATTTTTTTTTATTCTAATTAATGGTTTAATTAATATGCTACAGTTTCCTTCTTATTTAGTCTGGATTTTTTTAATTTGAAATGGACTATTTTTTGTATTAGCAATGTTTTGGAGTCTGGACCATTGTATTATTTTTATAACACTGTTTAATGTATATGTATGAGTTTTTAAATTATACATGAAAGTTGGAAGAAATTGATTGAAATGGGCTCAATTGGACCCATTTAGTTTCATAATGGGCCTAATTGGGCCAATTTAATTTCGGAATTCTGATTGGAAGTCAAAGTTTCGACTTTCGGTCAAAACTCCGACTCCATTTCAAAGTTGGAGTTAGAACCGATTTTTGACCCTAACTTATGTCTAGAGTCGGATCACATCTCTATTTTTTAAGATAAATATGCATATACGCATGTTTTCATGAGGTCAATTTCGGCTAGAAATTAATGCTAAATTATTAATGTGACCTTTATCACATGATCACCATGTTTTTTTTTTTTTAGAAATATTATTAGAACCAATGACATGAAAATTACAAGTGTGACCAATAAACTGAGAAAACTGAGTAAACAAGTCAACTAAATTTAGTTGGGGCCCAATTTCTAAACTCTCTTCAGACGAAAAGCCTAAGAGGCTAGTTACTACTAGAGACAGAGAACTACTGTCTCATCTTCTTAATGAGATAAGAAACTAAAACTCCACGGATCTAAGTCTAGGAGACTATTTCTCATTTATAAAATTCTATCTATACAAACAAAAACAAGACAACACAACTAAATAACAAATACTAAAACAACAACAAAGCAAAACAACAAGGTTGTCTGTGGTGGCGCATCACACTACGAATGATCAATCACAAGTCAAAAAAGCTTAGATATCCCGGATCTACTATGAACCACTACTGGCGAGAAGGATCCACCAAGAAACGAGGCACATTGCAACTCTTGTTGAAATCGGACTCCGTGCGTTAGGAGCACAAGCCGCTCCATTCGACAAAAGTGCCGGACAACACCACAAACGACGGCCGGGAAGAATGGTGACATGGCACGTGTTAGCCTCGAAGCATTAGCCTCTCTCAACCCTTCAAAACCAGCCTTCAAAATTCAAAAATCCCAAAAACCTCCAACAACACAAACTCAGTGGCTAGGAAAGAAAATAGAAGAAAAAAAAATGGAGAATGAACGGAGTCGGAGTTCTACTCTTTCTCATAAGCGTTAGAAAATATTAAAATCCTAGGGACGACGAAGTTTTTGCCAGAGAGAAGTTTTCCCACATGATCACCATGTGATAAATGGACAAAGGTGATCAGAAATTTATTTGACATAAAATCCGTTAAAAATTTAAGACACGAATCCATTACATAAATGACATGACTTTTGAAGTGATTATAAGGACTGCGTTTAATTTTAATTTTAATTCGTGTGATAGCTCTGGTTTGATATATATATATATTAAATATTAGAGTTTGTTTATCTTACGAATGCTAGCTTAACATAAAATTTTACACGCGTATACATGCAGGCCCCTCTTTTAGCCAGCTCAAGATTATCACATATTTGACCGAATTGAATCGTTCAAAATTTTCTTTGAAACCATCCGAGTTGAATACAGATACAATTAATTTAATGATATCATGAATGGCCCTATATTTCTTAGTCATACTGTTCTTAATTTTGGTCTGTTGGTGCAAGAATTTCCAAAGAAAGCTTGCTTTATAATAAGGCGAAAGTGAAAGAAAATGATATTTTTGTGCAAACAAAGAAGATATTCACTCTCTATTAAGCCACACTTTAACATGCTTATCCTAATATCTAAAGCTTTATGTGAATCACTTTTTAATGGTTTTGTTAGATTAACAAGCCAAGTTAGACTCTTTCTTATATACTTGTATGCATAATTATTTCTATAAATATATATATAAAGTATCATTATAAGAAAAACATGTATATATATAATCAATTAACTATAATTAAAATAATTATTTATAATAAAATAGATTATTTATAACAAAATAATTTTTTTAATTATAATTAATTAGTTATATACACTTTTATTTTAGTGTATTTAGAAAATTTATATTCTTTTTTTTTCGTAATGTGCAAAAATATATATTTATACAGGGATTAGCTAACTCTAAAGATAGTTTGTAGGTCCATTAATAATAAAATCAGATTAATGATAGAGATAAATGTTAGAGACAAAACAGTATACAAACGTCAACTAATATAATATAAAAATAAAATACATCATTTTTTTTTTAATTTTAGATCTATTTTTTATTATTTCATTTATAGATATTATACCGCACATAATATATATCAAAAATAATAGTTTATTAATTGATATTTATGATGTATGCCCTAATATCATTTAAAAATTATGTATGGTACGATTTTGAGGAGTTGAAATAACGTTGGCATGAAAATTGAAAGGAAAACAAGATGATGAAGGCAGCAATCAAATCATATAAGTGGACCACGTTTCAAAGCTGGCGTAATGACACGTCATATTTCGGATACAGAATCTAGAAGTATCGAGGGGCCACAACGTGGCAGCTGCTGCTTAACATCCTACAACCGCCGACACTGCTCAACGTTCCTGTCGGCCGAGTTTTACTCCTACGTATATATAATTCGCCGAAAAGTCCCAAATCTACTACCATGTGCACGCGCCAAGAGCGTGCAAGAGTGCAGAATCTATCCGAAGGATTGACTATTAAGATTAGCAGTAGAGGAATGTTAGATACATATTGGTTGGGTTTACATTTATTTTTTTGAATTATATATATTTATTTATATATAATTTCTCTTAAGATTGATACGACAAGAAGATGCTTAGAAGTCATGAAACTTGTTTTTTTTTTCTTAATTCCAAAATTTTGGATATTGTTCCCTTTGAAGAAAGTTAAGATGTATTATTAAAAAACTATAATTTTTGCATGATTATTAAATTTGCTTAATTTTTAAAAAAGAAATACATATCATTTATACATTATAAAATTATAAATATCTTTTCTCCTGAATGGGAATCGAGTTTGTGAGATGGCTGGCGGTGATAGATTTGTTGGTGGACAAGAAAATGCGGCACATAACATCGGGGGTTTCCTTTGTGAGGCCCAGCCTAGAAGAGACAGAAACAGTACTACTAGTAGCTTAATTAGAGATAAGTTTAACATTATCATTTAATTTATGTGGCTCTAAAGTCTAAAGTGGGTGGCGATCCAACAGTATGTACAGTACTATAACGCATGCATGATGCCATGTGTGTGGAAATCTATTTGGGTCTAGTTCTTCAAATTTTTTCAATATTTCCATATGTGCGGGAAGTAAGGCCCTGGGACCCTTGAATTCGCAGCAAGAGACAGGGGTAAACAAGACAGCTTGGTCCAGTGACCCAACTCATAAGTCTAAGTCAAACAAAGTGGAACAAAGACACATAATCGGAAGTTAAGCCCCGTTTCTTAACCGGGATGACAATTAAAAATTTAAAAGATATTTTAAATTTGTAATTATATTTTTTAAAATTTATATATAAAATATAATAAAAAATTTAACCTTTTCAAATTCTAAAACATCTTTTTCAAATCTCAAAACAAAACTAATATTAAAAAAATATATTACAATAATATTTTATTCTTTTTTAACTTTTATCTCATCTCATCTCATCTTCTTTCATATCTAAAAACAAACTAGGTAACTCCGTACTCGTATACTAAAAATTTGTAAAGTACTATATGAGACGTAAGGCCTTGGTCCCCCGAGCCTCCCCTTTTTGACCCAGGACGATCGTCACGATTTCGAGAAGAGTCTTTTGCTCCTCCCATTTGTGATTGAGTTACCATAAAGCTCAAGGCCCAAGTAGAAGGACCCAACAATGACGTTGGACTCGCACACTGCTCAAATACTTGAGTACCGTTGTTGAGCTGACTCGGGAGTAGCGGGAGTAGCTACACTGCATTAAATGAGGATCACACCACATTTAATATATGGTTAAAGAAACACGATACGACACAATACGAGGAGCCATTGTTACATGGCAGACTGGCCCTCCCCCACATATTTATAAATAAACTTTCACAGCCCAAATGATAATCTGATCTCTTATTACTTACTTTTTGTTAGTATAACTTATTGTTGGGGAATCCGGCCGACCAACGGACAGTAAACACGGAGCCGCGCAGCGGATGCAACCAAGAGAAATAAAAACTAAAGACGGAGAACAGAAATGGACACCAGATATGAAGTAGTTCAGCTCAAACTGAGCCTACATCCACTGTTGGGTCGGTCTAAATCACTATAATAACAAAGATGGAGTACACTTCTCGGAGATTACAAAACTCTCTCTCACAAGGCTCTCAAACCCTTTACAAGTAGGCTCTTACTGATCTACAAAATCAAACAAGGAGAAAATGGGAGACGGACGCCTGCTCGCTCGAGCGAGCATTTCTCGTTCGAGCGAAATTGCCTGATCTCCACAGCTCTCTGCTTCCGCGCGCGCTCTGTGCACAAATGCCCTCGATCCTTATATAGGCTGTATCTCGCTCGAGCGAGACATTCTCGCTCGAGCGGAACACTATTCCAGACGACGCTAACCCTAGTTCCTGGAAGCGATGCAACCCTAGGATTGATTCTCGCTCGAGCGGGAGGTCGAGCGAGAGTCGAGCGAAGTCTCTGCCTAGATCCAAAACTCTCTGTTTGATGTCTCGCTCGAGCGACTGTCGAGCGAGGGTCGAGCGAAGTTACGGGTTGAAAACTCCAAGTGCAAACTGATGCATTTCATTCAAACCACATCTCAACAAATCTCCACCTTGGTTTGAATAAGCCCCACAAAATGATTCTGGACAAAAGACCCACAAATCCTTCAACCACGGAAGGAATACCCAACACGAAATACGAAGTCTATATTTGAAGAACTCACTTTCCACACAAAAATCTTCAACACCATAGATGACATTTGAAGATTCACTATCTTCACCCAAACGGCAATGCACCACAATATAGACTGCTTACTTGAACAAACGGCTTCTGAATACAAATGAAGACAACCAAATATTCTTCAGCCAAAGTAAGAATCAACAAAAGCCTGCATGAGCATACACAAAAGGTGACCATCTGCCCCCTTTATCTACCAACTGTAGACCTGTTCTCACTGTGCATCAATGACAATCAACTATGAAGCTCTCTGCAACTCCACCTTCTTGCTATAACTCTTTCTCCTTTCTGTGGAAACAAAAGAAAAGAAAATTTATCAAATAGCAAGATGCGTTGTCCGCTTCACTGACGATCTGTAGACAAGCCTGCAAACCAAAAGCAAACTGTAGACTCTGTCACTCAAAGCCCACCTCATTCCATTCAGTTACTCCGTGGAGTGAAACAAAACTGTATGATCTGAGTAACGCTCTACCTTCTTGTCTGTAGATCACTGTCTTCTCCAAAGTATTTGACCACCAAACACATCACAAAGAAACAGATAGACAAAACCAAACTTCCAATGATCATAAAACAAATATGAGTTTAATACAAAACAAAACTTTACACAGGATGTATCCTGATTAGAAATACTACAGGAACCCTAATTCTACATTACTTTCTAAGAATACACTGCAAATAAAAAACCAAGATTACTATCTTCTGATCACACCAAGCAAAAACTGCTGACTCATAAATGACCATCCTGTCTGGCGGATCTGCACGTGACACATGCGAATGAATATCTGAATCTAGAGCATGTCAGGATACTCCACCTGTCACCACACTGCCCTCAAGGAAGTAGAGACTAACTGTCATCTTCTTTGCTGTCATCACTACTAGAGGAACTTTCCTCTTCCTCCACATTTTTCAATTGAGGACACTCGCTTCTGTAATGACTCATCTTATAGAAGTGGTGACATTTCACTTTCCTCTTGTTAGATTTGGAGCTACTGGAACTAGAACTACTTCTATTCTTCCCTAAACATCCTTCCCCGGATCTATCACCAGAGGAACATTTTACAAACAAACCCTCGGCTTGATTGTTCATGCGTAAACCCCCAAATTTTGTTCTCAATTTTTTAGAATTCAAAACAAACTTGACATCTACTAAGGAGATTGTATCTCTACCATACAACATTGAGTTTACAAAATTATCAAACGAAATAGGCAATGACACAAAACAATTAAGGCTTGATCTTCCTCATCAATCTTAATGTCTATGTTCCTCAGATCCATAATAATCTTATTAAATTCATCTAGATGTGCAGAAATAGAAGTACCTTCCTCCATTTTGAGAGTGTATAACCGTTGTTTCAAAAACAAGCGGTTAGTGAGAGATTTCTTCAAGTACAAGCTCTCCAGCTTATTCCACAGACCAACCGCGGTCTCCTCCTCTGCAACTTCTTTCAAAACTTCATCTGATAGTGATAGTAGAATAGTACTGTGAGCTAATTTCTCATTCCTTGACGATGCACGAGACTCACTAGTCACTCCTTCTACAACCTTGAACAGACCCTGCTGACGCAACAAAGCCTTCATCCTCAAGTGCCATAAACTGAAACTATTTTGACCGTCAAATTTCTCTACTCCAAAATTTACTGAGGCCATCCCTTAACGCTCTGATACCAGTTTGTTGGGGAATCCGGCCGACCAACGGACTGTAAACACGGAGCCGCGCAGCGGATGCAACCAAAAGAAATAAAAACTAAAGACGGAGAACAGAAATGGATACCAGATATGAAATGGTTCAGCTCAAACTGAGTCTACATCCACTGTTGGGTCGGTCTAAATCACTATAATAACAAAGATGGAGTACACTTCTCGGAGATTACAAAGCTCTCTCTCTCACAAGGCTCTCAAACCCTTTACAAGTAGGCTCTCACTGATCTACAAAATCAAACAAGGAAAAAATGGGAGACAGACGCCTGTGTTCGTAATCTCGCTCGAGCGAGAAGTTCTCGCTCGAGCGAGAAGTTCTCGCTCGAGCGAAATCGCCTGATCTACACAGCTCTCTGCTTCCGCGCGCGCTCTGTGCACAAATGCCTTCGATCCTTATATAGGCTGTATCTCGCTCGAGCGAGACATTCTCGCTCGAGCGGAACACTATTCCAGACGGCGCTAACTCTAGTTCCTGGAAGCGATGCAACCCCAGGATTGATTCTCGCTCAAGCGGGAGGTCGAGCGAAGTCTCTGACTGGATCCAAAACTTTCTGTTTGATGCGAGCGAGGGTCGAGCGAAGTTATGGGTTGAAAACTCCAAATGCAAATTGATGCGCTTCATTCAAACCACATCTCAACACTTATCATCATCTTCATATACTTATTAGAGGTAGTATGGTCCACGATCTCTCAAACCATCCTCCTCATCTCTATATATGCAAAAAGATGATGGAGAGATTGCGACACGGAGTTGTTCAGGCTTGCAAAAACGACATCAACAACATCTTTTATGCTCTCATGTAGGTTACTCGATCGATTGGAACAGGATTGTTCATTTAAAATAGTATTTACATGATTGTAACATTTTTATTATACAAGATTGCTTTCAATATATATATACATATATATATATATGTCTAATTAATACCAGTACTTGTACGTTCCACGATAATTTTAAGACATGTAAATCAGTACATATTCGTATACATGAAAAGATACATTATTTGCCTACCCTTTACTCATCATGGAAGTACATGGCCCACATGCATGGACGCGTGACCAGTTGATCAGATTAGCCATTATGAGAAAGTTAAAGCTCTTATTGCAAATAATCAAAGCTAATTAGTGTTAGGGTTAATTTTGACTTTTGGAAAAAAAAAAAAACATGACAAATAATGGTAGGCCGGTGATCATGGTTATATGTATGTAGTACGTATAACGCAATGCCCAGATCATTAGTCGCTATCTTAATGTATCTCATTTAGCAAAAGCGAAATGCATAAAGTTTAAAAAAAATTATGATTTGTTTGGATTAAAAAATTATATCAATTCATTTGATTTAATTATTACAATTTTCATAATTTTAAAATGAAATATAATAAATAATTTAATCTTTAAGATTTAAAAATAAAAAATAATATTTTATTCCATTTTTAACTTTCACATTATCTAATTCTAACTAATCGTCCAAACCTCTCCTTGACGCGAAGATGAATGAAAGACCGGAAAAAACTAATCAAAAGGATAATATTACGATTAATCCAAAAAATTAGACTAATTTACAGTCCAAACAATGAATATGTCCTTATTTTTTAATAAACTTAACGTAAATATTCTTATTTAAAAATAAAAACTTTCAAAACCTAAAAAACTTATTTTATTTACTCATAAAATAAAGTATTTTAATTTTTAATTAAGTCTATAATGCAGTCAAGAGAAGAAGAATTATTTTAAAAGGAAAGTGGGTTTAGCAGCTGTAAAACGGGCCGATCGATATGGTGGATCTGGATTGATAATGATGAAAAAAAATAGGGCCACTTTACGACATGGCCCACAAAGATTCCGTCATTAACAAGATAGAATTAAGAATCTTTTTGTTTTTTCTTTTTGAAATCGATAAAGTTAATTAAGAATCTTGTGTATAGTGTACTGTACTATTATTTATTGAACCTATCGGGCCGGCGACAACCACATGAGCGACGATGTTACTTGCACATGAATATATACCTCATCCGAGCATGCAGACAATGTTTTGTTTATCGGATATCCAGTTCATGTGAAATCAATAGGCTTATAGGGAGCATCTTCACTAGCGTACTCGTCCTATTCGATAACCTCTTCGTAAAACTACAACACCATCATTTTCGTATAAAAGCTAGCTGGCGAGATGATTCATATTGGACGTCGGCTGTTCGGAGAAGAAGAAGATGATGGTGTAACCCCCCATGGGTCACCATTTTTCGGATTTTTCATTTTCTTAATTTGTGAGCTGAAATCGAAATTAATTTAATAACCTTTCTTCTAACTGATCAAAGAATTTTTAAATTTTCAATATGTTTTCATTTACGTACACTATCACTTAAGATTATTCATTTTTTAATTATGATGAAAAGGTATAAATATTCCTAGACGACATGGTAATAAAGTAAGATATTGGCCATATTTGAATACTTCAGGCAATTAACAGTTATTAAATATGATCACCAATTAAGTTTTTGAGGTTAAATTGAAAATATCATAACGGATAAAACTTAATATTGTTATATTGTGTAAATAGAAGAAATTTCTGGTCTAATACCTATACTTTTCTCTCTTTTTTCTGAAGTAACACCTCCTATATGTGAAGGATAATTTTTGTAATTACAAAACTTAACTTTTAATTTTGTAAAAAATCAAAACCAAAGCATCTTGATTGTTAGACTAAAATTATTTAATATATTTATTCACTCTTTAAAATAAAATAAAATAAAAAATGTTAAATGTTTTAGTTACAAAAAAATTTATAAAAAGAAATTTACAAACTAATGCGACTTATTGTGTATTAGATTATAAAATTATTTTTATTATAAATTATGTAATAAATCATATAAAATCACGTTAATTTATAAATCTATTTTTACAAAATTTCATTATAACTATAGTATTTTAAAAAAATATTGTTGGAAGAATTTAGATTTTGAAAAGCGTAGTTCTATTATTTTTTCTCAATTTGTCCATTTAATATGTCTCTTAGTACAATTTATATATATATATTGCTTTTTATTTTAAAAATATTTAAACATTTAAAAAATTATATTAATATATTAATAATCATTTCATTAATCATTACGTAACCTTTTTAAAAATATATATATATATATATGTGTGTGAAGTTAAAATAAAGGAATGCAGTGAGATGATATAATAATATTTTTCTTTTAAAAAAAATATACGTATAAATACATACGTACACAAGAACGAGAGTCAAGAAGTTGCCAATGGATTTGTACTTGATAACGGACATGTAAATATAAATAAAAGAAAACTCGCCATATCTTTTATAACTTTGAAAATTCGGCCATATACCTGTGGGTTTGGTAGAATCGGATCCCATTAAAATGGCACTTTATATGAGACTGGAGTCGGAGGCACTATGCAGAGCCATTTTGCCAACTCATAATAGGCCATCTGTACCTTATAACGACATCCCACCCAAAACCCTCCAACTTTATTCTAATTATATTATTAGCCCAGCCAAGCTGTTATTCACTGTCTCGAATCCCCCCTCTCTCTCTCTCTCTCTCTCTCTCTCTCGTCTTCGTTACTGATTTTAGCAGTGACATGGCAGACCAGGAACCCGCCGTCAAGGTCGAGCCGGAAGCCCCCTCGGAGCCTGCGCCTGCGCCTCCGGCTCCGGCTCCGGTTCCGGCTCCGGTAACAGAACACCTCGAACAACCTCCCAAAGATGTCACCGAAGAGAAATCCGTAATTCCACCTCCTCCTCCTGAACACAAGCCCGATGAATCCAAAGCACTTGCCGTCGTTGAAAGTAACTCTGTCTTTTTCTCTCTCGTTTTATCAATTTTTCTATCCCCCCAAAAAAAAAAAAGTTAGCTTAAACTTCAACGTATGTTTGGATGATGAGAAAATAAGATAAAAGTTCATGTCTCTTTGATCTTATTTTGAGAGTGATGTCTCTATGTACTTTTAATCGATCGTTTTAGCTGGACCTTGACATGCGTTTGGTTGATGAAAAAAAAAAAAAAAGTAAAGTTCGGGCTCATCTTTTTATGTCGTTTCTTTTTATTCGAACTGAGGTTGATACGTGTCTTTTTCTTCTCTGTTTTTATACTTATCTTATTGTCTTAATTTGTGTTAAGTGTGCGCTTTTAATACCCTGGAATCTTAATCTGATACTTTGGAGTTGAATCTTTTGGTGTCCTGCTTTTTCTAGACAGCCGAATGGAGGACGTCGTTGTGTTTATATGGATTCTTCGTTGTTTCAATTTCTCTGATTTGTAAAAACCTTGAGATGGAAAATCTTTTGATATTTGGATCCAAACAACTACTTTATCAGCTTCAGATCGTGTCTTCCTCATCCATTTATGTAAACAATAATTTCACCTTTATTTTATCAGAGATTCAGAGTAAACAATAATTGTCACCTTTATAATCAATACTATATAAAATCCCTAGTATAACCGATGCTATTTTGTGAAAGAGAAATGCTTGGTTTACATCTTACTAAAATAAGTTCACAAATTTTAAAGCTCTTTTTTATTCAAAAGTAGATTTGATGTATCACGTTAAGCCAGTCCAATCTGTGAATTTCCTTTTGCAAGATCGCTATGTATACCTAGCACATCTCTTTGTAAAATCATAATTTATGGTGTTCACGGTGTTCCGATTGTCTTCTCATATATAGGTTATTCGCTCTTTATCTGCAGTTTCTCTATTAGAGTCTTAGACTACTATGAGCTTGTGGATCAAGCTCTTAGGCTTTATCAATGTTTTTAATTTGCCTATTTTTCTAAAACGAATCAATTTTGCCAGAGGCTCCAGAGTATGCCGAACAGAAAAGTACTGAGGGTTCTATCAACCGAGGTAATCTCGAATCTAAATGTTACCTTCCTTGTCCTTGTACCTCCAATGTATATATTAGAGTAGGATTAGCTAATTTACTCAAAATTATCTCAGACACTGTGCTTGCAAGAGTTGCAACAGAGAAGAAGATATCACTAATCAAGGCATGGGAAGAAAGTGAAAAGTCAAAAGCAGAGAACAAGTATGCACTTTTTTTGAGCACTTGTTCTTTAGAGTAGTTATGGAGAGGTCCTATCTGTATTACTGTCTAATTGTTACTGAGGAACTAAGCAAAGAACATGAGAAGCAAGCTTTGACCAAAACCTAGCACAGAGCAACCTTGACCCTGTGTTTTAGCATAGTTATTGGAGTCTACTGTGCTGTGGTGCCATTTTTTGTGAAGATATTGATCTTGTGAATACTTTTCAAAAATAGATTTGCATCATAGAAAAGAATTAGAATGCAATTAGTGAGTTTTTTTAATCAATTTGGCAAAGATTATTTAAGATGAAGATTCAAAAATTGAAGTATAGCATCGTCAAAACCATTGCTAGAGACTATGTTACGTTGACGATTAAACAGGTGCATATCATACTTGTTTGTTGTTTGTGAACCAAATGAATGGAAATTCTCACTCCTCAGAGTTTGTCTCTTGCTGCATTCATCTAACCTAATTCTTGGTTCAGCTAAAAAAGTGTGCGTAATGTGCCTATATCTTAATAATATCGTTTTCAGAAAATTCATCATTCATGTTTCAGAATATTCGGCCCAACCAATATTTGTTACCTGGGTACAAACGGATACAATTTATGAAATCTGAAAGCTACTTTGTTAATATTTACGTAACATGAAGTTTAACCGAAAACAAATGAGATAATTGCGTAACTGTTTGGAGTTGTATTGAATTGTTTTTGTTTTTCTGCTGATTGGTTCACATGGCTTGTTAACTTCTATGTTAGAAAACAATATGAGATTGCAGTTTATAACTTGTGTTTTTTACATATTTCAATCTAAATTTTGCGTACTGAAACTATGTGAAATTTTTGAAAAGGGCTCATAAAAGGCTATCTAGCATTGGGGCGTGGGAGAACAGCAAGAAAGCATCTATAGAGGCAGAGCTGAAAAAGATTGAGGTAATGAGTCTTCCTTCCAAGTTATTCTTATAAGAACCTAATGTGCTGCAACCTAGTGGAAACCCGAGGATTACAATAGAATTGCATCATACTATAGGAGGTATCAGGTGTATTTTACCAAAAGTCTTTATTACTTCAAGCCAATTTCCACCCCCTCCCCCCCTTCTCCCTAAAAATAAAAAAAGGAAAAAGAAAAAAAACTTCAAATTGTACTTGTAATGGCACGTGCTATTTGATCAATCTAGTAAGGTCTTTTAATTTACACTACCATGCTGTCAATTGGATGCGGTAAACTAGAACTACCTTGTAATTCTATGATTTAGGTTTTATAAATTGATTAAAGCTAAACAAGAAAGTGAAAGCAAATCATGTGCTACCTCCAAACTGAGTTAAGGGTTTAAGTACAGATTATATAATATATTCTGCCAAACGAAAGGAGTCTAGCTAAAATCAGAATCGCCAGCATAGAAAACAACAATGATCATGAACTTGCTTCTTGTTGTAATGACGAACACATTTCTATTGTGAGCAGGAAAAGTTGGAGAAGAAGAAGGCTGAATATGTGGAGACAATGAAAAACAAAGTGGCTATGATACACAAGGCAGCAGAAGAAAAGAGGGCAATGACTGAAGCTAAACGTGGGGAAGATATTCTCAAGGCAGAGGAAATGGCTGCAAAATACCGGGCCACTGGAACTGGTCCAAAGAAGCTCCTTACTTGTTTTTCAGGCTAGAAATTTCAGGTATGGTTAAAATATATTTGAATTAATTTGTAGTCGTTCTTCTTTTGGAGTTCATTTGTTAATTTATATGTGAGGTTTGGTTAATATGTGGTCGGAAAATTGATCAATACGTTGTTGTGTGTCACAGTGATTTATGTGTGTGTATATTGCATTTGAAGTTTCAAGAAAACCTAACTTATTAGTTTGTAAAAAGAAAACATGTATATTATTGGATGGAATCATGGAGTTCTCTGAAACCATGTTGAAGACTTTTTCGCATTTATTTTGAAAATTTGAGTCAATACCGTTTATATACGAAGGATACAGGGACATAAAGACAAATTGAAAACGCCGGACGGTGAAAGTGTAACCATTGACGACACGAACGTTTTTCCTACTATATCCTCTCTCATCTCTGGAATAACCCATCATATGTTTTTAGGTGGACCGAGTAGTTGAAAGTCGCTATCACCCCTAAAGAGTCACTCGTATCAAATCATAAAAAGCTCTAATTTTGGTATCGTGACGTGCCCCTAAAATTTCTCCAAATAGAAATGAAGAGACATTCACTCAAGTGTTAGCCGGCGTCAAAAAGGGGGTAGTGATAGGCTACCGTTTATTACTTTTATTTTTTTATTATTTTCTTTAAAGTATATTTTTAACATTCTTAATTATTAAAAAAAATTAAAAAAATATGTACTTTTACTAATAATCACTTTCTTAATTAGTAATAAAAATTAAAAATTAAAAATTAAAAATTAAAAATCAAATACAAAATAGGTAATAAATAGGTAGTAATAGGATTGTAAGTTTATCATTTTCTTCAAAAAATACCGCCATCTTCACAAATTCACAATCTTCGTTTGGAGGAACCTGAAAGAAAATTTAGGAAACCAATTGGACTCAAAAGAAATACACAAAAGAGAAGGTGCCAAAGTATCTGCTAGCTAAAAACTGACTCCTCTTCCCAAGGTAATTACACTAGCGCAATGCAAGAAAGGAAAGAGGCATCTTGTGTTCACATTTAGTGTGGAGCCAAATTGTCTATCCTTGGAATACATCATCACCATCTGGGAAATCTAGCAATAGGTCGAAGAATGCTGCAGTTTCGGAAGAATCGATGAGATTATAAGAGCTTTGAGAATTTGGGCTGGCCATTGCATCTTCTATCATTGGTCTATAGCTTTCTTCTTGTTCTGGAGTAATCCCCAGATCCTGGTATTTTTTGCTTGGACTGTATCATCAGAACCTAAACCACATTTTATAGATGAAGATGCTTGAGAGGCGGGGCTTTTGCAGGCTTCCCCCATCTTTCTCATTCATCTTCCGAAATGATTCTCCAACTTCGGTATTTCATAGACGAAGGAAGTAGTATTCAGAGTCTGTCCTGCCCATCGATGAAGGCTTGTGCAGTAACGATTCCATTGACAAGCGAGCCTCAGCCTCTACTCTGGCACTCTCCCACTGTACCATGTGGTGGGTGGAAGGAGTTTCGGATTCAACATTGCTTAGGTCCTGTTTGGATGAGGACTTGTGCACCCATGGTCTCTGGACTGAGCAAACCGGACGATGCTTCTTTAAATGAGTTTTCCAAAAGTTATTGATCTCATTGTCTGTCTTTCGGGCAGTTGAGATGCTATGGCAGCCCACCTACCGGGAAATTTTAGAATTCATGAAATTTTTTTTAAAATCCATGAAATAATTTTAGAACAAATAAACAGAACCATTATGATCAATACTGATTTCAAAATTTACAAACCTGTTACCTGGAGTTAAAGTCAATTGATTTTTCTTTAATATTCCAATAAGGTGGAAGATATCAAAATTTATACAGAAGTACTGCAAGCCAAAGCAACCTGGTTCTGATGTCTGTTTGAGACAACTATATTTGGAAAATGAAGAGAGCCTAAATAATTGAATTATTTTATATTGGCATCGGATACAGAACCACCAAGTAATAATACGAGGTTCCTATTTTTATATGTATTTTTCTGTTGAAAAAAAAAACAAAAAACAAAAAAGGAATCAGTTAAGAATGTCCAGGTGCTTTGCATATGAGGTAATTCAATGTAGACCCAGGAGGGTAGCATTGTGCCATTGTGTGGTAAAATGCACGTGTGAGTTAACCCTCCAAATGTACAAAAACTTGACTTATCACAAAGTCGAAGCTCAAGTTGAGTTCATTGCTTAATCCACCTTTATATATATACAAGTAATTAACAAGCTATCAAATATACACTAAACCCCCAAGCGAGAGCTAGCAAGAGAAACAAAGAATAACCACTAACTCGTACCTGTTTCAGAGTATTCCATGGAACTGAATGACAGTATCCTCTTCCTCTGGAGAAAAGGGACCACGCTTGATGTCAGGACAAAGATAGTTTACCCACCTAAGTCGACAACTGTTTCCACATCGAAGGAGATCACCTAGGTCAAGCCATATTGGTTCATTACTTAAAGATTCTGACAATTGAGAGGGTTATTAGCGTAAGCATTCTAAGCTCATTCAACCGCAATCTACTCGTAATCCAAAAGTGGACTGCCACATTATGTGCTTGAAGTTGAAGATGCACCATGAAAATATAGAACAATGGAAATATTATGAATCATCTCAAACGTGTCAAAATGGCAAAATATCCAGCCGTATGCTACTCAACATGAAAGAAGAAGAGAAGAAGATATAATTATAGCAATCTCTTTCTCTCTCTCTCTCTCTCTCTCCACGTTAAAGAGTAAAGGAAAGAATGCGCGTCACCTTTTACCTAGGAAAATGTCTTCCAACAACTGATTACAGCATCTAATATGATGCTAAGGCCAACGCGTCAGATTAGCAGCCCAACAAATCGATAAACCACTCAAAACCCACAAATCAGATATCAAAATAACCTTTAATTAGTTCCTTGGAAGTACGAGAGAGCTTGGGTTTGGGCTTAAGGAGACAGTGGAGCTAGGTTTCCTGAGTTGGAAGCTTGGGCTTCGTGGTAATGGATTTTGGGCTTGAGAGATGGGGACCGGGTAAGATGAGGCCATACGGCTTTGGAAACCCGAGAGAATGGATCCCTTATAATTTCAGATAGAGGGCTGGGATGACGGGGCCCTGGGATGCCATTAGTTCATGCTAAAAGCCTTATTAATATTGAGGGAATTAAAAATGATTGGGTTTTCACCTTAATGGGCCTGAGGAGTGTCTTGGGTCAAAGCTGGCCTAAACATCTTTGAATGTCCTTTCTAACCCCTTGTTGCGAAGTAAAGAATCCTCCAGTTCGCTTTCCATGTTGTGTAGTGAGGTAACACTACATGCTTGCGAGAAGTGTAACGGGGGTCTTGTAGAATTTATGACTACCATATCTGCAAGATTTGTTTTCTTGAGTTCTGGTCTGAGGAATGAGGGGATTTGTACCCCTGATTTCTGCCCATCGCCTTTAATCGCATTCGGCCTAACAGTGAAAATATTAAATTCGAGTAGAGGTTGAAGTAATGAGCTCTTTGCACTGGGGTTGAACAGTTATTCTGAACCTTAGGATGGAGCTACAATGTTCTAGTTTATGCGTTTTGTCTAGGATAAAGCCGAGCCTGAGAAAGATTTATGTAACTCTGACTAAAACTTTGCTTGAAATTTGCTTAAGCTGCTAGTTCTCACAAAAAGATTGGAGAATTGGAAGATGTAGCTTGTTCCTGACCTCATTGTAAATTTGCAATTATTTTCCTTTATGTTCTTGTTGTTCTTGGTCTTGATTTCCTCTAGATTGTTTACTTTTATCTCCCTGATGACCTTGCTTGGCATGTGTTTGAAGAAATTCCTCGTAAGGGTTTGGGTGCTATATTTAGAGTGAAGCCACGGCCCATAGTCTTGATGGGCATCAGGTTGAGTTGCATGATGGCAAAAATCCTGTGTGTGGCCCAGTTCTCCACATACGTAGTAGAAATCGACCAATTTTTCTTATTTGAGTGCAATCCAGGATTTTGTTGTTTCACTCCTAGCATCATAAGACATAAACCCATGTTTAAGGGGTTGAGTGACATCTAATTCAACCTTAATACGAAGTATTTATGCCAAGCTACTCTGAAAATAGGGTCTTCTTCTACTAGGATTAAATTGCCTAGTGCATTTTGTTGGGAATTTGGGCTTCCAAATTCCCCTCACCAGAATCTACTTTTGACAGAATAATAAGAAAAATAGAGAAATAAACACAACACAAGAATTTACGTGAAAAACTCCAAAACAGGAGAAAAACCACCAGATCCAGAGAAGAAAATACACTATATGAAAAATTATTACAATCACACAATTTTTCTCCTCACCCCAACGATACCCACAAAAACTTTTCCCACTAGTAAAATTCTAATTTTCACCTCTCTTCCTTTTACATAGAAAAAGGACAATAAAGAAATTTTACTAAAGTCAAAAGTTACTAGATAAGTTTCTGACTGGTGTAATTAACTAAGGAGGCTAGGCCTCCTTTTATAATCACATGGGCTTGCCCCTTCATCAAATCCCACCGATGTGGGGACTCCAAAAGGAGCAAACCCAACAATCTCCACCTTGCAACTTTGACTGATCCCACAGCCACGCTCCAACGCAATGAAGATCTTCATAACTTTCGCTATCATATTCCACCATAAAAGTATAACCACTCAGAATAAACTAATTCCAAGCATTTCACTTCGGCCCATGTCGAAAATAACTTTGCTGAAAAATTATGGTGCAACTCCCACGTTTGGCTTTCCTGGAAGTTCATCAGCCATCGACATGAATTTCCATCACACACCTTGCATCAATGCCAAACCAATGCCCATGTGCAAACTTGTGGAACAACTAACATTAACACATACTCTATAATGGCAACTTTGGGATTAGCGACATGCCATAAGGATGTACATGTCTCCTTTTAATAGACATCATCTTCTGTAAAGAGAGACACGATATTAGTTTCATTATCAGTATCTCTATTTACTGATTTGGAGCCTCTTGCCGAACCTGCTCCACCTCTTGGACAATTTCTTCTGACGTGCCCAGGTTGTCCACACACCCAGCAGACTACTTTCTTCTTCATGGAGTTCTTTCTCTTCCAATCACCAGCTGTCACCATTGCTAAGTTCTCAAGTGAACCATTACTTCCACTACTTAACCTTCTTTCTTCAGAAAAAAAGTTTACTGGTAACCTCTGAAAAAATTATTTTTTCCTTCCCATGTATCAAAATAGGCTTCATATGCTCATAGGAAGATGGAAGAGACCAGATCAGCCTCAAGGCTTGATCCTCATCATCAATTTTAACTCCAATAAATTCTAACTCAGAGACAATGCCATTGAGAACACTTAGATGATCTGAAATAGTCGTACCTCCACTCATCCGCAGTGTATGAAACTGCTCTTTCAGGTACACTCGATTCGAGACACCCTTCGTCTGATACAACTCTTCGAGTTTTTCCCAGAGTCTCTTTGCCGTGAATATTCCATGCACATTTGCAAGAACATTCTTGGCTAGGCACAGACGAATTGCACTTGCCGCTCTCAAATCCAAATCCTCCCAATCTTCATCGCTCATTCTAGATCTGCTCTTTATTTCACCAGTAGTGTTTGGACCGCTACTGACTTCAGGGACTGGTCTACCTTTCAACGCCTTGTGTAATCCTGATTGAATCAAGATATCCTTGACTTGCACTTGCCACAAGCCAAAATTGATTCTCCCATCAAATTTCTCCACATCAAATCTGATAGGATTTGAAACTCTACCTCCTGACATAGTTTCGATAAATTTTATCGTAGAAATGAATAATACCCACTAAGTAAGTTCCCAGGAAAAACTGATTTTTCCTAGATAGAACTTCAAGGTTCCCAGGAAAGATTGGAGGGTCACAACGGACACATTTAAAATTTTCAATCTCCTAAACAGAACCTCCTTAGACCATACGTATTCACACTACCACACCAAAACTCCACCCTGCAAAAACAACCTAGTGGCTTTGATACCACTGTTGGAAATCTGGGCTTCCAAATTCCCCCCACCAGTATCTACTTTTGACAGAATAATAAGAAAAATAGAGAAATAAATACAACACAAGAATTTACGTGGAAAACTCCAAAACAGGAGAAAAATCACCAGACCCAAAGAAGAAAATATACTATGTGAAAAATTATTACAATCACACAATTTTTCTCCTCACCCCAACGATACCCACAAAAATTTTTTCCACTAGTAAAATTCTAACTTTCACCTCTCTTCCTTTTACATACAAAAAGGACAATAAAGAAATTTTACTAAAATCAAAAATTACTAGATAAGTTTCTGACTGGTGTAATTAACTAAGGAGGTAGGCCTCCTTTTATAATCACATGGGCTTGCCCCTTCATCAAATCCCACCGATGTGGGACTCCAAAAGGAGCAAACCCAACACATTTTTTATGTTTGTTGCATTCCTCATAATCGTAAAATCCAATGTAGACTCGTGAATTTGTACAATGAAAATTGCATACCAGAGACAAATTTCTTTAATTGATGATCCCAGCAATCAAGGTTTTAGAACTAACAAGTGGTCACGAAAATTTCATGGAGCTTGGTTAAGGACTCTTTGTTTGTCGTGGGAGGTTTGTAATGTGAAAATGAACTTGTTTTCCAACTCTTCTATACGAAAATACTTGGTAAAGTTTCAGGCTGTTCTCATGCTAACTTGTACTGCCTGTTTGTTTAAAGTTCTTTCAGAGACAAGCTGACCCACCAGGATCTTGTCTGACTTTTGCTTTGTTGACTTTGATCCAGGCTCAAAATCTAGATCCTTCTAAGAGAGGACTTCGGTCTGTGATATGAACTTTTTCATTTCCATTGATGATTGATGGTCTAAGGTTCCAAAACTAGATAGAAAAAATTGTACTACTAACGTTGTTTTAGGAAAGAACTGATATTTCATTAAGCAAGCAAAAACTAGTAACAAACAAGAAACACCTAAAAAGTATAGGGCCTCTACTTTCTTGAGAGAGAAAGTATTCTATTGTCTGCCTATTTTAATTGAGGACTTATACATATATAGATGTTATAAAATAAAATGTTTGAATTGATATGTTTGATTGTAAAATTTTTAATAAAATAAATATAACATATTATATTAATTTTTTAAATTTATTTTGAATAAAATTATTTTATAGATAGAATTATTTCTCATTCTATTTTACAGTTCAGATGTCTAAGAGATATCACCATTTTATTTAAATGATTAATTAAATAAAATATTTAAAATATGACAATCAATTAAGAGGAAAATAAAATTTAGAATAAAGAAATATGAGAAATTAAGTTTTGAGTTTTTTTTATTAAACTTAAATATGCAATTGTAATAAAAGATAACATTTTTTTTATGAATAATTTTAGGGAGTCGGTTTTAGTTTTAAATTTTTTTTTTTTCATTTTCAATCATGTTTTTAGTTCTTATACCAAAAACAAACTAATAGAATTCATTAGATTCAAAGAAAGAAAGTTGAAAATAAAGAGAAAAAAAATTAAATTAAAAATAAGATTGAAAATGAAGATGATAAAAAAATGTTGAAAATAAGATTGAAAATGAGAAAAAAAAAAATTCTTCATTTTCAATCTTGTTTTTTATTCTTATACTAAAAAATTAATAAAATTTATTAGATTTATGAAAATAAAGTTAAAAATGAAAAGAAATTTTTATTTTGTAAATTAAGACTGACTCCCATAATTTTTTTTTTTTGAACTTTATCAGTAACTATAACCAATGCAGCAGCCACGTCATTCGGAATATGAAATTAGGGATAAATTTTTGGAGGAAGTAGCATTACATTTATAACGCTATTTTTATTCATTTATTTTGATATTTTATTTTTATTTCTTATATATTTTTATTTTTTATACTTTATAATTAAGAAATTAATCATTAGTGTATTAAAAGCCTTTTTAGTTTCTTATATATTTTTTTAAAATGATATAAAAATAAAAATAATAAAAACTAATTTTAATTAAGATTTCGTTTAAATTTGAAAATGTGATGAGTTGAGATAAATTTAATTTATTTTTTAATATTATTATTATTTTAAAATTAAAAAAAATTGAATTAGAATTTAAAAAATATGTATTAGAATTTAAAAAATATGTATGAAAATTTATATTTTATATAAAAAATTTAAAAAATATAATAATAAAATAAAAATAAATTAAGAGGAGTTGTGAATGGCTAAGAGTATATTAGAACGTGCTACTCAAATTAGCACCACCCTTAGGCAATTATTAGAATGGCTGGAGCAATGATGGCAGATATTTTCATGATTTACATCTTAAAATTATTCTCTCCTATCCTGTCACTCAATTACAAATAATTTTAAATTAACTATTATTATTTTATTAAATTAATTACTTTAACTTAAAAAATTATAAATAAAAACAGTTCAATTTTGTTAAATTTTAAAGAAAATAAGATTAAAAATAATATTTTAATATTATAATATTTTTAATTATTTTCATCCCATTTTACTTTTTAAATTTATTCTTCGAGAATTTCTTTGGCATAAAGAACATTATTAGAAAGAAAAATCTTTTCAAAATTATACATCTTAATAAATGAAATTGATAAAAAATCATTACTAAATGATGAAAGGGAAATCAACTAAAAAACTAAAAAAGATACCCACTAATCTTAAAAGAAAGATTAGATGCCAACTACAATAAAAAATTAAACTAAGAAACCAAATCAATAATAAAATATACAAATCCAACAAGCTAAATTAAAAACAAAATATCAACTACTACCGATATTCTAACCTCTGATATTGTAATATAGATTATAGTTATAATAAATCATTGACTCACGTTGAGACAGGGGGCTATGGCCCCCCTCCCCCCGACTACACCCCTTTTCAAAAAAATATAAAAAAATAATAATAATATAAGTCTCTTTTAAAAAGAAAATAATGTAGGTTAGTTTTTTTCTATATAATTTAGTAGAATAATATTAATTTTATCTTATGTTGATCCTCTTTAAAATTTATCTTGGCCTCTTCCATAAAATTTAATCTAATTTAAAAATAAAATACATCTCATATAAAATAAAATAATATAATATTATGGTGATATGTTTTTATTATAAATAAATAAATATTAAAAAAATAGATAATTTCTAAGGTATTTTTATTTATTTTTTATTATGATGACATGTTCTTGACATTTATATATTTTTTTAACATATAAATTGTATTAAACATATTTTACTTTTATTATAGATTTTAATATCAAATTATTCTATATACTGCATAAAAAAAATATAAAAATAAAACAAAAAATATTTTATAATTTATATATTTTGTGTTAGTTTTGTTTAGCCCCTCCTAAAACATATTCCTGACTTTGCCACTATATATATAGATACTACTACACTTAGTCTGATATATAGTCTAATATAGATTACGTAGACATAATGATCACTAATATTTATATTAATACAGACATTCTAGCCTCTGAAATAGTAATATAGAATATAATTATACTAAACGATTGATTCATTATAATTAATATTACTAATATAGCTATATTAATAGTCTAGTATTATATAGTTTATACTCAAAAACGAATAAATATAACCAAATCACTATATATATTTAACTTAAATAAAGTAAATTTATCATATTTTTTAATGTATAGCTATCTTATATAGTCTTTATATAGTATTAATATCACTATATATATAGTAGTAACACTATAATAATATGATACATGTTATATATATATATATATATAGAAGAGACTTCTAAATTACTAGCACTACTTTAAAGTTAATAATATTTTACAATAAATGTTTTTATTTTTTGGGATAGATTTATAATTTATAGTTAAATGATGCCAATTTTGTTTTTCAAAATTATACATTTTAATAAATGAAATTGATAAGAAATCATAAACAAATGTCGAAAGAGGAACCAACTAAAAAAGGAGAAAAGATACCAACCAATTTTTTTTAAAAAAAAGGATTAGATATTAACTATAACAAAAAAATGAAACTAAGAAACCAAATCAATAATAAAATATACAAATCCAACAAACTAAATTAAAAAAAAAATACTAACTAGTACATATATTTTTAATCTCTGGTATAGTAATATATAATATAGTTATAATAAATCGTTGATTCACTATAACTAATATTACTAATATATAGCTATACTAATAGTTTAGTATTATATAGTTTATGCTAAAAATTGAATAAATATAACTAATATTAACTAAATACTATTATATAGTTAACTAATCATTATTATATAACTAATACTAATATATATATATATATATATATATACACACACACACACACTACTACTCTTAGTTTGTTATATAGTCTAATATAACTATAACGATTACTAATATAGCTGTACTAATAGTCTAGTATCATATAGTTTATACTAAAAAATGAATAAATATAACCAAATCACTATAACTATATATATTTAGCTTAAATAAAATAAATTTATCATATTCTTTAATATACAACTATATTATATAGTCTACATATAGTATTAACATCACTATATATATAGTAGTAACACTATAATAGTGTGACATATGTTATATATTATTTATATAAGAGACTTGTAAATTACTAACACTACTTTAAAGTTAATAATAATTTTACAACAAATATTTTTATTTTTTGGGATAGATTTATAATCTATAGTTAAATGATACAAAAAAAAATCTTTTCAAAATTATACATCTTAATAAATAAAATTGCTAAGAAACAATTAACAAATGACGAAAAAGGAACCAACTAAAAAACCAGGAAAGATACCAACCAATTCTAAAAGAAAGATTAGATACCAACTATAACAAAAAAATATACAAAGAAACCAGAACAATAATAAAATATACAAATCCAACAAACTAAATTAAAAAAACAATAATTATTAGTACAAATATTCTAGTCTCTCGTATGGTAATATAGAATATATTTATAATAAATCATTGATTCACTATAACTAATATTACTAATATATAGCTATACTAATAGTTTAGTATTATATAGTTTATACTAAAAAATTAATAAATATAACCCTTATTAACTAAATACTATTATATAATTAACTAATCATTATTATATAACTAATACAAATATATATAGATACTACTACTCTTAGTCTATTATATGGTCTAATATAGACTATGTAGCTATAACGATCACTAATATTTATACTAGTATAGATACTCTAGTCTCCGATATAATAATTAAAAAAATACTAATTAGTACAGATATTCTTGTCTTTGGTATAGTAATATAGAATATATTCATAATAAATCATTGATTCACTAGAACTAATATTACTAATATATAACTATACTAATAATTTAGTATTATATAGTTTATACAAAAAAATGAATAAATATAACCATTATTAACTAAATAATATTATATAGTTAACTAATCATTATTATATAACTAATACAAATATATATAGATTTTACTACTCTTAGTCTGGTATATAATCTTATATAGACTATATAGCTATAATGATCACTAATATTTATACTAGAATAGATGCTCTAGTCTCTGATATAGTAATATAGAATATAATTATATTAAATCATTGATTCAATATAACTAATATTACTAGCATAGCTATACTAATAGTCTAGTATTATATAGTTTATACTAAAAAATGAATAAATATAACTAAATCACTATATATGTTTAGCTTAAATAGCTTAAATAAAGTAAATTTATCATATTCTTTAATATAAAACTATATTATATATCTATATATAGTATTATTATCACTAATATATAGTAGTAACACTATAATAGTATGATATATGTTATATATTATATATAAGAGACTTCTAAATTGTTAACGCTGCTTAAAGTTAATAATAATTTTATAATAAATGTTTTTTCTAGGACAAATTATAATTTATAGTTAAATGATGCAAAAAAAAAAAAAAACTTTTCAAAATTATACATCTTAATAAATGAAATTGATAAGAAATCTTTAACAAATATCAAGAGAGGAACCAACTAAAAAACCAGGTAAGATACTAACCAATTCTAAGAGAAAGACTAGATACCAACTATAAAAAAAAATGAAACTAAGAAAGCAAATCAATAAGAGAAAGACTAGATACCAACTATAACAAAAAATGAAACTAAGAAACCAAATCAATAATAAAATATATAAATCCAACAAACTAATTTTTTTTAAATGCTTACTAATTTTAAAATAAAAAACACAACTTCTATCAATGGAAAAACAATTTTTTTTTTCATATCAAAAGAAAAATAAAAGTTTTTTTAATTATTTGAATAAAAATTTAAAAGACATTTTTTTTTCATTAATGGGGTCGTCGAATGGAGGTCTTGGGGGTGTCTTGGGTGGGATCCTCGTATAATAAACAAGTAATTCGGTGTTTGCATCTCTACTGTTTTGTAAAATAAAATCGTTACATGGTTTATTGTGGTTGGATGGTGCAAAAATGGTTTATGCACCAATCCGGATGACAGCATCACTTTTAGGTATTTTTTTCAAATTGAGAGATGTGATGAATTGAGATGAATTTAATTTATTTTTTAATATTATTATTTTAGAATTTTAAAAAATTGAATTGAGATTTAAAAAATATGTATTAGAATTTATATTTTATATAAAAAATAAAAATAAAATAAAAATAAATTGAGTTGAGTTTAACTCGTTTCAAATGGGAGATTAAGCTTCGTTTGAATTTAGAGATGGGTTGAAATGAGTTTAGTTTATTTTTTAATATTATTATTATTTAAGAATTTAAAAAAGTTATATTGAGATTTAAAAAATATGTATTAGAATTTAAAAAATACATATAAAAATTTATATTTTATATAAAAATTTATAAAAATATAATAATAAAATAAAAATAAATTGAGATGATTAAACCATTCACAAATCCAAAAGATACCTAATTCAACCAAAAACAGAGCTCAGAAGGATCGGAGTGCATGAAAAAAAGTCACTGAGAGCAATTCATGCATGTCATTTCATCGGAGTTCGTAAATAAAATGATAATGACGACTAGACAGACAATTTGTGATCCATATGTTAATTCGTTTCGATTCGGAGACTAAAGAATTGTGAATAATTGAATTATTATTTTTTAATATTATTATTATTTAAAAATTTTAAAAAATTAATTCAAGAATTAAAAAATATTTACTAAGATTTGAAAAAGTTATATTAAAATTTATATTTTATATAAAAATATAAAAAAATATAATAATAAATTTAAGATAAATTAAAATAAATTCATCTCATCTTTAAATACAAATTAAGCCCGAGTTCAATTCAAACTTTCCGTCAGACTTTAGAACTTGCTAATTTACAATTATTGTTAACATCTTCGTAGCTTGCATTTAGGGTTGTAAATGAACCGATTAAAGATGAGTTATAGTCGAATCGAGTTGAGTTAGACTTAAATAATTTGAGTTCGAGTTCGAGATCGAATTCGAATCGAGTTGAAAGTTTACCAAGTTGAGCCGATCAAAGACGAGCTCGAGTTGAATCGAATTATTTATCGACCTTTATTTTTACTTTCAACGATCTATGAAACCGAGCCGAATTCAATCGAGTAATTATTCGATTTGCTTACTCTTCGTAAATATTTGACTCAATAATTCTTTTGTGAATTTAATACATTATTATTATAAAGAAACAAAATATATTACTTCTACATAAAGTAACAAAATATATTACTTATACAAAATATTAAAAAGAATATATAACACATAGAATATATACAATAAAAAGAATATATGTAAAAATACATGTAAAGTATATATATATATAGAAATATTACGAGTATTGTTACGAGCTGAGTGGAGTTTATACAAATTTTGTTCACGAACCTAAATCGAGTCGAGATTATATGAGTTTAACTTGTTTAATATTTGAACTAATATTAGTAATCGCAAACAATTCATTTATTAAATGAATCGAGTTCGAATTGAGTTTATACGAGTCAAATCCAAATTATTCACAAACAGCTCTATTCATTTGCAGCTCTACTTGCATTCAATAGACAATACCCTTTCTTCTCTCGTTTTTTTTTTTTTTTTGTTTTTTCTGATTTCAACCAGGAAGAATCAGCTTCTTTCCCACAAACTTTACAATCTCGAACCAGCTTGTTTTATTTTAGAATAATGTTATTATTATACTTCACTTTATTTTTTTCATTTTAATCGATCATATCTTTAATTTTTTTAATTTAATAGTTAAATAAATAAATTTTAGTGTATTAATGTTTTTTATTTTTAAAAAAACATTTAAATATATTTAAAAAATATTTGAAATAAAATATTAAGTAAAATTTATATTAAGCTCTTGATCATGTTTCATTGAATTGCAACCATGGTGGTACAAAATTATCAATAAAAGATGGCGTGCTTAGATAAAGAAACTGTCCTATAAAACATAGTTTTTTATAAAGACTAAGAAATGCTATTATATATTGTTGTGACCTTCAATTTCTTTCGTTTAAATGGATGCATGCTGTTAGCTTAATGTCAAATTCAACTACTTAATCAGAACAACTTGGTTAATGATTCCCTGGAAATAAGATGATCGTTGTTGCTAAAAAAAAAAAAAAAAGATGATAGTTGTTGTGCATGTCTAATATCTGACAACCAATGTAGAGCATAACTGGCTTTTCAGTTATGAGCTACAATATATGGACAACCAAGAATAGCCGTTTCGTCCCATTATTTTTGTGTATGCTACTATAAAATTCTCAAATTATATAAAATCAGAAAAGTCGAAAAGTATAAATACATAAAAAGAAAACATTACTAATTAAATTTTCTATATGGAAGTTTTTCCATTAGATTTGCAACTCCCAAATTTCATAAGACCATAAAGTCCAAAGGCTGTTACTTGCGGGAGTTCCAAGCTCTTCTCTCTCATTGAAGAAGAGTGAGGTCTGAGTTCCTTTGTCTCATAAAGGATTGATCTCACATCCTCTGAGTCTAGTGGTGGTTTTGCTACTCAGTTAGGTCATGGATACTGATGAATTGGTAAAGAGATAGGAAAGCTTCCACCTCTCACAAGAAGAAAGCTCCCGTTTTCATATAAAACAAGAGACACACATAGACGAAAGATCTAAGGGCACCGTGTGCCTAGTTGGAAAGGCATTGGCAAATAAAGGAGTCAACAACAAAGGTTTCCGAGCCATAATGTCACAAGTTTGGAGACTATCTGGCTGGGTCCAGTTTAAGGAACTGGGTGGCCAATACTTCTTAATTGAGTTATAATTCGTAAGTGATAAAGAAAATGCCTTGAGTGGTAGGTCATGGTTTTTCGACAAGTATCGACTCTTATTATAGGAGATTGATGCCTCTATATCCATTGGCAATATTCAGTTTAACTACGAGCCGTTTTGGGTCCCACTGCACAATCTTCTCCTGGCCACCATGAATGAGACGTTTGGGACTGATTTTGCTAACTCTTTTGGTCCCGTTATCCGAGTTGAGGCCAATGCTAATGGAAGTACTTGGGGTAGGTGCTCACAGGTAAGGGTGACTATCAACCTCAATAAACCTCTAATGAGAAGTGAGTGGTTGGTTTATGGTAAAACTCAACACTGGATAATGTTCAAGTATAAAATGCTCCAGAACTTTTGTTTCTATTGCGGTGTATTAGATCATCAAGGAAAGAAATGCTTGAGGCCACATTTCGAAAACTAGAGTGAGGAAGACAATGCAATCCAGTTTGGTGCTTGGCTCCGAGCTCCACCCAGGATCAAGACCCCCTTTGACATTCGCAGATATAGTGGTGCAGAAAGGGACACCCCCGATGAGGCACAACTAGGAGCAAAGAGAGGTGACAACAATGACGCTCCAAGACCTAATTCACAAGGCCCCAAAAGCTCTATTTCAGCGAGAAAGCAGAAAAAACCTGAAGAGGAAGTGCACGAAAACTCTTGGAGACAAGAAAAAGTACACAAGGCTTCAGAAGCAACCTCCACCAAGGTAACAGCCCCAGACTTTCCCCTCGAGATTTCCAACAATCCCAAAAGGGGAAGTCAACTCCAAAACACAGACCTAACCTTAACCCACAATGATGATCACGATGCGAAGATTGACCCTCATCCCAAAGACAATTTATTCCCCCACTCAGAAATGGAACTAGAGGCAACCCCTAGTAACCTGTCACCCATTACTTCTCAACGCAACCAACCTTTTCCAACTAAATGCCAAGTGGAATAGCCCCAAGTTGATGTAGATATGCAAGCAAGACAAATACGGTCCAACATAGCAAAACCTGATTACTCGATGCCATCTGTCAATATACATGCTCCAGACACCAATCGGGATCCAAGTATTGCCATTGCAAGACTTCAACCTCGTAGATGGAAGAGACAAGCTTGGGCAAAAACCATTCTTGAAGAAGCCCTGGTCCCTACGAATCTAAAAGACATCTCAAACTCTCTTCCTACTAACACTAAGGGAGCAAAGAACTTTAGAATTCCAACAATACTAGGACATTAGTGCACCTTCCATGATGAACCATAACCACACTCCCCAGCTAGATACAAGTGGTCCAAACCTTCAGGTTTAGTCTTCAAGGCAAGTTGGGACGCCGCAATTAACTCAAAAGGAGGCGAGATTGGAATAGAAGTAGTGGTCAGGGACCAACATGGCCAGGTAATAGGTGTACTCCAGGCCAATAGGTCACTTCATGGAGACTACTTTGATGCAGAAGTTTAGAGTCTCCTAATAGCAATTTGTTTTTGTAAAGATCTGTGGCTTCAATCATTGTGACTTGAAGGCGATGCAGAGCAAGTGATTGATCTTTTACAAAGCATAAACCAAAATTGGAGCCTCAAAGGATGCCTCATTGAAGATGCTAAGCGTGTGCTGAACTCATGTGCTCAATAAATCACTTCATATGTTTATCAAGAGGCTAAAATGGCAGCCCATCTATTGGCCAAAGTAGGTCTTGAGTGCCTAGAAGATATCTATGAAGTTGAACAATGTCTACCTTGTATAATGGATATTGTTGCTAAGGAAATAATATAACACGTTAACTCTACGGCTTTAAGTACCCGAAGAGTGCTTTTTTGTAATCTCTTAATCGGTTAATGAAATCAGTTTCTCTTAAAAAAATATATAAAAAGGTCGTTACTTGTAGTCAATAAGTCTTTACTAAGAGTCTTTCCTTGTTAGTTTGTTCTTGTTTTTTGTTTTTTTTTTTTAGTTTGGATTTGTTATCTTTGTATCGATCGATCAGCTTTTGGATTACTTTATTGTCTTATTAATATATTTAACACTGTTTGTACATTGTTGGGCTTTCTCTTTCAATTTTTTGAGGAAAAAACAGATAGCTTTACTTAAAAAAAGAAAACTTATTTTATTTATTTTGCTTTTTGTCTTTTTTATTTTACTCGATAGTCATGTTTTGATGCTACAATATAAAGTATTTTTGTTACTGTAAAAAATAAGTCTGTTTCACTAACTCCCTTCTTTATCACCTTCTCATAAGAAGTATTATTTTTTCTACAACATGCATAATAAACTAACTATAAAAATTCCATTGTAACAATTATATCGATCGATACTTTTGTAATCTCTTAATCGGTTAATGAAATCAGTTTCTCTTAAAAAAATATATAAAAAGGTCGTTACTTGTAGTCAATAAGTCTTTACTAAGAGTCTTTCCTTGTTAGTTTGTTCTTGTTTTTTGTTTTTTTTTTTTAGTTTGGATTTGTTATCTTTGTATCGATCGATCAGCTTTTGGATTACTTTATTGTCTTATTAATATATTTAACACTGTTTGTACATTGTTGGGCTTTCTCTTTCAATTTTTTGAGGAAAAAACAGATAGCTTTACTTAAAAAAAGAAAACTTATTTTATTTATTTTGCTTTTTGTCTTTTTTATTTTACTCGATAGTCATGTTTTGATGCTACAATATAAAGTATTTTTGTTACTGTAAAAAATAAGTCTGTTTCACTAACTCCCTTCTTTATCACCTTCTCATAAGAAGTATTATTTTTTCTACAACATGCATAATAAACTAACTATAAAAATTCCATTGTAACAATTATATTAATTTATAAGTCTAAGTAATCTCTATATAGATTCTTTACCTTTTTATTAATCATAAAAAAACTGTTAAATTTTTATCATGCGTGACTATTTACCATATTTAAAAAATATTGAGGCACAAACTTTAAAAAAAAAAAATGAATGATTCAACTTGATGTATATCTTATATGGACTCAAGTTTCAGCCACCAATTTCAACCAAAAAAAAAAAAATCACTACTAACGAAATAAAAACTTCAATGTCCTCTCAATTGATCATGTACTAGATGACACAAAATGATCAAATGCCACGTACACTCAGTCAACATGTTGAACTAATCTCTATGTTGAACTTGTATTAAATTTGTATTAAACTGCAAGTTTATTATAATGATTGATTTACTAAATTTGTATTACACTAAGGTCTATTTTGAACTAACTTTTTTGTTTTATGGTCTATGCAAACATGTAATTATTATATTCCACTTGGCTATCATTATGCAAAAATATTTGTTATGTAATGAACGAACGTCGGCAGCCGCCCCCCTGTCTCACCACTAAAATTATGTGAATGACCCCACCACTATTATATTAAATTCTGCATAATGACTTGCATAGTAACTTGCATAGTAATTTCAAAGCTTATAAATAGGAGCTTCAGTTGTAATGAAATTCATAAGAAAATATAGAGAGAGAAAGAAAGTTTCAGTTCTTAAGAGTTTCAGAGAGAATTTCTTATTTCTCTTTTGCAATAGTAGTTTCTTTTTTAGTTTTATAACACGTTATCAGCACGAGATTCTACCGATACTGAAACTAGTGGTCTTCTACTTCAAGTAAGTTTTTCAATATATTATTTACAGTTCTTAAGATAAATATTAAAGGTAATATTGTTAAATATTACTTGATAAAATTTTATTTTTATTCTCATAATAATGTAAATATATTTCTTAAATTTACAGATTTATTTTTGTAATATAATGTCAAATATTGAGATTTATTACTATTGATATTTCTGAAAAATGTTATTTATCCAAGATCCTTGATGAGATCTATTTGGATATGATGATGAACTTGAAAGATACAATCATAGAAGAAAACCATGTGTCCCTGAAGGACCATGCTGTGTATCTCATGATGAAAAATCATCTTACTGTGTGAAATGAATTAAGAGAGTGATATAAGCACCAGAAGATGTAATCCTCTCAAAAGACCATTATGATTTATTGCACCTGAAGTTGCAAGATTTTAAGAGTGGTATTGAATATTCTGCACTCTTTAAAATCAGCTCAATATTAAAATTATACAGTGAAAATGTCACTGATGATGATATATAAAAGAAGACATTATTTTTCATACCTCGAATGTGCTCCTACAGTAGCAATATCGAGAGTGAAAGTTCAACAAATATTCTAAACTTTTGTTTTGTCTTCCAGTGATTGAGCTAAATAATGAGTTTTTGTTACACCAGTTACGTCCTATTAATAATATCGAATTTACACAATTCCTAGAAATGAACGGTGCATCCTTTCAAATGAATTAAGGGCGTAGACGTGGTAGAAAAATTATAGAAGTGTTGGTCTCAAAAGTGACAACACTAAAGATGATAAAAATATATCGTATCACCAGAAGTGATCCAACTCAGAGAAGGGTAAAGGCCCTTAGAATAATTATTAATAAAAAGATGAAGATGTTTGTCATAGATGTAATATGATTAAACAGTAGTTACGTACCTGTTGTACGGCCAGGCACTTAGCTGATTTATATCAAGCTTCTATTAAAGGAAAGCATAAAGTGCATGAAACAAATTTAGTAGAACCATCAGATAATTTATTAGATTCAGTAGATGTAGACGTTACTCATCTTGATGTATTTGATTTCTTTAATCATCCTGAAGGTAGTATTGAACACTTAATTGGAGATGGAAGTGTTTCACTCAATTAATGTATTTTCTTTCTATCAGTAATAAAAGTTTTGTATATTTTGTAGAATTATGGATCACATTAATGAGCTTTTTATCTCTGAGTTGAATGATAAAGATATATGTCTGGCTGACAGTGCTACAACTCACACAATTCTCAAAGAAAAGAAATATTTTCAAAATCTAACATTAAGTAAAGCCTATGTCCATACCATATCAGGTTCATCGGATTTAATTGAGGGCTCCGGAAGAGCTTATATTGTGTTGCCTAATGGCACCAAATTTTGTATTGATGATGCTCTATTCTCTTCACAATCCAAAAGAAATTTATTGAGTTTCAAAGATATACGTCGTAATGATTACCATATTGAAACGACCAATGAAGGCAGTAAAGAGTATCTTCTTATTACTAAAACAATATCGGGCCAGAAGCTCGTATTAGAAAAACTACATGCTCTATGTTCTGGATTGTATTATACAAAAATGAGAACAATTGAATCATATGTGGTAATGCACCAGAAGTGCATTGACCCTAAAATATTTATGACTTGGCATGATCGCTTTGGACATCCGGGTTCTATAATGATGAGACGAATTATTGAAAATTCGCATGGGCATCCCTTAAAGAATCAAAAGATATTTCTACCCAATGAATTTCCGTGCTCTGCATGTTCTTAAGGTAAGTTAATTATCAGACCATCTCCCTCAAAAGTCATTGTTGAATCTCCATCCTTTTTACAAAGGATTCACGGAGATATATGTGGGCCTATTCATCCATCAAGTAGACCATTTAGATATTTTATGGTTCTAATTGATGCATCTAGTCGATGGTCACATGTTTGTCTTCTTTCCACTAGAAATGTTGCATTTGCTAGACTTCTTGCTCAGATAATTAAACTACGAGCACAATTTCCTGAGTATCCGATTAAGACCATTCGATTGGATAATGCAGGTGAATTTTCATCTCAAGTTTTTGATGATTATTGCATGTCAATAGAAATAGATGTTGAACATCCTGTTGCCCATACACACACACAAAACGATTTACCTGAGTCTTTGATCAAAAGGCTTCAACTAATCGCTAGACCTTTACTTATGAAATCAAGACTACCTGTTTCTGCTTGGGGACATGCTATACTTCATGCAGCATCTCTAATTCGTATTAGACCATCTGCATATCATAAATATTCTCCATTACAGTTTACATTTGGTCAACAACTAAATATTTCTCATCTTCGTACTTTTGGATGTGCTGTATATGTTCCAATTGCACCTCCACAACGTACAAAAATGGGCCCTCAACGTAGACTTGGAATATATGTTGGTTTTGATTCTCCATCCATTATTAGATACCTTGAACCCCTTACAGGGGATATGTTTAAAGCACGTTTTGAGGATTGTCATTTTGACGAATCAAATTTTCCGTTAATGGGTAAAGAAAAGTCGGTGCCTGAAGCACGACAAGATATTACTTGGGATAATAAGACTCTATCTCATTTTGATCCTCCTACAAATGAATGTAAACGGGAAGTTCAAAAGATTATTCATTTGCAAAATGTTGCAAATCAGTTACCAGATGTATTTACTGACACTAAAGGTGTAGTAAAATCTTATATTCCTGCTGTTAATACTCCAGCAAGGATTGAAGTCCCTGAAGAACAAATTGTCAAAGCAGCAATAGGTGAATCTAAAACACGCCTGAAGCGTAGAAGACCTATTGGTGCAAAAGACAAAATTCCCAGAAGGAAAAGAATACAAAATGAATTTGGTGTTCCTGAAAAACACGTACCCACAATACAGGCCACAAATATAATTGGTGCTCCTAAAGAACTTAAATCTTCTATTCCAGAACCTCCTGAAGAGGAAACTCTTGAAGAGTATAAATCTCCTAAAAAGGGACCTCCTGAAGAGGTGTGTCATGAAATGTTTTCTCTTAAAGAGGAACAGGTACCTGAAAATAATGAGATCTCAATACATTTCATGAAAACTGGAGAAATTCTGGATAGAAATAAAACTGTTGTCGACAACATATTTTCATATAAAATGGCCTTTGACATTACCAGAAGTAATGAAGAAAGTGAGCCAAAAAGCGTCGAAGAATGTCGACGTAGAAATGATTGGCCAAAATGGAAAACAGCTATTGAAGCTGAATTAAATTCGCTAGCAAAACGAGAAGTATTTGGACCTGTTGTCCAAACACCAAAGGGTGTGATGCCTGTTGGATATAAGTGGGTATTTGTACGAAAACGTAATGAGAAAAATGAAATTGTGCGATACAAAGCACGGCTTGTTGCACAAGGTTTCCTGCAGAAACCCGGGATTGATTATGAAGAAATATACTCTCCCGTTATGGATGCAATCACATTTAGATTTTTGATTAGTCTGGTTGTTACAAAAAGATTAGAAATGCGGTTGATGGATGTGGTCACTGCATATTTATATGGATCTTTAGACCATGACATATATATGAAAATCCCTGAAGGATATAAGATGCCTGAAGCATCTACAAGTACATCTAGAAATATGTACTCAATCAGACTACAAAGATCTTTATATGGGTTGAAGCAATCCGGACGCATGTGGTATAATCGCTTAAGCGAATATCTATTGAAAGAAGGATTTGAGAATAATCCTATATGCCCATGTGTTTTTATTAAGAAATCAGAATCCGGATTTGTCATTATTGCAGTTTATGTTGATGATTTAAATATTGTGGGAACTCCTGAAGAGATCTCAAAAACCGCTATATATTTAAAGAATGAATTTGAAATGAAAGATCTTGGCAAAACAAAACTTTGTCTCGGCCTGCAGCTCGAGCACTTGCCAAATGGAATTTTTATTCATCAGTCCATGTACACTAAGAAAGTCCTAAAGCATTTTTATATGGACAAATCTCATCCCCTGAGTACTCCAATGATTGTTCGAACACTTGATGTGAAGAAAGATCCATTCCGTCCTTGTGATGACGATGAAGAAATTCTTGGTCCTGAAGTACCATATCTCAGTGCAATTGGAGCTTTGATGTATCTTGCAAATTGCACTCGACCAGATATTACATTCTCAGTTAATCTGCTTGCAAGATATAGTTCTGCACCAACTCAAAGGCATTGGAATGGCATTAAACATGTCCTTCGTTACCTTCATGGTACGGTTGATATGGGATTATTTTATCAACGTGGTTCAAGTCCAGAATTGATTGGGTATGCAGATGCAGGTTATCTTTCAGACCCACACAGAGGTAGATCTCAAACTGGATATTTATTTACTTATGGAGATACTGCTATATCATGGAGATCTGTTAAGCAGACACTATCTACTACCTCTTCAAATCACTCAGAGATCATTGCTATTCATGAAGCAAGTCGAGAGTGTATTTGGTTGAGATCAGTTATTCAACATATCCAGGAAAAGTGTGGACTTCCCATGATCAATAATAGCCCAACGATCTTATATGAAAATAATACTGCTTGTATCACTCAAATCAGAGGAGGATATATCAAAGGTGACAGAACCAAACACATTTCACCTAAATTCTTTTATACTCATGAACTTCAAGAGAAAGGTAAAATTAATGTCAAGCAGATACGATCTAGTGATAATCTGGCAGATTTATTCACAAAGGCGTTACCAACTTCCACATTCAAGAAGATTGTGCATAACATTGGAATGCGAAGACTCAAAGATCTTTTGTCATGCACTTTTCAGGGGGAGTAAATGTGCTGATTGTACTCTTTTTCCTTCGCTGAGGTTTTGTCCCACTGGGTTTTCCTCTGCAAGGTTTTAATGAGGCAATCTTAAAGCACTTGTGGATACATAAGAAGACTGTACTATTTTTCCTTCGCCATTGGTTTTTCTTCCCACTGGATTTTTACTTGGCAAGGTTTTAACGAGGCAGATTCATTATTGGCGGTCATTCAAGGGGGAGTGTAATGAACGAACGTCGGCAGCCGCCTCCCTGTCCCACCACTAAAATTATGTGAATGACCCCACCACTATTATATTAAATTCTGCATAGTGACTTGCATAGTAACTTGCATAGTAATTTCAAAGTCTATAAATAGGGGTTTCAGTTGTAATGAAATTCATAAGAAAATATAGAGAGAGAAAGAAAGTTTCAGTTCTTAAGAGTTTCAGAGAGAATTTCTTATTTCTCTTTTGCAATAGTAGTTTCTTTCTTTAGTTTTATAACATGTTAAATTTTTTTCCATTGTATTAGTTATTAAATTATTCATTAATCAATTTCTTTTACTGAAAAATATAGTTTTTTTTTAATTGTTTCATCCACCTAGGCATACTTTGCACGTTACTATTTACTTTTATAACAGTACACATATATAAAATATATTATGAATTTCACAACGAGCTCAAACAAGTCAAGTGGATCGAGTTTATAGGAATTTTATTTACGAGTTTAATCTGAGTGGAGTCAAGTTTATACGAGTTTGAATGACTTATATCAATATTTTAAAAATATCTCATTTATTAAATGAATCGAGTATATACGAGCTAAACTTGAGCTATTCACAAGCTGCTTTGTTCAATTTGCAAGCCTACTTACACCACATACTTGTTGAGAAAAGAATATAAGAAAATAAAAATAAAAGCATATGTAGGGTGATATAGTAAATTTTTTTATTTCAAAATACTAATTATATTCATAATATTCCTTCCCATTTCTACACTTACAACCTGGTTAATAAGCACCATATTTCAATATGGTTCTTCTAGATTCAAGCGGTTTAGCGCACCAAACCGCATACCAACTTAGATGGATTCTGTCAGATGCTACTTTATTTCAAAAAAAAAGAGAGGGAAAAACGAATGAGAAATACTGGGTTGCAACCCCCGTGTGCTAAGCTGCAACACACAAGGACTGCAACTAATATTTTTTCAAAACAAAAAGTAGAAAGAAGATATCAGCTTCGACTCCTTTTCTCAACATTAGGGGTGGGCAAATTTTCCGACTTCCAAACTTCATTCGGAGTCCACTTCGATTCCGACTCCGATCAGAGTCGAAAGTTGGAATTCGGAGTTGAAGTCAGAGTTATTTCGACTCCGAAGTCGGAGTTTGGAAATGAAAAAGGAGACCGGTTGGGCTCCGATTTGTGATTCCGAACTCTGAATTTTTATAGCTTATATATTATATATTGCAACGTAAGTAGAAGGGACTCAAGTGGCCTAATGGTTTATGCGTGTTTTCCCTCTAGTCCTAGATGCCGAGTTTGAGTTCCATATGCTCATTTTCCCTCTTACATTTTCATTTTTAAAAGCCCTTAAACGACGTCGTTTGATTATGCTATATAATCATCTCTTTTCACTTTTTACTTTTTTAACCTTAAACCCTAACTCTTCTCTTGTTTGAGTCTTTCTTCTCTTTTCCCCGCTCCGATTCCAGTAGCAGCCATCACCTTCACAAATTGCTAGTGTCTTTAATGGCTGTGACTTTCGCTGTGATTTCTCTCTTCGGAGCTGCTCAAGCTCAAACAATTGAAATCCCGGATCTGAGCCCCACCTCCATTGATGCCTTTATCTCCCCATTCTTGGCCTTCGCTTTCCTTGGCGCCTTCGTGGCTCTTGCCTTCGGATCTGGGCGTAGGATGGTCTACATTCAAGAATAGATGGATGGAGTCGATGTTGTTAGATGATAGAGTTGAAGGCTTCTAGAATCCAGAATAAGACGAAACTTCCGATGGAAAAGATGTAGGATTTCTCTCTTTGTTTTTTTGTTTTTTTTTTTACACTAAATTCTTTGTAATTTGTATAACAAAGAAAAGGATTCTGATCGGAGGTCGGAATTCCGACCTCTGATCAGAACTATGACTTTCGATCGGATTCGAACTCCAACTTCTTTTTGGAGTCGGAAGGGATTTTGGGCTCTGACAAGAGTCGGAGCCCAGCCCTACTCAACACAAACCACTCAATCTTCAGACTCTTCATCTTCCTCAAATCCACTGAAAATCTGATCTTCTTCTGCACACCATCATGCCCTTGGCATTTAGTTAGAGAAAGAATGAAACAACTTCTTCCATTGATAGAAGAAGATAAACAACACTCCACCACCCAGCTTTGAATAAATTCACCACACCATGACAAATATTTACATTCAATCCATGTCATTTATGAAGTCCAACCTCTGACCACCCCATACTTGTGGTTTCTTTGTTATAGCGTGTCTGCTTCCCCCTTTTAGAGGAGATTTTGTCTTCACTATCTTGAAAAAAACGGAGCTAAGTTAAAATCTATGCAGCATAATTAAAACTTGTAAGAAGACAAAAGTGCTTCTTCAATCGGAGTTTTTGTTGGCTTTCAAAGACTTGCAAAGCCATACGACGTAACCCTCACATTCCCCCTCAAAAGCTCAGGAGCTCTATGCTAGAAAAGAAATATTGTTCGGTTAGAAGCTTTTGGTTTAGGCCTCACTAGTTCTATTCCAGACCCCACGATTAGCAAGCTCGCAAAGTCTCAATCTTTGGATCTTAGTAACAATGAAATCACTGGCTTGCCTTCAAATTTTTGGAGTTTAGGCTCCCTCAAGAGCCCTAATCTCTCCTCCAACCAGATCTATGGGTCCTACCTAACAACAATGAAAATTTCTATTTTCCTGAAATCTTAGACCTTTCATGCAACAACTTCTTCGGGAAAATTTAGGCAACCATAAGCTCCTTAGCTCCTTAGGCTTGATTTGTTTTTAGAGATGAGATGAAATGAGATGAGATAAAAGTTAAAAAAAGAATAAAATGTTATTGTAATATATTTTTTTAATATTAATTTTGTTTTGAAATTTGAAAAAAATGAATTTTTTATTATATTTTGTATGAAAATTTAAAAAAAAATTAATAATGAATTTTTTTAAAAAAAAATTAGAGTTTTAAATTTTATCTCCCAAAACAAACCATACCTTAATTAGCCTGCAAGTTCTTAAGCTCGATCAAAATCGATTTTAGCAAAGCATCCCATCATGAATACAAAATGACAATTTCATTAAAATCCCTTCTATCAAATATAACTTCCCATCATTTTTCTTCATGCCTGCGTCCTCAACCAGCCTTTCATAAAGTAAAGTGAACCATTTTATTTAACGTCTAGATGGATGAGTGGTGCGCGATTGGTACACCAAATCAACTGCATTTAGATTTTTCCATGGTTGGGATATCATTTTTGGAAAACTCTAAATGCAAGCAACATTAGGTACCTATATGTGCGTCAATATTAAAGTAAAAAAAAAGAATTTATTTAAACACTTAATTTCAAATGAAAAATACGAAAACAATCAACCAGAATGCACATGTGCACATATGAGTGTGCAATATTGCTTGTAGTGCATATGAGTGTGCAATGTTCCTTGTATGTAGCATTACTCATCATCTTTATAGATTTCTAGAAAGCCATCACATGCAATTATGTTTTTGTTAATATTGGTAGTATTTCAATTCGTTAATTGTGCATGATCTCGTTAATGTGATCTTGGAGGAAGGAGATGTTAGAGCACTCCCAATGGATTATTCATTCTATCATTTAAAATACATCATCAAAATCTACTTTTTCTATTTTACTACTAACTTTTACAATATACTATATATTAGTTTATCTATCTTTTCTTCATATCATTTAATTATTATACTTTTTAATCTTTTTTATTCACAAATGAGAGAGAAATGATTAAAGAAATATTTACAAATGTTAACAGTTACCGCTACATGTAGCGATAACATTGTAAACAATTGTAAATTACAAAAAAGATAAAAAAGCCGTTGGACGTTGGACGTTGCTTTTAGACTTCAGTTTTTCAAATTATGCAAAAACAAAGGTTTTACCCGACCCATTGTGAGTTCTCTTAGAGCTTGAATTGGCATTTTGCATAAATTAATCTCTAACAATGTAAGCAACAACTAAAGATCATCAAGATGATCATCATAAGCCATAGCTAGAATATATACTGTGTTCACCAAATTTCATAAAAAAAAATAAGGATCGATGGTGGTATATATTTCTCTATTTTTCTTACTAGTTAATCTTTTGAGGTTAATCTACTTAGTATAGAATGGTATCTTTTCCATCACATGATTCTTCATATATAGGAAAACTATCTTTTCATTATCTACTAGACTTGTGTTGACATAATAAAAATCATTCAACAGGTTATAGGGAGAGAAAGAGTCATTCTTGACCTGCTGAGATGATTTGAGTCTCATTCAGTATGTTTAAAACCCCCGATGATGTTTTGATGCAGTTGTTTGACAACGACGCGTACGTTCATAGCAGATAAAATAAATAGAAATTGATACAAACATTTATGTGGTTCGGCACGTTACTTACGTCAATGGACGTTTGGGAAGAAGAAACCACTATAACACATGTTTTATAGTCTCTCGTATTTTACAGTACAAAAAAAAAACCATGTGCCGCTTGCTAAAGAGAAAATCCTTCTATAAGGAGTAATCGAGCATCTCAAGAAGAAGAAGAAGAATTTAAGGATATCTCTCGTTTGTGCTTTGGTCATTTGGAGGTTCTTATAGACCCCTTGCTACGTAAGTCAATGCCCCTTTTCTTTTTGTTACCTTCACCTTTTACCCTCATGCCTCTTGCATATCAATCACCCTTACACCTACACCTCTACTTTCTCATATTACACTTCAATTCATGTGCCCTTTACACCTGCAAACTTATCTCTCTCCCCATCTCTTTGTCTTGTAGTGCTTTAAGTGAGTGGGCTTGGGCCTACCTATTTTTTTCTTCACATTATCCCGCGATTGTTAGGGCCAACTGTTTTAATCAAAGACCTTGAGAATCTTTAAAGTAAAATATGCAATAAAAGTAAGTAGTAAGAAAATAATATATTGTGCTGGTGTTTAAGAACTTTCGATCATGTAGAGTGTGAGTGCGGAGCTTGGCTAAGGTGGGAGATGGGCTCGACCAGGTATGGTGAGAGAATGCATAACTTGAGTGTGGTGGGAAATGGGCTCGACTGCCTATGGTAAAAGCGTGGATCTCGAGTGTGGTGGGAGATGGGCTCACTGTGTATAGTGAGAGTGCGAAGCTTGAGTGTAGCAGGAAATGAGCTCAATTGCATATGGTGAGTGTACAAAGCGACAAGTTTAGGGACTCAACTTTGTTAGACGAGGGGTCGATGAGTCAAAGGACTTGACCTTACCTCGCAACAAGTCGAGGGACCCGACTTCATGGATCACGGTGGCTTACTGAAGGCATAGGAGCTAGTACTCGACCTCAACTCGGCAATGAGTCTAGAGACTCGACTTTTCTGGACAGGGAGTCAGCGAGTCTAGGGACTTAACCTTATTCCGCAACTAGTCAAAGGACCCGTTCATGGATTGCAGGGGCTAATCAAGGGCGTGGGAGCTAGTACACGACCTCAATCCAAATGCGAGTCTAGGGACTCAACTTACTAGACGAGGGGTCGGTGAGTCTAGGGACTTGGCCTTACCCCACAACGAGTCAAGGGACCCAACTTCATGGATCGCGAAGGGGCTTACCGAGGGCACAGGAGCTAGTACCCGGCCTCGACTCAGTGGCGAATCTAGGGACTCGCCTTTACTGGACGAAAGGTCCGCAAATGTAGGAACTTGGCCTTACCCCTCAATAAGTCAAGGGACCCGACTTCATGATCTCGGGCGCTTATTGAGGCCATGAGAGCTAGTGCCCGAACTTAATCCGGTGGTGACTCTAGGGACTCGACTTTATTGGACGAGGGGTTAGCGAGTTTATGGACTTGGCATTACCTCGTAGCTGGTCAAAGAACCCGACTTCATGAATCACAAGGGCTTGCCAAGGGCACAGGAGCTAATGGCGTGCCTCAGCCCAGTGGCAAGTCTAGGAACTCGACTTTACTGGACCAGAGATCGACAAATTTAGGGACTTGACCTTATCCTGCAGCGAGTCAATGGATCCGATTTCATGACTAGTCTAGGGACTCGATTTTGTTGAACTAGAGCACTAATCCATCATGAATTGTACAGCCAAATTTTGTTGCTACAAAAAGTAGTTTCGTTAGTGGAAGACAAATTCACACACATGAGGAGAAGGATAAACTAGAGAGTTTCTAGCCGTCGTAGTCAATCTCTTTGCTTGACTAGAAAATTGCACTCTCCTCTTCATGACATTTTGTTTTTGGTATGAGTTCGAGCCCACACATGTTGTGTCCGATGCCACGTATATCGTCTTCCGAGTGGTTTGTGCATGCCAAGTCTGAATAGTCTGCATGTGTCGAGCTTGTTATTTTCCAAGTGGTATGCCTGCGTATTTTCTGAGCCGGTGTTTTGCCGGGTCCTGTGATATTGTTTTTGCCAAGTCAGCATTTATAGTCCGAGCCTAGTACTTTGCTATGTTATTGTATTTGCCAAATCTGCATTGCTAGTCCAAGATCAGTGTTCGTGGGAGGGATTGTCAAGCTAGTGAGGTGCCATCTGAGTGCTTGTCGGGGGAGTGTCGAGCTAGTGAGGTGCCATCCGAGCCCCTGGAGAGACGTTATCGAGCTAGTGACCATTCGAATGCTTGTGGAGGGAGTGCCGAGCTGGTGAGGTTCCATCCGAGCCTATGGAGGGAGGTTGCCGAGCTAGTGAGATGGCGGCAACAACGGCTTTAAACAACGGAGATGGACAGTTATTGAGGAGAAAACGACGTGAATAAGTGGTTCGGCGTATGTGAAAATGACCATCCACGACAACTTATATATGCAATACCATTCGAACAGTTTACTTTAATATGTTTATATACTATACTATATTATTTAATATATTATAATATATTATAACAATTTATTATATAGTAAACTATATGTACCAAGATATAATAATATAAGATATATTATTATATAAGATAATAATTAGTGGTGGTTTATAATATACTATATATATTACTAAATATAATATACTATATATATAGTTATTATATTTAATATACTATATATTATATTATATATTAATATATTATATAATATATGTTATTATATGTATAATATACTATATATATTATTATATATAATATATATTATATAATATATTATATACCAGTATATATTATATAACATATAACATATAGTCATATAGTACTATATATTATAGTACTACTTATGTGATATATATAGTTAATAATATATATTTTATTTTACTTTACTATACTATAGTAAATATTATATTATAGTCTAATATCAATGATACTATATATATTAGTTATAGTCTAATTAGATGACACTATATATGATAGTATATATATGTTATCTATAATCTAATATATTAAATATTATATTATAGTTTTAGTTTACTTAGATGACACTATATATGATACTATATATATGTTATCTATAGTCTAATATATTAACATATTATATTTTAGTTATAGTCTACTTAGATGACACTATATGATACTATATATATGTTATATATAGTTTAATATGTTAACATAATATATTTTAATTATAATCCAATTAGATGACACTATATGATATGCTAGTTGTATAGATGAGACAATATGTTGATACTATATATATGTTACTTATAGTTTAATTAGTATGATATTATATATTCATATATACTTCACCATAATATAATATATAATATGCTCGATTATATATTATAATATGATATTACTATGATATTAAACTATTGTACCATCTAATACGTCTATATATATATTAATGTTGTTCGTTTATTTAAAGGAATAGTGTAAAAAAAATTATTAAACATTTACCAAACCGATCGAACTATTTCTAATAAACGTTCAAACGTTTATATTATATTTTGGTGCAAAGCGGGAATGCATCCATTACCATTCGAACGTACTATTTATACTTTCGAACGGGAGACTTTAGGAGGATTTTTTTTTCAATTTCATAGTTTCATGTTCAAACGATTAGTAAATAATCGTGGGAAATGTTCTGCAAATACATGACAGAACCTTATTCTCTCTTTCCTCCCGCCAACTCCTAAAAATTAAGTGAGAATGACGCTAGCTCGTGGATATGGCTTTGGTTTGCAACAGACTGAGACTGGGTACACGACAATCTCGCTTAATCTCCTTACGTTTTCATCTCCCAAAATTCAGGTATATTTTTTATATTCTCATTTAGGTTTAAATATGTTATTTTGCAATGTTAGTATATTATTATTTTTTTATACTGTTGTTTGTGTTGGTGTGAGTTTGAGATTAATGGCGTTTGCGATCGTTGAAGACGAGTGGAATCTGGAACATACCCATTCGAACAGGTAGGCTTACCATTTGAATGGGTATGTTCCAATCGCTCAAGATGCATACTACGGTGTTATGGACAATAAATGATTTTCCTACTTATGGAGGAGACTTGTCAGGTTGGAGTATTAAAGGGAAAATTGCATGTCCAACTTGTAACAAACATACCAAATCTGCATGGCTTACGTACGAAAGGAAATTATGTTTCATGAATTATCGTCGATTTTTACCTAGTGACTATAAATGACGTAGAAATTTTAGAATGTTTGATGGAATTGTTGAATAGGGCCAACGTCCACCATATTTGTCTGACGAAGATGTACTTGCACAATTTATAAATGCTGGTTGTAATGAATTTGGTAAGAAACAACGAAAGAGAAAATGAGCTATGAATGAGTGAAATTGGACAAAGAAGAATATATTTTTCGAACTCCTGTATTGGTCGAAGTTAAAATTGTGGTATAGTCTTGATGTTATACATATTGAAAAAATATCTACAATTCTATATTGGGAACAATGATGTCAATTGAAGGAAAAACAAATGATACATTAAACTCAAGAAAGAATCTGAAATGGTTGGGAATAAAACCAAAAATGCAATTACGAGAAAATGGTTCGTCTGTCTACATGCCTATTGGGTGGTATACATTGTCAATGAACGAAATGACTACATTTTGTGAATGGCTAATGAAGATTAAATTACCGGACGGTTATGCCTCGAATCTAACAAGGTGTATGAGAACAAATGATTGAAAAATAACTGGATTAAAAAGTTATGATTGTCATATCTTCTTACAGCATATCTTGCCTATTGGTATTCGTATATACTTGATAAGAGACATGCGCGTGACTTTGACTGAGTTTGGTGCAATTTTTAAAAACTTATGTGTTAGGACGTTGAATATAAAAGCGTTGGATCGAATGGAACGGGAAATTGCTATAATATTGTATAAATTAGAAAGTATTTACCCACCGTCATTCTTCGACGTCATGGTTCACCTAGCCATTCATTTGTCACATGAGGCTCGACGTGCAAGATCAATTCAATATAGATGGATGTATCCCATTGAACGATTTCTTGGAAAGTTGAAACATACAATGGGTAACAAGGCCCGCCCAAAAGGATCAATTGCATAAGCATATATTGACGATGAATGACATACATTTTGTTCTAAATATTTCCACGGAGTTGACATTAGGTTTGATCGGCCAGAAAGAAACTTTGGCGTTGACCGAGAAAGACAACGGAATGTGTTTTTTGTGTTTTTTCAACAAGTACATCCAATTAGTACAGTGCATGGTTATGATTTGTGTGGAAGAATGTTCAAAAAAGTTTCGTAGTACGTGCTGAACAATTGCCTTGAAATAGAGAACCACTTGAAATAAGTTATAACTTTTTCTTAATTTAAATTCTCTCATTTACTTTAAAAAATTCTAAGAATATAAAAGATTTGTGGTAATCATCAATTTCAGTGATCATATTAACGTGCTCAAAGAACTGGGAGTAAATTATATAAACCACAAACATGAAGAGGAGTTCCCAAGATGGTTTGAAGAACAGGTAATGACATTACATATGCTTTACTCAATAACCAATGAAAAAATTTTGATTTAATATATGTTTTACTCAATATATAGGTTGTATAAATGCATACGAATAATCCAAATAATATATCGGATGAACTGTATGCATTGGCGCGTGGCCCATCGAGACGCGCTGCTCGATATTCTGCATGTATTTCTCGGGGAAGTAGGTATCCCACAATTGATCGATATTGTTATTGAAAAACCCACAATAGTGGTGTCTTAGTCGAAGGAAGTTATGATGGACAAAACATTGATTTATATGAGATTTTTGTCGATATAATTGGAATGAAATATTTGGAGGAGCATGCGATATATCTTTTTAAGTGTGAGTGGTGGGATTTAAGCAATTCTTGAATTGGATTCCGTGATAATGAATATTTTTTTAGTATTAATATATCAAAAAAATGGTATGAAGATGATCTTTTTATTTTGATTTCTCCTAAAAAATTTCAAGTATTCTACTTAGATAACCCGGAATTAGGAAATCAATGGCGAGTAGTACAAAAAGTTTCTCTAAGAAATATATATGATGTTATCCCTCAGGTGTAAGGACAAGATGAAAAAGAATATGACCTCTCTACTCAAGAAATATACCAAGAGAGTTAGCCTACCTTAAATTTATTTGTGAATTTGAGCCAGTATGAGATGATTCCATTAAATACAGAAGATATTGAGGCTGAAGTTGTTGATGCGACAATTGAGAAAAAGTTTGAATCATCTGAAGTATCTATAGATGATGAGAGCGAATTGTCAAATGAAATTGATATAGATTATGATTGACCAATTATGTGTTAACATTACACTTGATGATAAATATTTTACTTATTGAATGTATCAGTGGTTCAAAATTATGCCACCAAAGAGGAAGGAAGTTTACAACTTATCTTCATCTATTTCTAGCTCTCCTTCAGACTCATCATTAGAGATGGACTCTACAGAATAAGGTAAAAATCTAATAGTCATAAAAGTTATTAATTAAGGTAATGTAATAAATATATAATAGAGATTGATTATAATATTATATTTTATAGAGTCCAAAGTACAATCTCATTAAGGTCGAGGCACCGCCAGAGGCATGACGTTGGAAAAGTATGGTAAAATGGGTAAGATCAAGGTTAACATTCTTGACAAACATACCGGAAGCGAAGGATAACCAAAAGCTTGGTTTGCATCGCATGTGGGTGCTCTTATACGAACTTATGCACCTTTGGCAACGACTTCATGGAAGAAAGTCCTCCAACATGTTAAAGAGCTTATCATGAATCGTTGTTTGGTAATGTTTAAAATATTAATTTAGTAGAATAAATTTCTATATTTTACTTAAATTTAGAATATTATAAATGATAATATGTTTGTGACTATTTTTTTCAAGAATGATTTCGAATTAAATTTTGATCAGAGAGAGGAGCGTAAGATTGTGGAAGAGTTTATTAATAATGCATTTATCAAATATAAGATTAGGTGTCATAAGCATTCTAATAAGTTTGAGAATAAGGAAAATACACTCCAATATCCTTTTCAAGATGTCCGACCTTTTGAGTGGGTCAAACTTTGTGACATGTTTGAGAATCCATCATATCAGATATAATTAAATTAATTATTTTACTTGTCCTATTTATCATTTCGCTTCATAATATCTTCAATTTCTTTACAGGGGCGAAGTTCTATAAACAAAACAAATAGATCAAAATTGAAGATTAATCATCATGCAGACTCAAGATCTTTCCATCACCTCTCTAAGAAATTAATATTGCTATTTTTTTTTTATTGGATATAGTTAATTGTTTGTATGAATCATAATGACTTTATATCCTAACACATATTTATTGTAGCAAGATTCAAATACCAATTATGATCTGACAAAATTATATGCTGCATCGTACACTGATCATAATAAAGTGAGAACTCATCCTGATGCTCGTGAAAATTATGTAAGTATTATAACCTGTTTTAATTAAATATATTAGAATATTTATGATGATATTAATTCTTTATCTTATATATGTCTAGGATAAAATAGTTGCCCTATGTGCTGAATCTGTGTCATATCAAAATTCTTCAACAAGTGATGTTGATATTTTTACACAAGTCCTGGGTCAACGTTTAGGATATTTGAGGGGTTTGAGTTGTTGTGTAATGCCTTCTCCTTCTTTCTCTTCTTCCAGGTTTGCCTTTACGACCTGTATAGTGCTAGAAAATGCGAATTCCAGAATAAAAAAATTGGCTACAATGAAGCATGAGTTAGAGGCTCAATTGGCAAAACAAGCAGATACGGAAATGCGCATCAAACAACATGAAGAACAACCAGAAGAGTTCAGGAGACAGATGCAACTCCAAATGCAGCAGATTATGCAATAGTACAGGCCTCCAAGCAACTGATGGTTTTTTACGTACAAATTTTGAAATTATCTATTTATATACGAACAATGTCAGTCTCACGGTTATTTATTTAATTCGCACTTATTATAAAACTTTTGTGAGTATTAAACAATTTCTAATATATATTTTCAAATATTATGAATGTCTATTTGATTTTTTATTATTGAGTTTAAATAAAATAGTTATGTTCAAATGACCACATAACGTTTGAACATCATTTATTAAACTGTTTGAACGACCACAAGATGTTTGAACGCCATTGATTTTCATATCGTTCAAACATAACTTTCCCCCTTTCGAATGCTTATACTGTTCAATATGTTCCTTTAACGTTCGAACGGAAAGCTATATTTATACCGTTCGAACATGTATCTAATGTATTTTTGTTCGAACGTATTTTGCAACCGTTCAAACAAATTAATACCGTTCGAACGATTAAAATTTTATGTTCGAATGATATTCTAGGATGAATTGCAACCTTGACAAAAAAAATCCTCATTTGAACGGTTTCCTTCAAATTTGTTCCAAAAGATATATTTTGGGACAAAATAGTAAAATTCGACCCAAAATAACTTTTGGGACAATGTTGTTGGCATGAAAAATCAGTCCCAAAATATTTTCTGGTATGAATCCCTATAATTTAGGATGAAATTTTTCATTCCAAAAGACTATTCTGTTGTAGTGTATTAGAGAAGATTGTCGAGCTTGGCATGTGTACTGGTCAAAACAATAATTATGCTAGTATTAGAAATTCAATCAAACTAGATCAATATATCTTGAGTTGTACTTTTGTCCATTACTCATGAGTCATGTTGCAATAGTCACAAGCTCAGGATGTTGAGCAGAGTGACAGAAGAGGGGTAAACGCAAAACTCCCATATAATATAATATAATGAAGTGCGTATGATTTTTGCTTTCTATTCTTTGGGTTGCAAGAGAATGGCTTCTGATGTCTCCCAAAATGAATGCATGCCAATAGTTGCATAATCCGCAAGCCATCGTACGTTACCTAGCTGCTAGAAAGTCATCAACTAATTAGCCTTAAAACCTATTCTTAATTGGTTTGTACAATTAGAGGGCTTTCGAGGATTGGTTAAGATCATGGTGAAAGAACCCAAGTTGTCACTAAAAAAAATGGACATTTGCCGGCGTTGCATAAACGTCGGCAATTTGCCAATAAATGTCGAAATTCAATAATATTAATATTACTCATTTGAGTACCTCATGATCATATGCAAGCTAGCTTAGCTTGCTAGAAAGTCTAATTTCTTTTTTATTTCTAAAATAAAAGGACAACTTGAGACAAGTATATAACATATGAAACGGAAGTACATGAGATCTATTTTCTTCTTCTTCTCTGTTTTAGTGTGCTACTCATTCTTCTGCATGTTTTGTTGGGTTTGCTCCTTTTTGGAGTCCCACATCGGTGGGATTTGTAAGGAGGCAAGATCCATGGGCTTATAAAAGGAGGCCAACCCTCCTTAGTTTAAGTAGACTAGTCAGAAACTTATTTAATAACTTTTGACTTTAGTAAAATTTATCTGTTATCCTTTTTTGTATGTAAAAAGGAAAAAATATGAAAGTTAAAATTTTACTAGTGGGAAAGTTTTTGTGGGTGTCGTTGGGGTGAGGAAAAAAATTGTGTGATTGTAATAATTTTTTACATAGTAGATTTTCTTCTCTAGGTCTGATGGTTTTTCTCCTGTTTTGGAAGTTTTTCACTTAAATTCTTATGTTGTGTTTATTTCTCTGTTTTTCTTAGTATTCTGTCAAAAATAGATCCTGGTAGGGGAAATTTGGGAGGTCCAGATTCCCAACAAGTAGTATTAGAGCCACTAGGTTCTTTTGAAGGGGTGGAGTTTTGGTGTAGTAGTGTGAATACGTACGGTCTAAGGAGAAATCGGTCTTTTCTAAAAACTTACTTAATGGATACTATTCATTTCTATGGTAAAAATTCATCAAAACTATGTTAGGAGGTAGGGCTTCAATTCCTATCAGATTTGAAATGGAGAAATTTGATGGGAGAATCAATTTTGGCTTGTGGTAAGTGCAAGTCAAGGATATCTTGATTCAATCAGGATTACATAAGGTGTTAAAAGGCAGACTAATCCCTGAAGACAGTAACGGTTTCAGTGCTACTAGTGAAATAAGGAGCAGATCTAGAATGAGCGATGGGGATTGGGAGGATTTGGATTTGAGAGCGGCAAGTGCGATTCGTCTGTGTCTGGCCAATAATGTTCTTGCAAATGTGTATGAAATATTTATGGTAAAAGGACTTTGGGAAAAACTCGAAGAGTTTTATCAGACGAAATATGTCTCAAATAGAGTGTACCTGAAGGAGCAGTTTCATACATTGTAGATGAGTGAATATACGATTATTTCAGATCATTTAAGTATTCTCAATGGCATTGTTTTTGAGTTAAAATCTATTAGAATTAAAATTGATGATAAGGATCAAGCCTTGAGGCTGATTTGGTCTCTTCCACCTTCCTATGAGCATATGAAGCCTATTTTGATATGTGAGAAAGAGAAAATAATTTTTTCAGAAGTTACCAGTAAACTTTTTTCTGCAAAAAGAAGGTTAAGTGGTGGAAGTAATAGTTCAACTAAGAACTTAGCAATGGTAACAACTGGTGATTGGAAGAGGAAGAACTCTTTGAAGAATAAAGTAGTCTGCTGGGTGTGTGGACAACCTAGGCACATCAGAAAAAATTATCCAAAGGTGTAGCAGGTTCGGCAAAAGGCTTCAAGTCAGTAAATGGAGTTACTGACAATGAAGCTAATATAGTGTTTCTCTCTAAAGAAGATTATGTCTGTTAAAAAGAGACATGTACATTTTCATGGCATGTCGCTAATTCCAAAGTTGTCATAATAGAGGATGTGTTACTGTTAGCGGGTCCACAAGTTTGCACACAAGCATTGGTTTGTTATTGATACAGGGTGTATGATAGAAATTCATGTCGATGGCTGATAAACTTCCAGGAAAGTTAAACGTGGGAGTTGCACCATAATTTTTCAGTAAGGTTATTTTCGACATGGACCGAAATGAAATGCTTAGAATTAGTTTATTCTGAGTGGGTATGCTTTTATGGTGGAGCATGATAGCGAAAGTTATAAAGATTTTCATTGCAGTGGAGCGTGGTTATGAGATCAGTTAAAGTTGCAAGGTGGAAATTGTTGGATTTGCTCCTTGTTGGAGTCCCACATCGGTGGGATTTGTAAGGGGGCAAGACCCATGGGCTTATAAAAGGAGGTCAACCTTCCTTAGTTTAGGTATACCAGTCAAAAACTTAATTAGTAACTTTTGACTTTAGAAAAATTTATTTGTTGTCTTTTTTTGTATGTAAAAATGAAAAGATGTGAAAGTTAAAGTTTTACTATTGGAAAAGTTTTTGTGGGTGTTGTTCGGTGGGTTGGGAAGAAAAATTTTGTGATTGTAACAATTTTTCACAAAGTAGATTTTTTTTCTCTGAGTCTAGTAGTTTTTCTCCTGTTTTGGGAGTTTTCTACGTAAATTCTTGTATTATATTTATTTCTCTATTTCTTTTTTGTATTCTGTCAAAAGTAGATCCTGGTGGAGGGAATTTGAGAGGTCCAAATTCCCCAACATGTTTTGATATAGGTATCCTAACATTTATGGCTATCATGAGGAAATATAATTATCAGAGTTAATACAAAACTAACCAATTATAAACCATCTTGTGACACCCCGTACCCATAAGGGGGTCCTGAATGTCAACCTGTTGGACTTGGACCTGTTTTCTTCTACAAATTCTATCTAAAAATATATCTGATCAAATACACAAATAAGTCCTCATCTCCAAAATTTAAAGAACAAATAAATTCTAAATATCCATAAAGTTCATACATTAAAAAAAATAATGCTATCATATAGGGTCCACAAACTTCCCATCAAAATATCCTACTAACACTTTAATCTAAACATGCTAAAATAACGTAACCACAAAATAATAAATATTGTCTTCATTTCAACCCCAAAGATGATCGCCTATCCTGGTCTCAATATATTAACCTTGGTACTCAGGCGAGACCTCCACTTCATCTGAAATGTATATAAATAAGGGGGTGAGTTCATCCACAACTCAGTAAGCAAAACACCTATACTAGTATGTAAATCATGAGCATTTTAATAAAACCCTTAAGCATGTAACGAAAAAACTTTTATTCCAAATAAACAAATTTCAAACTTATAAACCCATTCCAAAAGCTGAGTGAACTTTTATTTTTCGTAAAGTACACACAAAACTAACTTTTTCCTTTTATTTTATTTTATACCCAAATCACTTTGGCAAAAATAACTGTAACATCTCATTCATTTTCAAACATATACCATGTTTAACCCCCGTGGTAGGGTTGTGCTATCCCCGGTGGCCAAACCAGGCAGTATTATATTGTGAGACTTTCCCTCATTCGTTCTCGGAGCCCCGAGTGTGCACATAAGAAAGTAATACATAAAAAGGATCACTTTGTTTCCAAAGTGATTGCACTCCTATCATATTGTATCATGGAGGTACCAACCATATCACGTGAATCCATATAATCATGTTCAAAACATATTCAGAAATAAAGACAAACAGTTAAGTATGCCAAAGGTTTTTCCGTAAACATATCATATTAAGCCACTTGTTTTTCACTTTCTTATCCATTTCCATACAAGCCAGAAACACAATAAAACATATCATTTTACATGCACAAGATAGCATCAAAATTAATGTTCGCTCTTATGCATAGTTCAGAAACATGTCAAATATTACTCATGTCTACACATTTCATGTCAAAAGAAAATTTTCTCTATCATATAAATTTTCATGAGCGAATGCATAAAACGTATACTGAAGTTGTTTTTCACCTTTTTCTAAAAAAACAGAGCATGCACATTTTATAAAAACCAACCTCAAACAAATTTTCTTTGTGTAAATCTAGGATAGGAGCCCCGCTTACCTGACTCCTGTAGCGAATTATCAAAATTTCGAGTCCGATCTCTAAGATTCTCGTCGCCTATATTTAAAAAAAAAAAACTTAACATTAACGACCAACAAACCCAATCTATAAGTATAAAAAAAATGGTAATCTAAAGTTCCTAATTCTGAAAAATTTTGCAAAACTTCTATCTTCAAACTACGCTAGCTTAAAGCATTACAATTTACTACAAATATCAAGTCAAACAACACCCATAACGTGCTGACCAACCCCAACCTCCGGGTTGTTATCCCACGCTCACATGAACATACATTCTTAATTTTCCAGCTTACAAACCCCACGAGACCAATCCCCCAAAAATCATTCAGCAACATAGTTATTAACCTCAACACGACCAATCAATCTAGCCCGCCACAATAATGACGAGTTCCCAAAATTCAACATCACAACAAAAAAAAAAAACTCCTAATCCACGGCTATAGCAGTACTAAAAAAAAACAGCAAGAATTTGTACCAACATACTCCAAAAATCTTCTAGCCTCACTCAACAGAAATTTAAAAAATATAAAGGTATAATCTACATCACTTACAAAGAGAACATCTATTCAAAAAGAACCTTGAATCCTTACCTGAATATGAAGAACAAACCGCAAGAAAACAGAAGCTTAACCAATGAAATTCTCGCCTCCCTAATGCTCAACTGCAACCAACGGAAACCAACTATATTTTCAGTGATTAAATCCCCACAACAGCACCCTTATTCCAGCCATATTCAATCAACTCCAACTTCTGCATACCAACAACGGAAAGAAAAACATCAACTAAATTCTGAACAAAACACAAATGCTACTCCTCGGACAGACCCTGAAATTTAAAAGAAAAATTCTAACCCAAAACACACACGTTAATCACCCATTCAAAACTATCTGAGGAACCTACCTGAGAAGGGAGAGCAACCCGCAAGAACGACAGCTAATGCGTCGGATTTGGTCTTCCCTGTGCTCTGCTTCATCCCCCCCCCCCCCCCGGAAACCCACAAATTAACTATGATTAAAACCCATAACCAAACCTTAACATGGATAGCAAAAACGCAAGAGAAGAGAGAAGGAATTTAGATGAATTACCGGCGTGAATTTGGGTGAATGGAAAAACAGGGCTTGCGACGAAGAGGAGACCCAGCAGAGAAATGATTGCCAAAGGAGGAGGGAGAGAGTCTGGTGATGATAGATCTGTGGCACACCAATCAAATATCCGAGGAGTGGGCGGAAGCGCTTTCATCTTGTTGCAACAACCGCTGGACGTGGCAAACGGGTGAGTGAAAATCGGAAGAAACCGAAGGAAAAACAGGGGGGTTGAAACCGTCGGTGCCGAAGGAAAGAAAGGAAAAGAAAGAAGAAGAAAGGAGAAGGGCGGAAAAACTAATACCTGGGGTGAAACGGCGCCGTTTTGGTGAGCTGGGCCGGGTTCTTGATACCCTAGAATGGGTCTGGGCTGCGGGCTGCAGCTGCGGGCCTTACACATCTACCTTTTCCAATTTTCTTCTTCCTATTAATTGCTCGCATCGCTTCAATATATATGGTTGAAACTTCAGTAGATTTTTATTCCTGTAGTTTAAGATACTTAAAAAGGTGTTGCAGCAGACCATACTTTTGATACTTCTTTACCAGTTATAAAGTTCTCAAGATCATAACTAATAAACTAAAATGGATCAAATGGGTGCAAGGTGAAGAATTAAAGAGATGGTTGTTTATGTGAAAGTGCCTCTTCAATAATAATTAGAGGCCACCGTATATTGAATATATATAGAGCAGGTTGTTACGCGAATTACATGAGATAAGTGTAAAATATAAATTAGTTACATGGCTTCAAATTTGCGAAGACGATAATGTGGATTGTGCTGCAAGCTAGATCCTTTTCCCACGCACACAAAGCACATATAAATGTTTGATTACTCATAAAAGAGAAGTCTAACTTACGGAAGTGTTTGATGGTGGTGTACGAAAAATTATCTGGCATCCTCTGTTGGAGCTAGCGGCAGCGGCATAACCTCACTGTTGCAAGGCGTCACTGGCTCTCGGTTTGGTGATCTACTATGGAGGTGCTTTGTTTCATGAGAGCAAAACAGAGGATGCTCAATATATTTCTGGCCGGTTCTATGCAAACTGGTGGTGAATGCAGCAGAGGCTTGGAGACGTGGTAGCATATAGCGATGTGAGGTGATGTGAGGTGATGTGAGGTAATGTGAGGCGATGTGAGGCGCGATTGGTGCGGCAACCCTAGCTAAGTTCATGCTGGGGATTGGGAAAGATAATGGCTGTATGCGTGGGTTACGTGGTTTATAAGGAACTTTGATTTTAAAAATATTAATGTATTAATCTTATTGGAAGAGTTATATTGAGTGAGTTTAGTTGATATATATACATTTGAAAATATATATCCACTTTTTTTCCTCTTTCTGTAATTATCTCACTCTCAACATTTGAATATTATTCATTCTGTTTCATTACAAACTTTGAGGAAATCTTGTGGAAATATGTAATCTTCAAATAATACGTTCTCAACATTTTTTATAAGATGAAGAGTCTAAATTTAGGAGATAAATAAGTGAGAATTTAAAACTATAATATTAGAAGAAACATGTAATTGTTGAGGACAATAATATACATACAAACTTTTTACAACTATTTAATTACTTAATTCAAATTAATTAATACAATTGGATCATTTCATTAATAAAAATATAATTAATTAACATAATTGGATAATTTCCTTAAATCTAAAATAAAAATGACAATGACAATGAAACCTAAAACTAACAAAAATATGTGAAATTAAACTAAAGTTTAAAGTTGATAAGTGATAAATTGACAGTATTTTTATAAATAAAGGCACTGCTATATATTGTTTCCGGTGCAACAATATAGATGCTGGGAAACTTAATATTTATTAGCACATAAATAATAAATTTGTACATTTTTATAAACACTGGCAAAACCATATTTTATTACTGGCGTAACAATGTAAACGTCGGGATTAGATTTTATTTACCGGCATAAATATTAAGTGCCAATAATAATTCATTTTTACCGACACATAAATAAGCACCACTAGTATAAACGATGCTAAATCCTCTTTACTTTATCGACATTTATGCAAATGTCGGCAAATTTATATATGATTATTAGCATTTAAATGAAACGTTGATAAAAAATAAAAATAAAAAACTATGATTTCGGCATATATATAACCGTCAATAATATATATGCCGCTAAATTAACTCTAATTTACCGCTGTTTATGTAAATGTCGATAAATGTATAGCTAATTATCTGCGTATAGGGATATATGCCGCTAATAATATGTTAACAAATTACTGTTTTTACCGACATTTATATAGATACCAATAATATAAATACCGGCATTTATATAATGCTATTTTTCTTCCAACCTTGTAGTTGGAGTCCCCCTGACCTCTTGCAAGAATCATCGTAGTTGGTAGCTTTAAAAAACTTTGCACTAATATCGGTGAACATATATAATATTTAAGCTAATGGCAATGAAAATCTGAGGAGTCATCAGTCATATAAACAGTCATTCTTCCTTGAATTTCAGTTCTAGATCCATGCTCAAGCCTTAACAAATCGTAATCTTACAGAAAAACCATCACATAAAGGACCACACGATGAAGTTCTCACTCGCATTCTAGAAGATTTATACAATATAGGAAAGAGCAGCTCAAGAGAAGATAGAGGCGGACAGAGTATTGGGCACTGCAATCTTATGAAATAAATGACAAGGCCGGTTTCTCTAAAAAGCACTTCAGTAGAGGAATAGCCACTAATTAAACTTACCTTATCTCCAACGGATAGCTTCATAGTCAAAGGAGTAAACTTTCAATAATCTTTAGAGGTACCTTTTTTTTTTTTTTTTGTTTATCAGTGCCGATATATATTATTATTATTAAAGAATAATTAGTGGTTATTCTTCCATGATATCGTCTTTGAAACCTTCCCTAGTACTTATATATACATCACATCATTGTTCATGTTGAAACCACGACATACATCATCTCCGGAGATAAATTGATCTTCAAACTTAAATTGCGAATTAAACATCTGATCTGTGGCCGAAGCATGGCTGCTTTGCACGTTGTGAAACTGGCCACCATATGTTCCAATATCATTTGATGAATTAAAGCCATGCATGGGAGTACTAAACTGGAAGTTTGGATTATGAGAATTAAGAGCATCTGATGATGATCTGGAGATTAGTCCCTCACGGCCTGAATCTGCAATATTGTTCCAACCATGAATATGACCTTGATCATGATCTAGGGAAAGCCACTCAGCAAACAAAATCTTTGGAATGAAGCTGCTACAGTTAGCCTGATCCCCAGGGAAGTCAGTACAAGTCTGTGGAACGGATTCCTGATCAGTACACTTGAGTGATTTTCCCACATGTCCAAGTATTGAATCGTAAAGTGGAACTCCGATTGCCGACCTTTTGGGACTAGAGGGTGAAGAATCCATATTAATGTCTGAGCTTGAAGTACTTGTATACTGAGTTTTGATCATGTGAGGTTTCATTTCTTCAGCTTTGGCCAATTTCTTCTTCAGATAAGAATGCCAGTAGTTCTTTATCTCGTTATCTGTTCTTCCAGGTAAATGCTGCGCTATTTGAGACCACCTGCTCATGACGGACCAAAATTAATTCCCTTTGTAATTTTCAACTTTGACCATGGAATTATAATAGAATATTAATGTAAAATCCTAATTTTAAAACATAAGAGATCAAGTACTAGTGGATGCACCCTTCTTAATTGCTTACTTGTTGCCTAACATGCGATGAAAGGTTAAGATTGTGTCCTCCTCTTCCTTGCAAAACATCCCTCGCTTTAATCCTGGCCTTAAGTAGTTAATCCACCTTAATCTGCAGCTCTTTCCGTTCCTCTGCAAGCCTGCGTACGTGTAAAATTTGTAGATAGGGTAAAAAAGTTGTAGATGATCGAGGATGTAGTATTATCCAACATAATTTTGGTCGACTCAAGCAAAAAGTTGAGTTTTGGTCTTTTTGTCTTTTCAGGAAGGTACGTCATAAAAAAACTAGCAGTATCATCATCAATCTTTCTAGAACCAACAATATATATATATATATATATATATGATAGGAACAACCAACGATATTAGTTTCACATTTACCACGAATTTTCATCGGATTGACGTAATTTTTACTATTATACATGACGAATAAAGTCATTCGTTTATTTGACATATTAAACAGATGTTTGAAGAAGAAAGGTTTCCTATATACCATTCATGATTACCAATTGATCAATAGAGAGAAATTTACAAAATGACGTGTCTTACAGTGGTTATTGATTTCCCATTGTTTTGTCTTTTTGAATTGCCTATAGTACTTAATACTATTCTATCATTTTACTAATACATTCCCAATAAAGAAAAAAACTTATATATCCAGTTTATGCTATATATTGACTAATCGTTATTTATTCCTTTTATATTTTCCTCATCACCTCTTAATTAACAATTTCTATTTTAATTATTATAAGAACCCAAGCAGACATGCAGCGCATGAAGTACTACTGGTATTTCTTAACAGCACATGTCACACTATTTACGGTAAGCTAGCTAGAATAAGGGACTTCAGAAATTGACCGCTTGTATTAATATTTTTCGACCAAAATACGAACTGAGGATAATGCATGGTTTAAATAAAATATCGTCTTAAAGTTATTGATCATGAAAGAGGATTGCTATTATTCTTTCTTCATAATGCACCACATGTCAAATTATACATTATACCCACGATGATCCAATTATAATATATCTGGTTGAGTTTGTATTTCTGATGGATTTATCGGGGAATTATATTATATATATCGATATATATATATATATCAATGTTAAAAGTTAAATATCTAAATAAGTGCGGCTTAGTTTGGGTGAATCAGTGAGGGTAGATCCTGATCTGAAGTCACCCCGCGAATTCCAGGCGGCATTTTTAGCAAGCAAAAGCCGATGACATATTAATTCCTACCAAACATTAATGTAACAGTAAATATAGGCCTAGCTATTGATAAGTTTGAAACAATCATTCATCGATATATTTCCTTTCTGTAAATGGATGATAAAGCTAGGGAGAATATAAAAAAAAAAAAAAAAAAAAAGAGGAAGGAAAATACAGTACCCGTTTAAATTTGTCATGGTATTTGTTCTATATTAAGAAGTTTAGCACCCTGCATAAGCAAGACTTACGATCGTAATGCATTAATAATAGATCACGAGTTTATAAGGAGAATAGGGAACTCACCAGCGTTTATAGGGACGGAGCTCCAGCAGCCATGCCCGTGTTTGAGGACGTAGTTTCGAAGCCTTTGATCTTCTTCGGGTGACCAAAGGCCCTTTCTGTGTTTCGTCTTTAGTGGCTTCTGATCTGATGACTTGCACCCCATTTTCCAAATTGAGTTTTAACAACGGCTTAGCTAGCTGTTTGATATGTGCCTCTATGATCTGTATCTGTTCTCACAGAGAGAGAGAGAGATTCTGTATGTGATGGGCTGATTGGAAGCAGAACAACATTGGCCAGCGGACCAGAAAGACTTTGGTATTTAAAGCAATGATTAGTTGAAGTCTACTTCTTTCCAAAAACCAGAGGGAATTAAGAATGCGTTAAAAGATTCTTGAGTTGTTTTTGTTTTGATCTTCTCTGTTTAACTTTAACCTACATATAAAATAAAAAAAAGTTCCAAGTTTTTTAAAGGTGTATGCTAATCTTATTTCAGGAGGTTCAACTCCGACAAAAGAATTATTTAGAAACAAGTGGTATATGTCCACATGCAGGGATCGAACACTGTATTAGATTAGGTCGAAAGGCTTTTCAGGACTATTTTTTTTTTTTTTTTATATATGAGACCAGCTGTCCTTAAGTTTTGGCAGTTTATGGGCTGTTTATAAAGTCTCCTTGGGTAGTTAAAAATTTTGAGAAAAGTTGTAAATAATAATAATAAAATATTAAATAGTAATAAAAATAATAAATAATAATAATAATATAATAATATAATAATAAATAATAAGAGATTATTTTAAGAATGGTTAAAAGTTGTCTTGCTGGACCTTATAGGCTCCGAAAGTATTTTCTCAAAATAAAATTGTAATTCTCTTCGTATGAGTCTAAACTTTAAAAAAAAAAATTAAAAGTATATATGAATATCTCCTCATGATTTATTTTTTAAATAGGAAATACTGGTACGTAGTACTATAAACACACAAGTGCAACTTCGACAATACAATTGCCCGCATACGATCATATATTTAAATACAATTAGAATTTAGAATTCTGTCAACCATGTTTAGGATATAGTCATGATCATGAATATGAATATGATCTGTAAATTATATTCGTTTTGAATATAATATTAGATATAGTGTAAATATGTGTCAAATTTAGTGTATAACTGCATATTAAATTGATCTTCTAACGTATTCTTTTTCTTCAGCTAATGATGTGCAGACACCTATATACATTCAGAACCATTCGATCATCAAATCAGAATGGGTTTAACTCGCTGGACAGAAGGGCATTTTAGTCATTGTGCCGAAAAGATATTATATCTGATACATGATTCTGGATCGTTAGATTGCCTCGTGTCGATATCTCTATTTCTGTATAAATATATGTTAAATGTGAGATTAGGGTTACGGGATTTTGATTATGCTTTGCTGAGGCAGAGAGTGAGAGAGAAACCGAGAGCTCCTCTGCTAGGGTTTCTGGGACAGAGAGAAAGAGAGGGACTAAAAGAGTTGGCTCTCTTGAACTCGAGGGCTAGCACTCGATCTATTGTAAAACACTGAGGCTTTGTTGCTGATTATTCAACAAGAATGATCTCTGAGGCCGTTCCCGCCGTGGATATAGACCATTAGGGTCGAACCACGTAACTCTGGTGTGTTCTTTCTTTATTGTTCTTTTATTACTTTATTTTGTTGTTTTTCATACCATCGTGAAACTGGTTGAAAGTTCCAAAATCCTAATATCTGAAACCCTAAAGATTCAAAAGGGAATATTAAATCTCGGTCAAAGGAAAAAGTATTTTGTTATTAGCTTTAAAACTCAACAACTGGTATCAGAGCCTTAGGTTAGATGGAAACCACGAGATTTGATGTGGAAAGATTTACGGGAGATAATGATTTTGGACTCTGGAGGATAAAAATGAGGGCACTACTAGTCCAACAAGGCTTGCAGGGGGCCCTCAGCGGAGAGAAAAAGAAAGGGGCCTCACCCTCTGAATCTGGTAAGGAGGATGTCGCAAAAGACATCCTCCAAAAGGCTCACAGTGCCCTCATACTCTCTCTTGGGGACAAAGTCCTGAGAGAGGTGGCAAATGAGGACACAGCCGCTGGAATTTGGTTAAAACTAGAAAATTTATATATGACCAAATCTTTAGCTAACAGACTGTACAAGAAAACAAAACTGTACACTTTTAAGATGACCCCTGGACAGTCTATTAGTGAATACTTAGATAGCTTTAACAAGATTATATTAGATTTGGCTAATATAGATATAAAAGTAGAGGATGAGGATCAAGCTATTCTCTTGTTGAGTTCTCTGGACTCAACTTACCAGAACTTAAAAGAGACCATGATGTATGGTAGAGACACACTAACCCTTGATGAGGTACAAGCTGTACTTCATGCCAGGGAGCTTCAGAACAGCAATGATACAAAACAGGAACATGGTGAGGGCCTAAATGTGAGGGGTAGGATAGAGAAGAGAGGCAAGAAGGGTAAACCTGACAATAAGAGGAATAGGTCTAAATCTAAGGGAAAACAATTGAAATGTTTCTTGTGTCACAAGGAAGGACATTTCAAAAGGGATTGCCCTGACAAAAAGACCAATCCTGGAAACAAAACCAAGGAGGATGGGGATGCATCAGTAGTCCTAGAGGGCTATGAGAGTGCTGAAGTCCTCAATGTGGCTGAGGTGAACTCAGGAAAGGAATGGATCCTGGATTCAGGATGCTCATTCCACATGTGTCCCATTAGGGAATGGTTTGAAACATTCTCTGAATTACAAGGAGGTCATGTGATCCTAGGAAATAATAAATCATGTAAGATCATGGGAATTGGGTCTATAAGACTCAAAGTGCATGATGGTATGGTGAGAGTTCTAAAGGAAGTAAGGTACATACTTGAACTAAAGAGGAATTTAGTGTCCTTGGGTATGCTTGACAGTGCTGGGTACACCTTTAAGTCTCAGTCAGGAAATCTTAGGGTCATGGAGGGATCACTTGTGATAATGAAAGGGAGAATAAAGAATGGTCTCTATACCCTAATTAAGGAGACCATTGTTGGGGAAATGTCCTCTGTCTAGAATGGGATGGAAGACAAATCTGTACTCTGGCACAGAAGATTGGGGCATGTTAGCCAAAATGGACTTTTAGAACTTCACAGACAGGGTCTGCTACCTGATACAAACCTGGACAAACTTCATTTTTGTGAAGACTGTGTTTATGGGAAAACAAAAAGGGTCAATTTTAAAAGGGCAACCCACGTGACAAAACAGTCCCTGGATTATGTACACTCTGACCTGTGGGGACCTGCTAGGGTAGTTTCTCATGGTGGAGGGAGCTATTTTCTTTCCATCATTGATGATTTTTCTAGGATGGTGTGGATTTACATTCTCAAGAATAAAAGTGACACATTTGAAAAATTTAAGGAATGGAAAACCCTAGTAGAAAACCAAACAGGGAGAAAGATGAAGGTTTTGAGAACTGATAATGGGTTAGAATTTCTATCAAATGAATTTAATAACTTTTGTAATAAAGAAGGGATTCTTAGACATAAAACTGTTAAGGAAACCCCCCAACAAAATGACCTGGCTGAAAGGATGAATAGGACCATTTTGGAAAGGGTAAGGTGCATGTTATCAAATGCTGGTCTATTTAAATTCTTTTGGGCAGAGGCTACTACTACTGCAGTCCACTTAATAAATAAATGCCCCTCCTCTACCATAGACTTTAAGACCCCCCAAGAACTATGGACTAGAAAACCTCCCAGCTATGATTACTTAAGAATTTTTGGATGTGTTGCCTATGCACATTCCAAAACTGATAAGTTAGAACCCATGGCCCTAAAATGTATTTTTGTTGGGTACCCTAAAGGGGTGAAGGGTTATAAGCTGTGGGCTGACATACCAGGGAAACAAAAATGCATAATTAGCAGGGATGTGGTCTTTAATGAATCTCAAATGGCTAGGGTATAAAACTTAGAACCTGTTAAAGCTCAAAATAAACCTGTAGAAGATGTACAAGTTGAGGTGGAGCCAAACACCTCATCTGAAACCCATCCTGATCAAAACAGGGTAACTGAGGGTACAAACTTGGATGACCTAGATCAAGGTGGAGCTGACTCCTATGTCTTAGTGAGGGACAGGAAGAGGAGAATAGTTAAACCACCTAAAAGATATGGGCAAGCAGAACTCACTGTTTTTGCCATCACAGTAGTAGATGAAGTGGTTTATTAAGAACCTAGGACCTATAAAGAGGCTGTTAACAGCAAGGAAGCATCCAAATGGATACTTGCCATGCATAAGGAAATGGAGTCTCTTAATAAGAATAAAACCTGGGAATTAGTTGACAGACCCCCAGGAATTAAGCTGGTTGGGTCAAAGTGGATTTATAAAAAAAAGGATGCCAAACCAGGGGTTGAGGGCATTAGATATAAAGTTAGATTAGTAGCAAAGGGTTTTACTCAAAGGGAGGGTATTGACTTTAATGAAATTTTTTCCCCTGTTGTAAAACACAATTCTATTAGGCTACTGCTTGCTTATACTGCTTTTGAAGATATGCATTTGGAACAATTAGATGTTAAAACTGCTTTCCTTCATGGTGAGTTGGAAGAAGTGATTTATATGCAACCCCCAGAGGGTTTTGTGGATGGATCAAGCTCTGATAAAGTCTGTCTGTTAAAAAAATTCCTTTATGGTCTGAAACAGTCACCTAGGCAGTGGTATAGAAGATTTGACACTCATATGTTAGAAAATAGTTTTAACAGAAGCTGTTATCATAGCTGTGTTTACTATAAACATGTTGATCTGACTGTAATTGTCTCAAAATGCTTATATTTGCAAGATTCTCAAAAGATTTGGTATGGATCATGTTAAATCTGTTAATACACCTCTAGGACAGCACTTCAAATTGTCTGTAAACCAATCTCCTACTTCTGAATCTGAAATTAACTTTATGAGCAAAATACCATATGCTAGTATGGTAGGTAGCTTAATGTATGCTATGGTCTGTACCAGACCAGACCTCACTTATGCTGTCAGTATGGTTAGTAGGTTTATGAGAAATCCTGAAAAACCACACTGGCAAGCTATTAAATGGATGTTTAGATACCTTGCAGCTTCAACAAAATTAGAAGTTGTTTATGGGTTAAGTGCTAAGGAGGGATGTGAGATAGAAGGGTTTGTAGACTCTAACTATGCAGGAAATGTAGACACTAGGAAGTCCCTTACAGGATATGTGTTCACTGCATTTGGGGGGGCAATTAGTTGGAAATCAAACTTACAAAGTGTTGTAACTTTGTCTACAACTGAAGCCGAGTATATAGCCATGACAGAGGCAATAAAAGAGGCCATATGGATAAAAGGAATTGCAAAAGAGTTAAGTATCTTTAATGGTACAGTCACTGTCCATTGTGACAACCAAAGCACCTTACACTTAGCCAAAAACCAGGTATTCCATGAAAGGTCCAAACATATAGATATTAGGCTACATTTTGTAAGGGATGTCATAGAGTCTAAGGTTGTTAGTGTGAAGAAAATCCCAACTAAGGACAACCCTTCAGACATGATGACTAAGTCTCTTCCCTCTTTAAAATTCAGACATTGTCTAAATTTAATTAGTATGAGTCTGATCTAGGTCCCTATTAGAGGGATGTTGCGGGAACAGCCTAGGATGAGAATTTTATAAACTTGGTAAACTAAGGTTTGTCAAGGTGGAGAATTGTGAATATGTGTCAAACTTAGTGTATAACTGCATATTAAATTTATCTTCTAACGTATCTTTTTTCTTCAGCCAATGATGTGCAGACACTTATATACATTCAGAACCATTCGATCATCAGATCAGAATGGGTTTAACTCGCTGGACAGAAGGGTATTTTAGTCATTGTGCCGAGAAGATATTATATCTGATGCATGATTCTGGATCGTTAGATTGCCACGTGTCGATATCTCTGTTTCTGTATAAATATATGTTAAATGTGAGATTAGGGTTACAGGATTTTGATTGTGCTTTGCTGAGGCAGAGAGTGAGAGAGAAACCGAGAGCTCCTCTACTAGGGTTTCTGGGACAGAGAGAAAGAGAGGGACTGAAAGGGTTGGCTCTCTTGAACTCGAGGGCTAGCACTCGATCTGTTGTAAAACACTGAGACTTTGTTGCTGATTATTCAATAAGAATGATCCCTGAGGCCGTTTCCGTCGTGGATGTAGATCATTAGGATCGAACCACGTAACTCTGGTGTGTTCTTTCTTTATTGTTCTTTTATTACTTTATTTTGCTGTTTTTCATACCATCGTGAATCTGGTTGAAAGTTCCAAAATCCTGATATTTGAAACCCTAAAGATTCAAAAGGGAATATTAAATCTGAGTTAAAGGAAAAAGTATTTTGTTACTGGCTTTAAAACTCAACATATAGAGTACTATGATTTTGATTGAATATGATTGGGGCTGGCATCATATGATAGTTCAGCCGTTGGGGTTGATTTATGCACCTTAATTTATAAATTTGGACATATAAATTGATAGACCTTGATGCCTGTAAGAAAAGTTAATCTAGGTCGATTTCCTGAGTCCTGAGAAAAGGTGGTTGATTAATTCCATATTTAATATCTTCAAAATGTATTTAGAATTCGGATATTGGACCGTACGATATCTGATTGTTGGTCTAACTATATATTCTTGAAAACCTAGAAATATCGATTAAGAAAAACAGCTAGCTAGCTACTTAATGTTGGCGTCATCTCAATATTAATTCCTGCTCCACCGACAAGTTGCAATGTCTCAAGCCAATGCATCAGCTCTATTCCTATTCTATTTCCAATTATTATTCCAACCACCCACCCAAAATTTGACTACAGTTTTTTTTTTTTTTATCTTTTTGTTTATATATATATAAACAAATGGTTTGCGATGATGAAACGTTGGAAATTCAAAATTAGTACTGGAACGTGCGCATTAATCGACTTTTAAAATAAATTAAATAAATAAATAAAATCCCCTTATTCTGATTGTGATCAATGATTTTATGCGATGTACCTGAAGTAATCATCTTCAATCATCACAGGGAATCAGCGTTTTGGTTGGCTAATTCATTTAAGTATAGGATTAAAGCGGTGTGACAATATTTGACAAACAAGATTATATATTTCGTGTGCATTTTAAAGTTTTGTTTGACAGACTGTCTCCACTATATAAATATTAAATATTGATTCACAGATTATTATTCCTTGAAAAAAAATAAATAAAGATTCTGGGCATGGATCATCCAAAAGAATACGGATCATAAGAAGGACTGCGCGCAACTTCTCCATCAATATTAATATCAGGGATCATGTACTAAAATCGTTTAAATCGGTCGGAATTGATGCGGACCGGCTGACAGAGTATGGCATCGGCCGAAATCGATAGAACTCATGTAACGGCGATAGAAAGAAGTCGAACCATTTCCCTCTCATCACACGGTCGCTACTCTCAACTTTCATCTTTTAGTTTCGAACCATTCGTGATGCCCAAAGGTCATCGGCAACCGACCGGAACCACGCCAAAACTGACATTTTCAGGGTTCTCCCTCCTTTACGGGCCAATTTTATCCATGTATAGTAGTTGTTGAAAACCGAAACGGAATTGAGACAATCAGTTTTCACCCCTAAATAAATTGCATTTTCGGCGTTATTTGGATTAAGAGACTGTGTACTTATTTCATCTCATCTTTATAAATTTTTTAAATTTTTATATAAAATATAATAATTTATTTTTTTTCAAATTATAAAATAAAAATAATATAAAAAATATATATTTTAATAATATTTTATTTAAATTTCATTTCTTCTTATTCCACCTCAACTGATCAGTATCCAAAACTCATTTGTCAACCCTAAATTTCATTTGTCTGCTAAGAATAATGATGCGGGGTTCTACTTCTTTACCCTCTAAATTATGGAGTGACCAAATAAATGAAATATTATAACAGTCAAAAGTTATGAAAATTATTAGATTATAACCAATAATATGTCATAGATCTTTATTTGGAGAGTTGTGGCAGCAACAAACAAATTATATAAATTTAAATAAATTTATAAACTGAAATAACTTAAAATTATATATTTGATATATATATATATATGCATGATACAATATATATTTAAAATAGAAATAATTTTATAATTTAACAAATCATATTAATCATGTTAATTTATAAATTTACTATATTATAATTAGAGAATTTCTCTCTTATCTTATCACCATGTCATTAAAACTGCTAAAATTTATAACAACCCGTTTTGTATGAAATGAAATTATATATATAAAGCGAAGACATTTTGAGATTAGCAAATAATGACTCTAAAATTATACATGAGCATAGAACATTCTTAATTAACGGATCCAATATCCTATCTTTTAAAATACATCACAAAATTCACTTTTTCTATTTTTACATACTGACCTTTATAATATTTATATATACATCAACTTTTCTATTTTTTTATATTATATAAATATTATACTTTTTTATTTATTTAAAATATTTTTTTCTAACTACTAATGATAATTTCATATCTTTTGATATTTATAATATATCCTTGATATACAATGTGATATATTGTGTCTTCTTTCAAATTCATAAATTAAACTAAAATATAAATTGATTCAAAAATTCAAAAATTCAGAAGGCATGAGAGATTATCTAAAAAAAACTATTTCACACTAAAATCCAGAGAGTACAACTAAAATGTCTTTAAAAAAAAAACAAACAAACCTGTGGGAAGCATTTTTTTTTCTTTTTTCTTTTTTCTTTTTTCTTTTTTCTTTTTTCTTTTTTCTTTTTATAAGCTTGTGATCAGAAGCTTTTTGGGTGCCAAACACAGAGCTTACTCGATGCCAGACACAGGGAATTAATTAAAAAGCATGTGAAAAGAGAGGAGAAAAGCATATCAAAGGAGAGAGAAATTAATTAAATTTTAAATTTTATACTTGTGAACAGTATTCTTTACAATATCTAGTGAGATTATTATAGTAAATTGTAAAATAAAGTTAAAATACAAAATTCATTCATAGAAAAAAAAAATGGGAGTAATTTATATATATATATATATATATTCTACAGAAAAGTCACTGTGAAAGCTCATGATAGGCTAGTCAAACGTATAACTTAGTTTGAGATAATGACTTATAAATTATTTCTGACGCGTGTTATGCGGTGTTGAACATAGGTACCACCTACTATATTATATATATATATATACACGCAAGATCAGTTGAAATTGTTTGGATAAATATAGTTTATAACTATATATGTTGTACGTTGCCGACACGTACTAATACAAGTCTTCAACAATATATAATATTGTGCTGTTTATTTTGAGTAATGATTATTACGCTAGCTACTCTTGAGATAGCTAGATATATATAATTATGAGGTATGACTTATGAGGTAATTAGATAGTTCAATAAATAAGGTATGAGGTAAGATTATTCCAATTCTAATATAATATATTATATTATAAATTAGTATAATGGAAATTAAACAAAATTGTAAAAGTCTTGATTATCAGTTCTGAGACGTTCAGACATTTGATGAAAATTATATATATATATATATAATATACGTGTGTTTATATAGAGAAATGCTAAATATAAGAATTAATAAGGGAAGCTGCCTAGCTAGCTCCCTATCAGATATATATTTAGCTGAGCAGGCTTGTATTTGCAATTAATCCATCGTGACTCGTGAGATAATATTAATTTTAGCAAAGATATTATTATATACTTTCCTGCGCGTCAGATCATTTTTCAATTGTGTTTTGGGATTTTTTATATATGAAAAGTCAAGATAACATTTCTCTGATCTCTCCATTGGAGGGTGTGACACCAGGTCTTTGTCCAAGTTATATAACTTATGTAGTATATAAAGTATACATATATATATATGTATCATGTCATAGAACATGCTCATGAGATCTTTAATTTCTTTTGTTTTTTCAAATATGTGGGATACGTGGAATATCATGTTTTGCCTATGTATGTGTGAGGATGGATGATGCGATGCAAGCGAGGAAATGTAAATTTATAAGCATATAGGTAGATCATCAGGTTGGCTGCCCCCATCCATCCACTTTAATTTCCTTCCTCCAAGAGTACTGATCTCTTTGAGTTCTTCACGAGTCAGGTGCAAGTTGAAATAAGTTGCTTAGACAAGAGAAGAGTTATTAAAGAGGAAGAAATTAACATGAATATATAATCTCTTTGGACTAGTAGTTATGGGTTCATATTCTTTCAGTCAAGTGCGACAACAGCGACAAAAACAATAGCGATAACAAGAAAAGACAGAAAAAATAAGGTTTTTCATAATTAGAAGAAGGTTTTTTTTTTTGGTATTAAAATCAAGTTATATAAAACGGATAACAAATACTAATTGGATTGAAGAATATAAAACGGCCATCAAAATTATTTATAAAAACACGAATATTTATGTACACATGATCCATGTGCGGCCCGATCGAGATGATGTTTTTACAATTGTTTCATGAAATGTTTGTTAAGGCTTAAGAGTGATTTTTGGAAGCAATAGGATATTATTTATATAGAGGGCATCACTTGAACAGATCATCATTAATTGAGATGAGGAACAATTTCATGACTTGAACAGATCATCATTTGGTTTTTAAGGCGAGGTAGCGGACCCTTATTGTAAACAATTCATCACCTTTGAAATCAAATGATAATTAGCATATTCTCGAGCCACTATCTGGCTTTGGCTTTTGGAATCACTTTTGCATCATTATAACGTTTGCTTTGGATTTTTCCATGCAGTCTTAACTCATAACATGCAGCCATAACTCAAAATCATGTAAGGCTCCGAACCAATTCGTGCATACATATCGTGGTGGACGATTTACAAACTAACATAGGGCAGGAAATTGTTTTTCACACTAAATATGATTATGGGTGTAACTGGTTCGATTCGATCCGGTTTTAAATAAATTTTAGAATCTAATTGGTATTACCAATTTTATATTTTTTAGCACCAATTACTCCCTAATACTGGTTTTATCTATTTCAGTCCCATTTTTTAATTTTAAATTAGTTTATATTAGTCTATCAGACTATTAGTATATATATTAGTATTAGTTATAGTGATTAGAAAAATTATATATTAGTATTTGTTATAATAAGTTTAGTTTTTTATAATCATATTATTGATAGTGATAGTATTAGTATTACTATATTATTATTTTATATGTAATTATTCAGTATAGTAATCTATAAATAGACTTAAAGTATCTTACTAATATAATGTAATATTAGACTATTAGTATTTCGCCATAAAATGAAAATTTTAATTACATTTTATATTATATATAAAACATTATTTTATATTATATATCATATTAAAAAATTAATTTAAATTATATATCATATTGAATCAATTCGATCTGGTCTAGTTCTAAAAAATTTAAAACCAAAACCAAATCCTAATCGTTATCGACTAGTTTTGATATTACGAAAACCAATTCCAAACTAATACTAACCCAAAATTGGATCGATTCCACCAATTTGGACTGATCCAGTCTGATCTTTAGATTTTTTTCTTTCACTAAATATTCTAATTCTCAAAAATTTATAAATAATATAGGTAAAATATAATTGATCACCATCCATATATTATCACTTAAATTCTTAGGCCTGTAGATCATTAACAACTCGGTTCACGTATGTTTCAACTCCACCGATTTTAGCACATAACAACAGCCAATAGATAGCTCGAAGTTGTAATTTTATTATTCGGGCTCAACCTGACTTCTACCGAGAAGACCACTTCATAGGTAGCTCCATTTTCTCCCGAAACTGCTACCCATAAAGACTTCAAGAGGGAGTCAGTCGAAATAACACCAAACTGTCCTATCACTCCTATGGCCCCACAAACTGAAGAGCGGTGGCCTTTCTCAAACACACAGAACTAGTTTCTCAAAAAAGCTTAGGTAGCCTTTTTGTATATTCTCAATGAGGGAGGAATAAATTCCATCAAAAAGCTGCACAAGTATTTTATTATATCACCCATCAACCCCATTAATGAGCTAGACCACAGAAATGACAGGACTTCCAGATTGGATGCATCCATCAAAACTAGACACTAAACCAAAAGGCGTATACCTAAGCAGCAAGCAAAAGTAGGAAAAACTCCATTAAAAAAGGAAGGACAAGAGGATGATCAATCTCCATACTACATATAAGCAGAAACTGCCTGATACACCACCATACAAACTACATGTATCTCGTCTTTTGTGCCCTAATTTTACATTCCATGTTACAGTGAAGGATAATAAGTTACATGAGAATTTGTTCCAAATCTTAAAGGGCGTTTTTGTAACTCATTCTACTCGGGAAAAAAAATCCGTTTGTTGGACTCATATTGCAGTAAATGACTCCAAAAAACACACTACGGAAACCTGGTTTGAACAAGAATCTCATGCTAAAGTAAAACACATCAACAGATATTCTGAATAACGAAGGTGAAGTAATGTCCAGGTCTAGGCCTAGCAGTCCATGCAATTAAATCAAGATATGAATTTCCAGAGAAGTGTCAGCAGAGGTGTCAGGATGTGAACTCTAGAAATCCATGCTGCATTCATTTAGTGATCATATTGAACTGGAATCTGGAGAGCTGCTGAGGAATGGTGGATATAACTGGTCCATATCGCTGCAACCATGTAAGTGACATGCATTACAAAAGTGACAATAAATATGAAATTAAGATTGAAGGTGATAGTTTTAACCAAAACAAATAACAAATTGAAATGACAGAGCGCAAGGGTCATGTGTATCCATTTTGATTAGTGAGAGTGCAGAGCAGGTGGAAACATATGAATAAAAAAGATTAATTTTCCATTGACTCTTGAAATAAACCTAGTTTGATGGTAGACCACATGGGTATTGTAACACTCCAGATTTATATGAGGGCATTGTAAAAGAGATTTCCAGATTGTCTCGGGAGAGATTTTTACAGTATAATGACCTCAAGGGGCCAACTATTACATTTTTTATTTCATTTTATTTTTGGGCCAACTATAACATTAATTATTCATTTGGAGTTAAAACTCAGATGTGGCCTGAACATTTGTCATTACAAATGATATCAAGCCAATCATTGGGCTTGAGCCATGCTACATATAATTGAATGACCTGATGAGGACATTTGAGATTTAAGAGAGAACAACTTGAATTTAATATGAGGGTGCTGAATATTGTTTGGGAGAGATCTTTGTTATTTGTAATGATTTCAAAAGGGCTTTAATTGTAATACTGCTAGTCATTTTGGAGTATTATGGTAACCCGATATGATAAAAATAAGTGTAGGTGGTAAATAGGGTCTCACATTGTTTGGAAATAAGATATTCTTACTTTTTATAAAATTCCAATGAGACTCCAATTGTATCATTGACTAGTCCTTTTAAAATATAAGTCATATGGTTTGGACCTTCTATTAGGGCGTTTCAAATTGTATCAGTCTATCCCAACCATAAATGTGGGACTTGAGTCATGTCATCTACAACGGACAAATTCGACAAAAACATCGAATTTTTTTTTTTACAAGTAATAAGCATCTTTATTAATGAGAAAATGAAAATGCATAGTCCAAGTACACGGGTATATACAAAAAAGTACACCTAATTACAATCTACGGGTTCGAGTTAAAAGACAAGAAATCATGCACATTATTTCCGTAGGGTACAATAGCTAAGAACCAAAGGTCCTATGCAAAAAGAAATCTTGGAGCTCCCCCACAGTTCACTTTCTATCTTCGAAACAATGCGCATTTCTTTTCGATCATATGCATCACATAATGCACAAAGGGATCATCTTCCATGCAACTTTCACCTGTGGACGACCTTTGATTCCTTTCCAGCAAGCAAACAAGTCAACTACCTTAGCCGGCATGACCCAGGCGACATCCATTCAATTGAACACTGCATTCCACAAAGCTCGCGTCACCTCACAGTGCAATAATAGATGGTCCACAAATTCACCTTGATTTTTACACAAACAACACCAATCCAATACGATAATACCCCTCCTCCTAATATTATCCGTGATCAGAATTTTTCTAAGGACAGCCGTCCACACAAAGAAAGCTACTTTGGAGGGTGCACAAGACCACCAAATATTCTTCCACGGCAAAGCTAAATGTCCTGGGGAGGCTGGATTGTATACTAGGTCTTTATTGTGAACTTCTTGCTAGTTGTGGACTGCCACTAAATATTGTCCCTTTGTGTCGTTATATTTCCTATGGAGTATAACAAACTGAAAAAAGCTAAAATAATGGGCAACTTCCAGTCATGGTTATCCCTAGTGAAATGGATGTTTCATTGTAGGGCACCATGATCAAAGGACAATAAATTTGCCACTGAGGCCTCCTTGTTAGCTGCAATGTTATAAAGCATCGGAAAGGCTTGCTCCAAGGAGCTTACTCCACACCAAACGTCCTTCCAGAATCTAATCATGGTACCCTCCCCAATCTCAATGCAGATATGGTCTACAAAACACTGCCACCCTTTCCTAATATACTTCCACAAACCCATATCATGCCTCCCCCTCACCTCATTAGTGCACCAACCCCCCCATGCACCTCCATCCCTAACATCAATAACTTCCTTCCATAACGACTCCTTATAATATCTCTACAAAACGCTGCCACCCTTTTCTAATATACTTCCACAAACCCATATCATGCCTCCCCCTCACCTCATTAGTGCACCAACCCCCCCATGCACCTCCATCCCTAACATCAATAACTTCCTTCCATAACGACTCCTTATAATATCTCCATAACCATTTTCCTAGTAGCACTTTATTGAAAATCTTCAAATTATGCACCCACAATCCTCCACCAGTGATTGGAGAACAAACTTTATTCCAGTTTACAAGATGGAATTTTGTTTCCTCCCGCAAGCCACCCCATAAGAACATCCGAAAAAGCTTCTCAATTCTATTAGCCACCCCCACAAGCAATGGGAATAGAAATAGGAAGTAAGTCGGAAGGTTCGATAATGTGCTCTTGATCAAGGTGAGACGCCCCCCTTTAGAAAGATATAAACATTTCCACTCCGCCAACCTCTTCTCTACCTTCTCAATGACCCCATCCCATATCCCTCTAGCTTTGAAAGTGGCCCCCAACAGAAGTCCCAAATATTTCATAGGCAGAGAAGACACTTTACAATCCAAGAGAGCTGCAAGGCTATCAATGTGAGGCACCCCACCCACTGCCACCATCTCAGATTTGCTAAAGTTGATCTTGGATCCCAAGGCCGCTTCAAAACATACCAAGAGAGCACGTAAAACTTGGACTTGGCCCTGATCCGCTTCACATAAGAGGAGGGTATCATCTGCAAATAAAATATGTGAAATCATAATGAAACCATCACCCACTGAGAATCCAACAACGAGACCTCCATCCATAACTGCCTTCAACATCCGACCAAGTGCTTCCATAACAATGACAAAAAGGAAGGGAGATTGTGGATCCCCTTGTCGCAACTCTCGAGAACTATTGAAGAAACCTGTAGGGGTGCCATTAACTAATACTGAAAAACGGACTGTACTAACACAGTGTCGAATCCATGAAATTTACCTATCACCAAAGCTACATCTCTCAAACATGTAGAAAAGAAAATCCCAATTCACATGATCACAAGCTTTCTCCATATCAAGCTTGCAAAGAATACTCGGTATACCCTCCTTCAGCCTATGATCCAAGCATTCATTGGCAATAAGCACTGAATCAAGAATCTGTCTCCCCCGAACAAAAGCATTCTACGGTTTTGAAATAATTTGCCCCATAACCAAGCTTAAAATGTTAGCGAGCACCTTAGAAATAATCTTATACATCCCACTTACCAAATTTATAGGGCGGAAGTCCTCAATCTCTGTTGCAACTTGTTTCTTTGATATTAGGGCCATGAACGTCGCATTGAGACTTTTTTTCAAACTTCCTAAAGGTATAAAACTCCGTAAACACCTGCATAACATCATTTTTCACCACCTCCCAACAGTGCTGAAAGAACCCCATGAAAAAACCATCTGGCCCGGGTGCTTTGTTTTTAGCCATACTGCTTATTACCTTATGAACCTCATCTTCTTCAAACGGTCTTTCCCTCCAACATGCACTTTGCGTATCAATAGACTCAAAAGACAGGTCATCTAGCTTTGGCCTCCAAGAGGATGGCTCCGTGAGCAGGTTCTTGTAGTAGTTCACAATGTGATTTTCCAAATCATTGGGGGAGGAGAGGACTTGGTTACCAAACGTGAGTCTCTCAATAGCGTTGTTTTGCCGTTTTGCCTATATGAGTTGGCCACTTTATAAAAGAACTTGGGACACTTATCTCTTTCTTTTAACCATAAGGCTCAAGATTTTTGTCACCACGAGGTCTCCTCCATCAATAAAATCCTCTCCAACTCAGTAACCACAACATTCTTCCTCCCCAATGTCTCTTCAGAGGAGTCTCCCATCAACACTTGCCCCTCCAACTCTTGAAGTTCCCTCATTAAGGTTGTCTTTTGATTGTCAATGCAGCCAAATATTTCCATGTTCCACTTCCCGAGATCCATCTTCAAGGCCTTAAGCTTGCTAGCAAGGATAAAGCTCGAAGTTCCTATGAACTGATACGAAGACCACCACTCACAAACCTTGTCCACAAAGCCATCAGTCGCTAACCACAGTCTCAAATTTGAAATATCGACGTCCCCTGTGAATACCACCACAATCTAGTAATATAGGAAAGTGATCCGAACATATGCGCATTAACCTTTTTTGGCACAAATCTAGGTAGTGTGCCTCCCAAGAAGGAGAAATAAGGAACCTATCCAATCTTGACCACCCCTATTATTAGACCATGTGTACTCACCTCCAGATAGGGGGAGGTCCATGAGGTCCAAATCAAACAAGGACTCCGCGAACTCCTCCATAGCCACAGTACTACCATGGTGGCCCGATCACTCGCTAGGGAAGCGGGTGATGTTGAAGTCAACACCCATACACCACGGCACCTCTCATAGACTAAGTAAACCTCACAATTCCTCCCATGGCCTTCTCCTCTTACCATCCAAGTTAGGCCCATAGATACCGACGAAGGCCCACTCCCACCCATCTACTCCATTAAAGAAACACGCTGCAACCGAGAAGGTTCCAACACAATCCTCTATCATATCGAAATTTAAGGATAGGAGATTGTAATATCCCATAAAATAAGGATAAGAACAGGTGGTAAATGAAATCCCACATTGTTTGGGAATGAAAAATTCTTACTTTTTATAAAGTTGCAATGAAACTCTAAATATATTATTGACTAGTCCTTTTGAAATATAAGTCATATGGCTTGGGCCTCCTATTGGAATGTTACAAGTACAAATAGTTGCAATTCTCTCTCCCATTAAATATAATCACTTTACCTTAAATGATGGTTTTGCCTTAAAAGGTTACGATTGTGGCAAACCTGGTATTTTGACTTTAAAGAGTTTATAACAAACACTAGTCATATGTAAAATCAAGTGAGATGTGAGCTTTTTATTTTTTCTTCTTGATAAATAGGATATGAGAAAACTGCCATAGGATTACAATACCTGAACATTATCATAGAGTTCAAACAATGGAACAGCAAGAAGTTTCAAATTTTTTGGGACCGCAAAGTACTCCCTCTCAGACAAATGAACAACATAAAGCTTCTTACACTCCTGCATTACCAATGTGGGAAAGAAAGAGAAAACCCAGTTAACTACAGGCCCAGAAACCTGCCCCATTAGAGAGAGAGGAGGATCATGTATTTGCCAATGAAGCCAACAACAGGGAAAGCAACCATCAATTTGACTTTCAACTGTATTTTACCTTAGGTTTTGTTATGTGGGGAGGGCAATATGGATACATTATGGTTTCAAAGTTTGGCCTCCACCAGGTAGCCACACAGTCACCTATCTGCAAAAATAAGCATTAACAAATATAAAAACTGCAGTGCTGATGTTAGTTCACATAAAGGTTAGGAAATATGGCCTTCAACTTCTACCCTATACCCATATTTCCAAGCAGATCTGGCCTCCTAGTAAATTAGAAGTAAGAAGACTATTCCAGAACCAGTAAGCAGAGCCATTACCATCCAACAAAAATAGTGATTCTGTCTGTCCACTAATTTTTCTTCTTTTAACACCCCACATTCTTTCTATTGATAATATTCATATTTTTACAATGCCCAGATCAGTTCCCAGTATCTCCTTTGAGCATAATCAGAGAAACAATAGAATAGATAATAATACCTGCCAGTCTGGCACAAGAGCAGGTACAGTAGCACCAAGCTTGCTGGTGAGCTTTCTTTTCAAGCCCTCAATTTCTGCCACAAAAATTAAATAGAAAATGAAAACAATTTGACAATGAGGAAGGGGGAAGAAGAAAGAGACCAAACTACATATACTGTGCCAATTATGAAAATAAAATGGAAAAATCATACCATCCTCTCCGGGCTTCAGACGGCCACCAGGGAGTTTACAGAAAGTATTCCCAATTTGAAGAAGAAGTATGTGAGGATGATTATGTTCCTGTACCTGCAAGATCAATCCAGTCATAGATTGAGCTAAGGGAAAATAAAAATGTTTGAACATGTAGAACAATGTAGCTTATTTCCAATCTTTGTCCACCCTAGGAATCACATGAACATTGAGGGGAGTAGTATATTGGGCATAAACAAAAGCAACAAAACAAAAATATGATAGAACTGTGAAACCCAAACATGACAATTCATTACCATTTTATATATGTGATTCTTTTGATAGGTAAACTACATTTTATTGATAATAAAGCCTAGGCATAGTCCAACTACATGAAACATATACACGAAGTCATGAAAGCCTAGTCTATTAAAAATCTATAGCTAGCACCCGAAGGAATAAAGTATTGAAAAAGGGGCATTTGAGTTCTTCCATTGTCCTTTCCCGATCTACAAAATCCCAATCATTGCCATTTTATATCTGAATTCTTTTTTTATCAGTAAACAAAAATTTTATTGATAAATCTGTGATCTTACTAGAGGTAGAATATGGAATCACATTTTCTTTGTGGAAAAAATCTGTATTCCTCATTTAATAATGCAGAAAGCATCCAATTCAAAGATCACATATAACTGGAATACCAAACACTGTTTCTTTCCTCTCTTTTTTCTTGTTCAATAATGGCAAGAATCATTGAGTAAGCCACTATTTCGAACAGAGGCAAATAACTAGAAGGCAGGCATATGTTAATTTTGGTTAAGCTCATATAACTATATTGAGAGCTGAGGAGGAACTTCTATAGTAGACCCAATTTATTCAGACAAGCACAAACACAAACACGTGTAGATAGGAGGTTACTAGCCAATGTGATTCTATTGAAGTGCGTCCTGGAATGGTTGGTTTAGATATAGCATCATGCAAAAGATATAATAGGGTCAATTATGGTCAATGATCCACCTTTTCTCACACGAGAAGGGTTAATTGCAAGAAATACAGTAAGAACAATGGGATTATGTGGTATACTAAGTGCACAAGCAAAAGGACTTCAGGACTTTTCCTTGGCTTACAACAGAAAATTGGCACGTAAAAAAAAATTAAATGAAACAAAAAAACATTATTGGTCCCTCAGCATGCCATTGAGCATTCTAGCTTTTCAAAGAAAAAAATCAATACTGGCATCAAATCCTAGGCACAGTCAATAACATTGTCTGCAAAGTCTCTTTAGTTATAAGTAGCATTGAACGCAAGTTTGAACATTAATTAAGTTTTTATTTTTTAATAACATTAATTAAGTTTTTATCATATACAGCAAGTCTAATATCAACACATGTATGTAGAATTTTGGGTTTTGGAGTATGTGTGCGTTGAAAAAACGTATAAATAAATTGCTTTAGTTTTGAGGTGAAATAACTAGGACTATGAGGTCACCATGAGTTTCATCTCGTACAAGTATGGTATTTAAAGACCTATAGTTTATGCTTCTTAGTCTTCAAGAATTTGATTATGCCTTCTATTTTGGAGATCAGAGAGAAACCCACTGACTTTTTGGTGGGATGGGTAAACCCAGATACCCTATGCCTTCTTTTAAGCATTAAATCTCACTCTAGATTTTTTTGTAGGTAAACAAGAATTTTGCTGATGAGAATGATAACCATAGCCTATGTACACAGGACATGTACAAGAACTAGCACCTAGGCATAATTAACAACTGATACCATCTTTCCCACTAGAATTAAAGCTGCATAAGAGGAGAAATGGGGAAATGCAATTAGCCCATCTCCCTCTAAGAAGTGTACCGAAAAATGACAGAGAATATCACATGACAAAGTCAATTTTTCAAAACATCATAACCCATGGAAGCTGAATCAACGAACATACCAGTAAAATCCCTTCGACACTTGTCCTCATTCCCTCCTTCATATAGCTGAAACCAAGAATCATAACCAGGGATCACATTCAACCGCCTTCAGTCAGGAAGTTCAGGAAGTTCAATACAAATGACCATAAACATAAGTATTTCAAACTTCGACACTAATTCCGTTGTTTCATGATATAAAACTTCTATTTCAGTGTTTAGACCAGTTTGCAAAGACATATTTCAGCATTATCGGATTTTCAAAGATTCTAGAATAAAAAAACGTATTTGAAACCGAGTTTTCTTCGTTTGTTCATTTAGAATTTAGAATTCGTTTATATCCTCAGAACATTCGAGGAAGAAAAAAGAAAAGTTAGGTTTCCGATTCTAGATCCTTCAATGAACCAATCCCAACGCAGCTAAAGACCTCCTTAAATAATTTTTTTTCTTTTCTTTTTATCTCAAGAAACCGAAACTGAAAGCAAACGCTGAAAGAGTGAAGAAAATCTTTCTCCAGTTTCTTTTTTTTGTCATTTTATGAAAATTTTCGCCAACCAAACAGAGGAGCTGAGGTTTTTCTAGGGTATAACAAATGAGAGAGAGAGAGAGAGAGAGAGAGAGAGAGAGAGAGAGATGGAATAAGTTACTTGACTTTCATGCGAGCAAGGCGATCGGCAACGGAAGTGTCCTTCTCCATCTTTGGCTCTTTCGTCCCGAAGGTGTAGCTTGAAAGTGGATACGTGTCCACCATCGATGACGACGCCATCTCTCCCTTTCTGCCTCTGTGAAATAATTCTGAAGTCTCTCAGTTTGCTCTCACTCTTTATTTCTCCGAATTTCTCAATACTGCTCAGCTAGAGGAGGAGCCGGGCCTGCGGCAGACAGATACAAGGAGTGGCCAAACCCAAAAGAGATACCGGACGGGAAGACTCAAATCTCAAACCCTGCCCTGCAAGATGCAGCTGCAGTCTATATATATTTTTTAAAGAGGTCTTTACACCGACGAATAAATTATACAATAATAATTTTATAAATTAATATAATTTCATATGATGTTTTAGTTTTGATTTGGATTTGAAAATGTGATGAATTAAATTAAGTTTAATTTATTTTTTAATATTATTATTATTTAAAAAATTTTAAAAATTAAATTAAAATTTAAAATATATATATTAAAATTTGAAAAATTATGTAAAGATTTGTGTTTTGTATGAAAAATTAAAAAAATATAATAATAAAATAAAAATGAGTTGAAGAGAATTTTAAATCCAAATCAGACCTTAGATTTATTTTAAAATAAAAATAATATTATAATTTAATAAATCACATTAAATTATATTAATTTATAAAATTATTTTGACGTAATCCCTTATAACTAAAATATTTCTCATTTTAAAAAGATGATGATACCATTCGTTTTGAGCGATTTATGGATTATCCTCCACATGTTTTTTATTTTTAAAATTTTTTTGAGTTTGTTTATTTAAATTAACTAACTTTTTCTACTCATTATTTATATACCAAATATTTAATAAATATATATATATATATAGTGTGAAGAATGATGCATAAAAATTTTCATTGATTTTAGAAATTATTTTTATCCTCGAGCACTCCCAAGAGTTTGTTTTTTTTTAGCAAATTAATTACACTAGATAAAATTAAAAGATTACAAAATACAAGTTAAATAGGATGGAAATCTTTTACAATCTTTTCAAAAAAATTAACACACAATTCATCACTAAAAAAAAAATTAAAAATGACTCTAGAAAGAGAGGCCTGAAGTCAAATAAATGGCTTATACCCAATTCCCAAACATGAGAGAGACCGTTTAAAAACAATTTTAGATTGTAGTAAAAATACATAGCAGTGAAGTGTATGCTACACCGTATTAATTTAGGTAGATCGCTAGGTACTCTCTCACTCATTTTAACTTAATCTTCAGTTATAGAAAGAGGAACAGTAGGATAAAAAACAAACAAATCTTATACTCCAACGGAATTCCATGATGACGGTGGCAGGGCGTGAGGCCCACACACCGCTTGGAACGATGGAGCTCAGGTGGATCTTGAAAATCCGAAACCCCCAAAACTAAAGAAGTCACGTGTGATTTCAAAAACCCTACTGAACCACAATTTCTCGTGGGCAACACGCACGATGTGAGTCGAGCGTGTGGCCTACACGCCGAACAAAATGACAATCCCCTTTCGCAATTATGTCGATTGGTAGTTGGAAGAGTTGTTAGTGCTACGCGTGATGTTTAAAAGGTGGCCGAAAGGCAATAGATTAAAAGTCATCGACACTAGAGCGAGAAAATACAACAAAATTGGAAAATTAACAAAAAAAATATATGAAAATATACTAAAATATGGACAGAACTATTGAAAGGAGAGTGAGGAGCTTTCCATTCATCCACTATATTAATTTTTCTTTCTTTTATGAAAATTTGGATTTTTTTGCTTTAAGGAGGTGGTCAGAGGTGGCCAACTCTATCCGCCCATTAAAAAAAAGTGATCAGAAAAGGGAGGAGGTCAAAAATCTCAAGAAGCTCGAGGGAAAACTATTGAGGAGAGAGAAGCGTGGTAAGTCTTCAATGGTTTGTTCTTTAAAATGCATAACTAAAATCTACTCTTTTTACAATATATTATGTATCAATTTATCCATTTTTTATATCAATGAGATATTATTTTTTAATACTTTTATTCATTTCAAATATTTCCGATAGTTTGTAATATTTCTATTTTTTATATTTGTAATATATTCCCGTTTTTAACGTGATATAGTTTCGTTTTATATACAAAATAAAAATATCAATCAAACAAAATATATAAATAAAGTAAAACGATGAAAAAATTGGATTATATTATGAGAATACTCTTAACAACTTTTTGGGTATACGATGAAAAAGGGGTACGTTTGAGTATGGAGAATATTAAAAGTACTTTAATTATTCTTAAAATATTTTATTATTATTTATTATTTTATTATTATTTTTTATCTACTTATTATTATTATTTATTACTTATTATTATTATTTAATATTCTATTATTATATTTTTATTAAATTATTATTATTATTATTTATAATTGTTTTCAACATTTTTTATTATTCAACATAACTTACTAGAATATGAAGTGAAATAAAAAAGAATAAAGGAAATAAAATGAAATGAAATGAAATGAGAAATAAAATAAAAAAATGTAAGTTTTATATGATAAACAATATCATTATATGTAGTTAAGAGTGTCAACCTGTCTTAATGGATTGTTTTTATGTCGTATCAAGACATATATATTATATTATATATGTTAATCCAAATACGTCTCATTAAATTTATCGTGTTAAAATCTCAAATTTAAAATGACCTATTAAAATAATAGGTTGATACGATACAACTTATCTTTATTCATTAGTGAATACTAAAAAATAGGTTAACAAGACACAACCTAATTCATTTCAACATATTTCTGTAAATATATTGAATATACTCAAAATTAATCTATTTAACCTGATTAAATTTTGAATAATTTTATATAAATATTAACATCAAAATATTTATAACAAAAATATAAACTAAGTACAAGTCTGAAATTACAATTCAAACAATAAAAATATCAAAATTAAAATTCCAATAATTTTACTTTCAGATATAAGATATAATTATAGTTTTAACTTTCTTAACCGATCACAATGAATTATAACATGTTAAAACGGATTGATATGTTATCAAATTGTTAAGAAATTATATCTTAATCTTTTTTTATCAAAATACATTAAGATTAAATTTAAACCTGTTATTATTGTATCATATTTGAATTGGATAAATTGGTCTTGCCACTTATTATCATCCTATATATAGTAAGTTTACTGTAGAGAAATGGAAAATACATATGGGATATACAATCCATTGGACATTCATTTTGGACAAATATTTATTTAGAATAATATATGTATTTTACATAACTCATTAAATATGCTCTTATATTATTATAATAAAAAAAATTGTTACAGACGTAAATATATTTCATAAAAGTAAATTCACAGATTGAGATATTTTCATGTGATATGTTAAGTTTATTTTATAATAAAAATAATTTTATAATTTAACATATTACATCAAATTATGTAAGTTGTTAATTTATCTTTGTGAAATATCTTTATAGTTAAAAGCATTTTTCTTATAATGAATATTCTATAGAAAATTGCAAGAGATCTACATGATATGAAAAAAATATTGCTATATGTCGTTTTCCAAATTATTTTCATTTTATTTATCTATGAAGATTTACGTGATGTTAAATGATTGTTTAATTATTTATTATTTATCAATCATGAAATTATTAAAATATGATAAGTAAAAAATAATGAATTTAATCAACCCTTAAAAACAACTCATAATAATGTCTAAACACATCTAAACATCGAACCCACAAGAATAATGTTAAATGCAACCATAAATGTATAAATATTATATAAATATTTTAAAATATATAAATATTTTATTATTAAAAAATTAATTCTTTTCATATTGGCATGTACAAACACCCGTGGCCGCCTACCCACCATCGTGAAAATTGAACACCAATGACCAAACAACCTCAATTTCCTGTCAAAATCATATTGACCCATTTTTTATGTAGCCACACACATATAAAAATGAGAAATATGATATTTTTATTTTAAGTTTTATCATTCTTCACAAAAAAAAAAAAATTATTACAGACATAAATAAAAATTATAAAAAAAAAATCTTAACTAATGTGATTTCATATATTTATTATATTTATTTTATAATAAAAATAATTTTATAATTTGACATAGTATATTAAATTATATTAATTTATAAATTTATTTTTGTACAATTTTTTTTATGATTATTATTATTTATTATAATAATAGTTGATATGTCAATCTATTTAAGGAGAGCTTTTCTGTAAGTATGGACTTAAAGGACCCATTTAAGTCGTGCCGGACAATCAATGTAATTTGGGTACAACAAAAAGACCACCCAAAGGCCAATTGTTGAAACGTAGGGAGATGAGGAAAATTTTGAAAGATAGGTTTTTTTTTTAATGAATATATTCAGACGAACAATAAAATAAATGATGATGAGTTAGTTGATGGAGAGACAGAGTGACATTTATTGTGACATGATGAGAAGTTTTTTTACCACAAAAAGATAAATAAAAAATAATGGAGATAAGTCTTTTATCTTTTTTACTAGTATATAATTATAAAGAGTTAAAGACTTGAATTTAAAATAATTCATTTTCTGTCGGAAGACTCGGAACTACTAAAATGGCATCCATTGTATGATACCTGTATTTACCACTTTGTATGTCATGGGAAATTGAATATGACATCCATTCTAGGGGTGGTAATTCAATTCGCATCTTTTAATGGTGCTCGTGTGGGTGGTATCAATTTATGAATTTGATTGTACATGTCAATTTGAATCTGACTTGTTAAGTGAAACATGTTAATTTTAAAGACTTAATCTAACTCGTTATCTGAATTGTGTCATGCCACTTGTTTCGATCCATTTAATAAATAATTAAAAATATGTCAACAAGAAACAATTTATTTAGACTCGTTTTTTGTAAATTAATTGAACTAACACACATATCTCATTTAATCCGATTAATATATTTTTACTTAAAAATTAAAATATATATTTATTAGCAAGACGGTATCTTAAAACTACAAATCAAAATCAAAACTACAATTCACTAATAATAAAATTATAATTTTAAAATAAAATCTAAACAGATGCAAACGGTTTGATTTCGAATTAAGTAAAGGACCCGTTTATAAATCATATCTTAATGTGTCTACCTATTTTAACTCTAAATCGTTAAAATCAATCTCAAGCATGCTAATTTTGTTTCACGTATATATTAAGTTCACATATTGTATCGTGTATTGTCACTCATAATCCTTCTCATAAGTTCTTTTTTTTTTTTATAACGAAAACAAAAAACATCAATATATTTTATTATAAAACAATTCCAAAACAGACATGACCCTCGTATTAAAGTGAGGAAAAACTCACGTTACTACCTAATGCTCCTTAAATTTATGAATTATTCTATATGCAATCCTCTGCTGGGGCTTTCATATGCATGAAACAAAATTGTTTGTTCAATTAAAAAAATAGTGCCAACCCACATATGCTCACTCTATTTCTGTATCTTTATGCAAATGATTTCCAAAGCCTCCACTGTCATGGCTGTCTTTCCTTGATCTAGGATCTCTCGCTCTTTCTTTTACTTCTTTTGTTTGTTTTGTATGATTTTTTTTTTCTTTTCGTTTAAATAGGTGCAGAGTTATAACACTTCTGTTGCATTTTTTTTTCCCTTTCTTTGGGTTTTGTTGACCGTGACTTTGTGGTCTTTCTTTTGATCATCCTGATGGAAAGTTATGATATGCCTTGAGGTTTTTGCTTTTTGTTGGCAAACATTTTTACCCACTTGAGAAATTACGATATGGAATGGAATTCATGAGCAGTAAAATGAACGGTATCACTTGAGGTTTTTTCTTTTTGTTGGGGTAATATTTGTAATCTTTTGAGAACGTAACGATTGAAATTCTTGAAAATAATTCAATTAATATGTGGTTGGTGGCCAATGTAGGAGAAGATGACGTCAATTGTGTCGGACGAAGCTTAGAAGGTGATTGATGGTGTTGGAATTTTACTTCGAGTATGTCCTTTGGTCCAGAAGAAAGATAAGAATGAGAAAAAAGTTCTGCTCGTAGAGAAGCAAGATGAAATTAGGTGTATTTTTGACATTTAAATAAAATTACAGAAAGATTATTTAAACACCCACTTCGTGCACATATAGGTCCTCAATGAAGATTGTATGTCGACTCTAAATTGTAAGACTCTCAATGTAATAAAAACTGTAGTTATAATTTTTACTCACTTAGGAGGGTGAGAATCCTTTAGAAACTTCCGAGAGAAAAGGTAAATGAGAGTGAAGGAAACCTCGTAAATATATTTCTATTTGGATATTCAATAAAATTTACTATTACAAGCTTACTGATATTTATAGCAAATACTACAACTAACGGCTTAAAAGAGCCTTAACCAATCAAAATCGCGCCTGGATAGCAAATATGCAGAGTAAAATTACAGCAATTAAATGCCATTAAAGGCCTAACATGGACGAACTGGGCTAAAGTCCATATGCATAACATGCTTGCGACCTAGTCCAAGCTTTTCGTGCCCCTGGCCCATAAGCAGCCCAGCCTTTTAATCCTTTACATTGGCAGAACTCCTCCCGTAGAACACCTTACCCAAAAGATGTGGGTAGGTTTTCTTCAAGTCATGGAAGGGCTCCCATGATACATCCTCTTAAAGTTGCCTTGCCAATGGATCAACAAATCCACCATAGTTTGGTTCCGTATCTTCCTCATCCTTCTGGCCAAGACCTCTTTTGGTTCTAGTCTAATCATGCCCACAGTGTTAACGAGAGGCAAGGTTTGGAGCATTGTTATATATTACCTTAACTTTCGCTTGAGCTGTGATACATGGAACACTAAGTGAATGGAAGATGATTGTTGAAGATCTAGTCAAGAGGTCACCTCATCGACCCTCTGGACCAAATGGTATGACCAATAAAATCTGGGCAAAAATTTCAAACTTTGCTGATGAATCATAGACATCCCCCAAATAGGGTTGAAGCTATTGATAAACCCACTCTCCCACCTCAAAATTTTGCTCCTTTCGTTTTAAATCTGCATGTTTTCTCATCCTACTTTGTGTAACGACCCAACCCTCGGAAAGGTAGGACCGTACTTACGTAATATTTCTTTTTCCCCAAAACAGTTTTAGAAAATATGATTGATTTCGTTCGTTTTAAAACCTTTCAGTTTATTCCTAGGGGCCAGACTCCACATTCTAAAATAAGGTACATTTTTATAATAAAAGAGGTTTACAACGGAAAAACATATAATTTATAACTGAAAGATCTTTCTCACATGCCTAGACTGTCGCGCTTTTCCCTCAGGTCGTCTGCTTCCTGCTATGCACTCCTGTGTGGGGGAAGAACACACACAGAAAGAAAACTAAAATGAGTCGAGTACTCAGTAAACATTACTTCATACTGTTTTTAGTATATAATAAAATAGGTTTTTCAATCATACAATCAACACACAAATATATGTACATAAGTATAAGACAATACATGCATCCTTTTCCAGACTATAACCGTATTAAGTCATTTCCCTCATACGTGTCTTATACGACTAGCAAATACTATTCATACATACATACATGACATGACATGACATCTATTAAGCGGGCATCGCAAGCAGGACCTTACCACCATCTCTGCTTACCACTATCTCTATCGTGTGCATCGTAGGTAGGACTCAACTATTGTCTCTGCTTACCACCATTCCTACCGTGTGCACCATAGGCGAGACCCTTTCCTTTCTTTCGTTCATTATGACCCTTACATGTTTTTTTACATCGTAGCTTTCATTCATTCAGACCCTATTTTCTTTATCTTATTTTCTTTAGACTTTCCTATTTTCTATTTCCTACGCTTTCTAGTTTCATCTTATACTTTTCAAAGAATACATACAATAATTACTACGTATAGGCATCCTATCACAGACACATACTTACGTATTTGGGGTTCGATAAAAAAGGCTACCAAGAATGACCATATATACGTATATTAGTATTTTCAATCCAATTATCTTTCTTTACTAGTCTGGTAAACATTAAGGTATATGAACATAACACTTACATGGTCTACATGCTATTTTCATGTCATGCAATCCAATCGCAAGTGCATCATATAGCAATCAACCTACAGTATACACACAAGTAGCATCAATATATATATATATCTAACATACAAGCAATTAACTAGAAAAACATACACTTTACTAAGACACTCTCTTCCTATCCCTATGTCTTTTGAATTCTTACTCACTATACTAAGACCATCGGAGACTTACTACAAACATTAAGACATCTCTTGATATTCTCACGTTCTCGAAATCCTAACTTATTATGCTATGACCATTGGGGACTCACTACGGATATTGAGACATATCTCGATATCCTCATGTCCTCGAAGTCCTGCCCGATACACGTGTCGCCAGATACACATGCACCTTACCTATACGTCATATAAGATCAACACAGAATATGTTGATTGCCCTCTGATGCAGAAAATACCATACATCGATAGTAACATTCTCCATGCCGATTGGCAGGGTTAATCTCACTTCCCGACCCTCTACGAGTTCATCTCGTCACTTAATACGATAAGGTCCGTCTCAAGTGTACCTCCATTGCATCACGTAGTTCTAGACTACTATCGAGTTATCTCGTCATCTGCCATTTTATATGGCATCTTTCCACGGGACGCCTACATCGACTTTCAACTCGACATGAGTACGATCCATTACGTATCCTGGTTACGCTCCCAATTCATCAACGTTATGCGACTCCGTCACTTTGCACGTACTTCAGGACACAACATAGTTACACAGTGACAACTGTCACTAGGGCTACCGGTCATATCACTACTCTGGGATGCTGCTCCACAGTTCCCGATACTTCACGCACCTTACATTCCTCAGTCGTGCAACTACAATCTTTGTGACACACCTTACGATGCATCACGACTACAGTATGTGGAGTGCCCTCCATGCTTCCGCTGCACATTCTATTCCTCACGTACACCCCACGTCAAGCATATTCCACGTATACTCTCTCCATAGCATTCTACGCCACAACTCATATGATGCAAGCTACACGGTGTATCGCTTTACCCCTATGGAGTACACTATACGTGTACTCCCTTCAAACACCTGCTGCAACACCAAAACATGCATATAAGGCACCTCCGTACCACAAAGCACAGTTCACAATCAATCAATTAAACATAAATATACGAGAAAGAGAGTTATACCATAGCGGGATAAACTTGTACGTTATTTGCTTTCTGGCACAATTAGTAGCGTCAAAAACTACTAACTTGAATGTTAACCATTCCGTCGAGGTTGGTGCCATAATCTCAAAACGGTAATGGCTCGGGGTTCGGGTCTTGAGTTTCGTTTACTAAATTCGGGTTGTAGGAGGGTGGGCAATATGGTGGGAAGTTCATTAGTGGTAGTGAAAACATCGTACGTTAAGGCTAACGTTGCATATGTTGCCAACGATCACGTAACATGACGATTTAGGTTACGGTACTCGGTTTAACATGAGAAGCTAGGGGAATATTTATTGGAGGAAGCAAAATCTCATGGAGGTGGTGCAACCATTGGAAGGTGGTAGATTTAGTTCAAAATGGGTGGAAACCCAATTTCAGATTTTGCTCGTACACGGAAGATAGGATCATGGATAGAGAAACTGCTTTAGGAGTGTCCACATGAGGTATGGGAAGCTATTGAAGGTGGATGTGAGACTCATAGTGGCTAGATAGCAGCGCGGCAAAGGGAGGTCCTTTTGGAGATCTATTTTGAGTTTAAGGGAGGTGAGAGAATGTGAGGCTTCGTAGGGGCTGGCTTGCGGGTGGTAGGTCGCCGATGGACGGCGAATCCAAAGGAGGGGGCGATGTCGTCGTGCGGTGGCCCATGGTGGAGCTAGAGGCAGTGTAAGGTGGGGCTTGGAGGAGAAAACTTATTTCGGATTTGAGGCTGCTGGCAAGAGGTGGGGCCACTATGGTTGACACCTCTGGTGGGGTTGGACTCGCTGGCAGCAAGCGAGGCCAGCGGTGGCGCCGCCACACGTTAGAAGCTGAACGGTCCACAAGGGGGGCTGTGCACATGTGAGTGAGGAGAGAGAAGAGAGAGAAGAGAGAGAAAAGGGAAAAAGGAAAAAGGAAAAGTGAGGGGTCTAAGCTTCTACGAACTATTTATAAGCCCGATACTTTGGGGTTTTCAAACGGATAACCGAAGAATTCAAAATACTGATTCGAAAGCATGTAAAATCAATTTAACTTAAAACACTCTATTTAATTAAATAAAATATTATTTTAACTTATTTTATTTCTTAACATAATATTTTTCATCATTAATTAAAATAGTGAAACTTGCTAATTATTTAAAATGGATAAAATCACATATTTAAATCAGAGATTTAAAACATAATTGAAATCTCACAATATTTTAAATAACTAAAACCAGGATAATAAAACGATTTTGTACAATTATAATATCTTGTAGCGCTCCAAAATATTATCATTGCATTTCTTATAAAACTGGTTTGAGTCCAATAATACTGGAAATACTTTATATAATATTTCCAGCACATTTAAAATATTTTATAGCATTAAAATACTGGGTGTATTTTAAAATCAATGTTATCATTTGAAAAATACGTCATCGGGTTTGGATACGTGCTTCAAGACTTGGCACGTGCATCAATGCTTATCTTAATCAAATGAAAGAGAAACAAGTTGTCACGTCATCTTCTCGAAATTCGCTAAGCCTTAGGAAAAGGAGCAGGTGTTACAACTTTGTGCCTTGTGTAAATTGTGTTTGAACAATTATAAGATTTTGTCTTTGGAACTCAGATCTTCATCCACAACCTCTACCATCGTAGTCCCAAGGATGTACGGGATGAGTTTAGGTGGGGGATAGCCGTATAAGGCCTTAAATGAGATAGTACGGGTAGAGGATTGGTGGTTAGTATTATGCCACTACTCTACTAGGGGGACCCAGTTTGTCCATGTTTGAGGTTAGTCACCCATAAAACATCTGAGATAGTTCTTTAGGCACTTATTGATGACATCTGTTTGGCCGTCAGTTCAAGGATAATATAAGGTACCAAATGATAGTTGTAAAAATACTTTCATGTTAGAAACAATGGGTTAGGGCATCTCGTGTAACTTTAGAACATGTTCAACAAACAATTGTGTCACTGTCTTGGCTGAGAAATGGTGTGTTGAAGGGACAAAGTGGGAGTACCTAATGAGCCTATCCACCATAACTCACACATTGTTGAAATCTTGTGAAATTGGTAGCCCCTCCACAAAATCTATGATTATGTGGATCCATGGTTGTGAGGGGATTGGAAGGACTATAAAAGTCCACTTGGCTTGGATTGGTCATCCTTTACCCCTTAATAGACTTAACATATCTTTATAAATTGTTCAAGATCAAATATCATCCTAGGCCATTAAAACTCTTTTTTCACTTGCTATAGAGTTTTGTCATAGCCTAAATGTCCTCCCAAAGGCCTACTATGGAGTAGTTGTAGAATCTTCAATCTAGAATCCCCTTAATTAGCCACACATAACCTCTACTTATAATAAAGCAGACATTCCCTTACTGAAAAATTCATGGGCAATTACTTTTTTTGGGTCACATTGAGTAAGTTTTCTGTGTAGGAGTCTTGAGTTTACAATTATAATAATCTCCTCCCACCATGCTATAATGGAAACTAACAAAGCAAAGATGCTAAATTCTAGTTCATGTTCATTGCCCTTATCTCTTCTAGATAAGGCATTAGCCATTCAATTTTCAGTCCATTTTTTGTACTTCACTCTTATATCCTAACCCAAAAGTTTTAAGACTCATTTCTATTGCATGAGGGTTCCCACCTTCTATTTAAGGAGGAATTTGAAACTTTGGTGATCTGTCCAATTAAGTAGGGCCTCTATTTTTGTATAACAGCTACCAATACATACAAGTCTTTCCCCTAGCTTGACTAAGCCAATATTCTACCCTTGAAGGCCGACTAAAATAGGCAATGACCCTACTTCTCTACATTAGTACAACCCCAATGGCCTTCTTCAAAGCATCACACTCAATGACAAAAGGTAGTGTGAAACCGGATAGGGTTAGGACATGTGGCGCAGTTATTACTACTTTTAGTTTAATAAATGCTTACATCTTTAGCTTTTGTTGTTTAGCGAAAGTAGTTCTTTTTAACATGCTGGTTAGGGGACCAGCAATTCAATCATAACCTTTTATAAATCGTCTATAATAGCTTGTAAGGTCAAGGAAGCCCCTTAAGGCATTAAGTGTAGCAGGAAAATGCCACTCTTCCATGGCCGTGATTTTTCCAAGGTCTGCCCTTACCCCTTATGTCGAAATTAGATGTTCCAAATAGCTACTTTAGTATAAGCAAAACTACACTTGGAGGGCTTAGCAAGCAAGTTATGCCCCCTTAGAGTTTTCAGGGTTAGCAAATCGTAAATCTAGTTTTGAAAACACCTTTGCCCCCACACAACTTGTCCAACAACTCATCTACTACTAGTATTGGGAATTTGACTTTAACAATGGTTTTATTAAGTGCCCTATAATTGACACACATCATCCATGACCCATCGACATTTCTTACTAGTACAACAGGGCATGAATGAGAGTTTTGAGAAGGCTAAATCACCTCAGTTTTAAGCAACTCTCTAATAATCTTATCTATTTCTTCTTTATAGAAATAGAGATACCTATATAGCCTCACTGGCACAAGTGAAGTGTTTGGCAAAAGGGTTATAGAGTGCTCATGTGCCATACTTGACAGTAATCATTGTGGCTTCCCAAACACATTAAAAAACTGGTCCATAAGTTTCTAGATGGGCCCAAGAATCTGCTCCTTCTCTTGGGTTTCTCTTCCTGAATTAATGGCAACCAAATGCCCATCTTCTCCAGTTCATTATTCTTATTTAACCATCCTCCCATCTCAATTTTGGTCTGTGAGTCCAGACCATTCAATTTCACAATTTTTTCCCCTTGCTAAAACTACATAGTTAGGTCCTTCAAATCCCATAGGATTGTCCTTAAATCCCTCAACTAGTGCACTCAATGCACCATATCATAGTCAACAAGTACTAAAACATGTACCTCAGTTTGGAAACTGATTTCCTGTACTTTGAATCTTAGCTAAGGACACTTCTCTCACTAGTCAGTAATTTTCCATTAACTACTTTAACATTGACCCTCTCATTCAATAGCACTGAAATGCTTCCCTTCTTGACCATAGAATGATCTAAGAAGTCGTGAGTGTTCCTGAGTCAATAAGTATCACTACTTCTTGATCCCCCCCTCTTCCCCTCACTCTTATAGTTTTAGGATTTTGGGATCACATCAAGGCATGTAAGGTGATTTCAGGTTGTATATTTTGGTTTTCTAGTTTAAGTATTTTCTCATCTGTAGTGTTTTCCCCAAAGCTAGATTCTTCCTCCCCTATCTCTTTTATTTTCTCAATAAAAAACAATATAGAGTTGGAGCACTTGTGGTTAGGAATCCACTTAGAATAACAATAATAGCAGAGTGCCTTATCTCTCATATTCTTCATTAGAATTGAGTTTATTTTTTGCAATGGGACTAGAGCTTTTGTAAGTCCTTTAGGATCTGTATTATGGTTGTTATTGCTAGCTGAGAATTTCTTAGTGTGGTTGTTTCTTGTAAGGGCAATAATTCCTTGGAAGTCATTCTTGTCACTCCCAAGTGTTCTCCTTTAATTTTAGCTATGCTGTAAGCTTTGACTAAATTTTCAAGCTTAAACATTCTTATTAGCAGTCGAATATTATTACAGAGACCACTCAAAGAACAACTAAGTTTATAGGCGTCTAACAACCCCTTGAACCTGTTTGACAAGGCTTCAAACTTGGATTTGTACTCTTCCACTATATCAGACTGTTTCAACATGGTTAATGATCACATTAGGTTATCATATGAACTGGGTCCAAACCTAGTCGACATTGCTTTGGTGAATCCCTCCCAATGGTCAAGGTTCCCAAATTTTTTTAAGTTTTGAAACCAAATGAGGGCCTACCCTTTCATGTAAAATGGGGCCAATCTTTATTTCTAATGGGGTAATATATTATAAGAATTGAAAAATTGGTTAACCTTATAAAGCCATCCAGTAGGATCATCTCCATTAAAACTTGAAAAGTCTATATGTACTAACCTTGATATTGGTTCTCCTCCTAAATTCAAGGCCTGTTTGCAGTGGTGATGCTGGTTGGAATACTCTCTATGGGAATGATGTCTGTTCTTGATCCTCTGCAATTCAACATTCATAGTAGCCAACTTCTAAACAATTGCATCGGACTAGCACTTCAAAGCCAACATTTTTGTTTCCATCGTCTTGAATTGTGAATATGTAGATCTAGTGAGTTTAGCTAATCCATCTTGTAACTGACTCAAACATGTACCATCTGCCATTGTTTGCACAGTGAGATTGAAATCTCTGATACTAGATTGTAATAATCTCAATGTAATAAGAATTGTTATTAGAATTTTTGCTCATTTAGAGGGCGAGAATCCTCTAGAAACTTTAGAGAGAAAAGTTAGGCGAAGTTGAAGGAAACCTCAAAAACTTCTATTTGAATATTTGATATACATTATACAAGTTTATTGATACTTATAGCAAATGCTACAAGTAACGACTTAACAAAATCTTCATCAATCAAAACATCATCTGGATAACAAATATGAAGAGTAAAATAGTAAAAGAGAGCAATTAAATGCCATTAAAAGCTTAACATAGATAACCTGGGCTCAAACCAATTTGCATAACATGCTTGTGACCTGGTTCGAGCCTTCCATGCCCTTGGCCACAAGCAGACCAACTCATTAATCCTCTACGAGCCCAATGTGCGTGACATAAATTTATATATGCTGTGATAAAACAATAATTGAAATCCTGCAACCCCTTTTTTTTCTGGTTTCCTAATCAACCTGCAATCCTTCTTTCATTTACAAGCTAGGTTAAATAGTTAGGTATTGTGCAATATTTTGACCTTTTTAAGCAAGCATAATTCATTAAAGTGGTTAGGAAAAATGATGCATTAGCAGGAGGTATGGTTCTCCAACAAATACCCCAAAACAATAAACTACAGTATGAAGTAGGTGAAAAAAAGAAGAAAAAAAATGGTATATTTGGGACCAAAATTGGTCCGTACGCAAGTCTTACGAGAAGACGCTATCTTATCTAAAGATGGATTTAAAGTGTTCACATAAAAGTGAACAAAAGAACCATCGAAGGTCGTTTACACGAAACAAAGTCGAAAGCGGATACACTGTCGTTTGTTGTTTAGAGGTTTTGAGAAGTCCCCGAGTCCCTCTTCAAGATCACGATTTAAGAAAAATAGGAATAAAATGAGACTGTCGAAAATTGTTTGAGTCGTCGACGAGAGACCAACATAGGCATTACCTGAAAGAAATACCGAGAGGCCACATCCAATAGAACAGAAGCTATAGATGACGTCTGAGCCGCGCATGGCCTCCAAAATCCTGTTAGGACACCATTACGTACGAGTGACGTGCACAACAAAGGCCGCGTGTGCAGCATGCACGCTCAATGAATTAACGAAGCTCTCCTCCAAACTTAAAGATTAGTGATTGAAATGATTGTAGAGAAGACACGTGTTGGCCGAAAAATATCAATAAATAGCATATCATAGAGTTTCTACTTGAAAAAAAAAATAAAAAGAAAAATCTATTGAAAAACCAAAAAAAAAAAAAAAAAGGACTATTGAATGAATATATTACCGTGAGAAGGAGTGGGCAGAGTCGTAGTTACAAGTTACAACCACCCTCCACCCTTATAAAGTACCAGAAAGTCTGTTCCAGAAATCACAATGGATAGAGAGAATTATTTTGACGTACCGCATGATCTGTGTGTTTGAGTCGATTAATGCAAAAAGCTCAATAAAAAAATCCGTAACATTTGCAGAGATCAAGGAAAGAAACGGTACAAAGTTTTGAAATCCTAAGCAGAAGGTACAATAAAAGTTCTGACATGAAAATTACTCAAATTTATTATAGTTTGTTTGATGATCAAGATTCAAGACCATCGTCACCTTTAATGAGATTGGTGGTCAGAACCCGACGGCGACCTCTACTACTCTCATCTTGATTGGTTGGGTGATTTTATAAATATTGAAAAATACGAATATATATTATGAGGGGAAAATTTTTAAAAAGAGTTATGCTTGCTAAGTACCTACAAGCACACTTCTAGCTACCACGGGATGATCACGTCTTTAGAAATTATAATTCAAAACACAAATATTTTGCTATCCTAGCCCGATGTAACGGGCCAGTTTGATTTAATTTATCGGTAAATAAGCTCTTAATAAATATAATTTCTCCAACAGAAAAAAAAATCATCTATCTGCATTGCACTTAATTATTCTTTCATCCTATGACAGACTATCTATTCGCATTGCATATATTAATTATTGATCTTCCGTCCTCTAAATAAGCTTATGAACAGATTTTTTTTTTAAGGAAGATAAAGATCATGATCTATCTATCCATACTGCATATGATATGATTGATATTTAATCCTTCTTCTTCAGATCCCGAGTTCCACAAAGATAGCATGATCCCTGAGATCGAACAAATATTTCAATGATTCAACTAAAAATCTTTGACATTAATCTCTCCAATAATTTTTTTTAATTTATTTCCAATTAGGTCAAAGTTATAAGTTGTTCAGAATCTCCAAGAGAGAGTAGTACTGGCGGGCCATATAATATACTTGATCTTTTTCATGATCGTGCAAAAGGGCGTTCTTATAACAATAATTTGTGCCTGCATGTTGATACGAAGCAAAAAGACTGATTTGATCTTCATATTGCCCCAACTGATCCAAGTACATTGGATGAACATTTATCTCAATTCTCAAGTAGCAAAACAAAATACAAACAATTACGCCACGTTTGCAAATATTAATAAAGGCATTCAATTAGCATCCAGCAGGTTCCCCAAAAAAAAAAAAAAAATCAGCTTACTGCATGCCAATTCTCCCCTAAAATATAAATCATGGGGCTTCAAGAAAATGCACCGTGCAGGTTTTGCAGAAGGTTTTGTTGGCAGATCAGGATAACAACTAGGCAAAGTGCATGGCTTTGGCTTTGGCTTTGGCTTCTTTCTCTCTCTTTGTGCAGCTAATAAAATTAAAGATATATGAATATTGCACATCATTTATGCCTTATGGACAAGATCACGTAAAACCTGGCTTCTTTTTGCCCACAAAAACTTGCAGATCTCCGTCTGATCCCCCTGCCACGAGTGTGCAGCTTTCGTCCCCCACTTGCCTCCAACACACGCTGCTAACGAACCCATACTCGCGCCCCTCTCTACTCACTGCCTCGAAACCGTGCACCCATATAGGCTCGCCCCACCTCAAATCGTACACAAAAACCTGGTTGTTCTCCGATCCGCAACCGAGTAATCCGCCGTTCCTCCACACTGATAATCCCACAAAGTTCCGGTTGTTCACATGTCCTTTGTACGTGCGAATCTCACGGGAGTCGTTGATATTCCACAACTTTAAACATCCATCCGTCCCGGCTGAGACGATCATTTGGGCATCCAGAAATCGGACGTAAGTTACAGTTTTACTGTGCCCGTCAAACACCACAACTGGATCCGCCATTCTTCTGATGTCGTAGCCGTAAGCCTTCCGGTCCGCACATCCGACGGCGATTAATGCCCCGACAACCGGATTGAATTCAACACAGCAGACGGGACTACGCCCCACGCTGGGCTGCACAGTTCCCACGCATTTCCCACCTTCGCATCGTGGATCCCACATCTGCATGGTGCCGTCGTCCGACCCCGATGCCCCTATAACCGGATCACAATGCGAATAATCCACGCTCCAGACTCGGCGGCCGCCATGCTCGTCGCGCTCAAAAATGGGTATTCTTCTATCGAGGTCATACTCCATAACCACCCCATCATAGTCTCCGGACCCCAAAACTCGTCCGCCGGAACCGGGTTTCCACCTCATGCTGCTAAGCTTAGCTGGGGTGCAGATGTAGAAGTCACATGCACTGGCATGGTCTAACAAAGTGGAACCGGTATTACTTCGTTCACCTTGTGGTAGCAAAGACCGTAAACTGTAAATTCTGATCTTTCTCGCGATACCGCCGGTGGCTACAAAGCTGTCAGACGGGTCAAACTCGATCACTCCGAGAGTGTCCGACACGGCTCCGGCTGTGCTAGAAGAGACAGTAGTGGAGAGATTGAAATCCCATTCACATGTAGCTCTTATTTCTTCTTCTTCTTCCTCTTCTTCCCAATCGTCCTTTATGCTTTCTTTCTCTTCTCCTGTTTTTCTTTCTTGGGATGTTGGCTCTTCTTGGTCATGCGGATGGAATTTTGTGGAGAAGTTTCTCATTGCCCATTCATATGGAGTGGTGGAGATGTTATCGCATTTGGACCAATGAAAGCGCTCCGGTCTATATATATAAATATAATATATATATATATATATATATATATGTGTGTGTGTGTATGTGTCTAGAGAAATTTTCCTACAAATTAGTGCCAAATTTAGGTCTGTTTATTTTAGTAAATAAAATCAAAAATTTTAAACTTATTTTAAATTTATTATTATAATTTTTTAAAATTAATTTTTATACAAAATATGATAAAAATAACTTTTTAAAATCCAAAACTATATATTTAAATCTTAAAACAAAATTAATACTAAAAAAATATATTATTACAAAATTTTATTTATTTTTTAAATTTTATCTTATTTTATTTCATCTGATCTGAAAACAAACAAAATCTTAAATAATAAGTCAGTTATTTTTTTTCTACAAGCAATTAAGCTTAGGTCAAAATACAATAATACTATATTGATCTAAAACTACAATTAAACTGACATGAGTCTGTCATATATATAGAATGCACGACACCGTTTTAATTTCTTCTTGATTTGTTTCCTTTATTTTTTGCCAGAGGAAAGTTTAATTTCTTTTTGATACAGCAAGAGGAAGTTAAATAGCTAAAAAAATAATGTCCATAACATTAAGATCTATGAATGGGCTAAATGCAAGTTAATTAGTTAATGGGTTGTATTAATAATAAGTCGATAAATTTTTGTAAATATATACTATCGCATGGTCGCTAGGTGATGAAACTAAATTCGGATTGGTTTACTGGTATGCATAAATTAGTGTCTTGACTCTAAAAGCACCACAACAAATCAGGATTCATTCATGGATATTTCACTTGAAGAAGCTGTGTATTTTTCCCAATTTAGGATGTAATTTCATTTTCTCATTATGTGCGTCTACTTTCCCAAGGAAAATGGGTTATTAATATTTATTATATTTAACTACTTTAGTGGACCCGTAAAATAATAATAATAACAACAACAACAACAATAATAATAATAATAATAATAATAATTCGTGGGATAATAGTCTATATAAGTTTCTGTATTTTATAGGATGGGGTCGTATTAAATGCATGTGGATGTATATCAAAAGTGGTGAAGGAGAAAAAACTGAAGTGGTGGTTGCTTTTGTGCCTCATTTTATGTAAGGAATGGTGTGGATACAAGCTCTTGTCGTCTGTCTTACGTGGTCTCAGCCAAGCCTTTTGTCTCCTCAACTTTCCTCTCCTGCTCCCATTGAAACACCTAATTAATGATCATCATATATATATACAAATTAATGATTATATATATATATATAATATCTTTCATGAGGTAGAGCTCTTAGTACACCCCAAGTTTCCGCATTTCTAACCCTATTTTTCCGAAAACTTTCTGAACGTTTTATTTTTCCCTTTTCTTAATTATAAGGCAGAAGTAGAAAGATGTGGCATCCATGCTATCTTTTACTTTTATGGAGGACGAAGTCCACGTAGGGGTGCCGTTGCGACGTTTATCTTCGAATATAGAGAATAAAAGAGAGAAATGATATTTGTAGTTATAAAATAATAAATGTTATATAATTTTTTTGAAAAAATAATTAAATATAGAATTTATATAATAAAAACTAATTAGAGACCAACTCTTTTTAATTCAAAAAATTAATAAAAAAAGTAATGTAAAAATTATTATATAATTTTATAAAATAATTTTAATATTATCTTAATTGTAAACATGCACCAGCTTGCTAATTAACAATTGAAGGGATATCATTGTCGTCTATCTTTAAATACAAGAGGCCAACTTGTGCTCTCGAACAGTTCAAGACCTTTGTCATATGACAAAGGATAAGAAATTCAATTTAGTCTTCATAATGGTGAGCAAACTTTAAAGTTGAGAGGTATGATACTTTGAAGAAAAATGTTGAATTGTGATGGATGTTTTGTAGTTGAATCAACAGACAAAGGGCAAGCTTTGGCTTTACTCTGGAATACTGTGGTGAAGATGGAAATAGTGAATTATTCTCAAAGACATATCAATGCCTAGGTAACTGATGAAGAACTAAAGCTATGGATAGCCTGAAACAAGAAGAAGAAATGAGGTATGGAAGCTGTTATCTTTCCTAAAACTCATGAATTATCAAAGATGGTATGTTGTGGGAAATTCAAATGGCTATGTTTAAAGATATTCTTAAGAAAGGGAATATGCATGACCTAGAATATAAGGGAACAAGTATATATAGAGCAATATGAATGGAGATGAGACATTAATCACTAAAGGAAGATTGATGGGCAATAGCAAATTCAAATTAGTTCGAAGTATATATACAATGAGGTTTGGGTAGAGGTGCTGATTGCGAGAAGCTCTAACCACAAACCACTGATGAATCATGTAAGTCAGTGAAGAGAAAGTGGATGGAAAGGGAAAAAAAAGATTTAAATATGAAGTAAGTTTTGTCCTTGAAAAGGGATGTTATATTGTGTTAAAGAATGTGTGGAAAAAAGAACCAATGGAGATGGAACCAATAAGGTGTGTGTAAGACTTACCAATAAGGAGTACCTAGTAATACTTGGACAATCATAATGATTATATCACGAGTATTTTAAATGAGATGCCCTAACAATCATGATAATTACAATAGGATTATTTGCATAACCGAACTTGAATTGAATTCTGACAATCAAAATGATTTCGCCTGAAGTACCCTGCGTGAATTATAAATGAAGATGCTCAGACAATCATAGTGATTACATCATGAGTATCCTATGTAGCGCCCATGACTCCCACTTGGGATTTAGAGGGACTCGCGACACCAGGATGATCATTATAAGTGTCAATTATCCCATCTCTTAGTACTTCAAGAGTGTGTGTGAAGCATGCATAAATGCACAATTAAAATATGTGCAGCAAAAAATAAAGAAGTCATTCATTTTAGTATCAGAAAATTTAAAAACTTACAACCAATCTGAAATATAATTCTCTAAGTGGAGATTATATAGTTATCCCAAATAGAAAAGTGATAAAACATCGATAACATCCGGAATTAAAATCCCTATCTTCATCGTCACATCGCACTACTCCTCCGACGAAGCCTGCCTCCCGAGCTCATATTCATTCTCTACATCAAAAACTACGATTCCATAAAACGAAATCGTAGGTGGACCAGATACACTACATGAGATATGAATCTCAATAAGCAACAGTCAGTCATACAAACAAATAATTGCAATCGACAATATACACAAATATTTTTAACCAAGTAATTAAATCCATATACCAACTTCCTTTCTTAGAAAGGAAGTCCACAAAAACACCAAATCGCTCTTTTTCTAGAAAGGAGCACAACACAACACACCACGTTCTTTTCTAGAAAAGGATGCGGCACACTAACCGTCATTTTCCAGAAATGAGCAAAACACCACATACCAACGTCCTGTCTCAAAAAAGAACGCAACACAACTAATCGTCCTTTCCTAGAAAAGACTCATCAATAAGTCATCCTTTCTCAGAAAGGATTTCATCAACATGCCATCCTTTCCCAAAAAAGGAACGCATCCACAACCGTCCTTTCTAAAAAAAAACCTTATCAACAACCCGCAAAAAACCTAGTTTATGGCTTACAACACATTTTCATTTTTATTAACCATATAGCATGATTTTCCCTAGAAATCATCCATACATCCTGACTCTCTTCGTCACACCACAGGTAACGATCGTGCATATGACTTCGAAATAAGCGATACCCAGCTAACCGCGTCCAACATGTACCATGACCAAACATCCTCTAACCCCCACCAACAGAGAAGCCATGAAATCGGCACGAGAGCGTTACCATCTAATCAGATACCGTTATCGCTCGGCGACAACCCAAGAGACGTCACGTCAGTATATTCTGCTCTCAAGTGACCAGAGTAGTTTCACCAAAATAATGCCCTGTCTCAGTTTGGGGTCATGATACACGCACCCACCACCACGACCAAACCAGCCACTAATACCCATCCTCAAAACACCTTAATCCAAAAATAACTAAATCAATCAAATAATAATATATGTATGATAGACAGTTATTGGATGACATAAAATTATCACACAACAAGTGAAAATCATCCAACATAACAATTACATCCAATAAATAATTTTCAACAATTCAATCACAGCCAAATCAACTACGGGGTGTTCCTCTTCTCCATTTAACGACCCTGGGCCCAACCAACTTACTCCCAAATTTTATTATTATTATTATTAAACAGATACCAACACTTCAAGCTTCCAAGAAAAGTTAGTAACAAATAATAAATTAATTAATTGAAACAAGACACAATCCACAAACGACTGCTACTTACTACACGCTCAGTAAAAACTCTAGATGATCGAGAAAATGCCGAAACGTAATTTTGCGCCTCAACGAACAAATACGCCTTGAGGGTATCGTAAAGCGTTGAAAACAACGATAAATAGGTGAGAAAGCAACAACAACAAAAACTCTCAAAAACTCGAATTTTAAATGGGTTTGAAGAAGAAGAAAATCGAAACTTGGGTTGAGTAGGAAAAGAGCTCTAAAAATGATGGCTAACCACACGATTTTAAGAGGAAAAAGAGTGTTCGGCGCCGATTCGCAAGGGGTCAATGGACCCTTTTTATAGGCTAAAAAAGCATGGGTTTTGGGTGCACAAAAAATCATGCGTGACACACCAAAACAAAATAGAGCTGTCATGGAGAGATTTTTCACCCTTTTCAAAAGAAATCGAGAAGAAAAACAATGGTTGCTCACTGTTTCGGAGTGGTTTTGAGGGTGAAAACGAAGCATGTGAAACACAGATCTGTGCTAAAAATGGAGGGGAAATAATCATTTACGTACAAGGTATTTAATAGAGCAACGTATGGATGAAATGAGCAATGCGATTTTGGACTGAAAGTTCAGCGACAAAAATAGTGGAAGAAAAAGATAAGAAAGAAGAAGAAATGGTGTGTCGGCTACGCGTGAATAAGAAGACCATGGGATTTCATTAATCCCTTGAGCCAAAACGTCGACGTTTAAGAAGCAAAGGGGCTGGGTTTCTTTTATGGGCCACAGGCTGGGCCTTAAACGACTTGGGCTTGCATAAGATCAAAACAATTACTTAAATCAGACATATTAAAATCGAACTCAACAAGAAGTTATCTATATATATATATATAAGCCCACCCGAAAATCAACTAAAATAAAATAAAATAGAACATATTAAATTAAATACTAACATAATAAAATAATGATATTAAATTAAAGTATTAAAATAAATGCATCAAAATAAAATAATAAAAGAAAATAAATTAACTCACTATTTAAACATAGAAATAATTAAAAGATAATAATAGCAAACTAATAGCTCTAATATTAATAATACCCTTAAAATAGAGATCCAATAATACAAAATGCTCATTAAATAAAAATAAAACACAACCAATTAGACTATAATAAAACTAAAATAATTAAATTAATAAAATAATAATGCTAACCATTCAAATAAAAAGACCAATATTAACGATTAAATAAAATAACTAGAAACACTATAATTACAAAATCTCACAAAAACTTGTAACAACATTAAAATTAAAACCACTAAACCAAAAATATTATAGATAATAATTTAAATGATGAATCCGATAATAAAAATTAAATAACTAAAAATACTAAAACAAAAGATCTCACAAACAACCAACATCAATCATAAATAAAACAACATAACCCGCAATAAAATAAGTAAGATAAACCATTAATAAAATTTATTAAAATAAGTTAAAATAGCCAACAATAACAATAAAAGCAATGTGTAAAAAAATATGCAAAATCTAGGATCTCACATCCTAAACATAATTGACTTGACATAACTTGAAATGTTGTTCTCGAAATACATAAACTGTAATCTAGGCAGAATATGACTAGAATACGAGAGAACAAAAGTCCTGACATAATATAACATAACTTGAACATAAATTGAAAAACATAAGTTACTTCAAATAGAAAATTTCGTAACATTACACAGCATATAACCAACAATAATTTGTAATATGACATAACATGTAAAAGACAACATACTTAACCTGACATACTTGCAACAATGAATATTACCTGACATAAAATACATGTAACAGATGACATACTTAATATGACATACTTGTAATGTATAGCAATACATGAGAGAATATCTTGCATAATAAATGAATAATTCGTGATGGAATAAATTCTGTGTAACAAATGAATATGTAATCATTTGACATGGCACATATGATAACATACATACATACATACATACACTGTAGTTTCTTTACTTATTACCCATACACATTAAACTAATAGTAAATTAAAAGCTAATTTACCTTGAGTTCCGTGTTCTTATGAAAACTCAAGCGCAATCATGAGGAAATGAAAAAATTGTATTTCTAAAAGTTAGAACATAATCATTAACAATTAGAAATATAGAAAAATACTAATTTAGAGTAAAATTATCATTTTACCCTCTTTACATGAAAAACTGGCCATTTTATTCCTAACTTAAGAATTTTGAACCTTAACTTTAAAAATCACCAAAATTTACGGACCTCATGTAAATCTAGTTCTAAACTCAAATATCAATTTAGAAAAATTTAAAATTAAATACAACTATGAAAATTCTATAGAAGCTGAAACTTACATGACTATTTCCCTTATTTTGTTGTGATTCTTTCAACTTTAAAACTCATGGTTAAACCAATATTTTTCTTCTAATGTATTTATAATATAATCCTTAGAGTAATCGTGTTTGAATCATGCACAAAATTCATCAAAATCACTAAAATCATACTTGAACATTTCAGTTTTTCTTCTAAGTTCAAAAACAATTTTTTGTTTCTAACTTGGTGTGATCAATTTTTTGATCCATGACATAAAAAAGATGTGATATTTAAATCAAAATATCACATGGTTTAAAAATGTGTCCTAAAATAGGTCCAAGCTTTAAACTCAAAATCAAATGGTTAAAAACCAACCAAAACATGAATTTAGCTAATAATATCATCACTTTGGCCTAACCAAAAATCTCTTTATATAGAATTTCATATCTTTAAAATTGTTGCCCAGATGACTAACACAAGAGGGGGGGTGAATTGAGTTGTATTTAAAAAAATAACAATTATAAATCAAATATAAAATATAAAATATAAATAAAATATGAAACAATAATAAATATAAAGAGTAAGGGTAAGAGAGAAGCAAACTCAGTATGTTAACGAGGTTCGGCCCCACTGCCTACGTCATCGCCTCAAGTTACCTCTTGAGGATCCCCAAATCCACTATTCAATCTCCTTTAGGTGGAGATAGAAACCTATTACACCTTTGAGCAGCACTGCTCCAAAGAATCCGTGTAGAACACCCTCTACACTTCCAATCACCTCACACTTGGTAATTTAACTATTCCACGTGTAGAACACCTTCTACACTTCCAATCACCTTACACTTGGTGATTTAACTATTCCCCGTGTAGAACACCTTCTACACACACAAGGGTTATACACACCCTTTTACAAATACAAGAATTGATAGTAGGTAGACTATCAAAGTACACTCCTCAATGAGTGAGATAGAAACAATACAGCGCAACCTATATCTCTCTCAACAAGAATAAGAATTAAGGCTCAAAACTTTAGAAAATAGAGAATGAGAGTTTTGAAGAAATGATGCAAAACTTAGCAATAGATGTGTAAGCTCTTGTTGTAAATTTTGCAAAACTCAAGTGAGCTATTTATAGGCAAATGAGTTTTCAATTTCAAATTTGAAAATATTCCCATATCAAAAACATCATCATTTACTTTTCAAAAATTTCAAATCTAATATTTTTATTTTTTGCATGTGACAAAAGGAGCACACTTTACTTTTCAAAAATTTCAAACATAATCTTTTACTTTTTGCATATGACAAAAAGAGCACACTTTACTTTTCAAAATTTTCAAATAAAGACATCTACCTTTTGCATAAGTCAAGAAAAACATCCACCACTTTTGAAAATATTCAAATAAAACATGCACATGTGAAAGATGACAATCAATCATCTTAATATTTTCAAAGTTCAAACATTTAATCATATCATGCACATGTGAAAGATGACAATCAATCATCTTAATATTTTCAAAATTCAAACCTTTAATCATGTCATGCACATGTGAAAGATGACAATCAATCATCTTTCAAAATTTTCAAAGTTCAAACATTTAATCATGTCATGCACATGTGAAAGATGACAATCAATCATTTTTCAAAATTTTTAAATTTAATTTTCAAAATATCATGCACATGTGGAAAATGTATTTTAATGTTTTATGATAAAATATTAATTTTGAGCATTAATCCTAATTTTGAATTTTTAAGAGATTTACAACATTACTCTATGATTTTAATGTGAACTTGTTCCCTTCTTGCTCATGCTTGCTTCCTTGATGTGCTTGATTATATTGTGTGGACAACTTGAGCTTGAGACTCCTTTATTCTTTGAATTCATTTGTTATCATCAAAATCCATGTGTACATTTGCATGAAACTTGAAACCTTGGGTTCAACAAAAATTAATATCAAATATTTTTAAAATAACATCCTAACATGTATATAAGAGGTATAGGATTCTCAAATAAAATTATTAAAGCCACTAGAATAGGTTTTAACTACAAAAGATTTAAACTTTCTCAAAAATAGAAATTATTTTTCTCTTCTACTTTCTAAGTTTCTAAATCTAAGAAAATCTTTCATCGAAAATTTAATCATATAACAAATTCCCAACCAATAATCACATGCACATGTTAACAATACTCCATAAAAATTATGGACCATGATCTATCCATTAGTTTGGTCAAAACTCTAAAATATAACATACTTTCTAGTTTATTGCCCAGCATGACCTTTTCTGGGGTTTAAATAACATTTTATCAATTAAATGATCTTCAAATGAAACAGATAAGGTCCTATGTGTAAAGAAATTTTAAGTAAAGACGAATTTAATAATTTTTTAAAAAAATTGATTATTTAGATATTATGCTTAGTTTAAGATTAAACTGAATTAAAATTAACTCGGTTCAATCTAACTTTCAAATGACCTTAAAATTAAGATTCTCTTACTTATAAATTTGCTAAGCTGTGAAATTTACTTAAATATGAAAAAAGTAAAATATAGGCGTGATTTGGATTGGAAGTTGAGATGAGCTCATTATACTTTTTCAAACTCTCATATAAAATACAATAAACAATTCAATTTTTTCAAATTTCAACTCAACTTTTTTAAATTTCAAAATCAAAATAATACTACAAAATAATATTATAATAATATTTTATTTAATTTTTAAAACTTATCTTAACTCATTTCTAAATCTAAACGGCCCATAATTTACATGCGCCACAATCGCATCCCTGACTATGATAAGTCAAATTATGGGCGAGTAAATAAACCCTTTTTAAATAAATACAAAAAACTCGTAGGGGATGAATCTTTTTTTTTCTAAGCAAGTTGAAGGATATTATATACAAACCAACGTCATTACAAAGTATGACTAAGGAGGATCCTTTCCACTATCTAGAAAGATAAAACACCTAAAGAAAATGTTAGTGGGTATGCTACCAAATATATGATTTGTAGCTGCCCATTGTGCTGCTGAGTGCGTACACAAATTTGCAGATCTGTGTAATTTATGAAAAACCTAACTGGAGTGAGTTGAGGCCAAAGTCTGAATATTTTTGATGATTGAGGATATTTGCCAAAAGCTAACTTTACCAATGATGGCTTCTAAGACCTGCTGCTCCCCTTCAAAAATAGCTTGTTCTTTATTTCTTTCCGATGCCATCTGTACTGCTAGAAGCGCTACTTTTGATTCCGCCATTATTGGAGATGATGTCTGGATTTTCTTTGTTTGTATCGCCAATATTTTACCAGCATGATCTCTACAAACAGCCGCTGCTACTAACCAGTTGTCTCTGATTGCTACATCATAGGAGAAGCATTGTTGATTGAAGAAAGGTGCCTTCAATAATTCTTTTGCCTTTTTATTTCTTCACTTGCCATACTTCTTGATAATTCAGATAAATCAATCTCAGCTGCTGTTTTGCTTTTTCAATTGAAAAGATAAGCTGGTTGTAAACAATTTCATTCTTTTTTTTTTCCATATGAAGTCTAGCAAAATAACTGCGAATAGTTGAAAAGGATGAGATCATTCTCAATCAGTCCCAATTCTGTTTGAGGGAAAATGTTCATTTTTATCCAATTCGGCATAGAATGAATGGGCAAATTTCTTATGTGCAGTGTCCATGAACTTTGCAACCAGAGGATTTGCGTTACTGGACATTTGATGAATAAATGTAGAGTTGATTCTTCTGCTATGCTACACAAAGGGCATACTTCCACTTCAGTTCTTTGTATTACTTCCATGATTCTTGCTCTTATTGGAAGTATATTCCATAGTAATTTTCATAGTAGCAATTTGTGCCAATCATGAATTTAAGTTTCCACAAAGATTTGAATAAAGTTGATGCTGCTTGTGATGCTTCTATTTCTTGATCTTGTAGCAGACTTTTGTAGGTTGTTTTAATCGTGAATTTCTCATTTGAACTCTGTATCCATATTGCTTTGTCTTGTTGATCCAAAAGAGATGAGAGAGGGATCTTTTTTATTTCATTGATGGTATCTGTGTCAAACAAAGTTTGCATTTTTGTATCATCCCAACTTCTTGGATTTTCTCTAATGATTTCTGAGACTTTGAGAGAAGGATAAATGAAGTCCATGTATTGGATGGCCCTTGGCTTGAAATTAGTGGAAGATGGTATCCAAGGATCTCTCTATAGTTTGTGTTGATGCCATTGTTGATTTGTAAATATCTCCATTTCTTTAAGATATCTCTAGTGCTGAGAATCCTTTTCCATAAGCTAGAATCTGTTGGTTTTGGTTGTATATTCCAGAAATCTGAATTCTTTAAATATTTCTCTTGTAGAAGTCTGCTCCATAATTTTTTTATATTCTTTACTCAAATTTCAGCCAATTTTTGCTAAAAGTGCTGTGTTGACATTGGCCATCAGTTGAGTCCCAATCCACCTTGATGTTGTGTTGTGCATATAGATTTCCAAGACTTTAGAGTGAGATTGTGTCTTTTTTTCTTTGAGAAATCCCACCAAAAGTTTTTAAAACTAGTGTCTATATCTTTGCATAAGGTTTTTAGGACTTTGAAGGAAGACATGTAGTAGGATGGAATTGTACTAACAACTAACCTTATCAGTGTGGTTCTTCCTGCTTGAGATAGTGATTTTTGTTTCCAACCTTCTACCTTTTTTCCCACTTTACTTAGTAGCTCTTTATAGTCTTGTCTTTTGCTTCTGTTGAAAGAAGTTGGCAGTCCCAAATACTTCATTTTTGCTGATGAAACTTTGTATGGAAGCATAGATGAAATTGCTGATTTTTCTATTGCTCTGGTGTTGTTTGAGATGAAAATCGAAGATTTGCTCATGTGAATGATTTGTCCCGACCATTGTTGATACTTATTTAAGCATTCTTCAATCACTTGTGCATTTTTTGCTATAGTTTTTGCAAATATGATTGTGTCATTCGAGAAAAGAATGTGTGAAACAGGTGGATTGCTTCTACTGAGTTTGATCCCTTCTAAATGGCCTTGAGCTTCTGATTATAACAAGATAGATTGAGTTTTTGTTACAAGTATAAAGAGGAAAGGTGATATTGGGCCTCCTTGCTTTAATCCTCTTTGTGCTTTAAAAAAACCTCTTGGAGAACCATTGATTAGGATTGAGAAGGAAGCTGTTGAGATGCGTTCTTTGATTAGGCTTATCCATTTTTTAGAATATCCCAGATTCTTCATTATTTCAAAGAGGAAGTTCCATTCTACTAAGTCAAATGTTTTCTCCATGTCAAGTTTTATTCCCATCAGACCTTTTGTTCCACTTTTTTTCTTCATGAGATGAAATAATTCATGTACTATAATAGTATTGTTTTTATATTTCTTCATGGGATAAAAGCTATTTGAAGTGGGGATATGAGGTTTTCCAGTGTAACTTTGAATCTATTAGCCATGATTTTTGTGATGATCTTATAGAAAACATTTGTGAGGCTAATGGGACAATAGTGGGCTGAACAATTTGGAATTTGGATTTTTGGGATCAAAGCTATATTGGTGTGATTTAACTATTTGAGAAGATTTCCACTTTTAAAGAAGCTTTGAACTGCATCTATCACTTCCTTTTTTATGATATGCCAATAAAATCTAAAGAAAATAGCTGTCATCCCATCCAGGCCAGGTGCTTTGTGGTTTGAGATTTGATTAAAGGCTCCATAGATTTCATTTTCATCTGGCGTTGCTAAGAGTTGCTCATTTTCTTGTGGAGTAATATGGCTATCAAAAAGATTTTCTAGCTGAGTTGGGAAAATTGGGTTTGAAGTGGTATATCTTGAACTGAAATGATCAATGAAAGCATTTTCTATTAAGACAGAGTCTGTAGTTTAAATACCCGAGCTTAAGTTGATGGAGTCTATTGACTTTCTTCTACTCTTTATTGTTGTAGACATGTGGGAGAATCTTGTATTTAGATCCGTTGTTGTTAGCCATGTTACTTTAGACTTTTGCTTCCATAGTGTTTCCTCATGCTCTCTTTATTGATAAAGATCATATTGTATTTGTCTTTCTTTTCTTGATCAAATTGATTCCCTGGTACACTTTAATGGCAAGTAATTCATCTTTCAGTCTTTGAATGTTATTGTTCAGATGACTAACATAAGAGGGGAGTGAATTAGATTATATTAAAAAATTAATACTTATAAACCAAATATACAATATAAAATATAAACAAAATATGAAGCAGCAGGAAATATAAAGAGTAAGGGTAAGAAGAAACTCAGTATTTTAACGAGATTGAGTCCTACTGCCTACGTCCTCGCCTCAAGCTACCCTTTGAGGATCCAATATTCACTATTCAATCTCCTTCACGTCAAGATAGAAACCTATTACACCTTTGAGTAACACCGCTACAAAGAATCCGTGTAGAACACTCTCTACACTTGTAATCACCTCAGATTTGATGATTCAACTATTCCGTATGTAGAACACCTTCTATACACATAAGGATTATACGCACCCTCTTACAAATACAAAAGCTGATAGTGGGTAGATTATCAGAGTACACTCCTCAATGAGTGAAATAAGAATAATACAGCACAACCTATATCTCTCTCAAAATGAATAAGGATTAAGGTACAAAACTTAGAGAACAGAGAATCAAGACTTTGAGAAAATGATACAAAACTTAGCAATTGATGTGTAAGCTCTTGTTGTGATATTTGTAAAACTCAAGTGAGCTATTTATAGGCAAATGAGTATTCATATTCAAATTTAAAAAAGTTCACATGTCAAATAAAAGTACTATTCACTTTTCAAAATATTCAAATAAAAGCATATCCTTTTTATATTTATCAAAGACAACTCTATTCATTTTTCAAAAAAATAAAATCTAATATTTTACTTTTCATACATGACAAAATAAGCATGATTTATTTTTCAAACCAAATCAATTTTTTTTTTGCATATGTAAAAAAAAAATATACACAATCACCTTTCAAAATTTTCAAACAAATCATCTATTTTTTACATTTGTCAAAAAAACACACAACCACCCTTCAAGATTTTCAAACAAAATCATCTATTTTTTGTATTTGTCAAAAAAACACAACCACCCTTCAAGATTTTCAAACAACACATGCACATATTAAAGATGACAATCAATCATCTTACAAATTCAAATCTTTATGCATATGTGAAAAAATAATAAAAAATTTCAAAATTAAATATTTTAATAAAGTTATGCAAATGTAAAAAAATGTAATTTGATATTTTATGAGAAAATATTAATTTTGAACCTTAATCCAATTTCAAATTTTAAGAAATGTACAAAATTACTCTATGAGCTTCATTTGTAGACTTGTTCTTCTTTTTGCTCATACTTGATTTCTTGATGTGCTTAATTCTCTTCATACGTAGACAACTTGAGCTTGAGTTTTGAATTTATTTGTTATCATCAAAATCTATACGTAGATACGAGACTTAAAACTTTGGGTTCTATAAATGTTTTTTTGGATTCTACCAAAGTATGATTTATTCCAAAGTTTAAGAGCTTCTTTGGCAGCTTTGATTTTCTTGCATAAGACATATGCTGGATTATCTTGATAATAGTGACTCCAAGCTTCTCTGATTATATTGTGGCTGAGTGGTTCTTTTGTCCAAAAAACTTCAAAGTTGAATGAGGATGCTTTTCTATTATTGTTTACTGTGTGTAGGAGCAAAGGGTGGTGATCTATTGCCGATGATGGAAGGTGTTGGAGATTTGCATCTGGAAACAATAGTCTCTATTCTTGATTTACTATTGTTCTATCTAGTCTTTCTCTTATCAAAGCTTGCCCTTGTTTGTGATTAGACCATGTGAATTGTGTTCTTGAGTATCCAAGATCTATTAGTCCTTGTCGATTCATTAATTCTTTGAGTCCATATTGTTGGTTAGCTTTAAAAGATCAAGCTCCTTGTTTTTCATTATAATATATAATATCATTGAAATCCCTTATGCACACCCAGGGACCTTGAAAAGTTTGTTGAATTGAATCTAAGTGTTTCCAAAATTTTTCTTTTTGATTCCACTTTGATGGTGCATAGACACTTGTTAACATCCAAGGTTGATGAAGTAGATCCGAGTAAACTAAAATAGAAATATCATTAGTATTTATATTAAACGGTTCAATATCAACACCCAATCTCCACAAAAGTAAAATGTCACATTTGTTACAATATGAAGGAACATGTATAAACAGATGGAAACCTAAACTAGATACAAAAGTGGTGGTTTTATCATTAGCCACCATGATTTCCGATAGAAATATTATATCTGGATTATATATTCTAATATCAACTCTTAGGTTTCTGAAAGCTTTTGGACAAACTAGTCCTCGACAATTCCATGCCAGTGTCCTCATTCCGGGACACCCGGGGGGGAGGCTTTTTATAGCTAGCCTCTTGAGCTTTGTTTGACTGGGTGGAGTTTTCCAAATTTTGCTTGCGGTATGGGTTAAATCTTGCTTTAGCTTTGTTCTTCTTTCTCTCAAGTATTGTATACTAAGTTTTTGATGAAGTGCGTGTCATCTCCAAATCTTGCATTTCTTGGTCTGCTTGGTGTATTTCCTTTTCTTTGGCCTCATCTCTCTTCTCAATTTTCACCTTCTTGAGTGGTTTTTCTAATATTTGCAGTAGTTTCTCTTCATCTATTTCTATTATGGTTCTTTTTGAAGATGCTTGTTCTATTTTCAATTGAGCTTGAGAGGTAGGAATGAGTGTTGAGGTTCTCTGAGTTTCTTTTGCATCTCCTCTGGATTTTTGTATGATTTCAGTGATCTTTCTTGGAACAGCAACAAAGGATGAGTGTATTGGATCATGCACGAAAGTATTGCTTTCACTATCCTTCATTGTTGAGTTCAACTTCTTCTCTTTAGCTTGGACATTTTTAGTAGAAATTTTTTCTTTTTCTAAGCTTGGACTATTAAAGATGGTTGTGCTTTGAGGAGGATTCAAATTCAGTGGGGATGACAAAATTTGGGTTATTTCAGTTATTGATAAGGATGGAGAAGACCCTTGAAGCCCAGTAGCTAAGCTACCTTTCTTCTGAATGAGATTATGGGTAGAAGGGTCATTGAGCACCTCAGCCAGTTTCTTTTTAAACCCCATGAGTGTTGGGCCTTTGTAGTTAGAAACGTAAGGCTTTGATACCTTTCTCTTGATTCTTTGAGGCCCAAACTTAAGAACTTATCTGTACTTAAAGAGTTTAAAAGACTAGGATTTCCACCTTGTTTGGCCAAATGGTGGATGTTTGAAGACGAAGCCTATGGAAGGTCTGGCTCGAAAAGTGTATTATGACTCTTTTGACCCTTTGTAGCTTGATATAAATGTCTCCACTGTGCTTCCATTGAGTGTATTAGGGTTGAGCCGCATGCCTTCTTGAAGAATATCTTACTCCTGGAAAAGTTATGGCTTCCATATCTTCTGAAATCTTTTCCTCACGTGGCATTGTAGGATATGGTGAGATTGGTATCATTGTTTTCTACTCAAATCCAAGAGTCGGTTGTGCAGTAATTGCATTTATGTCTGTAGTTGACTGGAGAAATGATCTGTTAACATTGTTGTTGAACAGTGTTCCCGGTGTTGCAATTTGTTCTCCTTTGTTGAGATTGACTGATTCCTTAGAATTTCCAGCGTTTCCAAGGAAGAAGTGGTGCATCTCCAGTTGATTTGAAGTTGTTTTACTTTTATTGAGGAAAGCATGCTTTACAGGATTTGTGAATTGGAGAGTGTAGCTCTTTTTGTTGCATTTCATCATAGATCTTTATTTCCTTTCCTTTTACCTTGTCTCATTCGGTTTTTTGGTTGTTCCCCTTTCATGGACAATTTTCCTCTGCTTCTTTGTCCTCCTTCTGTTTGATAAGTGGTCTGAAAAGGATAAGGCTCGATGTATTATGATCTCAATCATGGGCCTCATTCATTTTGACCTAATGAGGGACGATTATCACACTGCAGTTGTGTCTGCGCTAGACTTCCACATGCATAGCAATAATCTGCTAGTTTTTCATACTTTAAAACTATCCACGTTTCTTTGTTGTCACTACGCGACATCATGAAGCTTTGTTGTAGAGGTTGTGTAACATCCAGATCTAAAATAATTCTTAGATAATGATGCCATGTTACTCCAAAAACCGAGTCTTCATCTACCAATATCAACTTTCCCAATGCTTCCCCGATATTTGTTGCATTTCTAACTGTCATATAATTAAGAGGGAAACCATGAATTTGTATGATAAATAGGGAGTATTTGAAGCAGATTTCTTTGATGGTTAAACCTGAAGGCCACTGCTTTAAGACTATTTGATGACCTCTGAAATTCCATGGGCCTTGTGTCTGTACTCTTTGCTTATCTTGAGGGATAATCAAATTGAATAGAAATTAGTTATCCTCTATGTCATCGATGCGGAAATTCTTTGCAAAATACCATGCTGCACGGATGCTTGCTTGTACTGTCTGCCTGTTCACTAGCTTATCTGCTATAAGTTTTCCTACTAGGCTTCTTTCTAAGTTTGCTCTTGCTTTTTCTAGAGCTAGTTCTAAATCAAGATCTTTCCAAGAGAGGGTCTCTATTTGAGTAATCAGCTTATCCATCTCCATAGGAGAGTGAGAATCAGATTGTAAAAGTGTGATTTTGATTTAGTGGGATTTGCAAGAATGAATGATAAACGTTAAGAACCACCATAAAAGTGTAATAACCTCTACTTTCTAGTGAGAGAATGTCTCGAAGAGAGAGAGAGTATTAGTTTGCTCTTTCATAGGGGACGAATCACTTTAGTAAATTGGGTCGCAGTTATCTCTATTGATGCGTTTCTTCCTCGCCTTCTCTGTTTAGGCACAAGTTAGGTAGAGTTCCAGAAAGAAAATAGAATTTTTTGTATGTATTATCTTCCACATTATATATTATATTTTTATTATTAGCAAATATTTGGTATTTAAATAATTAGCAAAAAAATTCAATTATTTTAATAAAAATAATTTAATATATATATAATGTATAGTATGAAGGATGATAATAACAAAACTATTTAAGAACATTCTTATTGAATTGACTAAAATTTAAAGTCAAAAAATAAAAATTTATACATATATCAAAAGTTTTTTGTTATATTTAATTAAAAATGAAAAGAAAAAAGTGGGAGAAAAAAATAAAAGTATTTTTTTTGTTTTAAAAAATAATTAGTAATTATTTAAATTTGAGCACCTTAAAGGGATTGACAAAACTTTTAAAAATAAAAAGTATTTTTATTTTATTCTTTTATTTTTATTTCTTTATTTTTAACCAAATATGATAAAAGAATTTTGATATGTGAATAAATTTATATTTTTTAACTTTAAAATTAAACGGAACAGTACAACTGTACAAGTGTGCTATTTAAATAGTGTTGTTGAAAAGACATATTACGTACAAAAAAGCGTGTAGTAATGTTCAATTTATTTATTTGAATTGAATGGTGTATAATATCTATTCAATTTATTTATTTGATGAATTTGTAAATTGTATTTTTCTTTCTTTATTTATTTTTATTTAAAATATTTTTTAAATATGTTTAAATATTTTAAAAAATAAAAAATTAATAATATATTAATAGTTATTTTCTTAATTATTAAATAAATATATCTTTAAAAAATTAAATACATGAACAATTAAAATAAAAAGGTAAAATAAGACGACATATTAACATTTTGAAAAATTATGAAAAATTAAATACATGAATGATTACTATTCACATTATGAAAAATGTGAACAGTAATATATGAAATTGAGTACTATGACTTTATTCTAGTACTACTCTAATAATATTATTTTAAATTTGAGGTTTGCTACAAAATTCGTAATAAATACACATCACACATGACGTGTATTTTATCTCATTTTTTCCCTTCTTGAAATACGCATATTAACTAAAAAAAAAAATCTCCACATCAGCCATTGTTGGGGAATAGCCAACGCACACTTGACGCAGAATTTTTTTTTTGTTTTGTCTCTCATCTATTTGCTTAACTTTTCATGACGGAAAGCTTGTCCATTTCTCTATGTAGTGTGTGGTTGTAAGAGTGACGCATCTGCCCATCTTCTTGATTCTTGTTGAGATGTGGCTTGAATGAAGCGCATCAGATTGCACTTGGAGTTTTCAACCCGTAACTTCGCTCGACCCTCGCTCGACAGTAGCTCGAGCGAGACATCAAACGAAGAGTTTTGGATCTAGGCAGAGACTTCGCTCGACTCTCGCTCGACCTCCCGCTCGAGCGAGAATCAATCCTAGGGTTGCATCGCTTCCAGGAACTAGGTTTAGCGCAGTCTGGAATAGTATCTCGCTCGAGCGAGAATGTCTCGCTCGAGCGAGATACAGCCTATATAAGGATCGAGGGCCATTTGTGCAAGAGAGCGGAAGCAGAGAGCTGTGGAGATCAGGCGATTTCGCTCGAGCGAGAAGGGCTCGCTCGAGCGAGATTACGAACACAGGCGTCCGTCTCCCATTTTCTCCTTATTTGATTTTGTAGATCAGTGAGAGCCTACTTGTAAAGGGTTGAGAGCCTTGTGAGAGAGAGAACTTTGTAACCTCCAAGAAGTGTACTCCATCTTTGTTATAATAGTGATTTAGACCGACCCAACAGTGGATGTAGGCTCAGTTTGAGCTGAACCACTTCATATTTGGTGTCCATTTCTGTTCTCCGTCTTTAGTTTTATTTCTCTTGGTTGCGTCCGCTGCGCTGCTCCGTATTTACTGTTCGTCGGTCGGCCGAGTTCCCCAACAAACTGGTATCAGAGCGTTAAGGGATGGCCTCAGTAAATTTTGGAGCAGAGAAATTTGACGGTCAGAATAGTTTCAGTTTATGGCGCTTGAGGATGAATGCTTTATTGCGTCAGCAGGGTCTGTTTGTAGAAGGAGTGACTAGTGAGTCTTCTGCATCGTCAAGGAATGAAGAATTGGCTCACAGTACCATTCTATTATCACTATCAGATGAAGTTTTGAGGGAAGTTACAGAGGAGGAGACCGCGGTTGGTCTGTGGAACAAGCTGGAGAGCTTGTACTTGAAGAAATCTCTCACTAACTGGTTGTTTTTGAAACAACGGTTATATACTCTCAAAATGGAGGAAGGTACTTCTATTTCTACACATCTAGATGAATTTAATAAAATTATTATGGATCTGAGGAACATAGACATTAAGATTGATGAGGAAGATCAAGCCTTAATTGTTTTGTGTTCATTGCCTATTTCGTTTGATAATTTTGTAAACTCAATGTTGTATAGTAGAGATACAATCTCCTTAGTGGATGTCAAGTCTGCTTTGAATTCTAAGGAATTGAGAACAAAATTTGGGGGTTTAGGCATGAACAATCAAGCCGAGGGTTTGTTTGTGAAATGTTCCTCTGGTGATAGATCCGGGGAAGGATGTTCAGGGAAGAATAGAGGTAGTTCCAGTTCCAGTAGCTCCAGATCTAACAAGAGAAAAGTGAAGTGTTACCACTGCCATAAGAAGGGCCATTACAGAAGTGAGTGTCCTCAATTGAAAAATGTGGAGGAAGAGGAAAGTTCTTCTAGTAGTGATGACATTGAAGAAGATGACAGTTAGTCTCTACTTCCTTGAGGGCAGTGTGGTGACAGGTGGAGTATCCTGACATGCTCCAGATTCAGATATTCAATCGCATGTTTCACGTGCGGATCCGCCAGACAGGATGGTCATTTATGAGTCAGCAGCTTTTGCTTGGTGTGATCAGAAGACAATAATCTTGGTTTTTTGTTTGCATTGTATTCTTAGGAAGCAGTGTAGAATCAGGGTTCCTGCAGTATTTTTTATCAGGATACATCTTGTGTAAAGTCTTGTTTTGTATTAAACTCATATTTGTTTTATGATCATTGGAAGTTTGGTTTTGTCTATCTGTTTCTTTGTGACGTGTTTGGTGTTCAAACACTTTTGAGAAGACAGTGATCTACAGACAAGAAGGTAGAGCGTTACTCAGACCATACAGTTTTGTTTCACTCCACGGAGTAACTTAATGGAATGAGGTGGGTTTTGAGTGACAGAGTCTACAGTATGCTTTTGGTTTGCCAGGCTTGTCTACAGATCGTCATTGAAGCAAACAACGCATCTTGCTATTTGGTGAATTTTCTTTTCTTTTGTTTCCACAGAAAGGAGAGAGAGAGTTATAGCAAGAAGGTGGAGTTGCAGAGAGCTTCATAGTTGATTGGCATTGGTGCACAGTGAGAGCAGATCTACAGCTGGTAGATAAAGGGGGTAGTTGGTCACTTTTTGTGTATGCTCATGCAGGCTTTTGTTGATTCTTACTTTGGCTGAAGAATATTTGGTTGTCTTCATTTGTATTCAGAAGCCGTTTGTTCAAGTAAGCAGTCTGTATTGTAGTGCATTGCCGTTTGTGTGAGGATAGTGAATCTTCAGATGTTGTCTATGGTGTTGAAGACTTTTGTGTGGAAAGTGAGTTCTTCAAAGATAGATTTCGTATTTCGTGTTGGGTATTCCTTCCGTGGTTGAAGGATTTGTGGGTCTTTTGTCCAGAATCACTTTGTGGGGCTTATTCAAGCCAAGGTGGAGATTTGTTGAGATGTGGCTTGAATGAAGCGCATCAGATTGCACTTGGAGTTTTCAACCCGTAACTTCGCTCGACCCTCGCTCGACAGTCGCTTGAGCGAGACATCAAACGGAGAGTTTTGGATACAGGCAGAGACTTCGCTCGACTCTCGCTCGACCTCCCGCTCGAGCAAGAATCAATTCTAGGGTTGCATCGCTTCCAGGAACTAGGTTTAGCGCAGTCTGGAATAGTATCTCGCTCGAGCGAGAATGTCTCGCTCGAGCGAGATACAGCCTATATAAGGATCGAGGGCCATTTGTGCAAGAGAGCGGAAGCAGAGAGCTGTGGAGATCAGGCGATTTCGCTCGAGCGAGAAGGGCTCGCTCGAGCGAGATTACGAACACAGGCGTCCGTCTCCTATTTTCTCATTGTTTGATTTTGTAGATCAGTGAGAGCCTTGTGAGAGAGAGAGCTTTGTAACCTCTAAGAAGTGTACTCCATCTTTGTTATAATAGTGATTTAGACCGACCCAACAGTGGATGTAGGCTTAGTTTGAGCTGAACCACTTCATATCTGGTGTCCATTTCTGTTCTCCGTCTTTAGTTTTATTTCTCTTGGTTGCGTCCGCTGCGCTGCTCCGTATTTACTGTTCGTCGATCGGCCGGATTCCCCAACAATTCTAGCTTCCATTTGTTTCAAGATTAGAACCCAACTATGAGAGTAGTGTCCCTAGTTGGAGAACTCATCGAACAAGCACTGGAAGCACTAGAGACTCGATTCCTCACATTTATTGCTTATTTCGGATACCAATTTGGCAACAGGTTTGAAATTCTCTGGCAACTCCTTGCATAGATGAAGAAAGGCTAAAATGCTAACGTTGGGCTCCCGAGAGAGAGAGAGAGAGATTCGTTGTGGAGGTGGACTATGTTATTGTTCAAGATGGATTGCCATAGATGAAGGAGGAAGGTTAAAATGCTGACGTTGGGCTTCTTTATCCAACTATTTCTTTGCTTTTGTTTAAACTAGCTCTTTGTTTCATTTCTAGAAATCTCTCCCTCTCTTTCCCCTCCAAAAATATATGGAGAAGGTGGGAACAAAGGGTAAGATTGTGGAGAGTTCTATCTTTGATTATGTTAAATATTAAGCAGAGTTTCCAAACTTGAGTAATGGCCTGCTTTTGCCAACTTTTTTTTTCTTGTTTTTCTATCTGTTTGTTTTATATGTTTTTTCCCCATTTTTCTTCCTCTAGGATTAATCTTTAATTTCTCTGCCACTTTTCCTTATTTCCAAATGTTTAGAAGGATTTGTTCGATCTCAAAGTTCATTTTCTAAAATCTGGAAAGATGATATAAGGTAGAGCAGTTAAGGCATTTGAACCATTCTGAATTGTCATGAAATCATAATTTTTCTTAATTTATGGGTAGAGTTGCAGTCTTGTAGAGAGAGGTAAAGTTGGGCGACGATAGAGGGCGACGTGGGACTTCTCAAATGCGAAAGAGGTTTGCCACGGATCCGCCACTGTCCATACATACACACCTCACACATGATGTGTATTTTATCCCATTTTTTCCCTTCTTGAAACGTGCATTTTGACTACCAAAAAACGCACATGACATGATCATCCCAGAGGGTAATGAGGAGTTCTACGATTACATCGTCTTGTCGATAATAGGCACTTTGCCATGCTTTATTCACAAAATCAATAAATTTCTCAACCACCAAAAGGAGATAACCGAATCTATATATCTTATGATTTATTGGTAAAGAGATGAAAAAAATAGATTCATCATCATATTCCAATCGATATTTCTATAGATACTATTTATATCCCTAAATTTCAAAAAAGAAAAGAAAATTGAATTCTCAATTTTCTATCACGCTTTGAATATAAATTATTTTCGAGAACAAGGAAATTATAATAATTTTTGTCTATATTTTTAATTATTTTTTGATATATTGCAGATTTATAAAAATTCTTCTTATTCTTGTCAACATAACCATAATTTTTTTCTACGTATTTTTGATTAATTTAGTTCTTATTCTTATTAAACCCTTTTTTTACGTCCCCATGACTCCATATGAATAAAAATTTGCTTCCCATAATGTTACATGATATGGTAAGGTATCGGACTCCCAATTACTTACAATAAAAGGAAACATGTACACGTATAGGGCACATAATCCCGAAGAATAACGGAAAAGAAGTATATATCATATAGAAAAAGCAATTTTTGCATCTGAAAGACTGAAACTATCAAATGAACCTGATCTTGGCATTTTTTTTTTTTTATAACAGACTGTGATGTCAATCGAATCATCATGAAGCTTTGCATCTTTAACAACAGACATCACGCATTTATATTCAGTTTCCTATTTAGAATTTTCTTATTGTGCGTGATTCGGCTTCAGACATGCTCTTTTAATCCATTTAACATACTTTATACCGAAGTTACAAGTTGGTTGTACAGAAGCACAAAAATTAAGCTTAGTTCAAGGCCACATCATGAAGCATCAAAGAGCATAGAAAGACGTGCATCCGCACTCCTTCGCCATCGTTTTCATTGGATGATTTCTACGCAATCTCATAATAGAGTTTTCATGATAAAAAGACCACTAAAATTGTATTGTTGCACAATTCACCTAAATTGATTCTAAATCATAAGTTTGGCCCAAAAAACCCACACATTTTAACTCTAATATAATATATAATGCAATCAATAATAATTTATCTTTTTATTGTTCGCAATCTTGAATGAATTATCTTGATTTGATCGCAACGTCTTTATTTTCTTTATTTTAATTTAATTTTTTTTTCATTTTTGTTGTAGCTTGTAATAAGTTCTTCCCATTGTTGAAGTTCTGATTTGCCTAGAAAGAAGAAAATAGAGGAAATGTAAGGTTCACGGCTTATACATCCGGATTTTAGATTTAAATTTTTTTTAAAATTCTTAAATAAAAATATTAAAATTATTAAAACATAAAAAAAAAAAATTAGGACCGGATGAACAGGCCTACTCGTGGATATAAAAACAATTCCATCTTATTTTATAATTATATTTATTTTAATGAAATATAATAAATAAAAGAAATTTTTTTAATTTTTTAAAATAATACTAATATTACAAAATAAGATTTTATTTAATTTTTAATTTTCATTTATCTCACTATTCAAACAAGGGAAAGAAAGAAATATAAGAGTATTGACATCTTATTATAATTTTCCCCAAATTTTAACCAAAAATTTTATTTCTTATAAATTTTTCTTAAATTTTAATCATCTTCAAAAAAAATTTTTACATCTCATTTCTTATATTTTTTCTTATCTATTTAAATAATATTATTCTATTTTTTTTAATTATTTTTTCTATTATTTTATTTTACATCACAATACTATTCTTAATAAATAAATAATAAAATTTGAGATTATGATGAATAGCGCTTTTTTAAATATGAGAGAGTACTATCAAATTCGATCTCATTATAGGGAATGGATGTAAGGAATAAAATGAGTTAAAACTTATTTTAATCTTTAAATTTTAATCAGAATAATGTTTAAAGAGACCGGATGTGAGGGGTCGAAGAAGAGGATCTTTATATAGCTCGAGGAGTCACAGGTAAAAGCGCGCCAAATCAACAAACCCTCTCAGTTCCATATTAAATTTGCCCTCACTTCCACCACCGCCATTACCTGTTGGTTGTTACAATGGGCAAGCAAAAACAGCAAGTGATATCCCGCTTCTTCGCTCCCAAACCCGAAAGCCCATCGAGTCCTGCTCCTCCTCCGTCGTCTTCTTCAACCCCGCCTCCCAAAATCTCAGCCACAGTCACTTTCTCTCCCTGCAAACGCCGCCTTACCTCCCGACTCTCCTCCCCAAATTCCAAACCCTCAAAGCTCCCCAAACTCTTCCCCCACACCCACAATCCCATCCCCCCTCTCCCGAACCCCTCTCTCCACGAAAAATTCCTCCACCGACTACTAGAACCTTCCACAACATCATCAGAACCGTCATCTCAAAACCCGAAACCAAACCCGACCAAATACACCCCCTTAGAACTACAAGTCGTGGACCTTAAAAATAAATACCCTGATGTTCTTTTGATGGTGGAAGTTGGTTACAAGTACCGGTTTTTTGGCGAGGATGCCGAAATTGCGGCAAGGGAGTTGGGGATATATGCCCATTTGGATCATAACTTTCTGACGGCGAGCGTGCCTGCTTTTCGATTAAATGTCCATGTCAGGAGGCTTGTGAGTGCTGGGTATAAGGTTGGTGTGGTGAAGCAGACCGAGACCGCGGCAATTAAGGCGCACGGGGAGAACCGGCTGGGCCCGTTTTGCCGGGGATTATCGGCATTGTACACAAAGGCGACGCTAGAGGCAGCCGAGGATATGGGGGGAGGCGAGGAGGGATGGGGGGGAGAGAGTAATTATTTGGTTTGTGTGGTGGAGAAGTGTGTGCTAGAAAAGAATTTGGAGTGTGGAGTGGAGAGTGGGTTTGATGTGACTATCGGGATGGTTGCGGTGGAGATATCTACGGGAGACGTTGTTTATGCGGAGTTCAACGATAATTTTATGAGGTGTGCGCTTGAGGCTGTGATTTTAAGCTTGTCACCTGCAGAGTTGCTTCTTGGGAAGCCTCTCTCTCAGCAAACGGAGAAGGTAGCTTCGTGCTTACGATGATAAAGTTTTGTGCAATGGAAAAAATGATTTTTTTTTTCTTTCTTTGTTTTCTCTTATGTCTGAGAAATATAAGGGTGCTAAATTTGTGTTGATGTTAGTTGGGGGCTTCACTCTTGTCGGTTTCTATTTTTAGTTTACATCATTTTTTTTAATCTATCGATAAGGTGACTTTGTCATTTTGTTAATTAGTAGATGATAGAATTTAAAATGCAATAACAATTGAAAGGGAAAATAGAAAAAATAGAGAGAGGATGAGATAAAGAACATTGAGGTCTTACATCTTTGTTATTCTTAAATTGAATTTGCATCATATACTACTTCCATTTATTGGAGAATTAGGGATAATTCAAAGATGGAGATGATACAAATAAATTTTTATGATATATAATTAAACCATTCTTGAGATGATAACAAAACCTAAGATTTGAAATTCTTCAAATTATGCTCTAATATAGGCTTATTTATCTTTTGATGTGTGATTTTCCTGGCGTCTAAGGTGGTCTTGACTAATATAATGGGACTTATTGTAATTAGTTGTTACTTGCTTATGCTGGACCCTCTTCAAACGTTCGTGTGGAGCGTGCCTTAGGAGAATGCTTCATAGATGGAGGCGCACTTGCTGAAGTGATTTCTTTATACGAGAACACAAGTGAAGCTAATTTAGTAGATCATCCATATCATGCAAAACAAAGCACGAAGGTCGCAGAGCAGGGAAACCATCGCCTGACAATTGAGGTGTTATATCTTTTTGTATTTTGTTTTCATGAGGGAAGTTGGAACAAACTATATGGAACCTTTGGTATCCTCCTTGCATTCTTTTAGCAATAACTGCTCTTTCAGCAGATCCTGTAATAGTTGGGTGACGTCCAGATTACTTTATCCTCATCGAGTTAGATAAATTATGAGTGGTATAATTGCTGCAAAATTTTCTAAATCTCATCCTCTTTTTTACTAAAATTAAGATGAATATTTATTTCTGCCCAATAAATATTTGTAAACATTTTTAGTTCTGTGCTTATCTCTCTCTTGCATTTTTATTTGTAAACATTTTTCATTCTTTTACACTTAACTATTTTGGTTTCGAAGGGGATTATGAACATGCCAGACTTGGCTGTCCGAGCACTGGCCTTAACCATTCGGCATCTAAAGCAATTTGGTTTTGAGAGAATCTTGTGCCTGGGAGCTTCATTTAGGCCCTTCTCAAGCAAAATGGAGATGACCTTCTCAGCCAATGCACTTCAGCAATTGGAGGTAACTGCCTATTTTTGTTATGCTGAAAGTTCTCCCCTTGGGGGTTTCTGATAACGCTAGTATCTTATGCTGAGCCAGTATCATGTCTGGCTCCTCTACCACCAGGGGACTTTGAAAACGGTTAATCCTAGGATGAGGGCCATTGGTGAATCATGTCAACTTCAGGAGTTAGAATCAGGCTCATCGACTCTGATGCTGAACCAACATAATTGGCATTTTTATAACTTGATTGTCATCTATTATCACTCTCATAGCCCACATGGGTGCGCTGGCAGCAGGAATCCAGTGTTATCTTTCCAATGTAGGATGGCTTAAACGTTTTTTATGTAGACCTAGTTGGAAGGAGAAGGAACTTCCTGTACAACTGTCATCAGGATTTTGTGAGTAGTCCTGAAGAATGTCGTATAATAGATACAATGTGTTTGGAGGCTTGAACAGCTTCTTTTAATTTGATATTTCCTTAGATTTTTTCAATCATTGGGATGTGGTGAGGGAAGATTTCATGAGAGTTCCATGAGTTCTTTTCGGTTGGGAAGTTTGAGAAAGGCCTTAACGCCACATTTGTCGCACTTATTCCCAAGAAGATTGGGGTATCAGAGGTGCAAGATCACCAGCTCATTAGTTTTGTGAATGGGGTGCATAAGATCATCTTGAAGGTGCTTGAAAATTGTCTAGGAGAGGCCCTAGGGAGAATCATTACAAAACCCCAAAATGCATTTGTGAAGGGTAGACAAGTTCTGGACTCAATTTTCATTGCCAATGAATGTCTAGGCAATAGACTAAAATTGGATATGTGTTAATGTATATAATTAGGAAACGTGTATAATTAGGAATGTTAGTTGTGATGTATACTGAGAAAACTTCGGAGAAACTTGCTCATTTTGGTGCAGCTATTTCTCATTATTTATTGAGCACTTTACAAGGAAAGATAGTTATACGCTCTACATGATAAGTCTAATCTACCAATCCTTAAGAATCAGCTAGTATAAACAGAATGATAAAGATAAATATACATCACAGCTAGCATTTCTAATTATACACATTTACTAATTATATACATTAACAGTATGATCACGTTAATTGAGAGTTCCTACTCTATTTGCTTGGGAGGTGTGGGTTTGGAGAGAAATGGTGCTCGTATTAAATGGTGTATCACAAAGGCAAAGTTGTTCAATCTTGGTGAATGGCATCCCAAATAGTTTTTTAATAGCTCCCGAGGTTTTAGACAAGGATATCTTTTGGCTTGCTCCTATTTGTCATTGTTATGGAGGCGTTTAGTAGAATGATTTTTGCGTTGGTGAATAATGGATTTATTGATGGCTTCTCGTTTGGTAATCCTACTAGGGGCTCCATCATATATTTCACTTATTGTTTGCAGATGATACACTGAGCTTTTGTGAGGTAGAACAAAACCAAATTCAAGCATTGAAGGCATTATTACTTTGTTTTGATGCGGCATTAAGGGAAGTTGAATTTTGATAAACCAGAGTTAGTGCCAGTGGGTAATGTTTGCAATATCCAGAAATTGGATAATACTCTTGGATGTAAGCTTTCCTCTCTTCCCATGAATTACCTTGTTCTTCCCTTGTGGGCAGTCGCAAGGTCTATATCGATTTAGGATACAGATAGGTTAGAAAAGATTGTATCTTCCGAAAGGTGGCAAGATCACTCTAATTAAAAGTACTCTTTCTAATTTGCCAACATAATTGCCTCCGGTGGGTTGGGTATTAGAAAGCTGAAGATTTTCAATCGATCGTTACTTTGGAAGCGGATGTGGAGATACAACATGGAACCAGAAGTCTTATGGAAGTCGGTGATTGAACTTTAAATTGGAGTTTTTTTTTGGGGGGGGGGGGTGTCGTGAGGCTTATAGGGTAGAAGTCTGGAAACACATTAGATGAGGGTGGGGGATTTTTGCTAGACACACTTGGATGCTGTTGGGTAATGGGTCTAGAATAAAGTTTTGGACCGACTGATGGTGTGGAGATCACGCTCTAAAGGATTCTTTCCCTTGAGTTTTTAGAATTTCATGTAAGAAAGATGCATCAATGGCTGATTGTATGGAGTTCTCTGGGGACCTAGTCCGATGGAACATGAATTTCACCAGGCCGGCCCAAGATTGGGAAGTTGGCAACATTGAGGAGTTTTTTGGAAGTCGGTGATTGAACTTTAAAATGGAGGTTTTTTTTGGGGGGGGGGGGTGTCATGAGGCTTATAGAGTAGAAGTCTGGAAACACATTAGATGAGGGTGGAGGATTTTTGCTAGGCACACGCTACTATTGGGTAATGGGTCTAGAATAAAATTTTGGACCAACTGATGGTGTGGAGATCACGCTCTAAAGGTTTCTTTCCCTTGAGTTTTTAGAATTTCATGTAAGAAAGATGCATCAATGGTTGATTGTATGGAGTTCTCTGGGGACATGAATTTCACCAGGTCGGCCTAAGATTGGGAAGTTGACAACATTGAGTAGTTTTTTGGTTTCTATGCATCATGATACCGAGAACACAAGGAGCTGACACGATGTGGTAGATATCCATCTTTAAATGTATATTCTTAGTCTGTTCTTTTTATAAGACTCTCACACAACCACAAAATACTAAGTTCCCATGGAGAAGTATTTGGTGAAATAAGGCTTCTCCCACAGTGTCATTTTTATATGCACAACAACATTGGGTAAGATCTTGACATTGGACAACTTACGGAAATGAAATGTGATCTTAGTATAGTGGTGTTGCATGTGTTGGAAAAATGGTGAAACTGTGGATCACTTGTTGCATTGTGAAGTTGCTAGAATGTTATGGAATGAAGTGTCTAGCAGGTTAGATCTTGCTTGGGCGGTGCCTACCACAGTGATTGAACTCATGGCTAGTTGGACCAATCTACGAGGTCTCCTACAAATCTCAACCGTGTGGAAAATGGTTCTGATATATATTTTGTGGTGCCTATGGAAGGAGCTAAATGACCGAATTTTTTAAGACAAGCAGCATTCATTAGAAGAAGTTGGATTGTTTTTTGTCAACACTCTTTTTCTATGGGCCATAGCTGAAGATTTTGGTGGCCTCAATTTTCATGAATTTCTAGTTTCTATTTCGTCTACCTAAATAGGTGTTACCTCTTTGCATACCATCTTGTGTACTTGGGCCATGCCTATTTATATCAATATAATCGTTTACTTATAAAAAAAAAATCCATATTAGTAATATTCCATTTTGATAAGACTAAATTACTGTCCATTGTACTGATTAAAAACAAATACTATGTCCATTCTCTTTAGGTTTTGAAGAACAGCACCGATGGGTCCGAATCTGGCTCTTTGCTGCAGTTCATGAATCATACTCTTACTATATATGGGTCAAGACTTCTTAGGCACTGGGTATGTGGTGGATGTGGATTTTGCTTATATCTTTTTTTCTCCAGTATTTGATTAGTTCCATTGCATGACACAGGTAGCCCACCCTTTATGTGATAGAAACATGATTTCTGCTCGTCTTGATGCTGTTTCTGAGATTGCAGAATCGATGGGTTCTCCTAGGGCTTCACAAAATATTCAAGGGTTAGATGGGGAAAATTATGATACCACTGTTGTACAACCTGAGTTTACTTATCTACTTTCTTCAGTGTTGACAATGTTGGGGAGGTCACCCGATATTCAACGTGGTATAACAAGAGTCTTCCACCGGACTGCCACCCCTTCTGAGGTGACGAATGACTCATTCTTTGTCCTGCTCTTTGTCCTGCTAATGTGTATTGCTATGTTTATATAGGTCATTCATATGTTGCCTTTCCAGTCAGTGCTACTAATTTTTATGCCTTGGAAGTGTATTTATAACATTGTGTGGCATGCTGACAGTTTTTGCATGATTGGATGTTACAGTTCATTGCAGTTATCCAAGCTATTCTATGTGCTGGAAAACAACTTCAGAAAATTCACCTTGAAGAAGAGGATAACGGCAAAAATATGCAAGCCAATACTGTGCACTCCAAGCTGTTGAAAAAGTTGATTTTGACTGCTTCATCATCCATTGTAATTGGCAGTGCTGTGAAATTGTTGTCTACCCTTAACAAAGAAGCAGCTGATCAAAGAGATCTAAAAAATTTAATTAGCACTTCTAATGGTCAGTTTCCTGAGGTTCGTACTATGTATAAGGGGTTTTGTCTGCTGAAAGTGGCTGGTCCCCCTTCCACCCCCTTCCACCCAGCCTTCTCTGTGTATGTGTGTGTTTCATCTTGCCTTTTCTAACTATGCTCTCTGAGCCCTCTTGGTATGATTCTTTATCCATAGGTTTCTAGAGCCCAAAAAGAGGTTCATATGGCACAGGAGAAATTGGATTCTCTGATTGATTTGTATCGCAAGCAGCTTGGAATGCGCAAATTGGAATTCATGAATGTGTCTGGAACAACACATTTAATAGAGGTAGTTGAGTTTGAAATTCAGATGGACTTTTTTCTTGGTTATTTGAGATTCCTGTGCAAGTTATAAACATTTTTTAAAATTCAAGATTCCACCTGTCTTGTTGCTGTGTAGTTACTTCGTACTTCAAGTGCAATTTTCTTTTTCTTCACATACTTTACAGTGCTGTCTTTGAAATCACGTGTTCAAGTTGCTGTCTCCAAGATAGATTCTGGTAAATGACTAGGTATTTATGTGTTCTAATATTGTGGCATTTTTAGTGTATTTTCCATACAGTCCTGTTTTTTTCCGTTTCTTTTTCTTTTTGAAGTTGGTGAGGGGAGGGGCAGTTGGTAAGGTTCAATTAACTGACGGTCTATGTTTCTGTTATTGTTTAACCTAATAATGAGTAAACAAGTTAGGTTGGTGGTGTTGGTGTTTATTTGTTTGGCTATTCAGTGTTATTGACCCTGTTCGCTTTGTCTTTCAGTTTCAATGATAGGCGTGACCTTACTTTTGGTTATTTTCCTCAAAAGATATATTTTGATATTCAAATAATATATATTTTTATGATAATTAAGAATAGGATATCCTAATTGGAATAATAGTAATTATTATTATTCCCATTATATCTGCAAGGCTGCAACGTTCATTTGTACCTAACTTTGAATAGCTTTGTTGCAGTTGCCCTTAGATGTGAAGGTACCCTTGAATTGGGTTAAGGTAAATAGTACCAAAAAAACAATACGCTATCACCCACTGGAAGTGTTGACTGCATTAGACCAGTTATCGCTGGCAAATGAGAAGCTGACTGTTGCCTGCCGAGCTGCTTGGGATAGCTTTCTAAGGGAATTTGGTAAATATTATGCCGACTTTCAAGCTGCCGTTCAAGCGGTGGCTACTTTGGATTGTCTGCATTCCCTTGCCATTCTTTCCAGAAATAAGGTGAGAGTTAATTACCCCTTCTAACCCTAAATAATATTACTCATATCCCTTTTGGGAAGTTCCATAAGTATAGTCTACTGTAGCAATATTGAAAAATAAGTTTTGCACTTTCCACAGTAACTGTTTTCCATTTATTACATTACTATGATGTACTCCCACAATAAGCAGTTGCTGTTTTTTATTTTCCCCTAGTAAACTGGGGATTGTGATCCTTGATGTCTCACAAGGTCCCATACTTGGGGGCAGTGGAGGTACCGATTGGCCCAAGGGCCATTGGCAAAAGCATTTAGTGTTACTTTCTTAGAATTTGTGCTTTTTGTCCAGGTGAAAATTAATTTGGGTCAAGAGCAAAATTTCTGCTATATCTGCAACTTCAACTTGATGCTATATTTTCCTCTTAATTTTAATCTGCTGCAGAATTATGTTCGTCCAGTTTTTGTCTATGACGACGAACATGTTCAAGTACACATCTCTTCTGGTCGTCATCCGGTATGTTTTCAATTTATTATTTTTATTATTATTATTTTCTTATTGAGTCTATCTTGACTTACGTTATTATATAACTGTCAATATATTGCTTTTCAATCAAGGAATTTAGTCCTTGAACTACATGCTCTTATGAATTCAGAAACCAATTTCAATTTGTTTGCTGAGAGACTCTTCCTATCTAATCTCAGGGCTTTGGCTATTATTGGGTGCAACTATAATGTTTTGTGTGGAGTTTATTTCTGTATCATTTATGACTAAATTTATGGTTAGTTAACAAAAGAATGCATGGCAGGCTCAGAAAAAAAAAAAAGAAGCAAAATTCTTACTTTGAAAATTATAAATGTTATAGATGAGTTCGAGTTGAAACACTATAGAAAGTTTCAAATATATGATCTATATTTTGGAATCCCTATTCTTATGTTTGGAACAGTTCATTTTCTTTCTTCAACAAGACTTGATCCTTTTAATTGGTAATTGAAAAAATGCCATGCAACTCTACAAACAGGTTATAGAAAGAATAGAATTATAGCATTTTTTCTCGTGCATTGGTGGGTGCACAACTAGTTTTTAAGTAGTATTAGGGATGCTGTATTACATAGATCATATTTGTTTTCCTAACATAGAGATTAAGTGCTTGTGTGTATTTAAGCTTAAAGAAAATTTGGTAGTACTACCCTAGTTATCATTTTTTCCTAAGGGAAAGCAGTTCCTGAAGATGGAGGGCAGAGCACGGTGCTCTTCCATATAAGTTGATAGGGTCAAGTTGATATTCTGGAAAGCCATGTTACAATTTCTACATTGTTCTTAACATGTCCAGACTCTCTCTCTCTCTCTCTCTCTAGGCTGGTAGAGACACTGTGACCTATTCTTTGTTGGAGAAGTGGTTTCCTAGTATCTGCCTACACCCACAAGCTGAACTGGCATGCTAATCTGTCATCTGGGGAGAAAGGAGTGGGGTGGGGCCCCTGAGGGTGGATTATTTTTTGGTTCTAGTTAGTAGTTTATGCTGACATAGCTTGTAACCTTTAGTAAATAATTTAGGGAATTCACTTTCTTTCGTCGAGTATGGCTGAGGCACTTTAATTTGTTCAAGTTCTCTGATAAATCATAAATCATCCATAATGTTTATTACATTGCAACGAAGAAGATGACATGAAACAAGCGTGATGTGTAATACTGATTTGTTAAGGAAAGGCCATTTTTCCGTTAGTCATTATGGCCCCCTGTTTACTGCTTACCACTTTTGACCAGGTTTTGGAAACTATGTTACAAGACAGTTTTGTTCCAAATGACACGGATTTGAATGCAGACGGTGAGTATTGTCAGATTGTTACTGGACCCAACATGGGTGGAAAGAGTTGCTACATTCGCCAAGTTGCTCTCATTGCCATCATGGCTCAGGTAAATTCAAATCTCCCAACTACTCTATTGTTTATGATCTGGGGCATTAACTATATCAGTAGGGAACCATGCTCAACATTTTCAAATCAGTTTCGTTCTTTAAAAATTGGCCAGTCCTCTTGTTTTCTCTATCCTGTCTATGGAGTTACACTTTTATGTAGAAATTTTCTCTTCGCAAGTTTCATTGTAGCTTTTGAATATTAAACAAAGTTATTTTTGCCTTTTTTTTTTTCATAAGTAAGAATAGCTTTGTTGATAAGAATGAAATAGGTATAGCCTGTGTACATATAGAGTATACAAAAGAATACCTAAATTCAATTTAAGAGTGAGTGATTAAAGACAAGAAGTCATGAGCATTGATTCCATTAAGTACAATAGCTGAAAACCAAAGCATTGAGTGTGAACAATTTTTTTTAAGCTCTGCCATTGTACTTTCTCTATCTTCAAAGCACCGTTCATTTCTTTCCGACCAAATATACCATATGATGATGCACAACGGAATGATCTTCAACATTGATGTCACTTGAGGACAGCTTTGAATCTTCTTCCAATAGGTCAATAAATCCACCACCCTTGAAGGCATTACCCATGCGACGTTGACTCTTCTAAAGATCCCAGCCCACAACACCCTTGCCACCTCACAATGAAAAAGTAAATGGTCCACTGATTCTCCATTCTTTTTACACAAATAGCACCAATCCATTACGATGCAACCCTTCTTTCTCAAGTTGTCCGTGGTCAAAATCTTCCCTAGTGCAGCAGTCCATACAAGGCGGCCACTTTGGAATGCATACAAGACCTCCAAATATTCTTTCAAGGGAAATGAACATTTATGTGTGATACCAATAATTTGTATTACACCTTGACCATACACTTCGCTACCATTAGACCTTCACTGCATCCTATCTCCCTACGTCGTGGTGTTTCCCATGGAGTAAATCAATAAAAAAAAATCTGAAACAATGGGTAATTCCCAATCATGAATGTCCCGATTGAAGAGGATATTCCACTAGGGAGGGCCCTTAGATGATATCCATGTCCCGATTGAAGAGGATATTCCACTAGGGAGGGCCCTTAGATGATATCCATAGATCCACCACAGAAGCTTTTTTATTAGTTGCTATATGAAAGAGAGTTGGAAAAACCAAATTAAGAGCATGATCTCCATGCCAAAATCATGCCAAAACCTTATTCTAGTACTCTCTCCAGCCACAAAATGGATATGGTTAACAAAGCTCGGCCATTCCTTCCTAATAAATTTCCACAATCCCATTTCCATACCCCTCTCACTTCATTGGAGCGCCCGCCCCCCCCCCCCCCCCCCCCCCCCCCCCCGGCTCCCCCAAAATCTCCCCCAAAAAAAAGGCCCTGGGTCTACAATCAACATTATTATTATATAACGTCAAATAACACTTCCATGACCATTTATCTGATAAAGCTTTATTGAAGGTTCTCAAAATTGCACACTCCTCATTCCTTATTCAAAATTGGGGAGCAAACTTTATTCCAATGAACAAATTGGGATATTCTTCCTCTTACACCCCCCAAAATTATCTGGTTTTTTAATGGAAACAACAAAATTTCAATCCGTTTTTATTTCAAGGCCTTGCTGTGAGTTTATAATATTCATAATTTTCCTTAGAAGGCTATATGGCAGTGTAAAATACCATCTAAGATTGCTTTCTTTGTATGGACAGCTTCCATTGAGCAGATCCTCACGTCGTATAATTTGAGAAAAATGAGCATTATCATAGCAAATTGGTGTTTCTTGTGTAAAAGTGACTGTGAGTCCGTAGATCATCTTCTATTACATTGTGAGTTGACAAGGGGTCTATGAAATGAGGTCCTTCATAGGATAGGGGTGGCTTGGGTTATGCCTAGAAATGTTCGAGATATTCTAGAGTGTTGGAAAGGTATGAGGGAGAATCCACAAATAACCGCGGTGAGGAGAATGGTCCCTTATTGCATTATGTGGTGCTTGTGAGCCGAGCCCCTTTTGATACATATATCTAATCTCAACCAGCCAACATTTTTTCACTTTTCTCCACCACCCCATCCAAAATGGCTCGAGCCTTAAAGTTGCTCCCAATGGGTGGCCCCAAATATTTCATAGGCAACGAAGACATTTTACAATCCAAAAGGCTTGCCAAGCTATTAATACTAGGCACTACACCCACTACAGCCATCTCGGACTTACCAGGTTCATGTGAAGCCCTGACACATCTTCAAAACATATAAGAGTGTTTGTAAAAGCTTACAGAATTCGGGGAATTCAAACTAAGAGTTTGAATCTGGCCATGGTCCACTTCGCAGAAAATTAAGTATCATATGCAAATAAGAGATGTGAAATTACGGTAGAGCCGTTATTACCATTACTCACCGAGAATCCTAAAAGAAAACTGCCTTCAACAGCCGCCTTTACCATCCGGCCAAGTGTCTCCATGATTATAACAAAAAGAAGAGGAGAAAGTAAATCCATTTGCCTCAAACCACGAGAACTATTAAAAAAACCAATGGGAGTGCCATTCACTAGCACTAAGAATCGAGTGGTAGAGACACAATGTTTTATTTAGGAATGGCCAGCTCTTCCCTTTTACCCTTCCCCTGCTTGAGGTACCCTTATTCATTGACCAAGTCAATCGTTGGAGCTCCCGATGTTTCTTAGATGTCCCTTTTCTTTATTCTTGATGACCCGCCTCGATGGCAATTAACAGAGCCATGAACTGCTCTTCATACCCTTCACATTCGATCCCCACAAAGTGTTGGATACCTTTAACCTTACTCATAAGCCAATTGGAGGCTTGATCTAGGAAAAAAAAGTTCAGAGATTCCCCATCCTATTGTTCTAAAAATCTTGGAACTCCTCACCCACAGAAATTTCAACTAACCCTTGCTGCCCACATGCCTCAAAGAGGAACAATTCATCCTATTCCGAATGCATAAGGTCATCCAAGTCTCCATCCTCTTCATTCACCTCAAAATCATCATAGGGATGGATAAAGAAGTTCGTCGGCGATAGCCAAATGCCGCCATGACTCGTTGGCATGTTCTGAGAACCCTACAACACAAATGACATGTTCATGAACCCACAATTGATTTTTGCGCACACTGCACCGTAGGAGTACCATCGGAGTTCACCACCACCGTCGTCAGCATCGTCTGGACCTCCCCCTCCGGCACCTCCATCTCCAACAAGTTGTTCGGCACAAAACCCAGACCCTATAAGGCTTCATTCGAGGGGCTAGGGCATCGTTCGTTTAGCGCAAGCATGGGCTAGGTAGGGTTAGACCTAGGCCCAGTGCTAGACAAGGCCTTATCGTTCTTTGCCTTGGGATGGGCCCTGGGCTGGGCCTTAGGCTGGGAGGGCCCAACCCCACTGCCAGTGACTTTTAAGACCTTATGAATCAGAGGCTTGGGTCGAGGCCCAGTCCCACCCTTCGGCCTCCAAACGGCCTTGCCTTTGTACGTATCCTGCAAGTGGGCCCTAGAGTTATTAGGCCCTAACCCTGGCTCGTTTTTATCCCTGTTGCTGCACAAAATGATGGGATTGCCCTCGTCTCCTACCTTAAGCAGCTCGGCAAAATCAACCCAGCCATATATTTTTGCATTTGCCTCATCTGTCCTTGCATCTCTAGGAGTAGTCTGCGCACTTCCTAAGACTCCTGACACGTTGCAGATCACCTGCACTAGATGAGGCTCGAGGCATTGTACGAGTCAAATGTTGGGTCGCAGCAACAATGTCCTTCGTCCAGGATCCTTCCTCCACCATCCTCTTTCCGTAAGTGATTTGTTTCCGATGATAGGGCCTCTTTGTACTGTCAATTGGTCTGAATGCCCTTTCCATAGGGTTTCCTTTCATTTGTATAGAGGAATTGTACATAATTGTTGTCATAATTGGTAGCACCTAAAATGCTATCAAGACAAGTATTTCAAAATATTTACACCTACTTACACCTAATTGACTGCTATTTTCAACCTTTGCGTCTAGCTATTTTCACATAAATTAGTCAACTATTTACACAATAAAGTCAAAGCATTTACACCTAATTATCTGCCATAATAATTATCTATGTAGGAATGTATCATGCTGACATTCCCCTCAAATTGATGATGATCGATCAAGAAGCATCAATTTGCCCACAAGAAATTGATGATGTTATCATGTTAAGATCTTCCTAAACACATCTGCAATCTGCACGAAACAATGCAAAATGTGGTATGTCTATCATCAAGTCCCATGTCCCACTTCATGGCCTAGCTCCTTCAATCGTCACTTTGCTTCATAAATTATTATTATATTTTTTTATTGCACTGCAAGACAAACCAACACACGGCCCCACAAGCTTCAACCAATAAAGCACTCAACTCACAAAATTCAACTCAAGGAAAGATACCCAAATTAGTCACGTAACACACAGCCCCACAAATTAAGCACTCAGTGCACAAGAGACCGAAGAACAAAACACAGCCCACAAAGGAAATTCTTTCCTTAGAGTCACATAGGAATCGGCTAAGGAAAGAATTTACTTAGCAGCACAAAGAAAATCAGTAAATAGAGATGCCAATATCTTGCGTAGCACGGTACAGCAACAAATCAGAAGTCGATCTCAGGAAAGTCGATTACCAGCACCGTCGGCTGCCATCCCAGAATTAGTCGACTACCACACGGCCACCCACAAAGAGCACTGATAGTGCCGAAAACCACAACAAAGTCATAAGTGTTTGCAACTCTTCGTCAACTGCACTAGAAGCAGCCGATCACCACAAAAAGAGACGGTCACCTAGCCACCACGAAGAAACCCATGAAGGGAATCACTACAGAAGGCACCAACAACCTCAGAAGACATTGACTGGCCCACACTAAGAGCAAGAGTGAACTTGTTTTCACCAAGAGTAGAGATCACTTTTCAGTCTCTCTGCTATTCCTTCCAAGAATTGCGATCAAAAGATCGCACCGAGTGATTCAGACTAAGGCCATGACAATCAGAGAGGCTCTAATACCATGTCAGTTGGTCTGAATGTTATTTCTATAGGGTTTCCTTTCATTTATATAGAGGAATTGTACATAATTGTTGCCATAATTGGTGGCGCCTAAAATGCCATCAAGACAAGTATTTCAAAATATTTACACCTACTCACACCTAATTGATTGCTATTTTCAACCTTTGCGTCTAGCTATTTTCACATAAGTTAGTCAATTATTTACACAATAAAGTCAAGTATTTACACCTAATTATCTGCCATAATAATTATCTATGTAGGAACGTATCATGCTGACATGTACGACCAAGATGACGACCCTTTTCTCGATTCACCCCAACCTCTTCCATGGAACCCACCTTGGTTCGAGATCCCTATCCATTTTCCTCCCTCCCCGACTGAAAGCGCATTTCTTAGTTTCCTCCAACCCCATCCATTCTCCCCTATAGGGAGGTAGATTACACTCTTGCCCCCCTTATTGTATTCGGAGACTTCTAAGAACCAACCACGTTTATTTGACCGGCATTGAGCTATAAAGCTCTGATAGCCTTCCCTGGTCGCCGAATACAAGTCCTTCTTTCCTTTCAAACTCTCGTCAAGCACCTTTATAATCCATTGCACAGCAGATGGACTCAACGAAACAACATGTTTTGCCTTTCCACCCCCTATTCGTGACTTTCAGCAATCCACCTCCCTTCTCAAGAAGGAACGACCTAGCTTCAATCACCACCTCAATGGGATGATCCATCTGAATCACCAGGGAACTACGCCAAATTTAACATAGGTAACATCAATGCAGAACAATGTAGGCCAAAATGTCGCGTGTGTATGGAGAGAAAATATTTAGGAGAGATAGAGTTTAGAGACGGATAACTCTATATGAAGCTTGAAATAACCCATCCAAACGTCATCTAAACCCGATGCTATCTTTTGCCATACTAAAAATGACCTTATAAATCTCATATTCTTCAAAAGTTCTTTCCAACCAATTTGCACTCTGCAACTCTATCGACTCAAATAACAAATCATCAAGTTTCGGCCTCCAACAAGCCGTTTCAATGAGGAGGCTCTCATAATAATGCACAATATGATTTTCTAGTTCAGAGGGGGGAAGTGAGCACTTGAGTACCTGAATGAAGTGTCTCAATGACATTACTACGCCTATATGAATTAGCTACTTTCTTACTTATCAAAAAAAATGAATTAGCTACTTTATAAAAGAATTATGTACATTATAGCCTTCTTTTAGCCAAAGAGCCCTGGGTTTTTGTCATCATGAGGTCTCCTCCATCAATAGTACCTTCTCTCAAAAAAAAAAAAAACTTCTTCAATAATAGCTCCTCCGAGGTGTTTCCAGCAACTCCCTCCCCTTTAACTCCTATAGTTCCTCCAAAAGAATAGTCTTCTGGTTGTCAACGTTACAAAAGCTTTCAAATTCCACTTCTTAATATCGTGCTTCAAAACTTTAAACTTGCCTGCAAGAATGAAACTAGGAGTGCTTGTAACTTCATAAGAAGCCCACAAATGGCTCACATTCCCTACAAAACCATCATCTGCTAACCACATGTTTTCAAACTTGAAATACTAACCCCCCCTATGAATACCCCTGCAATCTAACAAGATAGGAAAGTGGTCCGAGCATACTTGGGGCAACCTCTTCTAGCAAAATTCTGGAAAGTGGGCCTCTCACGAAGGAGAGATAAGAAATCTATCCAATCTCGACCAACTTCAACTATTAGACCATGTGAACTTACCCCCAACCATGGGGAGATCCATGAGATATGGATAAAAAAGAAATTCGAGAACTCCCCCATGGCCGCAGAGTTGCAATAATTCCTTGCTCCCTAGCAAAGCAAGTGATGTTGAAATCCTACCAATACACCATGGCACCTCCCATAAATAATATAAACCTGCCAATTCATCCTAAAGCCTTCACCTATCATTGTCCAAGTTAGGCCATAGATGTCTACAAACGCCCGCTTCCACCCATCAACCACTATTTTGAAAAGGGTAGCGACCAATAAAGTACTAACACACTCCTCTTCCTCTTCCACCACTCTTTTATTTCACATTAGGAGAACACAGCCCAACGCTCCTAAAGAAGACAAATAGGACTAGCCCACATACAAACAGCCCAATAAACTACGAAGAGTTCTTTAATCAATGACCTGCAATTTTGTTTCTTGAAATCACACCACATCAACCTTCCACAATGGCAATAAATATTAATGTAAAGGTGATTATTGCAATCATTAATCTCTCGCATGTTCTAAAAAGGATCTTAGGTTTCATAAGCAATAATGACCTCCCTCCCTTTCAATCTATCCCTTCCACCACTACCGTCCTTTACATCATAATTAATAAAACATTGGATCCGTTTAAGTTCCTTGTCTTTCTTGGTGGCAGACTTAATTATGCCATCTTCAATGGCCACAAGAATGGCTTTATGTTGTTCTTCAAATCCCCTGCAAGACACCCCAATGCAAACTTGTATCTCCTCGACCTTCTTAAACACCTACTCCAAAATAAACCTTCTAAGTTGGGACTAGGAGGGAGCATGCAAATTGGATCCACATATTGCACCCCCAACAAGGAGGGCCAGCTTCCACTTGCCCTTGCTCCTCCAAATAGGGCTTGTTTGCTGATGGGCTACATGCCGCCCCTTGGGTTGAGGCCCAACCCTTGGGCCCAGAACCTTAGTATTTAGCTAATCAAATGAGTTAAGTCCATTGGGCCACCATGCTGTCCTTGATCTGTTGAGCCAGTAAAGCCCACATTGCTCACTTCTTCAGAACTCGACCCACAACCTAGATCCAAGCCCAACTGCATAATCCCCTTCCCCTTAATGCACCGTTTTACCCAGTTTATTTTATCAAAAGGAATGCCCAGCTGGTTCTCCATCTCAAACAACACCTGAAGCAAAATTTCCTCATTTAGCCCACCCATGTCCCTACCACCCCCTTGCTTCTCTGACCTTCTCCCAAAAAGGCGGCTCCTCCTGGTCTTGGTAGGCCTGATTTCTTTGAGCATTTCGCATCTCGAGACAACTCCATCTGACCTTGGAGCTTGTACGAGTGAGGGATTGATGAAGACATCGTCGTCATTGGTGGAAGCAGTCACTCAAGATTGCTAGGGCTACAAACGAATCGAATCGAGTCGAATTTGAACAAGGGTGCTCGAGCTTGATTAACATGTTTACACGTTTGAACTTGGCTCGAACTTGAATATTCTTACTTGAACTCGGCTTGTTAACCATTAATGTTGTTTGAATTCGACTCGAGCTTGACTAAAAATAAACAAACGACTCGAGCTCGAGCTACTTGAGCGAGAACTTTATTTTTTATTTTGAAATTTCTAAGATTGTCTTTTGATTAATAAAAAATTTTTAATTTAAAAAAAAAAGTAAAATAGAACTCAAACCATTTAACTATTCAACCAAATAATTTTGATTCAAAGTTCTTATGATATAACTTTTTTTATAAAAATAACTTATAGTTATGAATTAAAAAAATAATACACAAGATAAATGTAATAAACTAAACTATTTCATACATATAGATAATGTAATAAATCAATAGTTATAGTTGTATGATATATTATTATACAAATTATCTTATACACATTTTGAGAACATAACATATCTATATTAAACAAGGTTAACTATAAATAAATTAATAATATACATTTAAGTATATAAAATTTAACTAAGATGTAATATATATATAATACATATATTAAACATATTACGAGTTTCAAAACAAGCTCAAACGAGTCAAGCCGAGCTTATACGAGTTGTGTTCACCAATTTAAACTGAGTCAAGTAGAGTTTATACGAGTTTTTCTCGTTTAATATTTGAACTTATATTAGTGTTTATGAATATCTCATTTATTAAATAAACCGAATTCGAACCGAGCATATATGAGCTGTTCACGAGCTACTCTACTCATTTGCAGCCTTATGGACCACCTTCACGGCTTCCTTCACCATCTCTGTTAATTTCTTCCAACTCATGTTGTCCTATCCCTTGGAATGAAGATAAAGCGCCAATGACTTTCTCCACCATACCCCACTAGAGCCAAGAAACACCTCTGAAGTTTGAGTACCGATGTGCAATAAAACCTTTATCCCCATCCCGATGAGCAGAGTAGAACTCCTTCCTCCCACCCTTCAGACTCTCCTCCAAAGCTCTAGAGAACCAACTAACAGTCCGATATTCTAACCTCATGTCTTTTACTACTTTCCATCCTTTCTCAGTCAATAGAACTTGTCGTCCATCCCTTACCACCTCAAACAACTTAGATTCAATAACTATACGTCTCGTAGTATGTTTTGTCATACTATCAAGTATGTTTTTCTCAGGCCTCGTTTGGATTGAGAAATCCTTATTTGATCATTATAATTTTCTCAAATTCTCACATAAAATACAACAAACAATTCAATTTTTTCAAATTTCAATTCAACTTTTTCAAATCTCAAAATAATAATTAAATTAAAAAATAATATTTTAACAATATTTTATTCAACTCTCAACTTTCATTTAAAATCATTTTATCTCATCTCACTATCCAAACGTGGCCTTAGTATTTATTTGCATTATAATCTGTGATGGGATCTAGTATGTTTCTCTTCAGGTGGTGCTGATTATTGAATACCTTTTGCAGTGTTGAAAATTTCCCTCTTACGGTTTTTGTTTGACAAGATGGATCTCTTACAGATTTGCTCTACTGGAATTTTCTATGGTTCTTTAGGTTGGTTCCTTTGTACCAGCATCATCGGCAAAACTCCATGTGCTAGATGGTATCTACACCCGAATGGGTGCTTCTGACAGTATCCAACAAGGGAGAAGCACCTTTCTAGAAGAGTTAAGTGAGGTTTCAAATATACTCCACAATTGCACAGCACGTTCATTGGTTATCATCGATGAACTTGGGAGAGGCACAAGCACACATGATGGTGTAGCTATTGCTTATGCTACATTACATTATCTGCTAGAGCAGAAAAGGTGCATGGTTCTCTTTGTCACCCACTACCCTAAAATTGTGGAGATTAGAAATGAATTTCCTGGTTCTGTGGGGGCATACCATGTTTCATATTTGACTTCACATAAAGAGATGGATATAGAAAACTCAAAATCTGATCATGAAGATGTGACTTACCTATATAAGCTTGTGACTGGCGTTTCAGAGAGTAGTTTTGGTTTTAAGGTTGCACAGCTTGCACAGGTAACTTGAAATCTCCTGTCTCTCCCTCTCTCCTTGCAGTTATGTGCTGTGATTCATAATTTCATGTTATAAATTTGCCTATTTGTGACAATCTTTATGAAGTGGATTTCTACTGAAAAAGAGTAAATCACATATACATGGCAAATGACAAGCTTACCTTAAATTTTGGTTTTAGCGGAAATTTAAAGAAAGAGGGAAGGGAGAAAGAAGTGGGAAAAAAGGGAAATTAATATCTTGGGTAAGTAGATAATCTGTTTTTACTCTAGGAGGACGAGCCTCCTTCGCAGGTGCTTTTATATTGGTGTGTTGTTGCCGAAGCTTCACATTTATTAGATGTTTTGACCATTGCTTTTGTTATTCGCAACTCCTACCTTCTGCAGCTACCTTCAACATGTATTAGTCGAGCCATTACCATGGGTTCTAGGTTAGAAGCACTGGTAAGCAACAGGGCAGGAAGTAGATTGGAAAAAAAGCGTCTCCTTGAGAAACTTTTTATTGATAATGAACCACAAACACAAAAGAAAATGTTGGAAACTCCTGAGTGCTTCCGTCCAGGAGGGACATGGGATTTAGCAGACATCAATGTTGCATACAAGGGATTCTTTTTTAGCTTGCAAGCCGCAGTATCGGATGATGAAGTTGCAAGAAGCATCCAGCTTTTAAATGCTAGAAGCATTGCAAAGGATTTAGTAAGCAGGTTAGGATGAATTGGATTGGTTTTGACTCTCTCTCGCTCTCAAGTTTTTTTTTTCTTCTGAGAAACATTTTTTAAGTGGACTATGTTTTCTTTCGGTGTCTTGGTTGGTGGTGCTTCTGTAGAACTAATTTTCATGCGGCAATTCAACCCATTCCATTTTGCAGTCGGGGTGGGGGAAAGGGTACCAGGGACTAGCATCATATAGGGTGCACCATGTCAAATTTGTTTTCCAAATATGCTAGCAAGCTTGTGCACTTGCAGTTGGCCACAGTAGATTATATGAAATTGCATTATGGACTTGCTCTGATATATCCATTTTTAATTATTTTTCAGAGTACAAGGCCATTCCTGAAAGTGTTTTTGAGATGGCATGTCTCATCCTACGACGAGGATAGGGTAACAGCTTAGCAATGCAGATGGCATGCATCATTCTACTCCATTTCTGTTGGCTCTTTCCATCACCTCTCTCATTTTCTTTGTAAAAGGGAGTCTTATTTCTATTTCTGTTTCATATCCATGTGAGTTATCATTTGATGTAAATATCACAGGACTCCAATGTTACCCGAAAATGTAATTGGTGAAACTTAAATGTAAATTAGTATATGCAACAGAAAAAAGGTGAATTCCTTCTCCATTCCTCTCATTTTCTTTTTGGGAGGGGGAGAAAAAGTTGTAGCAAATTTAAATGATTTCATTCTCTACTTGAAAGGTAAAGTGACGAATAGCTTGGTCGGTCTATGTCAATCTCAAGTTCCTGGCTAAAACTGAAAGCCAAGTGACTAGAAGTAATTCTACTATATTGATTAGTCCCCGCTTCATGTGTTGCCATCCCATTTGAAGTGCCTGTTTCTTTTCTCGCTGTTCTCATAGAGGTTAGTTTATCCTTAAAACTCGAACAATTTCATAAGCTCGATAATTGTCATTCTCTGTATATAATTGAAAATGTTATATTAATATTAAACCGCATAAACTTACTTTCTTATTTTCGTCATGAACATGTAATCGCAATGTTCTAACTACTAACTTTTTCCGATGCAAAACTGAAACATTTCATGGTCTCTGCTAATTTACGCACTGTAGACGGGATTTCAGTTCAACAAAATATAAGAAAATATCTGTTCATTGAACATCTTATATTTTATTATTTCTCACGAATTGCAACACTATTTAACAATGAAATGGAAATGGATAACAATTAGATAATACTGTTTAAAATTAGATAAACTGGCAGGTCGGATTACTTTTTTTAGTTCCCAGAATACAAATCTTAAAGGCTCCTTTGGATATAAAAGTGTTCCTAATTTTATCACAATTCATATTAATTAACAATTATAACTTTCTAAATTTTTATATAAAATATAATAAAAATATTAATTTTTTAATTTTAAAATAATAATAATATTAAAAATAATATTTTTATTAAATTTTCAATTTTTATCTTAATTAATCTAATCTTAATTTACTATCCAAACCTCTCAAAGCAAATAATCAAATTTTGCATTTAATAAAAAAAAAAGGAAACGTTCTGGACAAATGATACCTCCAGATGGGAGTTATCGAAAGTTAATGAATTGCTGCCACGTAAGTGAATGGGATGATAAGTTGTGAAGTGATTTCTCCTCGTGAATTCCCCCCACCTTCCATTCATCCTCCTCTCTCTCTTTCTTTCTCAAAAAACCTTGATCTCCCTCTGCATTTAAATCAGAGTCTTAGTCTATGGTGGATGCAGCAATGTCCGTATTCTATTTTATGGTGGATGCAGCAATAATTTCGATTTTGTATTCGTTCAGGAAAAGAAAAATTCCCAAGCCAAAGCCATTTTCGTGATTTCGTCCAGGAAAAGAAAAACCTTCGAGTTTCCATTTTTGCAGGAACAAAAACGCTTCGATTTCTATTCTCGCGATTTCGTTTAGGAGAAAAGTCCTGCGATTTCATTTTCGTTTTAAATTTTCACGATTTCATTTTCATTTTCGAAGATGAGGTCATGGAATTCTCGTTTGCGATTTTTGTTCAGGAACTCTCTCTCGAAGATCCTTGAAAAAACCTTCGAAGATTATCAACCAAACCTGGCAACAATTTTGGTATTGTGACATATTACATCAGTGGAACTCAATTCAGAAATAGAGAAAATGACAGATTTCATCGTTGTGTTGAACAACCCAGCCTCGTCATGTGATTCACATGATTTATTGGCACTAAAGGAATTTGCAGGGAACCTCATAAATTGCTCCATCTCAATGGAGAGAGAGAGAGAGAGAGCTTCAGCCAGTTGCAAGAAAGAAAGAGTGTGTGTTTCGAACTCGAAGAGATGGAGGGGAGAGAGACAGCGCTTCAACTATGAAGAAAATCATTTCTAAGGAGAAATAAATGAGATTATCAATCAAAGACTACTGTATGCCTCTGCTTTCTTTTCATTAATCCATGTCACTATCTTATTGGCTTTCGATAACTATCAATTGAAGATATTACGTATCTAAAATTTTTTTCTTAAAAAAGAAAAACGATATATATGTTATGAAACTTAAATAAAAAAATTATTATTGCAAAAGAGAAATAAGAAATTTTCTCTGAAACTCTTAAAAACTGAAACTTTCTTTCTCTCTCTATTTTTTCTTATGAATTTCATTACAACTGAATCCCCTATTTATAGGCTTTGAAATTACTATGCAAGTTACTATACAAATCACTATGCAAGTCATTATACAAAATTTAAAATAATAGTGGTGGGATCATTCACATAATTTAGTGGTGGGACAGGGACGGCTGATAAATTTCGTTCGTTCATTTCACTCCCCCTTGAATGACCACCAATAAGGAATCTACCTCGTTAAAACCTTGCCAAGTAAAAACCCAGTGGGAAGAAAAACCAATGGCGAAGGAAAAAGAATACAGTCTTCTTATGTATCCACAAGTGCTTTAAGATTGCCTCATTAAAACCTTGCAGAGGAAAATCCAGTGGGACAAAACCTCAGCGAAGGAAAAAGAGTACAATCAGCACATTTACTCCCCCTAAAAAGTGTATGACAAAAGATCTTTGAGTCTTCGCATTCCAATGTTATGCACAATCTTCTTGAATGTGGAAGTTGGTAACGCCTTTGTGAATAAATCTGCTAGATTATCACTAGATCGTATCTGCTTGACATCAATTTCACATTTTTCTTGAAGTTCATGAGTATAAAAGAATTTCGGTGAAATATGTTTGGTTTTGTCACCTTTGATATATCCTCCTCTGATTTGAGTGATACAAGCAGTATTATCTTCATATAAGATTGTTGGGCTATTATTGATCATGGGAAGTCCACACTTTTCCTGGATAACTGATCTCAACCAAATACACTCTCGACTTGCTTCATGAATAGTAATGATCTCTGAGTGATTTGAAGAGGTAGCAGATAGTGTCTGCTTAACAGATCTCCATAATATGGCAGTATCTCCATAAGTAAATAAATATCCAGTTTGAGATCTACCTCTGTGTGGGTTTGAAAGATAACCTGCATCTGCATACCCAATCAATTCTGGCTTGAACCACGTTGATAAAATAATCTCATATCAACCGTACCATGAAGGTAACGAAGGACATGTTTAATGTCATTCCAATGCCTTCGAGTTGATGCAGAACTATATCTTGCAAGCAGATTAACTGAGAATGTAATATTTGGTCGAGTGCAATTTGCAAGATACATCAAAACTCCAATTGCACTGAGATATAGTACTTCAGGACCAAGAATTTCTTCATCGTCATCACAAGGACGGAATGGATCTTTCTTCACATCAAGTGTTCGAACAATCATTGGAGTACTCAGAGGATGAGATTTGTCCATATAAAAATGCTTCAGGACTTTCTCAGTATACATGGACTGATGAATAAAAATTCCATTTGGCAAGTGCTCAAGCTGCAGGCCGAGACAAAGTTTTGTTTTGCCAAGATCTTTCATTTCAAATTCATTCTTTAAATATATAGCGATTTTTGAGATCTCTTCAGGAGTTCCCACAATATTTAAATCATCAACATAAACCGCAATAATGACAAATCCGGATTCTGATTTCTTAATAAAAACACATGGGCATATAAGATTATTCTCAAATCCTTCTTTCAATAGATATTCGCTTAAGCGATTATACCACATGCGTCCGGATTGCTTCAACCCATATAAAGATCTTTGTAGTCTGATTGAGTACATATTTCTAGATGTACTTGTAGATGGTTCAGGCATCTTATATCCTTCAGGGATTTTCATATATATGTCATGGTCTAAGGATCCATATAAATATGCAGTGACCACATCCATCAACCGCATTTCTAATCTTTTTGTAACAACCAGACTAATCAAAAATCTAGATGTGATTGCATCCATAACGGGAGAGTATGTTTCTTCATAATCAATCCCGGGTTTCTGCAGGAAACCTTGTGCGACAAGTCGTGTTTTGTATCGCACAATTTCATTTTTCTCATTACGTTTTCGTACAAATACCCACTTATATCCAACAGGCATCACACCCTTTGGTGTTTGAACAACAGGTCCAAATACTTCTCGTTTTGCTAGCGAATTTAATTCAGCTTCAATAACTGTTTTCCATTTTGGCCAATCATTTCTACGTCGACATTCTTCGACACTTTTTGGCTCACTTTCTTCATTACTTCTGGTAATATCAAGGGCCATTTTATATGAAAATATGTTGTCGACAACAGTTTTATTTCTATCCAGAATTTCTCCAGTTTTCATGAAATGTATTGAGATCTCATTATTTTCAGGTACCTGTTCCTTTTCAGGGGAAAACATTTCATGACACACCTCTTCAGGAGGTCCCTTTTTAGGAGATTTATACTCTTCAAGAGTTTCCTCTTCAGGAGGTTCTGGAATAGAAGATTTAAGCTCTTTAGGACCACCAATTATATTTGTGGCCTGTATTGTGGGTACGTGTTCTTCAGGAACACCAAATTCATTTTGTATTCTTTTCCTTCTGGGAATTTTGTCTTTTGCACCAATAGGTCTTCCACGCTTCAGGCGTATTTTAGATTCACCTATTACTGCTTTGACAATTTGTCCTTCAGGGACTTCAATCCTTGCTGGAGTATTAACAGCAGGAATATAAGATTTTACTACACCTTTAGTGTCAGTAAATACATCCGGTAACTGATTTGCAACATTTTGCAAATGAATAATCCTTTGAATTTCCCGTTTACATTCATTTGTAGGAGGATCAAAATGAGACAGGGTCTTATTATCCCAAGTAATATCTTGTCGTGCTTCAGGCACCGACTTTTCTTTACCCATTAACGGAAAATTTGATTCGTCAAAATGACAATCCTCAAAACGTGATTTAAACATATACCCTGTAAGGGGTTCAAGGTATCTAATAATGGATGGAGAATCAAAACCAACATATATCCCAAGTCTACGTTGAGAGCCCATTTTTGTACGTTGTGGAGGTGCAATTGGAACATATACAGCACATTCAAAAGTACGAAGATGAGAAATATTTGGTTGTTGACCAAATGCAAGCTGTAATGGAGAATATTTATGATATGCAGATGGTCTAATGCGAATTAGAGATGCTGCATGAAGTATAGCATGTCCCCAAACAGAAATAGGTAGTCTTGATTTCATAAGTAAATGTCTAGCGATTAGTTGAAGCCTTTTGATCAAAAATTCAGTTAAACCGTTTTGTGTGTGTGTGTATGGGTAACAGGATGTTCAACATCTATTCCTATTGACATGCAATAATCATCAAAAATTTGAGATGAAAATTCACCTGCATTATCCAATCGAATGGTCTTAATTGGATACTCAGGAAATTGTGCTCGTAGTTTAATTATCTGAGCAAGAAGTCTAGCAAATGCAACATTTCTAGTGGAAAGAAGACAAACATGTGACCATCGACTAGATGCATCAATTAGAACCATAAAATATCTAAATGGTCCACTTGATGGATGAATAGGCCCACATATATCTCCGTGAATCCTTTGTAAAAAGGATGGAGATTCAACAATGATTTTTGAGGGAGATGGTCTAATAATTAACTTACCTTGAGAACATGCAGAGCACGGAGATTCATTGGGTAGAAATATCTTTTGATTCTTTAAGGGATGCCCATGCGAATTTTCAATAATTCGTCTCATCATTATAGAACCCGGATGTCCAAGGCGATCATGCCAAGTCATAAATACTTTAGGATCAATGCACTTCTGGTGCATTACCACATATGATTCAATTGTTCTCATTTTTGTATAATACAATCCAGAACATAGAGCAGACAGTTTTTCTAATACGAGCTTTTGGCCCGATACTGTTTTAGTAATAAGAAGATGCTCTTTACTGCCTTCATTGGTCGTTTCAATATCGTAATCATTACGACGTATATCTTTGAAACTCAATAAATTTCTTCTGGATTGTGAAGAGAATAGAGCATCATCAATACAAAATTTGGTGCCATTAGGCAACACAATATAAGCTGTTCCGGAGCCCTCAATTAAATCCGATGAACCTGATATGGTATGGACATAGGCTTTACTTAGTGTTAGATTTTGAAAATATTTCTTTTCTTTGAGAATTGTGTGAGTTGTAGCACTGTCAGCCAGACATATATCTTTATCATTCAACTCAGAGATAAAAAACTCATCAATGTGATCCATGATTCTACAAAATATACAAAACTTTTATTACTGATAGAAAGAAAATACATTAATTGAGTGGAACCCTTCCATCTCCAATTAAGTGTTCAATACTACCATCAGTATGATTAAAGAAATCAGATACATCAAGATGAGTAACGTCTACATCTACTGAATCTAATAAATCATCTGATGGTTCTACTAAATTTGTTTCATGCACTTTATTCTTTCCTTTAATAGAAGCTTGATATAAATCAGTTAAGTGCCTGGCCGTTCGACAGGTACGTGACCAATGTCCAGTCATTCCACATCTATGGCACACATCTTCACTTTTCTTTGAAGAATTATTCTGAGGATTTTTACCCCTCTCTGAATTGTACCACTTCTGGTGATATGGTATATTATAATCCCTTTTAATGTTGTCATTCCTGGGACCAACATTTCTATAATTTCTCCTACCACGTCCATGCCTCCGATTTCTTCTAAAGGATGCACCATTCACTTCTGGGAATGATGCAAACCTATTACCATTCATTTCAGGGAATGATATTGAGCCAGTAGGGCGTGACTGGTGGATTTCTAATAAGAGCTCATTATTCTGCTCAGCTACTAGAAGACATGATATAAGTTCAGAATATTTCTTGAACTTTCTCTCTCGATACTGCTGCTGCAGGAGCACATTCGAGGCATGAAATGTAGTAAAAGTCTTCTCTAGCATATCTTCATCGGTGATTTTCTCACCGCATAATTTTAATACTGAACTTATTTTAAAAAGTACGGAATTATACTCACTAACACTTTTAAAATCTTGCAACCTCAGGTGCATCCATTGAGAACGAGCTCTTGGGAGGATGACAGTTTTCTGGTGTTCATACCTCTCCCTTAAATTGTTCCACAAAATATAGGGATCTTTTACTGTGAGATATTCAGTTTTCAATTCTTCATGAAGATGGTGGCGAAGGAAAATCATTGTTTTAGCACGTTCCTGCAGGGATGCTTGATTTCCTTCTTTAATAGTTTCTCCCAGGTTCATTGCATCAAGATGTATTTCAGCATCAAGTATCCAGGATAAATAATTTTTCCCAGATATATCAAGAGCAACAAATTTCAATTTTGTAAGATTTGCCATTTTCTACACATATAAATAATAAATATGTGTATCTCAGAAAATATATTTATAAATTCACATAGATAATCATCAATAAAATATATTAAAGATTTCAAATAATATATTGAAAAACTTACAGAGGAATAAGGCCACTAGCTTCAGAATTGGCAGAACCGTCGTGCTGATAACGTGTTATGAAACTTAAAGAAAGGAACTACTATTGCAAAAGAGAAATAAGAAATTTTCTCTGAAACTCTTAAGAACTGAAACTTTCTTTCTCTCTCTATTTTTTCTTATGAATTTCATTACAACTAAAACCCCTATTTATAGGCTTTGAAATTACTATGCAAGTTACTATGCAAGTTACTATGCAAGTTACTATGCAAGTCACTATGTGGAATTTAAAATAATAGTGGTGGGGTCATTCACATAATTTAGTAGTGGGACAGGGGCGGCTGATAAATTTCGTTCGTTCATTTCAATATATAAATTTTAAAGGAGACGTTGGAATCAGTAAGATTGTTTTTAGCATCAAAAGTAGCTCATGTTATTGAGCTGTTTTTTAATAATAAATATATTAAAATAAAATACAATAAAAAAATATAAAAAATATAATATAAAAAATAATAATAAAAAAATAATAATAAAAAAATAAAATGAAGATGAATTTTAAGGAGATTCGACCTTGAGCCGAACAGACTATCGGAAGCAGCGGTGGACGACACCGCTAATACCATTGAGATCGGCGGGCTCCGGCGAGTCCACCCCTGCGATGGCAATCCACGATAAAGTCCCGACGACCTTTAATTCAAAATGGATTCTAATCTAATGGTAGCGACAGTGTTGTCTAATGCCGCAGCTCTCAATGGTAGACTATTTTTAATGAGAGAGTCAATCCCAACTTTTTTCAAAATTTAAATGTTCAAATCTTGCAAAAAGTTTTCATTTAAAAAAAATGGACTTGACTTTAAAAAAAATATAAAAAAAAACTTACTTTCTTTTAAGAGTAGTGCTGGGGAATATGTAGCATTCAGCGTATTCTGCTCATATGAATAGTATTATGAACCGTTTATAATACTATTTATATAAGAGAAATCTGTTCAATATGCGTATTCTTCCTCATTTCTTTTCTTTTAATAGAAATAATATTATTATAAAAGGTGCGAATAACTTGTACATATAAGACTGGTAGAATATTTCTCTTTAAAAAAATTCCTCTAAAAATTTAAAAAATCCTGTTAATCTTATTCACAGGGAAATCTACTCACTAATCATAGGATTTCTAGAGTCTCAACTATCAGGATAACTCGCGTCAGTCACTGGCATGTCAATAGTCACGGTTCTTGTGGGAGTTCATCTAAATGCCAGGTGTTACATATATATGTGGATGACCATTATTCGTCATGACATGTCATCCCCCTTAATTTACGGTTATACAAACTTTGAAACATGATTGGTCTAACAGGTCATCCTTTAAAGTTAACTTGGCCTTGAAGCACTCGTAACGTGAAAGCAGAACCGACTTGAATTTCTTCTATATATGAGAGTAATATATTTGTACGGAAGATATAACTATTAAATGCTTTAAAAATAAAAAGTTTTAAATATTTTTTTTAATTTTTTTTAATTTTATAATATGTTATTAGTATGAGACTTTGTCAATTATGAAGATAGTGATATTGTACTTCAAATAAATTTTTTATTATATTATTTATAATCATGGAGAAGAATATAAAATATTATATTACTTATTATTATTTAATAAAATTATATTTTCATTCTCATAATTTTATAAATATGTTTCTTAATTACACATATTTATTTTATTATTTATATATATATAATATCATATCTTACAAAATTAAAATTCATTATTCTTGACATTTTTAGAAAAAAATATTTATTTTATATTCTTGATGCTGAGATCAATCTGAATGCAATGAATCTAGAAGATACAATAAAAGAAAGAAATCACGTGTTCCTATAGGATTGTACTAAGACAATGACTTTCTTTTACCACTATCTTTAAGAAAAGTTAAAAACTGAGTATCTCACAGTAAATTTTTTTTTTATTATGTTGAATAATTTAAGGGAGAGATATGAGCATCAAAAAACTGTAACTCTCCCAAAAGCTCGTTATGACTGGTTGTACTTGAGATTGCAGGATTTTAAGAGTGTTAATGACTATAACTCTGCATTTTTTAAAATCAGCTTAGTATTAAAATTATGCAGTAAGGAAACCACTGATGATGATATGTTAGAGAAGACATATACTACATTTCATACATTGAATGTGCTCCTACAATAGCAATATCGAAAGTAAAAGTTCAAAAAATATTCTAAACTTATATATTGTCTTTGTTGAACTCAAGGTTTCAAGATTCATATAAATCTACACATGGATTTTGATGATAACAAATGAATTCAAAGAATAAAGGAGTCTCAAACTCAAGTTGTCTACACAATACAATCAAGCATATCAAGGAATCAAGTATGAGCAAGAAGGGAACAAGTTCACATTAAAATCATAGAGTAATTTTGTAAATCTCTTAAAAATTCGAAATTAGAATTAAGGTTCAAAATAAATATTTTATCATAAAGTATTAAAATACATTGTCCACATGTGCATGAATATTTTGAAAATTAAATTTGAAAATTTTGAAAGATGATTGATTGTCATCTTTCACATGTACATGACATGATTAAAGGTTTGAATTTTGAAAATATTAAGATGATTGATTGTCATCTTTCACATGTGCATGATATGATTAAAGGTTTGAATTTTGAAAATATTAAGATGATTGATTGTCATCTTTCACATGTACATGTTTTATTTGAATATTTTTAAAAGTGGTGGATGTTTTTCTTGACTTATGCAAAATGTAGATGTCTTTATTTGAAAATTTTGAAAAATAAAGTGTGCTCATTTTGTCATATGCAAAAAGTAAAAGATTAGGTTTGAAATTTTTGAAAAATAAAGTGTGCTCCTTTTGTCACATGCAAAAAGTAAAAAGATTTGATTTGAAATTTTTGAAAAGTGAATGATGATGTCTTTGACATGTGAATTTTTTTAAATTTGAATATGAAATCTCATATACCTATAAATAGATCATTTGAGAGTTTCACATTCACAACACCAAGAGCATACAACATTCATTCAAAGTTTTCATTCTCTCTTCTCTAAACATTGAGCCTTAACCCTTATTCATTTTGAGAGATATAGTTTTGCGCTGTATTGTTTTTATTTCACTCATTGAGGAGTATTTTCTGATAGCCTACCCACTATCAATTCTTGTATCAGCAAAAGGGTGTGTATAACCCTTGTATGTGTAGAAGGTGTTCTACACGGGGAATAGTTAAATCACCAAGTATGAGATGATTGGAAGTGTAGAAGGTGTTCTACACGGGGAATAGTTAAATCACCAAGTGTGAGGTGATTGGAAGTGTAGAGGGTGTTTTACACGAATTCTTTGGAGCGGTGCTGCTCAAAGGTGTAATAGGTTTCTATCTCCACCTAAAGGAGATTGAATAGTGGATTTGGGAATTCTCAAGGGGTAGCTTGAGGCGATGACGTAGGCAGTGGAGCCGAATCTCGTTAACATCCTGAGTTTGCTTCTCTCTTACCTTTACTCTTTATATTTATTACTGTTTCATATTTTGTTTATATTTTATATTATATATTTGATTTATAATTGTTATTTTTTTTAAATACAACTCAATTCACCCCCCCTCTTGTGTTAGTATTGTTGTTTGATTCTACAAACAACAATACTAAATGAGATAATTATAAAAATATATCATATCACCAGAAGTAGTGCAATTCACATAGGGATAAAAACTTTCAAAATAATTTTTCAAAAAAATGTGAAGATGTATAGCATAAAAGTAGCATAATTGGACATTGGTCACGTACCTGTCGTACGGTCTAACACTTGATTAATTTATACCAAGTTTCTATAAAAGGGAAAACACAAAATGTTTGAAATAAATTTTGTTGAACCATCAAACGATTTATTATATATAGATGGAGAAAATATTGTTCATCTTAATATTTCTAATTTCTTCGAAGATCCTGATGGTAGAATTAATCATTTGACTGAAGATGGAAGTGTTTCATCTAATTAATGTATTTTCTTTATTTTATAATATAACATTTTAATATTTTGCGACATTTTAAAGTAATAGAAGTTTTATATATTTTGTAGAATCATGGGTCCTGCTAATGAATTTTTTGTCTTTGAGATGAATGATAGAAATATATGTTTGGCTAATAGTGCTACAACTCACGTGATTCTTAAAAATAAAAAATACTTTTAAAATATAACATTAAGTAAAATCTATGTTCATACTATATCAAGTTCATTAAATCTAATTGAGAGCTCCATAAAAGTTGATATTGTATAATCTAATAATACAAAACTTTGTCTTAATTATACTCTATTTTCTTCACTAAAATGATTTCGGGCTAGAAACTCGTATTAAAAAATATGTCTGCTCTTTCTTCTGAATTGTATTATATAGAAATGAAAACAATTGAAACATATATGGTAATGCACCATAAGTGCATTAACCCAAAATATTTATGACTTGGCATGATCGTCTTGGACTTTCGGAATCAATAATGATGAGATGAATCATTGATAATTCGTATGGGTATCACTTTAAAAATCAAAAGATTATTTTATCTAATAAATATCTGTGCTCTACTTGTTCTAAAGGTAAATTGATTATCAAACGATCTCTCTCAAAATTTGTTGTTGAGTTTCCATCATTTTTACAAAGGACTCACTCGAATATATGTGAATTTTTTCATCTATCAAGCGGACTATTTAAATACTTTATAATTTTAATCGATGCATCTAGTAGATGGTCACATGATTGTCTACTTTCTACTAGAAATATTACATTTGCTAAAGTTTTTGTCTAAATAATTAAACTACGAGCACAATTATCTGATTATCTAATTAAAATTATTCGATTAGATAATACAGACAAATTTTCATTTCAAGTTTTTTATAATTATTGCATGTCATTAGGAATAAATGTTGAACATTTTGTTGCCCATATACATAGTCAAAACGGTTTAGCTGAATCATTATTCAAAAGACTTCAGCTAATCATTATATATTTACTTATGAAATCAAAACTATATATTTCTTTCTGGGGACATATTATACTTCATATATCATCACTAATTCGAATTAGACCATATGTATATCACAAATATTCTCTATTACAACTTGCATTTGGTCAACAACTAAATATTTCTCATTTTCGTATTTTTGGATGTGTTGTATACGTTCCAATTATACCTTCACAACGTACAAAGATGGGTAATCAACATAGACTTGGGATATATGTTGGTTTTGATTCTCCATCTATTATTAGATATATTGAACTTCTTATAAGGACATGTTTAAAGCAAGTTTTGAGAATTATCATTTTAATGAATCTATTTTCTTACCATTGGGTAACGAAAAGTTGGTACTTAAAGCACGATAAGAAATTATTTGGAAAAATAAAATTTTGTCTCACTTTGATCCTCCTAAATGAATGTAAACTAAAAGTTTAGAAAATTATCTATTTGTAAAGTGTTGCAAATCAATTACTGGATGTATTTATTGACAATTATGGTGTGGTAAAATCACATATTTCTACTGTTAATGCTCCAGTAGAGATTGTAGTGTCTGAAAGATAAGTTGGCAAGATAACAATAAATGAGTCTAAGACATGCATAAAGCATGAACGACCTATTGATACAAAAAATAAAATTTTTTGAAAGAGAAAGATACAAAATAAATTTGGTGTTCCTGAAGAACCCATAATCACAATACAAGCTACAAACATAGTTCATGCTATTAAAGAGATTAATCTTATATTCCGAAATCTCTTAAAATAACCTCCTGAATAGATATTTCTTGAAATGTCTTCTCCTGAAAAGGAATAGGTACCGGAAAATGACGAGATCTCGATATATTTTATGAGTACTAGAAAAATTCTAGATAGAAATAAAACTATTGAAGACAATATATTTTCATATAAAATGGACTTTGATATTAACAAAAGTGATGAAGAAAGTAAGCCAAAAACTGTCAAAAAATATCGACGTAAAAATAATTGGCCAAAATGCCAATCAGCTATTGAGTCTAAATTATACACGCTAGCAAAGTCAGAGGTATTTGAACTTGTTGTTTAAACATCAAAAGATGTAATGTCTATTAGATATAAATGAGTATTTGTATGAAAACGTAATAAGAAAAATGAAATTATGCGATATGAAGTACGACTTGTCGTACAAAGTTTCATCTAGAAATCCAGGATTGATTATGAGGAAACTTCTCTCGTTATGGATGCAATTATATTCAGATTTTTGATTAGTTTAGTAGTTACAAAAGGATTGAATATATAGTTTATGGATGTGATCACTACATATTTATATGAATCACTGGATCATGACATATATATATATATATATGAAAATCCTTGAAAGATATAAAATACCTGAAGCATCTAATCCAAGTATATCCAAAAGTATGTACTTTATCAAGTTTTAAATATTTTTATATGTGTTAAAGTAATCCGAACGCATGTGGTATAATCGTCTTAACGAATATCTATTGAAAGAAGGATTTGAGAATAATCCTATATGCCCATGTGTTTTTATTAAAAAATCAAAATTCAGATTTGCCATTATTACTATTTATGTTGATAATTTAAATTTTGTTGAAACTCTTGAAGAAATCACAAAAATCTTTATATATTTAAAAAAATAAATTTAAAATGAAATATTTTGACAAAACGAAACTTTGTCTCGGCCTGCAGCTCGAACATTTATCAAATGGAACTCTTATTCATCAATCAATGTATACAAGAAAAGTTCTAAAATACTTTCATAAGGACAAAACTCATCATTAGGGGTGGCAATTTGTGACACGACACGTTAACACGAAACGAACACGACATGATAAAAGCGGGTTAGTGTTTAGCCTTAACGGGTTTCGGGTCAATTCGTGTCAATCCGTTAAGACACGATTTGATAACGGGTCATAACGGGTCAAACCCGTTATGACCCGTTAAGACCCGTTAAGATACGATAAGAAATTTGAATTTACTTTTATACCCTTGAGCTAAATTTCAAAAAATCATAATTTAAAATTAGTTTTATACTTTTAGACACTTTACTATCCTATTTAAATACTTATTAAAAAGTCATTAACAAGTTAACCCATTATTATTTAATATGTTTGGATTATAATTTTAATATTTTATAATATGTAGATCATATTTGTGTATTTATCATATTTTATAATGTACTACTTATTGAATTGTAATTTTAAAATTGTAATTTATAATTAATTTTTTATGGTTTATAACTATTATTTAAGTTTTAATATTTATATAAAATCAATTAAGTTAAACTCAAACGGGTCATTAACGGGTTTGCGGGTTGAAACGGGTCAAATCGTGTTGTATCGTGTCGTGTCATATCGTGTCATATAGTGTCAAAGGTTTTAACGGGTCTTAACGGGTCGTGTCGTGTCAACCCGTTATCTTAACGGGTCGAGTTAGGGTTGAAGTTTTTGACACGAAATCCTTAACGGGTCGTGTTCGTGTTGACCCTTTAAGTATTATGCACACGTTCTGACACGACACGAACACGACCCGTTAACACGTTTTGACATCCCTACTCATCATCTCAATACTCTAATGGTTGTTCAATCACTTGATGTGTAGAAAGATCTATTTTATCCTTGTGAAGACAATGAAGAAATCGTTAATCCTGAAGTACCATATATCAATACAATTGAAGTTTTGATGTGTCGGTACCCTAACTTACGCTTGGGATCGTACGCAAACCGTGATGTCGAGGATGAGCAACACAGGGAAGTTCACCCCTCGTCTTATCGTGTACTATGATTTTTTTTAATTTTATTTTTTACAGAAATAATGTTTTCACAGTGGAAAAAGGTTAACCTTTCTAAACGTACATCACATGGCTTAACAAATAATATCCCAAAATATTGCATTACTATTAACATAACATAAAGATCAATCTATAATTGTTCATTCTTCTAAAAAAATGGAAAACCAAAATATAAGCAATAAATACAAAAGCTACATAGAAGATCTCCTGCCATCTCTTCCTAAACCATAGGTTCTTTTTTAATCTCCTTGAAATTTGAGCCATAATGAAGATGGTCCAAATCTAAGGTCGGTCCCACCTCACAACTCATCCCAAATGATGACTCATACAGGTGACCCGTATGGAGGGAATCGTCTATGCCAAGAACCAAACAACACTCGATAGGGCGAAAGTCCCTCAAAACATAGTGGAGAGATAAAAATGGGTAAGATTTCAAGAGAAATTTCAGTAAATACATTTATATATTAACAAAAGTATTTCAAGCATACAATTAAATGAATAACAAACAATTAGCTATACTTTATGCATTATGAGACTCATGACTTTACTTTATGTACATGCTCATGCTCATGCCGTTTCTTTTTCAATTCATTTTTCTTTTCTTATTCACTTCATATGCTTGCTTGTAACATCAAAAAACAAAATGTTAGAACTTCTTTTCAAAATTCATCTTTTCACAAATACTTTTCATTTTTTTCTTATATTAGGCGCCACTTATCACATCATATATAGCTCAAAAGCCCATCTTTTCGTCATGACCTCTGTTGGATACCTCACGGTTCCCCTATGCACCGTGTGTTCCTGCTAGTTACGTATCACCCAGCGACCGTATCAAACTTAAGTAGCTATGTTTCGTGCCCTATTGCGCTCTTCATCACTCGGCGATTGACCACTCATCGAACGACTACAAACTTTTCTGTAGTGGGAAGGTAAAAGCCAACACCGTCCTGTATGCACCCACTAACTTTAGGTGCGACCACGCTCCGGACACCTTCTGGAGCCATACATGGTCTGCCGACAGTTCTTTGTTGACCTAAGGGTTTTCACTCGATTTTAGACACTCCTGAGTGGACAAAGAGTTCCACTGGGGCACTACTCCATCCTAGCTTTTGGGGTTCTTATAAAACTTTAATTATTTTCTTTTCTTTTAAAAACATATTTAAAACATGATTTTCGCGCTGTATGTATGAGACATGAGACTCATATCACTGAACATATGAAATGTGAAATGAACATAACACGTATTTTACGTCAAACTCTTTCACAATTTTTGTACCCCATAATTCTACTTCTTTCCTACCCAAAAACACTTATTGGACTTGTTACACACCTAGGGGTGCTCGGCCCCTTCCCGCTAGGGTTGGGCCAAGTAGTGATTCCTAGCTTTTTTCTTCTCCTATTCTTCTCCAAGCACTCTAATTTAATTTCAACTACTTAAATATATTTTTCTAACCCTAAAAACATAGCTTGGTCGAAACCCCATGTCTTTTAAGTTATTATTTTATTCACTCTTTTTTTTTTCCTTCCAAGATAGCTCACCCAATTATTTAGGTGAAAACTACCAATCATACTAGTATGATCTTTTAGTTCTTATACTTCTAATTTCTTCAAATATTTAAGTATTTAATCATAACATAAACACAATAATCGAATCAATAATTCAACCCAAACCCTTAAGTTCGAAATACATACATGCACAAACCCAACATTTTTCACCTCCAAGTCAAAATGTAACAAGTATATTTTCATCTTCAGTCATCATGTTGATCACACCACATTCTTCCTTTATATCAAATATTCAAATTCACAACATGAAATAATCTTTACTCTTAGTAAGATATTTAAACTTAGACATGAATTTTTACTAGTAAATAAATAACACTAAAGGTATCATTCAATATAATACTAGTTAACCTAAGATCATGCATGCATCTCCTTCACTCCACGTCACGTTGAGTAAACTAACTAAAATCATATATCATTTTAGATCCTCAACTTAGAAAAATATCATAACTTAAGTATGAATTTCTACTTAACTAAGCATGGTAATTTTTCTTTCTAAAGAGTTTCATTTTAGCATACATAAGCAAAGATTCAAACAATACAACTAAATTCATCCAAAAGTATACTAAAATTGCTAAGGGTAAGATAAGAATATACTTACCACACTCCTAGCTAGCTTAAATGAAAATCTGAAATCATATTAAACACTTCATTAGGTTAATCTAAGAGCATAGCATTTTTAAAGGAAACTCTACATGAGGACATAAATGTGGTGTGTGCGCTTCTCTAGATTTCTAGACTTAATCTTAACTTAAAAGATACTTAACTCTTCAAGAGCAACTCTTCAAAATATTTGTTCTAACTCCTCTAAACTTAGAACAATTTGATATTTAAAGGATTGAATAAAGTGAAACAAAAGAAGATTGAGAGAGAAATGGAGTTGGCCGAGAGGTAGAGAGAATGAGAGAGCTTGTGAGAGTGTGAGATGACCAAGTGAGGTCTGAGTCTTCTCAAGGTCATTCGGCCATACCCCTTTTCCTAAGATTCAAGGACACTCCACCATATCTTTGGATTGAAAGACACATGATTAGACAATGATGGTTACATGAGAAAAGAAAGCTAATGATGAAAGTATGAGGAAGTGAGAAACTAGTTTGTGTTTCCTTAGGGTAGCCGAATTCTTCATGGGAGATGGATTAAAATGGCAAGGTCCCATCTCATCCCAAGGATATTCTTAAGATCTAACATCACATCAAGGACATTGCTCTAGAAGATTTTCTCATTTTAGAATGAAATCCTCAAAGAGTAACAAGACCTAAGGCATTCGGTTTCGTTGCCTTCCTAGTTGTCTCCACCAAAATTCCTTTCCCTCTTGTCTCATTCTCTTGTCATTTCAATCCTATTACACATTCATCTAATCACTCTCATGTCAATCTACAAGATCCTAATATCATGCTTTTAGGAAAGTGAACATGCATGGTTCGGCCATGCCTTTCTTTGGTTTCTCCGAAACCTCACATCTTCCTCCCTTAGTTTCCTTCCTTTACAAGCAACCCTTAATCATTTCTTTATATCACCATACCTTCTTACACATTGTACTACATCCTCTTACACATGTCTAAAGTGTCACCTCAACTAAATTTGAAAATGCTCTAACAAAATCTCCAAGGTAGCTCACGGCATGCTTCACCCGAACCCCTTGGCTTTTTTTTTTCTCTTTCTCATGACACTTCTCCTCACTTGTTAATTATCTTGTCACCTATTTCTTACATAATCTTATATGTGATAATTGACTTGGATTGTGAAATATCACATGGAAAATACCCCTTAGGGGTTTCGACTACATGCCCAACCGAATCCCTTCCTTCTCTTCTCTTCCACTTCCTATTTCAGTCTATAAGTGTCACTTATCTAAATATGACATATACTAGATAGACTAAAATAGACAATATCTTTATTTTTTCCAAAATATTCCAATGATGGAAAAATCTCATCATGAGATTTTATAACCTATCCTACCATCCACCCACTAGTTAAATTCTTACCTATTAGTAATTTTCCATTTTCACCCACTAGTTTTAGGTGACTTACTAGAGTTTCTCTATGGGTGACAAATGTCTCATGTGTGGGTTTGGTGAGTCATAGGTCAATCTCGTGGGCTTGTGGGCTTATTATCCTAGAATTAAATCTTAAGCCCAATGACTCACTTTAGACTTTCAAGGCTCAAATCTTAAACCCATGCCTTCATCCTCACCTCTCAATATTATTAATTAAATTAATTAATCACTTGATCAAAATAATTACTTAGTTAAAATAATATGAAATGAAAATCTCGAGTCGTCACATGATGTATCTTGTGAATTGCACTCGGCTTGATATTGTATTTTTAGTTAATTTACTTGCAAGATATAATTTTGCACCAACTCAAAGGTATTAGAATTATATTAAATATGTCCTTCATTATTTTCAAGGTACAGTTGATATATGATTATTTTATCAATGTGGATCAAGTTTTTCAGTTGGTTGGATACGCAGATGCAGGTTATCTTTCAGATCCATACAGAAGTAGACCTTAAACTAAATACGTGTTTACTTATAGAGATTCTGCTATATCATGGAGATCTGTCAAGCAATCACTATTTGCCACATTTTCAAATCACTCATAGATAATTGCAATTAATAAAGCAAGTCGATAATGCATTTAGCTAACATCAGTGATTCAACATATTCAAAAAAAGTATGATCTTCTCATGATCAATGATTACCCAACAATTTTATACGAATATAATTTTGTTTGTATCACTTAAATCACATGAGAATATATAAAGGTGACATAACCAAACATATCTCACTTAAATTTTTTTATACTCATGAACTTAAGAAGAAATATGAAATTAGTGTCAAGCAGATACGATCAAGTGATAATCTGACAAGTTTATTCATGAAATTATTACCAACTGCGACATTCAAAAAACATATGCAAAACATAGGAATGCGAAGACTTAAAAATCTATTGTCATACACTTTTTAGAGTGAGTAAATGTCTTGAAAACTTGTGTTGATTGTACTCTTTTTCTTTCGCTAAGATTTTGTCTCATTAGATTTTCCTTGGTAAGGTTCTAATGAGACAATTCTAAAACACTTAACGATACACATGAATACTATACTCTTTTTCTTTCGTAATTGATTTTTATTCTTATTAGATTTTTTTTTGATAAGATTTTAATGAAACATATTATTTATAAGTGATCATTCAAAAAAAATGTTATATATATATATGTGTATGTGTGTGTATGTAGATGATCATTATTGATCAAGACATATCATTCCTCTTAATTTACGACCATACAAACTTTAAAACATGATTGGTCTACACATATCATCCTTTAAAGTTAACTTAGGCTTTAAAAAAAGAAGTTAACTCGGGCTTGAAGCACTTATAATGTTATGCAAAATCGACTTGAATTTCTTATATATATATAATTTTTATAATTTCTTATTATTCATATAACTTTTACACATTTTATTTTATTTTTTATTAAATATTTGATATATAAATAATAAAAAAAAAACTAAATTAATTTAAAAAGAAGAAATTCAAAGTTAAAAAATTAAAAAATTTTAAAAATTAAAAAATTTTAAAAATTAAAAAATAATAATATATAGAAATTGTGGAGGTTGTATAGAATTTTCTATATATATATATATGAGAATAATATATTTATACTAAAGATAAAACAATTGAGTACTTGACAAATAAAAATAAAAGGAGTTTCAAATATTCTCTTACAATTTTTTTTTTTCCAGTTTTATAACACCAGGGCAGTTTTAGTAAAATTCTTGGCTAGGAATCATCATCTCTCTCTCCGTCTCTTGGGCAAACGAAGAAAACCAAAACAAAAATAAAAAATATCTCATTGACTTCCAAATCCAAACAAGTCCGACGCCCAGAACAAGCATCTGATCGAGAAGTGCAACACACAATGTCTGAATGAAGGTCCGTCTCTGTCTCTTAACTTTTCGTTTCTTCAAATATGGGGTTTATATATATGTTTGCGTTTACGTGTGTATGAGTAGTCTTATGTAGAGGGCGTATGTTGGATCAGGATAGGAAGATCTGATTGGATAACTTGAGACCCATAAGTGTTTTGGGATTGAAATTTGTAATTGTGGCTTCATTTAGGAATTTCGGGAGTTTTCCATGATCACGAAGTTGAATTGTCCAATTCAGATGTACAACTTCTAGATCTTGCTTATGCTTGATAATTACCATTTTGCTTTCTCGTTTGATTTCATTCTTGGGTTCTTGGCAGTTACGAATACTATTATGAGACATGCGTCTCGCAAAGTTTATTTCCTCATCTCTGTTTATGTGTGTATGCAGTATCATAGGTAACAATTTGAGGATGCTAATAACTGAAAGAACTTTTTTACAGTACAATCTCCACTTCGGGTGGGAGTAACCTCATACAAACATTCCAAACACAACTTGCATTACAGTACAATCTGGATGCAGTTAACAACACTACAGTAGCATAATGTAACTTGCTTAAACCTTTAAAACAGAAAATTATTAGGTACTCCTGAAGTATAGATGGCGTCGGACTCTCGACCTATCATAAACTGCTATGCCTTTAAAATTGTTTACATAAGTACTAATTTCTAGTGATATGACATATTGTGATATGATGAAGTACATGTCCTTTGACCATATAAAAATTAGTCCCTGCACACATAGTAACTACAAAATGCACTACTCATCCATAACTGCATATCTTTTAGCCACCTCATATTACATGTACCGTGTAATTCCCCATTGCCCAGTCCCACCTCACAAGTTTTTTTCTCGTCTTTGCCCCATTTTGGTCACTGCACTTTTTGGTCTTCTTATTCATTGGAACCTATCATTCACCTCCTGATTAGGAACTGCGTGTCCTTGTACCCAAAGTTCAAGTTTGAAAAACTGCTGTCTAAGGCAACCAATCTCTTCCCAAGTGCTTGCTCTGCATTGATTGTTTTCTTTTTTCTTCAATTTGAATAATGTGTTCACCCGATGAGTTGAACTACAGTCAATTAGAAAAATCTGAGAGAATCAGCATTTATGGCCACAGGCTCAGAGGTAAATTTCTCTCTGCAGTTAAAACACCATCTGTATTTGTTTCCAATCAGGGAATCTCCTTACTTAGCTCACTCACATCAGCCTCCAAGCTTTGTCAATTTGCTTCTTGTTAGTTTTCATGCTCCAATATTGATAGGTCTCATTAGAAATTTTTTTACGCCAGATAATCTCTACTTTGAGTGGGAGTAATTTTATATAAAACTCAAATCACAACCTAAAATGACCACAACCACATTACCTATTGATACACTGTATGAAACGAGATCAACAACATGTAAGGCACTAAAAACTACCACTTGCACTCAAGCTAACACCACTTATCCATTCTGCATATTTCTTAGCCACTTACACTATATGAACCACCTAGCTCCCTGTTGCCCACGATCATTCACACATCTGCTCACTTTTGCACAATTTTGGTCACCGTGTTCATCAGAACATGGTACAGTATTTATGTTATTGCACGATTTGTAATCCACCTTTGTAGGATTTGTTGGATTTTCTGTTTTGATTTGTTGAATGTTTAATTCTCGAAGAGTATAACTTATTTAATTCAGATTTGGGCATTGAGCTACTGTTGGTCTTTTTTTTCCCCAACTACAATTCTTATTTTCAAGCTGAAAATTTTGTGGATGTTTGAATCACTAGCAACTTTTTTTTAATCTTCTTCATGCTTGTTATTTCCTCGCTTAGATGTCTGGAGCTATGTACCATACCTTTTTGTTCTGTATCCCCTGGTCTTCTGTTTTGCCCTTATCTTTGTGCATCAACCTTATTTGTTGTTGGAGATTTCTATTTTATTTATACCCTTATATCTCACACTTAGCCACAGATATTAGTTGCTACTGTTCCTTTTTTTTCTTTTTCTTTTCAATCCACAACATCACCTTCCATCCCATTACTGAGAGGGGCAGCTAATTGGCCCTATTGAGGCAAATATATGTTAAGTGGGCTTGACTAGGTTCTAGCATTATTATTTTCTCAATTGAAAGTCTTAATTTATTCTGTAGGTTATACTTTTTTATTTTGTATCCTTTCATCTTCTTTTGCCCTCATCTCTGTATGGCAACCTCTCTGAAATTGTTATATTATTTTTATGGGCTTATATCTTTCAGTCATAGCTACTATTCCTCTTATTTTGCTTTTTCTTTGAGACAACCTCAGCCTCCATCCCATTATTGAAAAAAAAAAGGAGGGGGAGGCTTTTGAGCTATAGCTAGATGCTTTAGGAATCCTACTTGCAGATAATTTTTTCAATAAAGATTGTTTATTAGACTTAGAGATTTGATACAGCTCAAGTGTTTATTTAAGTAAAAGAATGAGTGTTTAGTTGTCTGTTGAAACTTGATTACGTAAAAGGTGCGTTAGTATCATATATATTTTTACTAATTTCATTTCGCGATCTATGCATTTTCATATGAAAGTTGATGTGATATATACTTTGTCATTGGCTGCATATTTATTTGGCTCTTTTTTGTGAACAGCTATTTGATTTTTGTTCATCTCCGATATGATCGGTAATATGTAATTAATTGCAAAAGAAGTGGTAATTTGTGGGCGATGTGACCCTTTGATAGATTATGGCCATACTGCAAAAGAAATGTTTGTTTAGCGTGTAAAATATAATATTCCCTCAAGTGGATTTTTTATATTCTGCACTGCAAACTGCAGAACAAACAATTCTAGTCTATTTCTAGGCTAGGTGTTTATTGCAATCTTCTTTGTGGCCATTTTTCCACCCACGAAAAGTTATATTTGTTGCCTTCTCTGCATCGGCTGGTTTTTGGGCTTTGTTTGCCAATAGAAGTTATGAAAACAAGAAGTTATGAAAACAAACTAATTCTCACAATGCCTGTCATTATCTACTTGGACTTTTCTTCTCTCTTTAATGTTATCATGAATGAATATCTTTATGTCCAATTATTATAATACATGAATCTTGCGTTTTATATTGACTCCATATTCTTGTTTTCATGTAGAAACTTGGACACATTAAAAATCTATAAAAGAATTTTGAGAAGCTGCTGAGATGGAAGACGGTTACTCTATTGCGAGGAGATGGGAGGACTTGGACACTGATGTTTTGGTGAAGATTTTCCAGTCCTTCAACATCTTTGAGCTAACTTCAGGCATTGCTCATGTCTGCAGTGCATGGCGTATGGCTTGCTGCGATCCTCTGCTTTGGAAAACACTTGATTTATCAATGTTGAAATCCAATTTCATAATAATCCTATTAGATCCATATGTTTATGTCGATAGCCGTTCTGATAGGATACTAACTCGTCTGTTGAAGATTTCTTTGAGTCTCAGCAAGGGAAACATAACAACCTTGATTTTCCATTTCAACCTATACGTGAGCGATGATCAGTTGACTTACACTGCTGAAAGGTAATTCCAGTAATATTGATGTTTTGGAATCGGAATATTTAAACCCTCCTCAAGGTTTCTTTAAAAAGGCATGTTTGATGAAATGAAATTGATTCCAACTTCAAACATTATACATCATGCTTTAGTTAAGAGGAGTCACTGAAAGAACAGGTTCAAAATCACAATCAATTCTTTTTCAAATCTTGATGTACCCACACGAGCTCTTCCTGCATGCCATAAATGACCTACAAATAGGAAGAATCCTTGAACAAAAGGCCACTGTAGATGTATTGGGATATATATGTATATATATATATATTTTAGTTATGAATAAGATGTCTGATTTGCTGACCATGCTTTTTATTGTCATGATGGATGGAATATTGACTGTATAGCGATAGTTCCATTGTGGCTAGCTACATATTATAAAATGTTTTCATCTGTTTATATCAATAACTAGTGTTGAATTGAAAAGTAACCACTACCTTTATTGCAGGTGTCCAAGGCTCAGACGGCTTGTTCTGCCAGCTTGGAACAGAATAAAAAAAACTGGAATATGCAAGGCCATTGGCACATGGAAAGATCTTGAATCCCTGACAATGCCTAAGATAGCAAATCCCCCATACCTCATGGAGGAAATTTCCAAGAACTGCAAGAACTTTAATAAACTGAAGATTATGGGCCCTTTTGATGTTTTATTTGCTTCTACACTAGCTGCATTTCTTCCAAAATTGAAGGTCTTAAGTCTCCGATGCTCGGTTGTATATAAAGATGCTCTAATAATAATTTTGGATGGTTTGCAACACCTAGAGGTGCTTAACATATCGCATTGCCTTCTGATAGAAGTCCTTCCACCTCCTGCATCTAAAAGAGTTGTTAGAGAAATTGATGAATCTATCCGCAGAAGGGCTTCTCAGTTACGTGAATTTTTAACATGCATGAAAGATTCATGCATAATGTGCCAGCGAACGAAAGATGATGAGGGACTCATGAGGTGGTACAAGTATGAGGAAGGGCTTTGGAAAGCAGATGAGGTGAGCTCTCTTGCTCTTTGATTAGAGCGAATCATAGTTGATTGTCCCACAAATTCTCAAGGGTAGCGTATGACCCTCTCCTTCAGTGATTGTAATGCATTTTATGCTAGAAACAGAATAAAATGTCACTGAATTAATGCAAATGAAAGCTGACATTGTGGTCTTGTGTTATTAAAGCTCCAGGTCTGTGGATTAGGGTGGTGGGAGAGTTGGTTTTGGGGTTTTGATACACAATCTGCTTGTTTTGGGAAGAGGGTATTATCAGTGTATATATATATGCTGAGTTAGTCTTAGAATGTGATTCTCAATTTTGGTCACCCACACCCAGCAATTATGAAGAAGTGGTGAATTACTGGCCTTCTTGTCTCTGGAAGGATTCAAGGTAGCAGTGATGTTCTGCATTTGCTTGCTTGTTTTTCCAGCGTGCATTTTTTGTTTACATATGCCAATCATGACCTCCTATTTTGAATTATATCAAAGAAGATTCATAAAGAATGGATTGGTCCCTTCAAACTTTTCGTGATTGTTACAGATTGTGAGAGATGAATATAATATCGGTAAGGGTAGTACGAGAAAGCAAAGTTGGTTATACATGTATTCACACAAAAACACACACACACACACACACATATATATATGTATGTATATGTATGTATGCTTGGACTATGATGAGAACGCCCTTTTTTTGAGATTATACACACACACACACACTCACACTCAACATTATAATATTTTTTAGATTTTTATATAAATTATAATAAATAATTACAGAAAGAAAACCGCTTTATACAAATTGTCACAAAAGATGTGTGAGTACTAAATATGCCCCTCATCATGTGAGAATGCCCCGTATGCTTTGCGTTGCCAGTTTTGCTTTGTCCAATCCCTGTACTCCTTGTACCCATAATATAATTATACCTTAAGGCTTCTATAGGAAGTTTTAAATTCTAAAATAATTTTAATAATGTTTTATTTAATTTTTATATCAATTCAATTTATTATTCAAACCTCAGCGATACATCTTAATAAATTGTGCTAGTGCAGCAGCGCTTGCGGTGGTCAAATCTTCTTGGTAGGTGCGCCCAAAGCTTATGTCATTGATGATCCTGTCCAACCTTCCAGTCTATTATCGCTGCCTTCATAATAAGGCTAAAACTTTAATCAACCTTTATATATATTTTTTTAAAGAAAAAGTATGGAGAGTGAGAGATAGGTTTCTGGGGTCGTGGATGTTATGAACTATCACAGGCTACAGCTGCCTAATCTGACCGATGTTTTTAGGATTATTGAACTGTCGATTAGATTTAAATTGTAGAAACCTTGATAAATAATTGCATTACAACAATATATTCAAGTTTTCTTCACAAACATAAAGAGTTTTGAAAGTCATGGGGTTTGATTTAAGTTGTTGAAGCATTTCTTTTTCTAAAATGATCTCTGAAATTAGTGCCATACTGCATTAGAAAAATAGTAGTTTAACATGTTGAAAATGTCATGTAAAATGACTTCTTTGGCATGGTGTGCTGCGGCTTAAATAATGGCTTCATTGGCTTGGGTAAGATAATTAAAAAGTTCACACAACAAATTTGGATCTTCATGGGAAGCCGAGTTGCCACAATGGAAAACACTTCTCCTACATATAAAATTTATTGATAATGTGTTTTTTATTTTATTTTATTTTATTTTAATTTAATGGTTAAGGAAATATTTTTAATAAATTTTAAATTTTTTTTCTATTTTTTAAATATATTTCTAGTGTTTAAAAAAATATTTTAAAAAGCCAAAAAAAAAAAAAAAAATACCCTTGATTATGTGGGTGTAGCATCACCTAACACAATCATCAAAGTTCATTTACTACCCTGACTCACACTATTCCTGTACCAAAACATGCAGAAAAATCAACGCTTTGAATAATAAGCGATGCTATTCAGCTTGCTGTTTCTGCCGGCTGAGTTGTACCGTTAGGTCAAATTTATTTATTTATTATTTATTTTTATTATCTTAAAATATTTAAATAATTATTTAAAATGAGTGAACAAATAAAAATATTTAAAAATTAAATAAATACATAAGTGATCAAAATGAATACACAAAATAGCATTTCTCTAGATTAGTCTTATTTAAATTTAGAGTTGAGACGAGATGAGATGAATTATGAATAGTAATAAAATAAATGATTGAAATAAATTAAAATTTAAAATAAATAATTAAAATAAGTTATAAATATAAAATAAGTTATAAATAATAAAACTGAGCTTACTAAATAACTGAGTTTTCTATACATTGCAAAACTGGTCCTCATGCCAGTATCTTTTGAATTTGGACAAATGGCAACACTTTAATTAAAACTAAGCGAAAGGAAGGACCCATGGATTAAAATTAAAAATTAAAAACAAAATGAAAAAGAGGAAAGGTCTGTAGCGATTCACAGATTTATATTTTAGAAAAATATTATTTATATGAAAAAATCATATAATTATTTTGAAAAAATAAACAAAAATATACCTCACATAAAAAAAAATTAATAATGAATTCTTTTTTTTTAAAAATAATTTTGCTACGTTTACCATATCTAATATTATTGTATTTTCTAACACTGTAATTTTATTATTGCAAGAAAGCTGGAGGAAGATCTTCAGTACCTGTTTGTTCCTGCCACTGCCACGTTTGACATATTTGCCTACCATCCCCACCGACCTCTCCGATCCTCATCAGAACCCCCCAACTACTCTTCCTTTGGTTTTGTCGACAGAGTTATTAAACTGCAACTTCACAAATCCTGTCATTAGTGTCACACGTTTGTATTGTCAAGAAAGAGACATAGATTATTGTCATGATCAACATATTTCTTATATTATTTTACAATATAGCTTGATACGTCCTTACATACTCGCAATTTTTTTTTTTTAATTTTATTTCCACCCATCTTTTTATCTCCGAAAGAAACATGGACCCCATGTAGAAAGTAAGTGAGAAGTTTTACAGCAGAACCCCCAAAGACTTAAGAATTTTTCTTCGACCCCAAAACTAGGACTTTTTATAATTTTATACCAACTAGACTCTAGTTTGTTGTGAATCTTCTTATCTCCAAAAATAGACAAAAGAAAACATGCAAGTGAGAAATTTTATAGAGGTAAAATGATAATTATTTAAAATAAATATGAGATTCATATAAAAAAATTAATTTTTTATTAGTAAACTTTATTCTATTTTAAAATAATTATATGATGCTTATTTATAATATGATTATACGTAATATTATTCTTTACTTTTTATTATTCTTTAATTTTTTATTATTATTTACAAAATATTTGAGATAATCTTACTATATACTTTTTTTTTTATATAAAAGAATAAGGAATTTTGAATCCAGATGATTTATTTAAAAAAGTGGGTCATATGTGCCCTTCGTGAGATAATCTTATTATTTAAATGCAACTATTTTTTTTTTCTTTGAAATTGATTTCGTTTGTTAAGATATGAGAATTGAATAAAATATTATTAAAATATATTTTATAATATTTATTTTAAAATTAAAGAAATAAATTTTTTATTTTATTTTATATGAAAATTCATGTAATAATTAAATCAAATTTTGAATTGATTTGAATAATAAGATGAGATAAAATAAATTTAAATAAAAATTAAAAGTTGATGTTTTTTTTTTAATATTATGATTATCTGATATTTAAAAAAGTTAAATATTTATTATATTTAATATAATAATTTATAATAATTATAATGATAAATAAATTAAAATAAATTGAGATAATTTTGCTATCAAACAAGCACGAAATAAATTAATCGAAAACTACGACGCCTTTGGACCCCAAAACTCGCGCATTTTATAATCTTAGAGCAGTTCTAGAGAGACCTGGCCTATATAAAAGATTTTTTTTTAGCTTTTTTTTAATCTATTTTTTTAATATTTTTATAATTTAAAAAAATTAAAAATTCATTATAAGATATATCTTTAATCATTTAAAAAAATGAAAAAATAAAATAAAATATCTAAGATATATCTTTAATATTTTTTAAAATAAAAAATATATATAAAACCACAGTCGGGATTCCCGACTGGCAATCCCCGTCTGTGGCTCTAGAATTATTCATAATCTTATATAACGTACGCATTGTCCCTTCATCCTCTCCCGTGGTCTCTCTCATCCGCTGAAAATCAACCCAAAACCATAATGGCTCTGGAACTGTGGGAGACACTGAAGGAGGCGATCCCAGTCTACACGGGTCTCTCGCCGTCGACCTTCTTTACGGTTACCGCTCTTTTTTTCGCTGTATACTACGTGATATCGGGTCTGTTTGGGTCTTCCGACAATCATCCGAGGCCTAGGGAGTACGAGCAGCCTTCGCCTCCGCCGCCTCCGTTGCAGCTCGGAGAGATCTCCGAGGATGAGCTCAAACAGTACGATGGATCCGACCCCCAGAAGGCTTTGCTCATGGCCATCAAGGGCCAGATCTACGATGTGTCGCAGAGCAGGTAAAGTTAGCATCTGGGTTTGTAGTATGAATATGTAATCAAATCGGTTAGAATGATAGGATCTTTGGGATTCTTGGGTATGTGAAAATTGTGGAACTTTCTTTGTGTTGGAGTGGGGTTGTGTTGGGTTTTCTTTTGGGTCATAAAAAGGGCCTTTTTTTTTTGGGCAAGCATGTAAAAAGGTCATGTTGTTAGCTCTCTTTCTCTCCATCTCTCATACACGTAGATGTACACACGCACATAAACGGAGATTTTATTTTTGGGTTTGCTTTTTAGTATGTCTTTGATTCTCCATGAATACTGACATTTACGTGTAGAAAAAGTATACTTATTTCCAGGAACGTAGTCTCAGCTAGTTGTTGAATTGTTACCGCTAGGTTCTTATGAAGTCAGACGGGCTTGTTAAATAAATTTTATTTGGTTTTTCTTTGTGCTTTATGATCAATCGGATCTATGATTCGACTTGGTGGTGCGGTAATTTGGTTGTCTAAAAAAAATAACAGAATTTAAAAACAGATTTTCCCTATTAATGTTTGCAATTAGCTTGCCATTACTTTCCATATTTTTGTATTTTCTTTTCCATTACAGAATTTCTTGTAGATTTGGATTAACATCGTGCTAGCCAATGACATAAACAATATGTCTGCTGTATTCACAGAAACGTGGTTCATAGTTTGATACAGCAAACTACATGAGAGAAGAATCTGTAGTCAATAATGATGAACCTCGTAGCTCAAATTGGAGTGGCACTGCCTCGAGGCAGGGAGGGGGTTGGCATGTTGCCTTATTGGTTTCCCAAATTTTTTTTCACAAACCCTTTCTGCCTTTTCTACATTCTAGGTTATAGATCCACTTTGGCAAATTATCTGAGTTTATTGTGAAAACTTAACACCATGACCTACTACCAAACATCACCAGGGTTTATGCTGTTAATAATGTAAAGGAACTGCTTGTTTTTGTTGATTGTATGTGAGGACATTGCATGCTTATAATTTTCTGTATTGGGATACTCCTTCCCGAGAGCTTGTGCAACCCCGGGATTAGTAGAGACGCTATTCCGGACACCTACTGCCAATTCAAAAAAAAAAAAATGTATCGGGATACAAATAGTGTTCTGGGACTACTGTTTTATAAAGGAAATTTTGGGAATTATCTTTTGTGTTTCTTGTCAAATTCAATTATTTAGGGATGCTTTTTAACTTGATCACCTCGATCGATCTTCCTGGCAGGATGTTTTATGGACCAGGTGGACCTTATGCATTGTTTGCTGGAAAGGATGCTAGCAGAGCTCTTGCAAAAATGTCTTTTGAAGAGAAAGATCTGACGGGAGATATATCCGGTCTAGGTCCATTTGAACGCGATGCTTTGCAGGACTGGGAATACAAGTTTATGAGCAAGTATGCTAAGGTTGGAACCGTCAAGTCTGTTCAAGTGACTGATGGGTCACCGAACGGTGAACATGCAGAATCAACTGATCGTGATGTTGCCAAGCCTGCTGAAAATGGTCCATCAGAAAGTTCAGCTGTTATTACTGAGGAAACTCCTGCTGAGGCTGATGCTGATGCTGCAAAAGAGTAATGGTTGGGTAATTCAATGGCCACTATTGCAAAACTTAGTTAACCATTTCTAATGGAGAATCTGAAGAAGAGTAATATGTGGTGCTAGTATTTCACGAAACCTTGTTTGACTCAAGTTTAAGATTGCAGTCTAGAATATACATATCTTAAGAACGGACTTGTTTGAAGTCTGGATTGTCAAATAATGTATGGATTATGCTAATCCCTAGGGATTCAAAGCTGCAACTTATCCTATCACCTTCAGTCAATTTTCTTTGATAGAGGATTGTGTTATAATGTTAGTGATAAATTATATATATGGAGTTGCCTTATCACTTATACATGCAATTACATTTGTAGCTTTCGCACCCTTTAGAAGTTACCAGGATTGTTGTGGCACACTGGCAGTGTTTAGCATATCTGAAAGTTTTCAAGTATTCTTTATATTGATATTGTAAAAACGCAGGAAAAATATTTCCGCCAAAATCGTCACAATAATCATAAGTTCCGGTTGTGAACTACAAATTGTTATTTGGATTAGGCTAGGTCGAATGGAAGAACATCTCCATTCTCCAGTTGGTCCCCAGGGACGTAGATCTAACTCATCTGAGCGTTTATTAATAGGGAAGTAATTTAATTTAATTTAAGCCTTTGTTTGTTTGTTATGGTTGGAAATGTTTATTAAGCTTTTCGTGTGTTTGGTAAGGGTGAAAAGTTGCTTGTCGAACACGAAAGTCCCGTCCATTAAATATAATTAAATTTTGATTCCAAATGGTTTTGGCATTCCTACCATTCTAGCAGCAGGGATAGGGATATATGGTCAAGGACCTCACTTCCAGGATTGAGCACTCGAAAATCACGCCCGGAAAGGCTGTATCTGTACGTAGGCAAAAGGTCGTTTTCTCAATCTGCTAGTCAATATTGAAAAATTATGTATAATAGAGGTTACTAATCGATGCTTTGTCTTCCAATTAGGCCTCTTCATTCGAATTAGCTTTTACTGGGCTTGATTTTAAAATTTTATTTATTTATTAATAATTTTATTTAAGAAATTTAAAAAAATTCCAAATTCAAAATTCAAAATTTTAAATCTAGAACTGGTCTATCTTTCAATTAAGCCGGCTTATTCAAATTGGCTTTTACTTGGCCTACTTTTATAATTTTAATTATTGTTTAATAATTTTATTAATTTTACTTAAAAAGTTTAAAAGAATTTTGGATTGGAATCCGAATTTTTAAATTTATAACTTGAATGAATACCTTTACTACCGATTTTCTTATCCAATGGATTTTCTAAACATGGAAATTCTTTTCGAATCACTCTTCTTTCTTTGATGTGGTGAATCCTTCTTTTTCGGCCAAAGAAAATCCACCCGAAAATTCTGTTTGTATCTATCTATTCATAGCTTTAAGATCTCAAATGGCCTGTATACTTTTTACTTCATAATTCTTGAGTTAGCAATATCTTGCAACTTGTAAAAATATTTTTATTAGATTGTCTAAAATTAATTTTTAAAACTTACAAGTTTTACATATTTATCAAGAAATTTTAGTTATATTTAATCAATTATGGAGAGATAAAAGTAGAAAAAATGAAACAAATGTATTTTTTGTGAATAATAAAACTAAAATATGTCTATCCACAATTGATTAAATTTAATTTTTGTTGGACAAAATTTTAACTTTATTATTTACAAAAATACTTTTATTTATTTTTCTCACTTTTATCTCTCCATAATTGATCAAATATAACTAATTTTTTTTTATAAATGTGTCAAACTTGTACTTTTTAAAAAATAACTTTAGACAATCTAATAAAAATATTCTAAAAAAATAGATAAAATGAATACTTGTTTTGATTTTCTCCGGACAATCATTGATTTGGACACTTAATCAATTAATCAACTCAATTGCTTTGAAAATATGTTTAAATATGGAGATCAACTACCAATTTCAAAACTATAGATTAGTTTGGATTGGAAAGTGAGTTGAACTCATCTTCATTTTATCATTATATTTTTTCAATTTTTCATACAAAATATAAAATACATATCCTAATATACTTTTTTTAAATTTCAATACATCATTTTCAAATTTTAATTCAAATTTTTTAAATTTTAAAACAATAATAATATGAAAAAATAAACTAAACTCATCTCAATTCATCTCATTTTCCAATTCAAACGGAGCTTATGACGTCTCTATTTCCCCAGCTCTATACGTCTCTTCTTGCTTTTTTCCTGCAAAAGAACGTGGTTAGAACTTAGAACAGCCAACATGAGAGTTTTGCAACTGTGGATGGTACTCAAATTTTTTATAATATGTTAAAATGATCTACATTCCATGGTCCTTATGGGTTCAGCATGTCTCCTGATTTTATTAAAGGAACTTGACAGGCGTGTTTTGAATTGACTTTGAAAATAAAACCATTTTAACATCAATTCTCAATATACATTATATTCTATAACCATGAATTAGGTTTGTATAGGAATTTCTGTCTCGTTGTAATGCCTGGACACTTGATCATATTCAAATGAGAGACTCAATATATTTATTTGGGTCATCTTCTCCATCATAAAGTTGTCTGCTGATTCCATTATATGTAATATATACATTCGAAGAGCTTATTCTCTCTTCTTTTAACTCTTTCCAGGCCATTGATCTCTTTTTCCATCATTTTTGAGACATGGGAGTTGGCAGGTTTTCCTTTGTAGCCGTGATCCTCGTTATTCTTCTAGCAGCATTAGCACATCCTTCATGTTGCCTGAAAATCAACAAGGCACTTGATGAAGAAACAGAACCAAGAGTAAGAATTTCCAAGCCTTCTTACACATTTCCAAGGCTGCATCTATGGACTATTGCTCATTTTGCGACATTATCAGACAAGAAGGTGAAAAGTGCACACATTGTTTCGCATCCATGCATTCCAGGGGGACCAAACCCACTTCACAACTGATTGGTTATTGATCTATGTTTCCAAAATGTTCTTTTCTAGGAACTGAAGGCCATTTAGCTTGTCTCTATATGGAGCTTTGAAATGATGTATATAGAGTAGCCATTAATACATGTTTAGAACATCTGAGCATAAGAGTTCAGTTATGTGTGTACTAGAAGATCAAGTATGTTTTCAACCTGTGGCTTTGATGAATTAAGTATTTATCACATTACTCTCTCTAGAAGAATTATGACGAACAATGTGACTTTATGTGAGGATTAACTTGCTATTAGAAATAGGGCTTAAATCTGTCTTGAATGAGTGCTCAAAACTCTTTGTCGTCTGCAGTACCCCTCTATGGAACTTATTGACATGTTAGTAAATTAGAGTATATCAACAGCTAATTTCCTTCCTATTTTTTCTCTAAAAAGACATATTTATACTTTCCCAAATGAGAACAAAAACAATATCAAGCTTTTTGAAAGAGTATTCTTGCATTATATTACAATGTAATCCTACAAATTGATGTGATTTCATTTAATTTGTTATATTTATTTTATAATTAAAATAATTTTATAATTTGACAAACTATATAAAGCACTTCAATTTGTGAGATTTTTGTGTAAACTTTTTGTAGATAAAATATTTCTCTTTTTAAAAACATATTCACAAACCGAAGTTCTAACTTAAGTTATTATCTTGCTCGAGCACGATCTAAACCATTCCCCTATTTGGCAAGTCCAGATTCAAAGAATAACGAGGGGTTTCTTATTCTTACATATTTAATTCTTTTATCCATTCAAGAAGATGGCATGATAGGTTAGGTCAATGACAAAATTTTTTATCCTTAAATAAATGGATTTCTTACTTGGCTTAAGTACTAAAATATTGTAGGATACTAGAGATGCATGAATAACAATAACCTGATCAATGATGATTGATATAAACAAATATCCCAGACTCCAATAGGTTTTTTTTTTTTAAACGAAATTTGAGGATAAAATTGAGGTCTATGTAGCGGTCTCTCTATCAAAAGAGACCTCCTTAAAAGTAATCTCTTGGCATTATAAATGCATGAGATGCACTTGCAACAAAGGATCAAATTATCTTATTCTTGGAAATGGATAATAAATGAAGATGCGAGCTTTGGCTGGCTTGCCTTCTATAGAGAGACTTTCAACCTCCTATTGAGATTAATTCTCAAATGCATATTTGGTGCTTGACAAAAAGAGTGAATGAACAATGTATTGATTGAAAAAGGCTCCCCTGTTTGGGATTATGTACATACTAGCAAACTTTGTTTATGGCAAAGGAAATGTCAAGATTGAAAGCAAGGTATTGAAGACCTCCTATAATGTTATGGTACAAGTGAGGGTCCTTAGATGAGATACCCTCAAAGGCCCAGAATTTGATGGTGGGGGAGATGGGAGTTGAGATTGGCTTAGATTGATGCATGCTTGCACGTCTAAGAAATTCAGAGGTATATCTACACTGACTGAGATACAAACCATTATTATTTTTGGAAATTTATATGCCTAGAAAATAGTGTAAAGGGCCCAAATCCTTCATTGGAAAAGACATTTCAATGGTGGAAACAAACTCAGCAATATGAGACATACTATACCCTGTGACAATAATGTCATCAACATAAATTAGCACAGAGACCACATTAGCATTTTGCTGAAACATAAAGAGGGAAGTGTCTGATTTTGATTCTTGAAAATCCAATGAAAACAATTTGCTACTAAGTTTGGAAAATCAAGCTCTATGAGCTTGTTTGAGGCCATAGATGACATTTCTTAATTTGCACACGTTTAAAGGAAAGTCAGAATGAACAAACCTAATGGGTTGTTGCATGTAAATTGCTTCTTCAAGATCACCATGAAAAAATACATTTTGTATATCCAAATGTTGCAGAGGCCAATTAAAAGACACGACAAGGCATAATATTAGACATATGATAGCATGTTTTACAACAGGTGAGAACATTTCTATGTAATCTAAATCAGGTTGTTGGTGAAACCCCTTTGTTACAAGGCATGCTTTACGCCGTTCTATTGACCCATTGGCCTTCCTTTTAGAAGCTAAAACGTTATAGGAAGCAGAAGGTGGGACAATATCCCATATTTTATTTTTCAAAAGGGCATAAAATTTCGTTTCCATGGCTTCACGCCATTGAGGAAACTTAGAGGCCTCTGAAAAGTGAGAGTGATGGTGTGCAATGTGGCCAAGGAATAGTGTCATCGGTGTGAGTGATAGGTTTGAAGATTTTTACCTTAGACCGAGTGACCATGGGATGGAGATTTGTCGGTGTTGCAGCAGTAGATGAGGTGGAGGAAGGTGCTTCATTCGTGTGGGTCAAATCGGGATCTAGGATTTCCTGAGCAACATTTGGGGATGAGGGAGTATCGGGTGTAAGAGATGAGGTGTTTGGAAGGGATGGTGAATTGGAGAAATTAAGTTGCTGAGAATGTGAGTGCGGGATAGAGTTAATGGGCCAAGTGAACGAACGCCTTGTTGGGCTTGTATTGGAGTGTGATTCTGAGTGGGTGTATGGGCCGCAGTTTGGTGTGGGTCAAGGGTGGTAACAAAGTGTTTGGGGCAATGTATGGTGTAGTAGAAGTATGTGAGTTGTGAGTGAGAGGGTTGGGTTGTGTGTGAGTGGTTTGGGTAAAAGATAATACAGCCTCATTGAAGATTATATCTCTTGATATATAAATTTGGTCCGATGGAATGTGAATGCACTGATAACCCTTATGATCAGGGCTATAGCCCATAAAAGTACAACAAACCGAATGAAAATCCATTTTGTGCCGATTATAAGGACGCAAGTTAGGCCATCTAGCAGCTCCAAAAGTGCGTAAAAACTTGTAATCGGGTAATTTTTTGAAAAGGATTCGAAAGGGGGATTTATTTTTCAAAACGGGAGTAGGCATTCTATTTATCAAATAGACGGATGTTTGAAAGGCTTTGGCCCAATACATATGTGGCATAGATGCTTGAGCCAAACGTACTAAGTCTTTTTCAATTATGTACTGATGACGACGTTCAATGAACCCATTTTAAGCATGAGAGTGAGGGCAAGTTACTCGATGAACTATGCTAAAGAAAGAAGATAAACTCTTTGGGTAAACCCTAAAAGAAACTTTCCATGTCTTTTGGGTCATCATTTTTTTTAAAGGAATAAGTTAAGAACTTTTTATAAGAACCCCAAAGGTTGTAGCGGGTATTGCCCTAGTGGGATTCCTTATTCACTCACGAGTGATAAAGTCAAGTGAAACCTTTGGGTCGACGAAGAATAGTCGACGGGCCTCAAATAGTTCTTGTAAAAGGATTCTAGAGCGAGGTCGGACTTAAAACTAGTGTGTGGGAATGACGGTGAAGATAAAATATGCAAATTACAGTTAAAAATATGATTATGACGTAGTCACATTGACTAAAATAGTTGTAGAGTGATATAGTAACTAGCAGAAAACATATGGTGCATAGGGAGCCGTAGGAATATTCAACACGTTATATGAAAAGTCATGGAAAAAAAGACTTTGAGCTTGAGAATGATATGAACAAGAAGAGTGGCGCATAGTGCTATAAATACTAAGGAAATATATGAAAAGTTCACGAACAGTTATAAATACGTGACAAAGAAAGTCAAAGAAAATATGAAAGTCTTTTTATGAAAGTGCATGGTGCAGAAGTCATGTCATAAGTCTCGTGTTCTTGATACATACATTTGGTTATGTTTATTATATATTCTTGTAATGCCTTTGTTATGTTAACTGTGTACTTACTGAAATTTTTTGAAATCTCACCCCTTTAAATTTTTAACAATCATTCATTCCCAAGATGATGGAAGTGGTTGCAGGATGGATTTGTACAGGAGACAGACTTCTCGGGAGATCCCGAGGAACCCTAAGGGCTCAATGGAATACTCCATCTTTTTTGATGAGATGACTTCTTTTTGGTATGATAGACTGTTAGAGGACATGAGAATGAGTGTACCTGTGTCGCCAAATGACTGGTGACCTCTGGGATGCTGTTTGGTGTTAAGTCTGGATGGATCCTTGTCCCTCGATGACAATTATGAGTCATCAATGGGGATAAGTAGGGCTGCAAACGATCCGATCAAAGACGAGTTCGAGTCGAGTCGAGTCGAGCTGGACTAAAATAATTCGAGTTCGAGTTAGAGTCAAGCTGAGAATTTGCCGAGTCGAGTCGAATTCGAGCCGATCAAAGATGAGTTCGAGTCGAATCGAGTTATTTATCGATCTTTGTTTTTACTCTCTAACGAACGAGCCGAACTTAGTCGAGTAATTACTCGAGTTTCTTACTCTTTATAAATATTTGACTCAATAATTTTTTTGTGAACTTAATAAATTATTATTGTAAAGAAATAAAATGCTACTTCTACATAAAGTAACAAAATATATTACTTATACAAAATATCAAAAATAATATATATAACACAGAAAATATATATAATAAAAGAATATATGTAAGAATATATGCAAGATTATATATATGTATATAGAAATATTACGAGTATTGTTACGAGCTCAAAACGAGTAGAATCGAGTTTATACGAATTTTGTTCACGAACACAAACCGAGTTTATACGAGTCGAGTCGAGATTATACGAGTTTAGCTCGTTTAATATTCGAACCAATATTAGTGTTCACGAACAACTCATTTATTAAACGAATCGAGTTTGAATCGAGTTTATACGAGTCGACCTCAAATTGTTCACGAGCAGCTCTATTCGTTTGCAGCCCTAGGGATAAGCCATCAGCAGGGTTGCAGTCTAAGTATGGACCATTTTTGTTTTGGACTTGGATATAGGGACGTGAAAAAGGAATCCCTTTAGAAAGGAGCAGTAGCGTCTTTTCTTTTCGAGTATAAGATAATTTTTTTGTAAGTTTGAGGAATTGGTTTTCTTTTCGTGTTCTGGACTTCAATAGACATGCATGCAACTTGTGACTTCTTATGCGAAACATGTAGTTCATGATGCGTGTAAAACATGCATTTCCAAATCGAAATTTAAACATGCTATAACATGCAAATATAATTATATCACAAGGTAGTCATGCTCATTCAAGTTAAAAGAGAGCAATCAAATCAACTCTAACCCTAGAGGCGTAAGGCCGAAATACTTATGGGTTCCCTTTTTCTTCTACCAACTTATGCGTTCCCTTAGAAAAACAATAAAACTAATTAGCAAACCATAAATGGGCCTTAGTTGAAACCTTAGATGCTCATTTGTTTTATTATTCTTGTCAACTTCCACAAAATAAAATATAAACCTCATTTCATGCATATGCCCGAAATCATACACCAAGGAGATCAATAGTTTTAAGTTCATAAACCACCCAAGAACTTCGGTCAAGATCATAACATTAACCAAAAGTTGAATGCCTAAAGCTTCCCTCCAAAAAACGTACCATGGCCGAAACTTACAAGCTTTCTAAAATAAGTTTTCATCATTCAAAACATGTCATGCCATGATTCTACACCTTAGTCGAGAGTCACTAAGATACACTCCTTATATTCTTCCATCATGTATTTCCTACATTTCATCAAATATCTCTTAGATTAAATCCTAAGGTGCAACTTAACAAAGCATAGAGAGAATATAAATAGATAATCCAACAAGTAAACAAAACAATAATGTAAATCAACCAACAACAAGTCCACTCAATATATATAAATAATGATAAAATTAGGTTAGGAGTGTACTTACAAAACTTCCAAAAACAAAGTAAGAAAATTTTGCAAGGTAGATGATTCCAAGAAACATTTTGAAGAAAAACACACAAGTATGCAAGGAAAATGGTTATTTGGGTGGTAAGAAAGTGAGACGAAAGTGAGAAGAAAGTGGAGTGAGTAGGGAAAGCTTGCTTGGCCGAAATTTTAGAAGGAAGAAAGACAAAGGGATGGGTGAAAAGGACACTAAAAAACCGGCCATCAGATTTATAGTGCCTAGAAAATCTTAATTCTTCTTTGAGCATGGGTGGAATGTGACACATAAAAAGCTCCCATGTTTCCAAATGATGGGACTTGTATAGGAAAGCCAAAAAGGCCATGAACATTTTCGGCTCCTCCTCCCATTTCTCTATCCAAAACAATCCTCCCCATGGGTGCAATTTTCATTTTAACCTTTTACCATTTTCTTAAAGAAAAAGCCTAAAATGACTTTTTTGAAAATCTACAATTTCTTATTTTTCTCAACTTATCACTTGTCTAAGGCATGTCAACATGTAATTTCCAAGAAATCTTCTCTCCACTTCTCACTCAACCTTCCATGCCTACCAAATTTTTCATTTTTTTTCAAAATCCTTATTTTTCAACTTCTCATGCAAAAAAGTTCATTGGGAAAATAAAAAACTAGATGTCTTGTTTTGCCAAGTGCCCAAAAGATCTCAAAAGAAAATCCTAAGTGCTTACACCATAGCATGATTGGCGTCTTGTCTCTTTTTGGGCCTTTGGGTTTTGTTTCAACTCTTAGGCCAAACTCTTATATACCTTATACAAGAAAAATGTCTAGGTTAAAAGGTTTCTATCCTAGCTTTTCCCAAAAATTTTCTCTCCTTTTTTTTTTTTTATTTTTTTTAAGAAAGCAATAAAAATTGATGATACATCTGATTTGGATTGGATAGGAAATAGTTATATATATTTGGAATAATCATTAACAATAGAAAAATAAAACCTAGTGTCTTTAGTGGATAACATTGGGGCCAGACCCTATACATCAAGAAAAAGTAAGGCAAATGTACTTGTGGAGCGTGATGGAGAGGAAAGATGAGGCAACTCTTGTGCTTTTGCCTTAATACAATCATTGCATGGTACAGATGAGTGCGTTGTAGTGACCGGGAGGTGATGATTCCTAATAGTGAAAGATGTGATTTATGTGGAAGGATGTCCTAGCCGACGATGCCACTAGATGGTAAAGGTGCGTTCACCTAGGCAAGATTGTGGAGAGCCTAAAAATGATAAGGGGTGGTGGCATCTGTAGGTAGGACATACAGTCCATTTTAACGGTGCCCCGAAGTAGCACTAGCCAGGTTTGCAAATCCTTTACAAGGAAACAATTAGAGTAAAATTCAAATTACATAGAATTATCATTAGCAAATTGACAGACAGATATTAAATTTTTTGTAATGGAGGGGACATGAAGTAATTTAGAGAGAAGAAAGTTGCCAGAGGGAGTTTGAAGTTGAGCCGTGTCCATGTGTTGGATCGGCGAATTCGAACCATCTCCATACGCACTTGATTAGTGCTCAGATAAGGGGAGGAATCCACATTAGGGTTGCTATAATCAGAGGTAAAATGGTGAGTAGCCGCAGTATCGAAAAACCAAGAGATAGGAGGCGAATTAGGTGGATATGCAGCAGTTAAATTTGTGGAAAAATAAGGAGGGGGAGCACTTTGATAACTCTGATTAAAGCGGTGGGTACATGTGAGAGCTGTGTGCCCTGGTTTGCCACAGACTTGGCAAACTGAGCATTGATTAGGCCGTGATGGAGTGAAGAATGACCTGCCTCCCCTCACGTTGACCACGTGATCCTCTGTAGCCTCGACCATGAGATGAAGAGGAACTAGTGGTGTTTTGAGGCTTAATGATGGTACTATTAGTCGAGATAGGGGAACCACTAAGGAGAGTATTATGTTGATGAGCTAGCTTGGATTCATGGTTCAACAAAAAGCTATAAATTTGTTGTGGGGAAGGAGGGTCAGCTCGAGTAGTCAATGATGTGACAAGAGCATCATAATTGGTCCTTAAACCAGCAAAAGGGTAAACCGAAAATTCAAAGGGAGATAAGGGCTGACCCACGGCTCCTAAGGAGGTTGCTAAGGCTTTTGCCTTGTGATAATATTTAGTGATGGATTTCGATCCTTTCTTTAACGTTGCTAGCTGAAAATGTGTCTGCATTATGTGTGCAAATGATTGAGCAACAAATAAAGAGTGCAAAGTTTTCCAAACTTCTTTTGAAGTGGTGCACTCGAGGATCTGAGCTAGAACTTGTTCTGATAGAGATAAGCTTAGAGCAGAGAGGGTGAGTTGATCAACTAGCATCCACTACTCATACTCAGGGTTCGATAGCTCTTTGATCATAGGAGGTGGCATGGAAATGAAGCCATCCACATGACCGAATAGCTGGTTTCCCTTTAGGAAGGGAGCCATCTAGGCTTTCCATAGAATAAAATTTTCTATGGTTAGTTTGATGGTCACAAGTTGATTTGTCAAGTTAAAATTTGGAGGGGGAATGATGTTGGAGGGTTGGGGGGGGGGGATTTTTTGTTGGCCATTTGGTTGGAAGATGAATAGGAGAAGATAAAAAAAGAAACGTAAATAATAAAAGTGTAGGACGTGAGTCAATAAGCTCTAGATACCATATTGAGATTAATTCTCAAATGCATATCTGATGCTTGACAAAAGGAGTGAATGAAAAATGTATTGATCGAAAAAGGCTCTCATGTTTTCATTGCTTGTATTGGATTGTTTACAATCATATTTATAGACAAATATTACAAGAGATTATTTACAATAATGACATGTTATCTCTTGCTGAAAGACACGTTATCTATCACTTAAATTCAGAAGATTTTATCTTGATTTGTTGAGCTGCTTTAATGGATGTGTTGCTGTCAAGTACTATAGTTGTGCTGCTGCCAGGTACATTTGTTGTGTTGCTATGGTATGAAGTAGTGATGGTTGGTTGCGTGTTGGTGCTATTGCCAGGTCCCTTGTCTTCATCCTTAACACCTCCCATCAATTACAAAAAAAAAAAAAAAACACAAATTATAAACACTATGTTTTCTTTGCGTTGGTTTGGATTGAAAAACAATTTCATTTCATCTTATCTCATTGTATTATTATAATTTTTTTCAAGTTTTTATACAAAATATGATAAACCATTCAACTTTTTGAAATTTTTAAATAATAATAATATTCTAATAATTTTATATTCAACTTTCAACTTTTATTTAAAATCATTTTATCTCATCACATTATAATTTATTTAAATCGGCTCTTAAGCTTCCCTTTAATAGCTATTTTTCCATTATTATTTAGACACATCGTTCCCATCAACTGGGTTATTTCTTTTCCTACTAGCCGTCATTATTGTGTTTTTAGTACTCATTTGCAAGGTTCCAGTTCTCATCAAGAAATTGAACAAAGTTCAGGGACCAGTCTTCCATGTTTCTGCGAGGCTACCAAATTTGCAATTTTTTACATCTTTGGAGTCCGGCCGGAGAAGATCAATGTCTCTTCAATTCATGCAGTTCCTTACCGACTTGTCCTTGGGGACCAAACCCACTTCACAATGGACTATTCGAACCTATTAGCTAAACCTAAACCTATGAAGAACATTTTGGGAGGAATGAATTCTGAGTTGAGTTGAGATTAGATTAGATAAGATGAAATGACAATTAAAAATTGAATAAAATATTATCATAATATAGTTTTTAATATTATTTTTATTTTACAATTTAAAAAAGTTTAATTATTTATTATATTTTGATTGAATGAGATGAGGTAAAGCGAGTTGTGATCATTTTGTAATCCAAAGGCTTACAATTGTGGTTAATCTATATTTGTACATTGGCACATTTTTTTTTTCTTAAAGCAAGCGGGCGCACGCCCGCGCACACACACATATATATATATTAGGAATGAGTAATGTGTAAAACACGTTTTCTTAGTTTAGTGAAGCAGTTATTTTTAGGAAATGATATGATTTTTATAAAGAAATAAATTTTGATCAATAATATAATACATAGAGAAAAAAAATATAAGTTCTAACAAATATTTGATATATAATAAAATGAATATATCTTAGCAATGAAAGAATTATATAAAATTAAATCATAAACTGATGTGAAGTAATGAAAGATAATTATTATAGTTTTATTTGTAAAATGTTATTATTTAAATTTGATATTTCATAATGAATTTAAATTAACAAATAAATATAATTTTATTCAAAATTGTATTCACAAATGTAGTTGGCAAACAGATTTAAACTTAATTATTTTACATTTTTTTTATATATATAAAGAATGAATAAAAATTTTAAATTATATAAATTTATATTTAATATAAATTATAAATTATATATAATATAAAACTAATAAAATATTAGTAATAAAATATTTGTAATTTATAATTTGCATGTTATATAAATTATATATAATTTATATAATTTGTATTGTTTAATCTGAATTTTGGGTGAGTTTTATAAATGATGGGTGAAGAGTAACGTCAATCATAAGGAAATTGAGTTGAGTTTGAAATTAGGTGTTAGTTTCAATCTAGGAATCCGTTCAAACTGTAACTAAGTGATAGCTTAAACGGATTCGAGTTGGGTGAGAGTTTCGGATAATGATTCTTGGGAGGCTAAGAGTTTTGAATTTGGTTAAATTTGAATTTGAGGCATTTGATTTAAGAGTTTAAATCAGGAGTCTAAATTTCAAGAATCACATCATTTTAGAATTTAGATAGACGGAATGGATGAAGTTAGATTTAATAGAAAAACAAGAAAATTTAACAAAAAATAAAAAAATTTGTTAAGTGGTCGTTAGATAGCCATTTATTATAATATATATATATATATATGCATATATATTATTAACAAAAGAAAAACGAGCTAGAAGAGAAGGCAGTGAGGTTCTCCAACAAACATCATATTACAATAATTACAATGCAAAAGTAAAATAAAATGGGTTTTGAGATAAAAAAAAAAAGACTTAGTCCACACTCATATTCTGCAAAGAGGGTGCCGTCTTAAATGATGAATTTTTAGTTCACACAGAGATATGCCAACTATCATGTTATTGCTGGAGGCAGTGGATGTTGAAGGTACACAATAGGTGGTTGTCTTAAAATATTTCTTGAAAAGACTTGTATTTCTTGCCTCAAGATCATCAGTTAGGAAAATCGAAAGGAGTTATAGGAATTAGACCAATATGGAATGTACTGGACTGTGGCTTACTGAGTTTCTTCATACTTATTTGTAAAGGCACGTGGAGACCAGGTGCCAGTGATTGCAAGATGGGGTGGGTCAAATCTAAAATATCTTGAAGTGACTAATCTACTCATTTTACGTATAGCTTTTGAAAGTATTTTGGTACGACGGTGCGTGACAACCACTCACAAAATAAGCCTCGTGGGAGAATTACGTGCCAAAATGTTTGCCCCAGTTCCACTTTGTCCTGATACATCGACAACTATGGGGGTGCGTGGTAGGACGCATGCAGACAATCCATTGTCTGAATGTGATAGATCTAGCCAAAATGAAGCTATTGGAAAGGAAAAATAAAAAACACTAATAAAAAAACTAATGAAAAGGAGAATGATAAATACAAATAAAAAAGAATGAGTAATTTTTCTAGGGAGAAGTGGTAGTTTCTCTATTTAAAAACAGAGAAATGGATTTTTTTTTTTTTATAAAACATATTGTATTCATTAATCACGGATATTACAACTTGAACTTGAAATATACATTATAAGCCAACTATAATATTGATAGTTTCCAGTACATAATTATAATTGACATGGTCTATCCATGCTATAAACATCTTCAAACTATCTTCTGAAAGATAGCACAACTCTGTTCAAGATTGTTTAAACAAATCTCATATTCTATCTAAGACGGAATAGATGATATATTTTATAAACAAAAGTCGAAGAGACAATATGTTTTTTTATTATAAGATAAAAGACATAATATCTCAAGATGAAATAGAGGACATACTCTGTGGACAAAAATGAAATATATTTTGAAAAGAAATAGATCTGCATTTTTAACCTTGGAGGAAAGAAAATATTCAAACAACGGGACTGTGATGACGTGTGAGAGGCGTGTGCCACCTAGGAGTATAGCGAACAATCATATCTGAAGTAACGATAGTGCTAGACTTGGAATAGCTACGCGTGGCGGCATGAGAGCACTCTTAGCGGTTGCGCATGGATTTCATGCACTAACTTTGGACCGTACGTGTGGATTACACGCAACTTCGTTCAGTGAAGTACTTTACCCATTTGAAGAATCTAAGCCTTGAAAAACCTGTGGTAGGGCACTTGGTGATTGCCGGAGGAAAGCAATAGCTCGGCTTTCCGTAAAGGACCCAATTCATGAGTGTTTGATTACTAGAAAATAGGAGAAAAAATGTAAAAGAAATGACTAATTCGAGATTGGCTAGCCTCCAAAGAAAAAGAGAGGTAGAGAAGAAAATAGAAAATAATTGTATTAAAGTTTTGAATGAAATCCCTGAATGATTCAATACTAATATAAATACTGATTTTACTTACTCTTACAAGCTAATGGGCCAAAGCCAATCTTAACCCAATAGTACAATAAAAGTACAATCCTAATATCTACATATGGCCCATGGCCCACCACTACTAACTCTTATTATCTCACCAAAGTCCACTAAAACTTGGGTGTCCCCTTATTGAAATAATGGGTATGTTACACTTTCTATCCTACTTGCCCTTAAAAGAACAGCCAAAACAAAAATTAAAATAAGAAAACTAGAGATGAGAGAGAGTAGGGATAAAGGACAGAGGAGGGCAGGAGGAGCCCTAAAACTAGGGACGAAGCTCCTCCCCCTTTGCCCAGTTTTGACTTGGAGGTGGATTTTAGAGAGTCCTTTATCTATAAAATCGTTCGGCTTTGTTCCATCTCAATGAGCGGAAAAGAGCTTTTTTTTTTAGTTGAAAAACATTGGCACATTACTTTAGTATTGTAGCAATTAATCTTTCTTATTTTTCTTCGTCAACAAAGTGGAAGGCATGAACATTAATATCCATTAAGAAGTAACGCAATTTGAAATAACACAAAAAATGAAGTAATTTTTTTTCCCCTCGGATATTCAGCCTTGGAGCTTAGGTTAAATTAGAATGGTCCAGGTTTATGTACTAGTACAACCCACATATAGGTGCGTTATATCTACTCTTTTTTTTTTTTTTTTTTGGTGACGCAGACGCCCAACCAATATATAGGTTTTACAGGATATGGGACATAAGTTGAGTGCAATTGAGCCCCTAATAATTAAGCAATCCGTCGATCATACCAAAGAAGAGGCTTTGGCAATACCCTCGTGTTTCGGTATCTTATCTTATCTCTCTTTCATTTTCTTTACATGATAAGTATTGGATAGCACGCAACCTGCATGTTTGACTCTAAGGTTGTCTATTGTTGTTGAAATAAATACAACTTATTTAAAATTTATTAATAATAATAATAAAAAAACTCATCTTAAACTATTTTATATTTTAACTTATAAATTACATTCATTTCAATCTAAAAAATTTAAATTCATCTTAATGGGATCCGCATAATATTACTATATACAACTTAAATTAACCCATTTCAACATCTAAACATTTGGATGTTAAATAATAATCGCACGCTATTTTTCATTTCTGGTTTATTAATATGGTAAGTGAAAATGGTAGAATTATTTAATTTTAAAAAATATGTAACCTTTGAGTTTAAACTCTCTCTTATAGTATAAAAATTCATCCCTTACGTGAGGATTATCCGATAAAATTAGAGTGTCGTCTTCTTTAAACAAATAAAAATATTAGGTTTGTTAATCTTACTCTTTGATATTATTATTGAGCTTCACCGAATACTGTTTTTATTTTTACTTTTTAGAAGGTCTTATTTTATTAGTTCACATAAAATGAGATCAGATATTTTATTAAAATTGAATAAAATATTATTTTTTATTTTAAAATTTTTAAAAAAAATTATTTGTTATATTTCTTATGGGAGTTTAAAATAATATAATAATGAGATATTTAATTTTATATAACCAAAACCCTTAATTTTCTAAACAGAGCTTACTAATTGTATTGCTGGACATTGTACTTAATTGAAGGACACAGGAGTCTTTAAGTTCAAAGTGAAGGGCAGCGTCGATCAAGATTGAACAATGAGAATCAGCATATGTCAGGAAGCACCGTGAAAGTGTGACGACTGAGGATAAAGCTCCCGACAAGTTTTAGGGAGCACCCAATTGCAACGCACAGAGTTTGGTAACACGTGGTTCTGGAGTTTCCCATTTGTCAAACCGAGCTCTCGCCCCATTCCCCATTCCTCATTCCTCATTCCCCATTCTTGAGAGGGCTTGACTAAATATACAGAGAGACAGCCATTTTCCGGCAATCTTCGGCGGAGAAAGTCATATTCCGGCAAAATATGAATGACCAGGGTTCAGATGACCTTCCGCAGGGTTGGACCGTGGAGGTGAAAGTGAGAAAGAACGGTAAAAGAGATAAGGTAAAAGGAAAAGAAAAAGAAAAATTAAAGGGTAATTTTGGGTCACAAGTTTACTTCTTGCCTGTCGCATTTCAAGCTTAAAGATAAGATCTTCTATACAAGTTTACTGTCGGGACTATATATTTTAGCTTTTGTTTTCTCTTATTACTTTCTATTTCTGGTTTATAGACAGATTTGGTAAAGAGCATTGTTGTGCTTTAAGAAATTGGAATTTTTTTCTGAATGTTAAATTGCTAACATTCTTCGTTTTCATCTAGCGTTTGGTTCAAGTTATTTGTTGAGTAGAGCGTGGTAGACGTATTTGATTCTATACGTGTTACATGGAAAACTTGCTTTCTGAGTTATTTGGAAATTCCTGAAGGCCAAATTATGGAATTTTTTCCGTTTTGTGCTGTGAAATGTGATGGTTAATGGATAAAAAATAGATTATAGAACGATGAGCACGATTACATTTAAGAGCAAAGAGCACTGATATTCTTATGCTGTATAGGACCTTAGAGACACTACTGCTGTTAGGAAGCATAGGGAGTCCAAAAGCAGAACAAAATTTGTGCCTGGGTGGTTTTGGAAAAGGGTTGTCTTAAGTGGAAGATTTTGAAAGAGTTTACTAATTCGTTTCTAATGTGTTTTTTTTGTATCTTCTCCTGACTATTTCTGTTTGGAAATGGAAGGCCCCGCAGCCTGTGACTGAGTGCCAATTCTGGTTCTGAAGTAACATTGTTTGACTACTTATGTATAGGATAGTTTAATCTGGTTCTGAAGTAAAATATGATTCTCCAATTAATATTGAGAAATTTTCGGGGATTGTGTATTCTTAATCAGGGTCTGTTTATGAAAATTATCACAATTCTGCAAGATTGTGTTCCTGCACCCCGGCCACAGGAAATATCCATATTTTATGTCCTTCATACATTGTTGTTGGATATAGGACCATGTGAAGATTTTTTCAAGATTAGATCATTTTTTTGTTCGGGTTGTCAAGTTAATAAAGCTACATCACTTATTACCTTCTCAGTGCTCCTTGACATTTGATTATCGATTGAAATGAAGAGATCAACCCAGATAAAATATTTTTAGGTTACAGGAGCTCTGGTTTATCAAATAGTGTGGTGACCTAATTCAGGTTTACATGACCCTTTATGCTTAGTGCAGTATTACTTTTCTCCCTCAATAGTCAATGGGACAAAAATTCTATTCTGGGGTAGAGGTATCTCGTTATCTGAATGGTCAGGAAGCCCGCAATCCTCAGCCAGAATAAAAGATAAAAGAAACCCTTAAGCAATCTGCAAAAAAATGTCTCTAGTTTAACCCAATCTGATCGTCTTGAAATATTTATTCTTGTGATCTAATATGAATCAGATTTTATTCATTTAGAGATGAAAATTTTGATTATTCAAGCAAACTAGGTTGTAGTTGAGAAAGCTATAGCAGAAGGATTACCTCCAGGATGGATCAAAGAAGTCAGAGTAACAAAAAAGGGTCATAAGATCAGAAAAGACCCGGTACTCAACCTACTTCCTTTTTTCTGGTATTTTGGTTTCAATCAGATTTGTTTTTTTCATTTAATTGCAAATTTTCAAGGTCATCTCACATTGTCTAGTTTCTTGTCATGCTTACTTCATCATCTAATATTAGAAAATTGTTTGTACTCTAGATGTTATGAATTGCTTAGCCATGGAAATTTGTCTGTCCTTGATCAGTATTTGATTGCTGCAGCTCTACACTGATCCTGCCAGTGGTTATGTTTTCCGCTCCATGAAGGATGTATCTCGCTATCTTGAAACTGGGGAATTAGGAAGGCTTGCATACAAGCCGAAAGAAAAAATCAGCATTGGTGTAGATTTGGAATGTGATAGCCCCTCTGTAAGTCCACTCGTGATTGAATCCACCAAGTTCAAATCTTTGTTATCACTGGGTTAAGTTATTATATCATCCACAATATCTTTCTTCTTTCGTTTCAGCTTTAGGATGGCCTGTTCATAGATGGGTGATATCACAATTGAGGCTTTTGGAAAGATGGAACAAATTTTTATTATTAATTTATGTTTTTGAATGAGATTTTGTCTATAGATTTGCAGGTTTGTTCATCATTTAGATCTATGTGGTCTTTGGAAATATGTATTATCTTTTAACTGTTATCAATTTATTAGCTCTAGATGAGAGAGAAAATGTACTTATTTAACCAGATCTCTTCTTTTTGTTAATCTCTTAAGTCACATGATGATGCAAAGAAGCAGAAATTAGCACTGAGTATCACTGGGGAACAGATCATTTGTGATCAGAGCCCAAAGCTCAATGACATGGCAAGGGATGAACAGACACCTAAATCTGTCTGTACAGAAAAATGTCTGCCTCTCTCAGAACACACTTCTGATCAGTGTAAAGTTCTATTCTTTCATCTCAATTTGATATTATTTCAGTGCTGTCACATGTTTTTCTCTCATCAATTTTCTTTCATCCCCTGTTTCTCTGGGTGGAGCATAGATTTTAGAGTTTCATTTTATCATGGGAAGAGTATGGTTCTTCACAATTTTCTTACAAAAATCATTGGTGAAATTTGTTAATATCATTTACTGTGAAAACTTAAGCGATTGGAAAATAGTGGAATGATGCATGGCAATAAATCACATTAGCATTCGGTTTTTTTGATGTTAAGATTAATTTTTATTTCTTGTTCAAGAAGAGGCGTGCGTGTGTGTGGCTTGATAGACCATTTAACTTATGGAAGTATTTTATCCTATTCTTGTCTATCTACAGGAAATATATATACATGTGTGTGTGCACGTATGTATGATATGCATACATGCACAGATATAGAAGTTCAGTCATGGTTTTGTTGATAATCCTTACTCCACAAGCCCAAAATTAAACTGTTGCATCTGATCTAAATTCAATACTTGCAGCAGGAAGGCTGGACATTCATTTGAGCAGCTCAAACCTGCCAGAAGCCAAGGTTTCAGAGCAGATAAAAGGGAAGAGTGATTCTGCTGAAAAATTGTTTGTTTCTGGTCCCGCAGTTGGATTTCTTCCGGAAAATCAATCATTGAAAAATGAGGGGACAACGCATGAAGTTGGAAAGGCCCAACTTGGTATGCCCAAACCTAAAAATAAAAAACAATATAACTTGCCTCGTCGAGCTTCAAAACGACTGGCTGGACTTGATATTGATCCAACCCCAGAACTAAAAACTAGTCGAGCCCGGCGAATGGTTGTTAAGCAGTCAGGCGAGGCAGGGGCTAGTACACCTCCATGTTGTTCCCCTGGTAGTTTGGCTCCTTGGGAGTCACAGCAGCCTACTCAGCTTGAGGGTGGGCTGGAAGCAGAGAGTAATGCTGACTTGACCGCTCCAGTAGAGCATACCGGAAAGACACAAAGTGAGCATAAGGATGAACAAAAGCAACAATCCTCTACTGCTTTGCCTGTGGGGAATGCAGCTATTTTGGAAGAACATTCAGGAAAGGTCGACAAAGGGAAAGAAAACAATGAGAAACCAGATATTTCTATCGAACTGCCTTCCATGGATCTATGGTCTGATCCATGCATCCAATTTGCTATAAAGACTCTCACTGGAGTAGGTGTTGACAGTCCCAAAAGCACAGAACTGTCAGCGATATCAACCAGTAGTAACCATGCTAATTGGGACTTGGCTACTTCAGCTTTTCCAGAGCAAACTAAGACGGTAGAAACAAAAATTAAGGGTGACATGAAGCAAGGATGCCCAGTTGTTTTGCCTTTCCAGAATCTAGCTACTCCAAAGCAGCATGCTTGGAAGGTTGAAAATAAATACAGCGACTATGAGAAGCCTGGATCATCTCTCAACATGACCTTCTGTGATTCATGGATGGACCCGTGCATAGACTTCGCCATAAAAACTCTGACTGGTGCAATTCCAGTCGATTGTGTTCTTGATGTTCATAACTCCTTTCAGTCACAACAAAGCTCATCACAAACCCAAACAAGTAGTGGCTTGACCTCGTCGAAAGTTGCTTTCAATAACTCTTGTCAAACTGAATTTTTTTGTCAGCAGTTTGAAACGGTGGAGAAACCTGATTATAGACATCAAGATCTGGTCGATCCGGTACTACTGCAAACAGGGCATGCTGGCTTACAGAATTCAGGTACCACTGTTCTCCACCAACAAAGTGAAGGGAGAGGATCAAGAGGCAATAGATGCCAATAATAGGCAATCCATGTGTACTGACTTAATTTGTAAAGCATTAGAGACCTCGTAGAAAGATGCTTCCACGCCTATAACCTTTCGGTTTCGTGTGCTAATTCCTCACTGCTGCATCATTCCTATCCAAGTTGATTCCTTGTACTTTTTAAGAAGCAGCTAGGCTATAGTTGTAGTTATGCATACTTGTATCTGGAGCTGTATTGTTAATCAGGGAGGATGCATGGGGGCACTTGTCTTTGATCAATTTACACCGTCTAATGCCACTGGGCTTGTGTTGCCCCTAGTTGCTGTTCTTTGCTCAAGCTTTTCAGTTGCTGATCCCACTGTGAGTGTTTTCCAAGCACTCTAGATCACATTACGAGTCTAGGAGGAAATTTGATGACCAAAGCACTGGATCACTGTATTCATCTTGTGATGTTAGACTTAAACCACTGATATTTTGTTACATCACTTCTGATAAGTTGCCATTAGTTTCATCTCTTCTCTTCTTTTGATATTGCTTCTTTTCTTAATGAATGAAACGATTGAACGAACAAGCACTAGCCAAAGTGATGAGGACATAATTTATTTAGTTTTATTATTCTTTTTATTATTTTGGGGATTATTTGTTTATGTTTTATGTAATTTATTTAGACTTATAATAATGGATTTGGGCAAAGCCCATTGACTTTTAGGGATTGTTATTTTTAGTATTTAAAGGGTTGTATTGAAAACCTAGAACTCAGACTTGGATTATTAAAATTGAGGTGCTTGTTGCAGCCATATTTTTTCACCTCATTTTCAGTCTTTGTCCTCTTTTTTTTACATTAATGTCCTCTCTAACATTACTTTTTTTTTTATTTGTCTTCCTCTTCTTCTCTTTCTACTTTTTGGTTTCTTTCTCTTCTCTATCTGCTTCTATTCTATTTCTTTAGTCTATTTCTCTGTTATCCTACATATTTTGTATCAAGAGCCATTGCTATTGTTTTCTCAAACAATAGAGATAATCGGACCTTCATCACTCTCGTAATTCACAAGCCCTAATCTGTTGAAAATCAAATCTTGGCTTCTCCTGATTACCTATTTTCCTTCTCAGCTTATCCCTACTCTCATAGACCTCTCTATCTCGTCTCTTGTCCTCTGTTCTTCTTAACCTCACCCATATCTTGAAACCCATCTCCACAAATGACCTCCCTTCAATCCAAACATCATAAAAATCCCACCTTTGAACTGAATTGAAGCAAACCCAGGAAGGAAACTTTTTCCATCGATCCAAACCAAACCAAGTCAAATATATAAATACAGATTTCTGAGAGAGTGAAAGAGAAGTAGATCTCGGAAGGCCCCTGTCTGGGCAGCAGGATCATACGATTTTGACGCTCTCTGTGATCAATTCCAATTTGGATTAGGTGTTTGGCGCCTTCTATGTGAGTTTCGGCTTCTCACCTCGTGTTCGGTGCTCTTTGGGGAGCTCTCTTGGGTCCTTAAGAAGTTCGGCGCCATCTGTGGCTATTTTCGACGTCATCTAGTGATACGTCTTCGATTCTGCAATTTGGTGCTCAATCACGTTTCCCCACGTTATCGAGATCGAGAGCTACGAGCCCAGAAATCGAGTTTTGTGGGTTGAGTTTATTTTTTCGTGCGTAAGAAGTGGACAATGAAAGAGTTGAACTGTGCACCAATCATCAGGGTCACTTATGGCTCGTTTTCTGCTGGGCTTAGAAGCACCGCAACTGGGGCTTTTGAATTCACATGAGCCGACACTCACTTCAACACTCACAGGCCCATTAATTTCACTTTCTGAAGCCGTCACTTGACTTGCTTTGGACTCAGGTTGCAGGTCACAATTCACTCATTCATCGCACGATTTCTCAACTGTAAAGGGAGTCTGATTTCTTTTGTATTTTTGCTTTATGCTATTGTTTATTCAAATGTGCATCAATTATTTCTTTTGTGTTGCTGTTACTATAGCTTATTTATCCCAACCTTTTCTGAATTTGTCCTCAGTTTTATTCCCATTGTTTAGACCTAATTATTTCTTGTGCCTACTCTCTCATTTAAATGGTCCATATTTTTGCTGTTCACCTTTCCATTACTTGCCAAAAAAAAAAAGTCATACGCAATTGGATTTTCTTGATTAATATTTGGTCCTTGCTTTGTTATTATAAATTTCAGCAATATTTGTTTGCCTTATTTGGATCTACTTAATCTAAAAAAAACAAACAAAAAAACAAATTTGCTCAGGTTGTTATTTTTCATTACTGGCACTTGCTGTTCATTGATTTCTCGCTTGCAGTTCATTTAGCTAGGGTTGCATTGCATGCAGTTGCGTAGTGGTCGTCTTGTCATCACTAATTCCAATACCTTGACCATAGATCCCTCCCAATTTGATGCCCTCACCCAACAAGTAGCTCAACAGACTACTAATCGGCAACAGTTACAGACCCAATTAGTGGATGTCCAGACTGAGATGACCACTACTCGTAAGGAGAATAGGGACTTACCTACTAGATTAAACACTTTTAAACAACTCCCTTATTTGTCTAACATTGATAACTTTGAAGCATCCCATAATAGACATCATCGTCGACTGGGTAATCGACAACAATTTAGACGTGACCGGGGGGATAGAGATCAGGATCGTGCACGAGAGCGAGACCGTCACTATCACCGTCAGGTGACTTAGTCTCCTCCTCTCCATGAAGAGCATTTTTTTAGAAACATTAAATTAGACACTTATACTTTCAATGGTTGCTTAGATTCTAGAGTTTTTACTCAATGGATTAGAGACATGGACCATTTCTTTGCCTGGTTTGGTGTCCTAGAGGATCGAAAAGTTCAATTTGCCAGTTTGAAATTAATTGGCATTGCCCAACTCTTTTAAAAAAATGTTGAGAATCTTTTTGAGAAGCATCATGTGCGTTCAGTTGAAAGTTGGGAAGAAATGAAGCACCGCTTTCAAGAAAAGTATTTACTCTAATCTTACAATGGTAATTTGTTAGACCAATGAAATGCCTTTACACAGGGTAATCGGCCAATGATTGAGTATGTCACTTAATTCGATGAATTTTGAATGAGATATCATGTCATTGAGGATGAGACCATGACTTTGAGTAGGTTTAGAGAAGGCCTAAAAGAGGAGCTCAAACGTTAGATTGTCCATCGATGTGTCACTACTTGATCATGCTTACTCTTTAGTTTGAGACTATGAGTTAGTTATTACGACTTCATATGAAAAGCATGGTGCCAACCACCTCGCCGCCCCCTTTGTGCCCACCCCTCCCCCTAAGTCTCTCCTAGGACTTTTCCTGTCTCCTGTCCCTCTAGTATAGGAAAATAAGGGAAAATATCTTGAAACTCCAAGGACTTCCTTCCACTTGCAGTGCTTCAACTATAAGGGTCTTAGCCACCTTTTCTCCAAGTGCCCTAGTCGAGCCCTAGCTATTGAGGAGCATGAGGGTGTAGTTAATGAGCCACTGGAAGAACAAATCTATGAATCTAAACTTGAAGATTTTGATGAATTGGATGATAATGGTAATACCTTCTTACGTTGTATCCAATCCCTCCCTGTAAGTCTAGATCTTGTGCTCCTTGTTCCTGACACACTTTAAAAAGGGTTACATATCACTACCCATATGAAGTTTGAGCATATCCTTGTTGGTGATCTCATTACATTTGTTGTGGTTGTTATAGAGTCCCTTTGGAATCTCCAATAGTGGCCCCTGTTGAGGCCCAATCATATTTTCAGGAGTTTTACCTTATTCCCATGTCTCCACATGCTAGTGTGTTTGTGTCAGCTACGACATTTTTGCATCATCTTCATGACTTGCATATTGAGATCAATAAATAACTAAAAGTCAATCATGCATTATAGAAACTTCGAGCTGATTTACATAAATGACATGGTAAATTTAAAGTTGGAAAATATGTGATGATCCGAATTAGACCAAAATGACATCCACCTGGATCCACTTCCAAATTGCAAGCCTATGAGTCCTCAATATTTTCATCACATAGTTACCACTCTACTTTTAATATTGAGGACTCAATTGCTTATAAGACCGTTTCGATTCTCCCAATGATTCTCTTTTACTTCCGTTTGTAGATCTTGACCCCAATTCTTTTGTCTCTTCTACTCAAACACCACTTGTCACATCACACAAAGATAATATTTATGCTATTTTAGATGAGCAGATTGTGTTTACCATTGATGGAGAGGTTCAATGCTTCTTTATTTGTTGGGAAAATCGACTTGATTTTGACTATTCATGGATTGCTAGAGAGACATTCCTATAGCTTGGTCCATATTTATTAGAGTTTTGTCGGAATCAGCAAGATCTTACTTTGCTCCGGTTGCCTCCCACCCATTCTGAGGGAGTTGGTGAGGATACCAGATTCAGATCCCCACTCACACATGTTTATGAGAGTTGGAAGAAGTTTGCTCAGCCACCAAATATAGATTAATTGCAGTCTTGCTATGATTTATTGATTCGACAGAGTTGAATTTTCTCCCACCCCACAAGAGTTGATGAAGACATAATTTTTTAAGTTTTATTATTCTTATTATTATTTTGAAATTATTTGTTTATGTTTTATTTAATTTATTTAGACTTGTAATAATGAGATTGGGCTAAAGTCCATTGACTTTTAGGGTTTATATAGGATTTGTTATTTTTACTATTTAAAAGGTTGTATTAAAAACCTAAAACTCAAACTTGGATTATTGATATTGAGGTGCTTGTTGTAACTGTTATTTTCCACCCATTTTTTTTTGTCTTTTTCCTCATTTTTCTGTCTGCTTCTATTTTCTTTCTCATCTCTATCTGCTTCTATTCTATTTCTCTAATCTATTTTTCTATTATCCTACATCACAAAGTATATTAGCTTACTTTATATTAGCATACTTAATCAAATTGTTGTTTGAAAACCAAAGGGAGGAGTGCATCGGGTGAATTTCTTTTCAAATCCCAACTGTATATTTGACGTTGTAGTCTTACCAAGAGCACAATGTTTAAATAGATAGTAACACCATTATTATTATTATTATTGTTATTAGAGATTTCTTGGAGTTCCGTCCTCCTTTGCAAGTCCCGTCGTCTTCGGCGGCGGTGGACGACACCGCCCAGCCTATCGATACCAGAGGGAGTCGGCGACCCCACCTATGCGACAGCGAGCCCCAGACTCATTTTCGAGTTTTAGGTCGCAGGGATGGGATAGCCGGCTTCCTCCGATTCTAATGGGCTGGGCGGTGTCGTCCATCCCCACCGGCGGCAGCGGGGGCTGAGCTGAGGTCGAATTCCTTTAAAAATACATCTTCATTTTATTTTTTTATTATATTTTTTTCATTTTATTATTTTATTGTATTTTCTAAAATGTATTTTTTTATAAATTATAAAAGTGTAAAAAGGTGTAGGGAGTGAACTACAAAGATGCCGGGTGCAGCCCGCTTATTATTGTTAAAGAAATTATGAAGTGCTGGATTTATTTATTAATTTGATTTATAAAATGGTGGCCGTATATCCATGAGACAAACGACGTCGCTTTTAAGAGTGAGCACCGCGGTGAAGGGAATTGCCATTCTTGTTGAAAGCGGGGCTTTCCAAATCTTCGTCCCGCCAATTCCCAAATCTTGATAGAAGTAGGAACCCCAGGCACGCAGTTAGGAGAAGGAATTCCTTGGTTCTTCAATCTTGAGCCCAAAGACGACGCAAAACAACGAAAACGGAAGAATGCAGATTCGAGTGAAGTGCAACTGCGGTGAAGGGAATTGCCACGAATGGGCAATCTTAGAGTTGCAAGGGGCAGTAGAAGCTCAACCTTCCTTCCGAGACCGCCTCCAGAACCTCCAAATCGGCATCCTCTGTCGCCCTTCTTCTCAGGTTTTTTTTTTCCCTTTCTTCATTAATTGTAATATCGTTTAATCTATCGGTCAAGAAAGATTCTAATAAGGGTTGTTTTTTGCCAATTTGGTTCAGGAGGTGTATACTTTTACGGTTGGGTATCATGAATTGACGGGATCGAAAGTCTCGTTGAAGAAGCCACTGTTGGTTCTGAAGAAAACTAAACACTCCGACCCAGACCATGAGATCGGTGACGGTGATTCGTCGTCTAGAGTGGAATTAGAAGTTATCGGGGTCATTCGGCATCGGATATTGTTCAAGACGAGGCCAAAGGCCATCATTTCCAGTTAAGCTTATTCTTATTCTTATTATGTAAATCTCTTCATATTCATTACTCTTCTTTTTCTGTTTTTCTGTTTTTTTTTTTTTTTTTTACTTCATAGTTCAACTTGTTGCAACTTGCTCTTATAATTAAACTTAAATAGCCTGGCATAATAACCAGCACTAGCAGAATATCTAGCATGGGAAGTGGGCATGGTAAGTTGAGTCCAAGAATAGAACTTGGTATTTGTGATGCGGGTCGTCAATTCATTTTGTTTGAGCATTGATCGCCATGTGGCCATCAAATTGAGCTGCAAGTTCATAGTTCATCCACTCTGCACTGCAATTGGTACCTGATTTCTAGCCCAAATGATGCTGTATTCATATAGTTCGACTTATGCAATAAGATCACTGACAATCTCTAAGACTTTGCTATCATGTGTTTGTGTGTTCAATTGAGGGCCACTTAAAAAAAAAAAAAGTTCAATGTAGTAACTCTCTTCCTTTGCCAAGATGAGGTCAGGTCTAGTGAGTAGTGATGTATCTTGTTTGAAAAAGAAAAAAAGACTTTTCCAGTTGAATGATATGAGGAAAATACTTTTAACTACAAATGGATTACACAAAAGTACTTATACAAATTGATATGGTAATAATGGAAAAATGTAATTCATCTTATTTTTATTATAAAGTAAATTTAACGAATGATATAGATTTGTATCAGTGAGATTATTTTTATATAATTTCTTTGTGGTTATAGTATTACGCATCATATGATGGAATTTAGGTCCAGTTTACTTACAAAAATGAAATCAAAAACTCAAAGCATATTTAAAACTTATCATTACACTTTTTCAAATTCTCATATAATATACAATAAAAAATTAAACTTTTTCAAATTCTAAAACACATTTTTCAAATTCTAAAACAAAATTAATATTAAAAAAATATATTACAATAATATTTTATTTTATTTTTTAAATTTTATCTCATCTCTAAAAACAAATCAGGCCACATTGCATGATGAAATTAGTTATTCCTTCTGTACGCATCCCTTCTGTATAATTTAGCAGCACTCATCCCATAATTTAGCATGATGGTATTTAACAGTACTCACTACTCATCCCTTCTGCATAATCTTGTACGGTGAATTCCTTACATAGTTTCACGTTGGAACTTGTCCAGTAAACATTGAACACCTTTTCATTTTTTTTCCCTCTTTTCTCAGAACCACAACCAGCAGTGAAGGAAAGAGTTGGCATGCTCGGTTCTGTTGTCTCTAACCAAACAGCGTGAAATCCTTGTGTGGTAATTTGGAAACTTCAGGTGTTAAAATGATCCAGTGTTCTGTGATCAGGATTGTGCCCTGCAGTTTCGACAAGATTGCATCGTTTATCCAAAAACAATAGTCAAGTGTTCGGTTTATCTCGTATATAATTGCAAACACTGAATTATGATGCCGTAGCTTAGGAGCCTGGATTGCTACATCTTGAAGCACGTAATTATAATGTCGTTGAGATGAGATGAAAAAATATTATTATTTTTTTTAAAAAAAATTGAATTATTTATTATATTTTATTTAAAAAATTAAAAAAATTATAATGACTAGATGAAATAAAAGTTAAAATATGTAATCTCCAAACTAAGCCTAAATAAAGCCCAGCGTATTAGGTTTATCACAAATGGGTGTGTGATCAATGAAAACCATTGACCAAAGTGCATTGATCCGTGAATGGAAACCGGCATTCGAGCAACAGAGTGCATTGAAGAATAAAAGGAGGTACCTTACGTACCCACTACCCATTTCAATTCTAGCCCTGTTGGATGCTGCATGTTTTCTGATACAAAAAATTATACTTAGCAAGTTACACATTACACATTTTAATTTTTTCTTTTTTTCTTAACAAAGTATGTAGTTTATGGATGATGAATAGATCAACTCAATTAATTTAACAGCAATAAAAAAAAAAAAAACAATTAAAGCAAGTATCATGTGTAGCGTGAGATGCTTGAGTAGCAAAGCCGGAGTGATATACTCTCCAGCCTGGTGGTATATATGGAATTGTGGATTAATTTAAAATTTAAGAAAATAGCTGCATTACTAATCAGAACTATCTGCCAGGCGAGGAGGGGAGAATCCTTGATTGTAATATAAATCGAAAGATGAAAACAGGTATGATCTGCAATTTTGTCCGTCAATACAATGAGCAATAATAGTCTGTTTGAAGAGGTTTTCAAAACAAAAATATTACTTTGTAATCATGTTGAATCAAATATTAGACCTTGATTTATATGTATAGAAGTTAAAAGAACAGGGAAAAAAACAAACTGCATTGTGATATACTCTCTTTTATGCGGTAGCAGAGCCATTTACACCTGCACGAGCTCTCAACTTTTCAGTTCTCTTGCTTCTCTCCATTGCATCGACTAGCCATTCTATGCTTTCTTTGATCCCCATCCTGCAATCAAGATTCAGAAACTTAATGTTGTTCACTTCTTTGAACATCTGATGAATCTATCATCAGATGTTGGAAAAGAAAAAAATGTACGCCACTCACCCATCATTTGCTGAAACAGCTTCAAACATGTAGACCCTTTCATCCAATTTTTTAAGATCGAGATAACGAGCAAGTTCTTCAGCTGATACAGCTTCAGCAAGATCCTGCCATCAAAATGAAATGTAATTGATTCGGACAGGTCATTGAAACACAAAGATGCGAGGAGAAACCCATGATCCATTCGGTCTTGCAAAGAATGAGAAGGCAAAGTAGAGAACAAGCTTTCTCATCTCAAGATATCAAGTATTTTCTCTCTCTTCATATGGAACCCAAAAGAATGGATAGAGTAATTTCATCAGCAGCCAAAGTCTATGATTGAAATACAAAATGAATATCAAAAGATCAAAGATATTGAAATACAACAGAATAGGAACAGGAAAATGATTTGTAGACTATGAGTGGTTTACTATGTCACAATAGAGTCCCAACTCTGTGTGTGTAAGACAGAGAGAGAGAGAGAGATTCTTGTAAAAAAAGACAGTTAAAACAAAAGATGCACAGTATTTTATTCCAAAGTCGTTCAAAAAATCGATTTCAGTCATTCACAACATTTTTTGATTTCACACGTGCGAGCACGATATGATAAAAAGTTCCATCATTTTGTTGAGAATTAAAATCAAGTTTGGAATAAAAATCAAGTTTGAAGTCTCTTTGAGCTGCAAAGAGGTACCAGCTAATCCAACCTGCTTGTTAGCTAATATCAATAGAGGAGCTCCTTGCAAATCCTCATGTCGAAGAGCCTTCTCTGATATTACATCGAAGGTATTAGTGCCCAATTCAAGACAAGAAGTTTTCACAAGTAGTAAAATCGAAGTGAATTCAGTCAGCAATATGAATTGACAAGTTGTAGTAATATAACATGGAAAATACTTTAGACATAAAGAAATAATACAAAATAAATCTACAAACTGATGTGGCTTGATATGGTAAACCAAATTGTGAAGTTAATTTTATTATAAAGTAGATCTAATGGATCTTATAAAGCATCAGTTAGTGGATTTACTTTCTGTAAATTTTTTGTATATGTAGCAGTTCTCATATAACATTGCTGACCTAGAGCAGATTTTGAATCTTCAAAACGTGAAGGACAAGCAGCATCAATTACATAGATCACGGCATGTGCTTCTTCATAATATTTCTCCCAAATTGAACGAAGACCAGGCTGCCACGATCAAAATCTTGCATCAGTGAGTGACATCATGAATGACAGCCCCCTCCCCTCCCAATTCAACAACAAAAAATAAAGATAATGAAACAGACCAGAGAGGAAATAACACCATATAAATTAAAAGCCACTAGTATAATATATATTTTTGATGAGCAATCGAAAATTTTATTTAAATACAAAAGGTGTGGCCTAAGTACAGATGATGTATACAAGAAAAATACCTTACTAGGAATGGAAACAGCGACAAGAAAATCATGAAAACACAGCTTATTAAAATCTATAGCAACTTCCTAAAGGAACAGAGTAAAAGAAAACTTTAAGCAACTTTAAGCTCCTCCATCATCTGCAAGCAATCTTCTAAATTTCTATTATGGATAAACAAGCTAAAGGCATCAGTATGATAGATAAACAAGCTTGTGACAGATTTGGTTCTGTGCATCAAATCAGGCACAAAAGGAAAACTGGACTAAATAAAATAAGCCTTAGGCATTAGCTCTCTCTTTTCATCATCTTAGCCTCTAGCATTTTATGCTATAGCAACAGTTTTTTAATCAAAGTTTGTCGGGAAAGTAGTGCTCAAGACAAAACCTTTTCTTAAACTAAGTTTTCTTAAACTGTTTTTTTATTGGCACCGGGTGTCCAGGAACAGCGTACTGACTAATCCTGGGGGTGCACAAGCCTTTAGTAAGGAGTTTCCTGCAAGTCCACCTTAGGTAATTCAAGGAGAAAATCTCTCAGTCCAATGGCTCCTAAAGATAATTTGCACCCAAGGGGATTTAAACCCTAGACATAGGGGGAAGAGCATACCCTAAACTCAAGGCCTTTACCACTTGAGCCAACCCCTAGGGGTTAACTGTTTTCTTAAACTAAGTTGATATCTCAAGACTGGCTGTTAAGTTTCTATGGATGAGCTGATTATAAAGGCTTGCCATTCAACTTCTTTTCCTATAAGCTCCACATTAAACAACAAATGCACTTAAGTTACCATGGATCGTGGATGAGGTGTAGGTTGCAGCCTAGTGGTTGAAGTGTGATCTTGGGATTGGGCTGTAAACTTATATATCCTGGTTTTGAATCCTCACTATGACTTCCCTTTATTACCAGTTCCGGGGGAGTGGAATCGTGTATCCAGAGTTTACTCCCAAGGGTGAGTCCAAAGGCTTTGTGTTGGTGAATTCTGCATCTTAAAAAAACAGTTTCCATGGACAAGCTGATAGCCTCACTTTATCTGCAATTGGAACCTCAGGAGACTAATTCCAAATCCCCAACTTTGTACATATAGAAATTAAGTAAAAGTTTGACCTGGTTGCTCTTCAAAAAGTCCACGCCAGCTAGCTAAAGTCACATGGAAAGTTGAAATTTTTATTTGGAAAAATGCCAATTTAAGTTTCTGAGAACAAATCATCAACATAAATGCTTTGATTTGTTGGTTTTAGTGCCAAGTTAGCCACTATCAAATAAAGAAAACCAACTAATGGGTTGTAAAACATTGGAGAAAATTCCTTTCTAACTAATACTAGATGCTCCAAGAAACAAATACTACCACATGCTAAGTGAACATTATTAGTTTCCACTGTTAATGACATTTTAACACTGCTGCACAAAAAATATATTATTTCTATGTGTGGATATTCATGTGTGTGTGAAAATACACATAAAAATTTATAATTATTATCTATGAATTTGACATACCTGACCTCCAAGGTCCCAGAATACAAGTTTTGCATTTGAGACTTCAATGCGACCAATATTGAGTCCTACAGTAGGAACAATTCGATCGGGGGGTAGGCCTTCCAAGTTTGAGTATACTGACTTCAACTTTTCCAACAAAGTCTACAAAAGAGTACATTATATGAGGATTATGACTGATGTCCAGCAGATATTCTTAACACAAATCAAGTCTGAAAGATCCACATACTGCTGAATATAGCAAAATATCCTTTCAAAAACCATGCAACAGAGTCCATTATTCTAAACAGAAAATAAGAAGATGATGCATACTGTTTTGCCAGCCTTGTCAATTCCAAGAATGAGTACATGAAACTCAGTCTTACTAAACATGTACTTCCAAAGTCCATAAAACAGTGAGAACATCTCTGACTTGTTTACTCTTCCTTATCACTTGATCCTTCTAACCTTCAAGGGCAGAAAGGAAAGGAATTCATAACAGCTAATTTGGCCAGGCTTGCACTCAGTTTTATTCACCTGGAGAAGGAATAGATATGATCAATATTACATGGCATAGAGAACAGGAATAATTATTAAGTGTAATGGCCCGACCTCTGGTTATGTTTTCATTATCTATTTTATTGGAATTGACATATAAACAACTTAGAAAAGTCCAACTCTTTCAAGATATCTAATATTGCAACTGAAAGGCACAAAGCTTAGGATCTAGTGTTTTGCTAGAATGAGAACAAACAAACTAGAGTCTTCCTACCAAAATTTTAAATAAGCATCTAACTGACAACTTTGTACACTTTCTGTATTACCTACAGTCCCCACTTTCTGAAATGTTGACAAATCCATAGTCATCTTACACATTTTCTTTCTCATTATGAAATTCATCCACGCACAATGAACAAAGAGAGAGAGAGAGAGAGAGAGAGAGAGAGAGATCAAATCATTTTCTCTTTGCCTCTTCAATTTTCAGGGCTCTTTGGACTTAAGAGAATTTTCTGGGAAACTCCTTGCTGAGATCTCTACACTTCCGAGATTAGTCAAGACTTTGTTCTCCGACACTCGGTGTCAATAAACAACAGTACATCTAAGAGCACTCACAATGGCATAGATATTTTTTTCCTTCAAAATCCACTACCAAAACCCACTTTTTCTAGTTTACCTACTCACTTTTACAATATATCATCCATCAGCTAATTTATTTTTTCTCTATATCATCTAAATATTATAATTTTTAATTCTTTTTTATTCATTTCAAATATTTTGTCTAACTATCAATGATATCCACATATCTTTTGATATTTACAATATCTCCCCATATATAATGTCATATATCTATGTTCTATTTTGTATTAATCCAATTTTATAAGCTAAACCAAAATATAAAATAAGTCAAAAAATAAAAAAGAAGAGTGATCCCTAGCCACCTTTCAGTGAAGTTAAGAGTGATCAATACTTTCTTTACCCTGCCTACACGTACACCAGTTCACAAAGAAAAAAAATAAATAAAAATTCTTCTACAAATTATTCCATGTTAATATCTCTTTCCCAAAGCTGCCAATCAAACAAAGAATGGTACTGTTAATGGTGCCTTATTTCTCCAAAAATTCTTCCAAGGGAAAGGAGGGACCTAGATTTTATTAAAGGAGTTTTCTGTTGTACCTTGAGCTATTAATGAACAAACATATCCAAAAACATTTCGGATTCAAAAACTTCAGTTTTCTAACATTTAGTATAATCAAACGGAGCATTACTTTTTTTTTTTTTTTTGCAGTAGAGAGCACATCTATTCAATTCATTTAAATTGTGTCACTTTTGATCAAAACAAGAAAGCTTATAGCACATAGAATTGTCATCACTATTAAAATCACTTCTAGATTATAGAACAATTAAATTAGTTCACGCAGCACAGTGTCTCATTAAAACACATCAGAGTAGCTTTAATCCCACACTTTAAGGTAAACCCTTTGTACTACCAAAATTAACACTGATATTGGTAGCTTTAAAAGGATAAGAAAAGGAAGGAACCATATACTTCAACTGAACGGTTCTCATTGGGGCCTACAACAAATATCTCAATTTGAGCTTTGTGTTAATAACTTAATACGAGGCTAGGGCTTATCCCAGTTCTAAAGTCTAAACTCTAATTTCTTCCCTTTTCCTCTATTTTCCCCACATGCCAAACAGAGAGTATATTACAAGAAGATATAAAACGATGTTGACTCCAACAAATCAATATAACTAATATATATCTATTAATAAATTCCACTCTCAATCTACGTTGAAACCAAAGTACTAATCTGAAGCTAAAAAAGAAAAATAAATCAGTTGAGAAACTCAAATCTTTTACCCGAAAAAATTCACTACCCAGCTGAAAAAAGAACAGAAAAATAAAATATATATTCTCCACAATTATTCAATATCCAGCCGAAAGTTGAAATCTTGTTCATAAACAAAAACCCAAATATTCTAAAAACTAAATCTTCCACACAGAATTTGTTGCCAGTGTACTTCGAGAGCAAATCACAGATCAAAGACCGGGGATTTGAGAAGTCTATATTCTAAAGAGAGGAAGTACCGAAGGAAGTGCCCGATGAACTAACCTCAAGAAGCGCAATCAAGCTTCGTCCCTGCGAATTTCAGAGCCTCTCTCCAGCGTGAAAGCACCGATGCCAAAAGCGAAAACGAAACGCGAAGTAGAAAGCGTTGACACCCTGGCGCGAAGCAACGGAACGAGAGAGATTGGGTCAGAAGTGCAAATAAGGTAAATGGAAAGAGAAGGAGATATCAGCCATTCAGCCGAAAGGAATAGCGAATAAATTTTTCTTTTGGAGTGATGAACAGGAACCGTTACATGAATCTCTTGTACATAAAGATATATTATTTGTATTTTATGATCCGATGGTTTTATGAGATTTTTATAACGTTTTATCAAAATTTATATTTTAAAATATCAATTAAAAGTGTTCAATAAGAAGTAGTGGCTCTCGTTGGGACAAGGGGCCACAATGAAGGAGGTAAGAAAAAATTAACAAATTAGAAAATCGGATTCAACAAGTCCAAACCAAATGAATTTGCTCGATTTTGAGTTGGTACCACTCTAATATTATCAAAACTTGTGGGTGTTGGTCCGGTTTCGGGTTCAAAACTTTTTAGAATCGAGTCAGAATAGTTCAATATAATATATAATTTAAATTAATTTTTTTAATATTATATGTAATACAAAAAATATTATTTGTATTATATGGAATATTTTATACAATAATAAATAATATAAATTAGTTATAATTTACATTTTGTAGTCTAATACTAATAGTCTAATACCATATTACTATTAGTAATATTTTCTAGATTTAGATACTATATTAAATAATTACATATAAAATAATAATATAATAATACTAGTAGGAGTATACTAATACTAATACTATCACTATTAACGATATAATTATAAAAAATTAAATTTATTATAACAAATACTAATAGATAATTATTATAACCATTATAATTAATATTAATATATACTAATAGTATAATAGACTAATTTAAAATCGAAAAACTGAATCGAATCGGATCGAAATTGGTAAAATTTGTATTATCGATTTTGGGAATAATCAGTGTGTAATTGAATTTAGAAAATGCAAAATCGAAAGTACCAATTCAGTTCTAAATTTTGTCCAAAATAATACCAAATCGGATTGGGTTATAACCCTAGCCATAGCCCCCCAAAAAATTTGAATATATATATATATGTTGGTTTTTTATGAATTAATAGGATAATATTAATTTTATCTTGTATTGGCGTCCTCTCTAAAAATTATTGCCTTCTTCCACAAAATTTAATCTGATAACGATTTAAAATAAAATAAATAAAAAATATCTCATATAAAATAAAATGATCTAATAGCATGGTAACAAGTTTTTATTGAAAATTTTACTATCAAATTATTCTATACTGAAAAAAAAAACTGTATAAAAATATAACATATATATATATATAATATTTTAGCTTTGCTTGGCCCCTAAAGAAAATTCTTAATTCCGCCATTGATAAAAAGTTTACAATTGATTAAGTGCATGATATTCGACTTTTCAATCAACAAGATACAACACAACTCTGTGAGGCAACCCATCAAAGATCTAAACCGAAGTAAGAAAAAAAAAATTCAAATGTCATATTATTTATAAAGAACTAAATAAAATTATACAAGTAAAATATAATTGATAATAATTTGAGAAAGTCAAGATGAGAATAATAACAATCATTATTATTTAAAACAACAACCAAAATCATTTTAGAACATCATGGAAGTTAAGTTCAATCACAATCTTATACTGTGATAAAAAAAAAATGGAATCATCAAAGAACGAGGAGTATTTCCACACTAAAAATTAAATCCTCAACCATAAGACCCAGGTAAAGAAGAATCATCATACATGATTTTATCAATTAAAATTAAAGTTAGTTACAAAATTGTTGTCAAAAGTCAGAACTTTGTACTTTTAGGGATGTAGGAAAGTTGTGGTGAGTCTCTCTTATTTCGATAATCCTGTAAACTGCAAAGCACAAAATGAGAGCTCTTTAATAACAATGCATTTTTCTATTGCTATTCGTTTCCAAGCTTTTTTCAGATTTTTCTGGCTCATTTTTTTCTTCTTCTCCCAAAAACCTATTCTATTCTTGGCATAATTACTAACATTCTACTTCAAGCTGTTAATGACAAGTCAACTTATAATGGCTTATGCTAATGTGGCTAAGCAATGGGTCATCTTTTGTATAATTCCACTTTATGCATCAAGTTCCAACTTTTAACAAAGATTTAAGACCATGATGACTTTAAAAAAACAAACAAACAAACAAACAATATCTGCATAATCATTAATCAAAAGAAATAGTTTTGTCTTACTAGACATACATATCAACTACTGATAGACCATCCTTCATCCAAATGCATCTATGTTCATGGATAAAAGCATGCTTAGCAAGAATATGAGTAACAACATCAACCTCTATAAATGGAGATTGAATATGCCAAGTTGATATTTTAGCTTTCATCTTCCAAATATTTTCAATTATCTTTCCATATCATAGATAATCGTCTACCATAGCATTGGCCATTTTGATAGCAGACTGTGCATCCCCCTCTAAGATCATATGTAAGAAACCAAACTCATCACACAATTTCACAACCCTCCTCAGAGCAAAAGCCTCAGCAACACTTGGATCGAATTTTCTATTGAAACTATAACATAAGGAGTCTAATATTTTCCCAGCACAGTCACGGAGAATAATACCATTACCTACTTTGTGTGATTTACCATCAATGGCAGCATCCCAATCCCCTTGGTTTTAGCTATCTTGACATGACCTTCTCCTAACTGATGAAGATAGAGCCAAAGAAGAGTTAATCTGAGCATTTTGAAAAGTCTCAAGTTCAATAACAGCTATTGCAAATAATCTATTAGGGGGTTCAAAGTGATCGAGGAAAACAAACATATTTCTTCTTGTCCAGACACGCTTCATCACCGTAACAACTTTGTTTTGATCATCTCTGCATAGCTTATCACAGAATTTCAGCCATAAGATCATAAAACATCATTCCATTCTTGACCATTTATGTATTGGATAGCCCACAACACCTCGGATATCATACTCTTTTTTTTTTTAAAAGTTAAAATATCACAATCCTGATTGCATTCTTTAGCTCTTTTTTTTTTTGTAGAATAAAAAAAGATGCTCAACATAATTACATCCACCCAATTTATTAGTTCTTTTTGCAATAATAAGTAGTGGTGAAAAAGTATAAATTATTTATACACTAATTTCAATATTCACATATATTCATATTGACAATAGTATATTAAATCATTATAATCCAAAATTTATAATCCGATCATGTATAATTGTATATTAACTTTGTTTTGTAAACTTGTCTTTTTATTTTACCAATTCATTTAGGTCCATGGTGTTGAATTAAAATCTGATTAAAATGTTAATGTACAATCCACTCAGTCCTACCCCTTTCATCTATTTGCATATAGGGTAAGAAGAAACGTTAAGGGCATGTTGAAATGTAGGCACGTTTGGAACATAAGATGAGACATAAAATTTTCATTTTCTCTCTTTTAATCTCGTATCATTTTATTCTCAAACATAATTCAAATATAAAATTTTTAAATTAACCAATACAACATTTTCAAGCTAATCATTACAATTGTTTTTAACCTACAAATAAAAATAATAATAATAAAATCCCAACTTTTTCAAATTTTCAAATAAAAATAATATTATAAAACTATATTCCCACAATATTTTAATTTTATAATATTTTCTATTCAACCTTTTTTTTTCTCTCTTCTCTCAAAAAAAAAAAATACTCAACTCAAACTATTTCACTACTATTCACAAACAACTTACTACTATTTACAAAATTATCAACTCATCTTACTCTCTAAACGAATCCTAAAAGTACAAAAAAATAATAAATATATTAGTAATATTTCTTATAAATGAAGTTTAGAGTTAAACTTATCGACAAGAAAGTGAATGGATAAGATTTAAGATCAATACTAACAAAATTTTTGGAATGATGAATAGGACCCACTACATGTAGTGGGTAGTGGGTCTACAATAGGTAAAGATATATTATTTGTATTTTAAAGGGTCCATTGGAGGATGGTTCTATGAGATTTTTATTACATTATATCAAAATTTGTGTTTTAAAGTATCGGTTGAGAGTGCTTTATAAGAAGTCTGCAATTGATGAAGTACATGATATTCAGCTTTTCAATCAATAAGATGCAGCACAACTCTGTGAGTAGCAACCCATCAAAGATCTAAACCGAATCAACAAAACTTCAAATGCCATATTATCCCGATAGAATGGAATAAAATTCTACAAATAAAATCTAATAGATAATAATTTGAGAAAGTATATGAGAATAAAAACAAGCATTATTATTGAAAAACAAAATAAAATCATTTCATAATATCATGAAATTAAGTTCAATCACAATCTTAGAAAAAAAAATTGAAATCATCAAATAACAAGTAGTATTTCTACGCTAAAAGTAAAATCCTCAACCATGAGACCCAGATCAAGAAGCATCGTCATGCATGGTCTTATCAATTAAAATGAAAGCTAACTACAGTGTTGTTGTCAAAGGTCAGAATTTCATACTCTTGGAGATGTTGGGAAGCTATGGTGAGTCTCTCTTGTTTCAATTGCCCTGCAAACTGCAAAGCGCAAAATGAGAGCTCTCAAATAATAAAGCCTCTTGCTATTCGTTTTCAAGCATCTTGTAGGTTTGTCTGGTTCATCTTCTTCATCTTTTCCAAATACCCATTCTACGTTTGGCGTAGTTACTGACATTCTACTTCATGTTAGTGGGCTGGGCCATTAATGACAAGTCAACTTATAATGGATCATGCTAATGTGGCTAAGCGATGGGCCATTTTTTGTATAATGTCACTTAACGGGCGAGGACATGACATTTTGTCAAAAGCTTTTTCCATGTCCGCTTTAATAGCCATGAGTCCAACCTGGCCTTTTTTGCGCCTCATAGTTTGGATAATCTCGTGGGTCAGAATAAGATTCTCCTGAATGTGCCTGTGGGGTACGAAGGCTGTTTGGAAGGGCGAGATCCGTTTTGGCATGACCATCTTCAATCTCTTAGTCAGAATCTTTGAAATCATTTTGTACGTGACATTGCATAGGCTTATTGGCCTATAATGTCCTACCATGCACGCATTGTCTGACTTGGAAATCCATATTAGTATGGTTGATTCTTTTCAAAATCAAACCCGAGATGAAGAAGGACCTTACTGAATCAATGAGTTCCGCGCTGATAATCTCCCAATAGTGTTTAAAGAAGAGAGCTGTTATCCTATCGGGCCCCGGGGCTTTTTTTGATCCTATAGCTTTGAGAGCTTCCCATATCTCCTGGTCATCTGGGATAGCACATAGAATTGTCCTCCTCCGTGATTACTGGTGTAATTTTTCCCAGGAGGTCCTGTGGAAATTGGGGGTTGGTAGAGGAGTATATCTGTTTAAAGTGCTCAACCATATATATTATTCCCAATATCCTCTCTTGAATTTAGCCAAACCCCGTCTGTGGTTTTTAGAAATTCGATGGAATTGCGCCGTCGACGGATGATAATCGATAAGTAAAAAGATTTTGTATTAAGATCCTTCATTGTGAGCCAAGTCACTCTTGATTTGTGCTTCTATAGCATTTCTTCTCGCCTGAGCTCCTCATGCAAGGCCTTGCGGAGTGTAGACTCTTTTATTCTGTCATACTCAGTGTGGGCGGTCCGCTGAACATGGTCTAGTTCATCTGTTAAGGCTTGAATCTTCTGCTGCCCGAAGTGCTCCTTGTTCCATTTTTTCAAGGCTTCTTTTGTATGAGAGATTATCTGGCACAATTTTAAAAGAGGGAGCCTCTACAGGTTGTCTGCCATGCATATGATATTACCTGGTGACTGGAGCTATCACGAGTCCAGAATGCTTCAAAACGAAAAGGCTTAGGAAGTGAGGAATGAGTACCCGTGGTATCTGGGATGATGGGAGAATGATCCGAAGTTAACCTGGGCAGATTGATGATCGATGCTTTTGGGAAAAAAAGTCTCCATGCTGAGTTACAGATTCCTCTGTCGAGCCTTTCTTTGATTAGAGCATTGCCACTTCTGCCATTAACCCAGGTATAGGGATTTCCTTGGAATCCCAAGTCAATCAGACCTTGCTTTCGCATGAAATGGCCCAACCCCTTAGAGTAGGAGGGATCTATGGGTTTGCCTCCCAGCTTATCTGAAGCTTGAAGAAGGGAGTTGAAATCACCAAGATAAAGCCACGGGCCATTAAAACAATTTCCAATCGCACTGAGAGTATGCCAAAATTTTTGCTTAAGCTTCCAGAGAGTCGGGCCATACACAAAAGTGAGCATCCATGGATTATATAGAGGATCAGAGTACATAAGCATATTGACAACATTACTATCTACATAGGTCATCTCAAAATCTACCCCAGGACGCCATGCAAAAGCCATTCCACCTTTAAGGCCATGTGGTGGGCTATCAACAAAATAGAAGAAGCCCAAACGGTTCAGTGTGGAACGGCTCAGAACTTGGGTTTATCACTTGGATGATATTGGGTAGGAAGCTATCAATTTTTTTCAGATATTACTTGATTCTCAAGGTTGGTTCGGTGCTTGAAGATGAGATCCTTGATATCATCCCCTCTCTGGTCACAGAGGAAGATAATAAGATGCTTACGAGCCCTCCTATCCTAATATGGAAGAAGTTCAAAAGGTGGTTTGTAGCATGTCGGCTGATAGTGCTCCAGGTCCTGATGGCTTTCCGGGTTCTTTTTTTCAGGGATATCATAAAAGAAGATCTCTTCCAGCTGGTCACTTATTTCTTCGCTGAAGGTACGATCCCCCGTTCCATCAATGCTACTTTCCTTTGACTTTGAAAGGAACCACTTTGTTGGTTGAGTGGAGTTACGGTAGTTCAATCTATAAAGGAAGGACAATCGATCGCACTTGGCGCAGAACCACCTAACGGTTGGCTCTTTACTCCCTCAAGACTTGCTTCTTATTTTTCTTTCACCCTTTATCCCCTTTTATATCAATACGGAGCTACGAGCAAGTCTGCTCCGGAAAGAAAAGAAGCCAGCATTTTCCGCTTGATCGCTAACTCATGAGCAAAGCCGCCTTCGGCCCTTCGCTTAGTAAGCCCCTCTTCGAGCCTCTACTGAATTCTGCTCGCCCCGGTCCTTAGTAGCGTTGACTTTGTCAACCTTTGGACGTTGTTGTGACGCTTTGGTTAGGCTCGGTTGACTTTGTCAACGACACAAGCAAGGAGTTGACAAAGGAGAACAGCCCCCCTGTTGTTGATAGAGAGCTTACCGCCCCGCCCTTTATAGTCGCGACTGTTGTCATAGAAAAAGAGTTTGTTTTCTGTCAAAGAAGCATGATTAACACAGCCTATAGCGTAAAGGCATTCGAGCCGCATCTAAACTAAATTAAGGGTACTCTCTCTTCTGTAGATACGCTATCCCTTCCGGCTATGGTATGGGGGAAGGGAAGTGAGATCTACCGATTGATTTGATATTAGATTAGATGAGCGGCCGTACTATGATCGTTCGGGAGACATGGCTCCACGCGCTACACACAAGAATGAATTGTTATGCGGTCGGTAAACTATTTCTGCAGGCAGCCATCAGATCACGTATTTTTGAATATGTCGTTCCCGGTCTTCCATTTTGATGTTTCTGCTCGTGCCCGGAGAGAGAATGGGCACGACTCCCCCTCTCCTCGTTCTACCGTCCAAAACATGCCGGCCGTTCTAAGTTCCGGGGTTGGGTCGGATAGGACCAGACCAAATCGGCTGGATCTGTGGAATCTGAACGGATCAGATCCAATCGGATCTGATCGTAGCTTCGAGTTCAGGTGCCGTACCGCGGCCGGACCGGAAAGGAAGAGGGCAGCGAACCTCCTGCCAAGAGGCCAAGGTTGCTTGCTAACTTTCAGCCACTTGTTAGAAGGAAGTGCAGCTTGATTGTCGGGGGAATCAACGGGAAGGAAAAAATTAGGTAAATCAAAAGATTTCCTCCTTTGGTAAGGATTGGCTTTAAGTGATAGGGGATGTGATTGAAATTCGTCTTTTCTTTGTTTGTATCACCGAGACACCCGAAGGGCCGGCCATATGTACCTCGGAAGACCCGGCCCATTCAAATCAAAATAGAAGGAGCACCTACGACTAAGGGTAATTGAATGTCGACCACAGGGTGAGATGATTTTCTAATACGAGGGTGAGTGACTGGTCAAGTCATGAAACTTAGTCATTTTTATCAACATGGCTGCAAGTGGACTGGGTTTATGTGTATAAACTGACTACGACCAAAGTCGTGGCTACTTCAACCAAAAAAAGGGCGACCCCCTATTCAAACCGAAAGAAGTACCTCACCTCACTTACGAAGAAGTAGTTGGAGCTGGGCTCCGAACTATGAGAGTTTGCTTTTGTTTCATGTTTCTAAGAGCGGTCTGATCCCTTATTTGATCAGATCGCTCCTGGTGTTCGAACTAGTCATTAATGGTCGGCTTCATTGGTACCCTTTCGGTATGCGTTGCGAACACTTTCATTTTTAGCGTCTCATCTTCTCTAGAGAAGCGAAACTCGAACGGATAGAGCAGATGGTCCAACTATATAACTTTTTCTTTTTCATTACTTCCATGGTCGTGCCTCGTGGCACGGCAGCACCCGTACTATTGAAAGGGTTCGTCAGTAGAGATGTTTCCACAGGTGCCCCTTTTTCCAATGGTACTATAATTCCTATTCCTATCCCTTCATTCCCTCTTTTGGTCTATCTACATTCCAGGAAATTCATACGCTCCATGGACGGAGCAAAAAGTGGAGTCTTGGTCAGAGCAAGCCGCCCTATTCTATTACCAGACATAATTGGGAGAAGCTCATCCGAAACTAGAGCTAGAAACGCCTCATTTCGTTTCGTTCCCGTTCTTCATTTCCTTCTTCTCGAATCCAAGGGGGACTTCTCATATTTAGAATCTTTATGCGGTGTGCTCCGTTTACTATTCTTTCGTACTCTCTTCTCTTTACCACGCGATAGGTCAGCGAAGCGTGAATGGGCGCGTAGAAGGAAAGGCCAAACACTTCGGCCTAACGGGAATGAGCAACGACGAAATGACAAGATGAGGTGCTCCGGGCACCCCCATTTAGAAAGAAGGATCGAAGGTTTTGGGCCTGTAGCTTTCCCCGTCCCCCCTTCATCGGGTGGTGCTTGTGTGGGGGGTGCGCCACCAGAAATCGGGCTTGAAGCTCTCGCCTTACCAACGAGCCGACAGCTGATGGCTGTTGGTCACGACTACTACCAAAAAGCTCCAATGAAGATGAATATTTCACATGGAGGAGTGTGCATCTGTATGTTGGGTGTTCTTCTGTCGTGCGACCCGGCAGCTTATGTGCGACCTTTGGCCCACGCCTCCTATTTGTTCAGGGTGGGCGGCGTAAACTCTGATTCGATCCGGGTATTCAATCCCGCCGCTGAGATGCTCAGTTTACTCCTTAACCTTGATAGGAAGATGGCTTATTAAATAATTCGTGCATAAGGGTAAGGATCTTTGGATGAACTAATGTGAATAGGTGTAAGCTTCGCTGCTCGGAAACACCCAGTGCTGACCACACTGAGAGACACGAAAGCGCAGGTAACGCCAGTTGGCGAAGTGGCGTTAAGCATCCCTAGCGGTACGAAAAGAGAGGTCGTGATGATATCATCTATATCCGTACCGCTCCTCGTGGAGTAGACCCCGCATCCAACCAAGTCTTTGACCAGGGAACGGGAAAATCCCCACTACCGCTGGCAGGCCCGCCGGGCCGTGAGCGCGGTGGAAACGGGCTTCCCAAAAAGCCAGCTCCGGGCCGGGGTCAGCATAGAATGAAGGGGACGGCCCTAATGTTGTGTTGGCAAAGCCAACTTCTTAGGTTGTGGGCGGAGAAGAGCGAACGTGGGGACTCGTGTCAGGGCGCAGCGTAACTAAGAGAGCCATTCCATTTAGGGCGAGACAGAATGGGCGGGCATGAGCGGTCTGGTGTCCGAGCCAATTGGTCAGACGACGACTACTTCACTTATTAGATTAGTATTAGCCGCCTATCCCGAAATGAAATGGGATGGAATAGAAAGAACGCGAAGCGCTAGTGCTATAGGATCGGTTTTTTTTTTGGGCTTGTGAAGAAGCAAGCTTATCCCCGCCCCGACCGGCAGCTGCTGGGTCTCCCCATCTTTCCTAAACTTCCCCCTGTCTTCGGCCTGAGCTGTATGAGGCAGAAATTCGTCTCAAGTACGGTTTGGAGGCCGAGCCCCACCCCAGCAGTAATGGTGCGGCTTAGGTCAACTAACACAAAGAAGATACAGTTCACTCAACGATTGCCTTTGGGTTCCGAACTCCATATGGGGAAGGAGCGTTGTTGTTTGCGAGGTCTCGATCATTTACATGGACCCACTTTTCATTCCATTTGTGGCAATTTTATGATCGATAAACCGTCCCTAACGAACGATCGGCTCATGTTTGAGCATGAAGAATCACTTCGTGCCGACCTGTTGCCAATAAACTTTCCGGCCTCATATGAGAATGGAAAACTGGAGCATTTTCTGCATCGGTGGATGAAGAATCGCGAACATAAGAATTTCTGGTTGACCATGTTCCCAGAAAAAAGATACTTTCGAGAAACTACGAGCACGAATGAAGTGGATATACATACAAATCCATTTACGGATCTATATGCTTCAATTGGAACTGGAAGTTCCATAACAGGCGGCTGGTATACCACCATAATTAAACTGCCTTTTCTTTTTCTTTTTCGGATAGGATTTATGTTGGCTTCGTCGGGAGGCTCGCGTAGTTTGTTACGTCAGCTCCAAAAGGATAAGTTGCGTTGGAATTGAGAAAGTTCCGTGGAGTTCATAATTGCATAAAAGGAGTCAAAGTAGTGGCTGCGGCGCGTCGAGGCACTTCTTCGATGGTCCCCGTCCGCCCGGTTTATGAGCCCCTTTCCGATTCCCTCACCCAGTCTCATGAGAAGCAAGCCCAGCAGGCCCTGCCTTAACCTGTCCCCAGACAGCCAGCCCTCACCAGGCTGCTGGCATTGCTAAATGCTCCGCCACGAAGCAAGCTCTCCCGAATACGACAGATGCGGAAGTGGCTAAGGAAGTCGGATGAATAAAGTAGTTGGGCAACTCACGAGGGTACATTATTAGTATTCTGGGAATTGGCAACATTGACAGAAAGAGGAAGAAAAGGAGGTAGGAATCCACTTTTTTAGGTGCAGCTATACTAAAGTAAGTAGTCGGCCTAACCTTCGGTTCCCGTAACCAAGTTTTTCTTTCTCACTACTTATGTACTTTTTCTTACTTAATCCATACTTTTTTACTTTTTCTGAAGTGTGGGGCAAAGCAAAGGGTGCCCTCTACTTCTACTTCTAACTAAAGGCGAACAGCCGGCATTGCAAGCAAATAGAGAGCCCCCGCCCGTTTGAGTCGTTGCGAGCCGGAAAGCGTACTGGCAGTTTGAGTCGTGAAAGGGCCGCTTGCTTAATTATATTATTATAATTAATAATAGATATATAGAATATTATATATCTATAAACAATAAGAAAATCAAAAAGAAAAATTATAAAATATATCAAAGAAAATCATTTTTTTTTATCCAATTGTTCATTCCTGGGAAGAGGAAAAAGCAGATAGAGCAAAGGCCTCCTCTTTCCCTCTTCCCGAGGTGAGCGAATTGCATGTAGCGATCCGTAGGGGCTTATAGTTTAATTGGTTGAAACGTACCGCTCATAACGGTTATATTGTAGGTTCGAGCCCTACTAAGCCTACCACCCCCTTCTCTTCACCTGATACAAGGCAGTCGAAGTCCCCGCCACCCTGCAGATCTCAATCTAGCGACGGCACCTGGAACTGCTGCCGCTGCCCTTCGGGCATGCCTCCTACGCTTACTACTCACCCACGCTCTTGCAGCATGCCCCCTTCGGGCAATACGGCTTTCGTAATACGCGAAGCAGCTGAGCGATAGCTCTTTGATCGCTATATTCTTGCGATAGCGAAGGCGTGGTTCATCCTCTAAGAGAGAGTAGATGCGAAGGTTCGGATCGAAGATCTTCGCGAGACGGCCCATGAATCTCGAGAATCGAGCGTGGGGCTTGAAGACCCTACCGCATTCCGGCCCCGGGGCCTTCAATTGGTCTTTTCTCTCTCCTCTTTCACCAGTGAGTGGTGAGTTTCCTTTTTCTCTAGGTAGGTACCTCTTGGATTCGGAGTTTGTTCCAATAGCTGCCACACATCAGATCTTGATCGTCTTCCTCCCAGTGTTGTTGCCTGCTGGGGGAAGGAAGGAAAGTGGGGCTTCCTTCCAGGACCGGAGAAGGTCAAACTCTGGGCGGGTTGCCGGGTTTCGCCTACGCTACGATTTCACAAGATTGAACCTTTTTTGTTCAACCAAAGTTAAGGAGTTCCAGAGCACGAGGGAATGGGCTTTCATTCCCGGGACCGGCTCGTCTATGTACTCGGCGCCCCCCCGATTGCTTGAAGATGCACGCGCGATACGATAAAGGGCCCCTGGGAGGAACCAATGAAAAGCTAGGGTAGAGCCTCGGAGCCGGCCCAAGCGAAGATCGGCACTCGAAGGCTTGAGGAGCAGCTCGCAAAAGGGAAAGCCGTGGAGACGACAGACTTGCCAGTCAGGCACACCGTGAGGCTGACTACAGCGGACCGGGAGAATTCCTGTTTTCCTGTTTCAATTTCCGGGAGTGAATGTAGAAAGTGCAGACGGTGGATCAGGTGTGAACATTCAACCAAAGGCGTCTTGGGGATCGGCAATAGCTAAGTATTGTGGCCATCACAGTTCAAGCTACGTATGGCTGGCGTACAACCTACGGGCTTCTTAGCCAAAAGAAAAACAACATAAAAGGATGCCTGGTTTTTTTAGTCCAATCTTAGACAAAGAGCAAGGAGGATATGAAGCACTGCTGGGTAGACCATGGCTCCAACCAAGGTGGTTCATGACTGGGCTAATAAAAAACAGTTTCAAGCAGGGAAAGGCGGGATGGAAGGCGGAAAAGGCTTGGCTTTGTTTCACAGAAAAAGGACTAAGGAAATTTCGTTTCCGTAGTGGTGATGCTGGCGTCAGTTGACCTGGTATATAAATATATATATGCAAGATCGAAGATGCGATTCGCGCGGGTCCGCTTTTCTTTTTAAGATAGCAAGGTGTTCGCTGGGCGCGATTCCGCTAGCCAAATCGCACTAATGCGATTCATTCGCCCTACTATCCTACAGAGCAATTCAAACTCTTAGTAAGACGGGCGACTCATTCTATTCTCTCTGAGGTCAGGTAGGTGAAGCGTCTAGCTTAGGGGGGCGCGTCGAATCGCTGAAAGGCCTTGGTGATTCTCCAATTTGGTAATCTGAAGATAGAAAACCAAAATGATTCCAAACTTCACTTCAATAGTCTCGTATCCATGCTGCCCCGACTCCAAACTCGATGTTTGTTAACTAAGCGGGACATTCCCAAACTCTTTTTTATCAAACTCCTTTCTCGTTCCGCCCTTACCTGGCAGTTTTCATTATGTGTTCTTTGCAATGTCTAGGGAGGTTAGGAGTGAGTTAAGCCAATGCGTACAAATAGACAGACCAGGTTCATCCTTTTATGTTGAGGTCAATGCAAGTCTGTCTATGATTAAGAGTCTAGGTGGCTCATTCATGCTAGTCATCTTAGAGCTATGAGTCAGAACAATGTTCACCAACTCTTCCATAGTAAGATTGTTCATATATCGAAAAAGCTTTTGAATATGAGTTTTAGTTGTTATATTAAAGTGTTTTGTCTCCTCCCCAAGGTAGCATTGCCGAGCGGGTGATCCCTGTCTTGTTTATCCAGCTAGCTTTTATCCGTGGTACTCCAATTCTATTTGCCTTCGGCTCGGCTACTTTTTTTTTGAAAGGTAAGGTGGGACCTTATTCTCAATAAAAATGCCTATCTATAAAGCGCTGAGTTGAAGAGGTCCCACAGAGAGATGATAAGTGGGAGAAAGAGTGAAATGAAAATCTCTTCTGGAATGGAAGATCTCCCATCCACTGACTACAAGACTGCAGCCTAACACCCAAGTTAGCCTGACGGTCAGCTAAATGAGTCGCTTCCCTCTTCACATGATGAATTTTAACTCAACATATATTGAGAAATGTTTTCTTAGGATAAAGCATAGGCGCCAAGGTTATTGATTATTACTATTCTCCCATCTAATCATGTTAAGAGAACCCCTTTTTGTTTGATATGATGACTTGAAAAAGAATCAATAGTTTGGACAAAACTATGGCCGTGCAGGAGAGTTTCTGCTTTTGCAAAGGTTGCATCTTTGATCCCTAGAGGAGACCTGTTTAATTCCACATGACAGCACCATTGCCATCTCTTATGACCCCACCATAATCCGAATTCCCAGAGTAGCCTTCCCTACTCCTTCAAAGTTCATCTTGATGTGATTTGAAAAGGAAATTGCCACAAGATTGAGATAGATATGTTTGAATTTTTATTTAAAAAAAAAAACAGCAATAAGACCTCGTCATGTTCATCCTTACTAACATCCCATACAAAAAATGAAAGATTTTTTATGGTCTAGATTTTTTCAATCACCTTAACGAAGGAGGTGGACTTCAACCAAGCCAGCCCTTCTTATGAAGTGGCTATGGAGATTTCCAAAGGAAAAGAAAAAGCCATGGTGCTCATATTTGGCTGCTAAGTACCTCTCCAATGGCAAAAATAGATTGACCCGTCTAAAATATCCTGCATCTAGAAAGGTCTTATTTGGTATAGAGAGACTTTCCGGCAGAACTTGGGCTAGACTTTGGTTGGGTAATGGTCAGCGGATTCGCTTCTGGGATGATGTTTGGCCGTGCCACTCTCCTCAGAGATGCATGCCATAATATATCAATTCACAAGGTTCTCATGACCTCCAAGTGATAGACTACATTCAATATGAAGGAGAAAAAAAGGATTTCTCTCCCTATTCAACTGCCCATCCAAGAGCATTTGGCTTCATAAGACTTTTTTGATTTTTCTATGGACTGCATAAATCTTATCTTCCAGCCCGGATTCAAATAGATTTTGGCAGCTCAATCTTCACGGTAATAATTATGCCAATTCTGCCTAAAAATCTCTTCAGGTGATCAATAAGGCCCCCTTTTTCAGTAGATGAGATTAGGATGAAAGTAGATTATCTCAACGCTTATTTTCTGCTCTTCCAAATCCAATTTTGGCCTGCGGTAATGTAATCAGGATTTCATCTCCTAAATTCTTTTTTTCTATGAAAGCAAGAGATGGAAAGTGTTGTTCTAAATTCTACCTTATTCCATTCCATGAAATCTAGAAGCACTTCTGCAACCTTCTCTCTCTCCATTGGTCTTTCCCTAGCGCTATTTTATTTTTTTCAAAGGGGAATGAAGGCCTTCCTTAGAAGTTGTCGCTCGATCGAAAGGATATAACACATACGAAACCTTAGCCTCGCTGACTTTCTGAGGTATAACCTTCGCCACGACATTAGTGGCTTAGCTCTTCGCGCTTCCCGCAGGCTTTTTTTTATAGAGAGCGAGTAAGAGGGGCGGTATGGAAGATTGGTCCTCTCCGAAAAGTTGTTCGGTTCGCTCCCCTAAGTGGTCGGCCTTCTTACCAGTCTGCCTCCTTTCTCTTGATGGAATATAACAATGCCCGAGCTCAAGCTTTGCTTGCGTTCTTCACCGGCGCTCGCCGGATGTATCACTCATCCCGCTCCTAAGGTAAGGAGTCTTCTGTGTGTTATAATCTTTACGGGAATGAATCACGGTTGAGAATTGCTCGGGAATTCATTGATAGTTACTTTGCCAGGTTCTAGGGGGGCTACTCTTCTTTTTTGTCGATCGAGCCGCTTTCCCTCATCCCACTCGTCCAGCCCTCTTCACGAACTTGTAAAATCGATGCCACAAAGATAGCCAACTCTATTATCGAAGAAATAAGGAAACGGGCGACAATTTGGCACCAGATATCCGGAGGTGTGGAAAGAGCAGCTGTGAGAAGCGGAAAAACCATAAAAAAACGACGATTGTTCGTGAAGGTTTCCATAGAAAGACCCCTTGGTTCTGGCAAACGGATCACAATTACAGGTACCTGGGAGCATACCGATGGAATGAACGAAATACGAACAGTTAACATAATATGGTCATAGATCTTAGGTTGTAACTTGATCATGAGCGAATTTGTTGATGTTGCACCCACGAAGTATGGAAAGTGCCAAACATTGGGAACTACCCGGGGAGGAGTTAGGAACAGGAACAAGGAAAAGCGAGAACCACTTAAATAGAGGAATCTATTGTATTTCGTCCTTTGTTCCCCATAGCAACTGGGGATCAAAAAGCACCAAATTTGATGACTTATTAAGGGAAAGACGAAGTAAGAGCATGCTATTGAAGATGTTGCAACATATGTCGCGAAGGCCTCCGTTGATTGTGTACGAACAAAATACGAGTCCAAAGGCAGGGTAAGATAGGGTTTTGCTAATGGAGATATTAACTCTTCCGGGAACCAGTAACACGTAAACCATGTCAAACCAAGACCGATCAATATCCGAACGGAACGGATTCGAACTTCTCCTAGAATAGTTTCCAATGCAAAATGAAATTCATAGGATATATATGAGTAATTCAAGAAATATAAATATTGGATTAGTAATAAACAAAAACAAATAGGATTGATTATGTATCACAATTTCATCACTACATCGAAGGCTTTTTTGTAAATATATTGATAAGATAGCTTGGTACCCAAACTGTATCAATGATTGTGATCCTCATTGTGTACATAATTCGTGTTAGGATCTACCAAAGAAATTTTTTTGGTATAGGGCATATAACAAAAGAGTTTCCATTTCTATCGGTCATAAAATAAAAAAAGAAAAAGCAGACAGGAACAGTTTGATCCTCTAAGCAAGCAGGTTTTGGGTTATTGTTTCAGCACCCTAATTCTCTTATTGGCTTTGATACCATGAAATAAAATAGAGAAAAAGACCTTCAAGAGGAAAGAAAACCATTTTCAAGAGACAAACTCCAGTGAATTACTTTCTTTCCTCCTCTCTTCTTTTCTTCATTCCATTCATTCCCCTTTGAAAGAAGTTAAAAAAAAGAATCTAACGCTCTAGTCTAATTGAAGACTTTCAACGCTCATGCTATTTGAAAGAGCTTTCAACATGGAGTGGAGACTCCATAATGTACACAAAGAGTAACTTATCTATGAATATCGTCCTAATTCAGGTCTTGTTCCGCACTTAAATGGATAACTCAAACCCTTACCTTGACCAGTTTGTAGTGGAAAACCTCGATGACATAATCGTTTATAGTCACTCACTGGAGGTTTGGAACCCTGAGTACAGTGTTCCGGGTGTAGCAGGAAAAGAAGCTGTACGCGAAACGGTGCTCAGACGAAACTTTCTCGGCCATTGGATTAGCAAGGGTGTGATTCAGATGGATCAAGAGAAGATCAGGTCTGCTGTGGACTGGGAAGTGCCGAAGAAGGAGAGAGCAGGCAGCAGAAGCCGGATGCTCGAAGCCATTTTAGATACGGCAAGACAGCTCAGGAAGAGTAGAAAGTTGCCACAACCTAGGGGCGGAAGCCAAAAAACGTGAGCCTTTTTACAAACTTCTAAAAGGGGGAGAGCGCCGGGGTGGCGTCAAGGAGAACGTCGTGACGCCATCCGTTTGGAGCGCGAGGCCGGCAGAGCTTGCTGCAAAGGAGATAAGAAAAGGCTCAGCAGAGGAGATCCGGTAACTGTTATGAATGTGGAGGAGTGGGGCATTTTGCTCGTTACTGTCCCAATGTTCAGACGCACGAATGTTGCTGGGGGAGTGCAGAATAGACCAGCTGAAGATGGAAGAGTGAACGTTGTGGAGCCTAGAGCACGGGAAGCTCTAAAGGTAAGTTCAAGTCGGAAACATAGCGGGGGTTCTGAAGCTTAGGAGAGGAGACAGTTTCGCTGTCGTTAGATTGTGCGGCAACATGAACCAACGTCAGCAGAAAGGAGGAGGAGACGGAAGGCTGTATTCCAAATCTATGTCGAAATTGGCCAGTGCAAAGATGATCATTGATGCTGGGAGTTTGGATAACATAGCGTCCACGGAGAGATCCGTTGGGGCTGGGGAAGTTAAAGCAGGTTTTTTATATGTAATTCGTCCCTATGGACGTATTACACACCCAACTCGTATAAAGCAGACTCGGAAGATACCTCCAGAAAGAAAGAAAGAGATGGCTGCAGGCTGATTATTGGGTCTAGCTTCTTAGAAAGCCATAGGGAGATAGCGGACCAATCTTTCTTCTGTTATAGACTTGTCTTGTGATGTCAGAGAATAGTCCGGAAGAAGAGAGCTTGACTTTTCTTTCTCAAATACAAGCTTCTCCAATGCTTCTCTTGGATTAGAATGGGTGGGATTCAGGATTCAAATAGTGGATTTCAAAATCTCGTAGAGAGATGATCGAGCGAGCAGCAGCCAGGCATAGGTAGCTGACAGCTGCACTCGAGCATCTTTACCAGCCAGTGAACGAAGGACCAACGACGATGAAGGAGAAGAAGAAGAAGGAGTAGGAGCTAATTAGGACGGAATCGAATTATTACGAAATCGCCAATGAATGAGTACGCTTTTTTCAAACGAATTTTTTTTAAGAAAAAAAGCCCCCCCCAGATACCAGACTTTTTATTAATGGTCGACCTGCCACAGGCGCATCCGATGGACTCAGCGGATACTTTACGCATCAAGGCTTCGATCATTCTGGAGTCTTTTTTCAATCAGTATCATGGCGTTCTTCGTGAGCAATACATCTGGTGGGACATAGCACAAAGCCTTGCTCAAAAAAGGGTCAGCCTCGGCGATTTCGTAACTCGAGATGATCTCAATCTGCTAGTGGACCTTTTACAGAATCCAGCAAGTGAATTATATATAAACGCCTTGGAGCTCTTGCTGTTGCGCTAGGCAGGATAGTCTAACTGTCGAGCCCTGCTTTTGTCTCTGGTTTGATGGTTGCACGTGCTAAAAATCCGGTACATTCCGTTTTGTTTCCCATCCCAGTCTTTTGCGACACTTCAGGTTTACTTCTTTTGTTAGGTCTCGACTTCTCATTTTTTGGCGGGTTCGGTCAGGAAAAGAGATGCTTTCTATCAGTCAAAAGCAGATACCGCTCCCCCCATGCTCCCACGGTCCGCTTACCGAGGAATAGAAAGGGAGGACAGGTTGGTTCGAGGACCCGTTGGTCAAAGGAAAGGGGAGGTCCTGATTCCGGGACGGAGTCGTATGACGCGAGAGTGTCACGTACGGTTCCTTTGAGAAGGGTGTGATACCACCACCTATCAGGCCCGACGAGCGGTCCACGGAGCTGCATCCCTACTCACCCGGTCCATGCACATTGCTCTCTCCAGGAGGTTGGCCGCCTATCCTAGATCTTCCCATTTTCAAGAAGATCCCGGGCTCGATCTGGTTTAGTATCAAGGTGATTCTGTTTCTGTTTTTATATATATGGGTCCGTGCAGCATTTCCACGATATCGTTATGATCAATTAATGGGACTTGGCCGGAAAGTGTTCTTGCCTCTATCATTAGCTCGGGTAGTCCCCGTTTCTGGTGTTTTAGTCACCTTTCAATGGCTCCCTTAATTATGTGCGAGGAATTTCCCTCTTGAGTAATGGGAAGCGGGCTAGTCCCCAAAAATGCCCGTTCCTTTGTCGTTGGGGTTTAAAATCTTCCTTGCTCGTTTCTAGGAACTCAGTAACGTGACCAGTAAGTCAGCGGGCATTGAGGCAGGCAGTCAGTACATAGAGTACAAGGAGGTCCTCTTTTTATATCCGTCCAAGCGGCTTTATGTTCCAGGAAAAGCTTTTGAGTAGTAGTTAGCAGCGTCATAGTTTGAACTGGCTCATCACCGTGCACAACGCGATTTCGTGAAAACCATACCGAGTCCATGGCTGGGACGGCAAACAGGAGGAATTCTGGTGCCTGGTCGTATGGAATGGCCAGAGAGTCATGAGGTGAGAGGATGGCTCCCATCCAGGTCTGTATGGGTTTGTCAGCGAACACTGCTATATCCAAAGGCCATGGGGAGTTTCTCCATAATACTCGTGAAAAATGGCAAGAGAGGAATAGGTGGTTTACCGTTTCCTTCGAACATTACAGAGGGGGCATGTTAGATTATCCTCATTCGCCTGTGGATGGAAGCTTTCAAATTTTGCTCTCACTGGTAATGCGTCTCGCCATAGGAATGTTTTTAAACTGGATATTTGAGGACCATAGCTTGTTCCATTGCCTTGTAGAGAGAGGACCGGTGTCTTGAAAGTTGACCGAATTGTTTGTGAGGTAGGCTGACTTGGTAGAGAATTGGCCCTTCCCGTCTGGTTGCCATATAATTTTGTCTTCAAGTGGTGTTTGGGATAGGTGGATATTGAGTATGGCTTGGCCTGTTTGATCATCAAAGATGGACCTGATAAGGGCTTCATCCCATTGGCGTGCCTCTGGATTAATAAGGTCCGAAACATGAAGGATGTGGCCTGAAGGCTCAGTACCTTCCCGAGCAACTGGTCGAAAGGAGTGAATGGAGGGGTGAAGATGGTCCTCCCAAATGCGGATAGAATGTCCTTTGTGCACCTGGTAACACATACCCTTGCGGATAGTTTCTCGGGTTTGTTTGCAGTAGACCCTTCCAAAACCAAGAGGAGTCGTTTTGGGCCTCAGCTTGCATGAAAGTATATCTGCGAAGGTATTTGGTTGCAATGGCACGAACCCAAAGCTTTTCAGAATTCAGACAGATGTCCCAGCTTAACTTTGACAGAAGGGCTTTATTGTACTCATGAAGCTTCCGGATTCCTAATCCACCTTTGGACTTTGGCCGGCAGATGGAGCTCCAGGACTTAGGGGTGTAGTTGTGTCTTTTGTCTTCTCCCCACCAGAAGTCTTTTAGAGCTTTCTCTATGGAGGAGGTAAAACCTTTCGGAAGAAGAAAGGTTGATGTAGGCCGGTAAGGAGGATGCCACTGCTTTGATGAGCGTGGTGCGACCAGCTTGAGATAGGATTTTAGCCTTCCAGCCAGATCTTTTTTTGAAGACTTTTTCTTTTATCTCTCTGAATGTTGACGTTTTGGACTTGCGGAAAAGCATGGGGAGTCCTAGATGTTTGCTGTCCGAAGCCAGGTTGGGGAGGTTAAGAATTGCTCTTATCTCACCTTTCTTATCCCGGGGTGCAGTGCATTCTTGCTAAAAGAAATTGCTGACTTCCTTTCATTTAAGGCTTGGCCTGACCAGGAGCAGTATGTTTGTAAACACTCCTTAAGGGTTTCCGCTTCATCTTTGTTTGCCCTGCTAATAAGAATGAAATCATCTGCAAAGAGTAAATGAGAGATAGGGGGAGCTGACCGACTTATTTGGATTCCATGAATAGAACGATTTCTCTCTTGTCTTAGGATCAGCCTAGAGAGAACTTCAGCGCCCAGAATGAAGAGGAATGGGGATAGAGGATCTCCTTGTCGCAAGCCTCGAGTAGGTTTGAAGAATCCATATGGGGTGCCATTTCACATTATGGAGTAGGAGACAGTCGTTATGCACTGGGAAATCCATTGAATCCATACCGGACTGAAACCATAGCATTCTAGGACTTTTAGAAGGAAAGGTTATGAAATACGTATATAGGGTCAACACTACTGAAAGAGAAGACTGAAAGCAAAGACAGGAATAGTAGATTGACTTTGTTAGATATCTTACGGTTCTCATGAGCAAGCGAACTCGGGATGACGAGGTCGGCAGCACGGTTGAAAGCTCCTAAAGGAGTGAGTGAAGGCAGTGACCTGCTCCCAAGGGAGGCTTCTCGGATGCCCTAAAAAGCGTAGGTCGGAGATCTTGGGAAGCTTAGCGAGCTAATATTCCCCCCTATGAATATTAAGGCGAAGTCGTGGTCTACCTCACCCAGTCTCTATCCTATCCTTTCTTCATTAACTTGAGTCAAATCCAACCCTCAGCTCTTCGCCTAGCAGTAGAACAGCTAAGACATTCTTTTCTTGTTTGTCCTTCCAAAAAGAAACTATAAGTCCCTTGAACCGCTCGATAGACCTACTTTCTTCCTTCCTGTCCTGCTACCTTCTAATTCAACTATCCACTATATCTGTCTGTTCTTAATATATCTTAGTTATTCTTGGTTGCTTCCTCAAGCTACTCTTCTTCCTCTCCTATCTTTATCGATTAGGGCTCACCTCCTCAGATTACCAACTCGATAGTAGGGCGAGTGGGCTCTCACCTCCAAAGGACCCTTGCCTCCTGACCTTCCGTTGTTCTTGAATCTCTTGGCTCGGTATGCTTCTTTTGCAATTCCGGTTCGGTTGAGGTAGTTGCTTCCCCCTTACTATATAGGGCTTTTGGGCATTTAAAAAAAGCAAGTCTCTTTAGCTCCTCTATAGGTTAGGTTTAGTTAGAGGAGATTCGAATTTAATGATTTTATTACTGACTAAGGGAGCCTAGCTTTTCGAAAGAGAATCATTTGTGCAAGACACGACAGGCTTCGCTCCTAGCTCGACCGGTCGGTGTAGGATTCAAGATTAGGTATTAAGTAGAGGATTCAATTCGCTATAAGATTCCAGATGAGGCAATGCATTATAGGTATAGGCTTCAACACGGAGAAAAGTGACTCAGGGATAAGGATAAGAGGCTGATCTTCTCCAAGCAAGAGCTCACCATCGACGGGAAGGTTAAGTAAATCTTTCTGGAGGACTCTGAACGCTCTTTTCAGTTTAAGATTGAAGGTCAGGGATAAGATAAAAAACTCCCCATTAAGGGGGAGAGGAAATATCGATGGCAATCAAGGATTTCTTTCGGAATGGGTGCTTACTGAAAAGAGTTCAACACTATGCTCATTGCTTTTCTTCCAAAGTCCTTTGAAGCCAATCGGTTGAAAGATTTCAGGCCGCTCCTCAAAGCCTGTATAACACTGTCTACAAGCTTCTCTAAAAAATCCTAGCAACAATAGGCTTAAGCCGATCCTCCCAGAGCTGGCCTAATCAGGAAGCTATAGTGAAAAGCAGGCACATCAGCGAAGGTGTTATCATCGCCCATGAGAACGATCCATTCTATGGACCGCATATCATCCAAGAAAGTGGTTGCCTGAAGCTTGACATGATGAAAGCGCTTTTAAGCCCTTCCCGAAAGAAAGAGGGAATGGCCCTTCCTCTTACCTTCTGTTGAGACTGAGATAGAGGACTGGGCTTTCTCCCTCTTCTACCGAGAGGCCGCGGGAGTAAACTCTGTCTCATCCTCATCCCCCAGGGAGAAAGGAGGAGGAGTTTTGGTACTTCAACCGAGGAAGGCTCGGACCCGCCTCTTTGTTTGAATCACTTACTGTTCGGGCAGACCCGCAGGACTGGAATTCTTAAAAAGAAGGAATGTCTCGCTTTTCCTATTCTAGTGCAGGTTCTTGCTCGGTATAAATCGCTTCACTTTGAGTTGGCTTGGCCCGCGCCTTGACAAGGCTGTTGTCCCTCCTTCTACCCGTAGAGAGAGCCGGAGTTACGCCTTTATATGACGGATTGATTGATAGTAGGATCAATCATGTTTAGTTTAATTTAAGATCGGCATACCCCAGGTTTTAAGAATTCGATGACAGGCCTTCGCTGCAAAAGATCCCGGAATTGGTGGATTCGGAATCGGCTGGATTGGAGGAGAGATTAGTGAGAGCTCCCCTACTTTAGGGTACAGTTGAGTTTCTTTCTTAGGTATATAATTTAGATATAGCCCACTAACCGCTAGGCGAGCAACTTCAATCATTGAGCCGAGTGAGGGAAGAAAGAACAATCCTTACTTGCTTGGGGTAAGGAGGTAGACATTATAAAAAGCCACTGACCCTTAACACACTAAGATGCTTCCAATAAAAAGAAAATGGAACCAAAGACTGAAACTAGCCTAGCCCCGGTTAGGCGGAGATCAAGGGATGCGCGGAGCTCAATCCTTTTTGTTAAGGTTCGGGAATCATACATCCCTTATCTGTCTGTGCCTTTGAGTAGCTAGTAGTTCAATAGCGGTCGAGAGGACAGGACGCAACAAAGAAATATAAGGACCTCAGTTCTTTATTCTTGTCCGCAGGTTATTGACTTTTATGGATAGGCTGTTAGGAGGACAGGTCCCCGGTTATCCTTATTTGTATCGGTCTTTCCCCTGCTGGGCTTTGGCTTTCTTCTTTGTGTATTGCTTTAAGATCGATTTTGAAGCCAAAAAAACAGGGTTTATAAACTTTTCCACTTTTTAAGGAGCTCAACCGAGGGAAATCACACTTTATGCCAAAAATCCCGAGTTTGCTACCCGATTCGAGTTTTGATCCCACCCAGAGGGAAAAGACAATTCAATTGAGGCCAAAAATACGCTGTTTCCTAAACCTGATCGTTCTGATCTCACTTTTCTGACCTGACTTCGGTGAAATGCCAAAAACATCGTGTTTCCTAGTTCGATCTCCTTTTTCTGTCAGTCACTGGTCGGAATCTGTCTTTAGGCGAAAAATACGCGGTTTCATAGCTATAGCTCGATCTTACTACGGGACTTTCTGGATGTTTAAGTATCCCACTAAGCTTGCTCTATCCCTACAGTAAACAACAAGCTGTCTGCTAGCCCAGAGTGGAGGAGAGAGATCCAATTAGCTTACTTTGAACTCTTCCTATCCGAGTAGTTCCTATCCCAGTAGGTAGTCGGAAGCCAAGCAAGGATAAGAGAGAGATCCTATGGTTAGGCCAGTTAGTTAATGCTGGAAGGTTATAGAAGACGAAAACGATGGATGTCCTAAGTGACAATGCCATCGGAAAATATACTCTTTATTCGGACTAGCACACGAGGGCGTTAAGCACCTATCTTACTAATACTAATAAGAAGAAAGGTTTGGAACCCTTATTATTAGAGAAAGGGGATAGAGAATATCTTACCTGTAGGATTGACCATGAACTTCCTTACCTCATTTGCGGTTCTCTAAGGTCTTCCAAAAGGCTTCTTGAAGGTTAGGTTAGATAAAGAAAGATAAGAATAGAATGGATGAGGTAGTTCTTTCTTTCCTCCTACTGGTAGGGTTAGATCAAGATAGACTGCGTTAGAAGCCATTAGAAGTAGCCCTCTCTTGCTATTAGCTCCTGTAGCTAAGCGAATGGGCCCCAAGCTAGGAGCTAATCTCTTTCCTGTAGGACTCAGCATTCCCTGTGCTGGTAGTGGCATAAGGACTAGCATCTTCTTGTTTGAGAGCTATAAGATAAGCTAGGAAAGCGCAGTTTTAATGAATAAAGATACGTAGCGTAGTGAGCGCTTCCCATGTGTGGAGCGTGAAGGTCTCTCTTTCCCTTCTCTTGAGCTCGTTGTCTTTTCTTACTGTGCTGTGTTGGCTGTAATCTACTGCTGCTCGATTGCTTTAGCGAATCAAGCATCTTTTATGCAATTTCGATTGGACTCCACCAGAACAATCTCCATGAGTCTAACTCTTCAGAGAAGTAAAGTCGTGTTTTCTCTTCCTTGCTTTTACCTCTAGGTGCTTTTACCTCTAGGTGAGGTTATTCCCGTCCTTGCTTTTCTGTTAGTGGAATAAGGCCTTTCCCTTTCTGTGTTGGAGAGTGTGAAATAGGGTCGCTAGTAGATATCTGATAATAGGAGCATCTCGGGATAGCCTCCATTGAGATTCTATTGCCAGTTCCGTGTAGAAAAAGATAGAGGCATCTCACATATCAAGTAATAGTCATAAAAGAGGTTAGGTCTAAGCAAGGAAAAGCGATCTAGGAACAAACTACCAAAGAAGAAGAAGAGCCTGCTTGGTGTAAGTGAACAAGCGAGTGAGTGACAGAGCGCAGAGAGAGGAGGGGATCCGAGTGTGCTTGTAGTGAATTCTTTAATCTGTAACCCAGCACCACGTAGGACTACCGACGTAGGTAGCTAGTAGTTAAAGGTGGGGGTTCGGGCTTCCCGTATTGAGGTCATCGATCGACAGGGTGCTACTCCGGGCTTAGAGCCCCTTTCGTCATCCTCCATTTGTGAAGGCATCAAGGGCCCTCTATGTTTGTTAGTTTGCCTGCCCTGGGTTGGTTTGGCCTAGGATCCCTGGAGCGAGGTAGCTAGGACGAGAGGTACCTCATTAATGTACCTACTCTAGCGGGATTGAGTGAACATACTCCAAGGCTGCGTCACCAGCAGCGCAAAGGTCAAGCGAGATCTCTGCAGTTTTATCTGCTCTTTCCTTCGTATCCGCCTAGCTGAAGCTATCCGAGTAGCGTCTTATTTCGTTACAGAACGATTTGTCTAAGAGACCGCTTTTCCTACCTCCGTACACTCTTAACTCTTAAAGGCATCTTGCTTGCCCGTCCCTCCATTCCAAAGGACTGGGAGAAGGGCTTACCTCTTTAATATGAACTGCTAGTTGGGATTGAGTAGCAGGGCATTTAGTTCTTTCCTATGCGCCTATTAGGAAGCTCTGGAGCGTGACCAGCAGCCTGAAGTACCCCCGCTCTCTCTGCCCTTTCATGCGCAGTTTCCTTCCTCTCTCTCTAGGGATCGCTATCCAGGGTCGCTGGGCTAGTTCCCAAATATACTCTTTAGTTAGAGAATCTCTTGTGCACCAAAATCTTTGTAAAAAACTAGCACTCTTCATCATACGATTCTTTCCTATGATTATATTATTCATTCCACGTGGAAAACCGTCTACTCTCATTGAGTTAACCCCACTCACTACGAGATTGAGAGGTTACCCCACGAACTGAGCTCCTTCTCGCTTTTCTTGGCTTGCCGATCCTGTCATATAGGAAGTTCTTCCGTCTTGCCTGGTTGACCAGGCTACCCCTTCACTGATTCAATCTTTAAGCCTCAATCGAAACATCAATTCTATGACAAGTTTCCTCTATCCAAATCCTTCGTTTGAAGCATCTAATGCATCATAAAAGACTTCAATAAAAGGGCCTAAAGCAGCAAGAACCCTCCATTCATCCGCAGCAGATCGTGCTCAAGCTAAAGAGGCTCACTTTCTAGTAAATGAATGCGCGAGCACGGACGCAAAAGCAAAAGCTAATAACAGAGGCTTTCTCCTCCCCTTCGCCTTCCTCTGAGCTTGAATCAGACCCCAAAAAATGCTGCAACCTTCAGCCTAGATATTTTATAACCTTCAGAACTCGAACCAGACCGAACTCGACAAAGTGAGTTCTCTTCCCCGATCCAGTTAATTGCCTTGCTTGTCTAGTGTCACAGTTGTTGATTCGCAATCGGTTGAATCAAAAGAAGGCTCCTTTTTCTTTTTGTCTCACACCAGCAGTTGAGATCGAAAAATCATAAGTCACGATCTAACATCGAATGAACTACTTTGTTAGCGCCATCTCTCCTCAGAAAGCTCTAAACTGGTGACAAGATTGACTTTCTTTTCTTTGGCAGGATGGGGTTGATGTTCAGTGGCTCCAATCCCGAATGGGTGTAGAATGGAACAAGCTCGCATGCTCTAGCTGTAGCTCGGTTGAGGCGGAGGGAGCGAAAGGGCGCCGTCCAAGATTGGACTTGGTAGGGTTCCGGTCGAGGTGCTTGACGACATAGAAAGAACTCTCTCGATCCCCCGAGGGTTAGGTCAAGGGTTCGGTTGGAAATAAGAAAGAAAAATCTTTTTCTTGGTTGGATTCGATCCCACCTATGCATGCAATTTCTTCTTCCTGCGACTGAGAAGGAATGAGCACTTACCGGCCGAAGATGCTTTATGGAGATCAATAGGTAAAGTCCGAGCATCTAAAACTCGCCTTGTCACGGCTCCCGACCTGCAGGTACTATGCATTCCTGGCTCGGCCCCGTCCGTCCGACGCTCAGTCAATTTGAGATAGTTTCCAATCCCTAACGGTACGGAATTCAACCTAAGTAGGTGCGAAAGTGATCTCTATTCCTCATTGCATTCAGCGCGGCCTGTTGTCTGTAGGGCCACCTCTCCCTCCTGGCCAACCTTGCTTTACTGCATTCATTTTCATCGGATTTGATATGCGTGCATACCCGTTGACGTTGGTTCAGTGTTCTTCTTTTGTCCTATTCTCCCATACCAGGCCGAAGTAGGGATCTGAGTGAGACTTAGGATTGAGAAGGTTTCATAAGTACTTGTAGGGCCAATCAGTTTGTACTTGATATCACCTCGAGATATTCCACCCTACACCGATGGATTCCCACCTCAGCCTCAGACCGGGTCTAGCCTGGACCTGTGTCTCGGAGCATGTACTTGTTTCGATCTGTCCCCCGACCCGTGCCCGGGTGTCAGTTTGTGCTCCAACAGAATAAAAGCTCCGTCCGGTAATCAATTCTGAACCGATGTAATAAAGACTCTTTTAAAGAACAGGCGGCATTCCTCGTTCTGGGCGCTTCAACGCCACCCGTTGAAACTACCGTAGCGGAGCGGAGGCAAATCTGTCTATTGCGTACGAAAGACCAATCGGAACAGAAGGCAATGAATATTGTCTTAGTTAGATCGGGTTCTTCCTGAGTTTCCGCATTAGATTAGTAACGAATTGGAGGCGCTTTTAAGCCCTAGCGCTATCGGAACTATCTATTACCGGACTTTTAGGGTGAAGTACTAGGTTTCTTAGACAGTCCTGGGCCTTTCTCCCTAAGTTCCAGGGTGAACATCCACCTCCTTCTCTGCGACACCCCCATTCATCCCATAGGGGGAGTATTGCAGGGTTCCAATAACACCAATCCCTCTCTAATCATTACGCCTTTCTATCGTCAAAAGTGGGAGCAAGATTCATTGCACTCACTATTCTCTCTGCACATACAGCTCTACTACGATCGAGAAATCCTCAGCAACTGCACCCACATACTCCTATAGAAAGATCCTTGCTTGTTGGGGTAGGGGGAATAAAGAGTTTAAGTGATTTACACCTCAAAGTAGAGTGTGTAAATACCGGATGCATAGGTTGAGTCATTCGCTAAACAACTATTTTGTTGGGCGATCAACCAGATGCTCCTACCCAACCGGACTAATGAATGCCAACTGGAAGAACTCACTTTCCTATCGTTCAGTAGGAGATCCCTTCTTGTGGCTTGAAAACGATTACCTGTTGCTAATGAGGAGAGATCTTTCATTAGGGTTTGATGCTCCTCAATGGAGATCCCCAGAATAATAGCTTGCTTGTGGAACCCTTTGTTTGGTACTTTAATGGGGGTATTCTTGTACAGCTTGGCCCTTTCCCTGGCGCACTGCCATCGAATCTACTAGTCCTCCTCAAACCCAATGGGATAGAATTCCTTGCGAATTATAGTTTTAAACTTCTTCCGTGACAACCCAGAAATGTCATGGTTCCTCATATATGCATTCCATCAAGTTAGTGCATAATTAATTATACGGTTTCGATTTTCTTTCTCCGATCCAGTTCGTTCTGTCTTCTTTCCGACGGATCGGCCTTATTAGAGAAGGGCTTCCAATTCTGTATGACAACAGAACGAGCATTCGCTGGACGGCCAAACATTGAATGAAATGTTGGCATGGGGTTTTGGCAATTTCCATTCAATTTTCAGTCTTTTTTCATTGAAATTTATCTTGTATACGCCGGTTGAAGCACGCGTTGAAGCATCCAAACAAACCAGCAGAGGCTGCTGTGGCAAAGACAACAGCAAAAGCACTAGTCTCCGTTGATCACCTATCAGCAAGGAAAGCAGCATAGGTAGCAGGAGCTAACTAGGGTTTAGGTACCAATTAGAAGAGCATTCGTTTACCTCTCCTTAGGGGTCGAGAGCAGCCAGCCCTAGAGGTACCACACTAACAACGGCATCCCGACCTGATACGGATCCTTACTCTCTATCCACAACCGACCCATCATTTCGAAAGCTTATTTATTTACTTGAGGCATAGGCATGGGCACAGGTGGAGACACAAGCAAAGGCAGATCCTGTTAGAACTTAATAATCCCGGAATCCCTTCCTATTTGAGAGACAATAGTGAACATTTACCCATAATCCATTGAAGTAGCACCAGCGGCAAAGGCACAGGTTCCTTCGGCGGCAGGAAAGGCAGTTGACTTCGTTGACCGGATTGGAGCAAACACGCAATACACACGGAGGTGGGAACTGAAGTATAGTATATATACGTCAAGGCCGACCAACTTATAAAAAAACTGAATCTTAAGTTGACTCCATTGATGCATTAATGACCCAGTAAAAGGTAAAAGCACTATCTCGCCTATATACGAATACAAAACCACTTTAAAAAAATACAGATTGAGATTGAGAATAAGTTTCCCTTTGGACGGATCCAGTTCCCATTCAGGAGCCAAAGCTTGACTAATAAGGATTACCCGCTGGAGTAGGCAAAAATCCTTGAATCTCAGTTTCAGTGGTCGAGGAAGCGAAACCCTTTCTTCTCCGTATCTTTTGAATTCCAAGGGACTCAATCAAGATTGTAGACGGGAGGTGAAGGGATAATGAGAGGTTGTTGTGCAGGTTTCTTGCAATAGGTTGCTTGCTAGGGCATGTTCCACTTCTAAGACCAATGTCGTATCAGGCTTGCTTGTCCTTTCAAGCGAAACAGCATATGGCTTGGATCACTCTTACCCAATGAATAAAGAGGTTGCTAGCAGCGGCATCTCAGGTTAGTTGCCTCTACTCACCCCTTTCCCCCCTGACCGAAGCCACCCGAACCAGGCCACTTTAATATATAATTTATAAATATATTCTTTTCAAGACAATGGCGCCCACTAACTGATTTTTTTTTACTTCGTAGGCCCAACCACGCAACCCGTAAGCATCCTTAGCCCCGCCGATCTTTACCTTAAATGAACTTATACTTAGGGCGGTGACTAAACCCAAGAATCAAGGGAGGTCCTTCTTGAAAGTCTAAATTTGCTCTTCTCTTTACTGTTTGTTATGTCTGCTCTGCTTTTTGGCCGGACGCTTCTCGGTCATCAGGCACTCCTTACACCCCCTATTCTAACCATCTGCATATAAAAGATACCCTGTAGTTCTTGACGAAGCTTGCGGCGTGTTGGCAGGCCCACCGGAAGAGGTTAGATGCAGCTTTCCTAAGTATACTCTTAAGCCAGGATAAGTTTCCGTTCATTGGATCCCTCCCGGCGGTTGGAATCCTAATGTCCGACACATTTATCCTCTGAAGATTGCATATGCCGGATCCTTTATCGTCACTGAAGCCTGCAACCGAGCATACTTTTCAACGAGCATTCTTCGGGATAGAGGCAGTCATTACAGTGATCCATCCTTGTGTTTCATATCTTCCTCGGCGTCAGGAAGAATAGTGAAGAACGTTTTAAGCCTGTCAACCAGCTATAGGAAACGGAAACTTTATAGGTGTGGGTTCCAACCTGACGACAATTGTCTGGGGACCCTCTCTCTCCTCTTTTTTTCTCTGTAAACCGAAGATCCACAAGTACCAAAGGAAGGCTCTAAGTGTTTGCTCAATCTGCTTGATCACTACCTTGGGAAGGATAAATATAGAAGACCTGTAAACTTGGATGGCAAATAGAAGAATCTTCACCAGTTGCAATCTCCCAGCATAAGAAAGGGCTCTACAAGTCCAACTCTTCGCTCTGGCAATGATTCTGTCCACTAGAGCTCTGCAGTCGGATCCTTTGAGTCTGGAAGAGATCAGTGGCACACCAAGATACCTAACCGGAAGACAACCTGCATTATATCCAAGCAAGCTCAATATCTGCTCTCCCACATTCGCTGCTATGCCACACATGAACACGTTGCTCTTGTCAGGGTTAGGAGAAAGTCCGGAGAGCTGCCTAAACACCTCAAGGCACTGAGCAACACAGGAGACAGAGTGGATTTCACCTTTACAGAAAATAAGGAGATCATCAGCAAAGCACAAGTGGGATATCTTTTCCTTGTCGCACTTCCAATGGAACTTCAATTTTCCTTCGGATACCATGCTATTCATTAGTCCGGAAAATGCTTCCATGGCCAACACAAAGAGATAGGGGGACATTGGGTCCCCTTGCCTCAATCCTCTGCCTCCAGGGAAGAAGCCATTCAACTCACCATTAATTATAACAGAAAACCTGGTCGTAGTAACACACTCCATAATCCACTGTACAACTTTGTTGGGGAAGCCAATGGTCCTGAGTACAGCAAGGACAAAGTCCCACCTCACCGTATCATAAGCTTTCATTAAATCAACCTTGAGAGCACACCGGGGTCTTCCTTGATCTCTGTGGTAATTCCTTAACAATTCCTGGGCAAGCAGAATGTTGTCCCCAATTCTCCTTCCCTCAACAAATGCCATTTGCTGCTTACATCTGCGGTGGGGCAGGACTGGCTTGATCCTATTGGCAATGATCTTGGAAATGCATTTATAAATGGTATTGCAACAAGATATAGGCCTATAGTCTTTCCATTTTTTAGGGTTTTGTACCTTGGGTATCAGTGCGATTGCGGTTGCATTGACCTCCCTCAGCAAGCATCCTGAAGCAAAGAAAGACTTAATAGCCCTCACCACATCGTTCCCAACCCCACGCCTTCTTAAAGAATAGAGCATTATATCCATCCGGGCCTGGTGCCTTGTTATCCTTCAGAGAGAAGAGAACATCCTTTATTTCACCCTCAGTAACCCCTCTCAATAGATCATTGCACTGGTCAGGGGTTAGTCTTCGAGGTGGGGCCTTCCTAAGCACCTCCTGATTGATAGGCGTGTTGGATGGCACTTCACTAAGTAGTCTCTGAAAAAACCCCACTATTTCTTCCCGGTAGGATTCTCTACTCTTGTCCCATCTTCCTTGCACACTGACATGATCTTATTTTTGCTTTGGTGATTCTTCATAGCCCTGAAGAAGAATTTAGTGTTATAGTCCCCCAAGTTTAGCCATTGCACCCGTGACTTTTTCTTGAAGAAGCTCTCTTCGGCTCTACTAAGATCACCATACTCTTTGACTGCACTCGCCTCTTCTTTACACAAGTTTCCATCTAACGTGTTGGACAAGTTTCTGGGGATTCTCCATCCTCTCTTTAGCCCGTAGTACCCTATTCGACAGGTCAGAGAATTGATCCTTATTCTCCTTCTTGAGTCTTTTCAGCCTAGTACAAAGCTGATACATCGGAGTACCTGAAGCTTCCCCTCTCCAAACCTCATCAACCAAAGTCAGAAAGTGAGGGTGATCCACCCTAGAATCTGAATGGTTTTTTTTCCTGGGCATATCTGCAAGTTTAATGATCATAGGAGAGTGGTCAGAAACCCCTGCAGGCAAAAATAGTGCTTCAGAACCTGGGAAGGTGTTCTCCCATTCTATATTGGTCAGAGCTCTATCTAGCTTTCTAAGGATAGGACTATCTTCTCTTCTATTTGACCAGGTGTAGAAAGCTCCCCCATACCTCAAATCATCTAACTCGGCATTATCAATGCAGACATTAAACTCATCCATCCAGCTAGGCCACACGGTCGACCTCCCAAGACTTTCATTCTGATTTCTGATAGCATTCAAATCCCCAGCAACCAACCAAGGGCTACCCTCAACAATAGTAGCATGGCATCCAATGTCAAGCCAAAGATCCTCTCTCCTTACATGGCAGTTTTCACCATATACAAAAGACACAAAGCAACTCCAAGTGTTGTCAATGGCATCCACTCTACATGACTTGGGCATTTTGGCTAATCAGAACTACATCCACTTCCCCAGGATTCCAACAAACCAAAATCCTACCCTTCCCGCCGTAGACGCAACCCGGTCCGCTTCGAGATCAGTTCAATCAGCGGCTAAGTCCGCTTAAGTACTCACTTCCGCTCTGCGGTAAGCATGCGAGTCAATTAGCCCCTTGACCACTTCTGTCTCTGAACTCACTTATAAAGTCTGAACTCACTTGCAAACCGGCCAGTCAGCGGTTTAGTCAATGAAAAGCAAATACAATACAAGTACGAAAGGAGTTAACCAACCAAGCTCGGAAATAGGGAAAGACTACCTAAAGACTCCTCCGCTTGTACGCTGCAGGTGCTTTCCTTTTTTTTTTTTGCAGCGGGATTTCGGGTGAGGTACGATGTCCAGTTCATTCAACCTATTCTTTGTTGGTGCCTGCTCCGATTCTATAAAACCGAGACTCCGAGACCTACGAATGATTCTTTGACCATATTTTGGCGGTACCACCACATTCTCTTTCTATTTAATTAAGTAGGTTATAACTCTTTTTAACAGCCTTCTAACAAGTTCGGCTTGTTAGTTTCCCGGGAAGGGAAAAGTGCATCAATCTATTATAAAGAAATTTGAGTGCATTCGGATACTACCAGTCCAGTTCAAATTGTTAGTCATAGAGTCCCAAAGTACTCATTCATTCTAAGAGCTTGGCCCGGTTCAGATGCCCATTCCTTAATGGGCTCTCCTCTCTATGGTTAGCTAGCCCCAAAAAAAGTAAACAAGGGCAAGGTGAATACTGACTTTTACTAAATGCTCGCTTAAGGCCTCTACGAGTAGGGCTTTCTATTGGCTAGCCGGATTCCTAAAAGAATAGTGGTTTCCTCTTTCAGGGAGGACTGACTTAGATTATGTAATAGACGGCTGGCCCAACAAGGATAGTACGAAGCCTCTCAGATCGCGTTAGAACGACTTATACGCGTTCTTAAGCAATTCAATACGCATTTATCCAAGAGAAAGCATTTATAGAATAGAGCGAAAAAGGGCTTTCGAGTGAGCTTGGGGGATTCGATCGAGGTCAAGGATTGGTCTATGCAAATGGTAGTTGCTCATTTTTCTCCACTCATTTTCTCATAATGATCTTCCGATGGATAAGGGGGATCTTCCAGAGAATATAGATCTACTAGAAAAGAGATATTCGTTAGAGAATGGAGATCGAAAAAAATTGGGTAGGCGATTTTTCTCTTTCTCTTTCTGTATCGGAAAGTCTGTGTAGTGGATATAGTTTATATAAAGAAAAAGGTTATGAAATTGAAAATGGGTCTTCCAATGGGGGGACTGCTTGTACTGCTGTCTAGACAAAGCGAGGACCCTCCGGAAAAGCCAACTCAATGAAGAGCAGGATCTGAGCGAACCAGAGCTCCCAATGTCTTTATCTAGCCTTAAGCCAAAGTAGTCAGTAGTCATTGTTCCTTAGTGCGACCAGTTGCAAGTATTGGCGTGTTGGGGGGTTGAGACGCATTAGTAGCGCATCTTATCTTTCGGCTGTGTGAGTAAAGACATATCTGTACACTTGGTATTTGTTGAGAGATAGCTAATTTCTTAAGCAATCTCACTAGTCCTTCAATACATAAGAGGAAGAAATAAGGAGAGATGTGGTCCACTTGTCTCAATCCTCTTGAGGGTGTAATGTAACCAGTGGGAATGCCATTAATCAGTATAAAAAAGGAAACACTCCGAATGCATTTCATCACTATGCAAATAATCTTAGTAGGGAAATCAAGCTTGACCATCACAGTTTCTAGGTAGAACCACTCAACCCTATCATATGTTTTACTCATGTTTAATTTTATGGACATGTACCCTTTTTTACCTTTAATCTTCCTTCTTAAGTAATGGAGGACTTCATGGGCCACTAGGATATTATCAAATATGAGTCTATCGAGTAGGAAAGCAGACTGAGTTTCTGATATGACATAAGGGAGCACATGTTTAATCCTATTAGCAAGGACTTTTGACATGAGTTTATAAAGGACATTACAAAAAGGGATAGGGTGATAATCATTCCATTGCCCTCTTCAGAACAAGAGTCTCAGCAATACTTGGATCGAATTTTTCATTGAAACTATTACATAAGGAGGCTAATATTTCTCCAACACTGTCATGGAGAATAACACCAATACTTACCAGATGTGATTTACCATCAATAATAGCATCCCAATTGACTTTAATTTCAGTCCCCTTAATTTTATCCATCTTGATATGGACCTTCACCTAACTGATGAAGATGGAGCCAAAAGAGATTGATGAGCATTTTGAATATGAATCTGATTAGAATGTTAATGTACAATCCACTCAATCCTACCCTTTTCATATATTTTCCTATAGGGTATGTTGAAACGTTAAGGACATGTTGAAATGTAGGCATGTTTGGAACATAAGATGAGATATAAAATTTTTATTTTATCTCATTTAATCTCTTATCATCTTATTCTAAAAAATAATTCAAATAAAAAATTTTTAAATTAATAATTACAACATTTTCAAACTAATCATTACAATTGTTTTAAAAGTAATTCTGCATATAACTGTGAATGCGTAATCGTCGCATAACCATTTTGAAAATTAGTGGAGTCCATTATTAAAAAAATTAAATTTTTTCATATGAATCCTATATCTTATTCACTTTTTCAAAAACGGTTACGCGATGGTGTCCCAATTCATGGTTGCATATATACTTTCTCTAATTCTATATACAACCGTGAGATGCGTAAACGCCGCGTAACCACTTTTAGTGGAGTTCCCTATTAAAAAAATATAATTTTCTCATGTGGGTCTCCTATTTTATTTATTTTTTCAAAACGATTATGCGACGATTGCCCAATCCACAGTTGTATAAATATTTTCTCTGCTACTATTTGCAAAATTATTATCTTATCTTACTCTCAAAACATATCCTAAAAGTACAACAATTAATAAATATATTAACAATATTTCTTATAAATGAAGTTTAGAGTTTGACTTATTGACAAGAAAGTGAACGGATAAGATTTAAGATCAATGCTAAAAATTAGACTGTTCATTTTTATGACTATTTCTAGGGTCAAATCGTTGAGGGGTAATCCTTGAAAGTGAAAAAACTAGAAAAATGTGATAGAAATAACCAGGCATGCAGAGAGTGTTTCTTTTTCATTTTCTTGCTCTCTGAGAAATGCTTGTTCACAAAATTCCATTCATGCTTTCATAGGTACCGGTGATTTTTCCTCTCTATTTGTTGAATCTAGGTTCAAGATTTTTCACATCTAAACATGATCTGTTTTCTTGAGAAACTGTAAAGAGTTTTTTTCCCTAAAAAAACAAAAGATTGAATTCACTACATATTTTACTTAGTTATTATACAGGGTGTATTGTGTACCTATTTCGTCTTGGATATAAAAACTTATTTTGTATTTTTTCTAGGTCGTGTTTGACGTTTTAATGTACTGTTGATGCTCCATTGTTTTCTCCCTCCTTTAATTGACGGATTTCAATTCTAGTGTGTGGTTTTGTTTTTTGTTTGGTTCACAGGTTTTCAACTTCTTCAATTTGAGTTTTATTAAATTTATCCTTAGGTTTTAGTTGTTTCACCACTGTTCCCATATTAAGGCATTTCAATTTTATGCAATCTCAGATGTGTTCGTGTTCATGTCTAGTTCTTGTTTTATATAATCCTCTTTGATTTTGATTTTCAATTTTGATCGAGTATTTTCAATAAATAGTGCGTTTGATTCACATTCAAAATCAAAATTTATGATATGAGTTATTTTCGATAAGGTAGATTTAAATGAGAGTTTCTTATGAAAGGAAGATTTAAGTGAGTGTTTTCAGTTTGTTGCTATGTTGTACTTTATATGAAAATCCCATATTGAGAGGCTACTTGGAAGGTGCATATCATGATATTGTTTATATATATACACTAGTTAGCAGCTCAGCGTGCAAGGCACGTTTGTGCTGTTCCAAAAAAAAAAAAATTAGAACAATATCTATATACATGAAGATCAATATAATATATACATGCTTTTAATAGCAATATATGCATCATATTTGTATCAAATATATAAGAAAAAAAATCCTATAGAATATATATTTGGAATTCATGTTAGTGTCTCAATCACTGGATGCATATTTAAGACATGATTTTTTATACTGCCTTATTGAGAAATTATCTGTTTCGGGAGCAAGGTATATAAACCATTCTTTTTATGGAACTCCTGTCACAACTTTTTCTATATATTATAGACATTCTTGTATAAAAAAAAAATTAAAGATCTACTCTATACTTAATAAAAGTATTTATTAAGTATTTTGAATACTTTCTCATTCTGATTCATGAACTTATTTGTAGTGCAACCTAGTAAATGGTCTGTTATTGGTCCAAATAAGTGGTTGCCAAGAAGTCAGAATCATCATGTATGTCAACATCAACTCGAGAACTGAAAGTAATAGAACATGTAGATATGAGTTATACAACATGATTAATATAGTAAAGTTATGGTATCAGAAGTTATAAAATAAAATAAGAACAATATATATATATATACATATATATATACTGTGGCTGTGAAGTACTTAAATTCTTGCAATTATAACATATAAAGTTCTCATTATATTCATATCCTATTATGTTGTTACAGTCAGTACATGACATATAAAAGAAATTTTATTGAAGATCAACTACAACGGTTTTGCCTTGAATCCAAAATTTTGATTTTTGTATAAAAATATAAATAAATGTGTAAGATGAATAAAAAACTTAGAAAGTGAGAAGGAATTATAAAAGAAATAAAATCTTACTATTGTGGGTTGCAAATTCACGATGAAGTTGTCCACATAAGAAATCTTGATTGTGGAATGAATATTAACAATCGAGGTTTGTGCTGTTGGATCATGTAAGCTTTTCTGAACAATCTCTTCAAGTAGTGAAGCATTAAGTGTTGACTTTATAATTTATATATACATTATAAGCAAATGACTTATTAGCAAGTAAATAATGTTATTATAGCACATATATTTAATATATGTTATCAAATTACCATTCATATAGTGATGTTGCTTCATGAATTAGAAGGTCGATGAAGAGAACACTTTTAGGTCGAGAGGAAATGGAAATTCCTATATCATTCCAGTTTAACAAATATACTATTAAAAGAGGTAACTCTCAGATGCATGATAAGAATTGTTGACTTAGATGCTAAGATGTTTGAAATTGTCTGACATTCACTATAGACAAATCACCCCTACATTGTAAGGCAAACAAACCTAATACTATAAGATTTAAAAAATATGTAAGAAGTTGATATTGATAAATAATATTTGAAGGAACGAACTAAAATGCTAAAAATATTGTAAGATAATTTTACCTTTGATCGATGATGCATATTTATTGAATTAGTGTTGGTCCGGATGCTGTATTTATTCCTCTGGGTGGCTTCACATGTATTGCAACAACTAAGAGATCTGATAATAAAAGTTTACATTTTTTTTATTTACAAATAAAATAAATAATGACAAAAAATTAAATAAAGATGTATGAAATACTTATGTTAACATCTGTATTTTTGTACTCGTATAAGTCAGTGAATGAGATAATATTATATTTGAGTGCCCACAATGATTGCTCATCATTCGCTATATCTTCAATAATTGTCCTACAATTTAAAATCCACTCATATTCTTGCAAATCAATTTTATATTTTGGATCCACTAATTTCACATATGCATTGTTGATATAGTAGAAATGAAAGATAAGTAATGTGTTAGAACGCAAATCTATATCTCTGTTGAACATAATTGCCTGTACTTGATTTCCCTATAAAAATAATATATATTCGAGTTAAGTGAATTTAATATTTTTAGAATATAGTTGAAAGAATTGTATTGTAGAAATAGCAACTGTAGTATCTCGAGGTCAATTAAAATATATATAACAACACCAGATGATGCGGTTGCAAATGCAATGAATTATTTAGATCTGATTTCAACAAGTATTTCTTTATATAAGAATGTATTTTTAGTTCCACCAGGACCATCAATAAAGAAGACAACAACCTCATTTGAGAAATTTTTTTCTAAAATTTCGTTGTATACACGTAATTGTTCATAATTAAGACTTACTGATGCTAGGAGATTATTTTTTGAAATTACAACGGCTAATTCATCATTGATTTCTTTATATTGAGATTGGTCTTCCTCAAACAAATATTGCGATCTAGAAGATGAAACATGTTAATATCTTTTTCCATTGATTCATGCATAGAAGAAATGCTTCGCAGGACCTTTATTATTACATATGTTGCTGTTGCATTAATTACTTGGAAATCGGTAGACATATCCTTTTAAAAACGCTGCCAAAGTTCTTTTGGATTTGCAAGATTACAATATGCCAAGATTGTTGCAAATAACTGTATTAAACTATATGACATTTGATACAATGAGGCATTTTGTAAATAATTTTCCAAACTGGTATCTTTTTTTAACAAGTCGTGTAAAGTAGCGGCTTCATGAAAGTTGGTGCAATGATACCATCAATTGTCTTGATATGATCAAATGATAAAGGACTTCTGATGTGATTCAACAATATCCGTAAATAATATCTTTCACTTGCAAATAGATTTGCCGTAACAATCCGTCCTATTACACTCATTTTCTTTCTTGGAGTCCATATTTTTTGTTGTTGATTCCAAACAAAAGCTTCTAGAAATTCTTTGTACAATAGATTGCAAGCATTTTTATCAACTCAATTTGTTAAGAAGAATTTAGTTAACATTGATTTTGCTAAGAAATCAGAATTTACGACAATAATCAAGTTTTCATGTGCATGAAAAGTTACTATATGTTGATCTTTAAGATGTAAATGTAAACTGTAGACTGTTGGATACATTTAGTTAAGAGTAAAATCATATATTCTCTACATAGCTTCAAGTGGGACAATCTATCTAGTTAATTGGAATTGTTGAATCTCATCAATCTCTTCATTACTTTGTTTAGAAATAATATTGAAAGCAACATAATCGTGACCTTTTATATGTACTTGTATATATATTTAACAACCTCGATCCTAGAAAAAATTTCGATATTAATGTGACAATCAAATTTTGAAACAAAATATCGTTTATGTGGAACAGCCCAACGATTGTCTAGATTCCTTTCTAACTTTGACAATTATCCTAGTATCACGAAGCATGTAATGTGGAAAATAGTCACTTCCAATAGTAGTAGTAGATATGAAATACTTTGAATATTGATCCTTGTAGTTATAATCTTTCTTTATGCATATTGGTTGGATTTAGAATTTCACAAGAACCATACATCATATGTTTTACAATTATTTTGTATAAATGCATGTTTTGGTTTTTATCAAGTATTTATGTCGATATGATCTAATCAAAAGATTATAGAGAATACATTTTCCAATCTCTTTGTAGTATGATTAGAAAATGAACATGTGGAAAACCTTTTTTTTTTATGTTCAATTGTATAGACATATGCTGCCACTTTTTTAAAAATCTGTCGTTTCAACAAATCTACTTTTAACTGTTCTAACTTGGTTCTGAAGATGCGTGCAATTAAATCTGGATAATTTTGAGCTTCTTTCGGTGGTGCCAACTCATCTAAAATTTATTTCCAAATTCGATCGCATGTCATGATTAAGAAAATATTAGGCTTTCCAAAATGGTGGATCAAAGACATTGATTCCATATATCTTTTACGCATATATCTTGGGCTTCCAATAAACGACGATGGTAGAATAATATGCTTGCCAACTTTGAAAGCATTAGTTGTCCAAATGAGATACTATCAATAATACCTTAATATACTTCTGATCGAATAGGTTGTTGCTTGTTACGAAAGTAATCCAATCTAGATGTCTCAATCTTAATGTACATAACAACTACAAATTACTATAATAGATGACCAGACGACAATAAGATACATTTGTTGTTCCTCCTAATCTGTAACTTGTAACAGTAATATTCACGACATGAAATAGTTGGTCCCTTTGTCTTTTTGGTTAACACTAATAAGTCAAAGATAAAATATTAGAAAGATTTCGAAATTGAGAATAGAATTAAAAATGTGTAGTAATAGCATTTGAAATAAACTTCGTTGTTCTCTTGTAAGTAGATCATCTGCCAATAGCATTTCTTTAGGATTAGTTATAGTTTTTCTTTCAGCATGTGACAATGTTGTCCATTTTTTTACTTTTTGTATGTCTTGATGCCAACTAGTATCTTCAAAAGGAAATAATAATAGATATTATAGTAGATCATAAGAATTGAAATAATATTGAACTATTTGAATTTGACCTGCCCGATTGAAAATCACAATATTTCAACCTCTTGAATTTTTAGAATCTTTATTTTCAATCTAAATAACTGCTACTTGTGAAGTTGATGGAGCGTTGTAGACACATTGATCTAAACCAACATTTGATCTAATATGAATATTGTGATTTTCCAATTTGGGTATATAGCTAAGAGTTCGGAAGAAATTAAAATATGGATTAATATTAAGTATATCTATAAATTTTGTGATAATCAAGGAATTCAATCTTCCAGAATCGTAAACACGATTTTGTAACTCGTGTTTAGTATATAAAATAATAGAGCTATAAATAAAAAATATGTCTATGTAGAGGAAGTAAATCTTTAATATAATATAGATGTAACACCCCCAATTTACGTTCGTAATTCAATGCAAATTAAAGTATCAAGGTAAGTAACATTTATCTACTCACTCCCGTACTTATCTAAATTTAATGCAAATCGCTGTAGAAAAAGTTATTAATAAAATTAATTTCTAGTAATCACAATATTCACATCATCCATTCTTATATTAATATTGTATCCTTATATGCATAACCCAGTTAGTTTTGTCTGACATATAAATAATTTATTTTTAAAACCTAGACTAACTTCATGACCATCTAAACCCCTCTGGGTTTCTTAAGTCATCGGACTTTCCATTTTCTTAGTCATCGATCCTATCACATAATTTTTATTTTCAAAATAGAAATATACAAGAGTGAGAATTTTAAGAAATCTCAGTAAGTACATACGTAACTTAATAAAAGTATAGATATTATGAAATAATCACATACAAGCCAGACAGTCAGAGTATGCATTTATGGCATGCTTCATGTAACTCATGCATGACTTAGACTTATGTTTTTCATGGACTCACTCTATCATACTTAAACTCTTATTTCTTTTCTTTCGTAACATTATAAGTCTTACTTGTTTCGTATCATCGACATGCGTCCCTATTGAATATTACTTATTTCGTATCATCGACAGACTTAGGTCCCTGCTGGATTTCGTATCATTGATAGGCTTAGGTCCCTGCTAGCACATTAGTCATACGGATATATCGCTGGTCTTTGTCATGATGTGATTGATTTATTAATCTTTCCACTTGTAAAATTTTCTTAACGTATTTTGTTAAAACAAACTTCATGCCTTATGATGACACACATATGTGACTGATAAGTATAATTTTTATATAATTTTTATTACCCTTTTTATTTATTAAAATTATTAGTTTTCTTTTATTTCTTTGGGTCTGATTTGATTTCTATCTATGTTTATTTATTTATTTTGGTTTAAAGAAAAAAATAATAATAATAAAAGAAAGTGATAGGCGACAAAGCCTTTTTTTTATGTATAGAAATAGAAGGTTTTTGGGTTGAGAAAAGAGGAGAAAAAGTAAAGAAGATTATGCTTTTGGGCTTGTACGCATGAGGGCACTAACATTTGGGTCCCATTTCATTTCAATTCATTAAGGGCCCAGCACATGGACATGACATCTAAATTCAATTTGGACTTCACAATATAACAAAGGCCTTGTGATTCAATTGTTAGTCCAGTGGCAGCATGGTTAATTCAATTGAAGAGGCTGCATAATAAAGTTCAATGGGGGCTCGGAAAGACTTGCAGTGAATGATCAAAAGGCAGCCGCGAGTTGCACTCAAGTGGAAAAATCCAAAACGCACCACATGGTTGAATTCAACTGAGAACTGGAGACTAAACCCACAATGAGTTCAACTAGGAATAAAATTCTATTTTACATTGACTAAGAAGCGCAACACATAGCAGATATACTTATTATAGAGAAAGTGCCGCAGAGGAGACCTGCAAATAAGGAAAAAAACCGAGAGGTGGAAAAATATTTTGAGAGATTTTCTTCGAGTTTTTCTGAGGAGAAGGATCTGAAGGATAGAGACAAGAACTACATGTTTATCAACCGACTCTGATAAAAAACATAAGTTTTATTTGCTTTCTTTTTAATTTTATTATTAACTAAATTTTATTTTTTAGAGCATTAATGTAGTCTAGCATTGAACACACAATTTATATTCTGAGTTATTTTATTTTTAATATTTCCATAATTGAGTATTTAATTCTTATTCTTAATGGTTACAATTTTTTACGGATTATTATTTGATCAATTGAATTACAATAAGACTAAGAGGTGATTTGTGGTTTTAGTTCTAGAATTAATTACCATTAGTTGAGCGAAAGTATAGATGCTTTACTACGACTAGTGTGATTTTTCAGAAAATTCAAAATATGTAATGAGTCTCCAATTAATTAAATTCACATAGAGATATGAAATTATTACTTGGAGATATTTTTGATATTATTCAAGAGAAGATATTGAATAATTAAGGAATTTTTAATCATCAACGAGAGATTGGAATTTAATAATTAGGAAGAATGAATTGTGTGTGATTTATTAGGTGAAATCAATCACTCTAGATCCATTCTCATCATATTTGTTACACTTTTAGATTTTAAGTTTTATTATTTTTGATTTGTAGATTTATTTTTATTAAGTAGTTTAATTTAATTTAAATAGTCGAAACGTTAAATTTAATTTCGATTTTTCAAATAGTTATTTATTTAGTGAATGCCGGTATTCAATAATATAATTAATCCCCTTGGGTTCAACATCCGTTTTTTATAAAATATTTTACTACTTGTTACGATTCTGTGCGCTTGCAGATTATTTTACGCGAATAATGACGTAATGCAATATACATATAAATTTAGACTTATGACATTTATATGCATAAACTTAGAGTCAGGACATGCATATTTTATGTCCATATAAATATGTGAGAATATTTCACAGTAGCATACATCACATGTACATACATTTACGTCACATTGATTCATAAAGTCAATACCTACTAGATAAACTCGATTTTGATTTCAATTCTAATTTCATCCTTAATTAAGTCATTATCTCTTAAAAGTTAAAATATAAAAATTGTAGATATTTCTATTATATTTTCATAGCCTCTTGAATCATTTAAATCAAATATCAAATGAACAAGTTATATCTGATTTACCAAAAGGTGTTAAATCTGCCAATAATAATCCTATTAAGGTGTCAAATATATTCACAAGAGTTATTTTTTCATTCTTTTTCATATAAAAACCTCATATTTTCATATAATTCTCTTTGTATAATATCATAGAATATATTTCTAAATTCTCATAATTTTCCTAACATTTTCATAACAAAAACCACTCCAAAAATTTAATAAATTTTAATTTAACACATAAACAAAGATTAAGCTCAAACAGATATCAAATATAATCCAATCACCAAACCACTTATTTTATACCAAGATTAAGTTAATATATATACTTACAAATTTTTCCAAAGTTAGACTTGATGCTTAGGATAGGTTTTGCACCATTTTTTCTTTAATGCTCTCAATTAGCTCTCATTTGGGACTTAGGTGATGTGAGTGGATTTTTGTGTATTTTTCTTGGTTATTTGTCACTATGGACGACTGGTATTTCTCATATGAAAAAAAGAGAAGCCCATGCATCTATTTATAGGCATGAAATGCGTGGGGAGCAGAGGAAAAAGTTTAGACATTTCAGTAACACTTTTGGCTGATTAGGGTGATGTGTCTCCTACACTTTTAGTCTCATGATCACCTTTAATCCTATGATAATTTGTTGATATTTTAATATCATGGTTGAGATTAATCCACTTATAAAATGATCTTGATCAAGGGCTCAAAGAGTTCCAACACATGGGGATAAAGACAAAATAACATCAAAGGAAATCTTCAAATGGGTATATCTAACCACTTGGTCTCCCCTAAGGGTTAGTCACGTTCCAGTCCAAATAAGTTCTTGATACAATTCGATTATTCAAAAACTCAAAACATAAAAGTTTAAGATAACTCTCTTAAGGTTCTATAAGATTTTGAATCACTTTATTACAAGATCAGATGAGAGATATGATTAATTCACCAAAACACGTCAAAACCACTCGAGAACACTCAATTTGAGTTCTCCATTTGTTTTCCTTTATTTTCTTACCCACCAATGCTTCTAGATGAATTTTTATCAACTTGCTACATGTTCCCACACATGTCAAGACCTCAGAAAGTTTGATACCTAATCACAATTTTCGTCACATTGGCGAAAATAAGACAACTCATCTAAGTCAGTTACCAATTGACTCTTAGTCCTGTTTGTCCGTTTCACACTAGATTTAGTCGCTTATCCATTTCTTATATTCAAAAATCCAAAAAATGAAAGTTCTATATTTTCATCTTAAGATTCTATAAAAGTTTGAATCACCTCACTTGGATCTCATATGAAAAAGTTATACTCATTACACGAAAACACGACAGACCAACTTGAGAGTTCATTCCAGACACACCAAGTGTTTGATCTTTGGTTCAATTACTTCCTCTTGAATTTCTTTCTCAAATTTCAAAAATTTACTTTTTTCTAAGTCCAAATTGAATTTATCTAGTCGAAACCTTACTAAAACTTCTAAAAGTTCATCCAAAATAACTCTAAAAAAATTATAATCAAACTAAGCATTAAAAAAAAACAAGTGAAATTTTGGATTATTACATAGATCTGTCCTTAAACTCAAAATGTGTAAATTCTTCTATTTTTTTTGCATAGATCACGATCAAATTTCACTCCAAATGATGTGAAAGCAAATTTGTTATTGTATGTGTGCACATAAGCCAAGAACTCAACGGAGTCAGCTGAGTTGGAAGTAAATAATTGATAAAACTAATCAAAGGCATAATTGGGAGCTAACTAAATTGTTTAATCAGCACAACAAAAACCAGTAGGCTTGTGAAAAAAATATTTTTGCATGACAATATTGTAAACTGGCACTGATGGTAACAAATTTGCTTCAAACAACATAATTTCTAACATTTGTGGAAAAGTAGTGGTTCGTTGCTGTTGATTTTCTATGGCATAAAAGATTCATAAAAGAAAATATTAAAGGAATGATCGAACAAGAAAGAATGAAACATAGAAGAAAATTGAAAACAAAGTCTTTATCCCGAGAGGATATTGATATACTTCTTCGAACTGATAAATGACTACTGAAGTTGAAAGAACCAGTTGGCAAGTCTATGGATGCACTGATTTGGTCAGTCACTACAGGTACATTACTGTTTGAAGAAGATCTGATTTCTTGCACTAAAATAATTTGATCGTTCTCTTCATGAGCAGAAGAAATGTGCCCTTTTTTGGTGGTAATATTTCAAGGGAATCATTATGTTGAATCCAAGATTTCAAATTTCGTATCTACATATAGATTTTGATGATAACAAATAAACTCAAGTCTTAAGCTCAAATTACTTACGCAATCGAGCGAAGCGCACATCAAGTATAAAAGAACAAGTCTACAAATGAAGTTCATAGATTATTTTTGTACATCTCTTGATAAAATTCGAAATTGGATTAAGATTCCAAATTACTCTTTTTTCTCATAAAATATCAAATTACTTTTTTTCACATATGTAATACATTTTTAAATGTCTTAGTTTTGAAAATTATGTTTTTCACATGTGCATAACATCATCAAACAAAATAATTTCAAAAATTATATTTTTTTTATATAAAAATTTGAATTTATAAAATGATTGATTATCATATTTGACATGTGCATATTTTGTTTGAAAGTTTTGAAGGGGGGTGGTGTATTTTTTTGACAAATGCAAAAGGTATATGATTTTATTTGAAAATTTTAAAGGGTGGTTGTGTTTATATATATATATATATATATATATATATATGCAAAAAGAAGATGATTTGGTTTGAAAAATAAATCATGCTCATTTTGTCATGTATGAAAAGCAAAAGATTAGGTTTGATTTTTTTGAAAAATGAATGAAGTTGTTTTTGACAAATGCAAAAAGGAAATGTTTTTATTTGAATTTTTTGAAAAGTGAAGAATGCTCTTATTTGACATGGAAATTTTTTCAAATTTGAAATTGAAAACTCATTTGCCTATAAATAGTTCACTTGAGTTTTGCAAAAATCACAACAAGAGCTTACACATCTATTGCTAAGTTTTGCATTATTCTTTCAAAACTTTCATTATCTATTTTCTAAAGTTTTGAACCTTAATTCTTGTTCTTTTTTAGAGAGATATAAGTTGCACTGTATTGTTTCTATTTCACTCATTAAGGAGTGCACTTTGATAGTCTACCAACTATCAACTCTTGTATCAGTAAGAGGGTGTGTATAACCCTTGTGTGTGTAGAAGGTATTCTACACAGGAAATAGTTAAATCACCAAGTATGAAGTGATTGGAAGTGTAAATGGTGTTTTACACGGATTCTTTGGAGCGGTGCTGCTCAAAGGTGTAATAGGTTTCTATCTCTACCTAAAGGAGATTGAATAGTAAATTTGAGATTCTCAATAGGTAGTTTGAGGCGAGGACATAGGCAGTGGGGTTGAACTTCGTAAAAATACTGAGTTTGCTTCTTCTTACCCTACTCTTTACATTTCTTATTGCTTTATATTCTGTATATATTTTATATTGTGTATTTGATTTTTAAGTGTTAATTTTTATAATATAACTTAATTCACCCCCCTCTTGTGTTAGTCATCTGGGCAACACATTACTATTAATTGAATCAACATTCTTTTCCAGTATATCTATTTGAATAGATGTAAATGCTTTTGGTTGAGCATATATTTCTTTTCTTTTACAACACATTTCATCTTTTCTTTCCTGTGATAGTGCAGCGTAAGAATATTTATTTCTTAAGCATTTCTCACCACCAATTCTCATTGCATTATTGAGAAAAGAAATTATTCAATGAATGGATAGAATAATCAACAAGCAAAATGAAGTTAAAAACAATTTAAAAAAATATTGGAAACATGATAAAAATATAAAATTACAACAACATAAAGAGTAAGCAATAGAAATATAGCAAGAGAAACAAATTTACATAGAAAAGAAAAGTAAAAGCAATATAAAAGAGAAGAACATGCAAATATAAAAAATGTATTTATAGTAGAATACAAATATATGATAGCGATGAAGACTTAGAATCGGGAAATAATTTTTTTTAAAGAAGAGAAATATATATGCCATGTCATGTTTCTCCTAATTTAAATAACATGTTTTAAGGCATAACACATCTTATAAATAGGAACTAAATATTTTTTAAAAATAAAAATTTACATCTATGTATGTTAATGGAGTTTTTTTTTGTTAAATAAAATCTTTTCTCTATTTAATAACAATTTAACATAATGTAATAACGCTTAAAGATGAAATTAAAATTACAAACCTATTTCTTCTTCAAAGCGAGACGTAAAGTATAGGAAGTAGAAAATCGATAACTATGTCAACTGTACCATGTGAAGAGAAAAACCACAAATAGAAGAAAGAAATTAGAGTAAAAATATGTATTAATTAGTATAATGTAAACACATTTCACATGTATCGCATGCTTAAATTGACATTGTTTTTTATATAAAGGTAGTTGGTCGTATCTCATTCGAGACTATATCATCTATATTGCACAAATTTCATAACTCTACTACTTTTCACGTTTGTAGAAATCTTAATAGCATCTTCCTATAATTTTTCAAGTGTATATGTTCAAGGGAAGGATTGTTATCTCATGAACAATATACTTGAAGAACAAAGAAGGAAGCTATAACAACCAGCTAGAAATTCAAAGGTGGAATTCCTATAAGTTTTAGGATTTCTCATGAAAACTTTATAAGTTTTTACGAATTGACTAATCAAGTATGTTTTAATCTGTCAGCATAGTCAGTATTGCCATTCACTGTGGTGCTAAAAGTGCGATTTTATTTATTTAAGATAGTTAGAAGTGTTAGAATGAGTTATGGTCTGTACCATTAGATTCAGTTGATTATTTAGGATTTTATGGTACAATAATCTCATTTTCAACTTTCGATTCATACGCTTGTTAGAATTCGCATTTTGATTTTTTTCGACGCATTTCGAGGTGGGATTTCAAAAGAAAAATTGCACTTTTAGCTTATTGTTATTATTTAGAACTTTGTAGTGTAAATTTTAATTTTCAATTTTTCAGAATAATAGTAACTTCTTTAGTAGCACCTAGCGCAGTATTTTTAGAATCACAGTATAGAACGTCTAAAGTAAGTTGAAAAAGTTTTATTTGGACACTTGACAAAAATTTAGCCATATTTGGCGAGTAGTAATGGATACTTGGCACCAAGAGGAACCAATAAATGTTTTGAGAAGAAATCAAGATTTGAGACCCTATCACTTAAGCAAAATTCTAGTCATCTGACCATCCAAATTGTGCCGAACCAAAGAGGGTTCCAACCCTAACAAATTTCTAAATGGTGGGAATCCAATTGAAGCCCAAAAATCTTGATTGAAATCAAGATCCTAAACGTTTTTCCCAAATGCTAAAGTTGACCTTTGAACCATTTTTTATCCAATTTTTGGCATTGCCTTAATCATTTGATTAAATCACTTATATATAATATTAATTTCTTAAGTTCATGTTATGAAATCATTATTCAACCTATTAAATTTTGAAAATTTGATTGGTTCAAGAAAAATTGAATTTGTGCTTGAGAGCATCCTAAACACTAATCAAACCGATTTTAAATCCTAAATTGAAGCCCACTTGGTAGAGGCGCACTAAGGCCTACGAAATTGGCCACCTTGACAAAGCTTCTTGAAGAAGTTTTCTCCCCCCACATGACAGTCCATCCCTTGCTCTTGGCTGCACTCAATAGTACCATAATGTGAAGTATAAATCCACCTTATCCTCCTTCATACTTCACAGCTGCAGTAGCTAGCCATATTCCTTAGCATTCCTTACTTTATGTGATTTAATCACTTCCAATTAAAGATTATTCAAGATCATACCTTACCCCTCTAGAGGTCTATGGTCATGCAAGACCCCCTTCACATTATTTCATCATCTTTTCACCCCACTCTTAAAGAAAAACCCAAAATAACTCTATCGGATAGATTTCTGTCAATTTTTGCATAATAATTTTGGACTCTTTGTAAATATTTTCTTGTTATAACTCTTTCATAAAAATTATTCTTCCTTGAGTCTAGTTTCTGTGGGTATATTGTTTGTTTTATTTTATAATCATTTGATTAGTCAAATGTAGTTTTAACCATGAATAGTTCATTCTGGGTGTTAAACTTGGATAATTTTGTATTTTGAAGTTTTGACTAAGTTAATGAACATATCTTGGTTTGAATATCTTATGGAGCATTGTTAACATGTGTTTATTGATGATCCTTATGATTGTGATATGACTAAAGTTTTTTACGATAGTTTTTCTTGGATCTAAAAATTTGAAAACTGGAAGTAGAAAAACAATTTCTATTTTAAGTAAGTTTGAATATTCGTGGCCTAATCATATTCCAATGACTTTGATAATTTTATTGAATGATCCTAAGTCTCTTATATACATGTTAGAATGTTATTTTAAAGATATTTAATGTTAGTTTCAAATATATGAGATTTTATGCAAAGAGATATTTGGATAGGTCAAAGTGTTAAGGTTATTGACTAAATTTATGTTTTGGTTGCTTTTTAACCATGTAATCTTGAAATTAAAGTTTGAATATGTTTTAGGATATCTTTTTAAACTATGTGATATTTAGGTTTGAAGATCACTTCTTTACAAGTTATGAATCAAGAGGTTGATCAAAACAAGTTAGAAATATAAATATGTTTTTGGACATAGAGGAAAACCAAGAATTTCAAGTGTTGTTTTGGTGATTTTGATGACTTTTATTTGATGATTTAAAACATGGTTATTCTTAGAAAAATGTTATGACTATGTTAGAGGTAAGATTTGATTTTTTTAAAAATTTTGAAGATGTTTTGAAATAGATCAAATCATTTGAATCAAGAGTTATTCTTTTTAGTTAAAAATGTTTGATCTTTTTCTAAAAAGTTCGATGTTGATGACTAACATATTTTTAGTGGGTATATTAAGTATGTTTTAAACTTAGGATAGGAAGATCTTTATTTAAAAAAAAAGGTTTGATCATGAGTTTTAAAATTGGAAGAATTTTTCTTGCAACAAAAATAAAGGAAGAAGCTTATGTATATTTTGAGCTCTTATAGATTTTTATGGTTATGTTTAGTTTTAAATTTGTATGAGTTGGTAGTTGAATATATGACAAGATTTACATGTAAAAATGTAAATTTTGGTAATTTTTGAAGAGGCTAAAATAATAATTTTGCTCTAAATTAGTATTTTTGATGTGCTAATTGTGAGTGATTAAGTTCTAATCTTTAGAATCACTAGTTTCAATTTCTTGTATTTCGCTCTTTATTCTGTAGAACACGACGTTCGAAATAAGTTAGCTCTTAACTTACTAGCAACTTATTGTATATGTGTGAAGGGTAAGGGAACTACAGTTTATGTATGTATGTTATGATATATGTCATGTCATATCATGTCATTATATATTTATTTGTTACATAAATTATGCTGTCACGAAATGCTTATCTGTTACACAATAGATTTTGCCACATATGCTATTTGTTGCAAGTATGTCATATTACCTACTTCATTTGTTACATGTATGTCATATCACGTAATATTCTTTGTTACATGTTATGGCATGTTATGAAATGTTGTTTATTACATGTTATGCCATATTACAAAATATTGTTTATTACATATTATGCCATGTTATGAGTATTATATGTTACATGTTATATCATGCTATGAAATGTTTTCTATCTCATAGTACGTCATATATTTCATTTTACATCACGTTATGTCTCAAGTACAGTGCATCTATAAAATAGTATTTTCAGTCAGTTATGCTCGTGATATTCGTAATGTAATCATTAAGATTGTCCAGATATCTCCATTTATAATTCACGCAAGATACTTTTAGCGTAATCATTATAATTGTTAAAATACATCTTCTCTAATGCTTCTAGCGTAATCATTCTGATTGTCTGAGTATTACTAGGTACTACTAGTTTAAGAATTTTGGTTGCTAGGGTATGTCATGTAAAATACTCATAGCTTAATCATTCTGATTGTCTAAGTATCTCTAACAGGATAAGTTGGGCAGAATCATTCTGATTGTTCACTATTCCTGAGAAAACAACTGGTAGAATCATTTTGATTGTCAGTGTTCATATTCACGTTCATGTTTAATCAAATTTAAGTTCACAGTTATGCTATATTTCAAGTTCACGTTTATGCTATGTTAAAGTTCATGTTCAATCATATTCAAGTTCACATTTAGTCATGCCAAGTCCATGTTCATGTTATTCAAGATCAAGTTTATGTCATGTCAAATTTCAAGCTCACCTTCACGTCCCAAGTTCATGTCATGCTAATTAATACCATGTTATATGTTAAGTTATTCTATGCTTACTTATGATTTTGATTATACATTTATGCTTTTATTATCATATATGCATCATTAATTTGTGTGGAAGTTCTTAGTTAACTTACTGAGATTTGTAATCAGATCTCACTCTAGTAGTCCTAATTACCAATCCTCCCGAATGGTAAATCTTGTTGCAGGACTCGAAGGATAATCGAGATTCGACCAGTTAGACACGGTCGACTAAGCGACGATGAGACGTCAATGTTAAAATAATAGTTAACTTAAATTACTACTTATACTATGAAGTTACATCTCTATTACTCTTTGATCATAGTCATTTTGAACTAACGTTATGATCTCAGTTCTTTATTATGTATTTTTGTATAAATGATGTTTTAAGTATTTAAGATATTTTTAGTTTGGTGCATAGTATTGCTAGAGAAAAAAATTATTCACTGTGAATATTACATATTGTTAGATGCAGCTAGGTATATTGCATATTTATCTGTCATGAATGAGGATAAGTAACATTGTATTGCATGTCACGACGCTTCAGATGTCTGTCCAATCCTAAGCAGAATCTGGAGGCATCGCAGAAACATCTAAAATTTCATACTAAACATGTGAAGTATGAATTATAAAAATATGCAATATAGATAATATAATTCCAAATTGTTCACATTAAACAATTCAAGAATTAGTGAATATTTGAATGTATACTAATTCCCTAACGAGTTTAAAGTTATGCAGGCAATGGCACACAAATTCTACTAAACATGTGTAAAATATAACTAAATATACGAACTAATTAGTAATTTTTTAAAAGACTTTATTCTAATATGATATTATTTATTTTAATTAGAAAAATATTACAAATTACTATAAATGTTTTAATCGTATTTGTTTTATAGTATAAATTATATATTTAGTATGTTTAAATCTTAGTATGTATGTTTCATTAATTTTTTGTTATGTTATAATGTTAAGATATTATTTTTAATAGCTTATTACTTACAAAAAAAAATTATTTTGAAACTTCAATTTAGTACATATTTATTAGTTAAAGAATGTGATAAATATAATTACAAATTATTATATTACTTTATATTTTTTTCTAATGTAAAAATTTGTTAATATTAATCCAACATCAGTATTCCTTTTATTTGGTGCGGGTTTAGAATAGTTTGATATTATTTATTTTAATTATTAAGAATAATATAAATTAGTATATAAGATTTCATCTTATTTTATACACACACACACACACACACATATATATACTATGAGTTATATATATGTTTAAATGTTAGTATGTTGTGTATTAATAATTTTTTCCTGTCATATTTTAATCTGAAGATACTATTTTCATTATCCTATCAATTATAATTATTTATTTAGATTACTTATTTATTTTAAAGTTTTATTTATTACTTATTTATTAGTTAAAGGATATGATAATTACAAATAGAAAATACTATATTTATGTATGTATTTTGATAATATAAAAATTTCCTAATAGAGGCCGAAGAATAGTAATATGTATATTTAAATTATTTTTTTTTTCCTATGTTCCTTACCCTTACAGGGCTCTACCATATTAAAGATATAAGTAAATATGGGAACTAAACAACACATAAAAAGCATTATATATTTTATTTAGTAAGATTTTTATGAATTAGTATACATTTTTTTTTATTCCTATATATTATTCCTATATATTTACTATTTTACTATGTTATATATAAATAATTTTTGGCTATGTTTTAATCTATAAAATATTATTTTTATTAGCTTAATAAATAGAAATATGTTATGAATCAAATAATTGATGGATGACTACCACCCATATTTTATGCAAATAATTTTCACCACCCAAAATGCATGCTATAATACAATTTACACTGCCAACATGCATCCCCCACTTGCATGTGATAATACAATTCAATTGTATTATGGTATTTAAGTCGAATTCTATTTCGGCATTCACATTTAACTTAAATTCTATATATATAGAGCTACGGTCATTTGTATAAAAGGTATTTTGATACTTGAGGAAATAAGTTTTGATTTCTCGAGAAATAAAAGAGTTTTAGATATTTTCTCTTACAACTCTCTTGTAATATTATTTTCTTGTTTAGTTTATAACATGTTATCAGCATGAAGTTCTATCGATACTGAAATTAGTGGTCTTTTACTTTAAGTAAGTTTTTCAATATATTATTTGCAGTCATTGAGATTAATATAAAAGGTAATATTACTAAATATTACTTGATAAAATTATGCTTTTATTCTAATGATTATGTGAATATATTTCTTATATACATATATATATATATTTTTTGGATTCATATAATAGAAAATGTCAAATCTTACAAAATTAAAATTTATTTCTATTGACATTTCTGAAAAAAGTTATTTATCCAGAATCCTTGATGAGATTCATCTGGATGTGATAAATTTGGAAGATACAATCAAAGAAGGAAATCACGTGTTCCTACAGGATCGTACTGTGTATCTCAAGGTGAAAAATTCTCTTATTTTGTGAAATAATTTAAGGCAGAGATATGAACACTGGAAGACTGTTATCCTCCTAAAAACTCGTTATGAATAGTTATACTTGAAGTTGCAAGATTTTAAAAGTGGTAGTAAATATAACTCTGCACTCTTTAAATTTAGCTCAATATTAAAATTATGCAGTGAGAAAGTCACTGATAATGATATGTTAAAGAAGACATATACTATTTTTCATATCTCAAATGTGCTTCTGTAGTAACAGTATCGAGAGTGAAAGTTCAACAAATATTCTGAACTTTTATCTTATCTTCTAGTGGTTGAGCTAAATAATGAGTTTTTGTTCATAAATCATCAGTCACGTCCTACTAGTTCAACATCATTCTCTGAAGTAAATAGTACTGGATTTATATCGTTTCTAGAAGTGAACAGTATATCTTTTTTGAAGAAACCGGTGGCGTGGACATGATAGAAAAAACTACATAAGTGTTATTCCCAAAAGCGACAATACTAAAGAGAATAATAATATAAATATACCATATAACCATAAGTGATCCAATTTAGAGAAAGGTAAAAGACCCTCTGTGACGACCCGAGATTTTGGTTTCTTACTATTTTATTTAAACTATTGATTTTAATAATAAAATCGGTGAATGAAGTTGATAAGGATGGATGTTTGGGCTTAGAATTTGGTTTTGTGAAACATGGATTAAAGTAGTGGCCCTAAGTATTGTGTGTAAGCCCTTAAGCTCATAAGAGTAACTCATTAGTCAACTAAATCCATGCTTGAAGACATATGTCACTCTAGAAGCATTCTAGTAAATCTTCTAAGACTAGTAGGTGTGAGGAAGAAGAGCTAGTAGTTGAGGAGTTGACTAGTTGATTTCTTGAAGGAAGAAGTGAGAAATCCCAAGGTGAGATATTCTCATCATTGGCATATGGGGAGACATGTAAGGGAGAAGAAATATCATCCATTTTGTCTCCTTAGGATCAAACTAAGTTTAGGCAAATGGAAGGATGGAAGAAAGAAGGGAGAGGCATGATTGGCTAGTGAGAGTGTCAAACCCTTTGGGGTGTCTTTCCATACAATTTTCAACAATCTAAGCAAATGAACAAAAGTAGATCTTGCAAGAGTGAGTTGAAAAGGTGATTGATAAGTAAGAAGTGACATCATTGGAGAGAAGAAAGTCAATCAAGAAAGTCATTGGAGAGAAGAAGTGACATCTTGATTTATCTAAATCTATACATGGAATGGTCGTGAGATATAAGTCAATCAAGATGTCTTTCAAGACCTATCAATGATCAATTCTTGAAGTAGGAAATGAGTGGCCTAAGGGGTCTAGAAACCTATGGCCGAATGACCCATTTTCCTTGGTCTTTCTTTTCTTTCTTGTTCACACACACACACACACCATTTCACTTCTCATCTCTTGGCTTCAAGCTCTCCTCTCTCCTCTCACTTTGTTTCATCTCTTCTAAACACCTAAATATCAAAGTATCTTAAGTTTAGAGGAGCAAGAAACTAGTATTCTTGAAAAGAAATTGCTTTGAAGAGGTAAGTAACATTTTGAGCAAATACAAGTATAGAAACCTACAGAAGAACACACATCATACCAATGCTTTGTTTATTCAAAGATCTTTTCTTTAAAACCTTATGAATACAGTTTGTTCTAATGAAATATTTTATATATTTGTAGAGCTAATTTAATCAAATTAGGAGTATTGTAAGTATATTTTAAGTTTAACATTTCTAGTATATTTTTAAGAGAATGTGGTTGTATTGTTTGATTTCTTGCTTGTTTATGCTAAGATGAACTTATTTGATAGAAATGCTATGTTTGTCTAGTTGAAATGCATGCTTACTTCCAATAATTATTTTAGACTTTGATCTATAGTATGACGGTGTATTTATATAAGTTGTTACCAATGAATCAATATAGTATTTGGTGAGGAAATGCTTGCTTGTTGGAGATAAAATTTATTGAGTATTGATGATGCTAGATTCGTTTACTTAGAGAGTATTTCGAATGATTAGTCACGAAACCATGTTTGGTTAATATGATATTTAGAATAAATGTTTACATTATTTTATGGGTAGATTTCATCACTTTTTGACATTGTCATTAGAAGCATGATCAAGATGTCACAAGAAAAGGGTGCATGATTAATAAAGTAAAAGTTAGAATTGATAGAAAGGTTTATTGAAAGTATCTTAAGAATTCGGGTTTTAGGATTCTAAGATTAAGATTTTAATGGATTAAAAATATTCTTTCATGGAAGGACTTATTCTTAAGTGCTTAGAAATTGAAATTAGGAAAATAAAGGAAGAATAAGGCCTTAGTGTTTTCGGTTTCCATGTATAAAGTAGAGTTGCTAATTGGGTAAAGAAAAATTATTAAAAGGTTAATTTAGGGACCCCTAGGGTTCAAATATACCCATTTCACGATGTTAAAAACAGGTAGAAAATTTTAGTAAGATTTGAAGAAGTGCATGGAAGAAAATAGAAGAAGAAAGGACCTAGGAAAGAGTTGTGAGAATCTCGGCCCTACATTGGTGGGGGAAGGCCGATCACCCCATTTGTAAGTTAAGCCATTTTGATGTGTTTTTACATGACATAAGACTTGACTAATGTGAAGAGCAAATTGTGAACAAGTATGGTGCATTGTGCCTTGAACGAGTCTCACATTTTGCATTTAAGTGTTAAGAGTTTACATATCCCATGCATGAAGCACGGAGACTATGTCTTTGAGTCAAACATATTTTCAAAAGAATAGAATATAAAAGAATTAAAATTTTATAAGAACCCCAAAGGCTGTGACAAGGTAGTACCTCAGTGGATCTTTCTGTTCACTCAGGAGTGATTAAAGTCGAGTGAAAGCTCCTAGGTCGACGAAGAATAGTCAGCAGATCATGTATGACTTCAAAAAATGTCTGGAGCGTGGTCGTACCTAAAACTAGTGGGTGCCCAAGAACGGTGTTGGTTTTTGCCTTACCATTATAAGAATAAGGTTGTAGTCGCTCGGTGAGTGGTTAATTACCGAGTGATGAAAAATAAAAAGTCGCGAAACGTTTTTACTTAGGCTTGAATGGCCGCCGGGTGATACGGTAACTAGCGGGGAATACACGATGTTTAGGGGAACTATGATGTATCCAATAAGAAGAAATCATGACGAAAAGAACAACTTTCGAACCCAAAATATGATATGTAAGTGGTGTCTAAAATAAGAAAAGATGAAAAATATTTGAAAATGATGAGTTTGAAAAGAAGTTTCAAGTGTTTTTATCTCATGAATTTACAAGCAATTACATGAAAGAAGTTAAAGAAAACAAGTCAATGATAGCTGACACGAGCATGAGCATATGCATCAGTAAAGTCATGAGTCGCATAATGCATGATGTATATATGATTGTTTGTTATTCACTTAATTGTGTGCTTGAAATCCTTTTGTTGAAATGATTATGTACTTACTTAAAAGTTTCAAAATCTCACCTTTTTTTAATCCCCCAATCATTCCTTGTCGGGGACAATAGAAGTAGTTGCAAGAGTTGATGGCGACAGAGATAGGAAAGATCGGGGAGACTCCCCAGGAACCCCAATGGTCTGGTGACCTCACCCCCTTTTGATGTGGTGGTACCTGTTTTATATGAGCGATTGATAGAGGACATGCGACATAGTATACTGGTGGAGCCCGTGGATTGCCAGTGTGTAGGGTGTTGCTTGTCACTAGGAATTGATGGGTCCTTATTCATGGATCGCATCTATGTCTCAAAGGCAGGAAAATGCCTTATATGGGGTGAGCGAGTAGGCCTTACCAAGTTCCTTTTTGGCCCTGAGATGAAAGAGGTCAAGGACGAGCCTCATTCCAGATAAAAGGTTATGGGATTATTACTTGTTTATTTATGCTTATTTTGTGTAAGTATTTTGGGCTTCCGTTGATTTGGAAGAAAGAACATGTATGAACTAATGCTTTATATTATTGTTATTTTGATTAAATGTATTTAGGATATTAGAATTATAAATCCATTTGATGATTCAGTTAGAAGGGTTGGACCTTTTTTCGCTACAAAAATCTTTATTTACTGTTATTATTTAGAAAAATAAAATAAAATTATATATATATGCACGATAAGACGAAAGGTGAACTTTCTTGTGTTGCTCATTCCCGACGTCTCAGTTTGCGTACGATTCCAAACGCAAGTAGAGGAGTCGACAACCTTAGAATAATTTTCATAGAAAGATAAAAATATTTGTTATAGATGTGGTATGACTGTACATTGGTCACGTACTTGTTGTACGATCAATTACGTGTTTCACTTATACTAAACTTTTATATATATTATAATAATATTTTTTTAATATTTTATCATGTTTTAAAATAATGAAAGATTGATGCCTGAAACACGACAATAAATTATTTGAAAAAATAAAATCCTATCTGAATTTGATCATCTTGCAAATCAATTACCAAATGTATTTACTGACACCAAAAATATTGTAAAATCATATATTATTGCTATTAATTCTTAAGCAAGATTTGAAGTCCGTAAAGGACAAGTTGTTAAAACAGTAATAGATGAGTCTAAAACACACTTGAAATGTTGAAGACCTATTGGTGCAAAAGAGAAAAACAAAAAGAAAAGAAATCGGTGCTCCTGAAGAGACCGTACCCATAAAACAAACAATAAGATCTATTCAAACTTTCTGTACAAAATAATAATTCCTGAAGAGTATAATGCTCTTGAAAAAGTGTTTCATAAAATATTTTTCATTAAAAAAGAACAGGTACCTGAAAATAATGAGATCTCAATACATTTTATGAGTACTAGAGAAATTTTAGATAGAAATAAAACTATTATCGACAACATATTTCAATATAAGATGACCATTAACATTACCAAAAGTAATAAAGAAAGTGAGCAAAAAATGGTCAAAAAATGTTGAAGTAGAAATGATTGCCAAAATAAAAAGTAGTTATTGAGCTGAATTAAACTCGTTAATAGAGTGAGAGGTATTTGGACATGTTGTCCAAACACCAAAGGGTGTAATACCTGTTGGATATAAGTGGGTATTTGTACGAAAACGTAATGAGAAAAATGAAATTGTGCAGTACAAAACACGACTTGTCGTACAATATTTCTTACAAAAACTCAGGATTAATTATGAGGAAACATATTCCCTCATTATGAATGCAACCACATTCAGATTTTTAATTAATTTGGTTCTTACAAAAAGATTAGATATGCGGTTGATGGATGAAATCACTATATATTTATAAAGATCATTAGATCATGACATATATAAGGATATACAATACTTAAAGAATCTAATCCAAGTACATTTAGGAATATGTACTTTATTAAGTTTTAAAGATCTTTATATAGGTTAAAGCAATCCAAACACATATGGTATAATTAAATTAGTGAGTATCTATTGAAAGAAGAATTTGAGAATAATCCTATATGCCTATGTGTTTTGATCAAAACTCAAATTTGTCATTATTGCAGTTTACGTTGATAATTTACCTTATTAGAACTCCTGAAAAGATTACAAAAATTGCTATATATTTAAATAATGAATTTGAAAATGAAAAATCATGTTATTCAAATACTAGATGACTTACAAAAACTTGAGATTTCTAGTCTCATCTCTTAAATGCATTTGCTCTTCAAAGATCAACATGCCATCATTGTCTAAAAATTAGACAGTCGAAATGAACAGACAAATAAAGATTTTAAATCTTTATTTTCTTATTTTAAATTTAATATTTTTTTTGTTAGACTTTTGAACGAGTCGTTGAAGTATGGAAACCTTCTCGTTAATCTCCTCAATCTCATGATTTTTGGATTGTAATTGGTTAAAAAAACCTGAAAATAGAGGAGGAGTATTGAGTTCTGAGAGTCACCAACTCATAAACAGTTTCAAAATCTAACTTATTAGCCAGATCATTCGCTTGCTATAACATGGCACCCACGGAAGATACAGGAACAAATTGTAACTGAGATGGAGAATACCTCATATATTGATAATGAGAAATATTGAAAGGAAACTGATGAGCCATTAAAAATTTGTAAAATGAAAATGCAGATGAATTACATAAATAAGAAGAAGATTTGATGCAAATTAGATAAAACTGAAAACTACTCTTATAGAGATGGAAATAAGAACAAGACAAACCATTATCTCTTCAAATCTCACTTAGTCAAGATTATAAAATATGCTGAATGCATATTTTCAAAAGCGAGTAAGATTAATTGCAGCTATCTCTGTTTTTCTCGTAAACGCTGAATCTCTACTGTTAGTTGCTGTTGTTAACTTTGTATTTGAGCTCTCTCTCGTTCCAGACTTTTGTTTTCAGGTCACGAGAATACCAATCTACAAATTTCTCGTCGTTTCAGGTCACGAGAATACCGGTCTACAAATTTTTTCAGCTCATTGTTTTCTTGTCTTAACTTTTTATTTTTATTTTTTATCTTTAGTTGCAAGTTTTTGATGCAATTCAAATATATTGATTATTAAAATAATCAACCTAACTCGCTTTCGTAAGTAGCCTCCGATACATGATTGTAATAGAGACAGTATATTGAATACTGTGAATTCTTGATACTGCAATAATTTTAGGATTAGTTTTACTAGAAAGATGTATCTCTATTCCTATCATGATGTTGACAGCCTCAAGAGTAATGATGAGTGGTTCAGGTGTAAAAGATTCTTGGTTCAAATATGAAACATTAACAAAAAAAATTTCTCTCAACCAAAATATCGTTTTAGATGAATAATAATGTATCAATGAGAAATATGAGATCTTGCGTGAGTATTCGATGGGTGAAAATGATAATCTTTAAATAACAACCCAAAGTTTTCAAATCTCTGCAAAGATCTAATTTGTCAATAATATCAAACGGATTTAAATTTTTGCAAAACCTATAGAATTAGACCGCAAACTTTTGCAGTTTTTGTCAAACATTGGTGGTTTCTAATGCTCTTTTTGCCGTGCATAAACATATTCTCCCTCCAAATAACGTCGAAAAGGAGAGAAATTTTAGATGAGAATATTAACATGTTCTCTTTAATGCACTATTTAGATAGAAATTATATTTAATTTTTTAATCTTATTATATATACTGAAATCATATTTGCTTATTACTTGAAATACTAACGCATATTTTTAGAAAAAGTTGAAGTATTACTACAGCTCTCAGATTTCTACTAAGTTTATCAAACAATACAATCTATCATATTTTTAAATCACTCAGAGATAATTGCAATTTATGAAACAAGCTTAAAATATATTTGACTGAAATCAGTGATTCTACATATTTAAGAAAAGTACAATCTTTACATGATCAATGATAGACCAACAATTTTATACGAAAATAATGCTTCATGTATCATTCGAATCAGATGAGGATATATCAAAAATATGATCAGGTGATAATCTGACAGATTTATTCATGAATGCCTTATCAACTGCGACATTCAAGAAAATTGTGCAAAACATTGGAATGCGAAAACTTAAAAATCTATTGTCAAGCACTTATAAGAGGAAATAAATGTCTTGAAATTTTGTATTGTTTATATTCTTTTTTCTTCGCTGAGATTTGTTCCATTGGATTTTCCTTTACAAGATTTTAATGAGTCAATCTTAAAACATTTGACGGTACATAATAATATTATACTCTTTTTCCTTCGTCATTTGTTTTTTTTCTCACTAGATTTTTCCTTGGTAAGGTTTTAACGAATCAAATTTTTTATGAGTAATCATCCAAATGGGAGTGTTGTGAATCGAATAATTGATAGATGACAACTACCCATCTTTTATGCAAATATTTTTCACTGCCCAACATGCATATCCCACATGCATGCCATAATACAATTTCCACCGCCAACATGCATGCCTCATTTGCATGTGATAATACAATTCAATTATATTACAACATTGAAACCGAATTCTATTTCAGTATTTACATTCAGCTTAAACTTTATATATATAACTATGCCTTATGATACTTGAGGAAATAAGTTTTGATTTCTTGAAAAATAAATAATTTTAGATATTTTCTCTTATAATTTTCTTGCGATATTATTTTCTTTTATAGTTTATAACAAAATAATTATTTATTTATCAGTTTTTAATCATAAGTAAACCAAGCTTGTAGGAATCTATAGTTGGGCTATCTGATAAACAGACCGAAGTTGAAAGCAAGGGCAAATCGGAATCTTAGAGCCCAGCCCAAAATATGAGTTGATCCCTATACTTTTCCACTAGACGGCAGCGTTTAGTCTTTGGTTGTACACCCTATATTTTTCCTCCTCCCTCTCTCCTCTCTTCACTTTCTCTCGCGCCGCACAAAGACATTACGCCCTTCGTCTGTCTCCCTCACAGCCTTTCTTTCTCTCCCTCACGCTCTGATTCTCAAATTCCTTCACAGCCTTTCTTTAGGAGCTACGAACCAGCATATGTAGAAAATCCACCCTCAAGAACCGACCATAGGGCCGACCGTGTGGCTAGGTTTTAACGACGGCGACCAGTTCCGGCTTAAAGGCACAATTTCTTCTCGAAATCTCTCGAATTGGGTATACTTCGTGGCTAGGGTTTAATAAATTTATGGTTTGTTCGTAATTTTTGGTCTATTAACAATTTTGTTTGCGGTCTAATTTCGTTTCGAAATCTGTTTGAATGTGTAGAAATTGTAGAAGTTAATTTTTTTTTTCGTTCAGGTATATTGTTTGTTCATGGGGTTGGTAGAATTTCTGGATTAATTATTATTTCTTTTGTTTGTGGAAGGCGTGATTGGTGTTGTTAATCTGTCAGATTGTGTAGAAATCGTAACAAAATTTGTTCATTTTTATCGAAGCTGAAGATTCGGAGTAATAGTAGAGGCCTCGACACCATTGATATGAAGAATTTTGCTGGGTTTTTTGTTTCTATGTTGAATTTGGATATGCTGTTTGCGTTTTATGAACTTAGATTTCTTGTTTTCATTTGAAATTTTGTGCCGATAGTCAGCCTAATTTTTTGGTAATCATATGACAAATACATCCTATAACCATAAGGGAGAAGAACATACCGTTTCGATGACGGTGAGCAGAAATTGGAAGCAAAGCAACGGTGAAAGCAGAGTGAAAGATGAGAACAGTAACAAAGGGTGAATGAGACGTTATAAAAGAGATGTTTGAAGAGGTAGAAAGATCCAGAAATAAACTGAAAGACATGTAGTCATATATGTAGAGCTAAATAGGAAGAAAAGTATGATACGAGTAGGTACTGGCAGCATCAAGTAAAATAAAGCAGAGGGGCATTTTGTTGGGAATCTTGGGTCTCCCAAATTCCCTCTACCAGAATTTACTTTTGATAGAATAATAAAAAAAATAGAGAAATAAACACAACATAAGCATTTACATAGAAAACTCCAAAATAGGAGAAAAACCACCAGACCCAGAGAAAAAAATACACTATGTAAAAAATTATTACAATCACATAATTTTTCTCCTTATCCTAACGATACTCACAAAAACTTCTCTCACTAGTAAAATTTTAACTTTCACCTCTCTTCCTTTTACATACAAAAAGGACAACAGAAGAATTTTACTAAAGTGAAAAATTATTAGATAAGTTTTTGACTGGTGTAATTAACTAAGGAGGCTAGACTTCCTTTTATAACTACATGGGCTGGTGATGTGGGATTAACAAAATAAGCATACCAGCCCATGTAGTTATAAAAGGAGGCCTAACCTCCTTAGTTAATTACACCAGTCAGAAACTTATCTAGTAACTTTTGACTTTAGTAATTAACTAAGGAGGATAGGCTTCCTTTTATAACTACATGGGCTTGCCCCATTTTATAAACCCCACCGATGTGGGATTAACAAAATGAGCAAAAAGTCAACACATTTCGTGATACACTGAGAACAAAATTCATAAAAAAGTGTTGTTCCAAAATCCTGTTCATTGATATAGAGGCTTTTATATATAAGAAGATATATATATATTGCTTTATGATACATTTATGCTTGCGATTTACTGCTTATTTAAAAGGTTTAATAATACTTTCATACGAGTCATTTCCATTCAATACGGTGTAAATTTCCTTTCACATTTTTCATATTCCACGTAGAAATCCTGATAAAATCATTATTTTGATAGCTGGTGTTGAGAATCTAACTAGAGGTTTAGCATTTTTTTTTTCAGTGAAATAAAGTGATTGGCCTACTCAACCTACTGTTCAGCATCTGAGGACATCAACAGTCCAGAAAAATGAAGTAATTCACTTGCTCTCTTTTGATTGGTTTGTCAGAAGTTGGTTATGATTTGATGTTTCCTGAAATATGGTAAGAAACGATTTTTTAGCCTTTTAGATATAAATCAGCCTTTTAGATATAAATCAGCCTTTTAGATATAAATCAATCTTTTTGAAAATATTAATAAATAAATAAATTTATTGTCATAAGATCTTCAGAAGTGAGATGTTCATTAATCATTATATTTCAATAACAATTGCTTGGAAGCTCCAATCTTTGTGCTATTCAATTTGTAAAATATGATGATTGGGTTGAAGTGGGGGTTACACTTGAATACCGTGGATGCTCCAGATACTGATCAATTTGGAGGAAGGTTCCAGGAAGTCATTAGAAAATTCATGAAAAAAGGGTTATAGGGATGCAGATTCAGATCTTAAGAGTTAAGAGATCTAAGATAATTGAAGAGGTAAGGTCAGATGTTTTATTCAAACAGTGAAGCTTGATTTCTGTAACAAGTGTTGAACTTAGTTGTAGAATAGGTGCTAGAGGAACCAGATGAATTCTAAACATGTGAATCAAGGCCCCAGAAAAATGCTCTTGATTTAATAGATGTGGCCATATTCCATAAAGAGATCAAAGTGGAAGAGAGTTATTTCCTCACCACCGTGGAGTGTGTCTGGAAGTTTTAGATGCAAAGCATGAACAAGTATTTATGGTGTAGCAGATACAAGGAGAAAGTGCACTTTTAAGATGTTTGGGATTTTAATGTGGGAGAAAATATTGCATTTTCCATTTCAAAAATCAGCTCAACGGTTATAAAGAAAATATCAGCTCAATAGTTAAAAATGCCCTACTGTAATTTTCTGGAGTCAGCTGGCATGGGACCATTTAGTGCTGTGAATGCAAGATACTTTTGGGAGGTTTATTCTTTCCACTTTTACTTCCCCCATCATGCATTATAATATTGGTTTGAATATTGGTTTGTGCACCTTTTCTCTAAAATTTTATGAATTCTTTGTTGTCAAGTTTTTTTCTCTATATTTTTCAATTTTGCTTTTGTTATGTTTCAATATATACTAATAATTTTAGCATTTTCTCCCATTTGCTCAACAGGGGGCGTGTAAGATGGGATGAGACTAATTTGGAGGAAATTGAGGCAAATAAACCTGTAAGGCAGAAAATCACTGAACCCAAGACACCATATCACCCCATGATTGATGATGATGGTGAGTCAATTTCCACTTTGGTGGTTGTCATGTATAAGGATGTTGTATGCTAAAAGCGTTCACAAACTTTTTACTTTGAGTGGTGCCATTCTTGCTCCAAACAGAAATACAGAAACGGGTGTTAAATGTTGGCAGGATCATATTGAATTGACTTTATACTAGCATCTAAGATTTTGTGGCTGCTTTGAGAAAGTTTCTTTGATTTTCTAAAACTATGCTGTTTGAATTGTGCTGAACAATGTAGGATCTTTGTCTCCAACGCGGAGTAGGTTTGACGATTTTGTCACTGATGAAATGCATGCTGATGAAATGCATGCTGAAGCAATACGAACAGCTTTGAGTGGTGTGGCTTCTTCAAGTACAAATGATGGGCGGAAATCAGGTGGCTGGACATCATCTGAGGATGAGGCGGATGTTATGGAGCAGGATGATGAAGGTTTTTCACAATTGCTTCTCTTTAGTTTTCACCTCTAAATTGTTTTCAATGTTCAAGGTTTCTAGAGAGCATGTCCTATGTGGATTTATTGAATTATGAACAAATAGATAGATTTAGCTGAAGATGCAAGTATTTTCTCCTTCAGGGCGTGTAGATTGTTTCCTTCAATGAAATTTAAGAATTTTGGATGGTTTTAAATTTAATCTTATGTTGCATTCGTCTGTTAACAGTAAAGTCAATTTTTTACCTGTTACTTACGGTACTTTAGTTCTCATCTGCTTCCATGATAGTAGTTGGCTGATTCTGAAAGACTTGGAAAAATATGATCAATATATTTGCCTTATGCGCTGGCAGACCCTCTCGGAATGCATTTGTTTAGTTTTGAATTGAGTAATTTGTTTGGAATCTATGACTCCCATTATGACGTGTGCCCTCTGCTGTGTCTTTTGTGAGAAATTCTCAGATTCCGAGACTGATAGGAATGGTATCAGCTTTAGGGAGCACAGAAGAGTTCACTACGATGAATTCCGGAAAGTCAAAGAACTCCGGCGTAAAGGTTCACTTCTTGAGAATGAAGTTGATGAGGATGGTGATGCTAATAGGGAAAGAAATGGGAAATGCGATTCATCTTCATCCTTAACTACCGGTGTGAAGGAAATAGACATCGATGAAGAAGGTACCGCAATTTTGCCTAAAAAATCTTCTGCAGCAACGGCTAATGGAATCTAGATTGAACCAATCAAGGACCTGGAAAAACTGATGACAATTTTAGTTGCTTATCATTACAGTTTTGTGTTATTTTGGTACGAAAAAACTTAAATGACTGGCATGTTTTTCAATGCTTAATGTAAATAACTCTCTTACATTTTGGCATTGTTGTGTGACTATATGTTCATGTTCCACGAACAATCGAAGTGAATGTTTTTCGAACCATCTAAGCTTTGTCATTTAGCAAACAAAAATTCTATGTACAACTTTTGACCTTAGATGGTCTAAATTAGATTACGGGGCATCTTGTAACCTTGTTTCTGCTCTAGGCCTTTACACGTTGTTTTGATTTATGGGTGTTTCAGTGGATGTGTGTTGATGCGTAGAGAGTTCTGCCTTTTTATTTTTTCAAATTTTGAAAAAAAAACTATAGTTCTTTTTAAAGCTTAAAAGCTAAAACTTTTGACCTTAGAAGAATTTGACCGTCCTACAATTTTACATTTTTAATATTTTAAACTTCTATTTCTATTTTTCCTGCTTTGTATCGTTTTGCACAATCACAAATTTGGATGTGCGACAATTTTAGAATTAAAGTGGAAAGCATCATTTGGAATGAATGGGATCTCACTATATACATGTATTGTTCACATGGAACGCTTGCAAGAATATATTTGGTTATTTGAAAAGAGAAATGATAGATGCAGTCATGGAGTTGTAAGCGGCGTGCAGTCGCTTTGAAAAAAAGTAAATATATATGGGACTCACGTGAAAAAGTTAACTTTTTTTTCTAAAGTGACTGCATGTCATTTGTAACTTCACGACTGTATATAGCATTACTCATTTGAAAAAGTAATTTCATCTCTAGTATTTTTTTCTACTTAAGAGATAAATTTTATTGATATGAATGAAATAGGCATAATTTGTGCACACAAGGAGTATATAAAGGAATGTCTAGATACATTCTAAGAACGGTAAATTAAAGACGAACTAATGGGCACACTTCCCATTTAGTACAATGTCTAAAAATTAAAGAAGTCGACTCCAAACAAAAAAATTATGAAGTTTTTCCATTGTACGTTCTTTATTTTCAAAATGAGCATTTGTTCTATTATGGTCAAATATACCACATGATACAAGACGAAAATCATCTTCATCACTAGTTGAAAGTCAAAACAGCCATCCTATGCCATCTTTTGAAGCTCTTAACGTTGGATTTCTGCATTCTTCTCTCGTCTATAAGATAGGTTTGTTATTAGGGCTGCAAAAGCCGTTCGTGAACAATTGAGTTCGACTTGTATAAACTCGATTCAAACTCAATTCGTTTAATAAATGAGTTGTTCGTGAGTACTAATATTGGTTCGAATATTAAACGAACTAAACTCGTATAATCTCGACTCGACTCGTATAAACTCGGTTTGTATTCGTGAACAAGATTCGTATAAACTCGATTCGACTCGTTTTGAGCTCGTAACAATACTCGTAATATTTCTATATACATATATATAATCTTACATATATTCTTACATATATTCTTTTATTATATATATTTTCTGTCTTATATATTATTTTTAATATTTTGTATAAGTAATATATTTTGTTACTTTATGTAGAAGTAACATTTTATTTCTTTACAATAATAATGTATTAAGTTCACAAAAAAATTATTGAGTCAAATATTTAAAAAGAGTAAGAAACTTGTGACGCCCCCAAATTCCCCTTAACATAACATGGGAATCGAGGCGTCAGGATGATGACAACACGGGTCACACATCCCAACGACAAGTGTTAAACGTGTGTGCACACATGACATGCATAAAAACAAATATAGGTCGCAGTAGATAATAAATTATTATCTAAATACCAGAATTTTTTAGAAATATTTTACAAACCAATTTAATATAAACTCTCCAGCAGGAGATTTAATACAGTCATTCAAAAATTAAATTAAACAAATACATATTTATAAAAAAGGGAAAATAAATTTCCTGAGAGATCAATTATTAATAATAACACCTCTATAGCGGAGCCGTCTCCTCAGGCTCAGCCTCTCCAAAGTCTGCATCCAAAAAAAACTACGATGCCAAAATGACATTACAGGTAAGTATAACCCAAACAAATCCAAGACAATAAATACATTAATGCCACAACAACAACCATGAACAATTACCATATGCATGAGGCTTAAAATCATTTTCCTCAAAGTCGATGAAATAACCACAGTTGTCAAAATCCCAATAAAATCACCCATCATTTTTCCAGAAAATGATGAGCATAAATCCATTAAAATCATAACTATTTTCCCAGAAAATGGTCCGCATAAAACCACTAAACACAACCCGCCACTTTCCCAGAAAATGGCCTAAATATCCGTTTTATTAACCGTATGCACCATGATTTCCCCTAAGAAACATCCGCATACCCTGACTTTCATCATCACACTGAAGGTAACGATCCCGCATGTGACTTCGGAACGGGCGATACCTATCTAATCACGCCCAGCACGTACCATGATTAGGCATCTCCTAACTCCCGCCAGCAGAGGAGCTACGGAGTCGGCACGAGAGCGTTACCATCCCGTTCGATCTCGTCTTCGCCTGGCGACAACCCAGGGGACGTCACTCAGTATATTCCGCTCCCGAGTGACCAGAGGAGCTCTACCGGGATAATGCCCCATCCCAGCTTGGGGTCATGATACACACGCACCCGAAACCATAAATACAATGAAAACACAGTTTTTATTTCCAACACATGAATATGCGCGTAAATACACAATGCAAATGACCATGCACCAAATAACCAACAACTGAATAAATTCCAACAATGACCAAACACAACATCTGTTGATGCCAAAAATATATTTAAATCTTAAAGTTTATTTGAAAATTACTTACAGTGGTAAAAACGTAAATCCTTGAACAACGCCAATCTGTAGCGTTTGTAGCGTTCACATGTACGTTAGGCTAAAATACTCGGTTTGACACCAAAATTTAGGGAGATACTCATTGAAGGGTATGGAATCTCATGGAGGTGGTGGTGTGGCGGTACAACTACCGGAAGGTGGCGGATTAGGGGTCAAAAGGGGTGAAAACCCATTTTCACCCATTTTCGGTTTGAGGTTGTACCGAGAAGGTGAGGGTGCGGTTGGGGAAACTGAGTTAGGGGGTTGACCGGCTGGACGAGGGGAGTCTTTTGGTGGTGGTGGTGAGGCCTACGGTGGCCGGACGGCGGCGCGGCAAAGAACGACCCGTTTAAGACCCATTTCGGGTGGAGGGAGTAACCGGCGGCGATGGGTGGTTACTGACGGTAGGTTATGCTCGCCGGAGGATGGGAAATCTAGTGGTGGTGGTCGGAGGCCAAGGGGTGGCCGGCGGTGGCCGGAAAATGCAAGGGAAGCAAAATGGACATTTCGGGTAGGGGGGCCGTGTAGGGGCGGTGGGGTGGCCGGAGGGGGACACCACCGATGTCGTTGAACTCGCCAGCGTGTGGAGAGGCTAGCAGTGTGGTCGGCGGCGGTCCTGGGGCTGAGGAGAAGGGACGGACGAGAGAGAGAGAGGAAGCAGGGGAGGGGGCTGGCGCGCACGCTGGGAAGCAGGGGAAAAACTGCGGAAAAAGAAAAGAAAAATGAAAAAGGAAAAAGAAAAAAGGAAAAAGAAAGGGAAACAAATACAGTCCAATTCCCATCACTTGGATCACAAAAACACTTAAAATCACAACATAAATATAAGCACATAAAAACCCATTCCACAACATACTTAATTAAATGAATAAAACACATCAAATAAAATCACATAATAAAATAAAAGAATTAAATTATAATCATCAAAATAATTAACTCATATAAAAATACATAAGAAAAATAACGTAACTCAATACTAATTGATTAATAGCTTAAATAAATATTTTAAATAAATAAAACACAACTAATAATATTATTAAATTAAATTAAAATAATTAACACCGAAAATAAAATAATATGTAAAAATACACGTAAATCTGAGATCTCACATTCTCCCCCCTTAAAAAGAATTTCGTCCTTGAAATTCGCTCAGCTGTAACTAATAAAACTCCAATAACTCACCTACTGCATCACTTAATACTCATTTCAAGCATTAGTGCAATCATCTATTTTTCTCAAACATAAATGAATTATATTTCATCATAAACGTATAGTCTCCAAATAATATTTCATCTCAAAAACTCCTAAGGTAACCAATTAATCTGAACTCCATATGTATAAGGATCTCAGTACAATCTCCCAAAATCTTAATATTTACTAATTTCATACCACACTTTGTGTCACCTTAAAGTAACTCCCAAGTTTAACTTTTTAAATTAATCGTCAATAAACATAATTTATCCAACTAAAAGATAAATCATCACCTACAAGTATCATCCCAAATTTCAAGTCACCACTAATTCCTCAAAATTTACACAAGAATTGAACCTCCAACTATATTACAAATCATCACGCTTCCGCGCGCACTTTGATAACTCGCTAAATTCATAAAAATTTAAGTCCTCATAAATTATCACCATAGTAAAAATTGGCTTAAAATTTATTAGCAAGAAATCTTATACCACTCTTTCTAATCCTAATGTTTTATCATCTCACAATTCAAGTTATGCCAGTCAATATTAAAGCCTAAAATTTTTTTTAACTCCCAAACCACTAATATACTTCTCCATCATTATAACTCCTCACTCTCATCATAGATTAATTATTTAAATCCGTATTCTGTCAATTGAATCTTCATTACCTATGAGATGGAATAACCTCAAATATTTTAATTCTTATATGACCTCAAGTCACAACTAATTTTTTAAAACACCTTAACAAATGTTGTTAATAATTAATTTCTCCAAAATATTATACTTAAATTACTCACTCCTAACAATTCACCCAGAAGCCTAAAATTTATCTCTTAGATTTATTTCCATCACATCAAATCACCCTATCATTTAACAAAACAAATCCTCTCAAGTCAAACACCAGCCCAAGACAAACACTCTCCAAAATTCACACGCACATTATTATATCTCAATCTCTAAGCATCCACAAACAAAATCTAAAATTTCACCAAAAAAACAAATAATTGTCTATTATCATAAGTAGTACTAAAACAAATTCCATAACAATATATCAATGGTTAAGAATTTCTCACTCACATGAAGAGTTCACCCTGATTACAATTCCAATAATCTCCCAAGAATAAATTAAAACTTAGAAACTCTAACACTCAGTGAGATCCAGGTAATAAATATACATAAATAGCATATACAATACCGACAAAGAAATGCAATTGCATAAATACCAACAAATTATCAAACAAATCCATCTCGCAATTATAAATAATAGTATACTCAAATACTAAACAAAATTCAAGTAATTCACATAATGATTATATAAAAATACAAAAGGGGAAAAAGATTTAATAAACAAATAAAGAAAAGCCAACCATTCAAGAAAACAAACTCACCTCCTTTAATAAACACAAAGTCACAAAATATGATTAGTAAATAAATAAATAAAAAAAGATTAAATTAAAATAAGGACAGCAAATAAAATCACAAATAAAACTTTAAAATTCTCTACAAAACCAACTCTTAAAAAGATTTATTGTAGAAATCTCTAAAATTTAAAACCTGTTAAAAGAAACGAACCATAATAAAATAATTAAATCGATAAATTAATTAATAAATAAATACAACCAAATCGCCAAAACAAATCCACCCGTTAAAGTAAATAAATAAACTTTTAAAATAAAACATACGGAAATGTGGAAAAAATAATAATTTTTAAAACTTACTTCAAAGTATGTTCCTAAAATAAAACATCGAAAATATGAAAAGATAATCAATTTAAATTTATCTCAAAGCATAAACTTAAAAAGAAGCAAGGCAGCAATGCTTTTAAATTTTTGTCTAAATAAATTTCAAACTCTTAGAAATATTTAAAATACAAGAGCCATAATTAAAATAAACAAATAATAAACCAAATCCAAAACTATCTCGTAGGAAACCTATGAACTGAAATTAAAATCAAATCCTGATGATAATTGAATAAAAGCTTAAGACAATAAAATAAACCACAACAAAAGAAATAAACTTTAAAATAAGGAATTCCATAACACAATTATTTAAAATATCAGATTCAATAAATGGATTGATTTAAAATAATAATCTAATCCGAAATGTCCAAATTCCAACTTGAACAAAAAGAAAGGCATACATACATATAAAATAAATAAATAATTAAATAAATACTCGACAACTTAACCAAATAAAATCAACTAATTAAAATCTGAATTACTACTCATTTACAATGTTTAACAAATATTAAAATAAAATAAAACAAAGCCAACAAACCAATCAGTCAGAGCTAAATTAATTATTAAAATAAATAAACAACATAAACATTAAAATAAAAAGCACAACATAACGAAATAAATATCGATAATCTTATCATATAAATTAGTCGAAAAACTAAGACAACAAATAAATTAGTAGAATACAATAAAATAACCAAATCATAAAACAAATAAATTTTTGAAACCACAAACTTTTCTGGTACTATCACTAGGTAACTTGCAGATTTACCCAGAGCCGAACTGATACCACCTGTGACGCCTCCAAATTCTCCTTAAAATAACACAGGAATCGAGGCGTTAGGATGATGACAACACGGGTCACACATCCCAACGACAAGTGTCAAACGTGTGTGCACACGTGACATGCATAAAAAAAATATAGGTCGCAGCGGATAATAAATTATTATCTAAGTACCAAAATTTTTTAGAAATATTTTACAAACCAATTTAATATAAACTCTCCAGCAGGAGATTTAATACAGTCATCCAAAAATTAAATTAAACAAATACATATTTATAAAAAGAGGAAAATAAATTTCCTGAGAGATCAATTAATAATAATAACACCTCTATAGCGGAGCCGTCTCCTCAAGCTCAGCCTCTCCAAAGTCTACATAAAAAAAAAAACTACGACGCCAAGATGACATCACAGATAAGTATAACCCAAATAAACCCAAGACAATAAATACATTAATGCCACAACAACAACCATGAACAATTACCATATGCATGAGGCTTAAACTCATTTTCCTCAAAGTCGATGAAATAATCACAGTCGTCAAAATCCCAATAAAATCACCAATCATTTTTCCAGAAAATGATGACCATAAATCCATTAAAACCACAACTATTTTCCCAGAAAATAGTCTGCGTAAAACCACTAAACACAATCTGCCACTTTCTCAGAAAATAGCCTAAACATCCGTTTTATTAACCGTATGCACCATGATTTCCCCTAAGGACCATCCGCATACCCTGACTTTCATCATCACACCGTGGGTAACGACCCCGCATGTGACTTCGAAACGGGCGATACCTAGCTAACCGTGCCCAACACGTACCATGACCAGGCATCCCCTAACTCCCGTCAGCAGAGGAGTCACGGAGTCGGCACGAGAGCGTTACCATCCCGTCCGATTCCGTCGTCGTCCGGCGACGACCCAGGGGACGTCACTCAGTATATTCCGCTCCCGAGTGATCAGAGGAGCTCCACCGGGATAATGCCCAATTCCAGCTTGGGGTCGTGATACACATGCACCCGAAACCATAAATACAATAAAAACCCAGTTTTTATTTCCAACACATGAATATGCGCGTAAATACACAATGCAAATGACCATGCACCAAATAACCAACAATTGAATAAATTCCAACAATGACCAAACACAACATCTGTTGATGCCAAAAATATATTTAAATCTTAAAATTTATTTGGAAAATACTTACAGTGGTAAAAATGTAAATCCTTGAACAACACCAATCTGTAGCGTTTGTAGCGTTCACATGTACGTTAGGCTAAAATACTCGGTTTGACACCAAAATTTAGGGAGATACTCATTGAAGGGTGGGAAATCTCGTGGAGGTGGTGGTGTGGCAGTACAACCATCAGAAGGTGGCGGATCGGGGGTCAAAAGGGGTGAAAACCCATTTTCACCCATTTTCGGGTTTGAGGTTGTACTGGGAAGGTGAGGGCGCGGTTGGGGAAACTGAGCTAGGGGGTTGACCAGCTGGACGAGGGGAGTCTTTTGGTGGCGGTGGTGAGGCCTACGGTGGCCGGACGGCGGCGCGACGAAAAACGACCTGTTTAAGACCCATTTCGGGTGGAGGGGGGTAACCAGCGGCGATAGGTAGTTACCGACGGTGGGTTATGCTCGCCGGAGGGTGGGGAGTTTAGTGGTGATGGTCGGAGGCCAAGGGGTGGCCGGCGGTGGCCGGAAAATGCAAGGGAAGCAAAATGGACATTTCGGGTAGGGGGCCGTGTAGGGGCGATGGGGTGGCCGGAGGGGACACCTTCGGTGCCGTTGAACTCGCCAGCATGTGGGGAGGCTATCGGTGTGGGCGGTGTCGCCGGTGGGTGGCCGGCGGTGGTCCTGGGGCTAAGGAGAAGGGACGGGCGAGAGGGAGAGGAGGCAGGGGAGGGGGCTGGCACGCACGCTGGGAAGTAGGGGAAAAACTGGGGAAAAAAGAAAAGAAAAGAAAAGAAAAAGAAAAGAAAAAGAGAAAAAGAAAAAGAAAAAAGGAAAAAGGAAGGGAAAGAAATACAGTTCAATTCCCATCACTTGGATCATAAAAACACGTAAAATCACAACATAAATATAAGCACATAAAAACCCATTCCACAACATACTTAATTAAATAAATAAAACACATCAAATAAAATCACATAATAAAATAAAAAAATTAAATTCCAATCATTAAAACAATTAACTCATATAAAAATACATAAGAAAAACACCGTAACTCAATACTAACTGATTAATAGCTCAAATAAATATTTTAAATAAATAAAACACAACTAATAATATTATTAAATTAAATTAAAATAATTAACACCGAGAATAAAATAACGTGTAAAAAAATCTGGGATCTCACAAAACTCGAGTAATTACTCGATTAAATTCGGCTCGTTCATTAGAGAGTAAAAATAAAGATCGATAAATAACTCGATTCGACTCAAACTCGTCTTTGATCGGCTCGAATTCGAGTCGACTCGAACTCGAACTCGAGTTATTTGAGTCCAGCTCGACTCGACTTGACTCGAACTCGTCTTTGATCAGATCGTTTGCAGCCCTATTTGTCATACATGTATCCTGAGTATTCAATAACTTCAACATTCATCAATGGTAAAGATCAGCTTATTTAAAAGAGAAAATCAAACATTGGACTTTGGCGTATGGCCTTTGAAGAAGGGTCTGAGTCATACGATAGAGATGAGACAAAATGAATTTTGAAAGTTAAATAAAATATTATTTTTTAATATTATTATTATTTTGAAATTTAAAAAAGTTAGAATTTAGATTTGAAAAATTAGATTAGAATTTGAAAATGTTGAATTATTTATTATTTTTATATAAAAATTTTAAAAAATTATAATAATAAAATTAAGATAAATAAGTTCAAATGAGTGGAGATACAATCCAAACGGGACAGGAGTGTGTGTGGCTATCAGCATCAAGCAACTGGGGACTGTGCATTCATCCCATAATCCTAGTAAACTTGTGGAGTGGCCCTTATTTTGGAAACGTTTTAAAGCCACACCCACATTCATAAAGCAGTAGTTGGATTGGATGTTAAATACTTGCTACCCACTTCACCCATTATAATTGCCATCCAGCCCGCATATAAATATCATGCAGGCTTCTATACAGACAAGCCCACTATGCAAATCCATTTAATATTTTATTATACACCCTTGTCACCTCAGCCTCAGGATGAAAAAAATAAAAAAACCCTTCTATAAATCATATACAATTGTCTAATAGTAAGATGAATTTCCAAATCCAAGCTGAAAACTGAAAAGGTGGAGATAGAGAGAGAAAGACTTCGATGATGGAGTCCCTTGCTTCCCAAATCTGCACCCACATATCCTCTATCTTCTCAAAACCCACGCACCCCCACCCACCGCCCTTGGACATTTTAATCACCGAGCTAACCAACGTTTCGGGTCGGGTCTTCCTCTACGGAGTTGGGCGAGAAGGCCTTATGCTCAAGGCCCTCTGCATGCGCCTTTACCACTTGGGCCTCTCCTCCCACTTCGTCTTCGACATGACCACTCCCCCCATCACGGCCAACGACCTCCTCATCGTCTCCGCCGGTCCCGGCGGTTTCTCCACTGTCGATGCCTTGTCCAGCGTCGCTCGATCTCACGGCGCCAGAGTTTTGCTTATCACTGCTCAGCCGGAGACGGGTTCTTGCGTGGAGCACGCGACTGCGATTTGCTACGTGCCAGCGCAGACCATGGCCGATGATGATGGAGGCGCGGTGGAATCTCGGCCGTTGCTTCCGATGGGGAGTGTGTACGAGGGGGCTCTTTTCGTATTGTTTGAGATGGTGGTGTATAAGTTGGGTGAGGTTCTGGGTGAGAGTCCTGAGGCCGTCCGATCCCGCCATACTAATCTGGAATGAGATTGGACCTATGTATATTGTACTGTTGAAGTCTTTGTCGTCTCTATTAATAAAAAAATACAGATTAAAACAACATATTCGAGTAGAGTTTAATTTGTCTCTGAAAATTGATGATGTTTATCCAGAATGAAAGGACTTGGCTTGCCTCAGTTATATTTTTAACTGGGCATCTCATTTTAGAATTTAATGTCTAGTCATCAATGTAATTTTACTTTCAAAAGTTTAAAAGAATTTAATTTTGAGTTATAAAATCAAAAGCAACCGAGTTGAGTCTCAAGAAAATCTATTAGAGGACATTACAATCAACTGTCGTGTACTCAGAAAAGGCAAATACAAGCTTACCTTTGGGATTTCGAAGCCCTTCACCTGCACCTGATTCTTTCGGATTATTCGGGTTACTTTCATCATCATTCAATTTCATCTAACTTACCTCTAGTTTAGTCCAAAAAATAGGGATAAATTTAACCAGTTTAAAAGGAATTATAGGCAGCTTCAGCTCTTCCTGAATAGTAGCTACATTCCTCGATTTCAACTGATTTGATCCTCTCAAACAACTCACCATCCAACTAAGTCAATATTTCACTGATCTTCACAAAGATTGAAAAGATGATTTACTTCCTTCCATCCTAGCATCATAGCACCAGCACCATAGAAACCATGTTAAAATGGCGGGTACTAACCCAATTAAATTCTCCACATTTGTCTCATTTTTCGTACATCTAAACAAGTTTCAATTGTTTCATACTAAGAATGAGATGCAATAAATGGAATGCCACAAAAAGCAAAGCAAAATTTCCAAAGATTAGAAGCTATCTCACCTTTATACAAAACATGATTCAAGTCCTCATAGTTTTCCTCTTGACAGCATTCACATTTGGACACCATAGGAATACCAAGTTGCTTTACCCAATCATCCACACTCAAACTATTAGAAAAAACTTTCTAAATTATGATAGAAAACTTCTTCAGTAAATCTTGATGCCAAAACCACTCGAACCATTGATTTTTTGGAGCAGTAATTCTAACAAAATTCCATGCTGTTGCTGTGCAAAAATTACCAGCCAAGCTCCCCATCCAAACTAGCATATCCATGCCTCTTTTTGTGCCTCCTATTTGAGCTAAAACTCCGTCCGCCACTTTCTGACCAACTAGCTGCACTAGCCTCTCAACATCCCATCTCGATTGTAACATACAATCTTTAATTTTAAGCATAAGGGCATCTAATATCGACATCTCATTACAATTAGGCCCATAATCCATCCATTTATCACTCTAAAATGAAATACTCTACTCTTTCACCACCCATTTAGAGCTACTAATCACAGAAGGTATAACTTCCAAAATCATCTTCCAAAACTAGGATCCTTTAGAAGGATTAAGGAGAGAAATGTGTTGATATTTGACATACTTTGCCTTAAAAAAATTGACCCACAAAGATTTCGCTGTAAGTAATTTCCAAGCAAACTTAAAAAGCAAAGATTTTTGAACATCTAAAATATTTCTAAGCCCAACACCACCTTCATCAATTGGCTTGCATATCGAATCCAGCGCACCCATTTTTTCTTTGGCTTCCCCTCAATTGAATCTTAAAAGAAAGTACTTAAAGTACTTAACTGTATATTTAACTTTGAAAAAATCTGTTTAAGAACTAAAATCACTGATAACAAATGAACATGCAAACTAGTAAGAACATGTTTCAGGAGAATCAACTTAGCACCGGTTGACAAACATTTCATTTTCCAGCCATTGATTTTCTTTTGTATCTTCATCAATAACTCATCCAGATACATAGATTTCATACGGCTCGATATATTAGGAACACCAAAATGTGTAACTGAAAAAATCACAGTCAAGAAATCTGTTTCATGAATAATATCCCTCAGTCTTTGAGTAGAGATTTTAGTAGAGAAAAAAAACTGAAGATTTGGAAGCATTCATCATTTGACCTGACAAATAAACATAAGTATTCAACACCTATATAACCATCTTCACATATTTTTTTTCCACCATTTGCAAAGATTACCATATCATCTGCATACAACAAATGCAAAATTAAAGGCCCATTCCAAGGCTGAGCGAAATGGCCAATCTTCTTAATTTGAAAATTACGTGCAATAGCCTTGAAAAAACCTCCTATACCATAGTGAATAAATAAGACGAGATAGGATCTCCCTGACGTAAACCTCTACCTCCCTTAAAAAATCATTTATCCATGCCATTCATTACCACCGAATACCATGGCGAGTCTACACACATTTTAATAAGCCCACAAGCCCTGGCCGAGAAACCAAAGGCCTCGAGAACATAAAACAAAAATTTTCAATCAGCAATGTCATAAGCTTTTATCATATAGATTTTCATCATTAAATTACCACTCCGAATTGGTTTATTAATATCAAGAACCAATTCCTGCGTAATATTGATATTCTCGAAAATACTTCGACCAGGCAAAAATGCACCTTGCTCCACAAAAATTAAACGATTCAAAACAGATGTGAGTCTACTCACCAACAACTTTGAACAAATTTTATAAACTACTAAGCATAGGCTTATGAGTCTAAACTAATCAAAAGAACTAGGAACTCCGAGTAATGAGTCATAAAGAATTCTTTAACAGCCTCAGTAATGTCCAGCTTTACCAACTCCCAATAATGTTAAAAAAAACCTGTGCCAAAACCATCTGGCCTCAAGCTATTATTTACTAGAATAGAAAATAAAGCATCTTTCACTTCTTGTTCAGATGGACTTCGACATAAATTATTATCTTCAGCTTCCTCAACTTCAGATTGAATTAAGCCAAACAAGTCTGGGATCAAACCTTCCGAACAACTCTCTTTCGAACAACTCTAAAGGTGATTTTCAAAATACCGGACTGCCTCCTCATATATGGCTTCCAGAGTTGGCAAAATTCTTCCATCATCCAAAGACATACTTGATATGATATTTTTCTTCATTGCTTGTAAAGCTGTAAAAAAAGAACTTACTTGCCTATGGTCAATCCAAGCTCTCTTTATCTTTTGAGCAATCCGGGTTTCCTCCATTTTGAACCAAATGTCAAGCTCAGCTTTCGAGGCAAGAACATCCAACTCTACATCTTCAACATATTGCTCCTGCAATTTATCTTAATTTTCTCTTCCAACTTCATAATGTGATCTGCCATCTACCCAAAAATATCCTTATTACATCTTCTAAGGGCAATTATCAATTTTTTTTGCTTACAAGCAAGCTTGATGAGTCCCCCTATAACTTGCTCTTTCCAAAACTTTGAAACAAAATCTCAGAACCCATCATGTGTAGTCCACATCTGTTGAAACTTGAACAATGGTGGATCATACCTCACAAAAACATCTTGCAAAATAATCAACAATGGTGAATGATTTGAAGATTTCCTTGCCAAATATTTCATTGACACCGAAGGGAACATGTCTAGTAATCAAGAATTACTTAAAACACGATCCAATCTAGCCCAACTTTTATTCAATTTACCATATCCATTACATCAAGAAAATGTATTTTCCGTGTATGGGACTTCAATAAGCCCACCAGCATTAATAAAGGCCTCAAAATTTTTCATAGCACACGGTAGCCTTGGAAGACCACCTTTCCTCTCACCATTATATCTTATAACATTAAAATCATCCAAGATACACCAAGGCAGACCCACAGAACCAAAAGGAGCCAAATCGGACCACAGTTGTCTTCAATCCAAGTACAAACATTTCGCATAAACAGATTAAAGAACAAACAATGAATTGATCATTATCGTGATGTGCTGATTGGAATCCCCAATAAAACTCACCTGAATATCATCCTGCCAAAAGAGCCAAATCTTCCTATCTTTACCACCATTCGAATATGATTCACTAAAGTTCAATTTGTGTTGCCACCAAAATAACTTACATTCTGTACAAAAATGTTCCGCCACAATCAATAATTTTGGTTTATGAAGCTTAAGCAAAGCTCTCAGCCTTGCTTTTGAGGTACCAAGATCTCGAAAATTCCATAACATAATTTTGTCAATCATAAATCAAGTCGAGAGTGCTTGCTTGGAGCCCGAGATGAACTTCTTAGCTACGACCTGACTTTAGCTCTATTTTTTCCACTTTAGAATCAGAGACACCATCTTTATCCTTACCTAGATGAGGTAGTTCTCCTTCTTCGTCTGAAACAGAATTGATCATTCCCTGGAAGGATAAATGGTTCTGCACCCCTACAATTTGTTCCATTGTACTACCATCCTTCACTTCTTCAATAAGAACTAATTCACAAGTGCCACTAGTTTCTTTATCAACTCAGGTATTATTAGTACATAAAGCCACATCGTTAGACTCATAAACAGCTAGCACCAAATTAGACCGAGCTTCCACATTCTTCTTCTCCAAAGGTTCCGAACCCTGATCCAAGATCTGTAATGAACAATTCACATTACTTGCTAGAACATCCCTCTCTACCTCATCTTCTTTATTTCACAATTTTCCTTCAATCTCCGTTGGACCTTTACCTTTGTCCTCTTCTTGATTTAATACCTTTGACACCCATTTCTTTGCTGGCTCTTTTCTTTTCACCTCAACTCTCTCTCTTGCCTTGCAGGTGTTCAAATTATTTTCCTGGATTTTGCATCTCGTACAAAATGCAGGAAGAGTTTCATAGACCACCTCTTAGAAAATAACTGTTGGTTGCCTCAGAGTCCCAATTGAAACAAAGTTAATTGGTTTTTGAAAAATATCCATCAGCACACATACACGTGCGCTATCAGTTCTCATCGCACAATGTGTTGCATTATCATGACATAAATATGAGCCAATTGGTGCCACAATATTCTTCTAATATGAATCTTGATAAAAATTAGGCGGTAACCCTGATGGCATCACTCAAACAGGGGCCATAATTGGTTCAAAATCTTCATTGAAATTAATTGACGATTAAAAAGCCTTATAAATAATTTCATCCACATCAAAATTTTTCCAAGACAATGCCTTCAAGAAATTATCTTCCTTAGAAAAAAACATTTCAAGGTCTTTGCATTGTTGAAACAACAGGCATACAAGACAAAGATGGTATCTCTGCCTTGTAAACAACAGGCATACAAGACAAAAATGGCTCAGCCAATTTTTCAATTTCTTCCTTGGAAAATTGCACGGAATACTCTCCATTTATAAATTTTGGTGGACGAAAAGGGATACTCACCTCGGGAATTGATTGAGGCGTTTGTGAAACCAATTCTGCAAATGCTTTCCATCTCTCTGCATCGTCGCAAGGTCACTTGGACCCCTGCCTGCCGCCATTTCCCGCTTGCAACCCTAACCCTGGCAACACTCTCAATAATCGCCTAGCCACATCAGCACCACTTCATTTAAGGTCTTATGAATGAATTGTACCTTCCATCTCTGTTGCTATTGTTGCAACATCTTATTTACATGTTACACTATGTTGCCATAAAAAGGATGATATGTGGTATTTTCAATGATTACTTTCACAATAGTTTGTGCATTACCTTCAAAAACCACTCCAAAAAAACCAAGATCTCGACAAAGTTTCATAACTTTCCAAAGGGCCATGCATTCTACTGTAGTTGGATGTTGCACATGCATCTTCTGAGCACAATAGACAGTTAATGCTTCTCCCATTTCATCCCTTATAACCACCCTAATCCCCACTTTTCTCTATTTCTAATCAATGGCTGCATCCTAATTTATGTTAACACAAGATGTATTAGGTTTGTTCCATCTCATTTGTCTTACAAGGACCCTACGAGAAAGATTTTGCTTTACTACAGTTCAAGCCAATTGCAATTATCTCATTTGATCCCTTGCTCCACTAATAATTTGCTCAGGAGATGTGAAATTGTTTTCAAAGATAAACTGGTTCCTTCTTAGTCATAAACTCTTCATGACCATTGCCACCTCCTCCATTTCCTTCTTGGTTAGGTTCTACATTAACTTTTCTATCAGTGGTAGCACGTTTTCTTCAAAAGTACTCCATTTTTTAATTTTAGCACAAGACTCAAACCACACATCATTTGTAGCAACACACTGCCATAGCACATGCATAACAGACTCCTTTTGCTTCTTATTGAATGGGCAAGTCGTTGTCCACAAGTTTTTTAGTCATCAGATTACTTCTAGTTGCTAGAAAATCATTCCCAACTCTCCATAAGAACAATTTGACTTTCTTTGAGACATCCAGCTCCTAAATCTTGATCCACCCATGATCGACTTCATTCTCTCTAGATGACTCCTCTTTGATTCTTTTCCTCCTCTCCATTTTAGGAAAATATGTACATCTCACAGAGAATTAGCCTTTTCAAGAAGGACCTTAAACCAGTTTGTCAGCACAAGTCATCTTACTTAAGGGTAAGCTAACGATTTGTTCTACCTCATCCTTAACAAAAATGTCTCTTATCAGAGCCTCATTTCATTCACCATCCTTTTGCATTATCAGTTCCTCAACTTTTGCCTTCTTTTGCTACCTGAAAATTGGAAACTGCACATTAAAGCTGGAAGGAGCTATGAGCCATTTATCCCCCCCATATTTTAATGTTTCTCCCTTCCTCAACCCTTCATCTCATCCTTTCATTGATTAGCTCAAAAGCCTATCAAATACTTTTCAAATCAATGAAAGTCTATCTTCCAATTTTGCACACAAGAATGAAGAGCATTTAAAATACTTTTGCTTATAAATCTAGGCCACTAAATTGTTAGAATAATTCAGGAACCTTCACTTTTAAACAATACATACGTAACACTTATCTTGAGCATTAATATTCAAGTACTGAAAAAATAAATACTACACAATAATTAAAATGTTCAATACTTAGATCCAATATAAGAAAATAAAAAAGGCCTAAAATATTTTTCATTGTATCCTTAAATCAAGACCAAAAGGGTCGTGTAAGCAAGTGATTTAACAAAAAATACAAAATAATTTTTACAAGTTTGATGATAGTACTCCAGACAAGTGCAATGTCAATACATAAGAAGAGAATTGTTCTATTCATTATTCTTACATCACATATTTGTTGAAAAAATAAAATAAAAGCAAGTGTATGATAGACAGATGATGAGTAACATTTTTTATAAGAAAAATAGTAAATAGCATACCACTACACGCCTCAATTAACATGTAATTTCTTAGAATAATGATACTTTTACATTTATTATACACTTAATTTTTTTCTTTTTGCTTTTGAACTTGGATTAACATTTTTAGAACATGACCTTCTTGCATAATCTAAAAGAAAATAAATTCAATCAACCAATATAATCAATTAATCTAAATTAAAAATAAATTTAATTTCATACAAATTGACTCAAAGAATAAAAAAATTTCAATTTAACAAATTGAATTTATTTTTAATTAAATTACATGACTACTTTGATTGTCTGAATTTATTTTCTTTTAAATTATATAGGAAATTCATATTATTAGATTTTCATTCCAAATTCAAAAAGTCAAAGGAAAATTGGCTGTAATAAAGCAGTAGTAAAAAAAGTGTAAGAGAATCGTTTTTTAATTTCTTATTATTTTTGTAAAAAGACCCAAGCTGCACCCTAGAATCAAATATATATTATATTTTATAAAGTAATTTATTATTTAAATGATGTAATTAAACATAATAATAACAATAGTAATAATATGTTTTTCTATTTGCTATTTGGCCTATTGATCCTAAGCATATTGTAAATTTCTGAGCAATTTGTATACGCCACTTATTCAGGATCAGAGTACTAGGATTAGTTCCATCAAAATTTTCAAAATTTTCCTTCAAAATTTGATGGAAAGTACAAGTTTGATGAAAATGGAACACCTAAAAAAGTTTTACATTGGACTCATCAAAAAGTTTTCGTCACATTTGATAAAAAATAAGGATAAAAAATAGGAAGAATAAAATAAAACTACTTTTAATTTGGCTTTTGAATAATAATCATTCATAAAGGAAAATTTTGATGGAACTAATATTAGTGCTCTCATGACTCAAACTTGAGCATTTGATAGGATTGAGAGGGAGCTTCCAGTGCCTTCTCTTTCCCCTGGACAGAGAAAGCGATAGTTTTCCTTAAGAGTAAGGAAACCTAGTCTCTTCGAGTGAGAGATTCAATGCGATAGTGAGCATTTTCCAAAAATCAAAGATAATGAAAGTAGAGGATTTTGTGAGACAATGGGAAAATCTAAAGCTTTCAATGGAAGAAAGTGAGGTTTTTGTGGTGTATGCGAAGAATTTGAAGGAAAGTGAAGCGCGTGGAAAGTATTGTATCATAGCAGTGGATGTCAAATAAGAGTATCAACAGCAAGGGTTTTCGCTCCACTATGATTCAAGTATGGAAAGTAGAGGGATGGATAAAATTTAAAGACCTAGGGGATCAAAAATTTCTAATTGAACTTCAATTTCTTGTAGATGAGAATAAAGTCTTGACAGGAAGACCATGGTTCTTTGATAGGAGCTTAATATCATTACAAGAGATTGATGAAAGATCCTGGTAAGTGATGCGGATTTTCAATTCGAACATTTTTGGATACAATTACATTGTCTTTCTTTGGCTTCGATGAATGAACATATTGGTAAGGATCTGGTAGCTTCGATAGGGCAAGTTATTAAGATAGAAACTGATTCTGATGGTTTAGCCTGAAGCAGCTGTTTAAGAGTTAGGGTAGAAATTGATATGACAAAACCATTAATTAGAGGTAAATGGGTACAATTAGATAAAATAAATATTGGGTAATAGTGAAATATGAATGACTACAATCCTTCTGTTTTCATTTTAGAATCCTAGCTCATAGGACGAAAACTTGTCAATTGCAAAGAACTTATGATCAAGGAAGTGAAACAAATCACTTACAATTTGGCCCTTGGATAAGAGCATAACCAATGAATTCTAGTCTAGGAAACAGGCAAATATGGTAGAGCAGAGAATAACTTTACTCAACAGGCAGGACAGAAAGCATAAACATTAGAGATAAGAGTGTAAGTGATCCCAAATGAGAATGAAATAGAAAAAAAGTAAAATAGAAAATTCTGCCAAGAAAATAAGATTAATTTAGAAATGGTAGATAAAGAAGAAAATGAGAGAATAGTAGAAGACAAATAGGAAGAACTGACACTAGTAAGCTCACAGATTAAGCCTACTCAACAAGCAGGTATACAATTTGTAACTATGGAGGAGCAAGAAAAGAAAAAACAATGTTTAAAAAAGACACCTACCTGGAAAAGAAGAGAAATGAGAAATATTCCTCCAGGTCCTAAAATTAGCATGGAGGTTAATGGAGATCAAAAGAAAATAGGTATAGCAAGGGGGAGGAGAGCTCAAATCCTAGGAAGAAAAAAAGAATGGAGTGGGAGTTTAATGAGGAAATTGTAGATATAAATTCGGATGCTACTTGGCAACCCCACGAAGAACAATGATTGGCCTTACATGGAACTTTAGGGCCTTGAAAAACCCCTACATAGTGAGAGAACTTCACACATTAGTGAAGTCAAAATATCCCAATTTTGTTTTTCTTATCGAAACAAAATGTGGAAGAAACAAAGTAGGAAAAGTAAGGAATAAAGTAGGTTTTGATGCTAGTTTTGTAGTTGATAGTATTGGACAGAGTGGTAGAATAACTTTTTTATAGAATAACTATTTTGATCTAAAACTAAACTCTTATTCCCTTCGACATATTTCTACGACATGGAAGCAGGAAGGGATGAATCAAGAGTTTTGCTCACTGATTTTTATGGTTCACCAGCTTCTTCAAGGAGAAAAGAGAGTTGGAATCTCTTAAAGCTGTTGAAACCAATACCAAATAAAGCTTGGTTGTGCTTTGGAGATTTCAACAAAATCTTGAATATAAATGAGAAAGCAGGTGCTACTTATAGGTCATATAAGCAATAGATTATTTTAGAAACTGTGTGGATTATTGTGATTTAGGATATGTTGATCCTAAATTCACTTCGTGTAATAGGTGGGAAGGAAAACAATTTACAAAAGAGAGAATGGATAGAGTCTTTGGCAATAAATCATGGACTGAACAATTTTCAAAGAACATTATATGTAATTTGGCAACACAAACTTCAGATCATAGTCCCATTTTATTTACATGCTGTTGCCCAGATGACTAACACAAGAGGATGGGTGAATTGGGTTATATTATAAAAATTAACACTTATTAATCAAATACACAATATAAAATATAAACAGAATATAAATTAGTAAGAAATGTAAAGAGTAGGGTAAGAGAAAGTAAACTCAGTATTTTTACGAGATTCAGCCTCACTGCCTACGTCTTCGCCTCAATCTACCCCTTGAGGATCCCGAATTCACTAGTCAATCTCCTTTAGGTGGAGATAGAAACCTATTACACTTTTGAGCAGCACCGCTCCAAAAAATCCGTGTAGAACACCCTCTACACTTCCAATCACCTCACACTTGGTGATTTAACTATTCCCCGTGTAAAACACCTTCTACACACACAAGGGTTATACGCACCCTCTTACAAATACAAGAGTTGATAGTGGGTAGACTATCAAAGTACATTCCTCAACGAGTGAGATAAAAATAATATAGCGCAACCTATATCTCTCTCAACAAGAACAAGAATTAAGACTCAAAATTTTAGAAAAGAGAGAATGAGAGTTTTGAAGGAATGATGCAAAACTTAGCAATAGATGTGTAAGCTCTTTTTGTGATTTTTGAAAAACTCAAGTGAGCTATTTATAGGCAAATGAGTTTTCAAGTTCAAATTTGAAAAGATTCACATATCAAATAAGAGCACTATTCACTTTTCAAAAAATTCAAATAAAAGCATTTCTTTTTTGCAATTGTCAAAGACAACTCTATTCATTTTTCAAAGAAACCAAACCTAATTTTTTACTTTTCATACATGACAAAATGAGTATGATTTACTTTTTCAAATCAAATAATCTTATTTTTGCATATGTCAAAAAAACAAACAACCACCTTTTAAGATTTTCAAACAAAATCATCTACCTTTTGTATTTGTCAAAAAAACATACAACCACCCTTTAAGATTCTCAAACAAAATCATCTATCTTTTGCATTTGTCAAAAAAACACATCACCTCCATTCAAGACTTTCAAACAAAATATGTACATGTCAAATATGATAATCAATCATCTTATAAATTCAAGTTTTTATAAAAAAAAATATAATTTTCGAAATTATTTTGTTTGATGATGTTATGCACATATGAAAAATATAATTTTCAAAACTAAGACATTTAAAAATGTCTTGCATATGTGAAAAAAGTAATTTGATATTTTATGAGAAAAAAAAGAATAATTTAGAGCCTTAATCCAACTTCTAATTTTATCAAGAGATGTACAAAAATAATTTATGATATTTATTTGTAGACTTGATCTCTTTCTTGCTCATGCTTGATTTCTTGATGTGTTTAATTTCCTTCATGCGTAGACAACTTGATCTTTGAGTTTTAAATATTATTTGTTATCATCAAAATTTATACGTAAACGCGAGACTTGAAACCTTGAGTTCAACACATGCAGTGAAAGTGGAAGTTATAAAGAACAAGAAAATCAGAAAAGGAAGAAGATTTTTAGATATAAAGCTAGTTGGAATATTCACAATGAATGTGGGTAGATCATCAAGTCCAGTTGGAATTCTCTAACTCAAAGATAGGGTTTGGTTGTGAATGAAGTACAAAATAAACTACAAAGATGTAAGAACTCTTTGGAAAATTGGAGTAGAAACACTCTTAGAGAGAAATAAAAAAACTCCAACATTGGCTACAACAATGATGATATCAGAAATAAAAAATTGCTAACATTAGAGTTTTGTGAATCTGCCAACATTGGCGTTTTGAGAATTCTGGCAAATTTGCAAAACTCCAACATTAGCTACAACAATGATGATATCAAAACCCTCCAGAAAGAGAATGATAAGTAGTTAGAGGAGGAAAATTTGAAATGGCAACAAAGAGCAAAGCAAGAGTGTTTAAAAAATGGAGACAGAAATTGAAGTTATTTCCATAGTTGTGCAAATCAAAGGAGAATAAATAATGAGATTAAGAAACTAATTCAGGAAGATGGAAAGGAAATCAAAGGCAATCAAGAGTTCAAAGAGGCTTTCTATCAACACTACCAACAACTTTTTTCCTCCAACCAAACAACAAATATGGAAGCTTGCTAATAATATGTCCAACTAGAAGTTACCCAAGAAATGAATAACAGACTTTCCAAAGAATTCACGGTAGAGGAAGTGAAGACTGCTTTATTCCAAATAAATCCTTTGTGATCACTAGGACCAAATGGATTCTTGGTAGTATTCTACCAAACACATTGGGATACAATTAGAAATGACATCACCAAAACAGTTCTAGAGGTACTGAACCAAACGTAATTTTGATTCCTTCAATGAACCTTCATTATTCTGATACCAAAGCGGAAAAACTCCAAATCTGTTGTAGACTTTAGACCAATTTCATTACTCAATGTTCTTTATAAAATTACCTTAAAAGCTGTATCAAACATACTCAAAAATATCTTGGATCAGATAATATCTTCAACTCAGAGTGTCTTCATCCACAGGAGAATGATCCAAGATAATATAATGATAGATTTTGAAGTTCTCCATTCCATGACTAAACAAGGAAAAGAAAAACAAGGTTATATGGCAATTAAGCTCAATATGAACAAAGCATTTGATATAGTAGAATGGGTTTTTTTAAGGAAAGTAGTAGAACAATTGGGGTTCAATGATAGATGGATCAACTTGATTATGAATTGTGTCACATATGTTTCTTATTCTATGTTGATTAATGGAGCTTCTCATGATTTTTTTTCATCCAACTAGAGGTATACGACAGGGAGATCCACTATCTCCATATTTATTCTTATTTGTAGCATAAGGCCTAAGCTCCTTATTAAAACAAGCAAAGCATAGGAAGGAAATTTATGGATATAGAATAAGTAGAGGCAAAGCAAGTATAAATCATTTATCATTCATAGATGATAGCTTACTTTTTTGTAGAGCAAATGTGAGATAATGGGCTGCCATCAATAGTATTCTTAACCTTTATGAATTTGCCTCTAGAAAAAAAAGTTAATAAGTCTAAATCCTCCATATTCTTTAGTGCTAATACAAGAAGAGAAACTAAAGATTATATCCATAGTATTTCTGAAACTAGGACTTCTTCCTCGTATGAAAATTATTTGGGATTGCCTACTATAATAGGAAGATCGAAGCAAGTGCGATTTAGGGGGATTTTAGACAAAATTAGACAAAAGATGAGTAATTAGAAAACAAAATTCCTCACTCAAGCAGGGAAAGAGATTCTATTAAAGGCAATGATACAAACAATGCCTACAGATTGCATGGGTGTATTTAAATTGCCAAAGACTTTGCTATATGAAATGAATAGACTCATGCACCAATTACGGTGGAGCTACACGAGTAAAGAAAACTAACTACAATGGGTTGCTTAGAGTCAAATGGGTAAATCAAAATGTATGGGAGGTTTAGGATTTAAGGACATGGAACACTTTAATCTAGCATTGTTGGCTAGACAACGTTGGAGAATTATACAATTTCTTGGATCCCTAGCTGCTCAAGTGTTAAAAGACAAGAATTTTCCTAATTCAGAATTTTCAAAAGCTAAAATAGGTACGAGACTATCGATGATTTGGATAAGTCTCTGTGCTACCAAAAATTTGATTGAAAGTAAACAAAATGGAGAGTTGGTAATGGCAATGATATAAAAATATGAGAGGACAGATGGCTGTCCAAACCAACTCCTACTCAGAATTTACCAGAACAAGCACGAGTAGCAGATTTAATAAATTTGGACACTAAGCAATGGAACCATGACTTAATTGATAGTTTTTCAAAGAGGAGGTGGAGTTAATAAAAACCATCCCTCTCAGTGTTTGTGATGCCAAAGGCAAGTTAATGTGGATAGGTACCAAAAATGTCTTATTTACTGTTAAAAGTACTTATTACAAGCAAAAATAATTGAAGGAACAAGAAAATGGGCAACCTTCTTCATCTACACAGCAAAACTATGAATGGACTGGTTGCTGGAATTATAACATTCTAAATACCACAAAAGTTTTTATTTGGAAAGCATGTTTGGAATCTTTACCTATAATGTGGAATTTGTATAAAAAGAAGGTAGTAGATAACTCAATGTGTCCTATATGTAAAAGAGAAGCGAAAACAACTACACATGCTATTTGGAATTGTGTTTCAGCTCAAGATGTATGGAGTCAAGCCCCAACGTATTTGTAGAAAAGAAAAGAAAGTGAAGGATTATTCAAAGATTTGTTTCAATACCAGTCCAAATATTGTGACTAGCAGCATATGGAGTTATTTTCAGTCATCTCTCGAGGACTATGGCTAAGAAGAAATAAATTTATTTTTAAACAATTATTTATACATCCCAACATGGTGGTCTCACGTGCTACTTTATCTCTACAAGAATACTAGGAATTGGATGGGAATTGGACTGGTAACTCGAGATCACACAAGTTCAATTATTTAGATAAAGAAATTAACCGATTGAGATTAATAGATCTTTTACTAGTTGAATCAATTGGGGCTATGGAAACAACATTAATGGCTAAAAATATGGGGGGATAATTGTTGACTTTGCTCCTTTGTAAATCCCACATCGGTGGGATTTGTAAAATGGGGCTAAGCATGAGGTTATAAAATGAGGCCTAGCCTCCCTAGTTAATTACACCAGTCAGAAACTTATCTAGTAACTTTTGACTTTAGTAAAATTCCTCTATTGTCCTTTTTGTATGTAAAAGGAAGAGAGGTGAAAGTTAGAGTTTTACTAGTGGGAGAAGTTTTTGTGGGTGTCGTTGGGGTGAGGGGAAAAATTGTGTGATTGTAACAATTTTTTACATAGTGTATTTTCTTCTCTGGGTCTGGTGGTTTTTCTCCTATTTTGGAGTTTTCCACGTAAATTCTTGTGTTGTGTTTATTTCTCTATTTTTCTTATTATTCTGTTAAAAGTAGATCCTGGTGGGGGGAATTTGGAAGCCCAGATTCCCAACAAGTGGTATCAGAGCCACTAGATTCTTTTTGCAGGGTGGAGCTTTGGTGTGGTAGTGTGAATACGTACGGTCTAAGGAGGTTCTGTCTAGGAGATTGGAAATTTTAAGTGTGTCCGTTGTGACCCTCCAATCTTTCCTGGGAACCTTGAAGTTCTGTCTAGGAAAGATCAGTCTTTCCTGGGAACTTACTTAGTGGGTACTATTCATTTCTACGGTAAAATTCATCGAAGTTATGTCAGGAGGTAGAGTTTCAAATCCTATCAGATTTGATGTGGAGAAATTTGATGGGAGAATTAATTTTGGCTTGTGGCAAGTGCAAGTCAAGGATATCTTGATTCAATCAGGATTACACAAGGCGTTGAAAGGTAGACCAGTCCCTGAAGTCAGTAGCGGTCCAAGCACTACTGGTGAAACAAAGAGCAGATTTGGAATGAGCGATGAAGATTGGGAAGATTTGGATTTAAGAGCGGCAAGTGCAATTCGTCTGTGCCTAGCCAAGAATGTTCTTGCAAATGTGCATGGAATATTCACGGCAAAGGGACTCTGGGAAAAGCTCGAAGAGTTGTATCAGACGAAGGGTGTCTCAAATCGAGTATACCTGAAGGAGCAGTTTCATACACTGCGGATGAGTGAAGGTACGACTATTTCAGATCATTTAAGTGTTCTCAATGGCATTGTCTCTGAGTTGGAATCTATTGGAGTTAAAATTGATGATGAGGATCAAGCTTTGAGGCTGATCTGGTCTCTTCCATCTTCCTATGAGCATATGAAGCCTATTTTGATACATGGGAAGGAGAAAATAATTTTTTCAGAGGTTACCAGTAAACTTTTTTCTGAAGAAAGAAGGCTAAATGGTGGAAGTAATGGTTCACTTGAGAACTTAGCAGTGGTGACAGCTGGTGATTGGAAGAGGAAGAACTCCATGAAGAAGAAAGTAGTCTGCTGGGTGTGTGGACAACCTGGGCACGTCAGAAGAAATTGTCCAAGAAGTGGAGCAGGTTCGGCAAGAGGCTCCAAGTCAGTAAATGGAGATACTGACAATGAAACTAACATTATATCTCTCTTTACAGAAGACGATGTCTGTTAAAAAGAGACATGTACATCCTTATGGCATGTCGCTAATCCCAAAGTTGCCATGATAGAGGATGTTAATGTTAGTTGTTCCACAAAATTCGCACACGGGCATTGGTTTGGCATTGATGCAGGGTGTGTGGTGGAAATTCATGTCGATGGCTGATGAACTTCTAGGAAAGCCAAACGTGGGAGTTGCACCATAATTTTTCAGCAAGGTTATTTTCGACATGGGCCGAAGTGAAATGCTTGGAATTGGTTTATTCTGAGTGAGTATGCTTTTATGGTGGAGCATGATAGCGAAAGCTATGAAGATCCTCATTGCGGTGGAGCATGGCTGTGGGATCAGTCAAAGTCGCAAGGTGGAGATTGTTGACTTTGCTCCTTTGTAAATCCCACATCGGTGGGATTTGTAAAATGGGGCTAAGCATGAGGTTATAAAATGAGGCCTAGCCTCCCTAGTTAATTACACCAGTCAGAAACTTATCTAGTAACTTTTGACTTTAGTAAAATTCCTCTATTGTCCTTTTTGTATGTAAAAGGAAGAGAGGTGAAAGTTAGAGTTTTACTAGTGGGAGAAGTTTTTGTGGGTGTCGTTGGGGTGAGGGGAAAAATTGTGTGATTGTAACAATTTTTTACATAGTGTATTTTCTTCTCTGGGTCTGGTGGTTTTTCTCCTATTTTGGAGTTTTCCACGTAAATTCTTGTGTTGTGTTTATTTCTCTATTTTTCTTATTATTCTGTTAAAAGTAGATCCTGGTGGGGGGAATTTGGAAGCTCAGATTCCCAACAATAATTTGCAAATAGTGAGAGCATTATAGTAACAAGAAAAAGATTAGATAATGTAGGAATGATAGTAAATGATACAAACTGTAGTCTGAATGGAATAGATTATTGGCAAGTATCTTTTATTAAAAGATGTGGTAATCAGATTATTCATCGTCTAGCAAAGGAAGCTTTTATTACTAGCTGAGGATAGGACTGAGCTGATTCTAATAAATTCATGTAATCCTCTTGTTTTATAATAAAGTTTAGATGAATTTAAAAATAAAAAAAAAATAGAAAGAAGAAGAAGATAGGACTGAATTTTTGTGACCCCGCAAGAGGCCACAAAGCGTCGTGTCACTGTCATCGTTTCCTTATCATGATAACACGTGATCCATTGATAGGTGGGCTTACAATAATATTGAACGTACCATTCGGTCTTTTTTCATCTGTTGTCACTATTATGAACTTACAAATCGTTATCATGATTATAGAGAGGTATTACTATTAATTCCTCGTTTGGATTGAAATTTATTTTATTTTAATTTTATTATTCTAGTTTTTTGTATTTTTATATAAAATATAATAAATAATATAATCTCTTTTAAAAAATTAAAAATAATAATTATATTAAAAATTAATATTACAATAATTTTTTATCTAATTTTTGTATCTTTCATTTAAATTTATTTTATTTTATTTTAATTTTTTTAGTAAGCTATCAAGAGATCATGAGGCAAAATCCACTTGGAATCTAGTGTGAAAAGATATTTGCTTGATAAAAGGTTTGGGTACGTAGCGGACAACATGGGAACGGAATTTAGGAGCAGAAAATGTGGTCATCATCATCATCCATCTGGGCCCTTGTTGTTTAGTCCACTTTTCGTTTACCAATTAACAACGAAAATAAATGTTAGGGTTAGATAAAAAGAAATGACAATGACATGTTAGTGATTGATGGTTATCATCGATCCAGACTTGCGAGAATAATGCCCCAAAAGTTGTACGAGTTTTGATATTTCGCAAAGGCCTTCTTTTGGTCCACAGAAGAACTCCACTTGGCACGTTTTGTTTTAGATGTTTCAATTCATTTCACGTTATTTTATTTTATTATAATATATTTTATTTTAATTTTTATATAAAATATAAAATATAATAAATAATTCAATATTTTTAATTTTTAATTTAATTTTTAATTTTTAAAATAATAATAATATTTAAAAAATAATATTTTATTTAACTTTTAATTTTATTTAAAATCATTTCATTTCATTATTCAAACAAATACAAAACTCATCAATTGCTGCCGATTTTTCACCAAATGCTTTAACCGGATTATTGTTGAGGGCTCCACACTTCACATATTAGGATTTAGATCATCATAATTAAGAGTGGGCAGCAGGTACCCACACCCATTGTCACACCCGCATTCCTCCCCGCATCGTCGTGCAGGAACGGAGTTACCCGTCTGGCAGCCGAGGGACAAGGTCAGGGGCGATATATGGCTCCCTCTGCCCCATTTTTACTTTGCCCGCGCCCCCGCCTTTTCTTATTATATATATATATATATTTGTAAATTGTAATGTTAATAATTAATATTACAATTTATAATTTTGTAAGATTAATTTGTATTATTGTAAATTTGTAATAACTTAATCTTTATTTTAAGTTTTATTAGTTTAATGAATTGTTTAAGTGACTTTAGGTTTTAGTAATGGAATATCGAATATTTTTTAATACATATAATTGTGTTTTTAAATCAGATTTGATGGTATTTTAGGTTAAAAATGATTTGAAAACTTGTTTTGGATTGAAAATGTCCAAAATTACAATATGGGCCAAGGCCCTATAAGGGCGGGGACGGGGGGCGAGCAGGTGGACCCTCACTCCCGCTATCCCGTTATAGGACGGGGTACCCCACTCCCGTGTAGGCGAAGGCTGGGTGCGGGATTGAATTCCCGTCCCCTGCCTAGACGGGGGTGGGGGATGGAAATAGGGGTGCCCCACCTCCGCCTGGACGGGTATCACCCCTAGTCATAACAAATCGGGAATAATAATTTTGCATTAATAATTATAAAATTATAGTGCACAAAGAACACAATATTTCTAATTATATATATATATATATAGATATAATATCTATATATATATATATATATATATGATAACGGTAGACGACACAATTATTTGAAATATCTAAATATGAGAATATCTTGTAGTTATGTTGATCCAACAAATTTCAAGCCCAAAGGCATTATTACAATTGGTCAAGTCTGAGCCCTAAAGAGATAGAATACTCCCAATCCTTTGAAATGATGCGACATATTTTGCAATTCGATCGAGTAGAAATTTCGTTTGCACTCTGCATAATAATAATTTTTGGAGTGTCTGCATCTAAGTTGCTTGATATACATGTCATAACCATGAAAATTAAAGAATTATCTAAATCAGTATCAAACTGTTTTAGAGTTTTTAGATTAATAGTTAGGTTTTTAAGAATTAGTATTAGAACAAGGATCATGTCAAGAATTAAAGTCACGGAAATTGAATTAAAGTTTATAGGCATAGTGTTAAGTTATTAAAGATAGACGAGTAGAGTTGTCAAAAGATTAAGAAACTACCACCAGTTTTTTAGAGTGAGCCCTTGTTATAGACGTCAGATTTAGGTTTCATTTAGATTTGAAATTGAAATAAAATGAATTAAGATAAATTTTAAAAATTGAATAAAATATTATTATTATTATTATTTTAATATTTAAAAAAGTTAAATTAAAATTTAAAAATATTGTATTGAGATTTAAAAAAATTATATTTTATATATAAATTTAAAAAAGTATAACAATTAATTTGTTTCAAAATTTAACGAGGCCTTGAAAACATAATAAATGTTATAATCTTAAAAATTAAATAAATAACTAAATTAATATTTTATATATTTTTTGAATTACTAATTGGATATGAATAATGATATCTTTGTAAGTCTTTATAACTGTTTTACTATATAACTGTATTTTTTTTTGTACTATTTGAATTTAGATTAAAAATTTTAAAATATGATCTTTTTACATGATTTAAAAAATAAATAAATTTAGTCCAACTAATATATATAAATTAATTAGAAATAAATTTAACTTTAGAAAAATTAACTTAAAGAGCCAAAAAGGTCCATCTTTTTATAAAGGTGTGTCCCATCCCACATCAAACAGACAAAGCCCATATGTGCGAAAAACAATGTGACGCAATATAAGTAAGGATGCACGTACACTTTTCGTAATTTTTTCTTTGATATTTTTTTATAATTATATTTTAAAATAGAGATATTTATATAAAATAAAATTATTTATATAAGTTATTTTACAAAATTATATATTATTTAAAATATTATTAAATAAAATATTATAAAAAATACTATATATCTATCATTATCCATGCAAATATACAATCCATAGAACTCTTCGACCTAAGAGCATTAATAATAATTTATTATTATATCTTTAAAAATTTATTATTAATATTAATTTATTATTTTATTTTATATAATAACTTTTATAATATATCATAAATCAGCTTGTTTATTTTTTATTTTATCATTTAAATAATATTTTTATTCTTTTTAAATATTCCTTATAATTATCAATAAATTTATAATATCTTTTGATATTTACAATATATTTTTTTTATATACAATGAGATATAATTCCATCACAACAAAATAAAAATCAAAACATGAAATCATATTATAAAATATTTTCAAAATATTTGTGGAAGAGAATGAAATAAAGATATTTGGAATGATTAACAACAAAAAGAATTGTTTAGATGGCGAGAAACAATCTAAAAGAAAAGAAAAGAATAAATAATAAAATAGAAAGTATTTACATGATGAGAAATAAATGATGTAATTATAAAATTATAAGTAATCTATAATTATTTAAAAATATATATATAATTTACATAAAAAAATTAATTTTTTTTAAAAAACAAATGCACGCTATTTACAATTTTACATCAGTATATAATATTGGACAATAATAGAGGGTCTCTTAAGGTGTTTTGTTGTATTGTTTCATTAGTGTAATTTAATATTTATTTATTTATTTATTTATTTTTGTATCATTTTTTTAATATATTTAAATATTTAAATAAAATAAAAAAATCATAATATTATTAAATAATAATTCTTTAATTATTATGTAAAAATAATAAATTAAAAATTAAAAAAAGAAAAGAAAATCTAAAAGAACAAAATAAAGAAACAAAAAATATTTCCCATATAATATATTACTCTCAGAAGATGCATTCGAACTGGGCATCACGTAACGCCAAAAGGAAAAAAAAAAATATCAGGAGGGAGTATCGGCTGACACTGACAGTCTCAGCAATAAAATCCTCCTCAACAGATATTTTTATTTTTTATTTTCTCAACCTATTTATTTTCTTATTCTATACTCAGAAAATATCTAGTTCCTGAAAATTCCATCCTGCTCCGAGATATTTTTACCGACATTATTCATACCCGTAGTCGCTCGGGTACATAAACTCTTTGCTACTCGCCGTCTTTCAATTGATGAACCATTTATTTATTTATTTTTTTGTTCATAAAAAATTTTAAGCCGTTTCTATTTTTCGATAAACTGAAATGTTTTAACGAGAGATAAATATCTATATTAATAATAAAAAATTAAAAAATAAATTCAAATATCTATATTAGTAATTAAACGTAAAAATAATTAAATCACAACAGTTAAAATATTAGAATGTTATGTAGATCAGTAGACTCTACATGAATAATACGTTATTTTTTTTATTAATAATAAGAAGGAAAAAGAAAAATTATTCACGTGAAATAAATTCAAGCAATATATATTTACACGTGGATTCCGAAGGCAGAAGTGAAGAAAAGCAGATGCACGTGTAGCACAAAGACAGCGAGTAGTTGGTTTTAGTACTCCCTCTGGAACAACGTCTTTCTACCCTTCTACATGACCATATAAAGCCCATGAAACCATGCGACCTCCTACGAAATTTACAAAGCGTCTCTCTTCCATCAAAACCATCAGACCGTTTATTTGCCGATTCGGAGGCGGTTTTCCTGTGCCATGGACTCGCATTTTCTGATCCATCAAACTGGTTCGTGGACCAACGAGAAGCACTTGCGATTCTTAAACAACATGGAGTCATCGTTTGTGCGTGCAATGTTTGAGAGCAACGGTCGGATTGCTCTCCGCCTCGACCGTCACTTGCCGGACAGCTCCGAGTCAACCTTAGATTCGAAGACGCATAGAAGAGAAAAACACGCCATCCCTGCAGGTGAAATTAATATCAATCACAGTTTTGATCTCTTTGAGTGTTTGTGTTGATATATCATTGGCTGTGATCTAAACTCTAATCGTGCACGCACTGGTGTGCAAGTGGAACACATGCAAGCACAGACGATCAATCTCTTCACGTAAATGGGCTTTTCAAATATATACATGGTGGAGATTTAGACTCTTGTTTAGTTCACATAGACATTCTATATATGTTAATAATATATAATATATGTAATATATCCCTTTTGTTTGATATATATATATATATATTAAACCATGTAGAGGTGATCAATAATTGACAGATGAATCATCGGTTTAAACTTCTGAAATTAATTGATCGGATTTCGACTCGCTAAAACAAACTTAAAGCTGCAAAAACTTGGGTCCTATCTGTCGAATATGCCTCGATCGAGATATTTGTGGCATTCTGATTTCAATTCTGATCGATTGCAGTTCTCTTTTTTGGTTTTGTTGCAGTCCGTATAGCCAGAATGGTGTGTAGGCCTGACAAGAGAGCAAGGAGGAGGGTATCATCTGGTCCCTTCAAACCATCTCAAGATCAGGTGGTTACACATTTTTGCAATACACAATTTTTTTTATTTATTATTGACTGGACTGAATTCAACATGTTAGAATTTGAGGTGATCATTTTCAACCAATTGATTCTGGAATAATGGGTTGTTGTAAGAACTTCAACCCGATCTCCTCCTTACATAAGATAGATTACATAAAAATAAAACTCAAAAATTGATATAATTTTTATTAAATTTATTTTATAATAAAAATAATTTTATCTTTTATGTAATTTTTGTGCGTATAAAATATTTTCCTAAAGATAGATATGGCTGTTGCATGCTAACCATGAACGCCGTTATAATAGTGATCAAGCTTTGTTCGTATCCATAGAGCTAATTAATTGGTCTTATAAAGTTGAGGTTAATCCCATAACGTCTGGTACTTCCATTTATTTTCTTGGAATCGATTTAGAAGGGCATGGAGTTTATCTTTATGATATATTGAAGATTTATGTGTCCCGACAGCAGGTGGTTCCACAGCTGGAAAGCAAAATAGACGCTAATAAAGATGAGAGAGACCGCCCGATATTAATGGCACCTGCCATCTGATCAGAAAAAGATTCTTTTTAGCTGGATTCAATTTTCTTTTATTTTTTTTGTATTCCCACCCCCCCCCCTTCTCTCTCTCCTCCCCCTCCCCCCTCTCCCTCCCCCTCATTTAAAATTTCCTTTCTGCCTAATTTCCGTAATGATAATATGGATGCAGTGATTCGTGGGACATTATCAGATCAGATCAAATCGTGCCCATTTTACTTCTCTTTTTATTTAGTATCTGTAGGGTTTTTTTTTTGTTTTTTTAGCCTCAGCAATCAGTATAAATTTGAAGCTTTATTCCTGTAGTATCCGTGATAGGTGTCAGTATGGGAAAGTTGTAAGGATTAAATTGAAAATCTTATAATTATTAGTTTTGTTTAGATGAGATATAGAAAGAAAATGAGATTGAAGGAGATGAGTTTCTTTTTAAACATCTCTCAGATTAATAGCAAATTAATGACCTCTATAATATGTACAGAGAATTTTCAAGTCCCAAATAAATATAAACATCCATTGAAAAAGGTCCCTGTGGATTTTCTTCTTTTTGTAAAGCTTGCTGTAGAGAGAATTGATGCGAGATATTTTGATGGCGGCTGTTTGAGAAAGTTGGATGTTCAACGTTGCAGCCGCTTTCCATTATAACCGTAAAGAATAATGGTCAAAATTGTACAAAAAAAGGGCCTAAGAAGATGGAGATAAGGAAATTAAATTTTAGTGATCAATTTTTTACTATTAAAAAGTTATTAAGGATTTATTTTAATTAATTTTTTTTATAAATAATTAATTATAAATAGACAATTTTCTTAGATCTGCTGTCATATGACTAATAATGCAATGCCACTTGACTTGTCACAACTTTAATTTGAAGCTTATGATTTATCCGGAACATGAGGCAGATTTTTTTTCCCTCTCTCGACTTCGTCTTTTAAGATCTTTAAAGGGGACTCAAGTAATTGAGCTACTTTAAGTAAAATTTGCGACTGATATGCTTCAGCCAAAATACTTTTGAGATAGATGGGTTTCTCTCCTTGGAAAGGAAATGCATTTTGCAGATACGAAAATCCCATTAGATTCGATGGTATATTAGTGAATGCTCAATAAATTTCACATGGGGTTGTAACAGTGAGGCTCAGGCACTATTTTCACGAATAATCACTTATTATCTATCTATCACTCTTTTATAATTTTTAAAAAAAATTTCTTTTTACTAATAATTAAAAAAGTGATTATCACTACAACAGGAAAGTTATATTGCGTCTAAAAGTTTGGACACTAAAAGTTTACATGTAACACATCGCTTCCGAATATAATATTTTGAAAATATTTTAAAAAACTAGTGTGCTATTAAAATTTTTCATTATAAAAACACATTAGATATGAATGTTTTTAAATAAATGAAACAATCTTTATAAAATTAAAAAGAGTCAGGAGAAGCATTTGCTTAAAATAAAATGTTGAAATCTCATGTATTTACAAAAAGTAAAAAAATATTTTATTCATTAAAGACTATAAAATAAAATTAATATATTGTCTAGGTCTCTACATCACCTCTCTGATTCAAATCCTACCAACTGTGTATCCACATTGTCTGTGATGGTTTTTAAAAGAAAAACATAGAAATATAGAAATAAAAACAAAATGAGTCGAATACTCAATAAGTAACACATCATATGATAAAAATAATAATCATCGATTTTCTCAAAACATGCATACTCATAAATACATACATAATAACATGAACATGATTTTTTTCATAAATGCTGAAAATATAAACTTTTCATAAATCATGAGCTTTTCGTAAAACATAAACATGAACTTGAAGTTATCTTATCATATCATATCATTTCGTATTATAGGTCGTTACCCACTGTTGACCCCTGTGAGTTAGGGTTAGCGAATCTAAAAAATTCTGATTCTGCCCATAGCCACGGATTATGAAATCCATACATAAGGAAGACATATTGAGTGCACTACCAGCATGTACGACTTGACAATGCAATATGCAAATACGTAAGTACCGACTTCATATCATACATAGGTCGCTTACATATCGTATCGTACTTACATACTTATTATAACGTAAATTTCAAAAGAAATCACATACTTTTCTTAATGTCATAATGCATAGTTCCTCACATGAATTCATGATAAATAATTTTATGCACTCTCACATAAAATTATGACTTTTCATAAATATTTTAATACATAAGACCATGACATTTCATAAATATTTTTAAAGCATAAACCCTCGCATAAATCATGCATGAGTTTTCATAAATTTTTGTATCACGACTGGGTACATAAAAAAGGTTTTGAAATGATAGTCATACATACATAATTTTTTTTTTATAAAATATGTATACCGGACATGTATGAAAAATATGATCATACTACTTACCACCTAACGCTACTTCCTGATTTCTTTTTCATAACTCGTAACCTGTACGAGACACTAATCGTTACTAATTTTAAAAACATATCTTAGACTTGTGATTACATAAAAGTTATAAATACTAAATAATTTAAAACTGATAAAAATATACTTAAAAAAAAATTAAAACCCTCTAAAACTTAGGGGGACCCAAAACAATATATTCAAAATAAACACGAGGTTGGAATTATTAGTTTAAAGTCCGAAGCGAACACTAATGCAAGAGTCTTAGAGAAAAACTGGAGTCTCGGCAAAAAGGAATTAAAAGGCATTTTGGAAAGCAGAAATAAAATAAATACATGGTTTCCTACTATTTCACAAAACGGGAACAAAAATATGGAGGAGTGCCGTGCGATACTCACCGAGAAAGGAACCAGTTGATGCACGGCAGCTTAGTGTTGGGAGTCACGGCGGCGTAACTAGACTGGTTGAAATTTTCTGGACACTGATGTGGTGTTTCCGATGCCTAGGAATGGTTGTGGGTCGATGGCTTCACAGAGGACGAAAACCTACTCTTTTTTCGTTGGTTGAAGCAGGGGTGTTCTTCTATGGATATTCGTGGCTAACGTGGGTGGCTGAGGGTGGCATTTGGTCGGTGGTTCCTGTGAGATTTCAACGTGATGGGGCTCTCGGTTGTGAAAAGAATCTCCTCTGTTTCCGTGGCTAAAAACAGGACTGTTTCCTATAATTTTCGGCGGCAAAGGTATGCATGGCTCTCGGCAAGGTGGTTTTCGATCTATGAAGCGTGAGAGGAGGTGGTTTATGGAGGTGCAAGGCAGTGTTGTGTCGTGGGGAGGTTACTGTGTGGCTAGCTACTTTTGAAGAAGACTGCAGCTTGGAGTTTTACGTGGAGATGGAGGCTGGTTGCTGCCGTGTGGAGTGTTGGACGTGTGCATGCATGTATTTATAGATGAAGGGGAGGAAAGGAACGTGGAAAATCTGAAGTTGGTTTCGAATCAGAGGAGGTTTTTGACTGAGATATTCTGAGCTGGGAGTTGGTTTTTAATCTGGAAACCAAATTGAATTTTGGTGATAGTTTCAAATTAAGATAATGGTTCTAAGAGTTGATGGTTTGTTTTAAAAACAATTTGATCAAATCTAAGAAAAGAAACACGGCTAGGAGAGGAAATTAAAACAATTTAAATCACTATTTTAGAACTTATCCAAAACATCACTAAAATAATAATAATAATAATTTAAAATAAATTCAAATTTTGGATCGGACTGTTACATTACATCATCTCACTAATTGTAATTTCCGTCTCAATTCGATCGACGCAAGGTTATTACTATTAATGACTCAAAAATTTTATTTCGTCGAAACAGGTAAATGTTACAAAAAATGTCACTACACCATTTAGTGGCTTTTGCCACAAGTTCTTTTGCCACAAAATATTATCACGTGAAAATGTCACTTTTAGTCACTAAATTTATTAGAGAAAATAAATATTGGTTTTTTCCACGAAATGGTTGTAGTGGATAATATTTTATGGCAAAAGATTTTTTTTTACAATTTAAATATTTGTTGTGACTAAATTATTTTATGAAAAAAAGATATGACCATCTCAAAATTTTTTAATTACAAAAATATTTATTGCCACAAGTTCAAGTGACTTTTTAACACGGATGATAAGGACAACAAAAATAATATTTCAGATTTCCCAAGCTAGCGTGAGTTATATGTATTTGCTGCGAAAATATTGGACAATTGCCGCGAATTCTACTCGCCGCAAAAAGTATATATATATATATATGATGCCCGATTCTTCTTCCCCTTCCATCTGTGAGATTCCCAAATAAATGGCGATGCGATTCTTCCCCCCGATGATGCCTCCCTTTTGCCCCGACGGCTCAAACCCCCCGCCCCTTTCCCCCGACGGCTCAAACCCCCTTCCCCCCTTCCCCCGACGGCTCAAACCTACTGCCCCTTTCAACCAATAACGGCTGTAACCCCCAGCTCCCTTCCCCCCGACGACTCAAACTCCCAGCTCCCTTCCCTCCGACGGCTCAAACCCCCCGTTGCGCACCCCCCCAACCAACCGACCCCAACCCCGACGGCTGGCATCTCACCTCACCTCACCTCGTGCGATCCCATCCTCTCTCCCTCACGATGCCCATTCGAGCCCTCCCCCTCGTCGCCCCCAGTGCATGCACTTTCCACCACGGGCTGTGGTTGTTCCACACCGATTCCCCTTAGCCCCCAGCCCCCAGCGCGATTTCTTCCACAAAAACCTAGTCCTCTCCACGGTATGTCTACAAATCACCTCTGTCTTCTCCCTCTGTCTAATCTCTCCATTGATGGTTATTCTTCTCTGTATCTGAGTTTATTCTTTCATATTTTTCTTGTGGAAATGTTCTGTATTAGCTTAGTTGTTCTGTGCAATTTTAAGGTACATATACGGGCAGAGTAAAATTGTTGTGTACTGTTGCTAGGTTATGTGCATATGCAGGACTATAGGATGAGATATTATAGAACAATACATGCATATTACCAATTAGTAGTATCGGTATTTTTATACTACCAAAATGTTATTCCCAACTCTGCTTCCTTGGGTTAATTTGTTGTGTTTCGTAACTTTCATTTTCTGGAGTGTTTTTGGTCCTAATATTTGATGGCTTGTGTTCCTATGAAGCAAAAGAAGCAGTCTGCTAACCAGCGAGCTATGTATTATCATTAAGCATGTTCATTTCTGCATATTGGAAAGAAAATTATACTAAAGTAATAAGGCCATTTTATCTTGTTCTTAGCTTTCTTTTTATGCTAAAGCTGTACTATTTGAGAACTCTAGCCTGGTATTACTAGCCTTTTCTTCTGCAGCTTCTACTGTGTTTAATTTATTTCCTCGCACAATGTATTCTTTGAAACCTTACGAATTTGAGGATCTATTTTTTCATGATATGTAAATTTTTTTTGAAGGGATTATGTAATGGTCTTGTATTTTTCGTTTGTTCTAATATTTTCTGTGGCTGTTTATTTATTTTTTACATTTTACTTGTTATCATTTACATGTTTTCCATTTCCTACAAATCTGAGTTGATGTACATTTTTTAACTTATTTTATTTCCCTACAGATTTGAACAGATGTTTATACTTGAGGAGATCGCATTCAGATCTATGTTCTTAGTTTTTTTTCTTCTCGACTGATGTATATTTTTTCTTTTTCCTTTACTGCGTTCTGTTTTCCTATCGCGTGTTTTTTCCAGAAGAAGAGATTTTTTTATTTTTTATTTTTTGTCCTTTTTTTTTCCATATATATGAAGTTATATTTTTCAGATTTGTAAAAAGAAAAAAAAAATATTCTCTTCTTCTGAATCCTATGACTGATGGTTTTTTGGATTTTTTTGATGTATTTTTTGGGTGTGCTTTTGGCTGTTGGAAAAAGAATTAATTTTTGAATTTGAGCTTGGTTTGGATTTATGATCATTTTTGTGATTTTTGCAAGTTGCTGGGTCTTTGGGTTCTTTTAATCTAATAGTATTCCAAGAATTTGTTAAATTTGAACATACTTGTTTTGTGCTTTGATTTGGATATAAAATTGGCTTTCAATCCTTACAATTTTGAACAAGTATTCTCTCTTTGTAGAAAGTACTACAATGGCTAAATAAATTTAAGTGCCTCAGTGGCTTAAGAAAACAAAAATAAATCACAAGGACAAAATTGGAAAAGCTTCAATACTGGGATAAACTTGGAAAACCAAAAGGAAAAATTTAGAAGACCAAAAAGTTACTATTGCGTTTTGGTAAGACACTTTTTATATAGAAGATATGCACACGTAAAAAATTACGTATGAAAAATTTTTAGTATTACTATTTCAATATCTACTAGATACTTATATAAATTCTAAACTGATTTGTTTCTCTATTAGGGTTATCAAATAAAGAAACCAAGATTTTAAGAGCTACTTTTGTGAATTGATGTATAAATTATAACCTAAATACTCACCCTGATCCTAGTAGCAAGATCTAGAGTTTTGACTCTCCTTTTAGCAGAATAATATTCCCGCTGAAGTTTAGAATCAATTCCAGTGTTCCACCCAATCATTTATTTTCAAAACATCTTATAAGATGAACATGAGGAATAATAGTATTCCAAAACTCACCATTAGAACTACAATTTGTAACACTATAGTTTCTCTTATTACCTATATAAAAAAGTAACTCTATAGTTGATACAAACAGTATGAAGCAAACCAAATATGGTTGAGCAAAAACATGTAAATGAGAGGGAGAGACAATTCTGGATTGCCAGGGGTACATGTGTAGGCTAAGCACTTCCGTCCCTGCGAAAATAAGTATCACTATGAAATTTGGAACCTAAGCCACAATACCAAAAAATATTTAGCACCATTGTCTGAAAAAGATAATGAAGTTATAGTGAAACACGAGATAAGTAGATGCATGAATTCTACCTTTTGTGAATATGTATATGTGAATGGCTGAAATTGACGAAACTACTAAATTGACACGTATCGTTTAAAACACTTGTATTAATCACTATTAATACAGCATGTGTGATATTCTAAGTTTTTGGGTGCATAATCTTGTAAGGGAAGGGAATTCTTGTAATGTCTTGCTTTAGCAAGTCTTTTGCTAACTAGCTTGTAACTATGTTTTCCTTGTATACTCCCTGTGTACTTGGTTTAACATTTTGCATTAATAAAATTATTATTACCTATCAAAAAAAAAAAAATACAGCATGTGTGATATTCTACTATCCTTAATGACACAAGATAATCAATTACAATCCTCCAACCTAGTTCATTGGGAAGTTTAATTGGTCTTGGTCCATACTTTTTATTGTTTAACTGAAATATAGTATGAAATATTTTGACAAATTTTATGCAAATACTTGGAGCAACTGTTTGTACTATTTCCTATGAGTATGAGAGTTGCTATCTCTATTCTTATTAACTATTAAATATCGTGCATTTTCCCACCACAAAATATACTCATGTTAAAATTGGTGAGAATTTGTATGCTTCGTATAAGAAATATTCTGAGACTTTTACTACTTCTCAACAATATTGATTAGGAAATCACTCTGAATCTCCACTTGTAATTAAAAGGGTTTAGTTGTGCAATCTGAATACTAACGGCCTAATAAGAGTTCTTTCATCGAAAATAATGGGGATTTTGATTACACGAATTAACTTTTAAAAGTTACATCATTCATATGTACACTACATAAACTTAGGATGAATAGCCAATAACTCCCCGAAAATATCCAAGGGCACTTTATATTCAATAATCATCTTCCACTATTAAAAAATTACAAGGAGGGTTTTGAAATTAATATATTATATTGCTTATAATATTCTATGTTCTTTCTATCATGTTTCATATTATATACTATTGGCAAAGTACACTAGGACTCCAAATCTTAGTTTGTTATCATTGAAAACACGAATGGTGGATCAATCCTAACATATTCTCAGTTGCATCCACCCTTTCAAACTGTCGAAGCAAGATAACATATGTCAGTCATCATTAGTGTTGCACATCCGCATCGTGGGATTGAAATAACAGTTAAATACACTATTTGTCCTCTCTCTATTCCAAGAAAAATATTCTCTTTGTTGAATAAAATATTTTCTAATACTTGATTCTGAAAGTCTTCTGCATAGGCAAACCCTCTCCTCTTCAACAGTTTTGTGATGCCTAATATGTCTTAGTTTTTTCTTCGAAGGTCTGTGAGGACTACATTCTAGTTTGGAGCGCCTTGTCAGTTTTGTCGATTTGTATAGCTTCATACGATGGATAAGACATGGATGCACATTGAGGACAGGTTCTATTCCAATGAGTATGCTGAAGGTGTTAGACAATTCCTAGCCATGGCGAAAGCCCATGCACCAACAGCTGATCAGCTTAGGTGTCCATGTAAGAGATGCCGGAATATGCAATTCCACTCTATTCGCATCATCGAGGATCATTTGTTTATCAAAGGTATTGATCCAACCTATACGGAATGGATTTTCCATGGAGAAGACGATCCTTTTCGGCATCCTACATTCTCTGACGATGAAGAAGACGATGCATCGGCTTATAGTCACTACATCGATGATGTCAACGAGATGTTAGATGACATTCGTCATGGGTCGTTTGTGGATCATCCTAGTAGCAATGATGGAACTACAAATGCAAACGATCAAGCCTCTAGCTCTAATGCTCCAACCAACTACAACTTTGAGGAGTTGGTTGCCGATGCTACACGTCCACTTTATCCTTCATGTGCTAAGTTCTCTAAATTATCGTTCATCGTTAAGCTGCTTCACATCAAGAGCTTAGGTGGTTGGACTGTGAAGTCCTTTGACATGGTCATCAAACTTTTGCAAGCTGCCTTTCCCGATGCTCTTTTCCCAGCCTCCTACAATGATGCTCGTCGCATGGAGAGTGGCTTAGGCTTTAGTTATGAAAAAATACATGTCTGCCCAAATGATTGTATATTGTTTTGGAAGGAACATGCTTCATACAATGAATGCCCCAAATGTAAAGCCCCCAGGTGGATTGCAAGCACAAGTAAGCAACGAATGATACCACAAAAGGTTCTTCGATACTTCCTTTTGAAGCCAAGGTTGCAAAGGCTATTTATGTCAAAAAAGACCGCACAATCCATGAGATCGCATGCTGATGCACGTGTTGAGGATTCGACATGCATGCGACATCCAGCAGATTCACGGGTTTGGAAAGACTTTGATAATAGACATGCTAGGTTCTCGCAAGATCCTCGCAATGTTAGACTTGGGTTGGCTAGTGATGGGTTTAACCCATTCAATAACTTGAGCAACCCATACAGTATCTGGCCGGTCCTACTTGTACCTTACAATTTGCCCCCTTGGTCATGCATGAAGGATCCATACACCATTCTGTCATTGCTAATCCCTGGCCCTAAGTCACTAGGGAATGATATTGATGTCTTTTTGTGTCCTCTTGTCGATGAGTTGAATGAATTATAGGAAGAGGGTATTCATACCTATGATGCATTCAGTGGGCAAATGTTTCGGATGCATGCAGCGCTACTATGGACTATCAATGACTTTCCGGCATACGCCAATCTTTCTGGCTGGAGCACGAAGGGCAAGATGGCATGTCCTTCATGTACATCTGAAACAGAATCACAATGGTTGGTACATGAAAGAAAACATTGCTATATGGGACATCGACGGTGGTTGGCAGGAGATCATAGTTGGAGACGGAAAAAAAATGCCTTTAATGGGTGCGAAGAGCACCGACTACGACCATCAAGGGTCGAGGGAGAGGATTTGCTACAACAATTACATTGGGTCTCACATGTCGAGTTTGGTAAATCTTCTTTGAAAAGGAAGCGAATGCCCAATCAACTAAATTGAACCAAAAAATCTATCTTTTATGAACTTCCCTAGTGGTTAGACTTGGGCTTGAGACATAACTTGGATGTCATGCATATTGAAAAAAACATATGTGACAACGTTTTGGGAACTTTGTTGAATATTGAAGGAAAAACTAAGGACTTTGCCAATGCACGCAGGGATTTGGCTCATCTTGGTATAAGGAAAGAACTGCATTTACAACATGATAGAGACCGTGTTACTATGAGTCTTGGTTATTACATGTTAAACTTAAATGAGTGAAGGGCTTTTTGTGACTGGTTGTCAAAAGTGAAATTTCCTGATGGATTTGCATCGAACATTACTCGTTGCGTGAATGTTAGGGACGGAAAGATCAGTGGAATGAAGAGCCATGACTGTCATGTCTTCATGCAAACACTCTTGCCGGTTGTGATTAGTGGGTTCTTACGGGCTGATGTGCGGCAAGCATTGATAGATTTAAGCTCGTTTTTCAAAGAATTGTGCTCCCGAACTTTGAACTTATCAGTGTTGCAGCGTCTTCAAGATAATATTCCCGTCATTCTCTGCAAACTTGAAATGATATTCCCTCCAGACTTTTTTGATGTTATGGTACACCTTGCCATTCACTTGCCAGAGGAGGCATTTCTCGCAGGACCCGTGCAATACAGGTGGATGTACCCTTTCGAAAGGTATCTCGGCAAGTTCAAGCGCTATGTCCGCAACAGAGCCCGACTAGAGGGGTCAATTGCTGAGGCCTATGTGCATCTCGAGTGCCTTAAATTTTGTTCTATGTACCTCAATGACATCGAAACTAGATACAATCGAGAAGAACGCAACAGTGACGTTCGTACTGGGGCATGTGAACAAGTAAGTGCACCAGTTTTATCAGTTTTCTCACAAAAGGTTAGACCATTGGGTTCAGCAAGTTCCCACAAATTAACTGACACATAAATGGCCAAAGCCTAATGGTATATACTTAATAATTGCGTGGAGATTGAGCACTACATTGAGTAAGTGCATCATCCTTGACCTGATGTCCACTTTATAGTGGTTATATGATGCATTTAGTGTGTTTTTAATAGAATCGGGTCATATATGTTGACAAGGAGCACTATAAGAAGATCCAAGAAGAGGACCCTTTGAACATTGACCGTAGGCACCAGAGTCAATTCCCATCATGGTTCAAATCACATGTAAGTATCCAAAGACGAGCCAATTACACCACTCAATTTAAACATTTAACTAATTCTATTTTTTGCTGACTATATTGTAGATTCGAGAGTTGCGTGCACTTAGCCCTACTGCGGTAACCGATGAAATATATGCCTTAGCATGTAGTCCTGATCCTAGCGTTGCATCTTTTGCCGAATGCATAATGAATGGTGTTCGCTTTCATATCAAAGACTGTGATATGCATTGCCGCACTCAAAACAGCGGGGTGGTGGTTCATGGCGAGCATCAGGGATCCCATGTTGACTTCTACGGTGTGTTGCATGATATCATAGAAGTACGCTACATGGGTTGGCGTAAGGTATATCTTTTTCAATGTGCTTGGTATGACGTTGGCGACATGAGAAGGGGTATACGTGTCAGGGGCAACTTGACGGTAGTGAATACTGTTAGGCATTCGTACAAAGATGAGCCCTTCGTCCTTGCCTCCCAAGCAAGTCAAGTCTTTTATTTGCCCGATCCTATGTTGGGGGGAAGTTGGCAAGTTGTTCAAAAAATTACAAATAGGAATGTTTACAACATTCCTATAAGTACTGCTATAGAGGATGGAATGGACACTAACGAAGCATCAGGGGATGACTCCGAAGATGATGGTTACATTAATCCCAACAACTACCCCCCTATCCTCGCAAGTGAGTCAATCATCCCCGATCCGTTAACTCGAGACGATGAAGAACATTTGCCTGTTGATCCCGCAATCTTATCGCGCCGAGACCCGATAGTTTCAGTTAACGATGCTTTTATTGATGATGAAACACTTGACGAGGAAATGGGCATGGAAGACATCAGTGCTGATGATATGTCTGGTAGCGAGTCCAAGAATCAATTGACTGAGGACTCTAATGATGATTTTTAGATATTCAGCTTTGTATTTGTATGGTGGTTGACAATGAACACTAAATCTGTTTTATTATTTTTTCAGCTATTATGTATCTTAAATGAAATATGTGGAAGGGGTTTTTTCTCTTATCTTGTAACAAGACTAAATGGGTTTTTTATGTCGTGATTGTTGTATTTTTGTTGTCTGCTTTATATTTCTCTTTCATATCTAAGTCAATTACACTACGTGGTATATCTACTTTGTGCCATTTTCATATATTTATATATGCATATTGCATGGGGTAATTAGATTTCTTGGAATTAAGATGTTATGTTCTTTTCAATTGTAGTTCCCACCCCTCCTCTTTATTGCGCGTAAAACATAAATTTATCTGTGTTTTATTGTGCAGAGAATGGCATCCGACGCAACATAGTGTCCGGCAACCTTTTTGCACTGAGTTTGACTCATCACCTTTTAGCATGTCAATCTGCTTAGGTATATCTATTTAACTGCTTGCCACGAAGCACTCATGTTCTTGTTGACTACATGCATGTGATCACCTAGAAATTATAGGACCGGCTTGTTGCGCTACACAACGTCCCTCCATGTTCAATACAATCTGTCTGCATATAAAATATATATCTCTAGCTACTTATAAATGCATGTCTAGGGGTTGTAAACATCAGAACTGGAGCAAGTACTTACAAGTCTTACATAATGATAATCTTCTACTAATTCAATTCGATCATGCTTTAATTGCAGTACCTTTTAGATTACTAAGAAATTATGAAAAATATATATGCTAGAATATTAATTAAAGCACAGAATTGGCCCAGTATTAAATTAACCATGGTAGTAGTGTTTAGTTAGGTCAGCAAATTACAAAACTCAATGGCTTTTCTTGCATGCAGACAATGAATAAAAAGCAAGATATGAAAACTTTTGATTAAAAAGCTGTTTATCGACTAATACTTAAAAACATAAACATCACAATGCGATCATAATCACCCTACCAATAATGTCTTATTCACCCAGTCTAGCCGCATGCTTACAAGTGTCCACTACATGAAGAAATTAAGGGTAATGACAATACTGTATCATCATCCATATAGTATTTTTAAATTAAGCACTTATAAAATCCCTGATCATGATCAACTTTACTGACTTGAGTAATTAATTAATTCGCACCAAACTTTTAGTACTTTTGCAATTTGCTCCTTTTTTTCCCCTTGAAATTAGGACATGTTAGTTATTTTTGATTACATGGTATGGGTGACATGTGAGTTTCACATGAGCTAGTACATGCTAGTTAGATAGGAACATAGAAATTTATAATGTGCAAAAAAATTTATAAAATGCTAGACCTGCAAGAAATTTATAATGCTAGACCTAGAAAAAAAAATTTATAATGTGCATAAATGGGTAAGGTATTAGGCTATGGTTTTGGGGCATCATTGAATAAGGGGCAACCTAGTATGTGATCCATTTGGTGATGCTTCCTCTTACAGGGACAAAGAGTGCGTTATCCTCATGGCGCATTGCCTCCTGCCAGTAATGCCATCCTTACCCAATACTTAATTTTCCCTTACTTAAAAAAGTGGGTATTCTGAAATATTGGGTCCTATGCATTCATGGGGGGCTTCACTTATAGATTGGTGTGTTCTGTTGGAATTTTTATGTGAATGATTGAGCAATAAAAGTTATGTCTTTATCTAATTAGTGCTGTGCTGATCAATTGGCAGGAAAAGTATATATATATATATTAGGTTGCTTCTTATATATATATATATAACTTCTTATATATATATAATCATTTTGAAAAAATTAATGTTTCTTCTAATGATCTTACTATGCTGCATTAATGATAGAATCATTAGATGATGCTGGCACAGGCTACATGCATGCTGCATGCAGAATTAGCAACTTACGTAATAAGAAAAAAAAAGAAAAAAAATTCTGTCCAATATTGTATATGTATACGTGATGATGAGTACTATGTACTAGAGAACTAAAGTTGTGATTTTAGTTATTTAAATTCAATTTGCTGGTTGTGATTTTCTTTATGGTTTTTTGTGTTATCAGTGGATTGTGTCACCAAAGTTGCTATTAATCTGGATCTTGTAAACCCTTATTTTGTTATATGTAGTATTATGAGATTTTATTAATAAATACAAAGGGTGCAAATACACATGAAGTTGACTATCAGATTGTCGAAGCCATATTAGGTGACCACTAATTTTTTCTTCTCAGTTTGGGTAATCTTAGAAAAATGATTGTTTGAAGACTTGACTAATCATGTGATACAGTGCACCCTTAGGACCATTTAATTAGTAATTAAATAGTATCCCTATCAACTTTTAGGTCAACAAATTGAAACAATTATGAAGCACTCAAGCAGCGTCTTGGGAAGAAAATATTGAAACTTGAGGAAGAGAGAAGGATCATGCAGGTTAAATATGTATATGTGTGTGCGTTAATGAATTACTAGTGTCCACCATGCTTTCACTTTTACGGCTGATGTTCAATTGCATAAATTCAGCAAGGGAGGGTTTGTTTGTTAGTAAAAGTTGAGAATCTTGCTACTATTTTTGATGGACGGATACCAAAAATGCAAGCAGTTGAAGTTGAAAAATTTAATGCACTTGAATTCTAGGTTAATGCTATTTAGTGGTTAGGGCACAATATCAGAAAAGTTTACTCGGTGGTTGTGGCACAATACCCATGAGGGAGTAATGTGTATGTTGGAACATGCAAGAACCAGAAAATAAAAACTGGACCAGGAAAATGCAACTCATGAAATGCAATTGGAACCCACATAAATTGCAAAAATATTGCCAATTCAATATGCAATATGGTGGGCTTAATTACAAATATAAATGGTTGCCAAAAAATTGCCAATCCAATATGCAATATGGTGGGCTTAATTACAAATATAAATGGTTGCGATTAAAGTATAAAAATTACACATTTCTGGGGTTGATGGCTGGATGTGACCTAATCAAAGTAACTTGCCATAAGCACAAAAATCTGTTTTTGATAAGGCTATGGAAGAAGTTGAACTATTGGCATGCAACTAACCATGTTTATTAATATATAAATCCCACAAATATACATGCAAAATTTGTTGTATAATTTAATTTTCAAAAAAACATATGGTAACAATTCTAAGATACAGTTCACTCTGTCAAATATAAGTGTATTGGTTATATTATATTTCACAACACTTAAATAATTTGTTATATTTTGCAGTGTAAGGATGGACCAATATTTTCACGTTTTAAAAATGATGGTATACAGTAGCATGAAGACTGAGCAACTGCTGGGCGGGATTTCTAGTTTTTTGAGACAAAAAACTGGCGCCATCTGTGATATACAAGTCCCTAAATATTAAACAAAATATCTAATCTGGACAGCTGGCAGTTTTTTAGGGTTAAAACATCCATATATAATGAAGAAAGGAGCAAAGATGACATTTGGGACCTCATTCAGACAAATGGTTTGGAGCTGGAAGCAATCAACTAAACCTCAAAACGTGGAGCTGCTCTTCTCATTCCAACGAGTTGAAGGTGATTCCAGTTCAGGTGTGTTCAAGTTTTCTTATGCATGTAGCTTTCTCTTTTCTTTCACTTCTTGAAAACCTTCTTCCTTCCATCAACAACACATGGCTATCTCTTCTCTCATTCACCTCTTTCTTTATGGTGTAAAAAGCTGAGTTTTTTCCCTTCTACTTAAGCTTCCTAAAAGATAGCTTCTGTACATTAACTACACAAAAGGCTCTCTTGTTCAACTCTCCCACCAAATCAGTATAAAAGAGCCTTTTTTGTTTTTTTGCTGTTATAATGGGGCCTTATCCTCCTCCTGTTTTTAGGTGTTTTGTGTATAAAAAAAGTGGCTTTTGGTTGAACTTTTACTGAGTTTTACCCCTGCCATGCACACCCATTTAAACCCACTTGATATATATTTTTTTAGCTGAGATTGGGAGACTTTAGAAAAGTTTACCCAGTCTAATGAATTTAACTTATTTTTGTGAAGAAAGCTGGGGTTTTTTCTTCTACTTAAGCTACATAAAAGGTAACTGCTTATATATATTTTTTTACTACTACAATGTGGCTGTATCCTTCTTCTATTGGTGGGTGTTTTGTGTAAAAAAAAAAGTAGCTTTTGGTCAAACTTATGTTGTGTTTTACCCATGCTATCTACACCTATTTCAACCCACAACATTTATTTATTTCTTTTAGCTAAGGTAGGAGGATTTTAGAAAAGTTTACTTAGTTATGTTTCAGTCTGTCTGATGAACTTAGCTTGTTTAAGTTGCTGAATATCTAATATGTCAATGCATGTATACAACATGCATCTGCCTTGCTATTTGTTTAAAGAAGTTAAAATTATACACTGAAACATAAATTTGTTTACTGATCAAATTCACCACAAACCTCATCCAGAGTTTAGAAAAAAAAGGGAGAAACATACCACAACAATCATAATAACAAGATCATCCTAGTGTTTCTTATCTGCAAGTTGAACTGTATGGTTGTCGCTTCCATTCTCTTCCTTAACAAATTAAGATATAAATGATCAAAACTAAATGCTAAGAAATTAATATTTTGCATTCTTAACAAAGGATCAAAACAAAATGCTAGAAAATGAACATACTTTTCCCATGATCCACTTGACAAACCCACCATACCAGCTATCTTGAAAATAGTAATTATAGCAATCTGAGATCCTAACAATGTACTATTTTTCATATAAAAAACATTACCAATAGATAACTCTAACATTTACCTCACAGCTACTAAAGTGATAAAACTAAGCACCCTATGCATAATTAGATCTTCAATGCACTTTTTTTTATATAAAAAACATTACTTTGAGTCCTATAAATCTTTCTACTAAGCATAGAGAAATAGCCATATAAAAAGGGGCTAAAATACAGCTGAAAACAAATAGTTTAAGAACCTCTTGCAGTCCCTATCTAAAAAATCAACTCACAATAGCTTCCACACTTGCAACAGCAACTGTCGACTATCCACTTACATCAACTCACAATCAACTCACAGTTCAATGCACATGTTAAGTCTCACAAAGGGCCATGGAATCCCACTTCCACAAAACCTACAAAGAATACGATGCATTCACAATACAAGGGAAAATTAATAGTACTCAAAAACTTCAAAGTATTCTGCATATCCTCTTCACTACTTTGATACAACCTTACAGTATAATGTAAAACTATTAAAAGTGTCTTGAAACAGAAAGTAATTGAAATCTTTGTAATAAAAACTGGGCGTTATCATGTTTCTAGTTCAAAATAAATGGCTGTAATAATAGAAGATCCAAAACTGTAAAAAATAAATATGGCATATGAATCTGAAAGATAGATACTAGAATTGAAGCATAAGTTACAAGTGAACAAGGATCATCTTCATATAATAATATTTACCTCTTACATATCAAAAGAAGAAGTTACATGTGAACAAGGAACGAAGGGAGAAAAAATTAAGCCTTCATCCATATTATGATGCCATTCAGAAAAAAAAAATGAAGAAGGAAACACATATCAGGTTAGCTGTCAAACAAATATGGCAGTCCAGAGCATTTGACAGAAGACAAATATGGCAGTCCAATGCATTTGACAAAATAGGCCTACTCTTGACTTTATTGACATACACATTTTTAAAACTCAAATATTTTCTGAGTTGATAAGGTTGGATTTCATTAAATAATGGTTCAGATCAAGAAATATCAATTTAGCCCTAATTAGTTGGCAATTGCTCAATCAAGAATAAAAACAAATCTGATGGTATGGCATGTTGAATATGAATCATCAACTTTTAAAATTTTGGAACTTAACTTCAACAATTGGTAATACATGTAATTTGCTGACTTTTGCAATTATTATTAAATTAGATTAGTTGTGACTTAGTTAAAGTCCTTTGAAATATATTTTTTTATTGTAATTCCCAATTCAGTTCACACCAACTACACATTATACATAGTTGGCAATTAGTCAACTAAGGGAAAAAAAACATCTGATGCTATACATTATATTTGATTGGAGGTTGATTAATCAAGAGGAAAAAAAATATTTTATGGTAATTCAATATGAAGCATATAATAGCATGGAAAAGATAAGAATATCAGCTAAAGTTGTGGAAATTTTACTTTGTTGTGGCTTACTCGATATTAAACCTAATTGACATTGATATTTTGTACCTAACTTTTCCACAATATGTGTTGGTACATAATTTAATACAAAACTACAAGTACAGCCAAGGATGTCGAGATATATAAAGTTTCGAAGGGGGCGAATACACCATGGTAGAGCTCTCATAGCATCGGGGACCCCAGAACCTGAATCATTGCCTCAAAGGACTATCTTGCGGGATGAGCCGGACTCGGATGAATCGACTCAAGACGTAGGAGCTATGGTCGCACAACAAGCCATGGGTGGAGTGCAGGTTGAAGCGAGGAACACAAATACAGGTATGACATCCATGCATGTACTTTGGCTTTAATAGCATAGTTGATTTGAAACCAAAATGATATACAATAGGCTATATCCCATGCATTTTTATGGTTCGTTGCAAAATAGTTTCCCATTGAGGTTAATAAATTGATGTCCTTTGTGTAGATCCACCAATTAGAAAACGGGGACAAGGGCCAGCGAAGGGCACTCTATTTGAACGGCTTAGGAAGGTTGGTCCGATTCCTTTGGTGATGCAAGAAGGTCATCGAGGTCCATCGTGCGAGAATGCCCCTATATTCTCTAGTCGAGTGATGTCGATTATTAAAGTACATGCTAACATAAGGTATGCTAGTTGGCGTTGTGTACCTGAAGCGGAGAAGCAAGAGCTCATTGACCTTGTTAAGGTAGGACCTTACTTATGTACTATGCGAAGTACATAAGTTGGTTGGATAATCATTTGGATATAATCATACACATGTTTGAGGAAAAACCTTTCTAACAATCAAGTGTTCAATTATTATTGCAGGCAGATTTTGTTCTGGACTGGGTAAGAGAAAACCACCGTGAGATGGTGGTCATGCATTTGGCTGATAAGTATAATGCATATCACTATGCATTACACAAAGTCTACTTGAAATATGCATCACATGAAGATGCACTACGTGGTGGGACCTCCATGGTTGAAAAGCCTGTATGGCAGCTGCTATGTGAAAGGTGGGCAAGCGACAAATTCAAGGTATATATTGTACTGTTCAAATTGGAACTTAGTATTTAGTTGGTTTACTAAATGTGACATGCTATAGACCGGATAAATGTTTCTCACATTGATAGATGCATTTCAATAGAGGTACATATGTTAAGTCAGATTTCAGCTTAACACTTAAACTCTGGAAACAATATACTTATAAAATAATTTGTGATCATGCCAAAAAATGTAGGAGAGGTCCATGAAGAACAGTGCAAATAGGCAAAAACTGAAGATCAAACATATTGGTGGGCACAAATCCTTTATACGAATATTAGAGGAGAAGGTTTGTAACTGTGATAGATATAATTGTTCGTACTTTGGACTATTGGTGTGTAGTTGATATTACTTGAAAAATTATGTGGTGCTGATTACGCCCAAAGAATAACGCGGTCGTTTGCAGTATAGCTTTGGGGTGTCGATTCCACAGAGAGATGGATTGAGAAATTGAAGAACAGTAACGAAATTAATAAAAAGATTTAGATGAGTGCGAAAAGTAAAGCATCGGGAATCCTTTGTATATAATTGGTATTTTAATTATTTTCGATTCATTAATAACTCAATTGAAAATTCTATGTCCAAATTTTCAATCGGAAAATAAAACATTAATAACCAGATTTAAATCAAATGTAATCTTTCGAAAAATCATTCGTCACAATATAAGAACAGGAATTGTTATCGATATTAAAGAAATTCAACGTCGACAATATACTCATAGAGCAATATTGCAGCAGAGAATTAAATTAAAATAGATAACCAATTAAACCAAATATAATCAAAGGATTATTGCATTTAATAGAAAAAGCATGACTGAATCTATAAATGAAATAAATTCTAAGATTATTTGGTGACGAAAACATTTATAATAAATTTCGAATGACTAAACAAAAGAGTTTAATATTTGAAGAACACATATATGAATCAAAAACAATTACAAATACCATCATATATACAAATTCATCCCTAGCTCTACTAGAAAATTAGTTACACATATTGAAAATATGCAACAAAAATTCTTCAAGGGATAATATGGAAGAGCCAACCATTATTTTCTTCTCTCTTCTTTGGTTTTTCTTTTCTTTTCTCAAGCTCTCAAACAATGTATCTTCCAAGGCATCCAAGCACACTAAGCATGGTCTTAGAACACACACCCCTCCCTTCTATTTATAAGCATCCTTCATGCAAGTTGTCATGACAAAATCATCACAATTTCAACTTGTTTTGCCATGTGCCATTCTTGAATCCAAGTGATTTGTGAGTTGTCATTTTGATCATTTGTTTTCCCACCATGCATGAGCTGGATTTTGCTTGTAGGTTGAGTGTTTCAATTTTGCTTCTCTATCTATTAGTTGTCTTGTATGACTTAATATCTTGTGGTCAAATAATTTGTCTTGAAGAAACTTGAGTGCACTTCATCTTGTATTTGGATTTGATGCAAGTGGCTGAAAAATATCCAGGAACGTCAAGTGCAGGTGCGTCCACTTGATGGTCCATTTTGTCTTAGATTGAGTGGATATCTCTTCAAACACAAAACATAAAAGTTATAGATATTTCTCTTGCGGTTCTAGATCATCTTGAATCAGCTCAATCGGAGATTGGATGAGAGAGTTATGCCCATTTTACGAAAAGATGTCAAAACTGTCTGAAATTCCGCAATTATCTTCATTTGCTCCTAATGTCTCCATTTGTGTCCTAAATCAAAATATAAGAATAATGAGTATAGTTAGGCATCAAATAAGAATAAAGTATTAAACATTAAGAGAGGAAAATATGGCATTTTATATTCTCATCAATATATTAAATCATGCTTATATCTATTTCAAGATAAATGACCATTAATTTTATTAACATGAGTTATATCCATTGTTTTCTCATTTCTTTTAGTATTTAAATAGAGTATTTAGAGTGCATTTTTGTGCACTCATCACACCCCCCAACTTACTCATTGCTAGTCCCTAGCAATTTTCACGCAAAATGATGAGAAAAACCAAAGAAAATCACACATAGGGGCCATCAAGACACATTTTTCAAATTTACATATCAAAACAATCTTAGAAATTCAATAACCCTTTCACAAGTAATTCAAATATAGCAATCCACAGAGTGTGTATGTGTTCCAAACTATTTTTATCAAATCAGAGTTTTCGACACATGCAACATTAGAATATCTTAAGTAAAAAGGTTCAACTCCATAACTCACGGGTATAGAAGTGTTTCATGTAAGGGTTCTCTCTATGGAGTTGACAAAGGTGTACATTTACTCTCATGGAAATTTAGCCAATTATATATAAGTAACAAGTAAACATTGATCTTATGATAGGAATACTAACAAATGAGATTTCCACCATTCTTTCCACAAGCATACTTAGGATCGGAAAAATCAACACAAAGGGTTGTAATGTGGTTTAGGGTTGGGGTTCATAAGAAGAAAAGGTGAAGAGATTTCAAAAACTTCCAAGTATACACAAAAGGGAATCTGTTAAATTTTTCAGTAGACTATAGTTTCCTTTTGATGTACTTTTCAATTTTTTAGATTTTTGACTAAGTACACTTTTCCATCTTCTTTTGCCACTGGTGTCTTCGCAATTTGATGAACTCTTTCATGAATAATTTGATGGACACATCTAGCACCATGCCATTTTTGTCATTTTTTTTTTTTTTTTTTTTTTTTTTTTTTTTTTTATGATGATTTCACACCTAGTACACACTTGGAAGTAAAATGGTAGGAAAATATAGTGTATAAGCTATACTCCAATGTGGAGAGGTATGGATGATGTAGATATGAAAAGAAAAGGCCATATGTGTATATTGGCTCAAAATTGGCTGCTAGGGATCTATGATGAAAAGGCTCAGCTTGAAAGGCTCAAACGTTAATCCTAAGTTGACTTTCGTCATATCCCAAGTATATCCACCATCTTACCACAAACCATGTAATGATATTCTCAAAAGAAGTGTCAAATTCAACAGATCAATGGATACTTATCACAATTTCTGTATTTGTAAGCTCTCAATTCTCACAAAATTCACATGAATACTTGAGCAAAATAATTCTTTAGTTACATGTGTCAAATCACCATATTACCACAAAGTTTGGAGAAGTGCATAAATGGCTCTGTGGATGTTTTAGCAAAATGATTTAAAATGGGTTTGTTGAATTCACCAAGATGGTTATGAATGAGCATGAGTATCATGTGTGAAAAGATGCCTGTGTGAAAAAATTTGGCAATTTTTTATATATTGATTGAAATATGCCACAGAGTTTAAATAACAGATTTATATTCCCACCCCCCAACTTAAATGAAACATTGTCCTCAATGTTTAAGAATCAGAATTGAATAACTAAACAGGGTAGAATACACCTGATGTGGGATGTGGGTGACTTGCTTGGCATCAAAGATGGTATTTGTCAAAATAAAATTAACCTGTAACAAAATAAAGTAAACAATAAACAAAAATAAAATGAACGAAAATAAAATAAAAGAAAAACATACCTGGAGATGGTCAAGATTAATATACTGGGTCCATAAGTGGAATGTCTTCCACTTCTGGAATTTGTCTATCAATTAAGATTTTGAGGCGTTGACCATTTACTTTGAAGATACATCCATCTTTTGGATTTTCTATTTCTACCGCCCCATTTGTGAAAACATTTTTTACTATAAAAGGGCCGGTCCATCTAGATCGAAGTTTTCCTGGATGCTTATGGAGTCTTGAATCATATAAAAATACTCGATCATTAGGCTTAAATGTTCTTCTCAAAATATTTTTATCATGAAATACTTTCATTTTAGCCTTATAGATCTTGGAGTTTTCATAAGCATCATTTCTCAATTCTTCTAATTCCGTCAATTGGAATTTTCTAAATTTTCCTGCTTTTTCCAAGTCAAAATTGAAATGTTTAATGGCCCAATATGCTCGATGCTCGAGCTCCACGGGCAAATGACAAGGTTTTCCAAAAACAAGTCTATAAGGTGACATGCCTAAGGGAGTTTTGATAGCTGTACGGTAAGCCCAAAGCGCATCGATTAGTCTCAAAGACCAATCTTTCCGATCTGGGTTGACCGTTTTTTCTAAAATTTGTTTAATTTCCCTATTCGCAAGTTCAACCTGTCCACTTGTCTGAGGGTGATATGCAGTAGAAAGCTTATGTATCACCCCATATCTTTTCATTAAAGCTTCAAAAGAACGGTTACAAAAATGCGTACCTCGGTCACTAATGATAGTACGTGGGGTACCAAATCGAGATAGTACATTTTCTTTGAGAAACTTAATTACCGTCCTGTTATCATTGGTCCTGCAAGGTGCTGCCTCTACCCATTTTGACACATAATCTACTGCCACAATAATATATAAATATCCAAAAGAAGGAGGAAATGGTCCCATAAAATCAATGCCCCAACAGTCAAAAATTTCAATTACCAAAATTGGGTTTAAGGGCATCATATTACGACGGGTCATAGCTCCTAACTTTTGACATCTTTCGCATGAGCGACAATAGATATTTGTATCTTTAAATAAGGTGGGCCAATAAAATCCACACTGCAGGATTTTTGCAGCGGTTTTCTTCATTGAAAAGTGGCCACCACAAGCTTGGGAATGACAAAATTCCAAAACGCTTGCAATCTCTTCATCAGGGATGCAACGCCTTAAAATTTGATCAGGGCAGTATTTGAAAAGGTAAGGGTCATCCCAGTAGAATTTTCGTACCTCAATCATGAATTTCCTTTTGTCTTGGGTGCTAAAATCCTTTGGTATTTCACCTGCAGCTAAATAGTTCACAATATGAGCAAACCATGGTAGAGAAGTAATAGAAAGTAAATGCTCATCGGGAAAATCATCTTTGATTGGTATGTGTTCAGAAGTGTCCTCGAATGTGAGTCTAGAAAGATGGTCTGCCACTACGTTCTCCACTCCTTTCTTGTCTTTGATGGTGATGTCAAATTCCTGCAAAAGCAAAATCCATCGTATTAATCGTGCCTTAGCATCCTTCTTTGTAAAAAGGTACTTAAGGGCTGCATGATCTGTAAAGATAATGATAGGAGAACCAATCAAATAAGCGCGGAATTTATCCAAAGCAAATACTACAGCTAACAACTCTTTTTCAGTGGTGGAGTAATTCATTTGTGCATTATTTAGAGTTCGACTAGCATAGTAAATGACAAAAGGTTTCCCTTCTTTTCGTTGTCCAAGAACAGCACCTACAGCAAAATCACTAGCATCACACATAATTTCAAAAGGTAAATTCCAATCAGGTGGTTGCATTATGGGTGCTGAAGTAAGCTTGCCAATTAATGTTTTGAAAGCCTCTTGACAGGCTTGTGTCCATTCAAATGGGGCATCCTTAGCTAGGAGGTTACATAGTGGTCTAGATATGGCAGAAAAATTCTGTATGAATCTCCTATAAAAACCTGCATGACCAAGAAATGATCTTATATCCTTGATTGTTCTAGGTGTAGGCAATTTAGAGATTAATTCAACTTTTGATTGATCAACCTCCATTCCTTTGGAAGAAATAATATGCCCTAAAACAATACCTGAAGGTACCATAAAGTGACATTTTTCCCAATTTAAAACCAATTCTTTTTCTTCACAACGAGTCAGTACTCTTTCTAAACTCATTAAACATGCATCAAAAGAAGATCCAAAAACAGTCAAGTCATCCATAAAAACTTCCACGCACTTTTCAACCATATCACTAAAAATACTCATCATGCAACGTTGAAAAGTAGCTGGAGCATTACACAATCCAAATGGCATTCTGCGGAAAGCATAAGTACCGAAAGGACAAGTAAAAGTAGTTTTATCCTGATCTTCTAATGCAATTTCAATTTGATAATAACCAGAATAACCATCCAGAAAGCAATAAAAAGGATGACCAGCCACCCGCTCAAGAATTTGATCAATAAAAGGAAGCGGAAAATGGTCTTTTCGTGTGGCGGCATTTAATTTTCTGTAATCAATGCACATCCGCCAACCAGTCACCAGTTTTGTAGGGACTAACTCTCCAAGGTCATTTTTTATCACAGTTACTCCTGACTTTTTAGGAACAACCTGCGTAGGACTTACCCATTTACTATCAGCAATAGGATATATCATTCCTGCATCTAATAGTTTCAATACTTCATTTTTCACAACTTCTTTCATTGTGGGATTAAGTCTACGCTGGGGGTCTCTTCGAGGATTAGTTCCTTCCTCTAAATTTATTTTATGAGTACAGATTAGGGGACTAATGCCTTTTATATCAGCAATACTCCATCCTAGGGTTGATTTATATTTGCATAAAATCTGAATTAATTTCTCACCTTGAGACTCAGATAATTCAGATGAAATAATAACAGGAAAAGTATCACCTGGACCAAGGAAAACATGCTTTAAACCCTTAGGTAGGGATTTTAATTCAACTTTAGGGGCTTCCCTACTTGAAGGAATCTGTCTTTCTCTTTTTTCAGGCAACTTCTCAAACTTTGGTTGCCATGCCTGTGTGCTATAATCATGAGTTCTGTCAAAAATAGCACAAATGTCAAATACATCAGATGAATCACTTATAGGATTAAATTCAGAATTAACAATAAAGTATTCAAGGGAATCTGAGTCATGAGTTGTAAGAACATCCCTTTCTATAAGTGAGTCAATCATGTATGTCTGATGACACTCGACATCCTCTTCTGGCTGTTTTGCAATATGAAAAATATTTACCTCAAGAGTCATATTGCCAAAAGAGAGTTTCATCAATCCATTTCTGCAATTGATAAGAGCATTAGAAGTAGCAAGAAAAGGTCTACCTAAAATTAATGGAATTTTAGAGGTGGTTTCTACAGCAGAACTAGTGTCTAGAATTAAGAAATCAACAGGATAGTAAAATTTGTCAACTTGAATTAAAACATCCTCTACCACACCTCGTGGTGCTCTGACTGAACGATCAGCCAATTGCAATACCACAGAAGTTGGTTTGATTTCTCCCAATCCTAATTGCAAATAAATAGAATATGGCATCAAATTTACACTAGCCCCTAAATCTAGCAATGCCTGTCCAAGCTCATGATTGCCAATGTTGCATGTGATGGTTGGACATCCAGGATCCTTGTACTTAGGGGGAATCCGCTGTTCAATTAGAGCACTAACTTGCTCTGTCAAGAATGCAGTCTTCTTCACATAATGCTTCCTCTTAACTGTACACAAATCTTTGAGAATTTTTGCGTAAGTAGGAACTTGTTTAATTACATGCAAAAGAGGAAGATTAATTTTTACCTGTCTAAGATTTTCCAAAATATCATTGTTATGATCTAGAGTTTGTTTACTTGACTTTAATGCTTGAGGAAAAGGTACCTTACCAGGATTTTTTGTTACCGCAGGTTCCTCAAGTTTTGTTACCTCAAGTTCTTTGGGAAGCTCAGGACTGCTGCTATCTTGATCTTTCTCTACATCCTTTTTTTTTATTATTATTGGATCACGTAGAGACTTACCACTTCGTGTCACAATGGCGTTTACGTCCTTCAGATCTCCTTGTGCCATATGTTGACCATGAGGTACAGATTGAGTTTGGGAAGGAAACTTACCTTTCTCATTCATAGTCAATGAACTCATTATTTTAGACACCTGGCTCTTGATTTCCTTATTTTCTTCAACAACCTGCATAATCAAAGATTCAAATTTTTGATTAGTCTTACCCTGTATTTCAATAAAAGTATGCAAAGTATCTTCTAAAGAATTTCTAGAAGATTGAGGTGCATGGTATGGTGCAGGATATGATCTAGAGAGTTGTGCAGGCTGCTGGTTTTCAGACTTCCAGCTGAAGTTGGGATGATTACGCCATCCTGGGTTGTAGGTTTCAGAGTAAGGTGTGAAGGGCTTTTTGTACATACCCAGAGCATTACTTTGTTCCTCATACATACCATTCATGTTAGTATGTGTAAGACACTCTTGGGAATGATGATCTATCCCACCACAGACAACACATGGCCCAAAAGATTCTGCATGATTAGCCGTGTGTGTTGGTTTTGAGTTTTTAGTTTTCAATAACTCTAATTCTCTGGTGAGCATTTCAACCTTAGCCTTAAGGTTATCCTCCTCCCTTAGATGGTAAATACCACCACTCAAGTTTCCTGTAGGTCGTGACCTGTTTGTGCTATCAGTAGCACTAGGTCCAGTCCAAGTATGAGCTTTTTCAGCAAGCTCATTGAGGTACTCTATGGCCTCATCGGGATTTTTTTGTAAAAATTCTCCATTGCACATCATTTCCACGAATTGACGTTCCCTGGGCGTAAGGCCTTCATAGAAATAACTCACTAAGCGCCAATTCTCATATCCATGGTGGGGACACATACTCAGTAATTCTTTAAATCTTTCCCAAGACTGGTACAAAGTCTCACTATCCTTTTGTGCAAAGGTAGAGATTTGTCTTTTTAAAGCATTAGTCTTATGTTGGGGAAAGTATTTATTGAAAAACACTTGAGTCATCTCACTCCATGTTCCAATAGACCGTGGTCTTAGTGAGTACAACCAACTCTTAGCTTTATCTTTCAAAGAAAAAGGAAAGAACTTTAGCCTTACCGTTTCGTCAGTGGTATTTTGACCGTGAAATGTTGCAACTACTTCCTCAAATTCCCTAATATGAACATAGGGGTTTTCATTTTCTAGACCATGGAAAGTCGGAAGTAATTGTATCATTCCCGTTTTAAAATCTACATGACGAACATTAGGTGAGAACATAATACAGGATGGTGTGGCTGTTCGTGCGGGATGAAGATAATCTTGGAGGGTTCTAACAGGTTGGTCCACGTGTTCACTCATCGCGTCAGAATTGGAAGAATTATCAAACAAGCGATTAGAAAAATTAGATTCTGAATCTGATTCTAGCACGGGTCTACTAGCAAACCGTCCAAAAGCGTCTCTGTACCTGCGCATGCAAAGTAAAGAAAAGCGTAATACTGAAAAAAAATAAAAATAAAAATAATTACGAAAATAAAAATAAAATAAAATAAAGATGCAGAAAGCTAAAAAGAAAATGAACGAAGCTACCGCTCTCTTTTTTTTTTTTTTAACAAACTACTAAAAAAAACTACAAATTCTTTTACCGTCTCCCCGGCAACGGCGCCAAAATTTGATTACGCCCAAAGAATAACGCGGTCGTTTGCAGTATAGCTTTGGGGTGTCGATTCCACAGAGAGATGGATTGAGAAATTGAAGAACAGTAACGAAATTAATAAAAAGATTTAGATGAGTGCGAAAAGTAAAGCATCGGGAATCCTTTGTATATAATTGGTATTTTAATTATTTTCGATTCATTAATAACTCAATTGAAAATTCTATGTCCAAATTTTCAATCGGAAAATAAAACATTAATAACCAGATTTAAATCAAATGTAATCTTTCGAAAAATCATTCGTCACAATATAAGAACAGGAATTGTTATCGATATTAAAGAAATTCAACGTCGACAATATACTCATAGAGCAATATTGCAGCAGAGAATTAAATTAAAATAGATAACCAATTAAACCAAATATAATCAAAGGATTATTGCATTTAATAGAAAAAGCATGACTGAATCTATAAATGAAATAAATTCTAAGATTATTTGGTGACGAAAACATTTATAATAAATTTCGAATGACTAAACAAAAGAGTTTAATATTTGAAGAACACATATATGAATCAAAAACAATTACAAATACCATCATATATACAAATTCATCCCTAGCTCTACTAGAAAATTAGTTACACATATTGAAAATATGCAACAAAAATTCTTCAAGGGATAATATGGAAGAGCCAACCATTATTTTCTTCTCTCTTCTTTGGTTTTTCTTTTCTTTTCTCAAGCTCTCAAACAATGTATCTTCCAAGGCATCCAAGCACACTAAGCATGGTCTTAGAACACACACCCCTCCCTTCTATTTATAAGCATCCTTCATGCAAGTTGTCATGACAAAATCATCACAATTTCAACTTGTTTTGCCATGTGCCATTCTTGAATCCAAGTGATTTGTGAGTTGTCATTTTGATCATTTGTTTTCCCACCATGCATGAGCTGGATTTTGCTTGTAGGTTGAGTGTTTCAATTTTGCTTCTCTATCTATTAGTTGTCTTGTATGACTTAATATCTTGTGGTCAAATAATTTGTCTTGAAGAAACTTGAGTGCACTTCATCTTGTATTTGGATTTGATGCAAGTGGCTGAAAAATATCCAGGAACGTCAAGTGCAGGTGCGTCCACTTGATGGTCCATTTTGTCTTAGATTGAGTGGATATCTCTTCAAACACAAAACATAAAAGTTATAGATATTTCTCTTGCGGTTCTAGATCATCTTGAATCAGCTCAATCGGAGATTGGATGAGAGAGTTATGCCCATTTTACGAAAAGATGTCAAAACTGTCTGAAATTCCGCAATTATCTTCATTTGCTCCTAATGTCTCCATTTGTGTCCTAAATCAAAATATAAGAATAATGAGTATAGTTAGGCATCAAATAAGAATAAAGTATTAAACATTAAGAGAGGAAAATATGGCATTTTATATTCTCATCAATATATTAAATCATGCTTATATCTATTTCAAGATAAATGACCATTAATTTTATTAACATGAGTTATATCCATTGTTTTCTCATTTCTTTTAGTATTTAAATAGAGTATTTAGAGTGCATTTTTGTGCACTCATCAGGTGCAGCGAGAGAAGGCACCAAATATGGTTGCCTTATATAAAGAAACACACTGGTCCAAGGCTAAGGGTAAATTCATCAATGAAGAAGCAGAACACAATTATGTAAGATTGGACCTATTTTAATTTATGTTGCAATTTTTGGGTACATACAATTTAATCTCCAAATCTGATTTATTAACTTTTAAAATTTTTCAAAACCAAATGATGGAGAGATTAGGGGAAAAAGATCTGGAAGATGAGGATGTTGATGAAGCTGCTAACAGTGTCTTCAAAGAAGTGATGGGTTCCAAATCTGGTTATGTAGTAGAGATGGGGCACATGGTAATACCGGATCCCTCTCCTTCAATAAAGAAGAACAAGGCATTTATTCGTCTAGCAGAAGAGAATGAGCAGAACAAAAGCGAAGCAGAAATGTACAAGGCGAAAGTAGACCAGCTGGTGGGTGATATTTTAGGATTAAAGAAGTCATTTTCTGAATATGAGAGAACAAATGATATAAGAATGAGTGAGTTGGAGGCATCCTATGGGTCTCAAAGAGTGACCCAACGAGATGCCTAACTTTACTGCCAGGATTTTTTGTGGCTGGGTTTTTTGTGGGGCTTGTTTTTGGGAATTGTTTTTTGAATATGCAACAATCCAAGCCCATATATAATATTTGTCAATCAAGGGTATTTTGCTAATTGTCAAAATAGTGTTAGGGGGATGTATTAGTGACCAATGCAGGGAAATTAATATGGATTGAAGGGAATGTTTTTTGTGGGTCAATTGATGAGGCTAAGCCAATTCTGAAAGATGATTTATAATCCAAAATACTCATTTGGACAGAGAGGGCTGTGCTTATTACTGAGTAAGTTTATTATTGTTAAGATTATTGGTTTAATGCATTGTTGGTATTATGAAGGATTAAAACTGACCAATTATTATTTCCATCACCAAGGTTTGACATATACAGCTTGGAAAATCTTAGTACAACCTGAATAGCCAATTATTCTAGGAGAGGAGTTGGTGGAGAGTAGGAGCAGAGATGCAATTTGGAAAAGCAAGGCACCGACCATGAGTTCTATCAATTGGTCTTGGGTAAGAATCATACTTGTTACATGTCTATCATTTTCATCCTATGTCTGCAAATATCCAATAAAATTGATGGTTCCATTTTTTTTAATCTATTTCTTATGTTGTTTCCAAACCCTTGGTCTTAGTTTTTAAAAGGATCAAAGTCATAGGCAGCAATTATAAGATAGGGACACACTTTGAGAATATGAGAAATTATTGTTAGCTGTTACATAACAATAATTTATAGCTGAATAGTTGTTTGGCAGCATTTAGATCAAGGAATACATACTAGTTGCATGTTATCATTATTTGATAAGAAAGTGAATATACTCATGTTAAAATTTCCTTGATCAAGAAAAGTAGTAATTAATTACCAATGCTTTGGGTATGGAATCAAGGTATTTCACTCCTAACATGGTGTCATGAACTATGAGTGCAAAACTAATGGTGGGAAAATTGGTGTTTCAAACTGTCGAATGGATTTTCAATGATCTATTTAGTGTGCTTTTCCTAGAATAAGGAGTGGCTGCTCCTGGTTGGGGAAATATACATAGGGTGGAACATAAAAGAAAAAAAGAGAAAGAAAGATAAGGAAAAAAAGTTGACATACTTACACTACAAGAGATGGCATTTCTAATAATGGATTATTCTGTTCAAATTAATATTGCTGCATAAACTTGAATTTGATTGGCTTATTTATTAGTGGTTCACCATTAATTATGATAGAAATGTTGAATTCCAGATCATGCAAATTTTGCTCTACTTTGCTCACATCTTCTGTGCTGTTACTATTGGGTACATTATAGGCAATCATTCATAGTTTTTTGAAGTGATAATTTACAAATACTAAGATAACTTTCTAGAAACTTTAACCAGTGGGTGGGCATGGTTTCACCATTATTTTCTGAGTTGGATAGTGGGGAAACAAAGGGGCAATGGGCTGGAAATATCTTGCAACAACATGATTCAATTTATAGTTAACATTATTGTAAATAATTCAAAGTAATGGTAACTTAAATGGGTTTGTTATGTTGAAGCAACAATGATGTTACTTGTATTTGGGAATAGAGGTTACACCTCAATATTTGACATTAATGGTAGTTATACAATATAACTAGCTAATTAAACTAGAAATGGTATTTAGTTTTGTATAATGAGTTTGGTACTTTACAGATCATGAAGTATTGAAAACTATGTTATAGTCCACATAAATCAGTATATTCCATAACTGAGCAAGATGTTTTGTAATTTAACATATATTTCAGATTTTATTAGTGTAATTAAATACATAAACAAGTACTTATAAAAAAAATTAAATACATAAACAAGTGTGTTATCATAGAAGTTGTCCAATACTTTATATGTCAGTCATTATATATAGTTCTTGAGCTTGACACATTTTATTTTTGACACTTTCAGGACATAATTGATAACATGCTATGTGGATGAAGAAGGGGCTACAAACTACTTGTTTGCTAATAGCTAATCTGAAATCTAGACATTTGTACTAAGATTTATCCTTCTTGTTGTTGGCATGTAGACATTAATTTCCTCATGTATTCTGTATTAATTTCCTTAGGTATTTCAGATTGGAATTAGATTGGTCTTGTATGGTTGCATGGACTCATAGACTTGGTCTGAAATTGCTTATGATGGCAAATTTGTATTCCTGATGGTAGATATAAGAACCACGTTTAAATTGAATATAACTTTTTTATTTACTTGATTGGATTAGTGTGATGAAATGTTGGGATATAATTTGTTATTAACAGGTGATTAAATCAATTTTTAGGATGCTTGAAATGTGTTGGGAAAGCTATTTTCCCACAAGGTTATAATTTGAAAAAAAAAATGTGAATTGTGGAGAAAAATATACTATCAGGAACAGCATGAAGTAATGGAGAAAAAGTTTCATAATATCACTAAAATAAAATATTTTGACTAGAACGTTTCATCCTAAAAAATTAAAAAATTTGTGGCAAAAAATATACTTTATATGGTATGAAGCCATGATAATAACTACCTGGATAATAAGTTAATTTTGACACTAATAGGTTATTTGCATTAGAGTCTTTCATGGCAAATAATATTTTACCAAACGAAGGGGCTGGAAAATCTTTTTCCACCAAATGAATTACTCCAAAATTATACTATTCAACCAATTACTAATTGTGAATTGGGTAATATCCACCATGGCTGTGAGGAAAAATATATTTTTTTCCACCAACATTTTTGTGAGAAATATGTATAATTGATTAGATGTTTACACGGGCTCAACACCTTAATATAGAAAGTTTTCCACAACCTACATTCATGATAAATATGAATTTGCAATGATAGTTGATGGTGGAAAAAAATCTTTTATGACAATATTTTATGGGTCATTTAATAATTGCCACTAACAACGGTTATAGCAAGATCGTTTTTGTTGTCAACATTCTAAATGGTAAAAAACTTTTTCCATAAATGACTTTATGGAAAAAAAAATATTTTCGGCCATAACATCTCATGAGTAAATAAATAAAAACACCACAAAGGCTTGGTTGACAAAATCAATTCCCACGAATAAAATTAATTTTTACCGCAAATGAATTTCATGGGAAAAAATCATTATTTCCCACAAAAAAAAAAATTGGTGGCTATAATATTATTCGCCACTCATTATATGCCACGAAACTCCCACGATAACATTTGGTGGGAAAAATATTTTTACCACCTAATTTCAACTTTTTGTGACCACTATCCTTCGTGGCAAAAGCCACTATTTCTTGTAGTGTGTGTTTTTGCGTCTAAATATATTTGACGCTATAATTAATTTATCGTGTCAGAAAAGAGTTAGCCCCTAGTAAGAAAAATACAATTAATCAAAAATAAAATGTTGCAAAATGTTGATACTTAGTTAGGATAAAGATTATTTTCATTTTCATTTTATGGTCGTAAACTATGTCACAATAAGTTATATTTTGTGAAAGTTGATCCGTCACAAATAGAATTTCACTGTGACGCAATAGATGTATCTTTTGGTAAGGATATTACCTACAATAATATTTTTGCCGCGAATAGTGTGTTTGTGAGCAATAACACTACTGTTGTGACAGGCTAATGTTTTTTGTGACAATATTAACTTCATTTGCGACTGCACATTATTGTCGAAAAATTGAAAATATTTATTCGGTTCTCTATTGAGACTTTATTGTTGCATTTTTTTTTATTTGCTACTGTGCTGTATTGTCGAAACAATTAGGCAATTTACGTTTTCGCCTATGAAATTTTATTGTGACAAAATCAATGCCATTTGCGGTCGTGCTGTATTGTCAGAACATTTTTGTGGATCTCTTTGTTGTGGCAAAGTTAATTTGTATTTGTGACCATGCTGTATTGTGGAAATAATATTTATAAAGCCGCTATTGGTCCTATGAAACTTTACTATAACAAGATTACTTACATTTGCAACTTGCTTGTATTATCAAAATTGGTTTCTTCATGTTTTTTTTTAGGAAAAGACTGCAGTTCATTTCATTAATCGAAATTTACAACTGAGACCAATAAGTACGGGTAAAGCTATATTACAATTCTAACTAAATACTAATATGTAGTATCCCCACACATAGGCAGGTTTGTCTAAACTTCTAATCACTGACAAACCAACACCGAGGTGTAGTTTGTCAGAGAGAGCACAAAGGTAAATCAAACCTCCACCATCTAAGGAGGAAGATGAGATCACCACTTTCATTCTTCAAAAGAGAATGAGAGACAACCCCCATCCTCCAAAGGAGGAGTGGGAAGCCAAAGATAGAATTAGCCTATTTCTATTATTATTCCAAACAGACCAACAAAACAGGAAATGAAAAATAAAAAACAACATCACACAACCGGCCAAATCAACAGAATCAGGCTCGGGACAAGACAAACGGAACCGCACAGTGGAGACGGCGCGTGACAAGCACGCGCCACCTAGAGAGGTCACAAACTGTCGATCTCGTCACCACCGAAGGCCCCAAGCCTAGAGCCACAATGTGTGGCTGCAATAGGCCTCTCCATTTGTGGTGGATAGAAGGCTATGCGAGATTGGGAACTGCGTGTGCAGGATACTCCCCATCTTTTATGGATGGAGCTTCAGTCGGAAGGAAGATCAACGGCCTTAAAGCCCCCGGTGGGGCGCATGTTAGTGGCAGGCCACCGGAAATTCACAGACCACACATCGTAGCTGGCAGCCAAAAACAAGGAAAAAAAAGGAAAAAATTGCTAGTAAAGCAAGTGTAAAAGCGGCAGGGAAGAAGGTTGAGGAAAGGAGGGATGAGGGGTGAAGCCACAGCTCATACCCCCCAGGGGTTCTCATTAGGGTTTCTCTCTTAAGTTTTTTCAGGAGCTTCTCTCTCTAAGTTTGACCCACCATTTTTTTTGATTTTCATCATATTAGGTGAGTCAATTGTGTATGCAAAAATGTGCAAATTGGTCACTTTTTTAGACAAAATAAATTGTTGACCATCATGTCCAAAATTCTGATCTTAACAATACTCTGAAGGTTCCTACATATAAATTGGCCTATCTTATTAGTGGTTTTTCCTTCAGCCATTTTTTTTCTTTTCCTTTATTGTGTTTCATCTGTTTTATATGTTGTGTTTTAGTTATTTTTCCACATCCTAAATTCTAAGCATATATCTATATATATTGGATCAATGCATACACTAAAAGGAATACCCATAATACTGTAGTTTATATAAGGTTTGGTATGCACATCAGTTAAAGCTAAGTGTACCATACATATTACATTGTCAGATCTACTGTTCATTAACTAATGACAATAACCATGGTGGCAGGTCTAAACCTATACATATGGGAAGATAACCATTATACTATTGGGAGTTGACACAACGTATAGACTACTAATAGCACAAAGATTATAAGTTCTAACAATGCTAAATCAGGAAATATTGTTCAAAAGTCATATATATTTATAGTGACACATATAAATGTATATATCATCAATGTATGCTCTTAAGAAACTCTCCATGCATCCCAACAGCTACCAACACCTTGAAGATAATTACCGACCAGGATCTTGACCTACCATCATCTTTTATATGATCTAGCACACAATCCAACAGCAGTAGAACTCGTGTTGTTCTTCAGTCAGACATTTTGACGGCTGCTTCCAAGTCACCCAACATCCCTCTCAAATTCCTATCAATAAATTCCCCCTAAAGTTTAGATTAGGTATAAGATTTTGAGTTTTCCTCAAATCTTATTATTAAGGCCTAACGTGATATAGTGAAAGAGAAAATTCTGTACTGACCAATCCTAAATAACAAAATCATCCCTAGAAGCACATACACATCATTGAACAGTTAACAACAAACTCATTCGGATCCAGTAGTTCACTAGGGGAAAAATAAATAGACTATATGCGTCATCTTCAACTTTCTTGAAAGTTTTCATTTTCATAATAATGAAGACTAATTATATGTGAGTATTGACTACAGTAGTGTTCTGAAAAAAAAAATCCTCTAACCATACTATAATTAAATATGCATGGGCCAACATTAAGAAAAAACCTAAAAATTTCTGCAAGAAAACATTCACATGATATGTTTCTCAAAGTTTACCTATACAGCTTTAAACAAAACACCCTTGGGCTTACATTTGGTTTGTGTTTAAAAAGTCTTATTCATCCACCTTCTCAAATTTGTCATTTTGAAGTTTTCCTCAACTCTGTAATAAAGCCCTACATGAAATGGTAAAAGAGATAATGGATGGCCAGTCCTACATAACAAATTTCACAACTGACAGCACATACACATCAATGAACTAATCAGTTCAAAAGCACACGTGTCAACATGTAGTAGTTCAATAAGGGAAAATAAAGTTTGAGATTTTTGTTTTGCATCATCTTCAACTTTCCTAAAAGTTTCCATTTCCATAATAAAAAAAGACTATTATATGTGGATACTACATCACTAGCCACTTCCAAAATAAATTTTTAAATTTGACTTCAAATTATCATGAAAAACAGTTGAGTGTCCATGCAAAACAGGCCATCTAAACATACTATAATTAATAATGCATGAGCCAACATTAAGAAAAAACAAGAAAAAAAGGTAATGCTTACAACATTAACAAAGTGTTTCTCAAAGTTTACCTGTCTAGGTTGTAACCAAACACCATTGGCTCTACATTTGGTCCGTGTTTAAAAAGCCTACTCCATCAACCTAACAACTTATAACCCAAAACTAACTCCTCTCGATGCTTTGTAGTCTTCAAAAGTCCACACTCAGTCCTTCCCCAAAACACAATAGTTCCTTCAACAACTTCTTCTTCCTATTGTTGTCTCCCATCCAACTCCAAAATATATATTTGCCACCATGGCATCTCCGAATGTGTCCTATATACAACAAAAAACTACCATGCTGAAGTTATGGAAGCAACTAATTAAAAGTCTCTAGATCAGGCTCCCCTTGTGCAAATTGGTTCTATGATGTATTCAATTAAAAGTTCCTGAATCTCTAAAACCTATCCTTTTTCTTCGCTATCATCTTCAGTTGTTTCTTTAAGTCATCAACTTCTGCTTTGTATGGACAACCATTTCCAGCTGCCCCCAATCGTTAACAACACTTGCACAAGAATGAGACCTGCTATTAGACTCAAGCACCTCTAACTCACCCAACTCTGTAGCATATTCCGTTGGCCTATGACCAACAATCTCCTTAAAAATTTTCACTGCTGCCTCTTTAGTTCAAGCCGCAGGATCCAATCTCTCGAACCTTTCCTCCATTTGAGTCTTCAACAATAACCATAGTCAATGAAGTCGGTGAGTAATGAGTAAGTTAAGCAGTGACTATATCTTAGCATGCCTATATAAGTAATATATTGAGCATGGAATTTGAAATTGGCCAAAAGTGGACTAGGTTATCGACTCACATGCATTTCTTTTGTCACCTCTATTACCCATCTGTTCTTCTTTTTGAACCATCTTGTTAGCTTAAAAAAGTCAACCATGTTAATAGATACTCTCCATTATAGTATGAGGATAAATTTGTAGAAAAACAACAAAATTTCATTTGTTTTTGTGCACTTCAAGTATACTTCTTAAGAAACCAAATCCAAATTAGCAGTAAATTATCTCAATACGATTACAATTTAACGTGACATATATAACTAAATGCATGTTTGAGATTACGATTGAAAATATTGCTTATAACTTAAAACTTAATATAATAAATTCTGTTATTAAAAAATTATTTATTGTTTGAAATCCATATGTCTACAACATTTTTTAAAGTTAGTTACGATAGTTTTTTAAAATATATAGTTATCTATAGGAGTTTTTTGATAAAAACTCTAATTTGATGCTTTTTGAAAAAGTTGATTCTTAACTTTTCTATCCGCTTAAAGTACGTTTTATAAAATTACCAAACACGTCATGTTTTCTTTAAAATTGCTTTTAATGACTTAAAAGTATTTTTTAAGTATCGAAATGCAATCTCAAATAGGCTCTAAACTATAGTCAACATTTGTTACCTTTTTTTCTAATAGCCTTGCAAAAGACTTCCTACCAACTATATGATTAGTTCTTACCAGCTCCCTGTTGGCCTTATTCGGTAACGACAATGCCTGGTGGAAATGGTACATAAACCACAACAGATACCACTTAGTTATGCAAACAAAATTCCAAATTCTTACTCTAAGTACCTACTTCCTCCCCCATCAATTCTATTAGGTGTATATGTATGCCACCCTAGACCTTGAATTTCTTGCTGCCCCACCTCATACATAACTTTCGCCAAACATCGTCATCCCCTTTGTCAGTGCCTTTACCAATGCTACTTTATAGGTTTCATAATTACTATAGATCCTATGGAGCTCATAATGGAATGAGTTGAATCGCTTCTGAAGTTGAAGGGTAACTACCCGATGATGATTTGACTTCACCTATTGTAATATAAAATCAGCCTATAGTCGAATAAAAGAATCAAGATATCAATAATATAACGATTTCATCTTTAATAAAATATCCTACAGAAGTTAGAAATAGCATGTGTCTTACACGAACACGTTTGCACAGGTCCTCATTTTCCTCTTCGAGCACATCATTCCAACGAAAGTAACTCATGTTAGCGTGGTGCTTGACAATGTATATGACTCATCAGGAAAATACCGGTGCATGCGCACATGACACCTTATATTCACCTTCCTTGATTTGCAGAGGAATTAGGCCAATCTTGTGCAAGTTGTCAAATTTTGTGCTCTACGTAGGTCCCCAAGCCCACTTCCGCGTGGATGAAGTTACAAAAAATTTTGAAAAATAATACAACAAATGTGCCAACACATTTTTTAACCAATTGAAGCAAACTCATAAGGAGAAGGTCCCACTCGTTACCTATTGCTTCACCAACGTTTTCTTGTGCCACATGATGAACTACATCGATAGGTTGGCCTAAGTCCTCAGAGGAAGAGGTGCTATAGTCGATCAATGATTATGGGATCGGTAGGGGTGATTGGAAAATAGACTCCATCCTTGGTATTGGTAATTGTGGACTTGGTTGTTGTTCTGCTTTTAGTTCGTTTTCTGGTTTAAGGTGCAATGGTGATTCCTCTGTATCTCTTAAATAATTGTTGCCATACGGCCTTCTAACACGATTGATGGATCTCCTTGAACTTCCTCTAAATTGAATTCTTACCATTACTGAAGGTGCTTTTGCAAATAGGAAATTGAGATTGAAGACAAAGATATCACACTAGTTGCATGTCAATGATATTGTTAGCACAAGATTCTATATAAAGATTTCATCGTTTGAAACGTTATGTCCCAAAGCAACAATTATTTACATTGTTCACTATGTTTTAGCTATAAGTGATAATTTAAGTCCCATCTAGCTACCCAAATATAGTGGAAACTTCACTCTTTGGCTTGGTTTTGTTGTGGTTGTGGTGGTGGTTAAATACAACTAGTCTTTTCACAATTTTGCAGTGGATGAGTAAATAGTACCACATGAGTCAGCCAAATCTTCTCTAAATATATCCATTTGGACTGTGTGAGGATATTACCTAGGATAAACATCTACTAATGGTCCTTTATACTTATTTTTATAGTTATATCATATGGACTACACTTAAAAAGTAAACTTCATCCCCCAGCATGAAGATCGAACCCCATGCATGCTTACCCAAGTTGTGCTATACTTACCCTAGTTGTCCCACTAAACACAGCCACGAAAGAGGAGCTCTATTCCCCAAGCTTGATTCTACCCATACCCTTTTCTTATCCCAAAACAGAGCATGCAATGGCAAATACATGGTTGGGTTAAAGTAATAATTCCTAAGATCATATCTTACAATCAATATAGTGTGCATTATGTAGCAAAGTAAGGCAAAATAACTGCACAACCTTAAAGCTCTTATCTTTGAAAAAAATTGCATAACTATCTCTAAGATCAACGAAATATACCTTTTTCTCTTACATCTACCAAATAAACATATGAAAAATCTCAAAATTTAAAGCCTTCACAAAGACACAAGATAACCTAGTGTAACTTGCGCGTGATTTGTGAAAAAAACATCGTTTTCGAGTTCGGCTTTGTAAAAACTTTAATCTTACACTCTTTGGTGGATGATTTTGAGTCTTCGCAACTTAGCCCATTCTCTAACTTCTCTAACTGAGGCACTTTTCGTAGCTTCAAGATTATTCTTGTCTTGGTGACCTAGAGCAAGCTCAGCCTCTCCTAACCAGTTTTGTTTAGAGACTAAAAGGACTCAACAACAGATCATATGAGGCTTTTACACTGAACGCCTCTGGTAGCCTTAAACTCTATGGTTGATGTGATTGACATGAGATGGATCCCTCATCCCCACCCTCCAATTTAGCCTTATGGCGCCAAATGAAATCCAAGTGCTCCCGCCTATAATTAGTTGGAATGATACTTACATTTTTCTGTCATGAAAATTTTAAAAAATTGTGGTTGCAAACATTTTCCCGTTATAGCTTCTGCCCAGTTAAATGATTTCTCATTTCATTGAATTAAAAAATACAAATACAATGATGTAAAAACAATATTCTACCCATCTATATTTGTTAAAAGTAACTCAATGGACGTGACGTAATTATGATTTATTGCAATTAACATATACTTTTGAAAAATTTGCAATCTAGTCATATGAACTTCTAATTACAATTTATTTGAATGGTTAAAGTAGGTATTTGTAATAATTGAGAACTTACGTGGTGGTGCACATGGTCTCGTTGTGCATTGGACTTAGTTAATAAACTATTCAATTACTTTACCTTTTTTTGTATAAGGAAATAAATAACATTAATTAATAATCGATTTTTCTTATAGTACAAAATTTTAATTTTATTTTAGAAGAAGTATGGAAATTTTAGATAAAAAAAAATATTCATACAACTATAAATTGGGTAACTGTCTCGTAACCATTTTAAAAAAAGTGAATGAAATATAGGAATCACATGAAAATTATTAATTTTTTAATAGCAGACTCAACTATTTTTCAAAATAGTTACAGGATATTTATGCACTTAAAGGTTGTATTTAAAATTACTCTTTCATTAATAGACCCTCACGTTTGGCTAAAGAATATACAATATTCTTTCATGGTATCTCACATTTTGTTTTTCAGAAGATAATAACATGAGTACAATATATCCTGAAAATATTGATAGATTGAAAAGGTCGATCAAGAAGGATTTAACCAAGTGATCTAATTCTCGAGCGAGGTCTTCATGGGGCTTTGCATGCATACATTATTAACCAATGTACGCTCGACTCAAGCTCGATATTGAGCTCGAATGAACTACAGGATGAAATTGATTCCCTGCAATCCGAGAACAGTGCTTGACTCGAGCTCGATATCGAGCTTGAGCGAACTGCAGGGTGCAATTCATAGCACCATGCATTCCGAGAGTTGGGCTTATTTCAAGCTCAATATCGAGCTCGAGCAAACTGCAAGGTGAGATTGATACCCTGTAGTCTGAGAACAGCGCTCGACTCGAGCTCGATATCGAGCTCAAGCGAACTGCAGGATGAAATTGATACCTTGCAGTCCGAGAATGGCGCTCGAGCACGAGATCAAGCTCGAGCAAACTCATGAGATGCCATTGATCACAAACTCGAGAGTAATGCTCGTATCGAGCTCGATATCGAGCTTGAGCGAGCTTCCTGGTCTTCAAATAATAATAAATCATTATGTAAGTAGAACAACTCTTTGTCATTTTGTCGCTCGAGCTTAGGGTTGAAATGCCCCATCAACAAGCACGTTCATCTGCTCAATTCTTGAAAAAAGCTCGAGCTATATCTCATTTTATTTGCCTTGCTAAACATCACAAGAAGACCTACATTCTTTTTGTTGGCATCGAATCACATTGCTTAGTCTTCTTGATTTTGTGTTTCGACATCTCCAACAAGTAAAGCATATTCTTGTTGTGTAGGCTCACTAACAGTTTTTCAAGTTGAATAAATTTGTACCTCTTTAGTCTATACGAGCATTCATGATTTGGGTAGTTATAATCAACTCTAGATTGGGAACAATTCACGATTTTCTCCAGTTTCGCTTGGTTGTGTTTCATAGTTGGGTTTGGGTACAATAGGATGAATTAGAAATCACTTCAAGTGTAAAATTAGACAATTGGAAGTTTGTTCTGTATTTAGGATGGTGTTGGAACACCCTTAGACTTAGGGTCTCAAGGTTGGCATAGGATGCACACCACATGCTCGATGAGATGCGTAAATGGACTATTCATCTATGGTTGTAGGGATATTCCCCCATTCAAACCGCACACATCAATGGTAAAATTTGTGGGATAGCATAGGGATCTCAAGAGAGTCCCCGTGTGTAATATAAATATGGTATCCTCATTGTAAATCTAAGATGGTTACCACCATGGGAATTGATGTCTAAGTTGGGTACTAGAAATGGGGTGCATGGCACCCTAGTTTCAAATCTTTGTCTCTTTTGCCATTTAGATAGGCATTGACTATAGATAATGCCAATAAATGATGCTGTGCAAATTAACACTTTCATCCTAATTACTACATCGTACATTTATTTTTCAAGTAGAGTTCTGCCAATAAACTATGTCATGCAAGTTAACAATTTAACTATAATTACTATGACGTATTGGACTATATTTCAAGTTATGTTTTGCAATCTCTCACTAAGTCATCTTTGTGACTCTACAGGGTGCTATCATGTATTGGTGCTTGTGCTCAAAGAAAAATCCGGCTAAGTCCTCGGGAGCATACTTCCATAATTGTGGAGCCCGGGACCTGTATGCCCAGAACTTCTCACACCACACTCCCATTGTTGAGTGCAAGGTCACTAGAATAGCTTTCAAAAACCATTGTGCTTCATATTTTTTAATCTCGCTAGTGGTTATCACTGACAACTGGTTATCCCACACCATCTATTGAGTTAGTCCGGGAGTTTTACTTAAATATTCATTCCATTTTCGATGATGGCTCATTCGAAGTCGGTTTCTGAAACATAAACTTCCGGGTGACTCTAGACATGTTAGCTGAATTGATACATGCCCATTGTGTGTCGAACCCAGAATATCCCTATGCACGGACCTCAACTCCAAGCGCACCAGACATTTTTGAACTCTTGTGTGGCTGCTCATGGAATTGGGATGGTCACTCCCCACTAATGACTTACAAATTCCTACCTCATTATCTTCTTCTTAGTTGGATTGTCCTCACTAACCTATATCCGACATCTTATCAAAGTGATGTCCACCTTGACAAAGCTACTCTTTTATATGCACTAATCAAAGATGTTTCAATTGATTTGGGAAGTCATCTCTGCCAAGTCATTCTTGAGGCATTTCGATCCACTAGCCATCGGGCAGTCTATTAGCATGTCTTATCACCCAAATGGCTACATATCAGTCAGTGGCCATTCTTCTCCATGAGCCTAAGGTATCTCATAAGGCACCCATCAACATGAAGACAATGAGGCTTAGTCGTACTCACATCAAAGTTAAGCACTCTTTTCTTGAGTATCTTGAACCACCATTTTTAACTCAAACTACTAGCTCCAGGCCACCTGCTACTCAACCTTTAAGGTTGGCACCATCCACCCCGGTCCCAGTTCCAAGCGAGTCAAACCTAGGCATGGTTTTAGACTGTATGTGGCGTCTTGAGGTGCGAATGAACCTTTTGCAACAGGGTATGGACAATTTGAAGCAGTTTGTTATCCAGCGTGTTAAGGACATAGAAGATGCACTTGCACCCTTATATGAATAGGTGCAACAGAACACTGGTGATGACGATATTGATGGTGAGGATGGTGAGGATGGAGATGCTTGAGCACCATCGATATAATTTCGAGTGGCCATTTTTGTAATTTTTTTGGGAGGGGGGGATCCTGGTGGAAATATGTCAGTTTGAGGAGGTTATAACTTAAATATCATATAGACACAAATTTTATCTTAGCATGACAAACAACATGGGCAGAGGCATGCAGTCCAATGAGAAAGAAGGGTATTTTGAAAAGTTGCAATCTACCATGGGTTTGGATCTTTGTTGAGACAATTCTAATTTTGTGGGGGTAATTTTGAAGAAATGCATTCATGCTGTATTTGGATTTTGTTGAGTCAAGAATTGGCTTTTTTGTCTAACTGACACAACTTTCGGTGGTTAATGTATGCTAATGTTTTTCGCTATTTTTTTGTGGATTTGCACAATTAGTAGAGATTAAATATATGTGTACCATATTCAAAGATAAGCTTTATTGACCTTCCCAAAGACAAATAGTATGACCAAATCCAATGTATACGATGCCACATTAATGCAATCAAAATCTCAAAGTTGACAACCATGCAACAACAATCACTACAATTGATGCCCAATTTGAATATGATAAAATTGGGCATCATTGGTCTTCAAAACTATCAAGTGGATCCATGACTAGACTATTATATATGCAGAGTTAACTCCATAGTAAAACGAGCATTTCTCTTCCATACGAAAAGATGAAATCAAATAGGTAATGTAATAAATAGGGACACAACTGAACTTCACACATGGTGGGCACATTTACTCAAATCTTCATTACATGTCAGGCATATGGACTAATGTATACTATCTTCCTCAATGTCTTCGCCATTTAGCTTAGCTGAGTCTCGGCCACTATTTTCATCAATCTCTTTGTCTAGTTCATTTTCTTCAACCCTTAGTCTATCTCCATTAGACCCAAAACTTTCGCACTGTTATCAAAATCATCTGATGGGGATGAGTCTAACCTCTCGTTGATAAACATCTGGTCACCAAGATGGTCACTAGGGTCTATCATTCAATATACACGAAGGCACAATCACTGGATCTACATCTGGTATAATATCCTGAAATTTCTAAAATGAAGTTTTACTTATATTTCTTTAAATGATTATGTTTTGGGTATATTTTCTAGGAAAATAGAGTTAGAAACCTAAATGAGAGTATTAGACTTAGAATAAGTAAGATCATATATTAGAAAAAATATGGTGGAAGAATCTTTGATATTTGGAACAAGGTATCAACTAGAGAAATTCATTTTAAGTTTGGAAGGAGTTGAATTCTCAAAATTTTAGGTGTAAATGCAAGAGGAAGTGATTGAACCAAAGATCAAACACTTGGTGTACATTTTCAGATTAAACTGTCGAGTTTTAGTGTAATGATCATAAGTTACTCATATGAGGTCCAAATGAGGTTATTTTAATTCGTATATAATTCTTAGTGATAGATCTAAAACTTTCATGTTATGAGTTTTTGAATATTTAGACAGTATCAATGACTTATTTTGGGAGAAAGTGGATAACTCTAGACTGAGCTTGAACTAGAACTTAAGTTGGAGAATATGGATCCAAATGGGATTCTATCCTAACTAAAATCAGGAAGGGGTCTTCTAGAACTTGTTAAGTAGAGTCTTAAGGAGGTTGGAAAATACCAAATGAGTTAGGGGAAGGTTAAGGGGGTGTGGCTAACAAGATGAAGTCAGGAAAGGGAGATGCATGCATGGTTAGGTGAGATGACACCTCATCCCTTATCCCATAAGCTTCTACCCCAACCATTGATCAAATGGTTAGCAAAAATATCTTAAATACTGATCATTGGATGATCATTTCAGCTACAAAGCCTAAGATTTTTGGGGGGATTTAGTTAATCATGCAAATAGGCTTAGGAGTGACACCTCATCTCATGCAAACTAGAATGCAATTATCTTTACCAAGTTGCCCTTCTTCTTTTCTTCACATGAGTTGACCACCACTCTTATAAAAAGACATTTGGGAGTTTTCTAACTCTCTTTGGTAATGTAGCACATGAATCCCTTTGAAAGAAATCAAAGAAAACCCTTCTCTAGTCCTTAAACCTCCACATATACCCCAAGTGAGCTAATTGAGTGTGTTTGAGGAGAAAGCTTGCAAGGGTGGTTTGATCATCTCCAACAAGTTTTAGAGAACTTTTAAGTGCATATGTTAACTTAATTTTGGTATAGAATAAGTGGTTTGATAATAGAGTTATGCTTAATATTTATTTAAGCTTAAGCCTTACTTATATGATTGACTTGGAATTTAAGTATTGTTTGGATTGGTTTTTGGTAATGGAAATGTGTTAAATGAAGTTAGAATAACCTAAAATTATGTTATAATAAGAAGAAAATCAAGTTTACGTAAAAATATTGCAAGTTTTGAATTGAAAAACCCCATACTCTGTAACTTCGCTCAACCCTCGCTCGATTGAAGGATCGAGTGAAGAACAATTGTAGACCCTCGTTTGACTCTCGCTAGATGTCAGGCTCGAGCGAAGGGCAACCCAAGATTTCGCTCGACACTCGCTCGAGGTCTTACTCAAGCAAGTTCTAACTTAAGAACTTGCTTGAATCTTGCTCGATACCTTACTTAAGCGAGATACTCAGTTTGCTTAATGTTTACTTGATACTCTGCTTGAGCGAATTCCAACCCAAGATTTCGCTCGATTCCCGCTCGGGCGAAATATCTTGTTATGTTTAAATTCAAGGCGTTTATTGGGATAGAAGATGAGGTTCAATGAAGAAGAATTATGTGTAAAATAAATATATGATTTGTATGATATGTGTTGCATTGGATGTACATACAGCATGAAATTTAAGAATATATGCATGTTTCATTATGTGCGAAATTTTTAAGAAAATGGACATAACATGTATTTAAGAAATATTCATACAAATAAGAAATGAACAACTAAGAATAAAGAATTATGGGTAAATCCGTCAGGTCATGACGGAGACGACGATACGTAACGCCCATTAAAGATAAGAATGAACAAGATTTTAAAAAACATGGCCCAACTACGGGTAAGAAATGTGAATAAGACATGACCCAACTACGGGTAATAATAGTGGTATGGCCCAACCACGGGCAATAATAGTGGATAAAATATGGCCCAACCATGGGTAAGAATAGTGGATAAGACATGGCCCAACCACAGGTAAGAATAGTAAATAAGACATGGCCCGACCATGGGTAAGAATAGTAGATAAAACATGGTCCGATCACAGATAATAATAGTGGATATAAGGGAGGACTTATAAGGAAAAGAACTTTAAGATAAAAATGAAAAGTTCAAGCATGATTTGAGTTTGTTTAGGCAAGAAGGATATCAGTGTCAGTCTACATAAGGAATAAGTGTAAGTCATACATGAGTCACATGAAGCATGCTATAAATACATACTCTGACTTATATATGAATATTTCATGATGTCTATATTTTTATTGAGTTACGTGTGTACTTACTGAGATTTCCCTGAAAATTTCATTCTTGAATGTTTCCATTCTTTGGAAATTTTAACTTCTCTGTAGGGTTTGATGACTGTCATGGGCTAGATCCCAGTTGCTCGAGAGACCCGGAGAAATCCTGAGGGATTCTCGAAATACTCTCTCTCTCTCTAAAAGCTTTTGACTGGTTGATAGTAGTAAGGACTGGCATCGACACGGAGAAAAAGAATCTTGCAGTGAGGACAGAATTTAGGTGGTTCTAAATTGAATATTTGATAAATTTGTATATATATTGGCAGAGAAAACTAATTAGGTTATGCATGTAAGGAATAAAAATGTCATTTCAAGAATGGATGATGTGGATATTGTAGTATTGATTCACAATGTGATCATTAAAAAAATTTTAGTCAAAACTTTTCCACTGCAATTTACTTTAAATTTTGATAGATACATGGCTAAATAGTCAAGTGTTACTTAACCCGACACTATGGTTTACGTTAAATCTTAGGCGTAAATTTGGGGCATGATGAGTGCACAAATGCACTCTAAATACTCTATTTAAATGCTAAAATAAATGAGAAAATAATGGATATAACTCATATTATTAAAATTAATAGTCATTTATCTTGAGATAAATATAAGCATGATTTAATATATTGATGAGAATATAAAATGTCACATTTCTCTCTCTTAATATTTAATATTTTATTCTTATTTGATGCCTAAATATATTCATTATTCTTATATTTTGATTTAGAACATAAATAGAGGCATTAGGAACAAATAAAGATAATTGCGAAATTTTAGACAGTTCTGACGTCTTTTCGTAGTATGGGCATAACTCTCTCATCTAATCTCCGATTGAGCTAATTCAAGATGATATAGAACTGCAAGAGAAATATCTATAATTTTTATATTTTAAGAGATATCCTCTCGATCCAAGACAAAATCGACCATCAAGTAGACGCACTTGCACTTGACGTTTCTGAATATTCTTCAGCCACTTGCATCAAATCCAAATGTCATCATAATATTTTCCAGCAAGCATTCCTACACCAACTTGGAAATTCAATGATCAACTCATATGCAAGATGAAGTGCACTCAAGCTTTTTCAAGAGAAATTATTTGACCACAAGATATTAAGTCATACAAGACAACTAATGGATAGAAAAACAAAATTGAAACACTCAATTTACAAGCAAAATCCAGCTCATGCATAGTGGGAAAACAAATAATCAAAATGATAACTCACAAATCACTTAGATTCAATAATGGCACATGGTAAAACAAGTTGAAATTGTGATTATTTTTTCATGACAACTTGCATAAAAGATACTTATAAATAGAAGGGAGGGGTGTGTGTTCTAAGACCATGCTTAGTGTGCTTGGATGCTTTGGAAGAGCCATTATTTTGAAAACTTGAGAAAAGAAAAGAAAAACCAAAGAAGAGAGAAGAAAATAATGGTTGGCTCTTCCATATTATTCCTTGGAGAATTTTTATTGCATATTTTCAATATATGTAACTAAATTCTCAAGGAGGGTTAGGGATGAACTTGTGTGTGTGATGGTGTTTGAAATTTATTTTTGATTCATGTATTTGGTCTTTAAATATTAAAACTCTTTTTTTCTTCTATTATTCTCAATTTATTTATAATGTTTTTTTGTCTTCAAATAATTATAGAATTTATTTCGTTTATGGATTCAGTCATGCTTTTTCTATTGAGTGGATTAGTTCTATAATTATGTTTGGAGCAATTGATTGTCTATATTGATTTAATTCTCTGCTGCAATATCGCTTATTGGGTATATTGTCGTCGTTGGATTTTCTCAATGTCGATAACAATTTGTGAGAGTTAAGCGTAAAGAATAATTTTTCAAAGAGTTACATTTGATTTAAATTTTGATTATTAATGTTATATCTTCTGATTAAGAATTTGGACATAAAATTCTTAATTGAGTTATCAATGAATTAAGAATAAATTTGAATACCACAAATATACAAGGAATTCCCTACGCTCTACTTTTTGTCTCATTTTTTATACTTTTCAAATTACTCATTTAGTTTTAATTTACATCACACTTTAAAATTTACTTTTCGCACTCGTCTAAATCTTTTTATTAATTTCAATACTATTATTCAATTTCTCAATTCATCTCTCTGTGGAATCGACACCTCAAAACTATACTGCAAATGATCGCGTTATTCTTTGGGCGTAATCAAATTTTGGCACTGTTACCGGGGAGATGGTAGAATAATTTGTAGTTTTTTTAGCAGTTTGTAAAAAAAAAAAAAAAAGCGGTAACTTCGTTCATTTTCTTTTTAGCTTTCTACTTCTTTATTTTATTTTACTTTTTTTTTTTGTAATTATTTTTTTTAGTATTACGCTTTTCTTTACTTTGCATGTGCAGGTACATGACGCTTTTGGATGGTTTGCTAGTATACCCGTGCTGGAATCAGATTCAGAATCTAAATTTTCTAATCACTTATTTGATAATTCTTCCAATTCTGACGCGATGAGTGAACACGCGGACCAACCTATTAGAACCCTCCAAGATTATCTTCATCCCACACGAACAGTTACACCATCCTGTATTATGTTCTCACCTAACGCTCGTCATGTAGATTTCAAAACAGGAATGATACAATTACTTCCGACTTTCCATGGTTTAAAAAATGAAAACCCCTATGTTCATATTAGGAAATTTGAGGAAGTAGTTGTAACATTTCACAGTCAAAATACCATTGACGACACGATAAAGCTAAAATTCTTTCCTTTTTCTTTGAAAGATAAAGCTAAGAGTTGGTTGTACTCACTAAGACCACGGTCTATTGGAATATGGAGTGAGATAACTCAAGTGTTTTTCAATAAATACTTTTCCCAACATATGACCAATGCTTTAAAAAGACAAATCTCCACATTTGCACAAAAGGATAGTGAGATTTTGTACCAGTCTTGGGAAAGATTTAAAGCATTATTGAGTATGTGTCCTCACCATGGATATGAAAATTGGCGTTTAGTGAGTTATTTCTATGAAGGGCTTACGCCCAGGGAACGTCAATTCGTGGAAATGATGTGCAATAGAGAGTTTTTACAAAAAAAATCTTGATGAGGCCATAGAGTAACTCAATGAACTTGTTGAAAAAACTCATACTTGGACTATTCCAAGTGTTACTGATAGCACAAACAGGTCACGACCTACAGGAAATCCAAGTGGAGGTGGAATTTACCATCTCAGGGAGGAAGATAATCTAAAAGCCAAGGTTGAAATGCTTACAAGGGAAATAGAGCTGTTAAAGATTAGAAACTTAAAGCTAACACACATGGCTAATCATGCAGACTCTTTTGTGCCATATGCTATGTGTGGCGGGGTAGATCATCATGCCCAAGAATGTCCTACATATGCTAACATGAGAGGATGGCATAATCACCCCAACTTCAGTTGGAAGTCTGAAAACCAACAGCCTGCACAATCCTCTAGATCATATCATGCATCTTCATCTTCTAGAAATTCCTTAGAAGATACTTTGCATGCATTTATTGAAGTACAGAATAAGACTAACCAAAAATTTAAATATTTAATTATGCAGGTTGTTGAAGAACAAAAGGAGACAAAGAGCCAAGTGCCTAAAATAATGAGCTTCTTAAGTGTAAATGAGCAAGGCAAGTTCCATTCTCAAGCTCAGTCTGTACCTCATGATCAATATATAACACAAAACTGTGAAGAATGATGAGTGCCACCAGACATACATGATTGACTCACTCATAGACAAAGAAGTTTTCACAACTCATGATTCTGATCCCCTTGAAAATTTTATTTTTGATTCTGAGTTTAATCCTATCAGTGATTCATCTGATGTAGCTGATATTTGTACAGTCTTTGATACAACTCAAGATCATGACACACAGGCTAGGCAACCGAAGTTTGAAGAGTTGCCTAAGAAAAATGAAAAACAGATTCCTTCAAGTGGGCAAGTACCAAAAGTTAAACTGAAACATTGTCACCTACTTGTGAAGCTTGAGCACCAAGCTTATTGGAAAAATAAGAGTGCCCAGATGACTAACACAAGAGGGGGGTGAATTGAGTTGTATTAAAAAATTAACAATTATAAATCAAGTATACAATATAAAATATAAACAAAATATGAAACAGTAATAAATATAAAGAGTAAAAATAAGAGAGAAGCAAACTCAGTATGTTAACGAGGTTCGGCCCCACTACCTACGTTCTCGCCTCAAGCTACCCCTTAAAAATCCCCAAATCCACTATTCAATCTCCTTTAGGTGGAGATAGAAACCTATTACACTTTTGAGCAGCACCGCTCCAAAGAATCCGTGTAGAACACCCTCTACACTTCTAATCACCTCACACTTGGTGATTTAACTATTTTCCGTGTAGAACACTTTCTACACTTCCAATCACCTCACACTTGGTGATTTAACTATTTCCCGTGTAGAACACCTTCTACACACATAAGGGTTATACACACCCTTTTACTGATACAAGAATTGATAGTGGGTAGGCTATCAGAAAACACTCCTCAATGAGTGAAATAAAAATAATACAGCACAAACTATATCTCTCAAAATAAACAAGGGTTAAGGCTCAATGCTTAGAGAAGAGAGAATGAAAATTTTGAATGAATGTTGTATGCTCTTGGTGTTGTGAATGTGAAACTCTCAAATGATCTATTTATAGGCATATGAGACTTCATATTCAAATTTAAAAAGATTCATATATCAAAGATATCATCATTCACTTTTCAAAAATTTCAAACCTAATCTTTTTACTTTTTGCATGTGACAAAAGGAGTACATTTTACTTTTCAAAAATTTCAAATCTAATCTTTTATTTTTTGCATATGACAAAAGGAGCACACTTTACTTTTCAAAATTTTCAAACAAAGACATCTATCTTTTACATAAGTCAAGAAAATCATCTATCACTTTTAAAAATATTCAAATAAAACATGCACATGTGAAAGATGACAATCAATCATTTTAATATTTTCAAAATTCAAACCTTTAATCATGTCATGCACATGTGAAAGATGACAATCAATCATCTTAATATTTTCAAAGTTCAAACATTTAATCATGTCATGCACATGTGAAAGATGACAATAAATCATCTTTCAAAATTTTTAAATTTAATTTTCAAAATATTCATGCACATGTGAAAAATGTATTTTAATGCTTTATGATAAAATATTAATTTTGAACCTTAATCCTAATTTCAAATTTTTAAGAGATTTACAATATTATTCTATGACTATAATGTGAAATTGTTTCCTTCTTGCTCATGCTTGGTTCCTTGATGTACTTGATTGTATTGTATGGACAACTTTAATTTGAGACTCCTTTATTCTTTGAATTCATTTGTTATCATCAAAATCCATGTGTAGATTTACACGAAACTTGAAACCTTGAGTTCAACAATCTCCCCATTTTTGATGATGACAAATACTTGATAGAACCTGAAACCTGTATTAATACTTAAGCTCCTCCTGAGAATGTGCGTTAGTTTTTCAAGCAAAAATATAAATATAATTTCAAGCATATATAACAAGTTTAGCAATTTAAACAATGTTAATGTTCTAATCTAAAACTTTTCTCCCTTTTGGCATCATTAAAAATGAATCATAATTAGCTCAATAAGATATATTCCTACAATAACTAACAGACAAATAAAACGTTGCGTTAGTAGAGACTGTAGAAGTTAGAACCACCCATGTCCGACAAAACCTGCAAAAGTTGAAGCCGAATTTTATCATCTCAATGCGGAAGAAGATTTAAATTCGCTTGATGTTATTGACGAATTATATGTTCTAGAGATTTGAAGTTGAATAATTAAAATTATTCGTGTCCGACAAAGACAGCAAAAGCTACAGGCCTAGCTCTGGTAATGCGGTGCAGAGCCATACATTTCCGACAAAACCTACAAATGTTGGAAGTCTAACTCTGGCAATTCGGTGCGGAGCCACACGTGTCTGACAAAACCTACAAAGGTTGGAGGCCTAGCTCTAGCAGTCAGCGCGAAAGCAGATTTAAATTCGCGTGATATTGTTGAAAAATTAAATATTATCGAGATTTGAAAGTTGTTATTTAAAAGACCGTTTTCACCTGTTGGATACTCAAATAAATTTTCACCCCATTCATTGATCCAGTTTCTGTTTATTCAAAACGATAGAATGGCGGAAAAAATTTCGTCTGATAATCTTCTGGATTTGAATCAGGAACCGTCTCAACCAGTCATTTTATCTCATGAGGTTGTCAACACCATGATAGAAGCAGAAATGCATTTTTCAAATAGAACTGATTCTGAGGTTGTTGCAGCATCAAGAACTCTCAATGCTCAATATGCTGTCTCTGTTACGACCATGTCTCGGAGATTACTAGCGAGGGAAAATGAGGTTGATCGACTTAACAATCAAATATCTGTTCTGCATCAAAAGCTTGCAAATAAAGGCAGAAAGAATAAGAGGTTAAAGCAAGAAAATAAAGATTTGACGGAATTAGCTCGTGTTTTGAAATTTCAAATAGAGGAATCGGAATGAGTAAGAGTTCAAGCACATAGTCAATATCAGCAGATAATGGTAGCGTTTCACGATAGAAACAGGGACAATTATAATTAATCTCGCTAGCTTAATTCGGTAACTTTTGACAATATGCATCCTGCATATCTTGTAAGCTTGACTAAGTAAGATTTGAAGAAATGACATTTTGTCTTCTATTTATTTCTATCTTTATAAAATCAATCCTTAGTTTTATCTAATCTGCATCAAATCTTCTTTTTATTGTTGTAGTTCATCTTCATTCTCACTTTACAAAATCTTAATGGCTCATCAATTCTCCTTCAGTGCTTCTCGTGATCAATCTATTTCTGCATCTGTCGTAAGTGCCATGAAGCAGCAAAACACTGATTTGGCTAATAAATAAGATCATGATGCCATTTACGAGCTTGTGGGTCTCGAGACTCGATACTCATCTTCCATTGTTGCTTTTTTTGCTCTGTTGCAGTCAAAAACCCGCGAGATAGAGAAGTTTAATGAGAAGATCAATATTCTTCAACGACTTGTTCAAGAGTCTAACAAAAAAATAGTAGACTTAAAACAACAAAATAAGGATTTAAAATCCTTACTTACCTCTGCATTTCGATTGCCTAATCCTTTAGACAAGGATGGCATGATGATTTATGAGGAGCAAATGCATTTGAATGATAAGGCTAAACGTCTCAAGTTTCTGTAGGTCATTTGAGATAATGGAATAAAAGTATCTAGCAGATATTCATGGTATACATAATTCCTATTTATCTTCTAATCATGCATAGTTTATCTTCTGGTAGGGGTTTTGTGAAAATTTCTGTCAATTGATCATATGTACTAGTGAATTCTAATACAATATCGCTCTTCTGCACATGATCTCTAAGAAAATAATATCTAATTTCAATATGTTTGGTCTAAGAATGTTGTATTGGATTTTTCGAAAAATTTATAGCACTTATATTTATCATATTTGATTGGAATGTGATTGTACATAAGTTTAAAATCCTCAAGTTGTTGCTTCATGTAAAGAACTTGAGCACAACAACTGCCTACAGCAACATACTCTGCCTCAGTAATAGATAATGCAACAGAATTTTCTTTTTACTAAATCATGAAACAAGTGCATGACCTAAGAAATGATATGTTCTACTAAAACTTTTTCGATCATCTTTGCAACTAGTATAATCGGTACCTGAATAACTAATAAGATCGAAAGAAGTGTGTTTAGGATACCATAACTCTAAGTCAATGGTACTGGCAAAATATCTAAAAATCCGCTTGACTGCAATCAAATGAGATTGTTTTGGAAATGATTGAAAACGTGCACATAAACATACACTGAACATAATGTCAGGTCTACTAGTTATCAAATATAATAAACTACTAATCACACCTCGATATACATTTGAGTCAACTGGCTTACCACTTTCATCTTTATCAAATTTAGTGGTTGGATTCATTGATGTTCCAATTACCTTCGCACGTTCCATCTCAAATTTTGAGTAACTCTTTGATATATTTTGATTGATTAATAAATGTTCCACTGTTTGCTTGCTTAATTTGTAATCCGAGAAAAAATGTAAGTTCTCCCATCATGCTCATTTCAAATTCTTCCTGTATAGTTTTAGCAAAAACTTGACACATATTTTCATTAGTAGCACTGAATATTATATCATCAACATAAATCTGAATCAAAAGAATATCATCATTTTCGTATTTAATGAAAAGAGTTGTATCAATTTTTCCTCTTGAAAAGTCTTTTTCAATCAAGAAACCACTAAGTCTCTCGTACCACGCTCTAGGAGCTTGTTTGAGTCCATATAGTGCTTTTGTGAGTTTGAAAACATTATTTGAAAAAAATATGATTTTCAAAACCTGGAGGTTGCTCAACATATTTTACCTATTCCCACGATCTTCCCTTTCAAGTTGTCTCCAAATATCACGTGTCCTTCTTCTTTAGATCTAAGATCAAAGAACTTAGTCTTGTCTCCCGTCATGTGTCTTGAACATCCACTATCTAAAAATCATTTATTTTTACATGTAGAATACTCATGCATACCTACAAAAATAATTAAAAACAATTCTTGGTACCCAAGTTCTTTGGGTCCTTTATTTATTAGTATTAGAAAAAACAAGATGTTTAGGTATCCATATGGCCCTAATAGTTATTATATGTTTTCTTCTAATAGGACAAAAAAGATAATTATGACCATTTCTATTACAAAAATTACAAATATCATGTGACATATATGAAGAACTTGAGTGATTATAATAGTATCCTTTTTTAACAAAATTATTTTTATGAAAAGAATTTTGAATATTGGACTTTGATGTAGAAGGATTATCAAAAAAGTTTCTATAAGATTTGTATTTTTGTTTTGGCTTATATCTTAAGCCTACCTTATCAAAAACACATCTTTGACTACCAAGAAATTTTTCAAAATTTCTTTTTCCATTCGTAAAGTTTTCAATAATATTTTCTAAATCAGTTTTCTTTTTCTTCAACTCAAGATTTTCATCTTTCAAAACAATACTTTCTTTTCTTAAAATATCAATTTCGTTTGTTAAAGAAGAATTTTTCTTTTTCAAAACAGTATACTTGATACTCAATTTTTCAAATTCCTCATATACTTCTTCTAAAACATTTTGCAATTCTTTATATGAAGGATCTTCAATATTATCAAGATTTGTTACCTCAATGTCATTTTTAGCCATAAGACAAAGATTTACTGATTCTCCATTGCTTGCTTGAGCTACTTGAATCATCATCCCATGTAGCTTTCATTGTTTTTTTACCTTTGTTTCGATCTTTCTTTAGAAGAGGACAATCTCACTTGATATGACCAGGTTTATTGCATTTATAACAAATTAAAGTTTCATTTTTACCTGAATCTTTCTTGGAAAACTTTTTGAAGGATTTCCTTGGAGGAGTTTTATTTTTCTTTAAGAACTTCTGAATTCTTCTTGTTATCATCGTAACTTCTTCATTTTTGTCGTCATTTTCCTCATCTTCATCACTTTCACTTTTATATGGAACAACTTTAAGTGCCAAGCTCTTCTTTGGCTTTCCTTCTTCTTCTCCTCTTTTCAATGTGTACTCATGGGTGAAAAGTGACCCGATGAGTTCATTCACTTCGAGCTTCTTGAGGTCTCTAGCTTCAAGAATCGCTGTCACTTTTGACTCCCAACGTTTTGGTAGAGAGTTGAGAATTTTTCTTACTATCTCTACTTTGGAATAAATTTTGCCAAGAGCTGTCAAGCTGTTTATGATGTTAGTAAAACGAGTGTGCATACTAGAAATAGATTCATCATCATTCATCTTAAACATTTCATATTCATGAGTAAGAATATAAATTTTTGATTTCTTGACTTGAGAAGTTCCTTCATAAGTAACTTTCAAGTTATCCCAAATTTCCTTTGCTATAACGCAAGTCATTACTCTATTAAACTCATTACCATTAAGAACATTATATAATAAATTCATATCAGTTAAATTCAAAGTATAAAATCTATCGTCTTCACGATCAAACTCTTCTTCTTCCTTTTTGGCCTTTACTCCATCAATCACTTTTGTTGGAATATAAGGTCCATTTACAATGCATTTCCAGATTTCTCGACCTTGAGCCTGAAGGAATATTCTCATTCTAACTTTCCAGAATGAGTAATTTTCTCTGCAAAAGTGTGGAGGCCGACTGCTGGATTGACCTTCACCAAATGAAGCTGCAATGTTGGCCATAAGATCTTAACTCAAAAGATAGTTAATCTTATAATAGAGCTCTTGCTCTGATACCAATTGTTATCCAGATGACTAACACAAGAGGGGGGGTGAATTGAGTTGTATTAAAAAATTAACAATTATAAATCAAGTATACAATATAAAATATAAACAAAATATGAAACAGTAATAAATATAAAGAGTAAAAGTAAAAGAGAAGCAAACTCAGTATGTTAACGAGGTTCGGCCCCACTGCCTACGTCCTTGCCTCAAGCTACCCTTTGAGGATCCCCAAATCCACTATTCAATCTCCTTTAGGTGGAGATAGAAACCTATTACACATTTGAGCAGCACCGCTCCAAAGAATCCGTGTAGAACACCCTCTACACTTCTAAGAAGGAACAGTTCTATAAGTGGAAGATAGTCCAATTGTAGACTTGGTCTATTAATTTTGACCACAGCATGCAACAATTATTATTATTATTATTATTATTATTATCTTGTTTGTTTTGTTTTGTTTTGTTTTCATTTTTTTTTTTTTGCTACTGTTTTCTTTATTTTTGTTTGTAGGATAGTTTCATTTTGTCATTTTAGATCACCATTTTTAACGCTTAGCTAGCTATCCACATCACACATCAGGTGTATCCTATTCTTTTTAGTTACTCCTCATTCAATTTTGATTCTTAAATATTGATGACAATGTTTCATTTAAGTTGGGGAGTGGGAATACAAATCTATTATTTAAACTCTGTAGCATATTTCAATCAAAATATAAAAAAATTGCAAAAAGTTTTAAAAAATTTACATCACATAGGCATCTTTTTACACATGATACCCATGCTCATTCATAACCATCTTGGTGAATTCAACAAACCCATCTTAAATCATTTTGCTAAAGTATCCACAAAACCATTTATGCACTTATCCAAACTTTGTGGTAATATGGTGATTTAACACATGTAACTAGAGAATTATTTTGCTTAAGTATTCATGTGAATTATGGTGAGAATTGAGAGCTTACAAATACAGAAATTGTAATAAGTATATATTGATCTGTTGAATTGGACACTTCTTTTGAGAATATCATTACATGGTTTGTGGTAAGATGGTAAATATACTTGGGATATGACGAAAGTCAACTTAGGATTAACGTTTGAGTCTTTCAAGCTGATTCTTTTCATAATAGACCCTTAGCAGCCAATTTTGAGTCAATATACACATATGACATTTTCTTTTCACATCTACATTATCCATACCTCTCCATATTAGAGTATATCTTATACACTAATTTTTCCTACCATTTTACTTCCAAGTGTGTACGAGATGTGAAATTATCACTTCAAAAAAAAAATCATGACAAAAACGGCATGGTGCTAGATGTGTTCATCAAATTATTCATGAAAAAATTCATCAAATTGCGAAGACACCATTGGCAAAAGAAGATGGAAAAGTATATTTAGTCAAAAATCTAAATAATTGAAAAGTACATCAAAAGAAAAGTATAGACTACTGAAAAATTTAACAAATTCCCTTTTGTGTATACTTGGAATTTTTGAAAACCTCTTCACCCTTTTCTTCTTATTTCCCCAAACCTAAACCACATTACAACCTTTTGTGTTGATTTTTTCGATCCTAAGTATGCTTGTGGAAAGAATGGTGGAAATCTCATTTGTTAATATTCCTATCATAAGATCAATGTTTATTTGTTACTTATATATAATTGCCTGAATTTTCATGAGAGTAAATGTACACCTTTGTCAACTTCATAGAGAGAATCCTTGCACAAAAATACTTATATACCTGTGAGTTATGGAGTTGAATCTTTTGCTTAAGATATTCCTACTGTTGTATGTGTTGGAACCTCTGATTTGATAAAAATAGATTGGAACACATACACACTCTGTAGATTACTATATAAAAATTACTTGTGAAAGGGTTATTGAATTTCTAAAATTGTTTTGATATGCAAATTTAAAAAATGTGTCTTGATGGCCCCTATGTGTGATTTTCTTTAGTTTTTCTCATCATTTTGCATGAAAATTGCTAGGGCTAGCAATGAGTAAGTTGGGGAGTGTGATGAGTGCACAAAATTGTACTCTAAATACTCTATTTAAATGCTAAAGAAATGAGAAAATAATGGATATAACTCATATTATTAAAATTAATAGTCATTTATCTTGAGATAGATATAAGCATGATTTAATATATTGATGAGAATATAAAATGTCATATTTTTCTCTCTTAATATTTAATATTTTATTTTTATTTGATGCCTAAATATACTCATTATTCTTATATTTTGATTTAGGACATAAATAGAGGCGTTAGGAGTAAATAAAGATAATTGCGAAATTTTAGATAGTTCTAACGTCTTTTCGTAATATGGGCATAACTCTCTTATCTAATCTCTGATTGAGCTAATTCAAGATTATATAGAACCGAAAGAGAAATATCTATAACTTTTATGTTTAATATTTTAAGAGATATTCGCTCGATCCAAGACAAAATCGACCATCAAGTGGACGCATCTGCACTTGACATTCCTGAATATTCTTCAGCCACTTGCATCAAATCCAAATGTCATCATAATATTTTCCAGCAAGCACTCCTACACCAACTTGAAAATTCAATGATCAACTCATATGCAAGATGAAATGCACTCAAGTTTCTTCAAGAGGAATTATTTGACCACAAGATATTAAATCGTACAAGACAACTAATGGATAGAGAAACAAAATTGAAACACTCAACCTACAAGTAAAATCCAACTCATGCATAGTGGGAAAACAAATGATCAAAATGACAACTCACAAATCACTTGGATTCAATAATGGCACATGGCAAAACAAGTTGAAATTGTGATTATTTTGTCATGACAACTTGCATAAAAGATGCTTATAAATAGAATGGAGGGGTGTGTGTTCTAAGACCATGTTTAGTGTGCTTGAATGCTTTGGAAGAGCCATTATTTTGAAAGCTTGAGAAAAGAAAAGAAAAACCAAAGAAGAGAGAAGAAAATAATGGTTGGCTCTTCCATATTATTCCTTGGAGAATTTTCGTTGCATATTTTCAATATGTGTAACTAAATTCTCAAGGAGGACTAGGGATGAACTTGTATGTGTGATAGTATTTGAAATTTATTTTTGATTCATGTATTTATTCTTTAAATATTAAAACTCTTTTTTTCTATTATTCTCAATTTATTTGTGATTTTTTTTTGTCTTCAAATAATTATAGAATTTATTTCGTTTATGGATTCAGTCATACTTTTTCTATTGAGTGGATTAGTTCTATAATTATGTTTGGAGCAATTGATTATCTATATTTATTTAATTCTCCGCTACAATATCGCTTATTGGATATATTGTCGTCGTTGGATTTTCTTAATGTCGATAACGATTTATGAGAGTTAAGCGCGAAGAATAATTTTTCAAAGAGTTATATTTGATTTAAATTTTGGTTATTAATGTTATAACTTCCAATTAAGAATTTGGACATAGAATTCTTAATTGAGTTATCAATGAATTCAAAATAAATTTGAATACCACAAATACACAAGGAATTCCTTATGCACTACTTTTTGTCTCATTTTTTATACTTTTTAAATTACTCATTTAGTTTTAATTTACATCACACTCTAAAATTTATTTTTTACACTCATCTAAATCTTTTTGTTAATTTCGTTACTATTTTTCAATTTCTCAATTCATCTCTCTGTGGAATCGACACCCCAAAAGTATACTACAAATGACCGCGTTATTTTTTGGGTGTAATCAGGGCGTTACATCTGGTCTTGTCAATAGGGATTAAAGACCATCATGTTTACAGTAGACGTCACAAAAAGTTTTGGTAGTTTTCTTGTCCTGGCATCAAAGTTTTGAATACTGTACCAATGATCGTACCGGTCAAGGCACTGGAACGAATTGTTTCGGTACCGATACCATTTTGGAATAGTCTGTATATAAAAAAAATTACATATATAAATACATATATAAATTATATTTCAAAATAATAGTCAATATATGAATATATTATATATACATATATGTAAATAGTCTTAGTCTGAATTAGGATAAAAAAATAGCAAAAATGAAAAAAGAAATTTGAAAATTCGATACGGTCGTTACATGTCGGTACGACTGAAATACTTACCAATACGGTTGAAACAGGCCGAAATGGCTGAAAATTACATCGAAATGAAACATCATGTTTTTTGACCGAAATACCTATCTCTGAGAAAACTATTGCTCCCCACTTAATAAATAACATAATTGTAGCAATTTCATCCTCAAGAAACAAAAAAGAAAATATATATATATATATATAATGTGCAGCTACAAAATCTGAATGCTCTACAGAATCACAGATTTAAGAAATATATAACAACAGTAGTACAAAGAGAGAAAGAGAGAGAGAGAGAGAGAGAGATTATGTATTGATTTATACACAATCTTCTTAAATATATATATATATATATGCAAAATTTTTAAGCACAATATTGAAACTAATATCGAATGAGAGTTGTTTTCTAGAACAAGAGTGGAGAAATTCAAAAAACGCCATAGATTTCAAAGTTTACCCCCATTGTAATCCTTAAAGATGCTTGCATATAATGACTTTCAGAGTGGTCATTACTTTTTCTTTTTTCTTTTTTTCCACCGAGAATAATTTTAGAGACCATTTCTTCATTTTGAAGCTATAATTTTGTCAACAAATACACATGCAATTAACATCAAATAAAGATAAAAGAAATAATAATATTAATAATATAATAAAAACAATTAAATAGAGAATATATAACAGAAACATTATAGTTCTTCACTGTAAGAAAAAGTAAAACTGGTTTATGATTATCAAAAAACTGGTTTACCCATAAATGCCAGTTTTATTCCTCTTAGAATACATCCATTTGTACCAAAAGTTCTTTTATCTTTTCAACAACTACACAAAATGCACAATTGGAGGAATATTTTTATTTAAAAAAAATGCATTCAGAAGGAAATTTCAAACATTATTTTATTTGAAAGAAACTAACAATATGATCAAAGAGTTATTACTAACAGCGTCAGCATGACTGCTCAAATGCCTTTTATCTAGAAGGATACCTATCAGAATGACCTTGGTCTAAAGGGTATAAAATATAAATCCCTCGAACACACACAGCGAAACCAACATTTTTCACATTCAAATGGCATGCTTAGCTATACTACAGAAATCGGCAAATGAATACTACAGAAACCATTAACGAATACTACATAAATCGAAGTGGCATGCGTATGCAAATCTTGTTGAGCAAGAAGCTCATAGATATAAATGAAGAAAACCAGATCAAATAAATGATAATCCAACTGAGCAATACTACAGAAACCGACAACAAACACAAGGTAATGCATCGATTGAAGGAAATTGATGGTCAAATAAAGACGATATATGTCGATTTAATTCGGAAATGAAGTGGCATGCGTTCACTACTTGTAGATCTCAGCTATATAACCAAGGAAATATGAAGCAAATGCCATTGTTTACCCAAGAAGGAGGGGTCGAGCCTTCAAGGTATAGCTGTGCCGCTGCGTGGGCTGTCGATGACAACGATTGCAAAGAAGGGGGCGGCGTGGGCAGTGGTCGTGGGCACTAGGGTTTGGGAAACTTGAAAGCCGAATAAGGGATTTGAATTTTGAACAATTGGGACTATGGGAGGAACAGCGTGCGTGTAAGGGATTTTTTGATCTCGGGTTTTTTTTTTTGAAATCAAGGATATAAAGGTAATTTTATTTTTTAACGGGTCATAACGGGTTACCTGTTATGACCCGTTATGAAATCACGTCTTAACGAGTTGACACGATTTGACACGAAACTCGTTAAGGCTAAACACTAACCCATTTTTTTTGTGTCATGTTCGTATCGTGTTATAAATTGACCCCCCTAATCTTCATGCATATGAAAAATGTTTGTCTTAGTTCTCCAAACATGATCAGATGATAGAAAGCTTCGATGAACCATGTAATAATGTTTACGACCGTGTGCTATTAGCCACATTGAGTCTATATGAATATTGCAAATTGGACACGCCAACTTGCCTTTGGTGCTCCACCCAGAAAGGTTACCTTATGCTGGAAAATGATTAATGATCCACAATAGTGCAGCACGCAATCGGAAAGTTTGCCCGACCATGGCATCGTACATGTCAATTCCAGTACCCTACAGATCAGAAAGCTCATCAAGCAATGGGCAAAGGTAAACATCAATTTCATTCCCAGGCGACTTGGGACCTAGTATGAGCAATGACAACATGAAAAACAGATCCTTCATGCAGAACCATGGTGGCAAGTTATATGGGACTAGCAGCACTGACCATATGCTATATGGTTTACACATGTTATTGAATGGGTTGAAGCCATCATTAGCAAGTCCAAGCCGGATGTTGCAGGGATCTCTGGCAAACTCAGGATGATCTCTGTCAAAATTTCTTCACACCTTAGAGTCAGTTGGATGCCTCAAAGTGTTCTCATCGCTGACCCTTTCTGTTTTATGCCACCTCATGCTTTTTGCTGTTTTCTTGGAGATAAATAATCTCTGCAATCAGGATTTAAGTAGAAAGAATCTAAGTACCTTCTAAGGAACAAGTCATCGCCTATTTGATGTGGACAACCACCTAGATGTTGAACACTTTGGGCACACTTGCAAATTGACATTTTCCTTCCAATACAGAATGCAGTCATTTGGATACACATGTATCTTTATGTAGTTAAAGCCTAATCCACGCTCTAAGGACCGTGCCTCATGGAAGGAGTTGGGGAAGAGTGCGTCAGGAAAAGCAGTCTTTAAAAGTTTAACAAGCATGTTAAATGACTTGACACTCCATCCGCCGACTGTTTTGATGTGCAGCAATTTCACAATGAATGATACTTTTGAAAAGGTTGTGCATCCGAGATAAAATGGACGTCGAACATCCTCCAACAATTTCTCAAAGGAAATAGGGTTTGGTTGAATATGGTTTGGACCCTGCGTGGGGATATCCAACTCTTCATCAACACTGAAGTTCATTGTTGCATGAATATCATCCAACATCTCATCGATATCATCAATGTAACCATCATCACCATTGGGGTCATTTTCACCTGCCTCTACAGTATCTTCATTAAAATTCCTAGATTCTTCCTTCCCATGGAAGATCCATTTGGTGTAAGTTGGATCCATCCCTATAATGAAAAATTATCCTTCAATCTGATTGATAGGAAGCCATAAGAAATTACGATATCTTCGACAAGGATACCACACCACTTGATTGTTGCAATCAGAGTGAGCTTGAGCCATTGTGAGGAAATGTCTAATCCCTTCAACATATTCTGTTGATCGAAATCTATCTTTGATATTGATCCAACATTTTTCTATCTACAAGATATACAACATAAATAAGGTAATAAATTGTTGGATACATTAGGAAATTCATGGCCACATACGTGCTCAACAACCATAATAAGAAATATGACAATAATGCTTAAAAATAGACTCTGTAGCCTTAAAATATGAGTTGAAAATAGGAGTTTGGTTAACACCCATTGCTTCACCAATGGTTTTGAGAACCATATATGGTCCTTTTGCAACCTTAATTTGTTCCTAGCGTTGTGAAAATTGAGCTTACTTTGATGGTTGAACATAGGGCTGTAAAAAGACCGGATCGGACCAGTTTTCCCAGACTGAATAGAATTTGGTCTGGTCCGGTCCAAATTTTACATGGACCGATTAATTCCGGTCCGGTCCGATCCAAAGGATTTCTCCCCCTGGACCGGACCGGACCGAACCTCACATATATATATATTTATATATGTATGTATAAAAATAGTATATAAATTATAATATTAATATTAATATAAATTAATATATTAACATATAATATATATTAACATATTAATATATAATATATACTTTTATAATATTAACATATTATTATTTATAGTACTATTAGTTATAATACTAACATACTTAATATATAATATATATTAACATATTAATATATAATATATACTCTTATAATATTAACATATTATAATTTATAGTAGTTAAATTTGGGCCAAAAAAATATTTGATCATTATAGAATTTTAGATTAAATTTAACCCATTAAATCATATGAAGCACCCCTGGACCGAACCAGACTGCCCCTGGACCGAATTGGACCGGACCGGTATGGACCGAACTCCTGTTCGGTCCGATCCAGGGTGAGAGAATTATTGGACCAAATGGAATTGGTCCACAAATTTTTCGAATCGGACCGGACCATTTACACCCCTAGTTAAACATGTATATTTGATTAGTGAAGCATGAGATACTAAAAAAGATACACGATTAAATAGCTATATATATAATATTTCATCTTTTGAGTTAAGGATTTATCTAGATTTAACAAAAGACAATAGTTATACCAAAAATCCATTCATAGATATACATACAAAATAATATCAAACAGTTGATATGTAAGTGAGGAGCTACATTTTCCAAAAGCAAGTTATATATGTAAATTCTCAAACCAAATGTTGCACTCTTAAGTCTTTACCAAGAAAACAACAATAAAGGAGTCCATTAGCTAGGGTAGGACATATTCACATCTCATCTTATAATGATCAGGAGAGAAAAGGACGATGGGTAATACATACCTTGAATGGAGTTCTCATGGAGTTCTCACACCACTGAGTGGGAATGAACGGAGGCTAATTAGAGATCAATAAATTATATGCTTGATTTAAATGGCAATGGTGAGTAAAAATACCTCGGTAGGCTTCCAAATTAGTAGCTCAAGTCATTCTATACACTTGAACGACAAAGAGGTTTGCGAAGAAGTCACTAGGGGAAAAAAATTTCATGAGGTTTAATGCAAAATGGTCATGGAAAAGGCAGTAAATATAGAAATTTATTTGCGTCAATTATATCTGCCAAAAAGAAATAGCATTTATTGCAATAAAAATGCACTTAGTCATGCGACCATTCTAAATTGACGTAAGGTGATTAGGCAATGGTAGCGTTATTTGTGGCACCCAAATATTGATGCAAGTCCACAAAAGAGATGGGATAAAAAATGGGCACTATTCATTTGGTTAATTTCACCAAAAAGAAGGATAAATTGTGATACAGTTTTTGAAGACGCAATAAGTCGATATTAATGACACATTATTGATCAACACAATTTTTAAATGCAACAAAGACTTCCTGTTGTAGTGTATTAGTGAAATTGTAATTTTTAATTTTTTTTTCTTAATGATTAAGGATGTTAAAAAAATATTTAAAAGAAAATAATAAAAAATAAATACAATAAGAATGATAAACAAGTATTAAATCAATAATAAGTATATCATTATTCTATTTTCACATGGGGTTCAATTTCAGGTAGAACATTGTGCAGTTTTTTTTGTCCTTCCTAATCAACATATTGTGTAGTTTTGAGACATATTCGTCTTCGAGAAGGGGTAGATTACAAAATCTGGGCTCAATCTCAAGATGGATGCAATTAGCTTGAAGTTTCTTCAAGATCAATCACTTTTATCATCATGGTTGTTGCAAGATTATACATATGTATGGAAGATGTAAGTGAAATACATAATAATACAATAGAAATTATAAAAAAAATATTTAAATGAAACTAATTTGGATTGAAGCACAAAAATCTCACTCTATTTAGGATTTTTTTTTTTAACTTTCTAAAATTTTCAAAGTTTTCATATAATCATTACAATCTCTTTAAAATTTTTTAAAATATAAAAAATAATCCAATCTTTTCAAAATCTAAAATAAAAAATTATATTTTAATGATATTTTTATTTATCTTTTTCTCTCTTCCTTTTTAAATTTCATAAAATACATTAATTCAAATAATTTTATTACTATTTACATATCATCACATCTTATCTCATTATCCAAAAGACACCTTAAATTTTATTGAATTTTGAATTTTTGTAATCACTAAAATATCTAATTGTAAAAGACATCTCTTCACCTAAAAGGAGTGTTTATTACTAATAAGAAAAATGCCATAATGCACGAAAGAGAGTAGGCACAAAAAATACAAAAAGCATGTTAATAGTTTGAAAATACCAATTAGAGTACTAGCAATGGGCTATAGCGCTAGCTATAGCCCATTGCAAAGCCAAAATGAAGTTGATTTTGTCAAATTTTCTCTATATTGGACTAGGGCTGAGTAAAAATTCGAAAATTCGACTCCGACTCCAACTCCGACTCTGTTTCGACTCCGACAAATCGGAGTCGGAGTCAGAGAAAAAACTCCGATTTTAATCGGAGTCGGAGAGGGAGTCGGTAAAGAAGTCCTGCCGACTCCGACTCCGACATACCGACTCCGATTTGTAACCCGACTCCGACTCCGACTACGATTCCAACTCCGATTCTGATTATATATCCAACTCCGACTCCGACATTTTGCATATGAATTTGTAAAATATATATCTATTTTTCATATATAACTGTTATAAATAGATAATTAAATTAATTATCGTTTCCAAATAATTTACTTATAATATAATAGACATATATAATTATAAACACTAATATATTAAGAATTACTAATGTAATAATTTGTAATATTAATATATACAAAATTAAAGACTAACATATAAGTAGTGATGTATTATAAATTAATAAATAATAAAATATCATAATATTGATAATTACTATTATATAATTTTATAAGTATAAACTTATTCAAAATAATTTCTTAATAATATAATAGACATTTATTAAGACCAAAGTTCAAACCTTAAATTCTAAACCCTTAATTTTAAATCCTAGACTATTACAACCATAGATGATAATTAAATGAAATAATAGTATGTTGGATAATGTATAAATATCAATGTATGAGCCAATGTACATTAATAATAATATTAATGTATTAATACCAATGTGTTTTTAAAGACTAACTTATAAGTAGTGATGTATTATAAGTTAATAAATAATAAAATATCATAATGTTGATAATTATTATTGTATAATTTTATAAGTACAAGCTTATTCAAAATAATTTCTTAATAATATAATAGACATTTATTAATATCAAAGTTCAAACCTTAAATTATAAACCCTTAATCTTAAATTCTAGAATATTAAAACCATAGATTGATAATTAAATGAAATAATAGTATGTTGGATAATGTATAAATATCAATGTATGAGCCAATGTACATTAATAGTAATATTAATGTATTAATACCAATGTATTTTTAAAGACTAACATATAAGTAGTGATGTATTATAAGTTAATAAATAATAAAATATCATATTGTTGATAATTACTATTGTATAATTTTATAAGCACAAGCTTATTCAAAATAATTTCTTAATAATATAATAGACATTTATTAAGACCAAAGTTCAAACCTTAAATTCTAAACCCTTAATCTTAAATCCTAGACTATTACAACCATAGATTGATAATTAAATAAAATAATAGTATGTTGGATAATGTTTAAATATTAACGTATGAGCCAATGTACATTAATAGTATACATTAATAGTAATATTAATGTATTAATACCAATGTGTTTTTAAATACATATATATAAGTAGTGATGTATTATAAGTTAATAAATAATAAAATATCATAATGTTGATAATTACTATTGTATAATTTTATAAATACAAGTTTTTTCAAAATAATTTCTTAATAATAATATAATAGCAATATTAATGTATAAACACTAATGTGTTTTTAAAGATTAACATATAAGTAGTGATGTATTATAAGTTAATGAATAATAAAATATCATAATGTATCATAATACTATTGCATAAAGTTTAAGGAATATGTTTTATTTAAAAAAATTATAATTATTTAAATTTATTTTTAAATTCCATTTACTAACATAATTTGTTTCTTTAAAAATATTTAATAAACTTTCAGTTTCTTATTTAATTTTATAATAAAATAATATTAGTTCTACTATTTATTTTGAATTAATTATATTATATTTTTACTTTTAATTATCTATTTTTATTTAATTTATTTATAAACTTATTTATAAATTTAATATATACTGTTAGATCTAGGTTTAACCTAGATCTAACGGTATACATTAAATACATATATATCGGATATTCTATTACCTACTGTCGCTACCGATATCCCCAATGCCCATTGCTCTCGCGCCCCTCCCCTCCTTCTCATGCTCTCTTCATTTCAACGGATTTGGAGCTCCCCTGCACATCTCAGGTCCTCAACGATAGCCCATTCCCCCCGCACCTACTTCAACTGTTCAAGAGTTGCTGCCGGGAGCTACTGTTGCTCTCCTCCAGATCAATACCGCTTACCGAAAAAGGTTAGTTCGTATAACCCACATGCTTATTCCGTTATTCGTGACTTTGGTCTAATTTATTGTGGGTTTTGGATTTCGTTTGATTTGCGTTGAGTTTGGTCTAATTGATTTCTGTGGGTTTTCATGTTCATGCTCTGTCCCCAGTCTTGGTGTCTCGATTTCAATTTCGGCTTGAGTATTGGAAATGGTATAAACTAATCCGTTTATGTTTATAAGTGAGCAAAAGATAACTAGGTTGTATTTGTAACTCGTTTCTGTTTATAAAAATGAAAAAAAAAAAGTTGTTTCCAGGCTTCCAGCTACATTCCTGTAAGCACCGTCCTCATCTCCCCTGTTCTTGCTTCATTTTTACATTTGGCCTGAATTATTCCATGATTGGGGGGTAATTGTTTATTATTGTTCACCAGTAGTCATTTTCACATTTTATATAAATATTTCATCAGTTAGGGACTCCTTATGTGTGTATCTCCACAATCATGGGCCTCTAATCAATACTGCAACTATCATCTATCATGCTTCGTTAATTAATTAATTAATGCTACCTGTTGGTTTCAACTCCAATCATGATGCTCTGAAATTTTTTGGGATATTTCATAAATGGAGCTTTTGCCCGGAAGCCTTGGCAATTTTATTCACTTTAAAAATGTGTAGGTAGGAATCCATGATTACTTCCTACTTTGCTTAACCGAGTCAGCCAGCAAGCAAGCAAAACAACCTGATAATCAAGATCATAGTCAGATTCCCCAAACGTTAAGATATTCTTTGTTGCTTCAATCCAAAGATTTACAAGATCGATCATTTGATCTCTATGCACAAAATTTCATTTCCACATGCAAATGAAGAATCAAATCCTAGATTCACAAAATTTAATTTAATGACTTATTTTTTAATACAAGTTTTCTTAAAAAAAAACAGAGAGAGAGAGAGATTACTATTTGTCTTTTTTATTTTGTTATAAAAAATTATGAACATAATGGAAGACTAATTTATACACCAAGTACTTCTAGTCTTTGTCTTTGAGGTCAAGGGGGGAGGAGAGATTTTGTAAATCATGATTCATGATCAGTAAGTCTCATCATAAAAATATATTAAAAAAATCTATATTTGTAATGAAATATACTTTATATTTAACATTATGATATCAGATATTTATATTTCCTCTATTTCTTTTTTTTTTTTTGAAGTTTTAAATCATGAATATTCAAGGCTGTTGAAACACTCCTACATCCACCTCTGCATCATGTCCAGCAGGACCACTACCTCCCCCTATGGAAGAACCTCCATCTCCCATGATCGTAGAGTCTAATGAACAATTAGACTCTGCGACGGCCACTCAGCCCACTTCTAAAATAATCTGCTCTACTCGTCAAAGAAATCCCCCCAAAAATACATCTATTGTCTGGGATAAGTTCACAAAAGATACGGATTGTGATCCTGATGAACCCACATGCACTTGTAACCATTGTGGGAAACAATTTAAATGTCATCCTAAGAGGCAGGGTACTTCAGCATTGAAATTTAATTAGACCACATATTCATTTGCTTTGATTAAGCTCTTATGGTAGAGTTCGGATGAATGAAATATAATATAGTTATTTTAGCCTTGAAAATTACTTAATTAAGTCATTGGCAGGGCTAGGTAGCAATGCATGCAACTCATGTTTGTGAAACTTCAACTGTTTCATGTTAGAGTTACTAAATAGTTAGCACATATTTAGACAGTGGTGCTTTCTCTTTTTTCCTAATGAAGGAAAGACAATATATATGTATGTTTTAGAAATCTTGTCCTGGGTAAGAAGTGATGATTTAGACAATGGTGCTTTCTCTTTCCATTTATATTTTCTACATAATATTTTGAACAAAATAGAGCAAGTTACTCTGGTCTGATTTTTTAAAAGAAAAATTATTGAGTGAAGCCACACTCATGGCACTCACTCTCACATGTCACTGTTCATGTGAACAGCGACATGTGAGAGTGAGTGCCATGAGTGTGGCTTCACTCTAGCATCACTCTTTCTAAAAATACTTGCCACTCGGATCTGATTTTTCTAAACACGAGATTAACATGAGAAAACTACTAAGGGGCTGCTTCAACTTGTTTAATTCATTTGCTTCAACTTATTTATTTGATTTGCTTTTTTATTTAATTTGCTTTTAGTTTTTTTCTTTTGTGTAAATTTTGTTGTCATTTATTTGAGGGCCTACTTATTTATTTAATTTGCTTCAACTTACTTTTAGTCTTTTGCCATTGTGTAAGTTTTGTGCCATTTTTTTAAGAGGCCTGCTTGTTTATTTCATTTGCCCTACTTGTTTATTTCATTTGCTTGTTTAGTTCATTTGCTTCAACTTGCTTTTAGTCTTTTGCTTTTGCCTAAGTTTGTTTCCATTTATTGCTTTTCTTTGGATCTCAGTCCATTTGGTGGTGATCTGAGTCAAATTACAGTGTTTCTAAATTGTGCCCACTTAATCAATTTGGCTTTACCCTACTTGTTTTGTTTATTTCAATTACCAATTATCATTTAAAATTAGGTATATTTTCTAGTTCCAATTGCCCCATATGTGTTTGACATTGAATAATTTTAGAACTGCCCTACTTGTTTTGTTTATTTCAATTATCTCTAATTGCCCTACTTGTTTTGTTTATTTCATTTTGCTAGGAAATTGTCCTGATTATTTCATTTTTCAAACTTGTCCTCCAAACTATCTTGTTTATTTCATTTTGTTTTGCAAAATTTTGCAAAATTGTCTTGTTTATTTCTTTTTGCTCAAACAATTGTCTTCCAAATTGAAGTTTAAACCTGTTTTGAGATTTTGCAAAATTATCATGTTTATTTCATGTTTATATTTTGAGATTTTTTTCACTCAAGTTGAGAACTTTTAAACATGTGCTATATTCATTTTTTTTTTATCATTTGTTATGTTCTATTTTTGCATGGTTTTTAATTTGCATGAAAAAGTATAATCAAAGCTTGTGCTAAAGTTTAACATGAATACCCTTAATCAAAACTTGTAATGCATACGAATTTTGAAAACATTTAATTTTTTTTCCAGGGCCTTATGATCTTTTCTCTCTCGATTCCAACCTTTAGCAACAAATTTAAAAGCTCTTTGGTGAGTAAATTTTTCTTATTTCCTATGTTATGAACCACCTATAATGCCACCAAGTTGTTTAAACGTGTAATTATTTGCACTAGACTGCCCATGTTATTTCATATGTTATGAACCACTTATGTTACGAGCCACCTATAATGTCACCAAGTTCTTATCTCTCCTAATGCCACAAAGTTGTTTAAACCTAAAATTGTTTGCACTGGATATAGCTAATTTTTCTTCATTAATTCTGATATGCATGGCTAAAATTGATTATTAGTTTATGCATGTCTGAAACTGATTATCTCAGAATGCATGGCTGAAACTGATTATTAATTTATATGCATGGCTAAAACTGTTTTTCATTATGCATTTATTACTTTATCTCAAAATGCATTGCTGAAACTAATTATTAATTTATATGCATGGCTAAAATTATTTTCACTCAAGTTGTTGGAAAGTTGAAACTGTTTTTCATGTATGCACAACTGAATTTATCTTAGAATGCATGAGTGATTGTTTTGTGTGTTGCATGGGTAACTTTTTTGATTCCTTGAAAATGTTAATTCTTTTTTAACATTTTCAAGGATGGATGCAGAGTTAGATGATGACCTTCTCTTCACCACTCTATTACAAAGTGGTGGAGATGGTTGTACTAATACCCCAACTCAAATGTCTAATGTTGTGGTCCAAACAACCAAAACTAGTGGTGAAAAGAGACCTTATTCAAAAAAATTCAAAGAGAGCACATATTTCACTGTAAAGGAGGATAAGCTCATCGTCTCAACTTTGCTCAACATTAGCCACGATGCAATCAGGGGTACTGATCAAAAGTCAACGATAATGTGGAAAAAAATTACCACTTTTTACCATGAGCATAAGAAACCAAATATTGTCAACCGTTCTAAGGGCTCATTGAAATGTCAGTGGTCCACGATTCAAAAGTGGACAAATAAGTTTTGTGTGTATGTAGCACAAGTAGAGTCATTGCACCCAAGTGGTGCAACGAAGCAAGACAATGCATATATCAAATTTCAAAATTGTCATACAATTATGTAGGACTTACTTATGAACTAACATGTATTTATTATATCATTATAGAGTGAGAAGGCGAAGATGCTATACAAAGAGGTGCTATGACAGAATTTCACATTGGAGCATTATTAGTGTATTCTAAAACTTCAACCGAAATGGCAGCACTATAGATCCACAATTAGTAAGAAAAGGAGGCCACAAGAAACTCAAGTCGGTGGAAATCCTATTGATATACCTGATGATGAATTGGAACTTCTAGCTGAGAGACCTCTCGACAAGAGAGCTGAGAAGAAGTGGAAGTCACTAGAGGGCCACAATGTTGAGATTAAGAAATCTTTAGAAAAGATGACCGCGGATAAAGCGACAACTATAGAAGAGCGGAGGAATGCTGCCATAGAGGCAAACAATCTGGGAGTGGCAAATTATGAACTTAAGAAGATGAAGTTTGAGGCAAAGATAATGATACTAGATATAAGTGGCATGAATGCCATGCAAGTTGAATATTTCCATAATATCCAATACAGGATCTTTGAGGAGTCGAGGCAAGAAAGTTGAGGTACACCTACATCCTTTCAAACCCTTATGGAGGTGTCTTCTCTAACATTTAGATAGTAATATTATAAAATACAATTTATTTTGGAGTTTTAGCTGCTGCCTAGCCACATGTGGCTCAATAGAAATATGTTGCTAGGTAGTAATTAAATTTGATTCATATTGTTGTATGGTGTGGATATGATTTTGGTAATTCATGTATGCATTTTGACTATTATCTTTTGGTAGTAGATGGATTGGATATATAGTTTTATGGACAGACAATATAGAATTGTGGACTGTTTTATTGCTCAAATTTTATGGATATCTTTTGATAGTTTGTTCAAATTTCATTTTATTGTGTGGATGGATTGGATTGGATTGGATTGGAATTAAATTGTTGAGCCCTAGTGAGAACCAGTGAGAACCAGGAATTTAATGCAATGTCATTGAACTGGTGGAAATAAATGGTTTACATGCCAAATGTAGTTTAATTTTTGGGGAAACACTTACACTCTTGTGATGAGTACATGAAATTTTACATTTCCTACAAAATACCATTGTTGAATCAAACCTGTGCATAGAACGAAATGATTCCTGAATTAATGTATATTGCTTCAAAATGAGAAAAATGAAAGAATCAAAGATGCATGCAGGATGACCTGGGGTAGAATTTCTTATGTCTTGTATTCTCCCATTTAAATTAGGTGGTTAACTAATCTTTTGGGACAAATATGAATGTAGTATGATGCAAAGAAACATGGCTCAGAATGTTGTAAAATTAATGATAGAAAGGTAATTGCCTCTAACGTGAATGTTGTAAAATTAATGATAGAAAGGTCAAGAACAGAACTATTAATTACCACATTAAATTAAAAATTACAAACAAAATTACAAATAACTAGAATTCGAAATTCCAAATTACAAATGGAATTACAAATTAGTTGTGGCCATAAATATTCCATAAATGCTCGATAAGATCAGCTTGAGGTTGACTATAAGTGCCTTTATTTTGGATGCAATGAATTTGTGCAATGTAATCCGCAAATTCAGGTATATTATCGCCTGAAGGTAGCTCAACATTATCGCTTTCTTCAAATTTCTTCATGCTTTCCTATGCGGTGGTTTCTCTGGCTCTGATGTATTTGTACATTAAATCTGCGGTAACCCCATACACTAGCATCATGATTGCCACAATCATCTTCTGAAGGTAAGGCAACCCAAGTCTCCCACTAGCATCCCTCTTTTGGATGAAATAATCCTCATGGGAGACTATTGTAGCATGTATGTGTAAAAAAAGTTCACGCTTCATTTGAAACCTCCTCCTAAAAAAATGGGGCTAATATGTTGGTGATTCAACAAAGTAATCATATGATGTACGACGTTAAGGACTACGACGAGGTGAAGAAGATGATTCCTCATATGTCATTGCAATTGCATGCATCATATCTAACTCATGATTAGAATAATCATCATCAAAATTCAAAAAAGAATTCATAGCAAATTGAGGGAAGTAAGGTAGAAGAATTGGTGAAAGAAAAGTAGAAGAAGTGGAGGAAGAAAGTCTGATTTTTTATAAGTGTAGTAAGAGGATGGATCTATTTATAGGGTTTGATGCTCAACTATTAGTTACACTTAAATAAGTTGTTGGGTATGCTCCATTCTCAAATAATTCTAGATGTGATTGTTGGGTAAAAGAAAGAGAGGTATCATGTGATTGTTGGCTTCAACAAATTTTAATTAGACCATTTAATTATTAGCTACAACTAAAAAAAGTTAACAAAAGAAGGTTTAAAATAAGAAACGTCAGTATCATGAGGTTGTTGATTGGTGAATTGTAGATAGTGCTTAGTTGGTACAATAAGTTGTGCTAATGTTTGAGAGATGATATAATTAAAAAAATTATTGCTTACTAAAGTTAATATATAATATATTACATGCATTTGCAAATACAATTACTATATTAAATATTACTTTTAGTAAACAATAACTAAACCATATAGATTATAGTCAAAAAAGTAGATTTGGACTTCAATTTGAATTTAGCAATGACTAGACCATTACTAATGTTTTTTATCCTTGCATAAACAATCTTATCATTTCACTGATTTTTCTAAGAAAAAAAAGAACACTGCAATCTTGGCATGGCTGCCTCTGCATTTTTTCTAAAAAAAAATTTAAGTTGTAGAAGGTTAAAGTATACACATTCAAATGAAAATAAATTAGATGCTTTCAATTTAGTTAGAAATCACTAAATACACAAACAAATGAAGATAGAAGGTTAGGGCTTTAGCCGTGTGTGAAGCCCTTGTTCCAGCGAAGAACACCTAATCAACAATGAATGATTATTATTCAAAAGTTAAATTAACACTATTTTTATTTTGTTCTTTTTATTTTTAGTTTTTCATCAAATATAACAAAAACAATTATGAGTTTAATGTAAGATTTGTTTTAGTTATTGTATTTCTATCAAACTTATATATTTTATCAATTTTTTTTTTTTTAAATAGTGAGTCCAACACTAATATTAATACGAAAAGAACTATTATTCAGAGTCATTTGCAGTCTTTTTCGAAATGGGACGATCCAAATACCAGATGGGTCCGGTGGAACTGGGTGGGTCTGGCCCACGCACGCAATCCCCGATCAAACCAACAAGCAACGCATCCGTTGTCGTTGACGACTCCCCAAAATTCCATTTCAAAATCTTTTGAGATCTCTTCTCATTGAAGTAACCCTACACAGTATTTGTCCCCCTCCCCGAACCAAAATCCTTAAAAAACCATGCTCCAATTCCTTCTAACCTACAAGAACCCAATCCTCCACACCTCTCTCTCCCTTTCCCTCACTTTCCTCCTCTCCTTCTTCAAGATCCCCTCCCTTTTCCTCCATGGCCTCCACACATACATCCAACCCGAAAACCTCCACCAAGATGGCAGCCGCGCCGCCATTAGACGACCCGAGAGCTCCAAGCCAAGCTCCACTCTCCAGGGCTACCAGCACTTTTCTTCCAAACCCAACATTGAACCCCGGAAGAGGAACAAGTCCAAGGAAAAGTCCGAATTCGATGAGAATAACGCCCAGATCTTCCGGATAACGCTCGACCACAGTCGCATTCAATCGCGGCTCTATTTTCACGAGTATCGCAGAGTTTTTACGCTCTCATTTGTGGCTTTTTCTTCTTTACTGCTTCAGTTTTACTTGGGGGTTTCGGAGAGCTCTGGATCTTTTATAAATGGGACTTTTTTCCCCCTTCTGTTTGGATTTATCCTTCTTTGCTATCTAGTTTTATTGCTTGCTAAGGTTTCGTTCGAGAAATCTGCGTCGAGGAAGTCGGAGAAGCAACTGAGTGTGCTTCTTGGGGTTTTGGGGTTTACGCTGGGGCTATTGATTTGGTTTGAGATTGTTCCTCGGGTTTTGGATTTCCGTTTTGAATCAATTAATGGGGTTTTGAGGGTTTTTCTTGCTATTTTAATGGGCTTCATCGCTGGTTTTCTGCTTATGCCGGCATTAAAGAATGCTAGGTCTTTTTGGCTGGGAACTGATCAGCTTCGAAGCAATTTATCGATGATTCATTGTGGATGGTTTTCTAGAATGATTCTTTATGCGAATACAACGTTGAGTATGCTCACAGCATTGCTTTGGATAAATCCATTCGTTGAGATTCTTGTTAGTAAGAACATTGATGATGCTAAAGGAGCGCGTTTAGTTAGTGAAACTGGGGATGCTGAGAGGTTGGTTGGCAATGTGGGCATGTCCCTTTCCGATTTTAACAAGCTCAGGATTTGGTTCTTGTTGCTTTTGGGTTTATTGCAAGTTGTGGCTTTAAGACCGAACTTGCAAATGTATCTGAATGAAGCATTGTTGTCTTGGTACCAACGGTTGCACGCCAGCAAGATTCCAGATTTGGACTTTAGCAGGGCAAAGGTCTTTTTGCACAACCACTACTTATGTCTTGTAGTTTTGCAGTTTCTTGCACCTCCGATTCTTGTGCTTCTCTTTGTTGGCTTATCTCAGATTGATGGTAACTCCTTTTTGAATTCCCAATTGATATGTAGTCTACGGCCATGTTCTTCTCTTGTTAAGGAAGTGACATTGTTTTTGGCTTGGTGGGTTGTCTTTGTTTGGGCTGTTTTCAGTTCAGGAAGCCTTGTGTTGTATCGTCGTGGCATTTTGTATATGTCTTGATGACTGATTTTTGGTTTTGGCCTCCTACACCTGTTGGATTTTTGAGTGAAGTGTCATGCTTCCAATGCGATTTTTCATAACGATGATGTTCACAATTCCGCAAAGTACTCTATTATTTGGGTACTCTATTTTTCACCCCATCTGTCAAGATAGGTATGCATTTTATATTTATAGTGACTTGAAACGTTTCTGCGGTTAATTTAACTTCCTTGATTACATCACTTAGTAAAGTATCAATGGGTTAGTCATGACAAGCTATATGCATAATCAAGCACAATAGCGAGTCTTTTCACTTTCATTTTCTGTTCTTCAACTGGAGAAGTATGGCATCTAATGGGAGCCAACAAAGCCTTATCCTCAGATTAAGCAAGCGGATGGTCTATTTTTCCCATTGGATTCAGGTTTTGTCTTAATATCATATTCATATTCATATTGACATCGTACGCTGCTACACTGATTGTAATACTTTCATGCAAAACTATGCAGAGTCTAAAACATGATGCTTCTCTTAGGTATATGCCTAATCACATTTTGAATCCACACTGTTAAGCAATTGTTGGTCCCTCCATAGCCCTTTCTTATATGGCACATGAAAAATCATCGTCACAGCATTCTAATCATCACATTTTGGCGTTATTCGCATTCTACAATTGTCAAATGCAAATTGGATACTTGCATACTTATTCTCGTTTTCTGCATCTTCTTGATTTGTTCCTCCCCCCTGCAGCCAATTTGTTTTATTATTTTATGGGAATGGAATGCTTTATGCATAAGATATAACTTGCTCATGGTTTTGTGACTAGTTTATACTTTTTGCTACAATAAAGATAACGACTGCCTGTATGTGCAAATAAATACCAATTTGATTTTCTAGACCTGTCCAATTATCTCCCTCTTCCTAGCTAACTCCGATCTTAGCTGGGAATTCAGATAACCTCTTCTAGTTACTTGATATTTATGTATTCTATTTATCTTCTGACCACCCCCGGGGTTAAAAATACAGAGAGAACTTGTTTGTGGTAACATAGATGCCTTTTTCATAACCCTTTTTAAGAAGTTGATATGTAACTGTAGATTTTTCTGTTTGTTGCTATTATCTATTTCTATAGATATTCTCTATTAAAATCATTTCAATTATATCAATATAATGCTGTGCATTCTCTTACAATAGTGGTATTATCAGTGCATTTTTTGTTGGGGCATCAGCGCTGTTGTGAAAACTATTACATAGATATTATTGTTTGGGATTCATAGACTTAACATGCTGCTTGTATCTCAGATGCTCATTCAAATATATGTGCGCCCGGCCTCTATACATAGCACCAATCACTATTTGCTGCTTTCAAGTGAATTGTGACGTAATCTCGGTAGAATTGGCACTCTTTGTGGTACATAATGATTAAAAGGTTCTTGCTTGGGTATCAACATCGTGGAAAAGAGTTTATAGGTACTTCTGGTTTAGAATTTGTACCCTTTGGTTCAACCTGAAGGTAACCTACTCATGATCTGGTTGGATCTAGTTTGATCTAGTTTGATCAAGTCAAGCTTAATCCGACTTTTTTCATGTAATAATACAATAGGGTTAGCTCGTGTCGGCAGATCCTCCAAAAGAAAACAAAAAACAAAAAAAAACTCGGTGCTAAAATACAAAGGTGGCACTACAGCCCCATCTGTACTTTCTTTTCATGTATTTTTTAATCCTTTAATTTTTTCTTTTTTCTTTTTTTAATTCACATCGTTAAAAAGTACTTCATTAGTAAAAGAAATAAAAATAAAATCTATCGAGACCCATTATTGGGATTCCCATAATTTGGAACTCTTTTCCAAACGGAAATGATATTCTTACGTACGCCTGTAACAATATATTTTTTTTTTATGTAGTGATTAAATATATAGGTTTTATTAATATCGTGTCTTTTTTAATTATTTAAAAATGATATAAAATCCATAAAGAAAAAAAAATTTTAATTAGGCGAAATCTCACTGCCGTTTGTGAGAATAGTAGCAGTATTTCTTTTTAGAAAATAATCTGTTTGCGGTTTTTGGCTGCACTTATTCCACTGTTCCAACTTTCATTTGAGCAGCTTTTCGTGGTGATAAGCTTTCCGAAATGAGAGGATGGGCCTCCTGCGGTTTATATTTTGTTTGATTGTGGAGGAGATTTTGAAACTTGAATTTGTCTATTACAATGCTTCTTATGAGATAAGGTATATTTACTGTGGGATGCAGTTGGAGAAAGTTTGAGCTCTCGAGCGCAACTTCTTCTCCCTTGAGCGAAAATCTTAAGATTTAGAATCACTCATCCCGTACTCGAGCGAAAACCCCATTTTATCTTTCATTCCCTTTCTCATTCTCCTTTCTTTTTTCCTCTTTCTGATCTGTTTTCTTTCGTGTCTCTGAGAGCTCTCCTCTTCATCTCCCTCATCCCTCTCTTTAGTTCCTCCGGCTTCGTCTTCCGCCATGCCCCTTCTCCTTTCCATCCTTTCTTCTCGTTCTATTTGTTGGTTTCTTCTTGTTTTTGCTTTTGATATGCAGGTACTGTTTCGAGCTCTAGGCGTTGTTCTTCAATGTGTTGGCCTCCGCCAGTTTAGACTATGCACGTGAGCCACCGTTCGCCTTCTAAGGTACCAATTTCTCAGTCACGGGAAGGCCGGAGCGGCGTGTACAATACACGTGTCCTTCATAATGTCCCTCTGTGCGCCTTCGCCGGAGGATCAATAGGCATTCACGCACGTGGCTGGTGGTCCAGGGACTCCGACGGTCCGCCCCTATTCTATTCACTCCCAACCAGGCAACGTGTGGTTACCACGTGCTACCGAAAACAGTGGGTCCTGTTTTGCTCTTTTTATTTTCCTTAAGGTGATGATCCGAATTCGGTTTTTCCAGTTAGTTTTTAGATTTAGTTTGTTGCAGTCTCGTTTATGGGATTTTGGTCCCCTTTATGGGGTTTGTTTCCTTTATGGAATTTGGTTTACTTGGTTGGGTTGGTAACTTTGTCTTGTATAAAGTTAGGGTTAGAAATGGTCAGTAACATTAGTGAACTGGGGTGCTCTAATTATTTATTAGTTAACATGTAATTTGTTTCAAATTTGTTTGTAATGTCCATTTATAGTAATTGAAATGTTTCCAGTTAAAAAAAAAAGGCATATTCACTGTGACTACGTCTTGTGAGTTCCATGACTCGAGCTCATGCAACTCTAAACCAATTGGACAGCCACCATTCAATTATCAAGTTTGAGAGAGAATTGACAAAGAACATCTAGTTTGCCAAGTCAAGCCAATGAATTCATTTTATTTTTTGGCTTGGACAATAAACATGATACCATTAATCAAGTAGAAGGGAAATTAGAAAATAGAAAAGTTTGTAAAATAAAAAATAAAAAATAAAAAAACTATCATAAAAAGAAAAAGGTAGTTAAATGAAATTTTCTTCCATTTTATGCAAGATTTTCCCTCTTGGGAAATGATTATAACAAAAATATAAAAAAAGAGCATGTTTCGTTTGCAGGATGAAAACTACTATTTTGTTCTTCTTTTTCCTCCTAATAATATTAGGATAATAAGCATTGTGAGGGCAAAACTTGGTATTTGAAAATGTAGAGATGGTTCTAGACTCCTACTAACGGGATCGAATTTGGACCCGTTATGGGGGAGGGGCACCGACGAATGACGATAAATGATGCGCCTCCCAAACATCTGGATGTCGGGAAAGTAATTTTTTCCCCCCTTGCAAATTTGGCCTTTCTCTAACAAAATTGAAAGCCAGAAAGTGACCACCCAAGGTCCCAACCACATAGTTCTAGATAAAGATACGTTTGGCCGTTTTGGCATTGATAGGAATCCAAATCAAATTACAGGAATTTTCTTGCCAGAAGCGAAAACTTAAAAAAAAATATTGAAATTATCCAAATGTCTCTGTGTTGCAATGGATTGCAATGGAAACATCTATCAATCCATTTGAACAAATTGATTAATCGTCAACCATATAATTATTTGATATTCAACAATAATATAAAGTAAATAAATTGCATAATACTAAAATTGGTAATGAAATGAGACTCTTTAAAAAACTCTTTAAATTTAAAAATTTATGAAACGATCAAATTCAAAAAAGTCAATTTTATTATTCAACAATTAGTTATAATCAAAATTCAATTATAAAATCTTTGTCAAATTGACACCCTTATTTAACTAGATAAACAACTCATTTATCTCTACTACAGTAGCAATCAAAACTTCTAATAATATTCAAATATTGACTTTTTTTTCTTGAACTCTAGTGATTGAATTATAATCACTCTATCTCAATCTTGAATCAACGATTACACTTTTTGAGAGAAATAATATGAGAATTTCTAAAAATTTTTTTAAACTTTCTAACCAAAATATGCATTGCAAAGTGCTCTAAAAAATTATTTAAAATTGAATATCTACATATCTAACTAGTAAGACAATTTAATAGATTTTTACAAGTAGTTTCTAAGTCATAGTGAAATTCTGCTGACAGATTACGTCTTGCTAACGCCGAATACTTATCTTCTCAACATTGATGGTTTCAAATTTAAACTCTTCTCTAGATAAGGTCTATTTTTTAGAACTCGACTTCTACGCTTTTTAATTTATATAAAACACTTCCTAACAATTTCTAAATGAAATCGAAATAGCTAGAGATAAAACAAAATGTTTTCTATTCATCTAAATTGCAAAACTAAAAATAAGATGAAGTCTATAATCTTAATCACGTAGTTCTATCCAAATTTATCAACTTAGTCTTTTAATCTTAGTCAAATTCTTGCATCTACAAATAAAATAAGAAAAAGAAAAAAGAAAGAAAGAAAGAAAGAAAGAAAATATGCAGCCTGCAGAAACATAAACTCAACTAAAAATATTCAGTTCCTGTAAAGACCGCTCATGGAAATCAAACACATTGGCCGCCACATGTGATGCCTCATGAGACCAGCTTTGCTTATTGATTTTATTGACTATTAATAATAAAGATATATATATTTATTTATTGTAAGCAATAAAAATAGATAGTTGATTAATAGTAATGCTATTTTTCATCTTCAATTTTATCATTCTCAATCGCATATATGTAAGATTCCTTGTAATCACCTAGCCTTTTTCAATATAGGCTGCAAAACTAATGACAAATTACCTACAAGCTTGGACCAAGACGCAAGTTTAACCTAAAAGCTGTCATGGAACATTAACGTAAAAGCTGTACGACTCTAAGAGAATTTTCCTCAAGGTAGGGAAAACTTTACGGGAAAGTAGCCCAAAATTTGGACCTAAAAGAAAAAGTAGAACATGAAAGATCAGTCTTGAGATCCATAGGCAAGCATGCAGAGCAATTTGCTTGATTTATTTTTTGTGATAAGAAAAGATAAAAATTAAATATTAAATATTTTTTTTTGAAATTTTAAAAATATATATATTTTAAAATTAAAAAATTAAATTGAATTTTTTATTTTATTTTATTTTATTTTATATAAAAATTTAAAATAATAATGATAATGAAATAAGATAATATAAGTCGGTGAAAATATTTATAGCCTATTGACATAAAAGAACACAAATTAGGTACTAATGGCATTAATATAAAAGAATAGCAACCAATTAAAAAGAACAAAGTATTTAGGAAAGAGGAAAATAAACATACGAAAACGCTTTTCTTCTACGAGAACAAAGTATCATCCGGGACTTTTGTACCGAATGCATCTTTCGAATGAAAAAATAAATTATTTTCTTAATTATTTTTAATTGAATGATTAAAAAACTGTTTCTAAATTATGATATGGTTTTTTTTTTTAAAATATGTAATAATATATAAAAAAAAATAAATGAAAAAAACTGTATAAATGAAATAAATAAAATAAAATAACACCATTCGGGAGATTTTTGGTACATGTCCCATGTTGCACTACTCTTTTTTGTATATATTCTGGCTCCCGAGAAAGAATTTTAATATTTTTTAGGCATGAGATGGGACGGATTGAAATTATAATAAAAAGTTAAATAAAATATTATTATAATATATTTTTGTATATGATTTTTTAATTAAAATTTAAAAAAATTAAATTATTTATTTTATTTAGTATTAATTTTTTTTAAAAAAATATAAGAATTAGATAAAATAAAATAAAATAAAATAAAATGAGATATATTTTAAAAATAAACAGGACCTAAGATTTGAGAATAACTTTAGCAAAACAAATCTAGATTTGTTAGGTAGTTAGAAGTACTTACGAATCACTGTATTCTATCGGCAGTACTGGCCTCTGGCCTCTTGCAGCTTGGAAGATTTGAAATTAAACACAAAACCACGGACGTACGTACCTTCCTATTACTGTGTAAACAGAATAACCAGGCCACAATGTGTCGGCCAACCTCCGTTTTACCTAAAATTGGTATTCATAACTTTTTTAATCATAATTTTTTCAACATCTTATAATAATTATCTTCGAACATGTCATATTAAATAGTTATTTTTTATTATAAAATAAATTTAATACAATATATAAAATTACATTATTTTGTAAGTTTATTTTTATAAAAAAAATTATGAATATTACAATTCTAGTAATTTTATTGGTTTTGTGTGGAAAGTCAAAATAAAGAAATGTGGAAAAGAAAAAAGAAAGTTGTGCATATATATTGTTGAGCACGTAAATAACAAACTAAATATGATATTTGGCGCATTTTTATTGACTATAATGCGGCTTATAAGAAAATGATATTATTATTAAGAATAAAATTTTATTATTATTGGGATATTTCTTATTTTAGTATATAATATTTATCCTTTTAGTTCTTTTTTTTTTTAAAATCCTTTATCCTCTTAATATTAAGAAGAAAGTAAATATAGGGCAAGTCAGACCCACCAAGTGCCGCAGTCGCACATCCACACGCACAGAATACGGGTAAAGAGAAGGCCTCACACGGAAGGAAGTTTCCCGAGATAAGACGTAGCCTAGTAGCTTCTCGTTCTTTCCTCTCTTTCCGCTCTCCCTCTCTCTCTCTCTCTCTCTCTCTCTCTCTCTCTCTCTCTCTCCCCTCTTCCTTCCGTTTCATCGTTTCTTCTCTCCTATCACCTATTCTCATCTCCTCTCACCATTAAAACCCAACCCTTCGAACTTTCTAGAACCGGACCCTCTCTCTCCATAGTCTCCGGCTAAAAACATTCTCTTTTTCGCTTCAACGTTTCTTTCTTTCTTTTTTTCCTTTAGGTTTTTAGTTTTGGCTTGTCTAATTAGGTAGGCGGCTTTCATATGGCTCTGCCGGTGGAGCAAAACGGTGAGTCCACCAGCGGCGACTCCCAGAGATCTCTACCCACGCCGTTCTTGACCAAAACGTATCAGCTGGTCGACGATCACACCATAAACGATGTTATCTCATGGAACGATGACGGATCCACCTTCGTCGTCTGGAACCCGACCGTTTTCGCCAAAGACTTGCTCCCTAAATATTTCAAGCACAACAATTTCTCCAGTTTCGTCCGCCAGCTCAATACCTATGTATGTAATCTCTAGCTCTCTCTCTCTCTCTCTCTCTCTCTCTCTCTCTCTCTGTGTTTATTATTGATTATAAATCTTGTTTTTTTTTCTTTTCAGTTTTTGATGTTTTATTTTCCTTTTTCGTAGGGATTTAGAAAAGTAGTTCCTGATCGGTGGGAATTCTCAAACGAATACTTTCGCCGTGGTGAGAAGCACCTTCTGCGCGAAATTCAGCGCCGAAAGATTAATACATCACCTGCTGTTGCAGCTCCGGCTCCGTCGACGATAGCTGCAGTTCCGACCGTAAAGCCGTTAACATTGCCGTCAAATTCCGGAGAAGATCAAGGGATGTCCACGAACTCCTCGTCGACTACGGCACCGGCCGATCTCATAGACGAGAACGAGAGGCTGAGAAAAGAGAACGTGCAGCTGAGCAAAGAGTTGGCGGAGGTGAAATCGCTCTGCAACAATATCTTCTCTCTGATGTCGAACTTTGCGAATAATAACCTATCAGAGAGTGCTGAAAAACAGCTCGATTTGTTGCCGGCTAAACGTTTCGCCGGCGAGAGGGTTACGGAGGCTGAGACGAGCGCAAGGCTTTTCGGCGTGGCGATCGGTGGGAAGAGAGCGAGGGAAAGCAACGGTGTAGCGGCTGAGCAAGAGACGGAGTTGAGGCTTCAACAGCCTGGAGCCGGGGTGGCGAAATCAGAGCCGGTTGATTGTCAGAACAATGTTGATGATCGAAAGTCAACCTGGATGAACCACTGCCACTGGGATAATCGTAACAATCAGAGCGTGTGCAATTGATTAGTGTTTGGTGGAGGTTGGAGAGTTGTTAGATTGGATTAGCGGTGAAGCACTGGATCCGAGTCTCTATGGAACAGGCATGTGTCGAAATGGATCACGTGCGTTGTCAACCTAATGGGACCCATTTCAAGAAGTTTCTTAGAACTTTTCTGCCCCACTCTTTTAAGATTTTGTTTTTTGCCCCTTTTTTTAATTCAAAATGGATATAATGCCTTAATTTTATCCCCTGTTATTTTAGTTATTGCCCCGAAAGTCCAACTCACCAGATCTATTTAGTGTGTTGTTCTACGAAATACGAATACACGTTGTTGTACTCATTATAACCGGTTTTTAATTAAATATTAGACATATAATAATATAATGTTCAAAACTCTCATTATCAATATTTACTTTTTTAATAATAATGCGATTATATATATTAATTAGAAAAATATTTAGGGTATAGAAAGATTATATTTCATAATTTTATAAATTGTATTGCTTATATTATAATGTTATTTTTATAGTAAAATAAATTTAAGAAATTAGATGAAATCAATTTAATTTGTAACTCTTCTAGTAAATAATGGAGGAATCGTTTATTTCGTTTGTCGTATTGAACGTCAATATGGTAAAATCTTTTGATCAATTGGATATTTTTTTATTGAGATTTAATGACTTGCATAACAACGTATTGAAATAAATAACCTCCATCACAAAGCTAATTTTTCCTATACATATATATTATATATATATATATATATGAGAGATTTGAGATCAGTTTGTAAGAAAAATGAAAAAGAAGAAAGAAAGAGCAATGAGAAATGAAAAGAGAAAATTTCAGTTCTTGAATAATAAGAATTATAAATATTTTTTTTTATAAATTTTCTTGTAATAGTAGTTTCTTTTTAATTTTATAACACGTTATCAATATGAAATTTATCAATTCTGAAACTAGTGGTCTTTTATTTCAAGTTAGTTTTTCAATATATTATTTGTAGTTTTTTAGATGAATATGAAATATTATATTACTGATTATTACTTGATAAAATCCGCATTTACTTCTGACTTTATAAATATATTTCTTAAATACACATATTTATTTCACTATTTATATATCTAGAGAATTTCAAATCTTACAAAGTTGAAAATTGTTGCTCTTGACATTTCTAAAAAAAATTATTTATCATAGATTCTTGATGCTGATATCCATTTGGATGCAATGAACCTGAGATAAACAATAAAAAAATGAAATCAAGCATCCATACAAGACTGTGCTAAGGTAATAACTTTTCTTCTCCACCATCTTCACGAAAAATTAAAGACTGAATATCTCATAGTAAAATATCATTTTATTTTGTAAAATAATATAAGGAGATATGAATATCAGAAAACTATTATCTTTCTAAAAACTCGTTATTACTGGTTATACCTGAAGTTGTAAGATTTTAAAAGTGTTTGTCGAACCCAAGGTTTCAAGTTTCATGTAAATCTACAAATGGATTTTGATGATAACAAATAAATCCAAAGAATAAAGGAGTCTCAAGCTCAAGTTGTCCACACAATATAATCAAGCACATCAAAGAAGCAAGCATGAGCAAGAAGGGAATAAGTTCATATTAAAATCATAGAGTAATTTTGTAAATCTCTTAAAAAATTTGAAATTAGGATTAAGGCTCAAAATTAATATTTTATCATAAAACATTAAAATACATTTTCCACATATGCATGAATATTTTGAAAATTAAATTTGAAAATTTTGAAAGATGATTGATTTTCATCTTTCACATGTGCATGACATGATTAAAGGTTTGAACTTTGAAAATATTAAGATGATTGATTGTCATCTTTCACATGTGCATGTTTTATTTGAATATTTTCAAAAGTGGTGGATGATTTTCTTGACTTATGCAAAAGGTAGATGCCTTTATTTGAAAATTTTGAAAAGTAAAGTGTGCTCCTTTTGTCATATGCAAAAAGTAAAAGATTATATTTGAAATTTTTGAAAAGTAAAGTGTGCTCCTTTTGTCACATGCAAAAAGTAAAAATAATAGATTTGAAATTTTTGAAAAGTGAATGATGATGTTTTTGACATGGGAATCTTTTCAAATTTGAAATTAAAAACTCACTTGCCTATAAATAGCTCACTTGAGTTTTGCAAAATTCATAACAAGAGCTTACACATCTATTGCTAAGTTTTGCATCATTTCTTCAAAGCTCTCATTCTCTCTTTTCTAAAGTTTTGAGCATTAATTCTTGTTCTTGTTGAGAGAGATATATGTTGCGTTGTATTGTTTCTATCTCACTCATTGAGGAGTGTACTTTAATAGTCTACCTACTATCAACTCTTGTATTTGTAAAAGGGTGTGTATAACCCTTGTGTGTGTAGAAGGTGTTCTATACAGGAAATAGTTAAATCACCAAGTGTGAGGTGATTGGAAGTGTAGAAGGTGTTCTACACGGGGAATAGTTAAATCACCAAGTGTAAGGTGATTGGAAGTGTAGAGAGTGTTCTACATGGATTCTTTGGAGCGGTGCTGCTCAAAGGTATAATAGGTTTCTATCTCCACCTAAAGGAGATTGAATAGTGGATTTGTGGATCCTCAAGAGGTAGCTTGAGGCGAGGACGTAGGCAGTGGAGCCGAACCTCGTTAACATACTGAGTTTGCTTCTCTCTTACCCTTACTCTTTATATTTATTATTGTTTCATATTTTGTTTATATTTTATATTATATATTTGATTTATAATTGTTATTTTTTTTTAAATACAACTCAATTCACCCCCCCTCTTGTGTTAGTCATCTGGGTAATAATTGGTATCAGAGCTAGTTGACCTGTACTATTCATACAGGCAGATCACTCATGGGAACTCTCGCTTGTGACTGTGTCACCGAAGCAAGACTCTCCGACCATGGGTGACGGTACACCGGTAGAGACGGTGGCCGGCTAGTCTGGTAGGTACAGTTGTTAGGTGACATAGGTGCGGCCTATGGTCAGTAACAATTGGTATCAGAGCTAGTTGACCTATACTGTTCATACAGGCAGATCGCTCATGGAAACTCTCGCTTGTGACTGTGTCACCGAAGTAAGACTCTCCGACCATGAGTGACGGTGCACCGGTAGAGACGGTGGCCGGCTAGTCTGGTAGGTACAATTGTTAGGTGACATAGGTGCGGCTTATGGTCAGTAACAATTGGTATCAGAGTTAGAGCTCTATTATAAGATTAACTATCTTTTGAGTTAAGATCTTATGGCTAACATTGCAGCTTCATTTGGTGAAAGTCAATCTAGCAGTCGGCTTCCACTCTTTTGCGGAGATAATTACTCATTCTGAAAAGTTAGAATGAGAATATTCCTTCAGGCTCAAGGTCGAGAAATCTGGAAATGCATTGTAAATGGACCTTATATTCCAACAAAAGTAGTTGATGGAGTAAAGGTCAAAAAGGAAGAAGAAGAGTTTGATCGTGAAGACGATAGACTTTATACTTTGAATTTAACTGCTATAAATTTATTATATAATGCTCTCAATGGTAATGAATTTAATAGAGTAATGACTTGCACTACAGCAAAGGAAATTTGGGATAACTTGGAAGTTACTTATGAAGGAACTTCTCAAGTCAAGAAATCAAAAATTTATATTCTTACTCATGAATATGAAATGTTTAAGATAAATGATGATGAATCTATTTCTAGTATGTACACTCGTTTTACTAACATCATAAACAGCTTGACAGCTCTTGGCAAAGTTTATTCCAAAGTGAAGATAGTAAGAAAAATTCTCAACTCTCTACCAAAACGTTGGGAATCAAAAGTGACAGCGATTCTTGAAGCTAGAGACCTCAAGAAGCTCGAAGTGAATGAACTCATCGGGTCACTTATCACCCATGAGTACACATTGAAAAGAGGAGAAGAAGAAGGAAAGTCAAAAAAGAGTTTGGCACTTAAAGCTGTTCCACATGAAAGTGAAAGTGATGAAGATGAGGAAAATGACGACAAAGATGAAGAAGTTGCGATGATAACAAGAAGAATTCAGAGGTTCTTAAAGAAAAATAAAACTCCTCCAAGGAAATCTTTCAAAAAGTTTTCCAAGAAAAATTCAGGTAAATATGACACTTTAATTTGTTATAAATGCAATAAACCTGGTCATATCAAGTCAGATTGTCCTCTGCTAAAGAAAGATCGAAACAAAAGCAAAAAAGCAATGAAAGCTACATGGGATTATGATTCAAGTAGCTCAGATAGTGAAGCAAGCAATGGAGAATCAGCAAATCTTTGTCTTATGGCTAAAGATGACATTGAGGTAACAAATCTTGATAATATTGAAGATCTTTCATATGAAGAATTGCAAGATGTTTTAGAAGAGGTATATGAGGAATTTGAAAAATTGAGTATCAAGTATACTGTTTTGAAAAAGAAAAATTCTTCTTTAACAAACGAAATTGATATTTTAAGAAAAGAAAGTATTATTTTGAAAGATGACAATTTTGAGTTGAAGAAAAAGAAAACTGATTTAGAAAATATTATTGAAAAATTTACGAATGGAAAAAGAAATTTTTAAAAACTTCTTGGTAGCCAAAGATGTGTTTTTGAGAAGGCAGGCTTGGGATATATGCCAAAACAAAAATACAAACCTTATAAAAACTTCTTTGATAATCCTTCTAAATCAAAATCCAATATTCAAAATTCTTTTCATAAAAATAATTTTGTTAAAAAATGATACTATTATAATCACTCAAGTTCTTCATATATGTCACATGCTATTTGCAATTTTTGTAATAGAAATGGTCATAATTATTTTGCTTGTCCTATTAGAAGAAAACATACAATAACTATTAGGACCATATGGGTACCTAAAAATCTTATTTCTTCTAATACTAATAAATAAAGGACCCAAAGAACTTGGGTACCAAGAAAAATCATTTTAATTGTTTTTATAGGTGTGCATGACGTCTTCCACGAACAAAAATAAATGGTTTTTAGATAGTAGATGTTCAAGACACATAACTGGAGACAAGACTAAGTTCTTTGATCTTAGATCTAAAGAAGAAGGACACGTGACATTTGGAGACAACTCGAAAGGGAAGATCGTGGGAATAGGTAAAATTGGTAATGAGTCTTCTCTTATAATTGAAGATGTTCTACTTGTTGAAGGTTTAAAACATAATCTTTTAAGCATAAGTCAATTATGTGATAAAGGATTTACAGTTACTTTCAAAATGGATAAGTGCATTATATTGAATGATTATGATTGTAATATTTGTTTTATTGCTTTTAGAAGTAACAATGTTTATACAATTGATTTTGAAGAAATTACCTCACAAGATGCGATTTGTTTTTCAGCTCAAAATGAAACTAATTGGTTATGGCATAGAAGACTAGGTCATGCCAATATGGAACTTATTTCCAAACTTTCAAAAAATGATCTTGTGAGAGGTTTACCAAAGATAAATTTTCTTAAAGACAAAATTTGTGATGCATGCCAATTTGGTAAACAAACAAAAACTTCTTTTAAAATCAAGAAACATATTTCCACTACTAGACCACTGCAACTGATACACATGGATCTTTTTGGACCAAATAGAGTTGCAAGTTTAGGAGGAAAATATTATGCATTTGTTGTTGTTGATGACTTCTCTAGATATACTTGGGTCATCTTTCTTACTCATAAAGATGAGGCATATAATGCTTTTACCAAGTTATGCAAGAGAATTCAAAATGAAAAGGGTTATACTATTTCAAGTATCCGAAGTGATAGGGGAAAAGAGTTTGTTAATAAAAATATTGAAACATTTTGTGATGAAAATGGTTTTGTGCATAATTTTTCTGCTCCTCGAACTCCTCAACAAAATGGGGTAGTAGAAAGGAAAAATCGATCTCTTCAAGAGATGGCAAGAACAATGCTCAATGAGAACAACTTGCCTAGTTATTTTTGGGCTGAAGCGGTAAGTACTGTATGTTATGTTATAAATAGAGTTATGCTAAGGTCTAAATTAGATAAAACTCCCTATGAGCTTTGGAATGAGAAAAAGCCCAACATTTGTTACTTTCATGTATTTGGATGCAAATGTTTTATTTTAAATGACAGAGATAATTTAGGCAAGTTTGATGTAAAATCTGATGAAGGTATCTTTCTCAGGTATTCTACTAATAGTAAAACTTATAGAGTATTCAATAAAAAGACTTTGACTGTACAAGAATCTATGCATGTAGTATTTGATAAATCTAATTCTCTACTCTCCAAGAAATCTATTGATGAAGAAACAGGAGGTATAAATAATACGGAAAGTCTCAATCTCAACAAAGAGAACACAATAGAGGAAGTCCAACATGGAGATATCAGGAAAGATTATCAAAATTTAATACAAGATGCAACCAAACAGTGGAAATTTGTGAAAGATCATCCAGTGGAACAAATTCTGGGGGAACGTTCACGAGGTGTAAGCACTCGATCATCTCTTAGAAATATTTACAATCATACTGCTTTTCTATCTCAGATTGAACCTAAAAATATTGATGAAGCACTTCTTGATGAATCTTGGTATCTAGCTATGCAAGAAGAGCTTAATCAATTTGAAAGAAATGATGTTTGGACACTTGTTCCTAGACCCAAAAATCATACTATTATTGGAACAAAATGGGTTTTTAGAAACAAGAAAGATGAGTCCGGAGTCATTACTAAAAATAAGGCTCGACTTGTAGCCCAAGGTTTCAATCAAGAAGAAGGAATCGATTATGATGAGACATATGCACCAGTCGCAAGATTAGAAGCTATTCGAATGCTACTTGCATATGCTTGTTTTAAAGATTTCAAACTTTTTCAAATGGATGATAAAAGTGCTTTCTTAAACGGTTTTATAAATGAAGAGGTATATGTTGAGCAACCTCCAGGTTTTGAAAATCATATTTCTCCAAATCATGTTTTCAAACTCACAAAAGCACTATATGGACTCAAACAAACTCCTAGAGCGTGGTACGAGAGACTTAGTGGTTTCTTGATTGAAAAAGGCTTTTCAAGAAGAAAAATTGATACAACTCTTTTCATTAAATACGAAAATGATGATATTCTTTTGATTGAGATTTATGTTGATGATATAATATTCGGTGCTACTAATGAAAATATGTGCCAAGTTTTTGCTAAGACTATGCAGGAAGAATTTGAAATGAGCATGATGGGAGAGTTTACATTCTTTCTCGGATTGCAAATTAAGCAAGCAAAAAGTGGGACATTCATCAATCAATCGAAATATATTAAGGAATTGCTAAAGAAATTTGGGATGGAAGGTGCTAAGGAAACTGGAACACCAATGAGCCCATCCACTAAACTTGATAAAGATGAAACCGGTAAACCAGTTGACTCGAAGGTATATCGAGGTATGATTGGTAGCTTATTATATTTGACAGCCAGTAGACCAGATATTATGTTTAGTGTGTGCTTATGTGCATGCTTTCAATCATCTCCAAAAGAATCACATTTAATTGCAGTTAAGCGCATTCTTAGATATCTTAGTGGTACAATTAACTTAGGGTTATGGTACCCTAAGCACACATCTTTCGATCTAATCAGCTACACAGATGCAGATTATGCTGGCTGTAAAATAGATCGAAAAAGCACTAGTGGAGCATGTCACTTCTTAGGTCGTGCACTAGTTTCTTGGTTTAGTAAAAAACAAAATTCTGTTGCACTATCTACTGCTGAAGCAGAATATGTTGCTGCGGGTAGTTGTTGTGCTCAAGTTCTTTACATAAAGTAACAACTTGAGGATTTTAAACTTATGTACAATCACATTCCAATCAAATGTTATAATACAAATGTTATAAATCTTTCAAAGAATCCAATACAACATTCTCGGACCAAACATATTGAAATTAGATATCATTTTCTTAGAGATCATGTGCAAAAGGGCGATATTGTATTAGAATTCACTAGTACACATGATCAATTGGCAGACATTTTCACAAAACCCCTACCAGAAGATAGACTATGCATGATTAGAAGAGAAATAGGAATGATGCATGCCATGGATATCTGCTAGATACTTTTATTTCATTATCTTAAATGACCTATAGAAACTTGAGACGTTTAGCTTCATCATTCAAATGCATTTGCTCCTCATAAATCATCATGCCATCCTTGTCTAAAAGATTAGGCAATCGAAATGAAGAGGTAAGCAAGGATTTCAAATCCTTATTCTGTTGCTTTAATTCTACTATTTTTTTGTTTGACTCATAAACAAGTCGTTGAAGTACAGATACAGTCTCGTTAAGCTTCTCAATTTCACGAGTTTTGGACTGCAACCGAGCAGAAAACGCAACGATAGATGATGAGTATCGAGTTCCGAGACCCACAAGCTCGTAAATGGCGTCATGATCTGATTTATTAGCTAAATCAGTCTCTTGTTGCTTCATGGCACCCACGACAGATGCAGAAATAGATTGAGACTAAGGTGAAGGATACCTCAAATCTTGATCAAGAGAAGCACTGAAGGGAATTCTACGAGCCATTGAAAAATTGTAAAATGAGAATACAAGAAAATTGCAAAGATGAGAAGAAAGCTTGATGCAAAATAGATAAAGCTAAGGATTGCTCTTATAGAAACAGAAATAAGAACAAGACAAATTTACAAATCATGATAATATCTCATTTTTCAGTAACATCAAGCGGATCAAATCTCTGCACCGAATTGCCAGAGCTATGCCTCCAGCCTTTGCAGGTTTTGTCGGGCATGGGTGGTTTCAATTATTCAGCTCTTTACAAAATCTCCTTTCGCACCGAATTACAGGAACTAGGCCTCCAGCCTTTGCAAGTTTTGTCGAACGTGTGTGGCTACGCACCGAATTCTCTACAGTCTCTACTAACGCAGCGTTTTATTTATCTATTGGTTATTGCAGGAATATATCTTATTGATCTAATTATGATTCCTTTTTAATGATGCCAAAAGGGGGAGAAGTTTTAGATTAGAACTTTAATATTGTTTAAATTGCTAAACTTGTTATATATGCTTGGAATTATATTTATATTTTTGCTTGAAAAACTAACGCACATTCTCAGGGGGAGCTTAAGTATTAATACAGGCTTCAGGTTCTATCAAGTATTTATCATCATCAAAAAGGGGGAGATTGTTGAACCCAAGGTTTCAAGTTTCATGTAAATCTACAAATGGATTTTGATGATAACAAATAAATCCAAAGAATAAAGGAGTCTCAAGCTCAAGTTGTCCACACATTATAATCAAGTACATCAAAGAAGCAAGCATGAGTAAGAAGGGAACAAGTTCATATTAAAATCATAGAATAATTTTGTAAATCTCTTAAAAAATTTGAAATTAGGATTAAGGCTCAAAATTAATATTTTATCATAAATCATTAAAATACATTTTCCACATATGCATGAATATTTTGAAAATTAAATTTGAAAATTTTGAAAGATGATTGATTTTCATCTTTCACATGTGCATGACATGATTAAAGGTTTGAACTTTGAAAATATTAAGATGATTGATTGTCATATTTCACATGTGCATGTTTTATTTGAATATTTTCAAAAGTGGTGGATGATTTTCTTGACTTATGCAAAAGGTAGATGCCTTTATTTGAAAACTCCTTTTGTCATATGCAAAAAGTAAAAGATTATATTTGAAATTTTTGAAAAGTATAGTCTGCTCCTTTTGTCACATGTAAAAAGTAAAAATATTAGATTTGAAATTTTTGAAAAGTGAATGATGATGTTTTTGACATGGGAATCTTTTCAAATTTGAAATTGAAAACTCACTTGCCTATAAATAGCTCACTTGAGTTTTGCAAAATTCATAACAAGAGCTTACACATCTATTGCTAAGTTTTGCATCATTTCTTCAAAGCTCTCATTCTCTCTTTTCTAAAGTTTTGAGCCTTAATTCTTGTTCTTGTTGAGAGAGATATAGGTTGCGCTGTATTGTTTCTAAAGTTTTGAGTCTTAATTCTTCTTCTTGTGTGTGTAGAATGTGTTCTACACGGGAAATAGTTAAATCACCAAGTGTGAGGTGATTGGAAGTGTAGAAGGTGTTCTACACGGGGAATAGTTAAATCACCAAGTGTAAGGTGATTGGAAGTGTAGAGGGTGTTCTACACGGATTCTTTGGAGCGGTGCTGCTCAAAGGTGTAATAGGTTTCTATCTCCACCTAAAGGAGATTGAATAGTGGATTTGGGGATCCTCAAGAGGTAGCTTGAGGCGAGGACGTAGGCAGTGGGGCCGAACCTCGTTAACATACTGAGTTTGCTTCTCTCTTATCCTTACTCTTTATATTTATTATTGTTTCATATTTTGTTTATATTTTATATTATATATTTGATTTATAATTGTTATTTTTTTTAAATACAACTCAATTCACCCCCCCTCTTGTGTTAGTCATCTGGGCAATAGTGTTAGTGAGATAACTCTGCAATATTTAAAATCAGCTCTGTATTAAAATTATACGGTGAAAAAATTATCAATGATGATATATTAGAAAAGACATATACTACTTTTCATGCCTCGAATGTGTTCCTGTAGTAACAATATTAAGAGCGAAAGTTCAAAAAATATTCTGAACTTATATCTTGTCGTCTAGTAATTGAGCAACATAATGAGTTTTTATTAAGAAACTACTAGTCACGTCCTACTGGTTTAACATCATTTATTGAAGTGAATGGTACTGGATTTATATCATTCTTAGAAGCGAATGGTGCATCCATTTGAAAAAATCGATGGCATGAACGTGGTAGGAGGAACTATAAAAATATTGATTCAAAAAGCGACAACATTAAAATGGATAATAATAATAAATATATATCATATCACCAAAAGTTATACAACTCAGATAGGGGTAAAATCTTCAAAATAATTTTTCAAGAAAGGTAAAAATGTGTACTATAGATGTGATATAACTGGATATTGGTCACGTACCTGTTGTACGACCAGACACTTGGTTGATCTATATCAAACATTTATAAAAGGAAAAAGTAAAAAGTTTGAAACAAATTTAATAAAACCATCAGATGATTCATTATATATAGATGAGAATAATATCACTCGTATTTATGTTTTTTATTCTTCAAAGACATTGATGGTACAATTGATCACTTGATTGGAGATAGAAGTGTTCCTCCCAATTAATGTATTTTTTTTTTCGAACTCTTTAATATTTGTAATGAAAGTTTTGTGTATTTTATAAAATCATGGATTACACTGATGAACTTTTTATTTTTGAATTAAATGATAAAGATGTATGTCTGGCTGACAGTGCTACAACTCACACAATTCTCAAAGATAAAAAATATTTTCAAAATCTAACATTAAGTAAAGCCTATGTCCATACCATATCAGGACATCAAATCTAATTAGGGGCCCCGAAAAAACTTATATTGTGTTGCCTAATAGTATCAAATTTTGTATTGATAATACTCTATTTTCTTTACAATCTAGAAGAAATTTATTAAGTTTTAAAGATATACATCGCAATGAAGGTAATAAAGAGTATCTTCTTATTACTAAAATAATATTGGGTCAGAAGTTCGTATTAAAAGAATTGTATGTTCTATCTTCTGGATTGTATTATACAAGAATAAGAACAAGTGAATCGTATGTGGTAATGCACCAGAAAGTTCATTGACCCCAAAATATTTATGGCTTGGTATGATTGCCTTAAACATCCGGGATCAATAATGATGAGACAAATCGCTAATAATTCGCATGGGCATCCCTTATAGAATCAAAAGATTCTTTATCCAAAAAATATTCTTGCTCTGCATGTTCTCGAGGTAAGTTAATTATCAAACCATCACTCTCAAAAGTCGTTGTTGAGTCCTCATCTTTTTTACAAAGGATTCATAGAGATATATGTGGGTCTATTTATCCATCAAGTGGACTAATTAGATACTTTATAGTTTTAATTGATGCATCTAGTAGATGGTCACATGTTTGTTTACTTTCTACTAGAAATATTGCAGTTACTATACTTCTTGCCCAAATAAACAAACTAAAAGTACAATGTCCTAACTATCAAATTAAAATCATTCGATTGGATAATGCAGGCAAATTTTTGTCTCAAGTTTTTTATAACTATTGCATGGTAATAAGAATAGATGTTGAATATTCTGTTGTCCATACACATTCAAAACAGTTTAATTGAATCTTTACTCAAAAGATTTCAGCTAATCGCTAGACATTTACTTATAAAAATCAAAACTACCTGTTTTTGCTTGGAAACATGCTATACTTCATGCAACATCATTAATTCAAATTAGACCATCTATATGTCAAAAATATTATCCATTACGACTTGCATTTGGTCAATAACTAAATATTTCTCATTTTTGTATTTTTGGATGTGCTGTATATGCTCCAATTGTACCTCCACAATGTACAAAAATGGGCAATCAAGTAGACTTGAAATATATGTTGGTTTTGATTCTCCATCTATTATTAGATACCTTGAGTCTCTTATAGAGTATATGTTTAAAGCACATTTTGAGGATTGTCACGTTGACTAATCTACTTTTCCATTATTGGATAACGAAAATTCGGTGCCTGAAGCACGATAAGAAATTACTTGGAATAATAAAACTCTGTTTCGATTTGACCCTTCTACAAATGAATGTAAAGTAAAAGTTCAAAGAATTATCCGTTTGTAAAGTGTTACAAATCAATTACTGGATATATTTACTGACACAAAAAGTGTGGTAAAATCATAAATTCTTGCTGTTAATGTTCCAGCAAGGATGTCCTTGAAGGACAAATTGTCAAAAAAAAAATAATAGATGAGTTTAAGACAAGTCTGAAACGTGAAAGATATATTGGTGCAAAATATAAAATTTTCCGAAAGAGAAAGATATAAATAAATTTGGTATTCCTGAAGAACCCATACCCATAATACAGATTACAAGTATAGTTGATACTCCTAAAGAGGTCAAATCTTCTATTCCAAAATCTCTTGAAAAAGGACCTCCTGAAGCAGTTTTTCGTTAAATATTTTTTTCTAAAGAGGAACAGGTACCTAAAAATAATGAGATCTCAATACATTTAATAAATACTGGAGAAATTCTGGATAAAATAAAATTGTTGTCGATAACATATTTTCATATAAGATGACCATTAAAATTACCAGAAGTAATGAAGAAAGTAAGTAAAAAACTAACAAAAAATTTCGACGTAAAAATTATTGGCCAAAATAGAAAATAGCTATTGAAACTGAATTAAACTCGCTAGTAAAGTGAGAGGTGTTGCCCAGATGACTAACACAAGAGGGGGGTGAATTGAGTTATATAAAAAAAAATTAACACTTATAAATCAAATACACAATATAAAATATAAAAAAATATAAAGTAATAAGAAATATAAAAAGTAAGGATAAGAAGAAATAAACTCAATATTTTAATGAGGTTCAGCTCCACTGTCTACATCTCGCCTCAAGCTACCCCTTAAGGATCTTAAATATACTATTCAATCTCCTTCAAGTGGAGATAGAAACCATTACACTTTTGAGCAATACCGTTACAAAGAATTCGTGTAAAACACCCTCTATACTTATTTGCAATCACCTAACACTTGGTGATTCAATTATTTTCTATGTAGAACACCTTCTACACACACAAAAGTTATACACACCCTCTTACAAATACAAAAGCTGATAGTGGATAAATTATCAAAATACACTCCTCAATGAGTGAAATATACAGCTTAATCTATATCTCTATCAAAATAAATAAGGATTAAGACATAACTTAGAAAAGAGAGAAATAAGATTTTGAAAGAATGATGTAAAACTTAACAATTGATGTGTAAGATCTTGTTGTAATTTTTACAAAACTCAAGTGAGCTATTTATAAGCAAATGAGTCTTCATATTCAAATTTGAAAAAGTTCACATGTCAAATAAGAGCATTATTCACTTTTCAAAAAATTTAAATAAAAATATTTCCTTTTTATATTTGTCAAATACAACTCCATTTATTTTTCAAAGAAATCAAACCTAATATTTTACTTTTCATACATGACAAAATGAGTATGATTTATTTTTCAAACCAAATTATCTTCTTGTATACGTCAAAAAAACACACAACTACCTTTCAATATTTTCAAACAAAATATCTATCTTTTACATTTGTCAAAAAAACACACAACCACCCTTCAATATTTTCAAACAAAACATGCATATGTCAAAAATGACAATCAATCATCTTACAAATTCAAATCTTTATGCATATGTGAAAAAAAATTCAAAATTAAATATTTTAATAAAACTATGCAAATTTAAAAAAATGCAATTTAATACTTTATGAGAAAATATTAATTTTGAATCATAATCCAATTTCAAATTTTAAGAGATGTACAAAATTATTCTAAAAGTTTTATTTGTAGACTTATTTTTCTTCTTACCCATGGTTGATTTCTTAATGTTCTTAACTCTTTTCATGCGTAGATAACTTGAACTTGAATCTTAAATTTTTTATCATCAAAATCTATACGTAGATACGAGACTTAAAAAATTAACACATATTTTTAGGGAGAGTTTAAGTAATACTGCAGGTCGCAGATTTCTACTAGCATAAGACTTTCTCCCTTTTGGTATCATTAAAAAAGAACCGTAATTGGTTTCAGTAAGATTTCTTTCAGCAATAACCAATAACCAAATAAAACGGTGCGTTAGTAGAAATTATAGATAATTAAATAATTGGAGCCATCCGTGTCCGGCAAAAATTACAAAAGCTGAGTCCTAACTTTATCATCTTGATGCAAAAGAAAACTCAAATTCGCTTGATGTTGTTGACAAATTAGATGTTGCAGAAATTTAAAGTTGAATAATTGGAGCCATCCGTATCCGACAAAAGTTGTAAAGGCTGAGGCCTAGCTCCCGTCTCAATGTAGAAATTTGAAATCCGCTTGATATTGTTGAAAAATGAGATTAACCCAGATTTGAAATCTTTGAGTTGCTATTTAAAAAACCATTTTTATCCATCGGATACTCAAAGAAAAATCTTACATTTTTTATTCATCCAGTATTTGATTATCCAAAACGATAGAATGGCGGAAAATTTTTTTTCTAGTAATCTTTTGGATTTGAACCAAGAATCGTCTCAATCAGTCATCTCACCCGTCTCATCCAGAATATCTTGTAAGTTTGACTAAGTAAAATTTGAAGAGATGATAGTGTCTTCTTCTTATTTCCGTCTCTATAAGAACAATCCTTAATTTTATCTAATTCACATCAAATTTTCTTCTCATCTTTACAATTCACCTGCATTCTCATTCTACAAATTTTTAATGGCTCGTCAATTTCCTTTCAATACTTATCGTGATTAATCTATTTCTGCATCTGTCGTAAGTGTCATGAAATAACAAAAGACTGATTTGGCTAATAAATCAGATCATGATGCCATTTATGAGCTTATGGGTCTCAGAACTCGATACTCATTATCCATTGTTGTTTTTTTCGCTCGATTGCAGTCCAAAATTCGTGAAATTGAGAAGTTTAGTGAAACGGTTTCTATACTTCAACGACTTGTTTATGAGTCAAATAGAAAAATAATAGAGTTAAAGTAACAGAATAAGGATTTAAAATCCTTACTTGTCTCTTCATTTCGACTGCCTAATCCTTTAGACGAGAATAACACGTCGATCTATGAAGAGCTAATGTAGTTGAAAAATGAGACTATAAGTCTCAAGTTTTTGTAAGTCATTTGAGATAATGGAATAAAAATATTCAACATATATTCATCGCATGCATCATTCCTATTTTTCTTCTAATCATGCATAATCTATCGTCTATTGGGAGTTTTGTGAAAATGTCCGTCAATTGATCGTGTGTGCTTGTGAATTCTAGTACAATATCACCCTTTTGCACATTATCTCTAAAAAAATGATACTTAATTTCAATATGTTTAGTCCTAAAATATTGTATTGGGTTCTTTGAAAGATCTATAGTACTAGTATTATCACATTTAATAGGAATATGATTGTACATAAGTTTAAAATCCTCAAGTTGTTGCTTCATGTAAAGAACTTGAGCACAACAACTACCTGTAGCAACATACTATGTCTCAGCAGTAGATAATACAACAGAATTTTGCTTTTTACTAAACCATGAAATAAATGCATGACTTAAGAAATGACATATTCCACTAGTACTTTTTCGATCAACTTTGCAACCAGCATAATCTGCATCTGACTAATTAATAAGATCGAAAGAAATTTGCTTAGGATACCATAACCCTATATAAATGGTACAGGCAAGATATCTAAAAATACGCTTGACTGCAATCAAATGAGATTGCTTTGGAGATGATTGAAAACGTGCACACAAACATACATTGAACATAATATCAGGTCTACTAGCTGTCAAATATAATAAACTACCAATCATATCTCGATATACCTTTGAGTTTACTGTCTTACCGCTTTCATCTTTATCAAGTTTGGTGGTTGGACTTATTGGTATTCCAATTACTTTCGCACCTTCCATCTCAAACTTTTTGAGTAACTTTTTAATATATTTTAACTGATTAATGAATGTTCCACTTTTTTTTTACTTGATTTACAATCCAAGAAAGAAATTAAGTTCTCTTATTATACTCATTTCAAATTCTTTCTGCATACTCTTAGTAAAATCTTGGCACATATTTTCATTAGTAATAGTAAATATTATATCATCTACATAAATTTGAATTAGAAGAATAGTATCATGTTCATATTTGATGAAAAGAGTTGTATCGATCTTTTCTCTTGAAAAACTTTTTTCAATTAAAAAACCACTAAACCTCTAATACCAAACTCTAGGAGCTTGTTTGAGTTTATATAATACTTTTGTGAGTTTCAAAACATGATTAGGAGATACAAGATTTTCAAAACCTAAAAGTTGCTTAACATATACCTCTTCATTCATAAAACCATTTAAGAAAATAATTTTAACATCTATTTGAAAAAGTTTGAATCTTTATAACATGCATATGCAATTAACATTCGAATAGTTTTTAATCTTACGACAGGTGCATACGTTTCATCATAATCGATTCATTCTTCTTGATTGAAACTTTGGACTACAAATCGAGTCTTGTTTCTAGTGATGATTCCAGATTCATCTTTCTTATTTCTAAAACCTATTTTGTTCCAATGACAGCATGATTTTTGGGTCTAGGAACAAGTATTCATACATCATTTCTTTTAAATTGATTTAGCTCTTCTTGCATAGCTAGAATCCATAATTCATCAATAAGTACTTCATCAATATTTTTGGGTTCAATTTGAGATAGAAAAGTAGTGTAATTGTAAATATTTCTAAGAGATGATCGAGTACTTACACCTCGTGAAGATTCTCCTAAAGTTTGTTCCATTGGATGATCTTTCACATGTTTTCACTGTTTGGCTGCATCTTGTACTAAATCTTGATGATCTTTCTTGATGTTTCTATGTTAGATTTCTTCCATTGTATTGTCTTTATTGAAATTGAGACTATTTGTGTTATTTGTATCTTTTGATTTTTCATCAATAGATTTTTTGGATAGTAGAGGGTTAGATTCATCAAATACTACATGCATAGATTTATTGGAGAGTAGAGGGTTAGATTCATCAAATACTACATACATAAATTCTTGTATAGTTAAAGTATTTTATTGAATACTCTATAAGTTTTACTATTTGTTGAATACCCAATAAAAATATCTTCATCAGATTTTCATCAAATTTTCCTAAATTATCCATGTTATTGAGAATAAAACATTTACATCTAAATACATGAAAGTAACCAATTTGGACTTTTTCTCATTCCAAAGTTCATAATGGGTTTTATCTAATTTAAACCTTAACATAACTCTATTTATAACATAATATGCAGTACTTACCGCTTTGGCCCAAAAATAATTAGGTAAATTATTCCCATTAAGCATTATTTTTACCATTTCTTGAAAAGATCTATTATTACTCTCTATTATCCCATTTTATTGAGAAGTTCGAAAAGTAGAGAAATTATGCAAAAAATCATTTTTTATCACAAAAAGATTCAATATCTTTATTGACAAACTCTTTCTCTCTGTCACTTCGAATGTTTGAAATAGTATAGCCATTTTCATTTTGAATTCTCTTGCATAACTTGGTAAAATCATTATATACCTCATCTTTACGAGCAAGAAAGATGATCCAAGTATATCTAGAGAAATCATCAACAATAACAAATGCATAATATTCTCCTTCCAGACTTACAAATCTGTTTGGTATAAAAAGATCCATGTGTATAAGTTACAATGGTTTAGTAGTGGAAATATGTTTATTGGTTTTGAAAGAAGTTCTTGTTTGTTTTTTAAACTGGCGTGCATCATAGATTTTATCTTTAAAAAAGTTTGCTTTTGGCAAACCTCTCATAAGATTATTTTTTGAAAATTTAGAAATAAATTTCATGTTTGCATGACCTAACCTTCTATGCCATAACTAACTATTTTCATGTTGAACTGATAAATAAATAGCATCTTATGAGACAATTTTTTCAAATTCGATTGAATAAACATTATTATTTCTAAAAGCAATAAAACAAATATTGAAATCATGATTATTCAAAATAATGCACTTATCATTTTTGAAAGTAACTATAAACCCTTTATCACATAATTGGCTTATACTCAAAAGATTATGTTTTAGACCATCAACAAGTAGAACATCTTCAATTATGAGAGAAAACTCCTTACCAACTTTACATATTCTCATGATCTTTTCTTTTGAATTGTCTCCAAATATCACGTATCTTTCTTCTTTAGAAGTGAGGTCAATGAACTTAGTTTTTTCTTCTGTCATGTATCTTGAGCATTTCTATCTAAAAATCATTTACTTTTACCTATGGAGGACCTCATGCATACCTACAAAAACAATTAAAATAATTTTTCTTGGTACCCAAGTTCTTTGAGTTCTTTATTTATTAGTATTAGAATAAACAAGATTATTTGGTACCCATATGGCCCTAATAGTCATTGTATGTCTTCTTCTAAAATGACAAGCATGATAGTTATGACAATTTCTATCGCAAACATTACAAATAACATCTGACATATTTGAAAATCTTAATTGATTGTAATAATATTTTTCTTTAAAAAATTATTTTTATAAAAAGAATTTTGAAAATTTAATTTTGATTTAGTTGGTTTATTAAAGAAATTTTTACAGGATTTGAGTTTTTCTTTTGGAATGTACCCCAAGTCTACCTTATCAAAAATACATTTTTGACTACCAAGAAGTCTTTCAAAATTTCTTTTTTCATTTATAAAGTTTTCAACATTTTTTTCTAAATCAATCACTTTCTTTTTCAGCTCATGATTTTTATCTTTTAAAACAACATTTTCTTTTCTTAAAACATCATTTTTATTTATTAAAAAAGAATTTTTCTTTTTCAAAATGGTATACTTGACACCCAATTTTTCAAATTCCTCATTAACCTCTTCCAAAGCATTTTTGTAATTCTTCATAAGAAGAATTTTCAATATTTTCAAAATTTGTTATTTCAAGATTATCTTTAGCCATGAGACAAAGATTTGTAGATTCTTCATTACTTGCGTTACTGTCTGAACTACTTGAATCATCATCTCATGTAACTTTCATTACTTTCTTACCTTTGTATCGATCTTTCTTTAGCAGAGGACAATTTGCTTTTATATGTCTAGACTTTTTACATTTATAACAAATTAATGAATTATTTTTACCTGTATCTTTGTTGGAAGACTTTTTGAAAAATTTTACTAGAAGAGTTTTATTTTTTAAGAATCTCTTAAATCTTCTTGTGATCATTACAACTTCTTTATCTTTGTTATCGCTTTTTTCATCGTCATCGCTTTCACTTTTATGGGGAATAATTTTGAGTGCCAAACTCTTCTTTTGCTTTCATTTTTCTTTTCATCTTTTCAATATGTACTCATGAGTAATAAGTGACCCGATGAGTTTATTTACTTCAAGTTTTTTGAGATCTTTAGTTTCAAAAATCGTCGTCCCTTTTGATTCCCAACGTTTTGGCAGAGAGTTGAGAATTTTTCTTATTATCTCCAAGTTAGAATAAACTTTTTCAAGAACTGTCAAGTTATTTATAATATTAGTAAAATGAGTACACATAGAAGAAATAGATTCATCATCAATCATTTTAAACATTTCATATTCATACGTAAGAATATAAATTTTTGATTTTTTAACTTGTAAAGTTCATTCATAAGTTACTTCCAAATTATCCTAAATTTTCTTTGTTGTTCTTCAAGTTATTATTTTGTTAAATTCATTGTCATCGAGAGCATTATACAATAAATTCATAACCATTACATTCACTGTATAAAATCTATCATTTTCACAATCAAACTCTTCTTCTTCCTTGTTGACCTTTACTCCATCAACAATTTTTGTTGGAATATAAGGTCCATTTACAATACATTTTCAAATTTCTTGACTTTGAACCTGAAAAAATATTCTCATTTTAACTTTTCAGAAAGTATAATTGTCTCTACAAAATAGCGGAGGCTGATTATTGGATTGACCTTCTGCAAATGTAACTGCAATGTTAGCCATATGATTTTAACTCAACAAATAATAAATGTTATAATAGAGCCTTACCTCTAATACCAATTGTTGTCTAGACAACTAACACAAGAAGGGCATGAATTTGGTTATATATATATATATATATATATAAAAACACTTATAAACCAAATACACAATATAAAATACAAGTCAAATATGAAGCAGCAGGAAATATAAAGAGTAAAGACAAGAATAAGCAAACTAAGTATTTTAACGAGATTCAGCCTCACTGTCTACGTCCTCGTCTCAAGCTACCCCTTGAACATATCAAATTCACTATTTAATCTCCTTCAGGTGGAGATAGAAACCTATTACACATTTAACTAACACCGTTGCAAAAAATTCGTGTAGAATACCCTCTACACTTACAATCACTTCATAGTTGGTGATTCAATTATTTCCTTTGTAAAACACCTTCTACACACAAGAGTTATACACACCCTCTTACAAATACAAGAGCTTATAGTTGGTAGATTATTAAAGTACACTCCTCAATGAGTGAAATATACAGTGCAACCTATATATCTCTCAAAATGAATAAAAATTAAGGCACAAATTTAAAGAAAAAAGAAAAAGAGCTTTGAAAGAATGATGCAAAACTTAGTAATTGATGTGTAAGCTCTTGTTGTAATTTTTATAAAATTCAAGTGAGCTATTTATAAGCAAATAAGTTTTCAAATTCAAATTTGAAAAAATTCACATTTCAAATAAGAGCACTATTTACTTTTCAAAAGATTCAAATAAAAACATCTCATTTTTAGATTTATCAAATACAACTCTATTCATTTTTCAAAAAAAATCAAATCTAGTTTTTGACTTTTTATACATGAAAAAATGAGCATGATTTATTTTTTAAACCAAATTAACTTCTTTTTACATATGTCAAAAAACACACAACCTCCCTTCAATATTTTCAAATAAAATTATATATATTTTACATTTGTCAAAAAAATATACAACCACCCTTCAAAATTCTCAAACAAAATCATTTATTTTTTACATTTGTCAAAAAAACACACGACTACCATTCAAGATTTTCAAACAAAATATACAAATGTCAAATATGACAATCAATCATCTTACAAATTCAAATCTTTATACATATGTGGAAAAAAATAATTCAAAATTAAATATTTTAATAAAGTTATGCAAATGTAAAAAATGCAATTTGATATTTTATGAGAAAATATTAATTTTGAATCTTAATCCAATTTCAAATTTTAAGAGATGTACAAAATTACTCTATGAGTTTCATTTATATACTTGTTCTTCTTCTTGCTCATGCTCAATTTCTTAATGTTTTTAACTCTCTTTATGCGTAAACAACTTGAGGTTTAGTCTTGAATTTATTTGTTATCATCAAAATCTATATGTAGATACGAAACTTGAAATTTTGGATTCTACAAGAGGTATTTGGACCTATTGTCCAAACACCAAAAGGTATAATACATGTTGGATATAAGTGAATATTTGTACGAAAACATAATAAAAAAATAAAATTGTACGGTACAAAGCACGACTTGTCGCATAAAATTTCTTGCAGAAATCTGAAATTGATTATGAGAAAACATATTCTCCCGTTATGAATGCAATCACATTCAAGTTTTTGATTAGTTTAGTTGTTACAAAAGGAGTAGATATGCAAGTGATGGATATTTATATGGATTTTTAGAACATGACATATATATGAAAATTCCTGAAAGATATAAAATGCCTGAAGCATCTACAAATATATCTAGATATATGTACTCTATCAAACTTTAAAAATCTTTATATGGGTTAAAGCAATTCGGATGCATGTAGTATAATCACCTAAGCGAATATTTATTGAAAGAATGATTTGAGAATAATCATATATGCTCATGTGTTTTTATTAAGAAATTAGAATCCGAATTTGGCATTATTGTGATTTATATTGATGATTTAAATATTGTAAAAGCTCCTGAATAAATTACAAAAACTGCTATATATTTAAAGAATAAATTTGAAATAAAAGATCTTGACAAAACAAAATTTTGTCTCTCGGTCTGCAACTCGAGTACTTGTCTAATAGAATTTTTATTCATCAATTATGTATACAGAGAAAGTTTGAATCATTTTTATATGGACAAAACCCATCCCCTGAGTACTCCAATAGTTGTTCAATCACTTGATGTATGGAATCCATTTTGTCCTTGTGAAAACAATGAAAAAATTCTTAGTCCCGAAGTATCATATCTCAGTACAATTTGAGTTTTAATATATCTTACAAATTGTACTCGGTTTGATATTATAATTTTAGTTAATCTATTTTTAAGATATATCTTGCACCAACTCGAAAGCATTGGAATGATATTAAACATGTCTTTTATTATCTTCAAGGCATGGTTGATATGAGATTATTTTATCAACATAGATCAAGTCTACAGTTGGTTGGGTATGCAGATGCAGGTTATCTTTCATATCCACATAGCGGTAGATCTCAAACTGGATATATATTTACTTATGGAGATACTGTTATATCATGCAGATCTGTTAAGTAGACACTATCTGCCATATCTTCAAATCACTCAGAAATCATTACAATTCATGAAACAAGTCGAGAGTGTATTTGGCTGAGATCAGTAATTCAACATATCCAAGAAAAGTGTGGTCTTCCCATGATCAATTATAGCCCAACAATTATATATAAAAATAACACTGCTTGTATTACTCAAATTAGAGAAGGATATATCAAATATGATAAAACTAAACATATTTTATCAAAATTTTTTATGTTCACGAACTTTAAGAGAAATGTGAGATTGATGTCAAGTAGATATAATTAAGTGATAATTTAACAAATTTATTTACAAAGACATTACCAACTGCGACATTTAAAAAAATTGTGCAGAACATTAGAATGTAAAGACTTAAAGATATATCATCATACACTTTTCAGGAGGAATAAATATCTTGAAAACTTATGCTAATTGTACTATTTTTCCTTTGCCAAGATTTTGTCTCATTGAATTTTCTTTTGTAAAGTTTTAATGAGGCAATCTTATAGCATTTGATGTTACATAAGAATATTGTACTCTTTTTCCTTCGCCATTAGTTTTTCTTCCTACTGAATTTTTCTTTGATAAGGTTTTAACGAAACATATTTTTTATAGATGGTCATTTAAAGGAGATTATTGTACAAAAAAGTCAAGAAAAATGGGGCGCATGCCCCCATCTCTCTTCACATTTCACTCGAAGCTGCCCTCCTGCATTATTGAATGACCCCATCACAATGCTGATTTTCTATATATATATATATATATGAGGGATTTTCAGATCAGTTTGTAAAAAAAAATGAAAGAGAAGAAAGAAAGAGAAAAGAGAAAGGAAGAGAAAAAAAATTTAGTTTTTGAGTAATAAAAATTCTAAATATTTCCTCTTCTAAATTCTCTTACAATAGTAATTTTTTTAATTTTATAATAATTTGTTGATTATTGCAACAGCCTTAATTGACTCCATAGTTTTTCTTTTAATCTTTATTTCCGGTTGTAGATTTAAGCAGTTTAAGAACACTCTTTTATCACTTGCAAAAAAAGCCATCATTTACCCTTTTTTTAAAGAGCTTTTACATTCCTCTCACAAACAGTTACCTAATTTAAGTTGAAAAGGCAAGCTCTCTATTCTATCTTGGTTTATTTTTTTTTCTCTAAAAGCTCTTTAAACGCAAAATAATTAAAAGGAATTTTGTTACGGTTTTCATTCTAAATTTCTAAGCGTCGTTTACAATGCGAAGAGATACAGACAAATATATGAATCCCACAGTATTAAATTAGCTGGCAGACATTGTTGAACTTAACATCAATTATTGTATTCCCATATAATGTATTTCTCTCTCTAAGAATGATATATATAAAAAAAAAAAATAGATCACAAAATTAATAAACAAACGGCAAACACTACATTTGTGAGAGGGAAAGGGATGCTCAACTCTGATATGAACATGGGATAAAGATTTTCTTAAGCAGGGCTGAAAATATTGGACCGGGCCCTGTTACTAATAATTTAAGAGCAAATATAATTACACCAGAGTCATGGAATTCATAAATATGGAATAATTCCTTTTAAAAAAATGAATAAATATAAAAATTTAATAAAAATTTTAATTTTTTAATAATAGACTAATACTTTTTCAAAATGATTACAAGACATTTATACATTTTATGACTATATATAGCACTACTCGTACAAGTCTAAACCCATTCATCGAGATTTGGTAGAGACTCTTATTTATTTTCAGAGATGAGATTGAGATGGAATAAAATGTGTGGAGATTAAAGTGAAAAGTTAAATAAAATATTGTTATAATATATTTTTTTAATATAATTTTTGTATTGAAATTTGAAAAAATTAAATTATTTATATTAGAATTTGAAAAAAATGTAATGATTAAATGAGATGAAATAAAATAAAATATTTTTTGAAAAATGTGTAATGATTAAATGGTTTATATAACGTAATTGCCTAGCTGATCCCAATCATAATAGAGGAGATGGTGGTTAGAAATAAAGTATCACACATACGAGACTTTTAGGGAAAGGAAAAATTGGTTCATATGCCAAAACTTGGCAAGAAAACGGCATTTGGAAAATTCTTAGCCAAGAATTTTCATATTCTAAGAATAAGACAGGTGTTTATATGTCTAAATTCTGAATGCAAAGAGATAAAATGTAGATCTTAGATTATTTGTTAATGTTCATGAACACAGGCAAAAGTTGAGGGAATTGTGATCGGGCAAAAACACTATTTTGATTTTGATTTTACTCCAATATCCCCTGCCTTTGAACTTAATCGCAGTCAAACTTATTAATTATTGTAAATCTGCATAATCTATCAATGAAAATGCAATGAAGAAGATAACAATAGTTAAGACACTATAATAAACCAAAAGATTTGTCCAAAGTAATAAATAATTGAGGACTACCTTTGTCCATGGTCTTCAGGACCTCCCTCCATTGTAAATACGAATAATCCTCCTAGACTCTCAAAGTAAGGAAAAGCTTTAAAATAATTGCTTCCTTGGCAAGCACAATGCTGCCTTCAGCTTCCAATTGCTTAAATAACTTCAGGCTATGGATATTTTCAGGTAGCAGCACCAAGTCACCGTGGCTGGCAGCAAGAAACTGAATTTTCTCTTTTTTAAGACCAATGCTTGAGTCCATGTCATTAGGTCTGTTTATCTTGGCCCGATTTTATTTATTTTTTTATCTGACCTAGCCCTAAAATTTTCTTTATTTTTTAATAGTTTTGACAATTTAATCTAAAAAATTTTAAAAATTTATTCATCGTTTAAACTAAGATTCTCGAATCCAAAACTTGAATAAACAGCGTACCTGTCACAAGGTGCTCTAATGTTACGATAATGTGCACGTGCGCAGTGTTATGTGCCCATATAAGACCCAAGGATTTACACCCTAGAAAACTATGTGCCCATATGCTTTCATCAGGCTGGGGTAACACAACCCGTCCCACTAGATCCATAGCCGACCATTCCGAAAGCCCAATCAGTTAGGTAAGGCAGCATGAGAGTACACCACCTTTGATATAATTTGTTTTGTGTGCCCATATACAACTCAAGATTTACATCTTAAAAAACCAGCTTTCTAGAAGGTGCCATCATGCACACATACTATTTGACTCCTAAACAAAGTGGGACCACATATAACAGCAGGGTGGGCCTAGGGTTAAAAGTTAAAAGGAAAGATGCAAAGATGGGGTCGTAATCGTTTGCACAAAACAATTACCGTAACGTAACAAAACAAAAGAACCGCGGATGAGCATCAATGGGCCCTTAAGCATAACGCGACTTTCATGCCCTTTTTGTGCTGCTGCAAACATCACAAGCAATGATTAACACTGAACAAATACGTAAACCTTTTTACATGAGATATCATTTAACTCGTAATCACGTTTGAAACACTAAATTGCAATTAAGTTACTAAAACTGAAACTCTCCCAAATCAAGATCATAGCTTTTCCCCTGATTAGTTGATAGTATTATTGTGAGAAACAACACTACATCTACTCCTCTTTGATCGCTTTCAGCGACTTCAGTACTTGAAGCATGGTAGGCCTATTAGCAGGAATATCAGACACGCATATGCAAGCAATCCGCAGCATCTGAAGCATCTTCTGCTTTGAATCAGCATTGAGAACTGTAGGATCAAGAACATCAACAGCCTGCCTCCTATTGATCTTCTGAAACACCCAACCAACTAGATTCCCGCCTTCAATCTCTTTAAAATCAGGTCCAGTAGGCTCTTTCCCCGTCACCAGTTCAAGTAAAATCACACCGAAACTGTAAACATCTCCCCTTGAGGTGGACCTTCCACTTTGCCCGTACTCTGGAGGAATATAGCCGAATGTTCCCGCAATATCAGTGCTAACATGAGTCTCACAAGCACTGATCAATCTTGCCAGACCAAAGTCCGCAACCTTCGGTTCAAAGTCTTCGTTGAGTAAGATGTTGCTGGCTTTAACATCTCTGTGAATTATGTGGGGGACGAACCCATGATGAAGAAAAGCAAGCCCGCGTGCAGCACCAGTTGCAATCTTGATGCGTTTATCCCAGTCAAGGACTTCAAGGGCCCCTGTTCGATTTCTCAGCCAGAGATCCAAGCTCCCATTGACCATATACTCATACACAAGGAGCTTCTCTTCACCGAGGGAGCAATAACCAAGCAATGGGACAAGGTTTTGGTGCTTAACCTTCCCCAAAGTTTCCATTTCAGCCATGAATTCTCGATGACCCTGAGTTTTAGCTTCGCTCAGCTTCTTAACTGCAACTATTTTTCCATCTGGCAAGGTTGCTTTGTATACAGTTCCGAAACCTCCATCTCCAATTATGTTTGTCTTGCAGAAGTTGTTAGTGGCTTCAAGAACATCAACCAAGGTTAGTTTCAGAAGAGGCTGCTCAAACATGGCTACATTGATGCTCAAAGGTTCCTTCGATCTGCTGCTGCTTAAGAAATAAAGATTTTGATCTTCAAAACTGTTTAGTTTGCTTTCCTCTATCTCCTCGGGATCATTCCGCCTGCAGTTCCCAGTAGTCCATGTCCTTAGAGCAAAAGCTACAGTAAGAATGATAAGTGCAACCGCTACCACAATCCCAGCAAGTCCCCAAGCATTTAACAGTGCTGATTTCTGAAAGCTTCTACTGTGGCAGTCTAAACCCATAATTTTCCCACACAGATTTTTGTTCCCGGCAAGTGAAATTCTTGATAGGTTCAGGCAAATCCCACTTCTGGGTATAGGCCCCTCCAATCCATTTTCATCCAAATTCAGGAAAAACAGGTTGATCAGGCCGCATATTTTCTCTGGTATATGTCCAGAAAGCCTATTTCTGGAAAGATCAAAATACTCAAGCTGAATCAGGTTCCCAAGGTCTGGCGGAATATCTCCTGCAAACAAATTTCCATGAAGATCCAAATGTGTCAAGTAGGACAAATTGCCCAAAGATCGTGGCAACTCCCCACCAAAGAAATTATCACTCAAATTCATAGTTTCAATCTTCCAGGACATGGAAATGGAGAAGAGCTCATCAAGCTGACCAGAAATCCTGTTCTTCTGAACATAAAGACCCACAAGGTTCAGCATACTTGATAACGATGCAGGAAGCACACCATCGAGCTCATTAGAGCTCAAATCTAAGTGGGTCAGCTCTTTTAAGTTCCCCAAACTCATTGGAAGTGAACTAGATAACTTATTACCAGTCAAATTTAGCTTCACTAAACTACTCAAACGACCTAAGCTTCCAGGGATTGTGCCTGTGAGCTCGTTATTTCCAAGATACAATCCTTGAAGCTTGAGGGAATTGCCAAACTCTGGTGGAATAGAGCCAGTTAGCAAATTCCCTGACAAATCCAAGGTTGTAAGATTTGTTAGGCGAGAGAGGGAGCTTGGAATTCCTCCAGAAAGCCTGTTGTTACTCATTAAAAGATCCACCAACACCACACAGTTCCCCAATTCTTCAGGTATTGGACCAGACAACTGGTTGAAGGACAGATCAAACACACCATGATGTTGAACAAAACTCAAATCAGGCATTGTGGCCTGCTGAAAATACAATGACGGCTTTGAAGGAATGGACCCAGATAGATTATTATGAGAAAGGACAAGGCATTGTAACTGAGCCAGGCCGGCTAGTTTCTCTGGAATAAAGCCATTGAGAAGGTTGTTTCCAAGGTCCAATGTGGTGAGTGCGTTGCAGTCTCCAAGCTCCGTTGGAATAATCCCTTCAAGAAGATTCGAATTTAAATTTAGAACAGACAGGGCTGTGAGATTTCCAATCGTGTTTGGGATATTGCCTGTCAACTGATTATTACTGAGAACAAGCCTTTGCAAAGCAACTGCATTGCCAATCTCCATAGGAAGAGAACCCATTAGCAGATTATTCCCAGCAGAGAATTCCATCAAACTCATCGAATTCCATAGACTCGCAGGTATTGTACCCGTAAAGTTATTTGAGTCAAGGTCAAGCACCATTAGCGGAAGCTCAGAAAGGTATGCTGGTATCGTACCACCGATCTGATTATTCACCAAAACCAACTGGGTAAGATTTCTGCACTTTAGAAACGTGTTCTTAATCGTCCCGGACAGGAAATTACTGTCAAGATCGACCTCCGCGAGAGACGCGGCATTGCACAACTCCTCTGGTATGGAACCCGTCAAAAAGTTGTTGCTCAAACTAAGGTGGCTAAGCATAGAGCAATTCCCAATCTCGGACGGTATTTTCCCGGAAAACCGATTGCTTGAAAGCAAAAGAGAGTCCACCATTTGCCACTTTCCAAGCCAAGAAGGCAGCGGCCCCGAAAGCTCATTCTTTTCGGCAGAAAATGACAACATGAGGATCTCAGAAAGTTCCTCTGGCAATGACCCGGACAACGAATTAAACGAAAGCATCAAAGTTTTCAAGTTCCTACAGTTTCCAAGCTCGGCCGGGACCGACCCATTGAGCTCAGCATAGACAAGATTCAAAATACTCAAATTCTGCAACTTCCCAAAAGCCTTTGGGATCGAACACCTTAATGGGTTGTATGAAAGGTCAAGTTTGCTCAGTGACTCTAACTTTGAAAACTCCTCAGGCAATGGACCCGTTATGAAACAGGACGGTGAAAAAAAGTTTTCGAGCTTTCGTAGCTCGCCAATTTCTTTAGGAAACTGACCATAAAACTTGTTAATGCCAATATAAAGGTCAGTTAGGTTCTTCAAGTAGCCAATTTCAGGTGGGATTGTGCCAGAAAATGAATTGTTTGATATGTCCAAGGAACTTAATGACTGGAGCTTTGGGAAAAGTGTGGGTGGGAGAGAACCTGTGAGGAGGTTGTTGCCAAGGTCCAAGAACTGTAGCCGGGTCAAGTTTCCGATCTGGGCCGGCAAGTTGCCAGTGAGTGCGTTGGCCGATAGTTCGAGAGTTCGAAGCTGAGTTAGTTCTCCGAGCTGTTCTGGGATTTTACCAGAGAGAGAGTTGGCTCCGAGTTTGAGGGTTTGCAGCTGAGTTAACGCCGTGAGTTGAACCGGGATCCTCCCGGACAGCTGGTTGCCGCTCAGAGAGAGCTCTTTCAGGCTTTGAAGATTGGATATTTCAGATGGTATTTGGCCGTAGAGGGAGTTAGTGGAGAGGTCGAGAGAAATGAGGCCGGAAAGAGAGAATAGAGAGGGAGAGAGTGGTCCTTTGAGGGACCGAGTTGAGAGTTCGAGTTGGGTGACTCGGCCATGGTGGCAGGAGACACCGACCCAGTTGCAGAATGGGGTTGATGAGTTCCATTGAGATAGAACATGGGGATCTTCAAGTAAGCTTTTGAAGGTGAGGAGAGCTTTCCTTGCTGGGTTTTCCTCTTTGCGGTCTGAACTGGCGAAAAGAAATAGATGGAGCACAAACACGGTGAAAAATTGAAGCTTCAAAGCCATTACTCTTACCAGCAAGAGAAAGAGAGAAATGGGAAAGAATGAGAGAAATGGCGAAGCTTAAATGCAAAAGTCCGTCAAAGAGTGGGATGTATTGAGGTGGTGGGAAAGCTTGAAAGCCATAGCCAATAGACCCCCCAATACACACAAACACAAAGGAGGCGAAGATACTGCGCCAAAAGCCAAAAGAAGTTACATGTGTCAGGAGAGGGCACGTACCTCACGTGACAATGAGAAATTGTAACGGCAATTTTGCAAGAAAAACCCCTCAAGCTTTGCCATTTATCCTTTTAACACCAAAACCCCATTGGAAACATGACACACTGACAATTAACATCGCTCACCTAATAAGGAATCCTCCAACTTAACTTGGCTTGGCTTGGCTTGGCTTAAGCAGAAAACCCGACTTTCGTCTATCTATTCTTTATCTTTTTTTTTTTTTTTTTTTTTAAAAAAAAAATTTTAGTTGGATATTTGTGGCTTTTGTGTCTCTTTCATTATCTTCTTTTTCTTTTTGTTCGTGCGTTCAAGCATACTCTCCTCGCTTTTTCCTGCACCTTGAATGGTTATATGCACTCTATTACTGCCCTATCAGCTTCTTATGCTCTTCTATTATAACTTGATTCCTAATTCTTTAATATGGTAAAGAAGAATCTTATCCCATCAAAAGTATGAAAAATCTCTACGGTGGAGAAGTCAGTAGTCACCACATTTTCTATCTTTTTCGCGTCAACCTAGATTTTGTGTTAAAATGCCAATGCACTTTTGTGTTGGTGGTCGATATTTTCCAGTTGTTTAAGGAATATGCTTTAATTATTAAAAAAACATATATAAATTAATATAATTTAATATGAAACGTTAAATTATAAAATTATTTTTATTATAAAATAAATAAAATAGATTATATAAAACTATATTAATTTATGAATTTTTTTAATATAATTTCTTTATATTTATATTTATATTTATATTTGTAACATTTTTCATTGTTTAAAGGTCTGCTGCATATTTTATACATTGCATTCCTTCTCCTCATCTGCAATATGATATTAAAAGTTTTTAGGATTCTCATGTTTGGCTCACAAAAACAATTCAACGGGATGGAGGGTTGAAACTGAAAAAGTAAACATAACAATGCTTTCAGTTTCAGACGTTCAGCGTGAGTTCCGTGACTGTCCTTGAGAAAATTATAAGGAAGATAAAGGGCTCGATCTATGCTGAGAATGCACCAAGGTACAGTCCAGACTGTAGAGATTCTGGCATGATGAATCGTTAAGATCAGACAATTTATAGGATTATCTCGCACGGAAAAAGATAAAGAAAAAAAAAAAGCTACAATTGATTGCCACAAAAATTATTTCTTTAGTTTAATTCTGAAATTACATGCTTTATCAAGAGACAAAAACCCTGTTTTCCACGAAAAAGAGTGCCTAAATGTATTGGACGCATGGGTATTTTAAATAAATAATAAAATTTATTTTTTTTATTAGCATAAATGTTTTAGATAAGTAATAATTTTATAAAATGATATAATTTTATATAATTTATTAGATCTATTTTATAATAAAAATAATTTTACAATTTGACGAATTACATGAAATCACATTAATTTGTAAAATTTATTTTGTAAAATCTCTTTGTGATTAAAATATTTTTCTTTCATATAATATTAGCGCAGAAATCTTAAATTCGAATTCTAACTCTAATTAAATATTTTATATATTAAACCACCTATTAAAAAAAATTTGGTAGACACATAAAACTAAAGCTCAGTTTGGATTGAGAGATCTTCTCAACTTATCTTAAAATTGTTGAACCCAAGGTTTCAAGTCTCGTATTTACGTATAAATTTTGATGATAACAAATAATATTGAAAACTCAAGCTCAAGTTGTCTATGCATGAAGGGAGTTAAACACATCAAGAAATCAAGCATGAGCAAGAAAGATATCAAGTCTACAAATGAAGCTCATAGATTATTTTTGTACATCTCTTGATAAAATTAGAAATTGGATTAAGGCTCCAAATTACTTTTTTTTTTCTCATAAAACATCAAATTACTTTTTCCACATATGCAAGACATTTTTAAATGTCTTAGTTTTGAAAATTATGTTTTTCACATGTGCATAACACTATCAAACAAAATAATTTCGAAAATTATATTTTTTTTATAAAAACTTGATTTTATAAGATGATTGATTATCATATTTGACATGTGCATATTTTGTTTGAAAGTCTTGAAGGGAGGTGGTGTGTTTTTTTGACTAATGCAAAAGGTAGATGATTTTGTTTGAGAATCTTAAAGGGTGGTTGTGTGTTCTTTTGACAAATATAAAAGATAGATGATTTGTTTGAAAATCTTAAAGGGTGGTTGTGTGTTTTTTTGACATATGCAAAAAGAAGATGATTTGGTTTGAAAAATAAATCATGCTCATTTTGTCTTGTATGAAAAGCAAAAGATTAGGTTTGATTTCTTTGAAAAATGAATGGAGTTGTCTTTGACAAATGCAAAAAGGAAATGTTTTTATTTGAATTTTTTGAAAAGTGAATAGTGCTCTTATTTGACATGGGAATCTTTTCAAATTTGAAATTGAAAACTCATTTACCTATAAATAGCTCACTTGAGTTTTGCAAAAATCACAACAAGAGCTTACACATCTATTGCTAAATTTTGCATCATTCTTTCAAAGCTCTCATTCTCTCTTTTCTAAAGTTTTGAGCCTTAATTCTTGTTCTTGTTGAGAGAGATATAGTTTGTGCTGTATTGTTCTTATTTCACTCATTGAGGAGTGTTTTCTGATAGCCTACCCACTATCAATTCTTGTATCAGTAAGAGGGTGTGTATAACCCTTGTGTGTGTAGAAGGTGTTCTACACGGGGAATAGTTAAATCACCAAGTGTGAGGTGATTGGAAGTAAGAGGGTGTGTATAACCCTTGTGTGTGTAGAAGGTGTTCTACACAGGGAATAGTTGAATCACCAAGTGTGAGGTGATTGGAAGTGTAGAGAGTGTTCTACACGGAATCTTTGGAGCGGTGCTGCTCAAAGGTGTAATAGGTTTCTATCTCCACCTAAAGGAGATTGAATAGTGGATTTGGGAATCCTCAAGGGGTAGCTTGAGGCGAGGACGTAGGCAGTGGGGCTGAACCTCGTAAAAATACTGAGTTTGCTTTCTCTTACCCTACTCTTTATATTTCCTACTGCTTTATATTTTGGTTATATTTTATATTGTATATTTAGTTTATAAGTATTAATTTTATAATATAACCCAATTCACCCCCCCTCTTGTGTTAGTCATCTGGGCAACAAGTGGTATCAGAGCTAGTTGACCTGTACTGTTCATACAGGCAGATCACTCATGGGAACTCTCGCTTGTGACTGTGTCACCGAAGCAAGACTCTCCGACCATGGGTGACGGTGCACCGGTAGAGACGGTGGCCGGCTAGTCTGGTAGGTACAGTTGTTAGGTGACATAGGTGCGGCCTATGGTCAGTAACAAGTGGTATCAGAGCTAGAGCTCTATTATAAGATTAACTATCTTTTGAGTTAAGATCTTATGGCTAACATTGCAGCTTCATTTGGTGAAGGTCAATCTAGCAGTCGGCCTCCACTCTTTTGTGGAGACAATTACTCATTCTGGAAAGTTAGAATGAGAATATTTCTTCAGGCTCAAGGTCGAGAAATCTGGAAATGTATTGTAAATGGACCTTATATTCCAACAAAAGTAGTTGATGGAGTAAAGGTCAAAAAGGAAGAAGAAGAGTTTAATCGTGAAGACGATAGACTTTATACTTTGAATTTAACTGCTATGAATTTATTATATAATGCTCTCAATGGTAATGAATTTAATAGAGTAATGACTTGTGCTACAGCAAAGGAAATTTGGGATAACTTGGAAGTTACTTATGAAGGAACTTCTCAAGTCAAGGAATCAAAAATTTATATTCTTACTCATGAATATGAAATGTTTAAGATGAATGATGATGAATCTATTTCTAGTATGTACACTCGTTTTACTAACATCATAAATAGCTTGACAGCTCTTGGCAAAGTTTATTCCAAAGTGGAGATAGTAAGAAAAATTCTCAACTCTCTACCAAAACGTTGGGAATCAAAAGTGACAGCGATTCTTGAAGCTAGAGACCTCAAGAAGCTCGAAGTGAATGAACTCATCGGGCCACTTATCACCCATGAGTACACATTGAAAAGAGGAGAAGAAGAAGGAAAGTCAAAGAAGAGCTTGGCACTTAAAGCTGTTCCACATGAAAGTGAAAGTGATGAAGATGAGGAAAATGACGACAAAGATGAAGAAGTTGCGATGATAACAAGAAGAATTCAGAGGTTCTTAAAGAAAAATAAAGCTCCTCCAAGGAAATCCTTCAACAAGTTTTCCAAGAAAGATTCAGGTAAAAATGACACTTTAATTTGTTATAAATGCAATAAACTCGGTCATATCAAGCCAGATTGTCCTCTGCTAAAGAAAGATCGAAACAAAGGCAAAAAAGCAATGAAAGCTACGTGGAATGATGATTCAAGTAGCTCAGATAGTGAAGCAAGCAATGGAGAATCAGGAAATCTTTGTCTTATGGCTAAAGATGACATTGAGGTAACAAATTTTGATAATATTGAAGATCCTTCATATGAAGAATTGCAAAATGTTTTAGAAGAAGTATATGAGGAATTTGAAAAATTGGGTATCAAGTATACTGTTTTGAAAAAGAAAAATTCTTCTTTAACAAACGAAATTGATATTTTAAGAAAAGAAAATATTGTTTTGAAAGATGAAAATTTTGAGTTGAAGAAAAAGAAAACTGATTTAGAAAATATTATTGAAAACTTTACGAATGGAAAAAGAAATTTTGAAAAACTTCTTGGTAGTCAAAGATGTGTTTTTGATAAGGCAGGCTTGGGATATATGCCAAAACAAAAATACAAATCTTATAAAAACTTCTTTGATAATCTTTCTACATCAAAGTCCAATATTCAAAATTCTTTTCATAAAAATAATTTTGTTAAAAAAAGATACTATTATAATCACTCAAGTTCTTCATATATGTCACATGCTATTTGCAATTTTTGTAATAGAAATGGTCATAATTATCTTGCTTGTCCTATTAGAAGAAAACATACAATGACTATTAGGGCCATATGGGTACCTAAATATCTTGTTTCTTCTAATACTAATAAATAAAGGACCCAAAGAACTTGGGTACCGGGAATTGTTTTTAATTGCTTTTGTAGGTATGCATGAAGTATTCTACAGGTAAAAATAAATGATTTTTAGACAACGGATGCTCAAGATACGTGACAGAAGACAAAACTAAATTCATTGACTTCACTTCTAAAGAAAAAGGATGTGTGATATTTGAAGACAATTCAAAAGAGAAGATCATGGAAATAGAAGGAAAGATCATCAAGACTTAGTACAAGATGCAACCAAATAGTGGAAACATGTGAAAGATCATCCAGCGGAATAAATTCTAGGAGAACCTTCACGAGGTGTAAGTACTCGATCATCTCTTAGAAATATTTGTAATCACACACTTTTTCTATCTCAAATTGAATCCAAAATATTTATAAAACTCTTATTGATAAATCATGGATTCTATTTGTGCAAGAAGAACTAAATTAATTTGAAAGAAATAATGTATGGACATTTGTTCCTAGACCTAAAAAATTATGCTGTTATTGGAACAAAATGGGTTTTTAGAAATAAGAAAGATGAGTCTAAAATCATCACTAGAAACAAGGCTCGACTTGTAGCCCAAGGTTTCAATCAAGAGGAAGAAATCGATTATGATGAGACATATGCACCAGTCACAAGATTAGAAGTTATTCGAATACTACTTGCATATGCTTGTTATAAAGATTTCAAATTTTTTCAAATGGTTGTTAAAAGTGTTTTCTTAAATAGTTTTTTTTAAGGTTTTTCAAGAGGAAAGATCGATATAACTCTTTTAATCAAATATGAATAGAATGATATTCTTCTAGTTCAAATTTATGTAGAAAATATAATATTTGGTGCTACTAATGAAAATATGTGTCAAGATTTTGTTAAGAATATGCAGAAAGAATTTGAAATAAGTATAATGGGAGAACTTAATTTCTTTCTCGGATTGCAAATCAAGTAATTGGAACATCAATGAGTCCAACCACTAAACTTGATAAAGATGAAAGCGGTAAGCCAGTTGACTCAAAGGTATATCGAGGTATGATTGGTAGTTTATTATATTTGATAACTAGTAGACTTGATATTATGTTCAATGTATGTTTATGTGCACGTTTTCAATCATTTCCGAAACAATCTCATTTGATTGCAGTCAAACAGATTTTTAGATATTTTGCCAGTACCATTGACTTAGAGTTATGGTATCCTAAACACACTTCTTTCGATCTTATTAGTTATTCAGGTACCGATTATACTAGTTGCAAAGATGATCGAAAAAGTTTTAGTAGAACATGTCATTTCTTAGGTCATGCACTAGTTTCCTGGTTTAGTAAAAAAAATAAAATTCTGTTACACTATCTACTGCTGAGGCAGAATATGTTGCTGCGGGTAGTTGTTGTGCCCAAGTTCTTTACATGAAGCAACAACTTGAGGATTTTAAACGTATGTACAATCACATTCCAATCAAATGTGATAATACAAGTGCTATAAATCTTTCAAAGAATCCAATACAACAATCTCGGACCAAAGTGCAGAAGGGCGATATTGCATTAGAATTCACTAGTACACATGATCATTTGGCAGACATTTTTACAAAACCCCTACCAGAAGATAGACTACGCATGATTAGAAGAGAAATAGGAATTATACATGCCATCAATATCTGCTAGATACTTTTATTCCATTAACTCAAATGACCTACAGAAACTTGAGACGTTTAGCCTCATCATTCAAATGCATTTGCTCCTCATAAATCATCATGCCATCCTTATCTAAAGGATTAGGCAATCGAAATGCAGAGGCAAGTAAGGATTTTAAATCCTTATTCTGTTGTTTTAAGTCTACTATTTTTTTGTTAGACTCTTGAACAAGTCGTTGAAGAATATCGATCTTCTCATTAAGCTTCTCTATCTCGCGGGTTTTGGACTGCAACCGAGCAGAAAACGCAACGATAGATGATGAGTATCGAGTTCCGAGACCCACAAGCTCGTAAATGGCGTCATGATCTGATTTATTAGCTAAATCAGTCTCTTGTTGCTTCATGGCACCCACGACAGATGCAGAAATAGATTGAGACTGAGGTGAAGGATACCTCAAATCTTGATCAAGAGAAGCACTGAAGGGAATTCTACGAGCCATTGAAAAATTGTAGAATGAGAATGCAAGCAAATTGCAAAGATGAGAAGAAAGTTTGATACGAAATAGATAAAACTAAGGATTGCTCTTATAGAAACGGAAATAAGAACAAGACAAACTTACAAATCATGATAATATCTCATTTTTCAGCAACATCAAGCGGATCAAATCTCTGCACCGAATTTCTAGAGCTAGGCCACCTTTGTAGGTTTTATCAGACACGCGTGGCTCCGCACCGAACTGTCAGAGTTAGACTTCCAACATTTGCACGTTTTGTCGGACATGCATGGCTCTGCACCGCATTGCCAGAGCTAGGCTTGCAGCTTTTGCTGTCTTTATCGGACACGGATAATTTTAAATTATTCAACTTCAAATCTCTGGAATATCTAATTCGTCAATAACATCAAGCGGATTTAAATCTTCTTCCGCACCGAGATGATAAAATTCGGCTTCAACCTTTGCAGGTTTTGTCGGGCACGGGTGGTTCCAACTTCTACTCTCTAACGTACTGTTTTATTTGATTATTGTTTATTACGAAAAAAAAAAAAAAAAATCTTATTGAAACTAATTACGGTTCCTTTTTAATGATGCCAAAAGGGGGAGAAGTCTTATACTAGTATTATACTACCCTGTTATATATGCTAGAATCATGTTTATATTTTTCTTGAAATACTAACGCATATTTTCAGGGGGAGCTTAAGTATTACTGCAGGTCGCAGATTTCTACTAAGTATTTGTCATCATCAAAAAGGGGGAGATTGTTGAACCCAAGGTTTCAAGTCTCGTATTTACGTATAAATTTTGATGATAACAAATAATATTGAAAACTCAAGCTCAAGTTGTCTATGCATGAAGGGAGTTAAACACATCAAGAAATCAAGCATGAGCAAGAAAGATATCAAGTCTACAAATGAAGCTCATAGATTATTTTTGTACATCTCTTGATAAAATTAGAAATTGGATTAAGGCTCCAAATTACTTTTTTTTTTCTCATAAAACATCAAATTACTTTTTCCACATATGCAAGACATTTTTAAATGTCTTAGTTTTGAAAATTATGTTTTTCACATGTGCATAACACTATCAAACAAAATAATTTCGAAAATTATATTTTTTTTATAAAAACTTGATTTTATAAGATGATTGATTATCATATTTGACATGTGCATATTTTGTTTGAAAGTCTTGAAGGGAGGTGGTGTGTTTTTTTGACTAATGCAAAAGGTAGATGATTTTGTTTGAGAATCTTAAAGGGTGGTTGTGTGTTCTTTTGACAAATATAAAAGATAGATGATTTGTTTGAAAATCTTAAAGGGTGGTTGTGTGTTTTTTTGACATATGCAAAAAGAAGATGATTTGGTTTGAAAAATAAATCATGCTCATTTTGTCTTGTATGAAAAGCAAAAGATTAGGTTTGATTTCTTTGAAAAATGAATGGAGTTGTCTTTGACAAATGCAAAAAGGAAATGTTTTTATTTGAATTTTTTGAAAAGTGAATAGTGCTCTTATTTGACATGGGAATCTTTTCAAATTTGAAATTGAAAACTCATTTACCTATAAATAGCTCACTTGAGTTTTGCAAAAATCACAACAAGAGCTTACACATCTATTGCTAAATTTTGCATCATTCTTTCAAAGCTCTCATTCTCTCTTTTCTAAAGTTTTGAGCCTTAATTCTTGTTCTTGTTGAGAGAGATATAGTTTGTGCTGTATTGTTCTTATTTCACTCATTGAGGAGTGTTTTCTGATAGCCTACCCACTATCAATTCTTGTATCAGTAAGAGGGTGTGTATAACCCTTGTGTGTGTAGAAGGTGTTCTACACGGGGAATAGTTAAATCACCAAGTGTGAGGTGATTGGAAGTAAGAGGGTGTGTATAACCCTTGTGTGTGTAGAAGGTGTTCTACACAGGGAATAGTTGAATCACCAAGTGTGAGGTGATTGGAAGTGTAGAGAGTGTTCTACACGGAATCTTTGGAGCGGTGCTGCTCAAAGGTGTAATAGGTTTCTATCTCCACCTAAAGGAGATTGAATAGTGGATTTGGGAATCCTCAAGGGGTAGCTTGAGGCGAGGACGTAGGCAGTGGGGCTGAACCTCGTAAAAATACTGAGTTTGCTTTCTCTTACCCTACTCTTTATATTTCCTACTGCTTTATATTTTGGTTATATTTTATATTGTATATTTAGTTTATAAGTATTAATTTTATAATATAACCCAATTCACCCCCCCTCTTGTGTTAGTCATCTGGGCAACAAAAATCATTATTGCATTTTCTTAAATCTCTATATAAAATATAATAAATAATTCAACTTTTTCAAATTTAAAATAATATTAATATTAAAAAATAATATTTTATTCAATCTTCAAAACTTATCTTAACTTATCTCATCTTTTAATTCAAATTAAATCTAAATATTAATAAAATATATAATAGAATCTAATTCTTTTCACGAGTTTAATACTATAAACAAAAATGAAGAGTAATGAAACTCTTCCTCTTAAATAATAAATCCTTTATCCCACATTTCAAGTGCTTTCGATATTTTATTTTAATTATTAATTTATAAAATCATTTTAATTGTGGTATATGAATAATATATAAGACAAAGAAAGTAATTTTTTTAATTGTATACAGTTACATGTTTAACTGTCATTTGGAATTAAAAAAGAAAAAAAACTGTCATTTTGAAGAAAATATTATTGAATTGTCAGTTTGGTCCCACCCCAAACCCCAAAAAAAATAAAAAATAAAAGAGGAGACATTGTTTATGGGAAAGAAAGAGCACGTCTATATTGCCTTACAACAAAATCCAAAATTTCTATCCACCATAAGGTATACCCCCCCCATAAGAATGGGGGGACCCCCGCCCTCCCTCCTTCAGCTGATTATATTATTGGGCCCCAGGAAGTTCCAATTTTGTACGGTCAGATTTTTTTTTTTTTTTTTAAAAAAAGAAGAGATTTTGACAGAAAAGTAGCCGCTAGCGACAGGTGTGAGGGGATACGTTTTTGGGCATTTTAAACTTTAAAGTCTATACCAATAGGCAATATGTGTGAATGATATTAAGAATAATAGTGAAATTATAGTAAAATTTAATTTTATTATTTATAATTTTTTCGTATTTTAAACTTATCTCAATTATTAATTAATTAATTAATTAAACTTATTTTAACTATTCATTTTATTATTATTTATAATTCATTTTATCCCATCTTTTCATCCTAATAAAATCTAAATGAAGATTAATGCGGGGTTGTTTCGTCATTGAGGGTGGATTTATTTTTACCTTCACTCTTTAGTATCGGGGACAGTGGGTTTTGATGAGATGTAAGAAGAATAACCCTACGGCGACCTCGGATGTGTGGCTGTGGCTGTGGCAGCTATTATTTATCCGAACATTTTCTACACGCAAAGCCATTATATTTTTAATATTAAATTTATTTCAAGATTTAATATGAATAAAGAACTGTAGTCTGCTGTACAAAATACAAATAAAGAAAAATATACCATATGCATTTACCAATTGCTGACCTGTAGTTATTAATGGTAAATAAATTAACCAAGAAGGGCAGCTGCTAGAGTGCTATATGGTCCCCATAAATAAAATGACACATATTGTGCAATTACGCAGTACATTATTAGCTTGTTATGCATTAAAAGCCCGAGTCAAAGCCTATTTTTAGTTGGGAGTTTGAAAGAGTTTTTTGGAAAGAAGGAGAGAAGGAAGAGAGGGGGGGGGGGGGGGGGGGGGCGAAAAGGCCTCAGGCACTGGCTGTGTAGGACCTGCATTTGCGGTGATCTTTGGCTCATAACCGAGCATGTTGCGGTGGTTGAGATGGCATTATGCAGATAGAAATATTGTACCTGGAGACATTAAATCAAACATCTTATGCGCACGATCCGATCCGATCCAGCCCAACCAAGCCATGCTAACATGGTAGAGCTCAGAGGATCCATTTCCATACCTGTCCCTTACCTACCTGTTGTGGCCTTGATTTGGCAAATCACTCCACGGCCCAGCCATGGTTGGGAAGGGGTCCCTGCTTTTATTTGTTATATTTCTCAATATTATTTGGATGGAAAAAAAAAAAAACTATTTGAATCAATATCTTTTAATGGTGACATGTTTGAGTCGTACAAATATTTGTTTATTTCAAAAACATATTCAATATGTGTTATCTTTATTCAATTCTGGAAAAATGCCGACCCACTAAAATTAGAGCATTTATATTAGACTCAATAAAATTAATATTTAATTAAATAATAGTTAGTGATCATAAATATGAGATTATAATAACCTCAACAAATAAGTAGTTAAAATAACTTTCAATAGTTTCACTCAATAAATATAACTAATCACTTGAGCTAATTAAATAATTTTTTAGAATTAAAATATTCACTCTTTCCACTAATTTAGTCTCTCGCACATAAAAAATATATATATAAAAAAATATTAGTTTTTATTTTTGAGTCATCTTTTCGTAAATATCCAATGTAAAAATTAATGATTCTACTTTAATTTTTAAAAAAATTAATTTCTTCATTTTTACAATCATCAAATATTAAGAATAATATAAACGTTCGAAAATTAATGTATATTTTTTAATAAGAAATAAATATTCAAGTTATAATTAGAATTAAAATAAATAAAAAGATTAAAAATAATAATTTAATAGAATAATTATTGAATTTATTCTTTAGTAAAATAAAAAATGATTAGTATAATAAATTTTAATCAAAATTTAGCAAATATAAAAATATTAATGACCCAATATGGAGTTGTACCCCTTTCAAATTAAAAAAAAAAAAATGGAATTGTACTTGTACCGAATTAATGATGGTATTCCTAAAGCAGTGGGAAAAGAAAAAAAAAATAAAGAATGCAAGATTGAGAAGGATAGCGAAATGACTTTACGTGGCTAAAGTAACTGACCCAAGATATTGTGCTTTTCAGGGTGCCTCTCTGTGTTAGAATATTATGGCATCTTTCAAACTCAACTAGAAAACTGGCACTTCAATGCAGTGTGTGATACATCATTCATCAGAGATACAGAGATGGAGAAGAAGGGGGAGGCAGAGATTCCTCCTCTCTCTCTCTCTCTCTCTCTCTCTCTCTCTCTCTGTTGGGATTGATTTATTTATATCACGACCACTCCTCGGGTCAAGTGCAGCCCTCTCTTTATTTTTCCCTTTTTAATTTTTTTTCTCAATCTAAATTTTCGTAAATAGTTTTGGATTCCAACTCTGTCATTTGTTTCAGTTTTGTTTTTTTTTTTTTTAAACAAACAAAAACTAATTTCTCCACGCCAATCAATAGGTATTCACCTAATTTACAACAACTCACAATCACAAAGACATCATGGCCAACAAGACATGCATAATTATACAACATAGCAGCATCCAACCACTTCATTCAAATTAAGAAGGTTTTTGTTTGGGACATTTCATTTTTCAGATATAAACCCAGTAATCTTTACAATGAGTCACTGTCAAATATGGTACTACATCTAAAAAAATGAACCATCACACGAACTAGAGGTAAACTCCAGCAAACCAAAGAAAGGAAACGGAGTGACTAGGACGTACAGTACAAATCTCCGTTCCAAAAATTACCTGCTGATTATGATGATAGCCGGATGCCCTAATTCTCAGCAGCATGAGATTTTTCTCCAGGTTTCTTTAATCCTAATTCAAAGATTAACGACGCCTTTCCGTGCACCATAACGATCTCTTAGGCACATCACGCAAGAAGTGCATGTGAGCTTGGCGCATTATGATCGTCGCTAAAATATCCCTGAAAGTTGCTAAGCACTGTTTTCGGCGAGACTATCGGAGGGGGGAAGCCGGCAGCCGGTGTGTTGGGTTGGAGTAATATAGATTATAGAAAGATGAATCATTGGGCCTTGATGACCCAAAAGCTTAAATCAAGATATAGAATCACCCGAAATGGCCTGCTATCTAGACAACTTACGGGCTTGGCTCATATATTATCGGGCCCGCGTTTCACTTCTTGCTTGCATAGTACATACAATTAAGCTATAGATATAATCAAATGCTCTCAGCATTTTGTTTTCTTTTTCTTTTATTTTCTTGTTCTTTGTAAAGCATAATTCGTATCCGCAAGGTGAAAAAAATCCAAAATAATAAAATCTAAACAAATTTAATCAATTTGTAAGCGAATTCCTTATAGGAGAATCAATCCCCATTAATTGTAGTAAGGGGATGCATGGTGAAGTTTAGATTATGTTTGCTCAAGTACTATTTGTAATTTTTATTCATTTGCTTCTCACATTTCATAAATAGCCATGACATTGAGGAACATCCAAAAAGACATTTAGGAATCGGCTTGATTTTATCTCTTTTCGTTCCGTATGAAGAATGAAAGGATTTCAAATAATCGACCTTTCTTTTAGTTTTTGAAGCTCTCGTTGCTTGATTAATGTGTAATATATACCTGGCTAAGCAACAATGACCCATGACTTAAGCAAGAGTTGTAGGTGACGGTTTGTTGGCGATGATGACAATGGTTGTGGGCTGGAAGAAAAAGGGAAAAGGGAGAGCATAAGAGGGAAGAGACCGTGCATGTGAGGGGAGATTTCAGAAAAATAAAAATTTATTATAAGAAAAACAAGTATTTATGATTAATTATATGTAACCAAGATAATTATTTACGACAAAAATAGATTTATTTTGACAGCAATGATAATTTTGAAAAATAATTAGTCACAAATATAGAATTTTCCTCTAACGAAAGAAATTAAAAAAGAAAAATACTTTATATGTCAGTGCGTAGGAGCCCTTTCATGTGTCTATAGTGTTTAATTCTTTTCCTCAATTAGTAATTTTAGTACCTACAGGGAGATTCTACTATGGCTTATTATTAATTGAATAAATATACATCATCGGAGAGTTTTTCTCTAGACATGTTTCTGTAATTTTTTTTTAATTTTTTATCTAACGATTAAGAATTAATTTTAAATGATATTGTGAATTTTAAAAAAATATATTAAAAAAATAATTGAAAAAAATTAAAAAAAAATCCTCTGTATCGAAATATCTTAAAGGAAAACTCTCGAATAAAAAAGCACTTCTCTTATTAGGGTGATGTTGGGGTGCAGTCGGACTGCACCCCAGCATCTTTACAGTCCACCTCCTAACCTTCTATAATTTTTATAAAAACACAATAAAAAATATTAAAAAATACAATAAAAAAATTAGAAAATAAAATAAAAAATACAATAAAATAATAAAATAAAAAAATATAATAAAAAACACAATAAAAAATAAAATGAAGATGAATTTTTAAGAGAGATTCGATCTCAGCCCAGCCCCCACCGTCGCCGGTGGCGGTGGGCGACACCGCCTATCCCATTGGGACCAGAGGGAGCCAGCGACCTCATCCCTGCGATGGTGAGCCCTGACGATTTTCGGTGTACCTCCAGCGATCTTAAACTTGAAAATGAGTCCATAGGGATGAGGTCATCGACTCCCTTTGATTCCGATAGGATGGACAGTGTCGTCCACACCCGCCAGAAATGGCAGGGACTACATTTTGTAAGGAATTTGGTCAAATGTCATATATTAGATCGCCGTGTCAAATGTCGATCGGAGACAACAACGAAAAAAAAAAAAAAAAGGGATACGTCAGAGTCCCCATGCATTAAAATGGATCAGTACGTACGTTTAGCTGGAGATTCATGAGGAAATGATCAAAAGCAAGTTGGTCAAGGAATAAGATTATAAGGAGGAAAGTTTTCTATGCATGAATCCATGATTTCTCTCTCCAACAATTTATATGAGAAATTAGGGGCGGTGGCAGCATTTTATTGATATATATTCTTTTCAAAAATCAATTAAAGGGGTGTCGATCGAGCAATATCACCTGGTTTATTCCATCGATCGATCCAATCATTCGCCCTTCCATTATATATATGCCATCGAATAGCGCTCGCTAGCTAATGATTGGTATCTCATCGTAAGAAACATAGATGTTTGGTATCTGCCATCTCATATATATATTTCTCGATAGTCTTAAATCGACTATCAATTATTTTAATATTTCTAATTCATTTAAGATGGACTGACATAATTTCAAATTTTCCTTTCTACTTCACCTTTACAAAAGATACAAAATTCTTTAGATATGTAAATAGACTAATGAAAAAGTCGAAAATATCGTAGTTTGCCATTTTTTGTCAAATGGTGAGATAAATATCCTTACACTGATGACATTATTTCACATGTTAAGAGATTTTCCTCCAATTGTGCCAAACATCAAAAGCACTGAAGAATTTGCTTTCCTTGCTTCAAAAAATACTTTAATTACCTATCAAATTCCTTAGGAGTAACTTCGAGGGAATCAATTTCAAAGGATTCATCTTCAAAGTAGAAAAAGCTCTCACCTTTATCTTCCTTAGCAAAGAAGAAGAATTCAAAAGATTGAGACAGTTCATCATCTTCCAAGTCTAAAAAAAAAAAAAACCCTTGAAAGATTAAAAAAGAAAGATTTAATTCAATTGTTGAAAAAATTCATCCAGCATGAAGCCAACAACAATAATTCAGTTGAAGAATTAGAAAACTCAGCAAAAGACTTACAATAACATATTTGGACATGATTGACCTGATTATCTCCCAAATTTGGGAGATGACTAATATTTGGTCCGATCAAGTGTTGATTGATCCCATCAGCATCACCAAAAGTTGACACTTACTTCAAAATAATTCACCCATAATTCAACTTTCGGCACATGAAGACATTCATACCATAATTAAACATTTTGTTGGAACTCCTTCCAACATCACTAGTAGAATTTCTGATTATTTGAATAATTTACGATGCCATAAGATATCTGATTATCGTTAGAATCAAGATGTTTTCATAGTTAGAGTTATGCTTAGAGATGATAGTGATAAATCTTATTGGAAAGAAAAATTCATTGATGGGCGACTTCATTTGTTTGCTCTCAAGGTAAAAGATTCACTTACTGATGTCTCAGAACTTCTTAATGACAATAACTATACTTATGGTGATATCATAAGTATTATTAAGAAGTTCAGTATTAGTAAGTATAATGATCAACGTTTGATTCACCAGTAGATGCAGGATAGAAAGAAAATCAAATATGAGATAGAAAATTTCTGTGAATAGTTTGGCCTTCCTCGCTCCATCCCGTCAGAAGAACAAACATCTCAAAAAGTTTTCCAAAAAATCTCACGGGGATAACAGGAGAAAAATCAGTAACGAGTTTTATAAAAAACATTTTCGTAAAAAATATTTTCATAAAAAAGTTTCTAAAACTCTCTTAAAATGGAAGTGTTTTAATTGTGGAAAGATTGAACACTTTGCTAATAAGTGCCCCAAGAAGCCCAACAAATTCAAAAACAAGTTTAATTCTTTGGATATTAAGGACAATGATAAAGAAAAACTAATTCATCTCTTAGAATCTAGAACTTCATCGTCTGATCTAGATGAATTTAGCTATAGTGATTCAGAATATCACTCAGAAGCTGAATTATCTGATTCAGTAAATATTATGCTTGGTTGTGATTGCAATAACTCTTGTTGTAAAATCGGAGTTAAGACAATTAATGTTTTAATTAAGGAAGAAGAACAAAAGAATATTTTATTAACCTTGATTTCACAAGTAGAAAATCATAAGCTTAAAGAAAAGTACCTTCTCCAGCTCAAAAAAACTATGATTCGTAAAGAACCATTGACTTCTATGGAAAAAATCAGTTTTCAAGAAACTTTGGGACATTTTGAAAGGAAAAAATCTAAAGATATTTACACACAAGATTTATAGCATAAAAGTTTTTTAATTAAAAAATAAATTATTGAATTCAAATATGAGATCAACACTCTTAAGTCTCCAAATTCCACTTTTAAACAAGATTTATTTTCTTTTAAAATTGAAAAACAATTTGATTTTGAATGTCCTTCTAACAATGAGGAAGCAAATAAAATTGAAAAACAATTTGATTTTGAATCCTCAAATCCTATTATGATATTTGTTTAATTTGACATTCTATTTCTTCTAAATGGTATTCTAAAGTTGATATTATTGTTTGTAGTGAATTTAGATTTTTTGTGATTGCCATGATTCATTATGGATTGGATCTTAACTGCATTCATGAAGGTTTGGTTCTCACTGAGTATTATGAAAAGTTCATTGAGAAATTATTCTCTGCAAACGGATCTAAAATAAAAATTAATGACGAACTTAACAATGCTCACGTTTGCCAGGACAATATTTATTTCCAAATTCCTTTTGTGCTTGTCAAAAATATGACCCATGATATCATATTAGGAATGCCTTTCATTTCATCTATTTATCAATTTCTTTCTGAGAAAAGATGAGATTACTATTGATCCTTTTAGACAGAAAGTTAAGTTTATATTTGCCTCTAAATTTGAAATTGATACATCAAAGAATTTAAATTCTTTATTATCTGCAAAGACAAAACATTTGAACTTTTTACAGTAAGAAGTTAGATTCAAAAATAATTCTGAGCATTTATTTGATAAATTGCTTCAATCAAAAATTGATATTTTCATAAAAAAAAATTAGTTTTTGAAGCTTGTTCTGACCTTCTAAATGCTTTTTGGCATAGGAAAAAGCATGTTGTTTCACTTCCATATATTAAAGATTTTTCTAAGAAAATATTCCAACTAAAGTCAAATATATTCAAATGAATAATGAGATTTTGAAGTTTTATAAAAATGAAATTTCAGATCTTCTCTCTAAAAGTATTATCAGGTATAGTAAGTCACTATAGTTGTGTGCTGTTTTCCATATTCAAAAAAATGCCAAGTTGAGAGAGGGACACCTCGATTAGTTATTAATTACAAACATTTGTATAAAATTTTAGAATGGATTAGATACCTATTCCAAACAAAAATGACTTGGTTCATAAATTAAGCGATGCAGTTATATTTTCTAAATTTGACTTTAAGTCTAGATTTTGGTAGATCAAAATTATGAAGTCTAACCGATACAATTAATAATTATTTTTATAAATAATTTTTTTAATAATTTTTTTATTATAAATAATTTTTTTAATTATAATTAAAATATTACAAATATATATTTCATGCTTTTTGATTCCGTTTGAATTCGAAGATGAGACTAGATGAATTGAAATGAGTTGAATTGAATTTATTTTTTAATATTATTATTGTTTTGGGATTCAAAAAAATTAATTTGAGAATTGAAAAAATTGAATTAAAATTTAAAATAATTATATTGTAATTTATATAATAATATAATAATAAATTTAAAATAAATTGAAACTAACTTAACTCCGTTACCTAAGTCCAAACACGAAAGTTATATTCTTTTCTTCAGGTTTTCCGCCGGCGACAAAAGTTGGCTCACCACCTGGCATTAACGTACGGTCGAGAACTATTAATGCCAATGGCTCATTTCTCTTTCACCAAACGTTGGCTAATGAACAGATTCTTTTATTTACAGCTTGTATTCTTTCTTTGTATTATTATAAGGTATTGTGTATAATATTCCTTCCATCCGGCCGGCAATGAATCCCACTTCCTATTTAGCAGAGGGAATGTATCCTGTTTTATTTTAATGGTTTTCTTGTAAAATTCAAAGCTAAATACTTGTGCCATTTCTTCGCATGCATCACGCATGCTTTCTTTTGTTTTTGTTTTTTCAAACTATTATAATATATTTATAATACTAATGGCCGGAGATATATAACGGCCATTTTTTTTTGAGACGTTGGATGCGGTCGGACTGCATCTCAACATCTTTGTAATCCACTTTTTGTCCATCCCTAAACTCTTATAATTAATATAAAAACACAATAAAAAATATTAAAAATATAATAAAAAATACAAAAAATAAAATAAAATTTAAAAAACAAAATAAAATAATAAAATAAAGAAAATATAATAAAAAACATAATAAAAAATACAATAAAAATAAAATGAAGATGAATTTTTAAGGAAAATTTGATCTTATCCAGCCTCCTCTGCCGCCGCCAGCGGTGGGCGACGCCGCCCACCCCATCGATATGGACTCATTTTTGGGTTTAGGGTCGCCGGGAGCATATCGGAGGTTGTCGGAACTCGCCGTCGCAGGAGTGGGATCGTCAGCTCCCATCAATCCCGATGAGATCAGTGGTGTCGCCCACTGCCAGCGGGGACAGCGGAGACAGCAAACGGCAAGAGTTCAGCCGGACCAAACTCCAAATTCTCTTTTTTTTTTTTTTGATACATTGGTACTTGCCAAATAATATTAGTATATTGAAGGATGATACCAAACTCATTATATATAAAATCCATCAACACGGAGCTAAAATTAAAAATTTTATTAATCTTGAATATTCATTAATTTCTGAATTGAACTATTAACATAAAACACAAATAATTAGGAGCCACTATTGAGTTGTGAGCTCCTCATGATCAGAAACGGAGGTCAGTGTTAAATTGTAATTAATGCCCCACAAGGGATCATCTCTTGATGAGAATTTTATGTATCTTTCACGTTGAGAGAGTCCAAATTAATTGTACCAGAAAAAAAAAAAAAGAACATGATTTAATAAGAGGCCGCAATACAAGTAGTACTACTGGACGATTCTCTCTCTCTCTCTCTCTCTCTGTTTTATTTTACTAATTTAGGAGCTCGAATATGATCTACTCCCTTTTTCCTTGAATCTAAATCTCAATAAAACAATTCATGAGAAAGGATCATAAGAAATTCTCACTTGGAATGCTTGCACTAGGAAGAGGAAATAAGAACAGGTTCAATGTATCTCGTTAATCATGTACTGCATGCACACATAATTTGGTGGGATATATATATATATACGATCGTCGACTTTTCTTTTCTTGGAACTAAATTCTGCTTACTTTAGATCAAATTCTTCATTGTGTTGATTAAAATATTAAACAATTTCCTGAAATATTGGTACGACCTGAATTCAAATGCTTATTATGATCTTAGATTCTTATCTATATAACAATTAGCGAAAGGGTTGCCCAAGAGGTTTTCGCCTATAGATTATCATGTACACTATGGTTTAGGAGCACTACAATAAAATTAATATACTTATTCCAAAATTCAAATTAATGAAAAGAAGTAGATTTAATTACTTGTATCATATTCTTAACATGGGTCGGATTTTTTGTAGCAAAAAAGGCATTTTGATTGCAGATCAGGATCATGATTTGCGACCAAAATATAATCATGAGAATATAATATATTTCCAAACACAATGGCCTTACTGCAACAAAAATTTGCGGGTTCATGTCTTGTTAACTTCAAAAGCGACACTGGACATTAGTACTGATCAAATTATATTGACTATGGGTTAAATTAGTAGTAGTCGAAACTCAAGAAATTATACGAAAACGTAATGAGAAAAATGAAATTGTGCAGTACAAAATACGGCTTGCATGAGGATTAACTAGAGGTTACAAACGGAAGAAATTCATAAACATTAAGCCAAAGATCAATTTCAGGTAGGGAGTCGGGGATCGGGAGAATTAGAACTACAAATAGAGCAAAGAAAGCTGATCGTGATCTAGAAGACTCAGCGACCACCTGGTACTGTGGCTTGGCCATGACCAAATGCTAGCTTGTGCCAAAAAGAGTGTTCCAAATTGATTACATGCGTTTCATAGCATTGCATGATCATCAGATCTCCTGCATCAAAAGGATATATAATGGCTCCGAGCTTGCCAGAAGTAATAAACTGTTACATGTGCTGGACAAAGAAAATGGCTACACCGTGTGGCAACACGTACAATCATGATCTATTGATGACTGATCATAACCAAACAAACCAAAAGTAAAAATCTTTGGTTCCTCCCAGCAGCTTAGCGTGTATTTTTATCGTCGAGTTACCATGCATCTTTTGTAGTCCAGACCTGGCCTATTATATGACAGTGGAGACCCACAAGGAACGTGTAAGTTTGAGGCCGTTATTTGATAGATAAAAATCAGTCCAGGCCAGGAATATTTCTTTTATGCAGTGCTTTACCATTTAAAGCCAGACATGATCAGTATTGCATGTATTCCAGTACCCAACTGTCTATATATTAGTTTATTGGACAAAGAACGATGGCTATACATGTGGGCTGCGGCAATATATAAATATGCTCCAGTACTCCAATAACCAAATTGAGAAAAGGAGAATAAAATATTTTTTTTATACTTATTTAAGAAAGAAAAACCAGTCTAAAAGTTCTCTTAATCAGTAGGCCGGCTAGCCGATCATCATGTGCTAGCTAATATATACCATTTAAAGCTGAAAATGATCATGATTTAAATTTGTCAAAACAAATAGTTTGGACTTTGGGGTCAAAGAAAATGGCAATATATATATATATATATACTTGTCGCAACGTGCTCTAATAAAAAAATAAAAAAATCTAAGGTTATTTAAGAAAGATTTTATTTTATTTTTTTTATATTATGCTGCGATATATATACCACCAATATGATCAGCAGATAATTAACAAAGCCACAGATTGCTTAATTTTTGTCTTTATTCATCCAATAAAAAAACCCATTTCCACGTGCCTGCAGATAAGCGCACCTCAAAAGCCGAATTCCCATTTGTCCATGATATTGTATTCTATTGGGAAAAAGTTGTATTATCCTCCATTCACATAAGAACCAATAAGCGAAAGGCATGTTAGATTCTGCAAGCTGACAGGAGAACTATACATGACTAGTCATCCAGCTATCTTTAAGCTTTTGATCACGTGGATATCTTACGACAAACTCAGCCAATTGACCCTTCTCTATTTGGCATCTTTCCACATTCTTGGAAACAGGCATTTCAGGTCGGAATTAGCTCATAACACGCGTCTCGATCCTTTCCTTAAATAGTAATTACAAAACTCTATTCTTGATTTATGCATGTATTCTTAGAGCCTGCCTATAAAACCTCTCTCATATTCACACTCTCATTACACCAAATTAGACATTAAGTCCACAAAGCACTTCTCCATTGATCTGTCTCTGTCTCTCTCATCTTCTCTCTCTCCTTTTTTTTTTCCTTAATGTCTCGGTCCATGGAACCACTAATTGTGGGGAGAGTTGTGGGAGAGGTGGTGGACATTTTCAGCCCAAGTGTTAGAATGAATGTAATCTACAACTCTAATAAGGAAGTTGCCAATGGCCATGAACTCATGCCTTCTGTCATCATTTCTAAACCCCGCGTAGAGATTGGTGGGGAGGACATGAGGACTGCTTATACACTAGTGAGTTTAATTCAAAGTTGGCCATTATATATGTTGCATTAAGTGCTATAATGTGTTTTTTTCTGCTACAACTAATGCTATATATCGATATATATACTGCATGTGTCGACCTCTTATCTCTTCTCGATCTATTTTCTTGAAGATTATGACAGACCCCGATGCTCCAAGTCCTAGTGATCCGTATTTAAGGGAGCATCTCCATTGGTACTGTGTATATCAAGTCCTGGTTCTTTTTATATTTGTCCTTCATTATCATGTATCGATGAATTTTGATGTAATATATGATCTTTCAGGATGGTCACTGACATTCCTGGCACCACTGATGCTTCTTTTGGTGAGTTTATATATGTATCTATATATATACATATATATATATATGGATATACGTCCTGCGCATGACATTGCATCAACTTTTTAATGGTTATTTAATTAGAATCGATGGCTAATTTTGATATAAACAGGAAAAGAAATTGTGGGTTACGAGACTCCGAAACCAGTTGTTGGAATCCATAGGTACGTGTTCCTCTTATTCAAGCAGAGTGGGAGACAAACAGTGAGGACTCCAGCTACAAGAGACCATTTCAACACAAGACAATTCTCACAAGACAATGGTTTGAGTCTGCCAGTGGCTGCTGTGTACTTCAATGCACAGAGAGAAACCGCTTCAAGAAGAAGATGATTCAATGACAGGGATCGGAAGAAATAAGGCCGGGAATGGGATATAAATGTTCCTTCATCGGGAAAGTTTGTACTTTTCAATTTCCATGTCGCCAGTATATTTATAGGCACGTAGGGCGTAGTTCTCCTTCGACCAGCTTTTCTTTAATTTCTCCCTGTGCTTTTGTAGGACGAGCTGTACAGCTTGGTACTGTGCGTCCGAATCATGTAGTTGACCGTATTTTCACTACTACTAGGTTTTTGGGAATTGATGGTCCCATCACTAGCTTCTAAGTTTCCTTAAACTAGGATCGATTATACATAAGTGTTCCAGTCGGTGCATGGGCACGTGGCATGCTGAGTTGTGCTCTAAGAGTTAAGATGGTGATGGTTCTCGAACCTCATTCTATAAGTGTCTAGACTTTATTTTCTTTTTCTGAATTTTACTTTGGAATATATATCATTGCAATATTTTCTTTTCACTTTGATGTGAAGGAGAATTCTCATGTTACCTTCATTATGATCAGTACTAGCTGTCACACAGATTTATGACATTCAAGCAAAAGTAATAATCGAGAATGCTGCATAATTTGACGCCACTAAGACATGATTTGTATTCGAAAATGAGATTAAGATGAATTAAAATTAAAATTAAAATTAAAAATTAATTATAATATTTTTTAATATAATTTTTGTTTTAAAATTTAAACAATTAATTAAATTTATTATATCATTTTATATAAAATTTAAAAAATTATAATAATTAAATGATAAAATAAAATAGAAAGAGATAATCTCTCAAAACAAATCAGATTTAAATCTGACACGCGTGCAATCAGAGTCCATTGAAAAGAGGAAATCTGATTTTGTACAGTTTGTTATAAGTTGTCAAAGATTAAATTTGCATAATTTGACGCCACTACTTGGGTTTGGACAGTCAAAAATGGACACAAATTATTTAGTGGTCGGCCAACTAAAGTATTATATGGGACCATGGTGTGATAATTAATAATATGATATAAATAATTAAATCTATTTTTTTAATCACTTTAAAATTTCAAAATAAGTAATAATTTTACATGGATGATATCCACAGAGTAAATATATTTTTGAATCTAAATTATACTCTATATTCTACTTTATTTAATTATCAACTTAATTATTATGTAAATGTGAGTATATTATGTCACGAGCCCAAGTATGGAAGAGATGCTGCTCAGATGGGGGCTAGGGTTCGAGAATTGCAAGTGAATGGATGAGTTCTGAAGTGAAGTGGTCTGTCGGGAACTAAACTAGGGAACTGAAGTTTGTTAGGGAACTGAAGTACTCGAAACGCACCGTTTCAAGTAGGCTGCAGCGCACTGTTTTGAGCAAGTTGAAGAAGCTTCAAGCAATCCTTGCGCAGCGCACCTTATAGTGTTATTTTGCTGCTTTTAGCCGTCCTTATCTATCTTCTTTAGTTTGTTGTTGCTTTCCACGTGTTATCTTTTAATTAGTCTAGCTTTTATCCTTGCACGGATATGTGGTGGAGAAGAGGGCAGTGAGGTTTATCGTCTGAACATTTGTCTGAAATTGGGAACGTTTGGACTTTGGAGGTTTAAGAGATTTTTCTCGAAGAAACTTTAATATGAGTCATTTTCCTGATATCATTATACATTCATACTCAGCTCCATTAAAGGATTTTTATTGAAGGGTCTAAAGCTATTTTTTTAGAAGTATGAATTTATACAAATATTAAAAAAATTTAATCATATTTAATTAAATATAATAATGAAATTTGTAAAAAAATAAAATAAAAATATTTTTTATAAATATTAAAACTAAAATTTTATTCAATAATTGCCAAATTAATTATTAGATAAAATTTTAACTTTATTATTTACAAAAATATTTTTTTTTCTCACATATCTCTTTTTATGATCAAATATCATCAAAGTATTTTTGTATTTATATAAAATTATATATTTTTTTAAAAAATAACTTATAAGAATTCAATAAAAATGCCCTTACATATTATCTATATTATCTATCGACACTAAAAGTTAAAAAGTGGCAAAACTTTTTCGAGACGGCATGGCCGAAAACACTCAAAGCCAATTCTTTCATTTCATGATCATAAAGCTAAAAGGTTGAAGGAATAAAAAAAAAAAAAAATAGTACCTTATTGACCAAGTGTCAAAACTTAATCGGTGCTGTCAAATTCGAGCAGTTGATTTGTAAAAAGAAATAAAATAATTTTAATCAAAATATTTTAATTTATGAGATTTTAGAAATGACATGAAATAAAAAGTAAAATAAAATTATTATAAAGTTAAAAAATTATTAAAATATAAATTTTTTTTCAAAATTTGAATAAATTAAATTACTTTTTGTGTTTTGTTTGAAATTTTGAAAAAATTATAATAATTAAATAATGATTAGATAAAAAATTAAAAAATATTTATATTTGTGAACATATTTAAATATTAAAACTAGAAGAGATGATATAGTATGAGATAACGTCTTCCTATTTAAACATGCCTACTGTTTATTATTTTTCAAGGGATGAAAATTCACTTGAATTAATAAGGGATGACTTCACGAGAGAGAAATAGAGTAATGGGATGGGACTGAACCCACGTGTCCAGAATCTAATCGAGCAAATAGGTCCCACCATTCCGATCCCTCTTTCGTAAAGTCACTCCAAATAAATAAGAAATAACTCACAATTCCATATCTTCCTCGTGAAGTCACTCCAAATAACCGAGTTAAATGACGTGCGGCTTATCCAAGGGCTTCTTTTTTGGAGTTAAACCTTCATTAGACCATTGAAGAAAAACAAAATCCTTTTTTTTTTTTTTATTCCCATTTCCTTAAATTGTCTAAAAAATAAGAACATTTATTATGACGTAGTAACGTACGTTGTGAATGAGAGTCGTTGTGTATGTATCACTTCTCGACTCTCGTAAAAGAATACGCCAGTAACATCCTGAGGTGAAATTGTCGATTAATATCGGGTTTTAGAAGATAGATAAATTTAATTTATTTATTAATATTATTATTATTTTAAAATTTGAAAAAAATTAAATTAAAATTTAAAAAATATGTAATATTAAAATTTGAAAAAAATATATTGAAATTTGTATTTTATATAAAAAATTAAAAAAATATAATGATAAAATGAAAAAAAGTTGATATTAGCTCAATTCACTCTCCAATCTAAACGAGATCTAAGAGTATTGACATTGATTTTATCAAAATAAAATCATGAAATTTTGATAAAAAGTATAAATTTATATTTATATCAAAAAAAAATTGTTATATTTGATCAAATAAGATTAAAAAAAAAAGCGTAAAAAACAGCTTAAAAATATTTTTTGCTTATTTTTTAAATAGTAAATCATCAAATTCAAATTTATACTTTTTATTAAAATTTAATAATTTTATTTTAACGAGGCCAATCCCAATATCCTAAAAATCAAAGCACCATCTCATTATCGTGAGAGTCCACATCCCCAATGAAAGATTACAGATTTCCACAGAGCAAATATATAGGCGGTGACTAACATGTACTTAATTTTTATTTTTTTAAGAGTTCGAGTCTTAGAGAGATTCGAATCCACACGAGAAAAGCATATGACGACGATGGACAATAATACATATACACATATATATATATATATTTTTTTTGAAAACCAAACTTCCATTAAAAAGCAACATTACACAGTAGCTTGATCAGTAAAAGCAGGTACAAAATCCCACAAAACTTGAATATCAACTACATGGCAAGCATATCTAGCTAAGCAATGAGCCACCCCATTCCAATTTCCTCTTCCTAGGTACATGTTGAACAATGACCTCAGAAAATCTGTGCATCAAATTCCTTTGCTTCTATAATCAGATTACCATTCCATGAAGATGACTCCCGTGTAGCCTGCAACTCCAGTACCAGCAATAATATTCTACAAAATACCATTATGGAAAGAAACTAATTGTTCTTTCTGACATTCAATTGCACTCGATTACAATCCAAACATACAAAAAAACATGCGTATTACAATCCTCTAGACCTAAGATTGGTGAAAACTTTTTAGTGTGTGGGCGCTACAATATTGCTGCCTGTGTGCATGACCTCCTAGACATGATTTAAATTTTTTCAATAAATATTGTATAACTCAAACTACATCTCTCTCTTTATTCAAACTCTAGACTTTAAGAGATTCTCAAAGTTGACAACTCCAATCATCTCAAAAAGCAATCCAGGATGTCATCAAAATGCAACCATGCGTGACCCACCTGTTGCCGTGTAGCCAGCTGAATAAATAACAGATGTACATGGTTCATGAATAGTCAGCTTTGCGATAGGTGAGCTGAGATGACCTCGGACTGCACTACAACACAAAATGCTATCCATAAGGAGATAAGAATGGACCGTCCACAAACCAAACTAATCAAGCATTTATTTCAGAGTTGCACTGATGCTCTCTGCTGCAGCTTCTTCTGCCCCAAAACAGGCTTGAACAACTGGTTCTATCCAGTCTTGGCCTTTCCATCTTATCATTGTCCATTGATATTGCTTGTAAACGATGGGGTGACTCATCTTGTGTTTCCCCCTCTCGAGGTTCAAATAATGGGCATGGACCATCATTGCAGGTACATAAAGGAATTGCAACAGAAGGAAACGGGCTACAAGTGACTGGACATAATAGATCTGAAGAAACTGAGGCCACACGATTCTTTCGGATCTCTGGTGTATGAACTGGAGATTGACAACCAGGATCACGATGGTGAAGCATGCATGGGGTACAGAGGCCAAGGGACATTTGTAGTTTATTTTCTTTTGCTGGGGAAACAGGCAATTTAACAAAAGAGACGATTCCATATCTACAGAGAGGGCAGGGAATGGAGCCACGTGGTCCCACTAATTCAGAAGGAATGTTGCACGTCAAGCAAAGATAGAGAGCGCATTTTACACAAAGCTCATGCCCACATCCTGAAATAATACATACACCAATTAATATGTGTAGGTGCTACACCATGTGATTGGAAGTGTTACCTATCAGAGAAAAAACTGTCATGGCCGTTTAACACAACTCTCCATGGAATGAAAGAACTCTATATGAAGCTTCAATGTTTCAATAATTTTAGAAAATCATACAAGTAAAAAATATCTTATTTCTCTCAATCATGAATGTCAAAAATGGTAGTGGAAGGTATCCTGCTCACAGCTAAATCTTAATAGGAAGTGATAGCATAATGCTGAGTTTGGCAGCCAAGAGAGTGGAAGACAAGCTCCACTCTCTCCCTCCCTCCCCTCTCAGAAAAGGTATTTTACAATCTCAGTTGACTTTCCTACTTCTTGTCAACCCAAACATTAAAACACAGGGAGGAGGAGGAGGAGGAGGAGGAGGAGAGAGGGGGGGGGGGGGGGGGCACTGCTTAATTTAAAAAAATTTTAAATCCTTAATCCTCCTAAAACCCAACAGTTCCTTTGCACTGATCCGATCAAAAATTGTTGTTACACATGACTAAACTAACAATCAGCAGGATGACTAGAAGTTAGCCAACCTTGACAGTAATTTTTTTGCAAGTCAATCGTCCATCTTAAAAAGAAGATCACTCATCCATCATTTTCACATTACCAGGAAAAAAAGACTTTAGGTGCAGACTAGAGATGTAATAATATCTACTTATGCAACAAGCATATGTACGTGCAAATGCCCGTGGACAAAAGGAAGGAAACAGACCTTCAGCAGCCACGGAACATGCTCTCTCCAAGCAGACAGCACAGACATCAGCATCATCAGAGGAGGTTGTTGAGGACTTTAATCCACACTCTCTGCATAGAATTCACAATTCATTATCTTAGTTTCAATATTGACAAACGAGTCTTACACCATTAAGATGTTGCGGTCTCAACACTGAAAAACAGGCCCTTTCTCAAATGTCTACAGAAAATAAAAGGATATGGTCTAGAAGTCTAAAAGGAGTTGAGTATGATGACTGCCTGCCATCATACGTGCCCTAGACTCCTCAAAAAACTGATTCTAAGTGTCTATGCTTTATGTTCTATGGGCTCATTGTCAGCAACCCACTGAATACCCTGGGTGACATCTGAGCCAAAGCCAAAGTATTCTTTCCATGATTTTTTCACACAATTTATAAGGTAACACTTTTACATAGTCATGAGATGCATCTGTAGGCATGGTTAACTGTAATATCACCTTGCTATGTTAAGTACACTCAAGAGAGGCAAGGATAGGTAATTAGAAGAAGGGAATGCCGGTAATATTGAGTTGGAATTGGGTGCTAGAAGTGGTTCGAGCCAGTGGCGCCCCCACATCCGGGCAACATCAATAGGAAGCCACCTGAAAGAAACGATGAAATTCTTTAACTCATGTCGCATGGATTTTTTTCTTTTTATGAACTTTTCACACTGGACGCCCAAAGACCTATTTCAGATATTATACCCATTGCAAACTATTTCAAATATAAAATCCCTGTTATTCATGTCAAATGGAGTTTTTTCTTTCCTTTTCTTTTTCTCCTTATCATCCCGTCATATGGAGTAACTAATACTAAGAATGCACACCCAAAGACCCTACAGTTCAGATATTATACCCATTGCAATTCAAGCATATCCTACTGGCGCCTCTCGCAAGGAGAATCTGAAGAAGAAAGAACACCATTATTTCAAATTCAAGAAAAAACACAAATTAAGTAACCAACAAGGCTGTTAAAAATCTTGCCTGACAACATTTCAAATTTCCCCCAGAAGCAGCATAGTGCAATGGAGTGCTTCCAGCTCCTGGAAAGATGTTCCAATTTCAGTTTGAAGAGTAAACAAGAAGCAACCATCAAAGATATAAGATGCCATACTTCAGCACAGATCATACCTATCAAATCCATGGACGTTCCATAATGAAATGTTACAGCCGAAACATTGGCATGAAGGTCAAGAAGAAGCTGTACGCAATCAAAATACCCGTTCAATGAAGCCATGTGAAGAGCAGTGATACCACCATCAGCTGCCTTATTTACAAACTTAGACAGAGCACTGCACAGGACAAAAAACAAATGGTAAGAACAAAATGTACAGATGACTTTTATATAGCACCCATAATCATCATGGCTGGGCAAGATGTTATCTGATGATAGCTTGACCCGCAGGGAAAATAAAGATGCTGAAGGTTATACAGAAACAGTCATGAAAAAGGGTAGAAACAAAAAGCAACACCACAAAATTATATTCAAGATATCTATGCAACAATTTTTCCAACAGGAATTCACATGGTACTTCTTTATTGCTACAAAGCGTTCAAGTATTCAAAATATTTACAAACAAGAATAAACAAATTTTACTACCACTTCCGGGTGTAAATCCAGGACATATCTACATATCTAATAAGTTAGTTAAAGCCTCACACCTCCGGTCGTACTTATTCTTTACATATGTGCCATCACTCTGATCACCATCTGTCTGTGCACTTAGAGCTTCATTAGGACCACTTTGAACAAAGTCAGCCACTACAAGTCTTATACATCTTGCATGACCACTGAAGGCTGCAAAGTGGAGGGCTGTCCTTCCACTGAGATAATCTGCCCTTGTAACCTGTAATAATTGAAGAAAATAGCTCAAAACAATCAATCAGTAAATATGACCAGAAATGAGCAAATTGAATGACAAAATTTCTCACTCTCATATTGAAGCTTTGGCCAGACCTATGGGCTTAAGATTATACTAGGAAATTAATAAAAATAATAAGTTTCGAAAACTCACATTGCATCTATAAAGAAGAAGAGTCTGCACAACTTCCCAGTGCCCATATCTACAAGCTTGCATCAACGCCGTCTTCATATTCAAATGCAAATAAATAGCCATGTCAATTACACTAGGTCATTTTTACAAGATCGGTGACATTATTGATCATATCAGTTCAGATTGTGGGGCTGCCAGAATTAGTTCTTAATTTTGATTTAGGCTTGGTTTGGATTCAGAGATCTAATGAGATGAGATAGTTTTAGATAAACTATAAAAGTTAAATAAAATATTATTAGAATATTATTTTTTAATATTATTATTGTGTTGGGATTTGTAAAAGTTGAATTGTTTAATATATTTTATGTAAAATTTGAGAAAGTTGTAATGATGGGATCAGATGAGATGAAACGCTTTCCAAATCCATACAGGGGCTCAGAAGCATTTCCTATCAACATTCACTTATTGCTCAGATTCAGCACTGGTCATTTTTACTTTTTTTTTTTTCTTATTGGCACCAAGTGTCTGAGAACAAAGTCTTAACTAATTCCGGAGATGCGCTGGCCCTTAGTAAGAAATTTCTTGCAAGTGCATCTCGGATAATTCAAGGAAAACTTCTCACAGTCGAATGGCCCCTATAAATTGTTTGCACCTAAGAAAATTTGTACCTTAGACCTAGAGGGAGCATACCGTCAAGATCAATTTACCACTTAAGCCAATCCTTAGGAGTTAACATCGTTCATTTTACTTATCAAACAGATTCAACACAGACCCAATAATACGTTGAGTCATGAAGAGCATATTCAAGATACCAGTTTTTCAAAAATCAGCGTTTGCACTGAACGCTTCTAATCTTAATTACTGAATTAGGCAGATCACAGAAAGGGGGGAACAGGCCTTCTACAGCAGGATTGTCTATGCGTCCCCGACAGCAGGATTGTCATGACTCATATCTGGTCACTGTTTATGTGGCGCAATTTTATATGTCAATCACTTACAGTAACTAGCAAGTGTGGAGGATCAAGAATGAAAAGTAGCGTTGCTTCTCCCAAATGCTATATATCAAGCCAACGTATTAAAATGAAATTAAGAACATCCATGCCCATATCAGAAAATGCGCTGAAAATCTAAACCGCAAATGCGAAAACAAATGTAATCTAACACAGAATCAGCAATATAAAACAGAAAATAATTGAGAAAACCACCAAATCTTGTACCTGACCACAGTAATTCCTCGAATTCGCATCTGCTCCATTCTCAAGCAACAAGGCCACAATCTATTCAAACACACACCAACCCCATAGGATCCCGAGAGAAAGGTCAGGGAAAAAGGGAAAAAGGATCAATAGCCAGCTGCGAGATGAAATAGCAAAAAGAAAAAGGGAAAGAACCTCGTTGTGGCCCTTGGCGGCAGCAAAATGCAGGGGGGAATTGAGGCCACCGAAAGTGGAGTACTTTGCCAGGCCTGGATTGCAATCCAATAGCATTTTGGCCTCGATCAAATCGCCGTCTCGAGCGGCCGATACCAGCCTCTCGCCCGTTGCTGAACACCCAAAAGAATTACCCATTTGTGTTTCTCACTTGCGTGTCAGTGCGTATGAGTGTGAGCTTTGTATGGGAAATATATTAGGTCAACCGTCGTACAACAATTTCATGGACAGGGAATAAGAAATTCGACGGGAGCCACAGGCAGGTTTGGATTTAGCGGCGACCAGAAGATATGACGTGGCATCTGCGTGCAAGCGCGCGCGTGTCCCTTTACCGGTTGCTTCTGCGTCTTGTGCTGGGATCTTTACTGCAGTAGGTGGTGTGGTTTGAGGGACACGGCAGGAGGACAAGAGACAGGAATAAAGCTATTTCCTCCCTAAAAAAAATTAGTTTTGCCTTCTTTTTATTAGTTAAGGAAAATAAAATGATTTTGATTTGCCTTAAGTTAGGGCACCACTTTTCTCAAGTATTTGAATATATATATATTTTTTAAACATTAAATTTTATATCACTTTACTGGCAATCAATGTAATTATATCACTTTTAAAAAAAAATTATAAAATAATTCTAAATATAGTTATAAGTTTATATTTTTTTACATAAATAAATTTAAGATGTGTACATTACATTATCTTAAATTACATTTAGGATTCGTTTATAGATGAAATAAGATGAAATAAATTGAGTTAAGATTAAAATTTGAAATTTCTTATGTACTCTAATGTATCACAAAAATTGTCTACCAATTCACCTAAACAAATTGCTTAGTTTTCAATCACGTAATTATTTAATCAATTAAATACTTGAAAATAAACATATCAACTTGCACTAGTTCTTCTATCCAAGTCGGTTTACTCTTGGGTGTTTTGTCAGTAATTATTACCTAGAGATTTTGGAAAAGACATTGTCTAGCTCACATTGAAGGCTCTCGTGAATCCATTTCAATTGTTTTGAACCCTATTAAACTTTGGATTGGGACTCTTTGCAAGAACATCCATAAAGTCTCGAGGTTGTCATCTTTTGATATGCAAGTGCTACAAGCTATAAATATCAATATTTTTAGTATCGTACTGTATCGTACCGGTCAGTATATGTCGTACCAATCACTTAGGCAGTACAGGTATAATGCTTGTACTGTCCCGACCCAAATACCCGTCGTACCAACTGGTATTTCGATCGTACCGGCCATATCGAATTTTAATTTTTTTTTTTTTTACTTTTTTTTTTTGCATCAATTTAGACTAGATTATTTATATATATGTGTTTATATATACAATCTATTCATATATTGACTATTTTTTTGAAATATAATTTATATATGTATTTATATATATAATTTTTTATAAATAGACCATTCCGAAACGGTACACGAAACGATACCGGTACTGAAATATTTCATTTCAGTACCTTGACCAATACCGACACCAGTACGGTATTCAAAACTTTGTTAAATATCCCTGTGGTGGCTCCTCCAAATCGCCAATGCAAAGTTGTTAGATGGCACCAACTAGCTTTGGGATATGTTAAGATAAATACAAATGGAAGCAGTTTAGGCAATCCGGGTTCCTCAAATATTGGTGGCATTATTAGAAATGAATATTGTCAACTCATTCATGCTTTTGCATCTAATACTAGAATTGCCTTCAACGATAAAGCTAACTTGTTAGATCTTCCTCACGGGCTTATGATGTGTCAAGCTTTAGGTCTCTATTTTGTGGAAATCGAATTTGGCTCTATGAATGTTATTTCTTGGTGAAACAATAAACGATGTAGAATGTGGTATCTAGAAAATATTTTGGAGGAAGCCTTTGAAATTATGAATGAACTATACAATCAATCATGTTTTTCAAGAAGGTAACAAAGTCGTGGATTGGTTGGCTAAACAAGGTGCGGGTGGATTAAATTCTACTTGGAATTCAAGTGTGGATGTTCTGCATTTGTTGAGAGTTTGATTCTTATGGATTATTTAGGATTGCCTTCTTTACATTTACTTTAGTCTTTCCTAATTTTCTTCCTTTTTGTTTATTTTTATCAAGCATGTTTAGAGGTTTGGTTTTATTTCCTATGTTTGTTTTTTCTTTGGTTGGGTTGTTTTTTGCATGCTAGGTTTGGTCTATTGCAATAACGTGAACTCCCAGATGCTTGATATGTAACCACGGTATTCCTCCGCCATAAATGAGAACTCATTAATAAAATTATGGAAGGGTGACTCATGGACATGTGGCCTTAATTCTTTGCTAAAGAAATAAATAAAAAATCGATAAACTCGTATAGCACAACGATTATTAATGAAGAAAAACATTTTGAAAAACTTTTCAAAAGTAAAATTTTACTGAACAACCAAATCCAGAAAAATAAATTTTATTATTTGAAAATTCAATTACAAGTAAGTTCTCAATTACAAAACTTTTGTTAATTTATTATCTTACTTGAGCCGACAAATGACATGTTTGTCTTCTACCTCGATAGCAGCTAAAAGCTCTGACAATTTTAAAATATTAGATTTTCTCATGGAAGCTCTAGTGGCTTAAATTTAATCAACGATCCTCTCAACTTTGAGTATGATCATAATCACAAGTATATGAAAAATCAAGAAAAAAATTTCAATAAATTTTCTCTCATACGACACGTGAAATATCTTTGGAAAATGCTCTCTGGTCAAAAACCCCTACTAAGATTATTAAATGAGTTTCTTTAAATAAGAAGTTTGAAAAGAGTCCTAGTCAAGATAACATTTTGCTGATGGATCGAGTTTGTTGTAAAATCCTCTCTAGACAGTTTGATGACATGTCACGATAACAATTCTTTGCAACACTTGAATTTTGTTCAACTTCTATTATGGATAATTCCATATTCAAAAATACACCAGCAACATATTTAAATGAATCTTATGACTCCTTAGATTGCCTAGTATTGTTATAGATAAATCCAATAAATATTTCACATTCATCTAAAATTCAAACTCAATGATATGATAAAATATTATCTTTTAATTTCCTAATATATTCAAACACACCAACTTAATCACCTAATTGTTGCCAACAACTTCTGCATTTATAATCTTCCCCTTTAGCGGATTGGTGACAAAATCAAATTTTGATGAATGTACTTTTTCTGTAAACATCCAACAACAAGTGATAATTAACAGAGCGAAAAACTAATTTGAAGCCCAAATAAACATCAAGATTAATCAAGTTCCATTTAGTGAACCATTTACATCATGTTCAAAACATTTATGCCACATAAATTGTATCAAAATAAGTTGAAACTAAAAATTAGACTCATTTAAGACGTTAAAAAAAACTTCCTGCAAAAAAAGTAGTTCTGCTTTTGCTCCTTGGACTTCCCTCCTACATTAATGCTACTCCCTCTTAGTTAGTACTGCTACTCCTCCTCACTTTTTTATCTCCCTTTTTATCAACAATGTAGCCATGGAAGTGTTAGTTATCAGCTTCTAAATCATTGAGTACATTTTTTGCAACTTGTTAGGCGTTTAAGGATAGTTGAACCAACCGATCATTTGCTTATATGATATCATTACGTACAACTGTAATCTTGTCCTCTAATTTGGTAGAAATGGTATCAAGTTTCTAGATAAGAGATAATTTGCTCCAAGACTTGAGGAAGGGAGGCAGTAGGATCAAGAGGTGATGAGATAGACTCATTGAGTGGAGGCCTCTTCTTAGTAGAACTAGTGATGACAGTTTTGAATTTAACCACAATTAAAATAGAAATAGGTCCAACCATTTTCTCTTTGTGCTCTTTTGATCAAAGAGAGACTTCGGCTTTCATGACCAACTTTGTAATCAAGCTACCAAATAAGAATTTTTTTCTCCTTTTCAACATGAGAGTGAGGGATGACATCAACAACATGACTTGGGAAGTTAATGGAAAGATTAGTGGCCAGAGCATACATAAAATAGGTTCATCCAAGAGTCATCTCACTATGAGGACTAATAGGTCATAAGTTGGTGTGCACTGTCTTTGCCAAGAGCCAAAACTAAGGAAGCATGTCAAGCAGAAGCAACCTATAAGTTATGGTAGTCTATTTAGATCCATCCGAACCAGCAAACAAATATCTCATAACTATATTTTATGGGACTTCCAAGCCCATGAATGGATATTGAGATGATGTCATCTCGAAAAAAATCATAAAGATCTCTAATAATGGTGGGAGATGCCTCAATTTTTGTGCTCTAAACAATAGACATGATGCTATGATCATCCAAGTTGAAGTAGGCAATGCTGGAGTAGAATTCCCAAACCACCTCAACACACAGTGCAAGAGTTACATGAGTAAGTTTTTCCCCTCCTCTATCCACGAAAATGTTTTGGATGAGTTGTCAGTGGGAATCAATTAAATTAACTTTACGTTCTCCTAAAACAAGTCTCTTGGAGAATATATTTCTATGTGCACTCTCTGCTTCAGTTGATATGAATCTCTCAAAAATGGCCTCAGATTGTGCAGGCTTAGATGGAGTAGGAGGAGCTGAAATTTCTCCGAGTTGTTTTATCTCAGTGTAGAGTTCCTTTGCATTGGATGAGTGTTCGGAAACCACTGGTATAAACAACTTCATCCTTTTGCAGGTTCTTTGAACCTCATCTAAGTTCTCACATTAACAAAACTAGAGAAAACAAATTCAAATGTCAGTTTACATGCATTGATGAGAAACACATAAGTGAATATTGCTTATCGATATTGATCAATTTTCACACATGAAGCTCACATATATATAATCATGTTGTATTGGTGAAATAACCATACAAAATTCGATGCAAATAAGCAATGTGAGGTGACTTAGGCAAAATATCAAACATATGGTGTGCATCCGTGAGAAATTGAGAGCAATAAGATCACAACCCACCAAAATCGCGCCTTTATACATGAGTATTTCAAACCAAGATAAACATATGGGTAAACAATTACTCAATCAATCCGAAACTCAATCCCCAACTCCATATTTCAAAAATCAACAACTTATTCCATAAATAAATGTCAAAACCTAGAACTCAAGAGAGTGAAAATTAGAGATAGAGAGGACCCTTACCCTAATGGAGGAATGTGTACTGAAATGCTCAGACCGAACCTATTACTTAGAAGACGAACAGGAGGGGATAGTTAGGACTTGTGAATGAGTTGTTCGGGAGTCTAGAATTCGCAAGACCTAGGTGAAGCTAGCTTTGGGCTTGCCTCACGTGGGTATGAGTGTAAGGGACTTAACTAGTTAACGGTGATTTGTGCCGTGCACGGGCTCTTGTGATAGAGTCCTTTTTATTTTCTTAACTTAGACACAACCAAGGGCCCACTATACTACTGCCAAACTTATGTAGTAAAGGCAATTCTTTCTTAAAACTGATTCAACATGACTCACCTTTTATGGCCTTTTATTGTCCCACTATGACTTAGACAATATAGGAATCCATCACTTAAACTTCTTAGTATTTGAAATATTGCTTCCAACCATAAGTATCAAATGCACTTGCAACTTAAAACTGTCAAAAAAAAACCCTCTTTTATTATTTTTATAGATTATAAACAAAAACAAAAAATAAAAGAAAATTTTATTTATTTATTTATTTATTTTAAAAAAATAATGAAACAAGTAACATGCTTAGATAGATGCTACTCACAAAATAAATCTAAGACTACACACCCTCTTGATTGCAATAATCACAATGAATGTTCACTTCTCATAAAAAGTATCAATGTCAAAGTTCATTTGAATGTGCGAATGAGATAACTTATATAAGGTAGCAACTATTTATTCTTCTCTTATATATGTATATATATTTAATGCCCTTTTTAAAATATTTTTGATGAATGTTTTCTTCTTCAAAATGCTCCTAAGAGTTTGTCACTTATCTCCAAAGTCAAATTTTATGATAGATCTAATTACATGAGTGTCTCTTCCAAACACTTGCTTGCATAGTCAATTTTGTGTCCATTTTTGTTGCTCATATTTTTTCGTATAGGGTGTTAATTTTTTTTTTTTTTTTTGCATTGATTTAATATCAAATTTTTCTATATGAACCAATAAGTGGTATTTGGCAAGAGAAGACTTCTTTATTTTTTGCATTAGGTTCAATTAGTATTAACCAATTTAAAACATGGAGCCTCTTTGGTGAGCATCTCAATAACTAATGTCAGCTTTAATGATAAATATGCATCCATACAAATTTCTCATAGTGCATTAAAAATGAACTTTATCAAATGACCCATAAGGTTGCACAAAGTGGATAGCACATAAAAGGAGAAATGCATGAGTTTAAGAATTTATTGGTGAGTATCCACATATTCAAAACTTTAACACATCAATCATGCACTTCAAAAATCTAACCAAAATATAAATTTTTTTCATTTAAGTTGGAAAATAGAAAAATAATATGCATGTGCTAAACTACTTAGAGACAATGACTCTCACTTGATATCACACACCAATGACTTTCTTCAAAAATTCAAACCTTAGACCATTTAGAAGTTTAGTACACAAGTCAGTTAATTGATGTTTAGTAGGTACATGCTCTAAAGACATTATTTTAGATTCAACTAATTCTCTAATAAAATGATGTCTAATATCAATGTGTTCGATTCTAGAGTGCTAAACATGATTTTTTGAATTACTAATATCACTAGAATTATCACGATAAACCATCATAGTATTTTAGAAAAACCATAATATTTAAGCATCTTTCTCATCCATAATAGTTTAGTACAACAACTCCCTATATCTATGGACTCAACTTTAACAGTAGACAGAGAGATTGAGTTTTTCTTTTTACTCATTCAAAGTACAAGATTCTTCCTTGAATAGAAATACACACCAATTGTATTCTTCCTATCATTAGCATTCTCAACCTAATCAGCATCCGAATACCCAACAAATATTAGTTTAGTATCTTTAGTAAGTCATATCTCATAATTAACAGTTGTATTAAGATATTTTATGATTTTTTTTACTACTATAAGATGAGATTCCTTAGGATTTGCCTAAAACCTATTGGGTCTACTTGCAATGATATACAATAGACTTTCTATCATGCTTCTATAAAGAGTATAGTCAATGTTTTTACTTGTAGGATCCTTATTGATTTTTATCGATGTACTCGTAGGGGTTCAAACATTACTTTTTCTTTTCATTAGGAACTTTTTAACAAGGTTTCTAACATATTTGGATTGTGAGATAATATTCATTTTTTACATTGTTTTACTAAATTTCCAAAAAGAAGTGTAATCATCTATCATACTTATCTCAAATTCAGATTTCATTTTATTTGCAAAGTCATATACAAAAGATTTAAGTGTAGCTCCAAATACTATTTCATCAATATAAATTTGGACAATTAGAAGTTGCTTACTTGATCTCCTTATGAAGAGAGTCTTATCAGCTTGTCTTCTATTGAAACCATGCATGCTCAAGTAGATAAGTTGTCAATCTCTTATACAAAGCACGAGATTTTTGTTTCAATCTATAGAGAGCCTTCTTTAACCTATATATAAAATCAGGATGCAAGTGATCAATAAACACCTTAGATTATTCAACATATACCTCTTCTTGTAGTACTCCATTAAAGAAGGCACTCTTGACATCTATTTGATATAACTTGAAGTCTAAATGACAAGAAAGTGCGAGAAAAATTCGGAAAGCTTCTAGCTGAGCCATAAGGGCAAATATATCATTAAAATCTATCACATCCACTTGAGTGTATTCTTGAGCAACCAACCTTGCTTTATTTCTCACGATGGTGTCACACTCATCGGACTTATTTTTAAAAGTCCACTTAGTCCCAATGATATTATAGTTTTCTAATCTAGGAGCTAACTCCCATATATCATTTCTATTGAATTGGTAGAGTTCTTCATGCATGGCACTAATCCAACTTTTATCTTCCAATATTTATTCAACTCTTTTGGGTTCAACCTATGACAAATAGTACACAAATGTGATTTGATTTAGAACTCCTTTGTTTAATCTTACACTTTCATCTAGTTCACCAAGGATGTTCTCTCTTGGGTGGTCTTGAGTAATTCTTGACGAATGTTCTTTGTCTTTGGGATCACTTTTCTCTATGTAAAATTCTTCATCTTGCTTTTGTGAGTCCTCTTTACTACTTTGTATCGACTCATTCATATCTTCAAGTTCTCTCATAGTAGTTTTGGTTGAAATGTCATCTACAACCAAATTAAAAGGTTCTATAACAGATTTTATACGTAAGTTGTAGACTCTATAAGCCTTACTAGTTGAGGAATAACCAAAAAACAAACATTCATCACTATTACTTATAAATTTATGAGTATTTTATCAATCTCTCAAGATGTAAAAATTATTACTAAAAACTCTAAAATAGTTTATTGTTATTTTTTCACAAACCATAAGGAGTCTGTTTGATACTGAACCTTAGGATTATCTGATTCAGAATAGGATTATCTGATTCAGAATGGGATTTACTGTATTTATAGCTTTTCCTCAGAAATATAGAGCCATCTTCTTGTTACTTAACATAGTTTGAGCCATTTCTTAAATAACTTTATTCTTCATTTCCACCACTCCATTTTGTTGTGGAGTGATAGGTGCAATTTTTTTTTTTATGAATGATCTATTCATATAGAAAGAAGTAAAAATAGTATTCTCAAACTCTCTACCATGGTCACTTCGTATTCTTGAGATAGAAACTTTTTTTTTTTTTGCGGTTTCTTGAATAGCGTTTTGGCAAGATTGAAGGCTTCATATTTTTCTCTTAAGAGGATAGTCCATATGTATCTTAAACAATCATCTACAATCATAATGATATACTTCTTTCTACGAAAGCTTTTGGTTTGTGTTGGATTCATTAAGTCTATGTGCAATAGCTTAAGTGGTCGAGAGGTAAGAATATAATAAAAATCTTTTTGTGTTAAGCTCTTGTTTGCTTTCCTTATTAGCATGCTCCACACATTATTTTCTCACCTTTAATGGCCTTGAGCAACTCATTTACTGCTTCTCTTTTTGAGATCTTTGATGGATCTCTAAAGTTGATATGCCTTAGGTGTTGATATCACAACTCAGTTTCATCAAGAAAAACTCTATAATAACTCGATCTTGAGGTAGAGGAGACTCCATAGCAATTATTTGAGGTTCTCAGGCCCTTTAAGATCCACTTTTTGGCTGGGTTGTATATGTAAAATAGGCAATACATGTAACTCAATACTCCGTTTCCTTTCTATAAAAGCCTTGCTACCATCTCCAAAGATTACGGTGACTTTATGAGTTAGTTCCACCTTCTTGAAAAGTACTTTGTCTTCAAATATATGTCTTGAACATGTCTTGTCCAGGTATCAAAGGCAATCATCTATGGTTCTAAGTGCCGTGTGAGCAATGAGGCACACAACATCATCCTTAATTATCCATTTGCCTTTATTTTTGACTTGTTCTTTTCATTGTTTTAAATGCATAGCTTTACTAGTTCACCATGCTTGAGACTTATGAAATTGATTTGTTGACTCATATCATCAATTTGGCTCTCTAGATTTTTTCCTTGCCTCTTTGATTTTTTTTTTCACTTTTGATTTTCTGCACTTGAGACAAGTTAAAATAGTGTGGTTTTACATGATCAATAATTCCATAATTATGACAAATAAGAATTAATTTTACCTTCATACTTATCATTTTTTGGTGAACTAACTTTAGCTGAATTTTGGTGTCTCATTTCTTATGCTGAATTTTTGAATGAACTAACTTCAACCCAACATGATTTAGAATATTTTTTTTCATGACATCCTTTAACAAAAAGAATACATTTGGATGTAGTCACAACAAATAATGATACTTTTTTTCTTTTCTTTTGGAAGTCACATATCTTATGTTAGTTTTATCACTACTTATTTTTTGGAAACTCAACAGTTCATCTAATTTTAGTATTATTGTATTTTGTTTGCACTCTTGAAAATTTTTTACTCTTGTTATAGTGCAGCCTTTTGATTCTTCAATTCATTACTTCAACATCAGAAATTTTTAGTGTCTCAACAAGATTATTTTTCTCAAAAAGATTATTTTTCTCATTTTCCACAACTATAAGTTTATTATATACAACTTTTTGTTAAGTTTTTTCATGTGACCACCTTTTCGCACATCTCATTGTAAGTATTGTGTACATTTAGTTCTTCATCAGTATCAATAAGGGGAATATTCAAATCATTATAAGGACATTCAATTTCAGATTTTGTTAGTGAAATCTCAGACAAATCATTCATAATAGTATATAATGCCATAAAATATTTTTCATTATCCAATAATGAGTTTTTACTTTAGAATTTGAATTGTCACTAAAAGTAACATTCAATATTTTTCATTTATTTTTCTTGAAATTCAGATATTCAACTCTAATATGACTATAACCTAAACATTCACGATACTTTACTTTGTCATTTTTCTCAACTTTATCTTTATTCCAATTATCAGATTCATTTTTCTTGGCAGGAAATTATTTTCCTCATTTTTGTTTGCCATCAATCTTTTATTAAATATAAATTTTCTGAACTTCCTAGCAATGAGAGCTATGTCCTCATCATTTAGATTTTTTTCATCAGATAATTTCGCACACTCTTCTTTCACAGTTTTCAAAATAATAGATTTATCTTTTCTTATTTCAGGAAGAGAGCATTCATATGTTTGTAAGGGCCTAAGCAGCTCTTCAACTCTTATCGCATCTAAATCTTTACTTTTCTCAAAGACAGTGACTTCAAATCAAATCTATCAAGTAGTGACATCAAAATTTTCTTACAACTCTTAAGTCTTCAATTTTTCCTCCAAGATTAAACCTAGAATTTACAATGTCATTAAGTTTAGCATATAAATCATTTAAACATTTATCTTTCAGCATCTTAATCTCTCCAAATTTTGAGGTAAGCAATTGTGATTTTGAGTTTTTACAATTTTTGTTCCCAATTGTGTAACTTTTAAGATGTCTCGTGCCTCCTTAGCTATTTTACATATAGAGATTTATCTAAATTATTTTGGAGATACGGCCATAAGGATGGCGTTCAATCCCTTGCTATTTCAATTGCTATTATCCATCTCATATCTTGTCCAAGCATTAATATTGGCCTCGAGTTTAGTCTATCATCTTTCAACGGAGTGCTATACCCATCCAACGATTTAAGGAAAGCTTTGATACGCACTTTCAATATGCATAGTGTTCACCATTGAAGTGTGGCGGGATAGTCAATGATGACATCTTTTCCAAGGGCACAGATCACACTCAGATAAGTAAATCACGCTTTGATGCCAATTGAACTTCCCTATGTACCCCTATGTATTACCGAAATTGTCTACCAATTCACTTGAACAAATTGGTTAGTTCTCAATCATATACTTGAAATAAACCAATGAACTTGCATAACATAATGATTAGTAATGAATGAAAATCCTGCAGGGCAGTCAAACCCAGAAATGTCAATTTAATTATTTAAAAATTCAATTACAAGTAAGTTTTCAATTACAAAATTTTTGCTAATTGACTCTCTTACTTGACCAAATAAACATCTCATTTGTCTTTTATCTTTGTAGCAGCCATAGCCTCTAACGATCTTCAAATATTGGCTTTTCTCTTGGAGCTTCTAGCAGTTGAAATCCAATCAACGATCCTCTCACATTTGAGTACGATCACACTTACAAGAATATGGAAACATAAGGAAAATTTTTCAGTGAGTTTTCTCTCACATGGCACATTAAATATCTTTAAAAAATGCTTTCTGGTCGAAAACTCCTATAAGGATTATTAAATGAGTTTATTTAAATAGGCAGTTTGGAAAGACTCGTGGTCGGGATAACATTCTGCAAATGGATCGAGTCTAATGCAAAATCCTCTCTTGACGGTTGCTGACATATCTCGATAACAGTTCTTTGTGGCATTTAGATTTTGTTCAACTTCTGTTATTGATAATTGAAAATTTGAAAATCAAACCAACAGCATATTTAAATGACTCCTAGGTGGACTAATATTGTTATGTGTAAATTAGGGGTGCTACCTGTATGGTGTGGGGCGGGAATATTTTTTTTTAATTATTTTTAGGTCTAATTTTTTTTAGACCCAAATTATAATATAATTTAAATAATAAATTAAAGTTTATACATTCAAAAATAATATAAACTTATGAGAGTTATATTTTGGATTGCTTTAACCTCCAAGGCCAATCTTTATTTAAGTTTCACTATTGTATTAGTTCAAGTCTCACATTATTTAAGTTTCACTATTGTATTACCTTGGTCTTCTATATAAATGTTGACCTAGAAAGTCAAGATAATCTATTAATTTGAATTTCATTTCAAGTTTATCAGATTGTAAATATTTGTATATAATTTATGGTTATACAAATTATTTATATAAATATATATTTTTTAAATAATAAAGGTGCCAGGGGGGGTGCCGGGCGGGGGCCCGTAGGGGTCATCCCGCCCTCCACCCTCGCTTGGATTTCTCATGCGGGGTAGGTGGCCCCGCCCCCGCATGGATGGAGCAGGATAACTCACTCCGCCTTGCGAATGCGGGGCCAACGAGGCGGCCAAGCAGGATACGAATGCCCCGCTGCCCACCCCTAGTGTAAATCCAATAAATATTTTACATTCATCTAAAATTCAAATTTTAAGATAAGATAAAGTTTTATCTATTAGTTTCCTAATCTATTCAAATACATCAACTTAATCACCTAATCCTTGCTAACAGCTTTTGTATTTACAAAATTAAAAATTGTATAAAATATCATTAGTATATTTATTTAATATTATTTTTATTTTAAGATTTGAAAATGTTTAATTATTTATTTTATTTTTTATTAAAATTTAAGAATTTATACTAATTAAATTAAATGAGATGAGATGAGATGAATGGAAAGAAGTTACGATAACAAATTGAGTCCTTGTCATCTTGGATGACAAAGTGAATATTTCCTATTAATTGGATTGTTATCATTTGAATGTGCAAATGATAAAATGAATATGCTAATGGTATTAACTGAATATGCTAAATGGTATACATTCAAAAAAAGGCACCTCAATTTAATACATTTATTGCAATGAATATGATAAGTGGCATTAGATGATGTTTTTACTTTAGTTTAATCAATAGATCTCTTCTTATAGACTGTTTTTACTATTATCAATGTTTTGAACCATTGTAAAGGATTTTTTTAATGATATATTTACATTAATTATATATATATATATTTTAGTTCAAAATTAGCTCAATTGGACCTATTTAGATGTCGAAATTTCGATCGACATCATAGCAGAATCGAACGAGTCGAGATGGTTTTTGGACTCCAACTCAAATCGGAGGGGGAAGGCACTATTCAGAGAGAGATGCATGCGCCCTCGTTTTTGTCACAACAAATGATCAGGTACCGGGTACTAGTGTAACTCCCCTCCCCTCCCCTTCGGAATAAAATGAAACAGAAATCCTATAGCTACATACGGGATTTCCCGACTGGAAATCCCGACTGTAGCTTTAAGATTTTTTTATTTATTTAATAATTAAAAATATATTTTAATATGTTATTTATATTTTTTTATTTTTTTAAATGTTTAAAAATGATAAAAACAAATTAGATAAATGAAAAAACAAATAATTTTTTTTACACAGGCGGGATCCAAGTCGGGATCCCGCGTATGTAAGCGTAGAACGACTCAAAATGAAATGAAAGATATTAAAAAGTAGATGTCCTGGTTTAGTGGGGGATCTTTATGCACTTGCTAAATACGGGGGACCCAAGGATTGGGCAGTGCCAGTGATCCACCAGTGTAAGTATACATTCAGGTCGGATTTTTTTTATATATAAAATATTAGATAAAAAAAATTAAGATAAAAATTACGCTTTTTTCTCCAACGGTTCTAATGGTAAAATCAGAAATTCACATTAAGTGATTGAGAAAAAATTAAAATAAAATATATAAAATATTTTTTTATTTTATTTATATATAATTTTTTATATGATATAAAATAATTTAATAATAAAATTTATAATAAAAATAAAAAAAAATTTAATACAACTTATATATTAAAAAATATATATATAATATGATAAGAACATATCATCATAATAAAAATATATTAAAAATTATCATTTTTTTTTTATTTTTTATTTTATCTATAATAAAATATGTCATTATGTTATTATATTATCTTATTTTATATGAGATTTATTTTATTTTTAAATTAGATTAATTTTGTAGAGAGAAATCAAAATAATTTTTAGAAAGGAAGTCAATACAAAATAAAATTAATATTATCTTACAAAATCATAAAAAAATAAATATATTTTTTAATTTTTCAATTTCTTTTTTAAAAAAACACATATTATTTATATATATATATATATTTTAGAATAGGGGTGGAGCCGTCATATTAAAATATTTAACCCCTACTTGTAGAGTTACTCGAAAATGTCAAACTAACAGACATCTAACATCATTCTTTTCTTTTTCCTTTTTTTTTAATCACAAACTACGTATTTAGCCACAGCATGTAGAGTATCTCAGACGAGTTTACGCACTTATCCGATCTATACATTGGACTGTAAGTACTTCATATGTCATGTGCTTTACACAGTCCTACGTATAAAGTAATGATCTTATAGTCTACAGACTATAAGTCTGTCCAGTTGGTCTACTAATACTCTCTATGTGATGTTGACAAAATATATAAAATATATTTTCGACTGAATGCATCATGCATATATATATATAATATTTGTGTAACTTGAAGAAAATTAAAATTTGCATGTCTTGGATATTTGATTGGATGTTGTTGGTTTACAAATTAATTGAGAATTTGGAAATATTCATTAATTGAAAAATTGTATAAAAAAAATTTAATAATTTTATATCATTATTTATTAGATACTTCTCAAGTTTATTCCTGATCTATAAATTTTTCTTAAAATATAGAAAAATATAAATAAGTCAATAACAATTGTATTTTTTTTAAAGAAATACGTGGATAATCGAAAAGTAATATACATTTAAAGAGCTTAATTTAAAAAAGAATTTTATTCTATAAAAGAACTTTGTCAAGTTTAATTTCAAGAGGAAATTCTAAATTGATGTTTTTTTTCCTTTTTGTAATGGTTTTTAATAAAATACATAAATTTTAAGAAAAATTATTTTATAAGATAATTTATAAATATGTATTTTGTATACAATTTTATGATATATAATTATTATTTTTATCTATATTTATATAAAAAAAATAGATATTATTTATATTCATACATATCAAATACTTGGTCAACAGCTTCCAACTATCAAATCCTAATTCCATCCCTAATCGGACGGTCGGAACTAATCTTAATTGGTGAGTACAATGGTGTAAAAAGTTATATGCAATGAGTTTAACTTTAACCTCCAACTGGTTACAGTGAGCAAGGGAAGGAATGGGATTAGATGTTGTTTTGTTTTTGGAAAATTACAGCGTGAGTCTGAAATATGCTCATCAAAAGTGCTTATTTATATATTTATATATTTTATTTTTTAATGATTAATAAAGGAATTAATAATTAAAAAAATCTGATTATAAACTATTATCTGCACTAATATGCATATTTATTCAATGTGGTTAGTCAAAAAGTCAAACTTTAATAAAAATTATATAATTTTAAATTTTAAATATAAAAATAAGAGCATTGATATGCAAATCAGAATGCAAATTCGTTTATTCGTAACAAATCTCGTTATAAATAAAATTTTATTTTATTTTCATAATAAAAAATACTTAGAAAAAAAATAAAAATAAAAAAATTCATTTGCACCAAGGTACATTTTTTTTTCTAAGCTGCACCAAGATACATATTTGGAGTGCAAGCAATTCTACATATAATTTAAAAAGTTATATTTTTTTTATAGTCTAAATAATAAATAAATAAATAAATTTTTATTTTAAAATAAAATTAATTAAAAAACTCTTATTTATAAATAAAAAATTTTAAAATTTTATTTTATTTAATTATAAAATATAAGTATTTTTATATAAATTATAATACAATCTATCAAATATAAATTATAAAAAAAATTATTCTTGGGTGCAACTGTGCACTAGCATTCCCCTTTGTTTTTTGTTGGAGACTCTGAGTCTGAGCTCCAAGCCTCCACACTCGCGCGAGAAAAGCGGCACTGCGGCACGAAGCAAGCAATGTTGGAGCCTTGTTTACGTCAGTCTTGTCTGAAGTGAGTAAAAAATTAGAGAGGTACAATTGTAACAGTACTAATTGGGACTAGGGACTGCAGCAACTCATCTTCGCCTTTACGTCACCATATTTTGTACTATTTATTTATATATAAATCGTTCTAATAGTATTATTATTTGATATAAATGCCCTTTTTTTAAAATGACAATTCAACAGAGACATACAAAATAATAATAAAATAATACTGTTACAACCTTTATTTTAATTCTTTATTTTGGATATTTCGTGTATTTTAATTTTTTATTTAATAGTTAAAAAATGATTATTAGTATATTATATATTTTTTATTTTTTAAAAATATTTTAAAATGATAAAAAAAAAATATGAATAAAACAACTAATTTTAGTGGAGCGGTACTTTGCAGCTTTAAGCCGCTCATAATAAAATGTTGAGTAATGGCCCATTTGGAATAGCATTTCAAAATTTAAAAAATATTTTTAATTAATTAAAAATACTATTTTTTTTTAAAATAACGAATTTGATAACTTTATAAAAAATATTTAGTCAATTAAAAAAATTAAAAATCAACTTTTTTAAAAATTATTAAATTAAAATTTTTATTAAAAAATTTATGCAAATAATTGTATATTTAAAAAAAAATTATTGTAACTAATTTTGAAAGTACTTTAAATATATGTTTATTAAATAATAAATAATTTTTAAAATATAAAATTTATTATTTAAATTATAAACTATAAATTTTTAAATTATAAATTGTATATTTTTTTAATCATAATCTTAAATATGCACTAAAATTCTCCAACACCGCACATTACTTGTGTGAATTTTTTTTCCATATGTTTTACTCTCTCTCGCATCCTCTATCAAGATTCAACGTCAACAGCAGAACATGAACGACCACCTAATATTAGAGTCCCAGTCCCACCCAAACCAAAGCCAAAGCCACGCAAATGATGTGGGTAGATTACACAACAATAACTAGTTATTCTCTCCGATTAGAAGGAAAAAAAAAAAAACTAGTTATTCTCTCTAATCCCATCCCTCCACGTGGTTTTCCTTTCATGAATTAAACCAAAAACCTAGGGGAGGGGATATAACATTTGAAAAAATCTGGTTTTTTCACTCGTATCCTTTTTACTCGACCAAATGTGTGTGTATGCATATATTTATGTCTATCTTCGTGGAATTTGGTAGGTTTCGATCCTACTTTTTGCAAAGTCTGGTTTTTGGTCCTTTTTTACCCGACCAAATTGATATGGACCGAATTGTTAATATATATAATTTTTTTAAATACTATTTTATATAATAATTATGTAGGTTAATTACATGAAAAATTATTATTTATCCTAAAAGTTTAAACTGATAGAAAGAAATAGATTTTATTATATTTAACACTTCCTCTTATTTGTGGGCCAGTATTTCTCTCAAGAGTAATGCTACGTATAATAGTGAGATGCATAAATATTACGTAATCACTTTGAAAATGAGTGAGATCTACTATTTAAAAGTTAATTTTTTCTTTTATATGGATCCCATATTTTCTCTTCACTTTTTTCAAAGTGATTGCGGAGCAGTTATCCAATTTATAGTTGTATAAATCTTTTATCTTTTCTCAATTAATAGGTTCAACGAATAAAATATTTAATTAAATGTGCAGTAGAACGTAGAATCAAGATTCAAATTCAGGACTTTTATTCTGATATCCCTTATCCCAAAAACTTAGATTGATAGAAAAAGAGAGATTTTATTATATCTTAACAGTTTTTATTTAATCTGTTGTCATAGATCATATAAAATATTAGATAATATATGTTACAAATTAACTAATATATCATATGATAAAGGGTATGTCAAGAGCCATTCCTACAAGATTCTAGTCAGGCAAAATGGCTTCTTCTTCTTTCCTTTTCTGTTTTTTTTTTTTTTTGGTTTTTTCTTCATATATTCTTTTAACAGTTTTAATATTCATTATTTAAAAAAAAAATCACAACATTATTGAAAAGTACTTACTTAATCATTTGAAAAAGAAATAATAATAATTTTTTTTTATTAAAGGGTGACTTTTGTTTGTGATTTTAACATTTCTCTATAATAAATTATGTTAGTAACTATTAATATCATAAATATAATTATAGTTAATTATTTTGTAGTAAATTAGTTACATAATCCACATTAAAGAGCTCACTTATTAATTTTGCTAATTTTAATAATTTTTTGTATTAATCTATCTGCCAATAAAGAAAAGAAAAAACTCCTAGTTCATTTGGACCGAATTGAACCAAGAGTGGTCTCCTCTCGTCATGTCTATAGGGATAATCGGTCCAATCCAGTCTAGAAAAAGGGTTAACAAAACTTTCGATCTAGTCCAATTCTCCCGGGTCAAATCTGACCGGACCGATTACACTTCGAAACGTAATTCACAGCCCAAAGAACACAAAATTATAGTCATTTACGTGGATGCAGTTGGGTTTAATTACACGGCATGCATGGATTGCATGCGTTTATATCATAACGGAGATGCAGATTGTTGAACAACTCAAAACATTTTTAAAGGCCATTATCGAGTGTAATTAAAGACTCTATTTATCCAAATGGTTCCTTTTAACCAATAACTGACGATTTGTTCACATTAACTGGATGGTAAAATGTGGGCAGCACGACTTCTGTAGGCCGTATTATAATGTTGTTAAAAGCTAAATGGCAAATCTAAACTAATCTCAATCTAATTAGCAAACTCTTCTTAGTAAACTCCTCAGAAATGATTAATTTGCAGCTTACCAGCAAATTCTTTTCACTTTCTGGGTTTGACCTCACAACTCACACATACATTCTATAAAATAAATCGAGATTTCTAAACAACTTTGCTCGTACAGCCGTGTCGCGTTTTAATGCTTCAGCATGCCATGAAGAAAACCAAACAACACAAACATATATAATGATAACGTTCGTTCAACAATGATTTCATGTCAACTGTTAAATTAAGCGAATACGTATGAAGAACCTAATTCTCTCTCTCTCTCTCTCTCTCTCTCTCTCTCTCTCTCTATATATATATATATATATATATATATAAATAAATTAAATTCAACATGAGTAGACTAGGAGTTTAACATGGGTGGAGTAAATGCTCATTGCACTTAACCATGTTAGATTACTGGGTTTCGGAAGATTTTCACAAAATACATGCATTCTCGTATATTCGTAAACCTTTTGAACTTGTTTTTACGGCTAAGCGGCATTTCTAATTGTAGTAGCGGTGCACATATATAGAGTACATTTCAATCAGATGGGCCATTCTAATGTTGAATATCCCGAAAACTTTTGATTCAAACATTAACATGATTCACGATAACAGACCCTAGACTGGAAGTGAGAACAAAAAACAAAGCAACCAGTGAGTGCACCATACTTCCTCCACTATCAAACTCTTTTTATCTCTATAGATGAATTAGTAACAACAAACAGATTTGACAAAAAGAGCAATCTGATCAAACCTCATGGATCCGTTGAGTCAATGCCCGAACCACCGAGTTCCCAACTCGTTATATTTTTTTACCCCCAAGCAGAAAAACCAAAAGTCATCTTGCTAGTCAGACAGCAAAATTCCCCCAGCTGCGGTTCGTTCTTGACTCGAAACCCTAGAGAATTTTAATCTCAACCTTCTCTTCCTTTGGTATCAATTTTCTATTCTTCCCCTACATTTCTTCATACACGAAATTTTGCTTTTCATAGAATAAAAAGACAAGTTAAACAGCATACTAACCAATCATCGTAATTAGTTTACCTTAAGAGCAGCTTTAATCTTCTGAATTGTGCAGGAGATGAGATTGTTAACTGTCTCAACCGACTCCACAGTTAGTTTGGCAGTTGGCTGGCTGTCCAGTAAAATCTGAAATCCAACTGTGAGTAAGCATCCACCTCCATCAGTGCCATTATCTCCTGCTTTGACCATTGTCCTATTGCAGTTGTGGGGCCTGCCATAGTTAGATGGCACATCAGGAAGAATTGCAAATCCCGATGGTAAGAGAGCCACATAGGCAGAATCTCCACCCCCCATCACCACATTTATGGACGGTATGTCAACCGGTGCATAAACAACCCCTGAACCGGAGGCATCTGACCATGTCTCTTGCAGTATCAGCATGTTGTTCTCACTTGCATTTGTTGGCTGCAAAGTCGCACAGAGACATAGGCATGCAGGAGAGTAGAAAGGAATGTAAATATGTAAATGATTAAAGAAGTTAAAATTATCCAAATTACTAAGCCATGCTGATTATTTTAGAGCACTTGTAGAAAAAGAGCACTCACACTACCCCGCAGGAGTGAAACACAGTTGCCTTGTTGATGGCCTTTGGCAATATGGACCATCTCTTGAATTGGCCTGCCAGTGGATAAAATGTCCCACTCACTCCTTAATCGGTCATCTCGCAAGAAATCAAAAAGTCTTGGCTGTGCTAATGGCATCCAAACAGAAGTTGCAGCACTCAACACAATCCCAGAAGGCTCACCAGGGTCATCCTGACTCTTCCTGGTCATGACCCTCACATCTTCACCCACATTTCCAACATGGAGATCGGTCCAATTGCGAGCTGATGAAGCACAAACCCCAGAACAGAAGTTATCCGTCATGCGCTGTGCCAGCTTTAACATGCTGTTCCTACCAGCTGAACTAATCACTGCTGAAGAGCGGTATGTATCAGAATGTGCAACTAAACTAAAATCTGTAAAGAAAAATTAGGGGTAGCAAAAAGAGACCTGTCTGATCTTGATTAGGAATGCTAGATGACATAAGGATTTCCAGGAACTCACACCGCCTTTGGAGGGTGGCAACCCACCTCTGCGCACCAAAACCCATGCCAGAACTAATAAATGACCGGTAGAGTTGGTGGATACAACTCTCATCATATTCTGAATGTTCTACCCAGGTAACCTACATTTTCATGCGTCTACCATGTATCAGAACCCATTTGCTCACAGAACAAACACAAGGTCAATGGAATACATTTCTCTCAGCAGAAATAATTGATAAATTTTCAGAATGAATCATCGAGGTGAATATATTACTCCATAAAGCTTGTAAGATCGTGTTGTCTCTTCAGTTAGCCTTGGGGACGAGGTTCTTTTAACAACTATGATTACATTCTTTTCCAACTGCAGGTATTTCTGTAAAAGTATTATATATAACAGAAGGTATTAAGGAAGATGGGGAACCTGGGTAGGATGGTGAAGATAATATTTGAACTCATTGAATTGCTTAAACTAGACGAAGGTCACAACCAAAGCTAGAACTTCAGTAACAAACTAGTGAACTAGCTGCACCCTTAATCCATGGCCATTTTCATAGCAACGAGGGCTGGAAAGCCTATACTCCATGGATAGAATAGACGTATGCCATCTAAATTAAGAAACTTGAGTACCAACTTTGACTTTGTTCCTGCCATGTTTGCCAACTAGATGATGCAAGTTATGCAACTATACTGGCAAGTGTTTTGAACTTACCAAATAGACCCATCGAATTGCATTTTTAAGAAAAAACAAGTACAATATAATATCAAACTAGAAGAAATGTTAACCAAAAAAATCTGCCATTTGAGTGAAGGAGGAAATGTAAAGAGAAGGAAATATGTTAAAAAAAAGTTAAGAGTTAAGACGATAAGTATCTTGAGGAGGATTGAAATGAAATCCAAGACAATCATAGATTAATCTTGCAATATAAAGGTATACCCTAAGGATGAGGGGAAAAGTCAAAAACCAAGCAGCAATGTCAGCAAGATAAGAACAAAATACTTCCTAGACAATACAAAATTCTAGGCATCCTAAAACCTTCACAAGAAGGCTTAATGGAACTATATTCATTGTTAAAGGGACGTTAAAAGTTTATTAAGATAATGAAAGCCATTATCACACTGGGTGGGCTTCGATATACAACAATATAAGACTAGATCCAGGTCACAGCCTCATGGGAATAAATATAATACACAGAGTGGAATAGAAACATCAAATACATTGTTTATAGAAGAAAGAATTGAAAGTTCCAAGGTTACCTGCACATATAGATGATAAATATTTTATATTCAAGATGATAAAAAAACATAAGTGGCTTACACTAATATTAAACTTTGATTAGTGCCCCAGTTTTGCTCATCTCTAAGACAGCAGTATACTAATTAAGTAATGACCACGAGAAATCTGAGCATTGAAAAAAAAAACTCAGCATTGAAGTTTTAAACTATAAAATAATCATATTGAGCAAGCATCTTCCTCATTAAAATACTAAAAAAGGTTCAGATTCGTAGGTGAACCCTCTATATTTCATAAACAACATAATCATCAAAGCTGGCAAATTTTTAATTAGTTAACAAATATGAATCCTTGGAAAGCACAAGTCAAGGTGGGTTGGGAAGGAGAGTCCAAGTGCTGGATAGGTCCACCTTGATGAAGTGCCCACTAAATCCTATAAATGGAATCGTTTTAGTAACCTCACTCACTTTGAATAAGGGATAATACACCAATGTAGTATTTTTTTTTTTTATAAGTAATAATATTTATTAATCAAATGCAACTAGGCAAAGCCCATGTACACAGAGAGTAAACAAAAATAGACCTAGTTACACTCTAGCAAACTGAAAAGTAGTAAGAAATTCATGAACATTTCCTCCATTTAGTACAATAACAGAAAACCATTGGACCAAAGAGAGTACAGAAAAGTCCCAATGTAGTAATTAAGCACAATAAAGAAAAGAGAACAGAAGAATGCATGTAACAACATAACAAAATGAATAATCTACATTTAATATTACCTTGGAGTAACCATTGGGCAGATCTTGAACAACAAAGCCAGAAGGAAGTTTCCTACAGCTGACAAAAGGTTGTACATTTGTACCTTCTTGGCTAATGTCCACAGAAACATCAACCACAGCCCAGACACCCTCTGCCTGCTGCTTGCAAAACCGGAGGAGCTTCAATTGACGAACAGGGACCAATGGTGAATGAACTTGAAGCTCAGCATGCATCTATAAGGTAAGATCTTAATGACTTCCAGTTCAGAAGCATGAGAAAGTTAAAAAAATGAACAGATGAGAAACATACCAATTGCAGAGCTCCATTTCTGTTTCCAACCATGCCAGTTGATATCCATTCAATTGTGGCAGCTCTAGCAACCGTGCACGGAAACATACCTTTCCACCGAACCTAATTGAAAGAAAAGCAAATAAAAGCAATTCTTAGTCTTAAACATCAAGACTTGCTTGATTTGAGGATTTCTAGCTCCAATCCATGTTCAGCCTGAACCATACAATTCTGAAAAAGAAAATTAATTTCTTCCTATAGTAACAGTTCATTTATATGTTGCTATTGCAACAAAACAAGAAGAAAATTCATTCAGCTAGCAAACTATTCAAATATAATCACTGAAGGCTCCATGTAGGCAGAAAGGGTTAGAGAGCATACTAGGTCCATCAATGTCTCCACAAGTGCCAAGCTGTTGATTATTACCATCCCAGTATCCCTTGTAGCCTCAGTTGCAAAACCAGCGGGTTTTGAGCCAATACAAGGAGAAAAAGTCCGTTTGTACTCCTCATAGTTCAGTGTTTCCTTGCCTCCATCCAAGCTTTTGATCCAAAGGGGACTATCTGTCTGGGCCATCTTAATTAATTCATCCATAGCCATCAAAGCAAGATCTATAAACATTGATCTATCAACCGGAACTTCATTGTCCATCAAGCCCATAGGAGGCTTAATTAGAGACATTGCAGAAGAAGTACTCAAAACCCCATCACCCAGATCAAGTCCCATGTGCAATGACGTGCCTATAGAGCTTAAACCACCAATCCCATTTCTTCCTACAGCAAGCTCCAAACCGGAGTTTGAGCTTGAGAGAGGGATGGAAGCGGACAAGGAAGAGAGAGGCCTCCCCAAGAATTTGTTTGCCAAAGCACATATACGGTTTAATTCATCCTTCAATCGAGCATTCTCAATCCTAAGTTGGTGCTCCTCAAATGATATTTGGCCTGGAATGGCAGGACCACCACAGTTGTTGCATATTGGGTTTGACATGGCACCACGCATTATATCATTCTCAGCTTTAAGCTTATCATTGTCTTGTTTAAGCATCAGGTTTTCATGTCGTTCCAATTGAGTCTGATTCAAATTAACAAATTTCATTTCCGTAAGATGGTGATACACGATACATTGGACAAAAACTACACAATAGTATAGATTAAAAGCCAGATACCAATATACCTTCATTTGGGTTCGCCGATTTTGAAACCAAAATTTGACTTGCTTGATTTCCAAGCCAAGCCTCCTGCTTAGTTCTAATCTTTGTTTCTCATCAGGATGGGGGCATTCCTTAAAAAACCTAAAACCAAAACAACCAAACAAAAAAACTACCATCAAACACCTAATAATATTGAACTAAGAACTCGAATGGCAATGCATAAAGATGAAAAACCATACGCTTCAAGCTCTTGAATCTGATTTGGGGTGTGTCTATGGTACTTCTTCTTCTTCGGCCGTTGGTCATCACCTGCGTCCAGATCATCACCTGATGCGCCTTCAACATTATCACTCCCTGACCTGCTCTCATACTCATCATCTCGCATCCTCAAACCAGTATCAACTCTTTCCCCAATTAGACCCATCTCCCCATGACCCTCCATTTTCCTTGGCTACACAAAAATATCATAAGTAAACAAATATTAAGAACAAGAAGAATAAGCAGAAGATAAATGAAATGTAACAAAGTGAAACATGAATCGAGAATAATAATGCCCACTGAGAGAGGGGGAGCGAAATGAGGCAGATGAGGCATACGATGGAGAGAGTATGGGTAGAGGACCTGTGCATTATTGACCTGGGAATAGGAGTGGGAAGAGGTGGCTGAGCAATGCGGTGTGGAGCAATAGCAGCCACAACTCTTGCAACCCCTCCACCACTACTACCGGCACAAGCACCGCTGACCAAACCCCCAAGGCCCATCACAAAGAAAAAGAAAGAGAAAATAAACCCTCCATGTTTCTGTCTCTCTTCCTATATCTTTCCAGCTCTTCCTCCAACAGGTTATTAAGGGATAGTCACTATCACTTTCTCAAGGGTTTGCTTAGGTTTTTTTTTTTTTTATCTTATATTTTTTGACCTTATCCCAGATGAGCTAAGACTGACAATTATAAACTCTCAGCAGAAACAGAAACGAAAAAGCTGTTTCATTGTCAACGCCCTCGCAATTCGCATGACTGAATCCCTCTCTCTCTCTCTAGAAGTCGGTTTCAGATATATAAAAAAAAAAAAAGAGAGAGAGAGAGAGAGAAGAAAAGAAAGAAGAACAAGACATGGAAAACCCTTATTTTTTTTTCCTTTCCTACTCTCCAGCTCTCAAGCCTCTCGGTTCTCTCATACACATGCATATTCAGAGCAGAAAATCTCTAGAAAACGGGGATAAAAATAAACCCTAGGTTTGCACCTTTTTCCGGATCATCTTGACTTATTATTTGTCAGTAGAGGACGCGGCCCAGAAAGTAGAAAACCGAAAAGGGCTCGAAGTCGGAGAAGGAAGAAACAAACACAAAAAGGTAAAAAAGCTTATTTCACATCCACACTGTATCTGACTTTTCATTGCCATGATATCAAATCTAAACAAAAAGACCCTGTTGACCCCAAACACCTCCCAAGTTTCCAAGCCCTCTCTCTCTCTCTCTCTCTCTTCGTGATACCTCTGAATCTATGATCAGAAATTAAAGATAGTGAGAAGGAAGACAGAGTTAGATGGCATACATAGTAGCAAACCAAACCCAGTACGAAAAATAGGGTACGATATGAGTTTGACAGCGAGCCTAGCAAGAAGACAAGGAGGGTCCTGTTATGCAGCCATGTAATAGACTTTCAGATCCCCTCTCTCTCTCTCGCTCGCTGGGATCTGTGGAATAGAAAAAGACAGAGAAAATGCATATAAAAACCAATAAACAATTGTGTTACAAAAATATAATAAAGAAAGTTGGGAGCTGACTTACAGAGACTGATGGACAGGGAAACCAAAGAGTCAAAGGGTTTTGTTATTGTATTCGTTTGAAAAAAAAAAACACTTTTTTTAAAGCCTCGATCGAATCCAACCCCAGAACTATACTGAATCAACACTCTCGTCCATCTCCAATGGCTTCTTCTCCTCTCCATGCACAAGTTCCTCAAAGCCCTCTTTAATTCTGGTCTCTTTGATTAGAAGAAAGATATATATCTATATATAATAAGGGAAGACTCGGGGGGTTTGTGTGGACGCGTTCTGACTCTTTGGTTCGTGATATCCGCCCTACACTAATTCCACGCGGATAAACACGCGCGCATGGTTCTGCATTTGTTGCCCTTTGTCTTGTTGTAGCCATATTTAGAGATTCACATATGGGTCTTCATCAAATAATTTATCAAATTTTAATAAAAAATATATATTTAATGAGATACGTATATTATATTTTATCAAAATAATAATATAATAATATTTTTTTTAAGAAAAAGTGGGAAAAAAAAGAAGGAAAAAAAAAATAGAATAAATAAATAAAACAATAAGTTAATAATAAACTTTTATATTTTAAAGATCTTCTTATTTTTATCATAACTTAAAGTTAAAAAAAATATATTTTGACGAGAACTAATATAAATTTATTTTAAGTATAAATTATAAAATGTTCTTAGATGTGAACGCAACTGATTCTACTCGTGAGAACATCCAATTGAAAAACGTGTCATGGCTCTTAAAAGTGTAATTATAACTTGAATCTTAAGTCTAGACTTGCTGATTTTATGAGACCACTAACATTGATCTATTAATTTTTTTTTTAAATTTGATGAAAATTACAAATTTGATAGTAAAGAAACAACTAAAAAAGTCTTACATTAAATTTATTAAAAGATTTCGTCATATTTGTTTAAAAATAAGAAAAACAAATATGAAAAATAAAATAAAATATTTTTAACTTGACTTTTGAATAATAATTCGTATAAATATATATGATTTAATTATATTTTTGATATAGATGACAAAGAGAGCGAATGTGATATGGTACGAGAATAATTTTTAAATTTTTTTATATAAGTACATCTATACATTATGAATTCATAAAATTACGTATCATGTAATCATATTTTTAATATAGTTAAATTTTTGTTGTTCGCTTTCGTAAATGTAAGTATCAAATTACGTAAATTTATGTACATAATTTTTCTCTTATTTTATCATTTGATTAATTTTATATTATTCATCATAATTGTTGTACTATCACAACAACACTATTTAAAAAGTATACCATGTTCTTAATTTTTTATTATTATTATTATCAATCGATCATATGAGGTCCCTTGTTCCATATAGGTACAAATTGAATAGTTTCTCTTAAATAAATAGCCATGTATTTGTTCACTTTTATCGTGAGAAATACTCAGAATTTTTTTGTTCGTCTTCTCAAATAATTTCTTAAAAAAAGATATATCATGTTCTATCAATAATCAATAAAGTTTTTAATGTATGGAAAGTTAAGCTGTATCAGGAAATACAGGATTCTCGTAGCCATGATCATATTACCAGCTTTCTTTTTAGGCATGTTAATCAATTCTGACCTCATTTTACAATCCATAAAGCATAGCTAATCGAGAAACAAGTGGGGTGGTTTTATAAATAAATCTTTGTAGATTGACATGAAGCGTTGCATTTGATCCCGTAATAAAGAGCTAGGGATCAATATATATACACTACAAGAAAAATAATAAGACATAACTAATTTAATGGTCATTTTTGACCCTTTTCAATACATCTGATTAATTATATCTGACTATTTTTCTTATAATAATATACCGTCCAATTTTGATCATGATAATAATTGTAATACTTAAAATTGTTAACTGTTGAGAAACAAAAAGTACAAAATAATGTATGCAGTAATACTTGCACATGAAACGAACTCGTGTGAGGTATTTATGCAATTTACATACCAATTATTACGGTGTAAGTTTAGCCAAATTATGTAGAAAATCCAGATTGGCCCGGAATAGTCATAAATTGAAATGAGACGAATGGGAATGAGTTTTAAAAGTTATACTTTAAAATAATATTTTTTTAATATTATTATTAATTTAAAATTTAAAAAAATTATATTTTTATTATATTTTTATATGAGAATATGAAAAAACTATGATAATAAGATCATGAATTAATTGAAATCATCTCTCCATCTATACAGAACCTAAGTTAGACAAGATAATAAAATGATATTTTTTTAGTTGTTTAATTTGCTCCTGGCTAGCCTAGCTTCAAATGATAGGAAGGCCTAGCTTTAAAAAAAAAATAGTACTAATAAGATAAAAAAAGATTATTTATAAACATAAAGTAGGCCGTGTTTTAAAAAAACTAGCTAGCAGGGACGGATCTATTCTAGGGCAAGGGGGCATGGTCCTCCTAACATTTTTCAAAAATTTAAATTATACCTTATAATTTGTTTATAATTTTATAATTATAGAAAATGGCCCTCCTTAAAAATTTAAAATTCCTATATACTTTCTAATTTTTCTTTTTAAACTTCATTATATCTAAAAATGTATTTCTCCAGTTTTTTTTTAATATAGTGTCAAAATTTTGTATAATTTCTTTATATTTTCTATTTTCAAGGATGTAACCTCACCAAAATTAAATTAAAACTAAATTTAGAAGAGAAAGTAACAAATTTATTAATATGGATCCTAAAATTTTCGTTATATAATAATATTAAGCTTCTTATAACAAAATTCAAAGGGAAAGTGCAAGAAAAACTATATAAGATTTGATGATTTATATGAAAAATAGTTGAGAAGTTTTTTTGAGTAAACTTTATTTAGTAATAAAAATATTTATTTAAAATTTCAATTATAGTATTATATGCTTAATGTGGTACGAAAATATTTAGATTTTACATAAAATATGATAAACTAATTTACAATAGAATGAAAGATAATAGAGTGAAAGATGACCTAAAAAATCATTTGATGGTTTATTTTTAAAATCTAATTTCCAAATACTTCATTACAAAAATAACAATGGGTTAATATTATTCCAAGAAATATGAGATTTAAAAAATATTTATATTAAAGTTGTGTTTTTCAGAATTTTATTTTTATGTTTATGCAACAAATTATTAAGATTTAATTTTATATATAATTCTAATTTTTATATTTATTTTATTTTATTTTATATAAACATATCACACTTTGAGAGAATAATTATATAAAGAAATAAGTTGGTGATCGCCAACAGGCTTGGTGCCAGCCTACTCTTCCTGAAGGTACCTTAGGAGGAATTACGAAGGAAATATATGAAACAGAAGGTTCAATTCCGATTCCAATCAACCCAACTATATCTCTCCTAGTTGATTCCTCTAAGATAAACATAGTGAATTTGATAAATTCTCTGAGATTATTTCTAACACGAGAACAGAATAATGATCAGGATACTTATAGGTATTTAATACCTGACAATGTGACATCTTGCATTAAATACAGACTGATCGATATAAATATCCGAAATGTATATAAATTGCCCAAGTATGATCATACTAAATAAGATATTATTTAAAAGAAACAAAAATGATAAATGATCCGAGAGAACGAAAAAGAAAAAAGATAATGATTTACTGACATCCTCTCCTGTAATCTTGGACATTAACACATATATCAAATTGATATCTCAGCCGGTATAAAAAAGAAAGTTCATCATAAACAAGAGATGTACGTATAATCAATTTGAGTTCTTAAACTTAACCTTGATATATATGAAATCTCTCTCTCACAAAAGTATCGGAGAGTCCTAAAAGTTGAAGAACCCAGTCCTCTATCTTTCTTTATGTAAATTAATTAACTTGTAATTTAGACGTTATTTAGAAGTGTAGAATACATATCAACACACACCATAACAAAGTTTCTGGTTGTGCAACTGCTAGTTAGCCAGGGACTCGAGAGCTTAATGACAAATTTGAAAATACAATGATCGGTCGATATTTACATAATTCCCAATGCTATTACTGCTGCAAATATCTTTGTTTGCAACTTTGTTAATTTCTATTTTTTTTTTCTCTCCATTCCTTTGTTAATTTTGTCTGTCATTTTTTTGCTGTGATCCATTTTTTTGTGCTGATTTTTATTCTTGAGAATGATGGATCTTCAATTAAATATTAACGGAAAACGGCGTCGGGGTTATTTATAATAAGCAGATCGATCGAATATAAATGAGGGCGTGGTACTTCCCATGCATGGACGCTACATTACATATATATATATATATATATAATTTCTTTATTTTTGATTGAAAACTTAATTGTCTAATTTTAAGCTAAGAACTTTTCGATTTTTTTAATCTTTAATTTGTTTATTTATTTATTTTTAATTTTTTGATAGATTAATTTTTTAATTTTTTAGATTGCAAAGTTAACCACCCTTTAGGTTTTATTTGTATTCGTAAGTGTGAGCGAGTTTATCTTATCTCAACTCATTTCAAATTCATCATTACTCTTTTTTATATTTTTATATAAAATATAAATTTTAATATAAAATTTTTAAATTTTAATACAATATTTTTAAATTTTAAAATATTTTTTTTAATTTTAAAATAATAATAATATTAAAAAATAAATTTATCTAAATTCACCTCTATCTTATTTTTTAACCCGAATTAGACCTATGCAATAAGGATGCGTATAAGGATGCGCCATTCTCATGATATCCTGCATGTAGCATGCGTAGACGCTGGCAGGTACAAAGTAAACTAGGTCCATCCCACTGTACGTGTGATCATCATCTATCACAAAGATAGAAAGGAGAGAAGAAAAGGACAAAAGTCAAACTGTCAAAGGAAGTGCGTAAGTTAAGCAGGGCCGGAGCCAATTAGCCTACCGTCTAAGGCCCCTTATTTTAAATAAGTCTTATATTTTATCTAAAAGATGAAAAATTTAATAAAATAAATAAAATAAATATAAATTAAAAAATATATATTTTATTCAAAATGCACAAATTTTTTAAACGATAGTAAAATTAAATAAAAGTAATAAAATGATGTGTATTTTTTTATGTTGATGACCTTATTTATTTTTAAAATTTAATATTAAAATAAGTATATATTATTTAAAATAAAAGTAAGAATTTAAATTATAAATAAATATATTATATTTGTATCTCAAAATTTTCAAATAAAATATTATTATTTAATATTTAAATATTATTATTATATTTTTAAATTATAATATAATATATTTAACGATCATCTAAAATTATAAAATATATTGAACCGCTCCTGAAATTAAGTTGGATATGAAACGAAGAAAGGTGAAGACATAAAACTGAGAAGAGATCAACCACCGACCCTGGAGGACTCGATCAAATTAATTAGGAGATTTTCACAGACACCATCAACATTCAAATCCTCGAGGGCATCAGCGCGCTTCTATATAATATAAATATATATATATATATATATATATTTCCCCTTGGGATTGTAGAGATATTACCTTATTTCTTAGGTAAGAATTTTCAAACTTTATTCTTTTAAAAAAATACGTGTGGTCATAAGAGAGTATTTGAAGTCAACAAATATAGTAGATTTATACTACCTTTAGATGTCTAAAAATGTTAAAAAAATATTAAGAATAGTTGTGAATAATTTGTATATAGATTGGAATAAGTTTGTGAGTCTTATTGAGAATAATTTGAATTATTTGGATGTATGAAATATGTTGAATTTTAACTTTTAATTAATTTAACTATTAATGATGGTGAAATGATGATTTTATTTATATTTTGTATTGATAAAAAATATACATATTTAAATTAAAATTAATAAAAATCAAACTATAATTTTTTTTAAATCACAAGTGTTTTTAATTTACACACTTCAAATTTTATTTAATTTTATTTATTTATAATTATAATAAAAATTAGATAATAAAATTAGAAAATAACTTTGGTAAAGAGGATCTGTGAGGTTGCGAGAGAGAAAAAAAATCTTAAGTGCATTTAATGCTTTCACATTGTCTAGTCTATACATTTAATGCATTCACAAATTTTTTTTTTAACGTGCGTTCACACCATTTTAAAAAGTGTTTTTGTGTACTTGGATGGTAAAAATTTCTACACAAATGAAGATATCTGAGTATTTCTTATAATTTATGGGCTTCCAAACCTACCGTCAAACCCCTCACAGATGTAGGTTTTATGTCGACTACGTATATGATCTACATGTCTATCTCTCACTTATATTTTATTTATTATTTACCCTCACGGATGAATGCAAAGACACTCTTGTGGGTTGGTTAATTACATCATTGGGCCTCGACCTGGATCGAAAAATGCATCAACAAACATAGTATTATTGGTGCCACGTAAGTTCATCCTCCTATCTATTTTTCAATTAATTATGATAATTAATCATGATATAAAATCGAACAATATTTCTATTGATCCTTGATTTTAGGGCTGTATCAAAATCTATAGAACCAGCTGATGCCTATGTGAATTGACAACCAGATTCTAGAATAGATCGAAATCAACAAAGCATCAATCGACCGATTCGGTCCCAATTCAAACAGTTGGACCAATAATATATCTTAAGCCATTGTTTGGATTTAAGGTTTAATATCTTCCATCTTCTTCTTCTTCTTCTTCTTCTCCAGTTCTCATCTCTCATACTCTTTCTCTCCTCTTTCACGCAACGGCGTAGCGCTCTACCGTTTGCTGCGCATTTCTCTCTTTCTCTCTCATCGCAACACTGATATAATACCATTCTCTCTCTTTATAATCTTCGTCTCATCTCGATGCCAATCTAACATTAATGATCTATTAGAATCATGCTGAAATCGACATTGCTGATTTTCTCCCTCTTAACCTGCTGATTTTGGCCAATTATATATATATAATAGAATATCATTTATATAAGAATACGTGATTTAGTTTCATCATTTTTAAACTGAAACTGAACTGCATATGTCGGTTTTTACCACTATTTAGTTTTATTATTGTAAATGATGTATTTTACACTACCGGAGCCAATTGCACAGTTGACCTATAATGAAGAAGAATGGCGGTGCTAGGTGCCCAAAAGACACTTCGATGTCAAAGTCAGTAAAGTATATGGGTGGAGTGTATGTTCAGAATGAGTCAATCCTTACATTTTAGTGGTAATTTATAGAGGATCCTAAGTTTATGTTAAGCTCTTTCAGTTACTTATTTGAATTTATATTGTGTTTGATCCCTGAATTGAAAGAGGAGCTCAACATTATCTCTTGGGAAATCTTCAGTTTGGAGATCTTCATCCTTTCATGGACGTTCAAAATACGAATAGTGGTTAGAGGCAGTTACCTTCACTATATCTTCTCGTCATGGAGTTATTTTCTCTTAACCATGGCTCTAGACCCATGGGTTCTAGATACCAAGGTTAGGATTGTTGGTGCTGGCATTAATATCTCTTCCAGTTATCCTACTAATTTTTCTTGTGTTGTCACAAGGAAAATTATTCTTGGTGCTTATTTTCCAATTCGATTTGTGGGCCTGGGCTTGGCGAGGAGGGGGTAGTGCCCCTTACCCCATTGGGCCTAAGTATAATGAGGGTCGTGCTCTTCTCCCACTGGGCCTTGTCATTATTTAATTTTGTATATAGGGTTATAGGTGCATTGCCTACGCTCACCCGCATGCAAGTCTAACTTTCATTGGAGATGTGGTTTGTGTCTATTTTTGTATTAAGTTTTTGCGCAGCCAAACACGTGACCTTCACCTCAGGCATCCAATTGATTTCCAACAGCTTTCGAAATTATTAGGGTTTTAAATGATTTCAACTATTGGAATGCTTTCAACCATTCCCTTTCGATTCTTGATTTCTTAGGTGTTCTTTTCCTTACTACATTTCTTTTCTTGCTCTATTCGACATTCTTGTTCTTCCTAAGTAGATTTAGGGTTTTTGCCTTTCTTAATTTTTTTGTCCGCGAGCAATAGCAAGTCGTGATTCTTCTCGTGGTTCTCGTTTAGCTCATCGTCGCCTTACTCATCCTATTGGCCATTCTGTGAAGGTCGTTTTTGTAGAGAAAGTTGGGTCTCCTTCGAAGCACGATCCTCCTATGTTTGGAAATTACTCATGGTGTTTCGTATTAAGGGAGTTAGTTCCCTTGAGGGAGTTAGGTCCCCTAAGGACTTCTTATCGAATCCTGAACTCTGTGCAACTTTCCATCCCTAAGGGGGGATGCGTTGATCGGGAGGATTATACCAGCGACATGGCTATCATTGCCTATGCTTTGAAGCATGGGTTAAGTTTCCCCTTTATCCATCCCATTCAGAACATTCTTGACTTCCTATCTTTAGCCCCTGTCTAGTTGCATTTGTTTGCTTGGCGCAATTTGTTGTATGCTTGTGTGGTCTTCCGTTGGGTCATGGAACTTTGAAATTTGAGTATCCCAACTTAATCGCAAAGGAGTTCTTATTTTTCTATGTTGTGAGTATGACTGGGGGCAACATCTATAGCTTTTGACTCAGGACTGGGCAGCAATGCCTAGCTACCTTCCAATCACGTTATTTCAATGCCAATAAATGGCTAAACAAGTTTTTCCTGATTCCTGGATAAGGGTAGGAGTACACCACAAGCAAATTAGCTGTGAAGGATTATCCCATCCATCCTAATTGGGGCGTCGTTCTAGAGGACAACAATTTGAATCTTAGTCTGTCCACCCATGAGCATAATTGAGTGGATATTGTTTACAACCGGGCAAATGAGCATAATGCTAATGGGTTGTGGATGGAGGAGTTGCTCTCCCAGGATAGTAATGATTGATTTTAGTGGTTCCTCCCCGTGGCAACGTGCGAGGTTGTAATCTGGAAACTCTGTGTCCTCCATTAAAGAGGCACGTCCCTTCTGACATCGAAGAGCTCCTCTTGGAATGCCTAAAAGTGAAGGAAATTATAAAGGGCGATAGTTCTTAAGAGGGCAACAGGGCTCGCGGAGAGCCCGAAGGTGCAACCCCTCCACCCGACGGGTAGCTTGAGGATCCCACTGCACTAATGAGTCAAGCCTTTAACGATGTGATTACTTCTTTTGGCTTTAACCTCCTTGAGGGCGGTGGTGCTGATGAGGATTCCTTTGTGTTTCCAATGCTTTCTCCTAACGCGGCAGTTAACAGTGTTGATTGTCCCGAAGGCATTTGGGAGGGATTTTCAACCAGTTTTGCTGAGGACGAATTCCCTTTGCACAATGGGCAAAGGGGGCTCCCCATAGCATGAGGAAAGGCCTCATGTTAATTCGAACGCATTGTTTAGCATTGGGGCTAAGGGGTCTTCCCACCCTGCTGGTAGCCCTTTCAAGGGTCTTTGTCATGCTTCAAATCTCTTGGTGGGTGAAAAGGAGGGTTCTCATTTTGACTCGGATCATGTTTTCATTCATTCTTCTCCCCTTCCTCATTTGGTGCTAATGAGGTGTTCACTTCCCCTCAAAGTGGGATTAATTTTAAAAGGGACCCAAAGTTCTTGTGAAGCACCCAACGATACACCCCTTTCTGAGGGCATGTCCATTATTTCCTATTGGGCAGTCTCGAGGCGAGATCCCTTCATTTTCGCAAGGCAATGATGCCAGGGAGGAAGTTGAGGAAATAGTGCCTCGACTTTTCGCCCCTTTATCTAAGGTGGTGGAGGAGATGTCTAAGCAATGACAGAGCATCCTTTCTCGGGTACATTACTTTTTATTTTTCCTACGCCTTTCATTTTATTAAAGATTGTCTCTGTATATCATAATTTTTATTCTTGGGGTTCTTTTGGTTTGTGCAGGTGTCAATGACTTGGCAGTCTGGCTAGTCAAAGACAGGGCAGATCTGAAGGTGAAGGTGTGAGAGCGGTGCATGGACTCTTTCTTTTTGAAGAAGGATATTTCTTCTTTCTTGGCAGAGAAGGAGAAATTGCAAGACCTCTTTGAGTAGGCTCAAATAGAAAGTGAGGAGATGAATGGTTCCTTAAATCTAGTGGACGGATATGCTCTCTCCCTGGAAGTCGACCTGGAGACCTTGCACAAAGAGCTTGCCCACATGCATGGTGAATTGAGCCATGTCCAATCCTTGTATGTTCAGGAAAGCTTTGCTCTACAATTGTCCGAGAGGGAGCGCACTGGTGTCAATGCTAAGATTTATCGCTTGGAAAAGTCTATTTTGCTTTACAAGAGGGCACAAGACAGCATCGCCAAAGACCTTGAAGAGGCGTCCAAGACTGCAAGTGGCCTTTTTTGCAAGCATGTGAGTCTAGAGGCGGAGTTGAGACGAGTAAGAACTACACTAAACCAAGAATGGAAGAGCAAGGATGCTCGAATCTCTGACCTCAAGGTTGATCTGAAAACTGTTAAAGGAAAGTTCACCACTTATCAAAAAGAGCGTCAAAGGCATTCTCGAGATCTGGTTATCCGATGCTAAAGAGGAAATAGCCTGTAACCAACCCTAGTTGGCTACTGCTTTGACAGTCCATGATCATGCATTCGATTATAGTTTTGTCACAGGCCTTGAGCATTTGCAAGTGTTCTTGCTGGCCAACCTCTAAGCCAAGTTAAGGAATTAGGATATGAAGAAAATCTCTCCTAGCACTACCGCCTGTGAATTTGTTGATTCAATGAGAAGAGATGTGATGTCTGATGCTTTCCCTCGCCCTTCCAGCTCCTGACTTTTTCCCTACATTGCTTTTTATCTTTTTTTTTTGAATTGGTGGCTCTTGTTTTGAGCTTTATAGTTTTCACAAACAATTTTCTTTTCTTTCTTCTTAATGGCTTATTAGTTTTGGACTTAATGCTTTGTTTGATGACTGTTTGTTATTTGTTCCTTTTTCTTTGTGCTTTCTTGTTATGACACTTATCTTACTTTGACAACTTGTTGGTTCACTACCTAAGCCTTAAGAAGGTCTAGGGGTTGTTTGGGCTCTGCCTTCATTGGCATTTCAATCATTCACTATTGCACAAGTATTGCCTTTGGTACTACTTTTCTCTCTTACAAGCGTTTTAGTCTTTATAGTGTTGTTCTACACTCTGTTTGAGTTTGGCATGTGAGTGCTAAAGGGATTGCGGGGTCGTTTGGTCTCCACGCCCATTTGGCTTGGCACTATTTTTATTACAAGAGCTTGACTTGCTTAGAGGTAAATATTGAGGGGGTCATGAGGCCATCTGGCCTCTTCGCCCATTTGAGTGTGATATTATTTTTAATTGCAAAAGTTGGTCTTGTGAGTGTGTAAGTATTGTGGGGGTTGTGGGGTCATCTGGCCTCCACCCTCATTTGATTATGGTGCAATTTTGATTACAAGAGTAGGTCTTGCGAGCGTGTAAGTACTGAAGGGGTCTTGTGGTCGTCTAGCCTCCATGCCCATTTAGTTATGGCACTATTCTATTTGCAAAAACTTGTGTTGAGCGGGTCATGGGGTCATTTGGCCTCTATGCTCATTTAATTGTAACGTGATTTTGATTACAAGAGTTTGTATTGTGATCGCAAAAGTATTGAGGGGGTTGTTTGGCCCCTACGTTCATTGTGGTGCCATTTTAATTACAAAAATTTATCTTTCGAGCACATAAGTATTGAGGGTTCGTGGGACCGTTTGGCCTCCACGCCCATTTGATTGTGGGATCATTTTGATTGCAAAAGCTTGTCTTGCGAGTGCATAAGTATTGAGGGAATTGTGGGATCGTCTAACCTCCATGCCACGCCATTTTGATTGAAAAAACTTGTCTTATGAGTGTGTAAGTATTAATGCTTGTTTTAAATTTCGTTCCGGTGATCATTTCAGTTTAAGTACTGAAATGAAATATTTCAGTTCTAATATATTCCGATATACCTTTTCGGGATTAATTATATATTATAAAAAAATATTTATATGTATATATAAACTAAAAACTAATAAAAAATTCTGGAACAGAATATTTATATATATATAAATATTTAGTTTATATGTATATATAAACTAATAAGGGGGTATAGTGTACCAGATACTATACCGGAACAGAAAATTTCAATCATAACAGAATTCAAACCTATGATTAAGGGGGTTGTGGGGCCATCTGGCCTCCACATATATTTGATTGTGGTACCATTTTGATTACAAGAGTTTGTCTTGCGAATACTATTTTAATTATAAGAATTTGTCTTGCGAGTGCACAGGTATTGAGGAAGTCGTGGTGAAGAATATTTGACTTGCGAGTGCCTTGCGAATACCATTTTGATTACAAGAGTTTGTCTTGCGAGTGCCCCGGTGAAGAATATTTGACTTTGATTGTGAGCTTTTGACACTACTCTCGGTAGTGCTCGGAATTAAATTGTCGATCATCGTCCAATATTATGGTGTTGGGGATCCTGAACCTACATACCATGCTTTTCCACATGAATCTTATGATGGCTTGTGGTTAGAGCTTCTGCTTTTGCCTATTTGGTGAAGTAATCTACTGCTACAACTAGGTGCTTAACGCCTCCCTTTCCAGGTAGAAACAGGGCCCACGAGATCCACGCCCCATTGTGCAAAGGGCCAAGACAAGGTGATGGAGGTAAGTTCTTTCATTGGGTAGTGTGTATCTTTTTCGCGAATTGCTTGGCGTATTTGAGGGCATTCGGCCAGTGATAGCCCATCCTGAGCGCCTTGCCCGCCAGGGCTATACCACCTGAATGGCTACTACAGGCACCTTTGTGTATTTATGCAAGAACGTATTGTGCATCTTTGGGTGATATGCATTGTAGTAGTGGGCTGGCAAACCCTCTTCCATACAAGCGCTCTCGATGTTTGTAAACCTTGTCGCATTCTTCTTAATTTTTCGTGTCGTTTCATTTTCCTCGGGCGATTTTCCTATTTCCAAGTAGATGGTTATTTTTTTAGCCCAATTTGATGTTTCAGGGTTTATTAGGGTTATTGTTGCATTGATTGCCAATACCTCTATTATTTTCCTCTGCACCTGCCATGGTATCTCCTTGTCATCTCCTATTGATGGTGCCTTCGCCAAGTGGTCATCTATTATGTTATTCACCCTCGATATTTGTTGTATAGAGAAGTAGGCAAATTGTTGACTAAGTACCAAAACTTGCTCCAAGTAATTTTATATATATATATAGTTTTTTGCCTATGGTGGTGTAGGCTCATGTGACCTAATTGACTATTATTTGGGAGTTGGCTTTCACCTCCACCTGGTCTGTGCTCAGGACTTTGGCAGTGGATAGCCTTGCTATCAGGGCTTCATACTCAGTTTCGTTGTTGGTGGTTTTGATGGTTAGTGTTTCCATATAGTGGAACTCACAACCTGCTTCTTCGATGATGTGGATCTCAATTCCACCCCCGGCTTGGTATGCAGACCCATCAACAAAAACTATCCACAATTAATTCCTTATTGATGCTTTTTCTTCCGGGAATTCGGTGAATTCTACTATGAAGTCTACGATGGCTTGCTCTTTGATGGTGGTCTGTGGTGCGTAACTGATTTTAAATCCATTGAGTTTAATGGACTAGGCTACTAGTCGTCCATATGAGTCTAGCTTCTGTAGGATTTTTCCCAAGGGGTGCTCTGTTAGTATACCCTAAGCGCATGAGCTTGGAAATAGGGCCACAGACTTCTAGCAAAGACCACCAATGCGAAGGCAAGAATTTCCATCCGTGAGTATTGAACTTTTGTGCCTCTAAAGGCATGAGTTGCATAGTAGACAAGCACCTGGCTTCCCCTTCCTTTTTCATAAGGGCCACTGACACGGCGTGTGGCGATACCGCTAGATATGCAAATAGAACGTCGCTTGGATTTGGTCATTTCAACAAGGGTGGGCTGGACAGGTATTTCTTCAACTCTTGGAAGGCTCGATCACACTCTTTGTTCTAAGGGTGAGCCTTCTCAGGGCTTAGAAAAATGGAAGGCATTTTTCTATCGACTTGTTGCGAAGTGATTTGAGGCGGTGATTCTTCTTGCTAACCTAAGGGTGTTGTTGATGGTTTTTTGGGGCTCCATTTTCAATATGGCCTCCATTTTCTTGGAGCTCGTCTCAATGTCCCTTTCCGATACTATGAATCCCAGGAATTTACTAAGTTGAAGGATTCCCTTAAGTCTGTTAGGTGCTGGGCAACCTCCTTAGCAAGGAGGTCGTTGACATACACTTCCATATTTCTCACAATTTGTTCTTCGAACATTCAATTGACTAGCCTTTAGTACGTCGCACCGGCATTTTTTAGTCCGAATGGCAAGACCCGATAACAGTAGAGCAAAGTTTTGAATACCGTACCGGTAGCCGCTTCGGTCAAAGAATTGGAACGAAATATTTTAGTATTGGTATCATTTTGTGTACCATTTCAGGATAGTCTATACCCGGATAAATTATATATACACACATAAATTACATTCCACAATAATAATAAAATAAGTTATAAATTCAATAATATTTATCATTTCTCAATATAAATTATCTTAAAGATCATATAAAATTACAAAATACATCAATTTATAAATTATTTTTATATATGATTTTTATGTCTATTGATTAATTTATTAATTGATTATATTCCAAATTATATAAGGATAAAAGACTTATCTCGATAATTACTTATTTTTAATAATTTGGGCTGTTGGAATTTTTAAATAGAACTATGCAAAAAAGAAAAAAATGTTGACTGCTTCACTAATAAAAAATCCACAATAAAAAAAAACATGAATAAAATAAATTATTTTGAATAAAACATGCCAGGTTGCTTATGAAGAAAAAAAAAGAAGTAAAACATGTCAGGTTACTTTATAGAACTCACTCAATGAGAATACTTGTCTTACTTTATGGAACTAAGCAATGTGGGCTAAAAAAAGTAGCATTTGATTTAAATTACAAGGCTGCCATTAACTATTATGCAGTTCACAACTTCATGTACCGAACAAAATTTAAATTTCGACCAGTATCTCGTATTTTGGCCAATACTGGCCGAAACACACCGGTATGGCCGAAATTTATTCTGATACAAAATATGGGAATATTTTTGGTACTGGCTACTGTTTCAGTATGACATATTTCGATCGTACCGGCTGGTATGGTAGGATTTTTAAAACATTGTAGCAGAGTCCCCTGTCAGTTATAAACTCCATCTTATCCTCATCCGCCTTATTCATCTTTATCTGATTATATCCTGAATATGCATCCATAAAACTAAGTACTTTATGACTAGTTGTGGTGTTTATGATCATATCACTGAGAGAGTGGGAAGCTGTCTTTTGTGCACGAAGGGTTAAGGTCGGTGAAGTCAACACACATTTTTCACTTTTTGTTGGTCTTCTTTATGAGAAACACATTAAAGAGCCACTCTGGGTATGAGCTTCCCTGATAAAACCTGTTGCCAAACGTTTGTCAATCTTTTCAACTATGGTTGCGCACTTTTCGATGCTGAATAATCTCTATTTCTGCCGTATGCTCATGGCCTCTAGGTTAACACAGAGGTTGTTGGATAATCATGTTGTCGATTCCTGACATCTCCTCATGGATCCATGCAAACACATCTCTGTGTTCTATCAATAGATCTTTTAATGCTTTTCGATCTTCCAGTTCCAGAGTTGTATCGACTCTAGTAGTGGCGTTTGGATGATCTTGGTGCATTGTTACAACCAACAAGGGTTCATTCGCCTCAACCTGCAATAGGTTATCTTCATTTCTAGCTTCTGCCTCTTGGTCTTCTTTCACTAGAGGAGGCGGGGGAGGTTGCTTTTCTTTATCCACTATGCACACTATTCTAAGTTCTAATATGTAGCACTCTCATGCCAGAGTCTGTTCCTCTTTTAATTTGCCATTCTGTTTACTGCTGGGAACCTCATCTTTAGGTTTTAGGTGAATGTTATTATTTCTAAATCGTTGAGGGTGGTTCTTCCCAATATGGAGTTGTAGGAGGATGGCACCTTGATGATAAGGAGATTTGTTATTGTGGTGGTCGTGCGCCCACTTTGGCCTATAGTGACCGGGAGGGTGATAGCGCCCATGGGCTGGACTGTCTTTCTTTAGAACCCTTTCAGCAGAGTTGGGGAAAGGGGGGGGGGGATCCTATCTGGGTTGATGCCCATTATCGTGAAGGCGTCTTAGAATAGAATGTCGGTGGAGCTCTCGTTATCGACTAAAACTTACTAGGTTTGTCAGCTATATGTACGTCGTGGTACCTGGCCTTTTGGGCGTGTGCTCTTCGCCCGGATGACATTGCGCCCCCTCCTGCAAATCCCCCAGCTATGATACGGATTTCGTCGAGTGAGGGTGTCCCTAGGGCTGCAAACGATCCGATTAAAGACGAATTCGAGTCGAATCGAGTCGAGCTGGACTCAAATAACTCGAGTTCGACTTCGAGTTCGAGTCGAGCTGAAAGTTTGTCGAGTCGAGTTGAATTCGAGCTGATCAAAGACGAGCTCGAGTCGAATCGAGTTATTTATCGATCTTTGTTTTTACTTTCTAACAAACCGAGCCAAACTTAGTCGAGTAATTATTCGAGTTTTTTACTCTTTATAAATATTTGATTCAATAATTTTTTTATAAACTTAATACATTATTATTGTAAAAAAACAAAATGTTACTTCTACATAAAGTAACAAAATATATTACTTATATAAAATATTAAAAATAATATATATAACACAGAAATATATATAATAAAAGAATATATTTAAGAATATATGCAAGATTATATATATGTATATAGAAATATTACGAGTATTGTTACGAGTCAAAAACGAGTCGAATCGAGTTTATACGAATCTTATTCATGAACACAAACCGAGTCGAGTCGAGATTATACGAGTTTAGCTCGTTTAATATTCGAATCAATATTAGTGCTCATGAACAACTCATTTATTAAATGAATTGAATTCGAATCGAGTTTATACGAGTCGATCTCAAATTGTTCACGAGCAGCTCTGTTCGTTTGCAGCCCTAGGTGTCCCTCTTTGGTATCTTGGGCTTCTGCTCCTTCGTTCATACCTATGCTCCTCTTCCTTTTGTGACTTTATATACTTAGCCAACATCTTTTCTACTAGCTGCTTCTTACCATTTCTTGGACCCATTTTATCAAAGTGTAGCAGTCTTTAGTCTTGTGCAAGTAAATCTAGTGGTATTTGTAGTAACGCTTGACATTTGAGGAAGAGCAACTTTCTTCCTTTTCTTAGCTTGCATCTCAGACGATGTAGCTGTTGTGGATTAGAAAATGGCTTAGGTTGTGCCGCTCACTGGGTTGCTCGCGTCTTTCATCTTGGCAATTTCGCCCTCATCCTCGTTTGTCATTTTCTTTCAGGTTGTTATAGTTCTTTTTTTCACTTTTGGTCTCCTACCTCCTTGGCTACATTAGAGTATCCTCTACATTGACGAATTCGTCGGTGAGATCCATGAACTCCCTTAATATGGAGGGGGTGTTCGAGCTATCTCTTGCAGAAATGGGGCAAAGGGCCAAATTCTGCCTATCAGAGCGGCCAGGATGAGTTTTTCATTCTGGTCGTCCGCAGTCATTCTTTACTTGTTGAAGCAAGCTTAGTAAGACTTTAGGCTCTCTACTTTTTTTTGCTTCATGATTGGCAAGAAGGCTGCGGGCCTACGCCGCCTTTTGCTTGTCATGAATTGTGTGAGAAATTGTTTGGCTAACTCCTCAAAGCTACTAATTGAGTTGGAGAGCAGTGTTTCGAACCACTCTTTCACCACACCTTTCAGCATGAGGGGGAAAACACAACAAGATACTTCTTCGGGGAACCCATGAAGGGTCATGTGCGTCATGAAGTTCTTAAGGTGGTCAACTAGATCTTTGGATCCATCGTATAGGTTGATCGATGGAATGGATTTTGCTTGAAGTGGCACGACCATGACTTCTTCACTGTAAGGAAGATCAATGCAAACCAGCAGCTGATCTGCTGAGGACGAGCCTCTCATTTTTTTTGTCATCTCTTCATATTTGTCTACCAGACTTCACAGTTCGTCATGCATTTTCTTCTTTTCCAAGTCGTTGCTGTAGACCGTGTTGTGAGTGTAGCCCTCAAGATGCTCGTGCTGTTGTGGGGGTAGAATTACCTCTTTGTTGCTTTAATACTTCATTTTCCTTCTGCAACTGTTTCGTGGGCTAAAGGGCTTGCTTCAACCTTTCTTCTACCTCTGCTTGCCAGACCTTGATGCTTGTCATGTTGGATACGGGAATGTCGCGATTTGCATGCGATTGAGTGGTAGGCATGTGGAAATCAAGCTGAAGTCTGTAAATAAGATCCTACAGACAATGCCACTGTAAATGACGTGTTTCACACTACCGAAGTCAATTGCACAATTGACCTGAAATGAAAGAAGAATGGCGGCACCAGGTGCTCGAGAGACACTCCGATGCTAGAGTCAATAAAGTATATGAGTGTAGTGTATGTTCAAAATGAATCAATCCTTACCTTTCAGTAGTAATTTATAAAGGATCCTCAATTGATGTTAACCTCTTTTGATTACTTATTTGAATTTGTATTGTTCTTAATCCCTAGATTGAAAGAGGAAGTCAACATTACCTCTTAGGAGATTTTCAATTTGGAGATCCTCCTTTCAGGGTCGTTCGAAATACAAATGGCAGTTGGAGACAGTTATCTTTCCTATATCATCTTGTCGTGGAGTTATTTTCTATGGCTCTGGGATCGTGAGTTCTAGATACCCGGATTGAGCACGTTGGTGCTGACATAAATATCCCTTCCAATTGTCATTAGTGTTATCAGGACACGCTTTTATCTTTTTAATTCAATTTTTTTGATCAAATATTATTATCTAAAATATAACACACCATGCAAGTTAGTGACTCATGATGATGATCAAATCCATTAAAAACAATATTTTTCTTTATATATTGACTTCACTGAATTGATCCGTAAACTCCTCATAGCATGAGATTTAAATATGGTTGTACTTCATGAGTTATTAAGTGGAAATAATAGAAATATAAAAGATTTCAAATAAGGACATTAATCAATTGTATATATCATATTCCGGATTATCTTTCCATGGAGCTCACCTATTAAACTCGGAATTATGACGCACCTCAAGATAAAAATCGTTAATGATAGATGCAGTTATTTAGTTAATTAAGTAGAAGTTATAATAATTGTTCCAGATAAAGATAATTTGGCTGTTCAGGGGACCCTGGTACGTCCATGGTTTCCCCGATCACCAATTCTTAATTACTACATGTTGGACATAGATTTTATTTTTTCCCCTTCCAATTAAGTGCAAGAAGGCCATCATGAATATTCGAGTTTATTGCAAAGACAATGATGGAAGAAGAAGGCATGCAGTAAAAATTATTAATGGCAAGCATTTAGTAACAAAGAACGTCCCCAACTATACTCATCTACCCCAGACTTTTTAACTTTTGCAACGCAGAGATGGGGACTATTCAACACATGCCAGATGACATTGGACCACAAAACCCTGTCGATGCAATCTTCTAGATAGCTATTTCAATTATTCATGAGCTGCCCCCAAATTAAAATATATATATATATATATATATATATATTTTTTTTCTTTTTGCGACAACTTTGGAACTTATAACGACGATTTGTATTGATGCAATTAGAAAAACTTTTTTTGCGACGGTGGTGCGCTCACATCGCTACAAATTCTGGGGCGTCAAAATGCACGAAAACATTAATTTTTTCCCCTTTCTCCACTTCCTGCTTTAGTATTCCGAGTCCCACACCCATGCCCATTTTTTCTTCTTTCTCCATTTTCACCTACCTGCAAATCCACCCACCCGAGTTTGCTAAGCCACTTGGTCTATTCGAGCAATTGATTCTCCTTCTGCGAAAGCTAGGCCCTTCCATGTGGACGTATGTATGCAAAGAAATAAGAGAATTAGAGCATCTTCATTAACTTGATCAAATGCATTTTTAAAATGCAACTAATATTATACTTTTTTGTATTTATCTTTGTAATTTAAATTCAAGATTCACATTGAATTAGCCATTCATTCTCTATATAATAATAAAATATATTAAATTAATAGTTTTTTTTATTTAATTTACTTTTATCACATTTTATTTATTTTTATCACATTAAATTAGTATTTTATTTTTATTTAAATAATTACTAATATAATTTAATATTAACTTATTTTTATCACATTTTGTAATTTAATTTATTTTTATCACAACTTAATTGGAGTGGGAAATAGTTTTTTAATATTTGATTAAGCAATTGTAGTTTTTTATCTTTGGCCAAATATTATAGAAGAAATCTAAATTATTTTAAATACGTCCAATTCAATGTAGACTCTTTTTAGTCTAAATCATTCAAAGTTTGGCATCCTTCTCATTTGACTAAGTTAATCATGAAGATGCTCTTAGCCCTTAGGCGAATGAATGTCTTGTTGCTGCTTTACGATTGACACCATATTACTTTTATTCTTACAACTAACTTGTTCTTCTTGACCTAACCTGAACCGCTTGTCTTCCTCATCTTACATTCAAAATATTATAAATGCATTAATGTTATAAGATATTGCGATCGCAACAACTAGGTTTAGTTAAGGCCTAGATTGAATAATGAGTTCATATAAGGATGAAATAAAAATTAAATTATTTATCGTATTTTATTTGGAACTTTTGAACCTATTATACTAATTAGAAGAGATAAGTTGAAATAATTTAACTTTTTAAATCAATCCTAAATTAATGACTTATCTAACACTAGAAGAAGAATACTATTACAGCTATAAAGAAAATACACAAAATAATTTTAAAAATTAATGTAGTTTTATCTAATTTGTTAAATTTATTTTATAATAAAAATAATTTTTCAATATAAAAAATTATATCAAATCACGTTAAATTGTAAAATTATTTTTAGAAAATTTTTTATGACTAAAATAATTTTCTTAAAAAAATGTTGATTTTCCGTAACAACAGAAGTCACCACAATAAAAGGTTTGCTGCAAGTTTCACTCGCTTGTAAGGCCTGTTCATTCATGACTTGGCCCGATTTTAAAATTTTATTTATTTTTTAATAATTTTACTATTTTTATTTAAAATATTTATAAAAATTTCTAAATCTAGATTTCTAAATCCAGAACTCTTACAATCGTTGCAGTGTGCACCGAGATATCATTTTCATCTGACTTCTATGCTCTCCTTTTGTAAGCCTAAATGTCACAAAAAGTACATTTTACTGTGGCGACGTTGGTTATGACCAACGTTGCTACGGACAAACGGGATGCGCAAACGAGATACAAACGGCTATACGTGGTAAAGCTTACATGGAAGAGAGAAAGAAAGTAAAAAGTAGAAGGAAAAAGGAATATGGATGGAAGTAGAAAAACGTCAAAGTAATTCTTTTTCTTCTTCTTCTTCCGAGTTGCAAAATCCAAGCTCTCTGCTATAAAGAAAATTGCAGTCCACACCTCCACAACCCATTTCTCTAGATTCCCATGCGATGGGATCGAACAACCGATGTCCTGCTGCAGTATCTTAAAAATATTGAGTAATCTAGAAGGGATGGAGACTTGGACTAAATGGCTTGACATATTTTCAACCAAGAAATCCATCAGTTTCTAACAACCATCTAAATTTATACTAGATTGAAGGTTTGGATACACCTACGACCTATTTGGTGGGTGCCGCCAATAAATAGAGTAGCGAGTTGTGTTCCCCTCTCATTTTCCCCTTTCTTTTTCATTTTCCTTCTGTTTCTCTCTTGTGTATTTATGAGAAATAAAAAATCGTCTTCATGGATTGCAGATGCTCGAGAATAGGAAGACATTTTTTTTTTTTTTGAGCTCACCCAACGTCCCTCCTCCTTCCCTAACCAAAATACCTCTGTTAATGCATACCAGCTTTTCAAATGCATTTTCAATTTATTTTTTCAAGAATGTTCCACTTGTTAATCTGCTCTAGAGGAGTTGCTTCAGAGATCTCAGCTTTTCGTTCTTTCTGTTCCTCATCAATAATACTACACGCTGCCACAAATGGACAAGTTTTAGAAGATCAGAGGAGGGAAGGGGAACGAACAAATGTGGGTTTCGATGTCTTCGGTGGGTTTCAATTATGAGGAAGGAGAAATCGAAGGCAGATCCGTGTGGGTCTCATGAGACTTCCATCACCACACTGCGGGAGGGAGGGCAACGACTTTGAGGGGAAAGACATGCCGTCGAGGGAGGGAAGTGCTTCGAAGAATCTGTGTGGGAAGAATTGAGAGAGCCGCTTGTGCGGCGTTTACATGATATAAGGAACTACAATTTTATGTGTCGAAGTTTAATATCGTAAATGTTTAGTGCCGGAAATAAAAGCTCTGTGGCCTCTGTAGATCCCTTAGTGCCGAATTTATGTGAGTTTATATAAATGTTAATAATAGAGTAGGTGCAACGGTATGATTTTACAGATTATTTTCTTTCCTTTTGAAACACAAGTCCGGTATTATGATTTTATTTGAGACAACTAAAACTAAAATTCCGTATTTGAATTGACCTCCAACCAATTACCCATTTTGCCGTTCAAATAATTTTTATTTAAAATAATTTTTTTTTGTAATCTATATTTATGAACTGCATTATAAGACTAAGTGAAACATTCTAATTTCACAAGTAAATAAAATAAGTTTACCAAATTTAAAAAGTTTTTGATTTGTAAAATAAGATATTTTAATCAATTTTAATCAATTTTATTCTAAAATTAAGATTTTTTTATTTGTGTATTGCTTGAATTGTAAAAGAGTCCATATAAATTAATTACATCTAACATTGCTCTTTTATTTATCTCATTATATATTACACATTACATTTATTTTGATTTTTGATTTTTGATTTTTTATAACAAATATACTATATATAAAGTAATTCATTTTGTCTAATAATAATAAAAAATAATATTAAAGTATATAAAATGTGTAGTATAAGATGATGACTTGATGAGTTACCATTCTCTACAAGAAAAATTTTTAAAGTGAGTTTTTCTATCTTCATCTTTCATATCACAAACATCATATTTTTTACTTTTTATTTAAAAAAGTTGTGTTTATCCTTTTTACTTTTTTTTTTACCCCGAGCGTTTCTCTAAAATAAAAGTACCATATTTTATTTTGGAGGGAAAAATATTATTATACGTTAAACATGTTAACTAAGGTTCAGTTTGGATTAATGTTTTAAATTTCATATCATACTGGTCAGTACAGTCAAAATATATCATACTAATCAGCTGACTGGTACAAAAAATATGTTGTTTCATTTCGTTACAAATTTCGATCGTATCGACTAGTATTACTGTATATGATTTTTTTCTATTTTTTTTTATCTTAATTCAAACTAAACTATTTACATATATATATATATATAATTTATTCATATATTAATTATTATTTTAAAATATAATTTATATATGTATTTATATATATATATAAATTTTTATATATAGACTATTTTAAAACAATACACGAAACCATATTAATATTGAAATATTTTATTTCAATATTTTGAATATTCTCATCGATACGATATTTAAAACTTTAATTTGAATATACAAATAAGATACAAATTATCTTATATTAATTATATGATCGTTTTATTTGTGTATCCAAATGCTCAACCATCAAATTTTGTAATTCATCTGCATCTGTAAACTGTAGATAGATGCAACCATACAAGTTTCGATAAAGCCAACCGAACCTTCTGACTGACAGCGCTAGCCCTTCCGTTCTCTTTCACGCCTTCCTTTCTCTTTGTTGGAAAAAAATAACTACCACTTTTTTAATATATATAATTTTTTATTACAATAATCAATTTTATTCTAATATATAATTAGAATAAAATATTTTGAATTTCCTAATATATAGAATAATAAACATGTCATAAATAGAATAATATCGTTTAACAAAGAAATTGATATTTTTGGAAAAACTGAATAATTTCGACCAACTACAAAAAAATATATTTTTGGATTTGTATATGTTTATGGATTTTTAAGTTAATCATAGATATCACTTATTTTTTATCTATTCATAACTATTTCTCAATAATTAAAAATATTTTTCAATAATTGGTAGGACTCACCACTTTATCAAATTTTTAAAAAGTTAAAACCATCTCACCTCATTTCATTATTTAAATACAAATATTTTTACAAATGGCACTGCTAGAGTACCGTTCATGTGGCAACTCCCGTCTTTTTTATTTTTTTATTTTTATATTTTTCACATTTTTAATTTTTTAAACATCTATAAACACTTAAAAATACTAATATATTAATAATTAATTTCTTAATCATTAAGTAAATAAATTTAAATATATATATATATCATGAGCGATTAAAATGAGGGGACGTACTACAATTTTAATTTTATAAATAATCTCATCTTAATTCAAAAATCTCACTGGTATTTTAAAAACTCCCATTTCATCTCAAATGTGTAACCAAATGAGACGGCCTAAGTTTTTTTTTTTTGACAAATATTAAAGGACAATAAGTCGTAAAAATAAAGTGAAAATGGAAAGAAAATAATCCCAAATCAAATAGATTTTTATATCAACATTTTTAATGAAATATATATATATATATACTTGAAATGTGTGCTGAAAATAATAAGAATAATATTATTCTTAAAACAAAAGGAAAATACAACTTCAATAACCTAGCGAGTAAATTAGGTCTCGTGCTTGGTCCAACTGACCAGCTAAATCTAAAATGTCAAACTTGTTAAAACTGATCATGATTCGGTTATTTTATGTTATTTAGACTGAGGGGGTTATGATAATAACAAGAAAGACCACAAATTTGCAGGCGAGTTAAACTTGAAAAGGATAGACCATCTTAGCTGGTAAAGAAAGTGTATACTTCAACAAACTTGATAAGGGATTGGCCATGTACTACAGTAGGGATGCTAATTAATTTTGACATTATAAAGATACAATCTTGCTCTTTCTATTTTTGTTCTCGAGCTTTATTTTAGTATTTACCTTTGTTAACGTCCATATAATATTTAACTGTAACATATATAATTCTTTACCTAAAAATGGCAAAAAAAGAGAGAGCTCAAATGGCATATATATTACGTTAGTCCGGGCTGACCAAATATTGTTAATTTGGCTTTGAGTATATATGTGATATAAAAAGGTTATTGGAATGTATACAAATTTTATTTTAAATTTATTCTAATTATTACAAAAAAAAATAAGTTAATATAATTAATCTGATGTATCTAAAAGAGACAGAAATTTGATGTATTTACTTTTTTGAATACATCAGATCGATTATAGCCCATTTTTTTTTTATAGTGAATATGTCTTATAATATTTATGAGATTTTGAATATCCTATTAATTAAATTATTTATTAATACATAGATTTTATCCTTAATGATCTTTAAAAAACTAGAAGTATATTAATGCGTAGTGCTTTTTCTTTTATTCTTTTTAACTAAAGAGTTATAGTCATTTCCTCACTTAAATAACGAATGAATAAGCATTTTCCTTGACAGAGATTAGAAAAAAAAGAAAATTTAAGATTTTATTCTTATTTTTTAAGTAAGAAATAATATTTATAATTATAGAGTGTGCATTAAAAAATGTAAATAGATATCGAATTTAGATTAAATTTTAGTTTTTTATTAATAAATTCTTCATTTAAAAAAAAAATTACACGATTCTTAACCTTCCACGACGACGGTATATATCATTAATTTTTATTTGTAAGGAATCCCTTCAGTATTAACGATCCCAACCAACAAAAGGAAGGGTAGGTGACTCGGCAGAATGTGCGCCTAGCCGTAGGCTGACAATATAAGGTGACAATTATCAAACAATGGTAGTTGCCACGCGTCAAGATTGAAGAGTTCCTTAAAAGAAACCATTCAAGCAGATTTATTTGTGAAAAATTATATTTGTAAGATATTTCGTATTTTTTTAAAAAATAAATAAATATAAAATTTTCTATAAAAATTAGATTTTCAATAATAAATCTTTTTTTTTTCAAAAATAATATTCGACACTTATACAACTCACGACTATATTTAACATTATCCTTTATCTATTTTATTAGATAGTAACCAATATTCATTTACTTCAAAATATGTATAATCTAGTCATTATAGTTTTAAGAGTGTTTAAACTGTTACATGTGAATTAATTAAAAAGCTTTATATTATATATTCGATTAATACTCTTAGATTTTTAGATTTTTTTTTATTATTTGGAAACGAAAAGGAGATGATTTATATTCCTTTTATAAAAGTAATAATTTGATTGTTGTGAATATTTTTTTAAAAAAAGATATCCCAACCCCTAGATATTGTTCATGTAAATTAATTGGTCACGTTAATTGTTCTATATATTCCTTCTTGTTGAAAATATAAATTAAGTGGTCACGTTAGTTATTTTAAAGAATATAAGATAAGTGATAATAGACATTTATTACATAAAATATGAATCATAACTTTTGCTTTTAAAGTGAACCAAACTATTTGTGGCATTTGGCATTGCAAACTTGAAAATTTTGTATCAAACTAACAATTAGAGATTGAAAAGATTTTCAAAAATGAAAAACATTCCCTCTCCCAATCAAAGCAAAAAGAGCACTATAATTTCAAACGAATTAAATAAAATTTAAATCCACTTTTAAAAAAGTTAAGATAAGAGGGGTTTTTTTTTTTTTACTCGATTGCCCACACCAACTTTTTTGCCAGATATATATAACAAGCCCAAGATTAAATTGAGAACCCTACACAGATGTCAAGAAAAAATGAGAGCCCAAAAACAAACCCAAACATCTCTTGAATGATTCGAAACTTTCCCGTCAAGTTTTAGAGACAAAAGCCCAGATTGGGATCCCATCGTGGGATTTAATTATCTACCATTTGTTCGGTTTAGCCGTCTCTCTTTTTGAATGGAGTCCAACAATATTATTCTTCATGAGTTGTTTCGACAATAGAAATGGTGTAAATTCAAGGGTTTGGTGACATGACATCAGTTTATGAATTCTGAGTAACAACGGTATACGTATGCGGTATGCTATTGTTCGTAATAAGATAATAAGAAAAAGAGGTATACTACATAAGCTGTTACAAGGAAAAAGAATCAAGTGGGCTCGTGAGGAAGTCATTTTTCTTTTTCTTTTTCTTTTTTTTTAAAAATTAGTCTGTTATAAAACTAAAAAAAGAAACTACTATTGCAAAAGAGAAATAAGAAATTCTTTCTGAAACTCTTAAGAACTGAAACTTTTTTTTCTCTCTATATTTTCTTATGAATTTCATTACAACTGAAGCCCCTATTTATAAGCTTTGAAATTACTATGCAAGTTACTATACAAGTCACTATGCAGAATTTAAAATAATAGTAGTGGAATCATTTACATAATTTTAGTGATGGGATAGGGGCGGCTGCCGACTGATTTATTACACTCCCCCTTGAATGACCACCCATAAAGAATTTGTTTCATTAAAACCTTACCAAGTAAAAATCCAGTGGGAAGAAAAACCAATGGCGAACGAAAATAGTACAGTCTTCTTATGTATCCACAAGTGTTTTAATATTGCCTTATTAAAACCTTACAGAGGAAAACCCAGTGGGACAAAACCTCAGCGAAGGAAAAAGAGTACAATCAGCATATTTACTCCCCCTGAAAAGTGCATGACAAAAGATCTTTGAGTCTTCGCATTCTAATATTATGCACAATCTTCTTGAATGTGGAAGTTGGTAACGCCTTTGTGAATAAATCTGCCAGATTATCACTAGATCGTATCTGCTTGACATCAATTTCACATTTCTCTTAAAGTTCATGAGTATAAAAGAATTTAGGTGAAATATGTTTGATTCTGTCACCTTTGATATATCCTCCTCTGATTTGAGTGATACAAGCAGTATTATCTTCATATAAGATTGTTGGGCTATTATTGATCATGGGAAGTCCACACTTTTTCTGGATATGTTGAATAACTGATCTCAACCAAATACACTCTCGACTTACTTCATGAATAGCAATAATCTCTAAGTGATTTGAAGAGGTAGCAGATAGTGTCTGCTTAACAGATCTCCATGATATGGCAGTATCTCCATAAGTAAATAAATATCCAGTTTGAGATCTACCTCTGTGTGGGTCTGAAAGATAACCTGCATCTGCATACCCAATCAATTTTGAACTTGAACTATGTTGATAAAATAATCCCATATCAATCGTACCATGAAGGTAACGAAAGACATGTTTAATGCCATTCCAATGCCTTCGAGTTAGTGCAGAACTATATCTTGCAAACAGATTAACTGAGAATGTAATATCTAGTCGAGTGCAATTTAAAAGATACATCAAAACTCCAATTGCACTGAGATATGGTACTTCAGGACCAAGAATTTTTTCATCGTCATCACAAGGACGGAATGGATCATTCTTCACATCAAGTGTTCAAACAATCATTGGAGTACTCAGGGGATGAGATTTGTCCATATAAAAATGTTTTAGGACTTTCTCAGTATACATGGACTAATGAATAAAAATTCCATTTGGTAAGTGCTCGAGCTGCAATCCGAGACAAAGTTTTGTTTTGCCAAGATCTTTCATTTCAAATTCATTCTTTAAATATATAGCGGTTTTTGAGATCTCTTCAGGAGTTTCCACAATATTTAAATCATCAACATAAACCGCAATAATGACAAATCCGGTATCTGATTTCTTAATAAAAACACATGGGTATATAAGATTATTCTCAAATCCTTCTTTCAATAGATATTCGCTTAAGCGATTATACCACATGCATCCGGATTGCTTCAACCCATATAAAGATCTTTGTAGTCTAATTGAGTACATATTTCTAGATGTACTTGTAGATGTTTCACACATCTTATATCCTTCAGGGATTTTCATATATATGTCATGGTCTAAGGATCCATATAAATATGCAGTGACCACATCTATCAACCGCATTTCTAATCCTTTTGTAACAACCAGAGTAATCAAAAATCTAAATATGATTGCATCCATAACGGGAGAGTATGTTTCTTCATAATCAATCCCGGGTTTCTGCAGGAAACCTTGTGCAACAAGCCGTGCTTTGTATCGCACAATTTCATTTTTCTCATTACGTTTTCGTACAAATACCCACTTATATCCAATATACATCACACCCTTTGGTGTTTGGACAAAAGGTCCAAATACTTCTCGTTTTGCTAGCGAATTTAATTCAGCTTCAATAACTGTTTTCCATTTTGGCCAATCATTTCTACGTCGACATTCTTCGACGCTTTTTGACTCACTTTCTTCATTACTTCTGGTAATGTCAAGGGCCATTTTATATGAAAATATATTGTCGACAACAGTTTTATTTCTATCCAGAATTTCTCCAGTTTTCATGAAATGTATTGAGATCTCATTATTTTCAGGTATCTGTTCCTCTTCAGGGGAAAACATTTCATGACACACCTCCTCAGGAGGTCCCTTTTTAGGAGATTTATACTTTTCAAGAGTTTCCTCTTCAGGCGGTTCTGAAATAGAAGATTTGAACTCTTTAGGAGCACCAATTATATTTATAGTCTGTATTGTGGGTACGTGTTCTTCAAGGACACCATATTCATTTTGTATTCTTTTCCTTCTGGGAATTTTGTTTTTTGTACCAATAGGTCTTCCACGCTTCAGGCATGTTTTAGATTCACCTATTGCTGCTTTGACAATTTGTCTTTCAGGGACTTCAATCCTTGCTGGAGTATTAACAGCAGGAATATAAGATTTTACTATATCTTTAGTGTCAGTAAATACATCCGGTAACTGATTTGCAACATTTTGCAAATGAATAATCCTTTGAACTTCCCGTTTACATTCATTTGTAGGAGGATCAAAATGAGACAGGGTCTTATTATCCCAAGTAATATCTTGTCGTGCTTCAGACACCGACTTTTCTTTACCCATTAACGAAAAATTTGATTCGTCAAAATGACAATCCTCAAAACGTGCTTTAAATATATCCACTATAAGGGGTTCAAGGTATCTAATAATGGATGGAGAATCAAAACCAACATATATCCCAAGTCTACGTTGATGGCTCATTTTTGTATGTTGTGGAGGTGCAATTGGAACATATACAGCACATCCAAAAGTACGAAAATGAGAAATATTTGGTTGTTGACCAAATGCAAGCTGTAATGGAGAATATTTATGATATGCAGATGGTCTAATACGAATTAGAGATGCTGCATGAAGTATAGCATGTCCCCAAGCAGAAACAGGTAGTCTTGATTTCATAAGTAAAGGTCTAGCGATTAGTTGAAGCCTTTTGATCAAAGACTCAGTTAAACCGTTTTGTGTGTGTGTATGGGCAACAGAATGTTCAACATCTATTCCTATCGACATGCAATAATCATCAAAAACTTGAGATGAAAATTCACCTGCATTATCCAATCGAATGATCTTAATTGGATACTCAGGAAATTGTGCTCGTAGTTTAATTATCTGAGCAAGAAGTCTAGAAAATGCAACATTTCTAGTAGAAAGAAGACAAACATGTGATCATTGACTAGATGTATCAATTAGAACCATAAAATATCTAAATGGTCCACTTGATGGATGAATAGGCCCACATATATCTCCGTGAATCCTTTGTAAAAAGGATGGAGATTCAACAATGACTTTTGAGAGAGATGGTCTAATAATTAACTTACCTTGAGAACATGCAGCGCACGGAGATTCATTGGGTAGAAATATCTTTTGATTCTTTAAGTGATGTCCATGCGAATTTTCAATAATTCGTCTCATCATTATAGAACCCGGATATCCAAGGCGATCATGCCAAGTTATAAATACTTTAGGGTCAATGCACTTTTGGTGCATTACCACATATGATTCAATTGTTCTCATTTTTATATAATACCATCCAGAACATATAGCAGACAGTTTTTCTAATACGAGCTTCTGGCCCAATATTGTTTTAGTAATAAGAAGATGCTTTTTACTGTCTTCATTGGTCGTTTCAATATGGTAATTATTACGACGTATATCTTTGAAACTCAATAAATTTCTTCTGGATTGTGAAGAAAATAGAGCATCATCAATACAAAATTTGGTGCCATTAGGCAACACAATATAAGCTCTTCCGGAGCTCTCAATTAAATCCGATGAACCTGATATGGTATGGACATATGCTTTACTTAGTGTTAGATTTTTAAAATATTTCTTTTCTTTGAGAATTGTGTGAGTTGTAGCACTGTCAGTCAGACATATATCTTTATGATTCAACTCAGAGATAAAAATCTCATTAATGTGATCCATGATTCTACAAAATATACAAAACTTTTATTACTGATAGAAAGAAAATACATTAATTGAGTGAAACACTTCCATCTCTAATTAAGTGTTTAATACTACCTTTAGGATGATTAAAGAAATCAGATACATCAAGATGAGTAACGTCTAATTCTACTGAATCTAATAAATCATCTGATGGTTCTACTAAATTTGTTTCATGCACTTTATTCTTTGCTTTAATAAAAGCTTAATATAAATCAGCTAAGTGCCTGGCCGTACGACAGGTACGTGACCAATGTCCAGTCATTCCACATCTATGGCACACTTCTTCACTTTTCTTTAAAGAATTATTCTGAGGATTTTTACCCATTTCTGAATTGTACCACTTCTGGTGATATGGTATATTATTATCCCTTTTAATGTTGTCATTTCTGGGACCAACATTTCTATAATTTCTTCTACCACGTCCACGCTCCCGATTTCTTCTAAAGGATGCACCATTCACTTCTGGGAATGATGCAAACCTATTACCATTCACTTTAGAGAATGATATTGAGCCAGTAGGGTGTGACTGGTGGCTTTCTAATAAGAGCTCATTATTCTGCTTAGCTACTAGAAGACATGATATAAGTTCAGAATATTTCTTGAACTTTCTCTCTCGATACTGCTGCTGCAGGAGCACATTCGAGGCATGAAATGTAGTATAAGTCTTCTCTATCATATCATCATCGGTGATTTTCTCACCGCATAATTTTAATACTGAGCTTATTTTAAAAAGTGTGGAATTATACTCACTAACACTTTTATAATCTTGCAACCTCAGGTGCAACCATTGAGAATGAGCTCTTGGGAGAATGACAGTCTTCTGGTGTTCATACCTCTCCCTTAAATTGTTCCACAAAATATAAGGATCTTTTACTGTGAGATATTCAGTTTTCAATTCTCCATGAAGATGGTGACGAAGGAAAATCATTCTTTTAGCACGTTCCTGCAGGGATGCTTGATTTCCTTCTTTAATAGTTTTTTCCAGGTTCATTGCATCAAGATGAATTTCAGCATCAAGTATCCAGGATAAATAATTTTTTCCAGATATATCAAGAGCAACAAATTCCAATTTTGTAAGATTTGCCATTTTAAAGGAATAAGGCCACTAGTTTCAGAATTGGTAGAACCGTCGTGCTGATAACGTGTTATAAAACTAAAGAAATAAACTACTATTGCAAAAGATAAATAAGAAATTCTCTCTGAAACTCTTAAGAACTGAAACTTTCTTTCTCTCTCTATATTTTTTTATGAATTTCATTACAACTGAAGCCCCTATTTATAGGCTTTGAAATTACTATGCAAGTTACTATGCAAGTCACTATGCAGAATTTAAAATAATAGTGGTGGAGTCATTCACATAATTTTAGTGGTGGGATAGGGGCGGCTGCCGACTGCCGACTGATTCATTACACAGTCTTTATTATTAAAAAATTAATTTGTTTACATGGATTACATATTTATTTGTTTTTTCAAAAAAAGTGCAAGAGTTTTGTACATTTTGACATGATTATAAATATCATTTCTTATATTAATCTTCATAACTTAAAAAGTATTATTGACTATTTCAGGCCTCTCACTCAAAGTTTTAAATTCCGTTCCGTTCTGTTCGGAATGGCCAGAATTTATCGTTCCGGAACAGTAACCAGAACGGATAGACCCTACATTTTGTATCGGAGTAAATTCCGGCCGGAATTTCGGATTCCGGGCGGAATAACATATTCCGGACCAGAACATCATTAATGGCAATTGTGTAAATATATTTACTTCTTTTTTATTTTATTAAATTTTCTATTTCCCCAGTCTTCATTTCGACGTCAAGCCCCCACGAGTCATCTGGGTTAATTTTCGTATGCATTCTCATTTCTCAACCCTAAGCCAGTACACTATACGCCCCTAACCTTGCCGACAGTTTCATCGCCAACGCCCACTATCGAGTTGACGCCCACTGTCGTTGCTGACGCCCACACCTTTGCGGCTTCCCGATTCACTTTCGGTGCTTTCTCCATTGCCCATTGTCGAGCCACACCCACGGCTCAAAACGCTCTCCTTTGCGGTGCCGCCTCCATCCTTAGCTGCTTCTGAGCCTCTGATCGTCGACGTCAAGAAGCCAATCGTCGGAAATCAAGGAGAAGATCGGTCCACGACTCCATTTGGTTAGTCGATGACTCGATCTGCTTTCCCCTTTGCTCGTTTGCCGCCGAGTAGATAAATTCATGTTATTTTATTTTATAAATTCGTTTAGATATTATTGATTCTTTGGCATAATTTTTATATTTTTTTATAAAAAAAATTTGATAATTTTGGAAGCTACTGACTTGAATTCTTGAGTAAATTTATTCATGTTATTTATTCATGTTATCGTAGATTAAGTAAATTTATTCATGTTATTTTATTTTATAAGTTCGTTTAGATATTATTGATTCTTTGGTATAATTTTTTTTATTTTTTATGTGTTCTGTATATTTATTTTTGAAAGTGTGTAAACGAATGTGTTCTGTATTTTTATTTTTGAAAGTTGAATATTTTTTTTTGATGGTTACCGTAGACTAGTTTGGTTCTGGCGTTGGTGCTTGACTTGATGGTTTCTCCATTTGTATTAGACTATTAGTACATAAATTATCCATTTGATAGTTCCTCCATTTGGTGTCTTTGTTACTGTTGGTGCTTGAAATAGAATTAATCCAATTTTTATAATTATGTATGGGTATATAAAAATATAAATGTCTAGTTGTCAATCAAATAGTGCTACATCTATGGCACTTGCTCCTGCTAGATCAAAGGATCCAGCATGGGCCCATGCACGTGTAGTGCCAGGAGTAAGAAGTAGTACTGAATTTATTTATTACAACAAGACAATTAGAGGTGGTGGAGTCACAAGATTGAAGTACTATCTGGGTGGGATTCCAGGTGATGTAGAAGCATGTAAAAAGGTCCCTGCTAATATAAGATGGCAAATGAAGAAGTTAGTCAATGAAATGAAAAAAACACAAAAAGAAGAAAAAAAAATTCACAGATTGGAAGTCCTATCGATTTAACATATGATGATATTGATGTTGATATTACTGATGATGATGGAGGACACATTCATAGTTCAAAAAAGAAGGGGAAGGAGAAAGTAGGCGAAAAGTCAACAAGGGGTATAAATAAATTTTTCGCTCCAAAAACAACTCCTGGGTCTTAGCCTTGTATTAAAAGTGCTATGTGTTCAAAGGAGATGATTGATAAAGCAAAGATGGCTATAACAAATTGGTGGTATGATGCTAATTTACCTTTTAATGCATCTCAATTTAAGTTTTATCATCCTGCTATTGATGCCATAGTTGTCATCAGGTCAGGATTTAAGGGTCCTTCTTTGTATTAATTGAGAGGAAATCTTTTAAAAAATTCTATGACTGAGGTTCAAAAATATCTCTCGTTTATTAAAATATCTTGGGAGAAAAATGGTTGTTTACTAATGGCAGATGGTTGGACAAACCAGAGGCAACAACCAATAATTAACTTTTTAGTTTATTGTCCAAAATGTACAATATTTTTGAAATGTATTGATACATCGGGCCTTAGAAAAGATTCTTAAACACTATTTAACATTTTTGATGAAGTTGTTCAAGAAGTTGGGGTTGATAATGTTGTGTAGTTCATAACGGACAACGATGCAAGTTATAAGGCTACGGAAAAAAAATTACAGCAAAAGTATGGTTCTTTTTTTTGGTCCCCTTGTGCTGCTCATTGTATAGATTTGATGTTAGAGAATTTTTGTGATCCCAAACATTTTCCTATTATTGATGAAACTATAAAGAAGGCAAGAAAAATAACAAAATTCATTTACAACCATGCTTGGGTTTTGGCTTTGATGAGAAAATGCTTCACCAACAGTCGTGATTTATGTCGCCCTGCAGTCACAAGATTTGCTACAAATTTTATAAGTATCCAATGTTTACTTTTGTTTAAGAAAGTTCTTAGACAGATGTTTACTTGTGATAAGTGGGTTGCATCAAGTTATTCTAAAAGTAGCATAGGGAAGGAAATAGCCAAAATTGTTTTGGAAGATGAAGAGTTTTGGATTCAATGTCAGTTTATTATAAAGGTCGGTGAACCTTTGGTTCGAGTATTACGACTTGTTGATGGAGACGAGAAGCCTGCAATGGGATATTTGTATGATGCAATGGAGAGAGCCAAAGAGAATATAAAAGCAAGATTGAAGAACAAAATTACTGCATTTATGCCATTCATCAGGATCATTGATTCTAGGTGGGATAAGTAGTTTCATAGTCCATTACATGCAGCAGGTTGTTTTCTTAATCCTGAAATTTACTTCAACCATTGCTTTAAAAGTAAAAATGATGTTTTAAAAGGGTTTATGAGTTGTGTTATAAAGTTGGAACTTGATACTGATAAGTAAGACAAAATCATGGAAGAAGTTGAATTGTATAAAAATGCAAACGGTGATTTTGGAGAACGTTTAGCAATTCGTTAGCGTACAAAAGTTTGTCCAAGTAACTTCCATACACTTTGTTAATTAGTGTGAATTTATCTTTAAATTCTTTTATTTGTTTTAAAGTAATAATTTATTATTTCTTTTTTGCTATAGTTGCATGGTGGACTAATTATGGAATTGAGGTTCCAACTCTTCAAAGATTTGCAGTTTGCATACTAAGTCAATGTTGTAGTGCAACTGGTTGTGAAAGAAATTGGAGTACATTTAAATTTATTTATTCGAAGAAGAGGAATAGATTAGAGCATAAACGATTGAATGACTTAGTATTTGTACGTTATAACTTGAAGTTACGTGAAAGGTAAATTTTTTTCCAAAATAATAATTTATTTACTTTTGAAAAATATGTAACACTTATACTTATCTGTGACTTTTATTTTGGCAGAAATATAAAAATGGGAAGATATGCTTTTGATCCAATCAATCTTGAGAATATTGACTTGATGGAATAATGAGTTGGAGAAGAACCAGAACTTATTAAAGGAGAAGACTTAAATTGGTGATGTATTGAGGAGCCATTAGGCTCATTAAATTTAGAAGATTGTGGTAATGTTGATCTTGATGATGATGATGATATTGAAGAAAATGTTTTGAATAATGTTCCACTTATTGATCCTTATCGTCTCGTTGAAGGTGAGGAATATATGTTGGATTAAAAACTTATGATATTGTGTTATATTTCAAAATATGTGTTTAAGGCTTGTATTGACTGTTAAAAAATATTATTAATTTTATCAAGCATGTATGCTTTTAATATTTGTGTACATATGTTTATTTTAGAATAAAATTAATATATATATATAATTTATTCATATAATGTCTATCCCTAAACGGAACACCGGAATGAAACGGAACCGAAATATTCCGTTCCAGTGCCTCAACCGAAACGGTCACCAGAATGGAATTCAAAACTTTGCTCTCACTCTCAGTTATTTTACTTTCTTTTCTTTTTAAGCAAATAAACTTCATTAAACTAGGAAACATGATACATGAAGGGGAGGTATGATTTCCTTTCAATCATTCCAAAATAGTAAATAATAGTACAAAAGAAAGTAGAAAAACAAAAAAGGAGCGAGTATATTTGGGTTTAAATTCTTGGATCCCACCATTGTCTTACAAGAATACGACATCTTATAAACAGATAGAAAGGTGTTCACAAAGCGAACCATAAAACCAACGCTAAAAGTAATAGAACCTCTACTAAAAGCAATGGAACCTCCACTGGAACCTCACCATAGTTACTTTACTTAATCACACCATTAATATTTTATAAGTTAAAAAAATTTCACTAAAGGATTGACCTATATTATAATATATTCTAACATTGAATAATCATAATATTAAATCACACTTTTTTTTAATATAGTTAGAGGACTATTAGTGAATTCAACAAAATGAAATTTTGGCTTAAGAAAAATTGAAGTGCCCAATAATTTACTCTAATAGACTCAACAAATTAATAATCATTATGAGAAAGTCTATTTGAACATGGGGTTAGGGACATCCCGCATACACGAAAATGAAATGGGACGTTTTTACTACGTATTTGTTTGGGTTCTCTACTTATTTTACTTTTTCCTCTCTTAAATATCTTTCCCGTATCTAGGGTTGTAAATGAATCAGGCTATTCGACAGACCGTTCTATAATTGTTGCCCAAATGACTAACACAAGAAGGAGGGTGAATTGAGTTGTATTTAAGAAAATAACAATTATAAATCAAATATATAATATAAAATATAAACAAAATATAAAAAAATAATAAATATAAAGAGTAAGGGTAAGAGAGAAGAAAACTCAGTATGTTAACGAGATTCGGCCCCACTGCCTACGTCCTCGCCTCAAGCTACCTCTTGAGGATTTCAAATCCACTATTCAATCTCCTTTAGGTGGAGATAAAAACCTATTACACCTTTGAGCAGCACCGCTCCAAAGAGTCCGTGTAGAACACCCTCTACACTTCCAATCACCTCACACTTGGTGATTTAACTATTCTCTGTGTAGAACACATTCTACACTTCCAATCACTTTACACTTAGTGATTTAACTATTCCCCGTGTAGAACACCTTCTACACACACAAGGGTTATACACACCCTTTTACTGATACAAGAATTGATAGTGGGTAGGCTATCAGAAAACACTCCTCAATGAGTGAAATAAAAACAATACAGCGCAAACTATATCTCTCAAAATGAACAAGGGTTAAGGCTCAATGCTTAAAGAAGAGAGAATGAAAACTTTGAATGAATGTTGTATGCTCTTAGTGTTGTGAATGTGAAGCTCTCAAATGATCTATTTATAGGCATATGAGACTTCATATTCAAATTTAAAAAGATTCACATGTTAAAGACATCATCATTCACTTTTCAAAAATTTCAAATCAAATCTTTTTACTTTTTGCATGTGACAAAAGGAGCACACTTTATTTTTCAAAAATTTCAAACCTAATCTTTTACTTTTTGTATATGACAAAAGGAGTACACTTTACTTTTCAAAAATTTTCAAACAAAGACATCTACCTTTTACATAAGTCAAGAAAAGCATCCACCACTTTTGAAAATATTCAAATAAAACATGCACATGTGAAAGATGACAATCAATCATCTTAATATTTTCAAAGTTCAAACCTTTAATTATGTCATGCACATGTGAAAGATGACAATCAATCATCTTTCAAAATTTTTAAAGTTCAAATATTTAATCATGTCATGCACATATGAAAGATGACAATCAATCATCTTTCAAAATTTTCAAATTTAATTTTCAAAATATTCATGCACATTTGGAAAATGTATTTTAATGTTTTATGATAAAATATTTATTTTGAACCTTAATCCTAATTTCGAATTTTTAAGAGATTTACAAAATTACTCTATGATTTTAATGTGAACTTGTTCCCTTCTTGTTCATGCTTGGTTCCTTGATGTGCTTCATTGTATTGTGTAGACAACTTGAGTTTGAGACTCCTTTATTCTTTGAATTCATTTGTTATCATCAAAATCCATGTGTAGATTTACATGAACCTTGAAACCTTGAGTTCAACAATCTCCCCCTTATTGATGATGACAAATAATTGATAGAACTTGAAACCTGTATGAATACTTAAACTCCCCCTGAGAATGTACGTTAGTTTTTCAAGCAAAAATATAAATATAATTCCAAGCATATATAACAAGTTTAGCAAATTAAACAATGTTAATATTCTAGTCTAAAACTTCTCCCCCTTTGGGCATCATTAAAAAGGAATCATAATTAGCTCAATAAAATATATTCCTACAATAACTAATAGACAAATAAAACGCTGCGTTAGTAGAGACTGTAGAGAATTCGGTGCGTAGCCACACGTGTTCGACAAAACCTGCAAACGCTGGAGGCCTAGTTTCGGTAATTCGGTGCGGAAGGAAATTTTGTAAAGAGCTGAATAATTGAAACCACCCGTGCCCGACAAAACCTGCAAAGGCTGGAGGCGTAACTCTGGTAATTCGGTGCAGAGATTTGATCCGCTTGATATTGCTGAAAATTGAGATATCATCATGATCTATAAGTTTGTCTTATTCTTATTTCCGTTTCTATAAGAGCAATCCTTAGCTTTATCTATTTCGCATCAAGCTTTCTTCTCATCTTTGCAATTTGCTTGCATTCTCATTCTACAATTTTTCAATGGCTCGTAGAATTCTCTTCAGTGCTTCTCTTGATCAAGATTTGAGGTATCCTTCACCTCAGTCTCAATCTATTTCTGCATCTGTCGTGGGTGCCATGAAGCAACAAGAGACTGATTTAGCTAATAAATCAGATCATGACGCCATTTACGAGCTTGTGGGTCTCGGAACTCGATACTCATCATCTATCGTCGCGTTTTCTGCTCGGTTGCAGTCCAAAACTCGCGAAATTGAGAAGCTTAACGAGACTGTATCTGTACTTCAACGACTTGTTTATGAGTCAAACAAAAAAATAGTAGAGTTAAAGCAACAGAATAAGGATTTGAAATCCTTGCTTACCTCTTCATTTCGATTGCCTAATCCTTTAGACAAGGATGGCATGATGATTTATGAGGAGCAAATGCATTTGAATGATGAGGCTAAACGTCTCAAGTTTCTGTAGGTCATTTAAGATAATGAAATAAAAGTATCTAGCAGATATCCATGGCATGCATCATTCCTATTTCTCTTCTAATCATGCATAGTCTATCTTCTAGTAGGGGTTTTGTGAAAATGTCTGCCAATTGATCATGTGTACTAGTGAATTCTAATACAATATCGCCCTTTTGCACATGATTTCTAAGAAAATGATATCTAATTTCAATATGTTTGGTCCGAGAATGTTGTATTGGATTCTTTGAAAGATTTATAACACTTGTATTATCACATTTGATTGGAATGTGATTGTATATAAGTTTAAAATCCTCAAGTTGTTGCTTCATGTAAAGAACTTGAGCACAACAACTAGCCGCAACAACATATTCTGCCTGAGCAGTAGATAGTGCAACAGAATTTTGTTTTTTACTAAACTAGGAAACTAGTGCACGACCTAAGAAGTGACATGCTCCACTAGTACTTTTTCGATCTATTTTATAGCCAGCATAATCTGCATTTGTGTAGCTGATTAGATCGAAAGATGTGTGCTTAGAGTACCATAACCCTAAGTTAATTGTACCACTAAGATATCTAAGAATGCGCTTAACTGTAATTAAATGTGATTCTTTTGGAGATGATTGAAAGCGTGCACATAAGCACACACTAAACATAATATCTGGTCTACTGGCTGTCAAATATAATAAGCTACCAATCATACCTCGATATACCTTCGAGTCAACTGGTTTACCGGTTTCATCTTTATCAAGTTTAGTGGATGAGCTCATTGGTGTTCCAGTTTCCTTAGCACCTTCCATCCCAAATTTCTTCAGCAATTCCTTAATATATTTCGATTGATTGATGAATGTCCCACTTTTTGCTTGCTTAATTTACAATCCGAGAAAGAATGTAAGCTCTCCCATCATGCTCATTTCAAATTCTTCCTGCATAGTCTTAGCAAAAACTTGGCACATATTTTCATTAGTAGCACCAAATATTATATCATCAACATAAATCTGAATCAAAAGAATATCATCATTTTCGTATTTAATGAAAAGAGTTGTATCAATTTTTCCTCTTGAAAAGCCTTTTTCAATCAAAAAACCACTAAAGTCTTTCGTACCACGCTCTAGGAGCTTGTTTGAGTCCATATAGTACTTTTGTGAGTTTGAAAACATGATTTGGAGAAATATGATTTTCAAAACCTGGAGGTTGCTCAACATATACCTCTTCATTTATAAAACCGTTTAAGAAAGCACTTTTAACATCCATTTGAAAAAGTTTGAAATTTTTATAACAAACATATGCAAGTAGCATTCGAATAGCTTCTAATCTTGCGACTGGTGCATATGTCTCATCATAATCGATTCCTTCTTCTTGATTGAAACCTTGGGCTACAAGTCGAGTCTTATTTCTAGTAATGACTCTGGACTCATCTTTCTTGTTTCTAAAAACCCATTTTGTTCTAATAATAGTATGATTTTTGGGTCTAGGAACAAGTGTCCAAACATCATTTCTTTCAAATTGATTAAGCTCTTCTTGCATAGCTAGAATCCAAGATTCATCAAGAAGTGTTTTATCAATATTTTTAGGTTCAATCTGAGATAGAAAAGCAGTATGATTGCAAATATTTTTAAGAGATGATCGAGTGCTTATACCTCGTGAAGGTTCCCCCAGAATTTGTTCCACTGGATGATCTTTCACAAATTTCCACTGTTTGGTTGCATCTTGTATTAAATTTTGATGATCTTTCCTGATATCTCCATGTTGGACTTCCTCTATTGTGTTCTCTTTGTTGAGATTGATACTTTCCGTATTATTTATACCTCCTGTTTCTTCATCAATAGATTTCTTGGAGAGTAGAGAATTAGATTCATCAAATACTACATGCATAGATTCTTGTACAGTCAAAATCTTTTTATTGAATACTCTATAAGCTTTACTATTAGTAGAATATCCGAGAAAGATACCTTCATCAGATTTTGCATCAAACTTGCATAAATTATCTCTGTCATTTAAAATAAAACATTTGCATCCAAATACATGAAAGTAATCAATGTTGGGCTTTTTCTCATTCCAAAACTCATAGGGGGTTTTATCTAATTTAGACCTTAGCATAACTCTATTTATAACATAACATGCAGTACTTACCGCTTTAGCCCAAAAATAACTAGGCAAGTTGTTCTCATTGAGCATTGTTCTTGCCATCTCTTGAAGAGATCTATTTTTCCTTTCTACTACCCCATTTTGTTGAGGAGTTCGAGGAGCAGAAAAATTATGCACAAAACCATTTTCATCACAAAATATTTCAATATTTTTATTAACAAACTCTTTTCCCCTATCACTTCGGATACTTGAAATAGTATAGCCCTTTTCATTTTGAATTCTCTTGCATAATTTGGTAAAAGCATTATGTGCCTCATCTTTATGAGTAAGAAAGATGACCCAAGTATATATAGAGAAATCATCAACAATAACAAATGCATAATATTTTCCTCTTAAACTTGCAACTCTATTTGGTCCAAAAAGATCCATGTGTATCAGTTGCAGTGGTCTAATAGTGGAAATATGTTTCTTGATTTAAAAAAAAGTTTTTGTTTGTTTACCAAATTGGCATGCATCACAAATTTTGTCTTTAAAAAAATTTACCTTTGGTAAACCTCTCACAAGAACATTTTTTGAAAGTTTGGAAATAAGTTCCATGTTGGCATGACCTAGTCTTCTATGCCATAACCAATTAGTTTCATTTTGAGCTGAAAAACAAATCGCATCTTGTGAGGTAATTTCTTCAAAATCAATTGTATAAACATTGTTACTTCTAAAAGTAATAAAATAAATATTACAATCATAATCATTCAATATAATGCACTTATCCATTTTGAAAGTAACTGTAAATCCTTTATCACATAATTGACTTATGCTTAAAAGATTATGTTTTAAACCTTCAACAAGTAGAACATCTTCAATTATAAGAGAAGACTCATTACCAATTTTACCTATTCCCACGATCTTCCCTTTCGAGTTGTCTCCAAATGTCACGTGTCCTTCTTCTTTAAATCTAAGATCAAAGAACTTAGTCTTGTCTCCCGTCATGTGTCTTGAACATCCACTATCTAAAAACCATTTATTTTTGTTCGTGGAAGACTTCATGCACACCTATAAAACAATTAAAATGATTTTTCTTAGTACCCAAGTTCTTTGGGTCATTTATTTATTAGTATTAGAAGAAACAAGATTTTTAGGTACCCATATGGCCCTGATAGTCATTGTATGTTTTCTTCTAATAGGACAACCAAGATAATTATGACCATTTCTATTACAAAAATTGTAAATAGCATGTGACATATATGAAGAACTTGAGTGATTATAATAATATCCTTTTTTAACAAAATTATTTTTATGAAAAGAATTTTGAATATTGGATTTTGATGTAGAAGGATTATCAAAGAAGTTTTTATAAGGTTTGTATTTTTGTTTTGGCATATATCCCAAACCTGCCTTATCAAAAATACATCTTTGATTACCAAGAAGTTTTTCAAAATTTCTTTTTCCATTCGTAAATTTTTCAATAATATTTTCTAAATCAGTTTTCTTTTTCTTTAATTCAAAATTTTCATCTTTCAAAACAATATTTTCTTTTCTTAAAATATCAATTTCGTTTGTTAAATAAGAATTTTTCTTTTTCAAAACAATATACTTGATACCCAATTTTTCAAATTCCTCATATACTTCTTCTAAAACATTTTGCAATTCTTCATATGAAGGATTTTCAATATTATCAAAATTTGTTACCTCAATGTCATCTTTAGCCATAAGACAAAGATTTGCTGATTCTCCATTGCTTGCTTCACTATCTGAGCTACTTGAATCATCATTCCACGTAGTTTTCATTGCTTTTTTGCCTTTGTTTCGATCTTTCTTTAGCAGAGGACAATCTGGCTTGATATGACCAGGTTTATTACATTTATAATAAATTAAAGTGTCATTTTTACCTGAATTTTTCTTGGAAAACTTATTGAAGGATTTTCTTGGAGGAGTTTTATTTTTCTTTAAGAATCTCTGAATTCTTCTTATTATCATCGCAACTTCTTCATCTTTGTCGTCATTTTCTTCATCTTCATCACTTTCACTTTCATGTGGAACAGCTTTAAGTGCCAAATTCTTCTTTGAATTTCCTTTTTCTTCTCCTCTTTTCAATGTGTACTCATGGGTGATAAGTGACCCGATGAGTTTATTCACTTTGAGCTTCTTGAGGTCTCTAGCTTCAAGAATCCCTGTCACTTTTGACTCCCAACGTTTTGGTAGAGAGTTGAGAATTTTTCTTACTATCTCCACTTTGGAATAAATTTTGCCAAGAGCTGTCAAGCTGTTTATGATGTTAGTAAAACGAGTGTGCATACTAGAAATAGATTCATCATCATTCATCTTAAACATTTCATATTCATGAGTAAGAATATAAATTTTTGATTCCTTGACTTGAGAAGTTCCTTCATAAGTAACTTCCAAGTTATCCCAAATTTCCTTTGCTGTAGTGCAAGTCATTACTCTATTAAACTCATTACCATTAAGAGCATTATATAATAAATTCATAGCAGTTAAATTCAAAGTATAAAGTCTATCGTCTTCACGATCAAACTCTTCTTCTTCCTTTTTGACCTTTACTCCATCAATCACTTTTGTTGGAATATAAGGTCCATTTACAATGCATTTCCAGATTTCTCGACCTTGAGCCTGAAGGAATATTCTCATTCTAACTTTCCAGAATGAGTAATTGTCTCCACAAAAGAGTGGAGGCCGACTGCTGGATTGACCTTCACCGAATGAAACTGCAATGTTAGCCATAAGATCTTAACTCAAAAGATAGTTAATCTTATAATAGAGCTCTAGCTCTGATACCAATTGTTGCCCAGATGACTAACACAAGAGGGGGGGTGAATTGAGTTGTATTTAAGAAAATAACAATTATAAATCAAATATATAATATAAAATATAAACAAAATATAAAACGACAATACATATAAAGAGTAAGGGTAAGAGAGAAGCAAACTCAGTATGTTAACGAGGTTCGGCCCCATTGCCTACGTCTTCGCCTCAAGCTACCCCTTGAGGATCCCCAAATCCACTATTCAATCTCATTTAGGTGGAGATAAAAACCTATTACACCTTTGAGCAGCACTGCTCCAAAGAATCCGTGTAGAACACCCTCTACACTTCCAATCATCTCACACTTGGTGATTTAACTATTTTTCGTGTAGAACACCTTCTACACTTCCAATCACTTTATACTTGGTGATTTAATTATTCCCCGTGTAGAACACCTTCTACACACACAAGGGTTATACACACCCTTTTACTGATACAAGAATTGATAGTGGGTAGGCTATCAGAAAACACTCCTCAATGAGTGAAATAAAAACAATACAGCGCAAACTATATCTCTCAAAATGAACAAGGGTTAAGGCTCAATGCGTAGAGAAGAGAGAATGAAAACTTTGAATGAATGTTGTATGCTCTTAGTGTTGTGAATGTGAAGCTCTCAAATGATCTATTTATAGGCATATGAGACTTCATATTCAAATTTAAAAAGATTCACATGTCAAAGACATCATCATTCACTTTTCAAAAATTTCAAATTAAATCTTTTTACTTTTTGCATGTGACAAAAGGAGCACACTTTATTTTTCAAAAATTTCAAACCTAATCTTTTACTTTTTGCATATGACAAAAGGAGTACACTTTACTTTTCAAAATTTTTCAAACAAAGACATTTACCTTTTGCATAAGTCAAGAAAAACATCCACCACTTTTGAAAATATTCAAATAAAACATGCATATGTGAAAGATGACAATCAATCATCTTAATATTTTCAAAGTTCAAACCTTTAATCATGTCATGCATATGTGAAAGATGACAATCAATCATCTTTCAAAATTTTTAAAGTTCAAATTTTTAATCATGTCATGTACATGTGAAAGATGGCAATCAATCATCTTTCAAAATTTTCAAATTTAATTTTCAAAATATTCATGCACATGTGGAAAATGTATTTTAATGTTTTATGATAAAATATTTATTTTGAGCCTTAATCCTAATTTTGAATTTTTAAGAGATTTACAAAATTACTCTATGATTTTAATGTGAATTTATTCCCTTCTTGCTCATACTTGGTTCCTTGATGTGCTTGATTGTATTGTGTAGACAATTTGAGTTTGAGACTCTTTTATTTTTTGAATTCATTTGTTATCATCAAAATCCATGTGTAGATTTACATGAACCTTGAAACCTTGAGTTCAACAATAATTACTCGGTTAAACTCGAATTGAACTCGATTCATAAAAAAAAAAAGATCACTCATGAAAGTAGAGACCCGCTCGATTAGTAAATGACACATGCCCTACAAAACTCGACTCAACTCGGCTAAGACTCGTTAAGGCTCGCTTGTTTATGCTCGAGTCGACTCGTTAGCTCGACTTGATTAAAATTCATTTATATATTGATAAATATATGCACATATATTTTTTTCTAAGCATATACACACATATATATATATATACTATATATATGTATTTCTAATAATATAAATATAGTTTTTTTTATAATTAAATATGTAATATGTAATCTTATTACTTATATCTATATGATGAATATACTTTATAGTTATGTTTTATAATTTGTACAATAATTAGTCCATAAAATTTAATAATTTTATATATTAGTATGTGAGAAGAATGTGAAACGCATATGCTATTATATTATGTGTATTTATTAATAATATATAAGCATATAATATATTATTATGATGAATAAATATCAACTAGTTAGATATTAAATATTATATTTTTATTAGTTATTTATTTATTTATTTTTAAATTTTATTCAAAAAATTAAAAAAAAATTCAAACTCAAGCTAACTTGATTTCGTTTGTGGGACGAGCTCGAGTTGGAAGTTTAATTTATCGAGTCAAGTTCGAACAAAAACTAAATAAAATACTTGAACTCGAGCTCAAGCTCGAGTATTTTGAGTTGAGCCTGAGCTTACTCGGCTCAATTACAGTCCTACCCTTACCTTCTCCACTTCCTCTTTAGGATTTCAACCCTCGAATTGAATCGAAAATTCTATACCTTTTGCAACTCTCATCTCTATCATCTCTATATTTATTTTCATCTCTAAATCCTTCACTTTCTGTAAGTTCATATTTTTGTTTCCTTTTAAAGGTTTGTATGGTTTCTTAGAGAATCGATTTGTTATTATTAATTTATTCTTGTCTTTATTTTTTTTTTGAACTTGTGCTTGGTTTTGCTTTCACACCATGGATGATGATTACAAGGGATTGAATGGGGTCAAAGTTTTTTCATCAATTAACTCCTCAGGAGTGGATGAAATCTATTTAGAAAGTTAGTTGGAAGATTCTGGATTTTTCTTCTTGTTTCTCAACATACAAACAGTACTGAACTTTGTTTAAAGATGTGGGATTGCTGTGAGAAGATGAAGGGAATGGAAGGTTTTCTCCTACTGTGATCTTGGTTTTTTCTTTTAAATAATATTGGCCACTTCAATAGATTCTTCCAAAGGTACCCAATGGCCTGTATATGTAGCAGAACTCGATTATAGCCAGACTATTTGACTGGCCAAATCTGACCAGCTAGACAAATATTATTTTGGCCATAAACAAATCTTTTCTCCCTGTTATTTTTCTGCACAAGAAGAAAAATACGAAGAAGAAAATGAAGAAAACAAAAACACAAACGTCAACAACATCATTGCTTTTGAAGAAATCAACTTGAACTAATGCACTCAGAGGAAATTCCCATGATGTCATCAATCAATAATGTTGCTTCTCATCACACTGCACATCAATAATTATGTCTTTACACTATTCTTTTAATTTTCAATTTTATTTTTGAGCAAGCATATTTCATAGATATATTAAGCAATTATAAGATACAAAGTTAAAATTCAAAGCCTTTCACATTCGTCTCAAACCAAAAAATAAAACATAAGATAAAAATAGAAAAAAAAAGTGGGTTTGCAAGGTCAATGACTTGACCTGCACTCAAGTCCCATACGGGTAGAGTTGTAAATGAGTTGAGTTCGAGCAAGTTTAGAATGTGTGAGATTGGCTAGTTTTGCTCTTGAGTCGAGCCCAAATTCGACTCATTTATGGGCCGAGCCAAAGCTAATGCTCGAGCTTGATTCGTTTACAGCAATCCAAAACTCGAGCTCGATCCTGTTAACGAGTCAAGTCTAAACTCGACTCGAACTCGACTCGTTTACACTCATCCCTGATATTCAAATTGTTCAATTCTCAAATCAGGAATTCAAACTCTCAATTTAATCCAACTAAAATAAAATAAATAATAGCAACTTAAAGTTGCTGCTGTTGTTAATAACTTTAATTCACTAGTTTTTTTTTATGAAGAATAATAGCAACTTAAATTTAAATTTACATCATGAAACCTTCTAGAGATACCCTTTGCATTATCAAATTAAATGACATTTACTTCCTAATAGAACTAGTGAATGAAAAATAACTTTACAACAATAAGAAATGAAACTTAGTACATTAAACTTAAAAAAAAAAGGCTTTAAAAGTTAAATCAGTGAAGCCCTTAATCTTCATGAACGGAGCCCAGGACCAGATATATTGTTGCCTTGCTACCTGCATACACCAAAAAAATTGTTAACAGATTTTTGATCCCTTGCTTAAGTACTGTTAACTTAGTATACTTTCAAGGGATGTCTAACAGGAATGCAAAATTTAATTTCCAAGAAAAATAAATGGCATATCTCAAACATATTTCAAACTAGTTACCAAAATAGGTTGAAGTAGGTACTAGCATTAGAAGTTAGAACTAGCAATTTGTAATACCACAAGTAGACAGTCAGTAATCAAAAGAGTTACCAAACTAGCCAAACAATTTGACAAAAAAATCATATTTCAAACAGGTTGACGCAAGTTACCAAAACAGCATGACACAAGTCACAAAAAAAAAAATATTGAATCTGTCAACTAGCAATCAGCTTACTGATGAATGTACAAAAATGCACTCTAAATACTCTATTTAAATGTTAAAAGAAATGAGAAAATAATAGATATAACTCATGTTATTAAAATTAATAGTAATTTATCTTGAGATAGATATAAGTATGATTTAATATATTGATGAGAATATAAAATGTCATATTTTTCTCTCTTAATGTTTAATATTTTATTCTTATTTGATGTCTAAATATACTCATTATTCTTACATTTTGATTTAGGACACAAATAGAATTTTAGACAGTTCTGACTTTTTTTGTAATATGGGCATAACTCTCTCATCTAATTTCCGATTGAGCTGATTCAAGATGATATAGAATTGCAAGAGAAATATCTATAACTTTTATGTTTTATGTTTTAAGATATATCCACTCAATCCAAGATAAAATCGACCATCAAGTAGACGCACCTACACTTGACGTTCCTGGATATTCTTCAACCACTTGCATCAAATCCAAATGTCATCATAATATTTTTCAGCAAGCACTCCTACACCAACTTGAAAATTCAATGATCAATTCATATGCAAGATGAAGTGCACTCAAGTTTTTTCAAGACAAATTATTTGACTACAAGATATTAAATCATACAAGACAACTAATGGATAGAGAAGCAAAATTGAAACATTCAACCTACAAGCAAAATTCAGCTCATGCATAGTGGAAAAACAAATGATCAAAATGACAACTCACAAATCACTTGGATTCAAGAATGACACGTGGAAAAACAACTTGAAATTGTGATGATTTTGTCACGACAACTTACATGAAGGATGCTTATAAATAGAAGGGAGGGGTGTGTGTTCTAAGACCATTCTTAGTGTGCTTGGATGCCTTGGAAGAGACATTGTTTTGAGAGCTTGAGAAAAGAAAAGAAAAACCAAAGAAGATAGAAGAAAATAATGGTTGGCTCTTCCATATTATCCCTTGGAGAATTTTTGTTGCATATTTTCAATATGTGTAACTAATTTTCTAGTAGAGATAGGGATGAATTTATATATATGATGGTATTTATAATTGTTTTTGATTCATATATGTGTTCTTCAAATATTAAACTCTTTTGTTTAGTCATTCGAAATTTATTATAAATGTTTTCATTACCAAATAATTTTAGAATTTATTTCATTTATAGATTCACTCATGCTTTTTCTATTGAATGCAATAATCGTTTGATTATATTTGGTTCAATTGGTTATCTATATTAATTTAATTCTCTGCTGCAATATTGCTCTACAAGTATATTGTTGACGTTGAATTTCCTTAATATCGATGGCAATTTCTGTTCTTATATTGTGACGAATGATTTTTCGAAATATTACATTTGATTTAAATCTGGTTATTAATGTTTTATTTTTCGATTGAAAATTTGGACATAGAATTTTCAATTGAGTTATTAATGAATCGAAAATAATTAAAATACCGATTATATATAAAGGATTTTCGATACTCCACTTTTCGTCTCATTTTTATACTTTTCAAATTACTCATTTAGTTTTAATTTACGTCATACTCTAAAATTTACTTTTCGCACTCATCTAAATCTTTTTGTTAATTTGGTTACTATTTTTCAATTTCTTAATCCATCTCCCTGTGGAATCGACACCCCAAAACTATACTGCAAACGACCGCATTATTCTTGGACGTAATCAAATTTTGGCGTCATTGCCGGGGAGACAGTAGAAGAATTTGTAGTTTGTAAAAAAAAAAAAAGCGGTAACTTCATTCATTTTCTTTTTAGCTGTCTGTATCTTTATTTTATTTTATTTTTCTTTTCGTAATTATTTTTTTAGTATTACGCTTTTCTTTACTTTGCATGCGCAGATACAGACGTTTTTGGACAGTTTGCTAGTAGACCTGTGCTAGAATCAGATTCAGAATCTAATTTTTCTAATCGCTTGTTTGATAATTCTTCCAATTCTGATGCGATGAGTGAACAAGCGGACCAACCTATTAGAATCTTCCAAGATTATCTTCATCCCACACGAACAGACATACCATCCTGTATTATGTTCTCACCTAATGTTCGTCATATAGATTTCAAAACAGGAATGATACAATTACTTCCGACTTTTCATGGTTTAACATGGAAAATCTCTATGTTCATATTAGGGAATTTACGGAAATAGTTGCAACATTCTACAGTCAAAATACTACTGACGACATGGTAAGGCTAAACTTCTTTACTTTTTCTTTGAAAGATAAAGCCAAGAGTTAGTTGTACTCACTAAAACCACGGTCTATTGGAACATGGAGTGAGATGACTCAAGTGTTTTTCAATAAATACTTTCCCCAACATAAGACCAATACTTTAAAAAGACAAATCTCTACATTTGCACAAAAGGATAGTGAGACTTTGTACCAGTCTTGGAAAAGATTTAAAAAATTACTGAGTATGTGTCCCCACCATAGATATGAGAATTGGCGCTTAGTGAGTTATTTCTATGAAGGGCTTACGCCCAGAGAACGTCAATTTGTGGAAATGATGTGCAATGGAGAATTTTTATAGAAAAATCCCGATGAGGCCATAGAGTACCTGAATGAATTTGCTGAAAAAGCTCATATTTAGACTGGACCTAGTGCTACTGATAGCACAAACAGGTCACGACCTACAGGAAACCCGAGTGGTAGTATTTACCATCTAAGGGAGGAGGATAACCTTAAGGCTAAGGTTGAAATGCTCACCAGAGAATTAGAGTTATTGAAAACCAAAAACTCAAAGCCAACACACATGGCTAATTATATAGAATCTTTTAGGCCATGTGTTGTCTGTGGTGGGATAGATCATCATGCCTAAGAGTTTCCTACACATACTAACATGAATGGTATGTATGAGGAACAAAGTAATGCTCTAGGTATATACAAAAAGCTCTTCACACCTTACTCTAAAACCTGCAACCCACGATGGCGTAATCATCCAAGTTTCAGTTGGAAGTCTGAAAACTAGTAGCCTACACAACCCTTTAGATCATATCCTGCACCATACCATTCACCTCAATCTTCTAGAAATTCTTTAGAAGATACTTTGCATACTTTTATTGAAATACAGGGTAAGACTAATCAGAAATTTGAATATCTGATTATGCAGGTTGTCGAAGAAAATAAGGAAATAAAGAGCTAGATGTCTAAAATAATGAGTTCTTTGACTATGAATGAGAAAGGTAAGTTTCATTCTCAAGCTCAGTCTGTACCTCATGGTCAACATAAGGCACAAGGAGACCTGAAGGATGTAAACGCCATTGTAACACGAAGTGGTAAGTCTCTACGTGATCCAATAATAGACAAAACAAAGGATGTAGAGAAAGATCAAGATAGCAGCAGTCTTGAGCTTCCCAAAGAACTTGAGGTAACAAAACTCGAGAAACTTGAGGTAACAAAAAATCCTGGTAAGGTACCTTTTCCTCAAGCATTAAAGTCAAGCAAACAAACTCTGGATCATAACAATGATATTTTGGAAAATCTTAGACAAGTAAAAAGTAATCTTCCTCTTTTGCATGTAATTAAACAAGTTCCTACTTACGCAAAAATTCTCAAAGCTTTGTGTACAGTTAAGATGAAGCATCATGTGAAGAAGACAACATTCTTGACAGAGCAAGTTAGTGCTTTAATTGAACAGAGGATTCCCCTTAAGTATAAGGATCCTAGATGTCCAACCATCACATGCAATATTGGCAATCATGAGCTTGGACAGACCTTGCTAGATTTAGGGGCTAGTGTAAATTTGATGCCATATTTTATTTATTTGCAATTAGGATTGGGAGAAATCAAACCAACTTCTGTGGTATTGCAATTAGCTGATCGTTCAGTCAGAGCACCATGGGGTGTGGTAGAGGATGTTTTAATTCAAGTTGACAAATTTTACTATCCTGTTGATTTCTTAATTCTAGACACTAGTTTTATTGTAGAAACCACATTTAAAATTCCATTAATTTTAGGTAGACATTTTCTTGCTACATCTAATGCTCTTATCAATTGCAGAAATGGATTGATGAAACTCTCTTTTGGCAATATGACTCTTGAGGTAAATATTTTTCATATTGCAAAACAGCCAGAAGAGGATGTCGAGTGTCATCAGACATACATGATTGACTCACTTATAGAAATGGATGTTCTTACAACTCATGACTCAAATCCCCTTGAATAATTTATTGTTAATTCTGAATTTAATCCTATAAATGATTCATCTGATGTAGTTGACATTTGTGCTATTTTTGACAGAACTCATGATTATAGCACACAGGCATGGCAACCAAAGTTTGAGAAGTTGCTTGAAAAAAGAGAAAGACAGATTCCTTCAAGTAGGGAAGCCCCTAAAGTTGAATTAAAATCCCTACCTAAGGGTTTAAAGCATGTTTTCCTTGGTCTAGGTGATACTTTTCCTATTATTATTTCATTTGAATTATCTGAGTCCCAAGGTGAGAAATTAATTCAGATTTTATGCAAGTATAAATCAGCCCTAGGATGGAGTATTGCTGATATAAAAGGCATTAGTCCCCTGATCTGTACTCATAAAATAAATTTAGAGGAAAGAATTAATCCTCGAAGAGACCCTTAGCGTAGACTTAATCCCACAATGAAAGAAGTTGTGAAAAATGAAGTATTGAAACTATTAGATGCAGGAATGATATATCCTATTGCTGATAGTAAATGGGTAAGTTCTCCGCAGGTTGTTCTTAAAAAGTCAGGGGTAACTATGATAAAAAATGATCTTGGAGAGTTAGTCCCTACAAAACTGGTGACTGGTTGGCAAATGTGCATTGATTACAGAAAATAAATACTGCCATACGAAAAGACCATTTTTCGCTTTCTTTTATTGATCAAATTCTTGAGCGGATGACTGGTCATCCTTTTTATTGCTTTCTGAATGGTTATTCTGGTTATTATCAAATTGAAATTGTATTAGAAGACCAGGATAAAACCACTTTTACTTATCCTTTCGGTACTTATGCTTTCTGCAAAATGCCATTTGGACTGTGTAATACTCCTGATACTTTTCAACGTTGCAAGATGAGTATTTTTAGTGATAAGGTTGAAAAGTACATAGAAGTTTTTATGGATGACTTGACTGTTTTTGGATCTTCTTTTGATGCATGTTTAATGAGTTTAGAAAGAGTACTGACTCGTTGTGAAGAAAAAAAATTGGTTTTAAATTGGGAAAAATGTCACTTTATGGTACCTTCAGGTATTGTTTTAGAACATATTATTTCTTTCAAAGGAATGGAGGTTGATCAACCAAAAGTTGAATTAATCTCTAAATTGCCTACACCTAGAATAGTTAAAAATATAAGATCATTTCTTGGTCATGCGGGTTTTTACAGGAGATTCATACAGAATTTTTCCGCCATATCTAGACCACTATGTAACCTCCTAGCTAAGGATGCCCCATTTGAATGGACACAAGCCTGTCAAGAGGCTTTCAAAACATTAATTGGCAAGCTTACTTCAGCACCAATAATGTAACCACCTGATTGGAATTTACCTTTTGAAATTATGTGTGATACTAGTGATTTTGCTGTAGGTGCTGTTCTTGGACAACGAAGAGACTTTTATCATTTACTATGCTAGTCGAACTCTAAATAGTGCCCAAATGAATTACTCCACCACTGAAAAAGAGTTGTTAGCTGTAGTATTTGCTTTGGATAAATTCCGTGCTTATTTTATTGGTTCTCCTATCATTATCTTTACATATCATGCAGCCCTTAAGTACCTTCTTACAAACAAGGATGTTAAGGCACGATTAATACGATGGATTTTACTTTTGCAAGAATTTGACATCACCATCAAGGACAAGAAAGGAGTGGAGAACGTAGTAGCAGACCATCTCTCTAGACTCACATTCGAGGACATTTCTGACCACATACCAATCAAAGATGATTTTCCCAATCAGCATTTACTTTTTATTACTTCTCTACCATGGTTTGCTCATATTGTAAACTATTTAGCTGCAGGTGAAATACCAAAGGATTTTAGCACCCAAGACAAAAGGAAATTCATGATTGAGGTACGAAAATTGGGATGACCCTTACATTTTCAAATATTGCAAATTTTAAGGCGTTGCATCCCTGATGAAGAGATTGCAAGCGTTTTGAAATTTTGTCATTCTCAAACTTGTGGTGGCCACTTTTCAATGAAGAAAACCGTTGCAAAAATCCTGCAATGTGGATTTTATTGGCCCACCTTGTTTAAAGATACAAATATCTATTGTCACTCATGCGAAAGATGTCAAAAGTTAGGAGTTATGACCCGTCGTAATATGATGCCCTTAAACCCAATTTTGGTAATAGAAATTTTTGACTGTTGGGGCATTGATTTTATGGGACCATTTCCTCATTCTTTTGGATATTTATATATTATTGTGGCAGTATATTATTGTGGCAGTAGATTAGGTGTCAAAATGGGTAGAGACAGCACCTTGCAAGACCAATGATAACAGAACGGTAATTAAGTTTATAAAAAAAATGTATTATCTCGATTTGGTACCCCACGTGCTATCATTAGTGACCGAGGTACGCATTTTTGCAACCATTCTTTTGAAGTTTTAATGAAAAGATATGGGGTGATACATAAGTTTTCTACTGCATACCACCCTCAAACAAGTGGACAGGTTGAACTTACGAATAAGGAAATTAAACAAATTTTAGAAAAAAGGGTCAACCCGAATCGGAAAAATTGGTCTTTGAGACTAATCAATGCGCTTTGGGTTTACCGTACAGCTTTCAAAACTCCCTTAGGCATGTCACCTTATAGACTTGTTTTTGGAAAACCTTGTCACTTGCCCGTGGAGCTCGAGTATCGAGCATATTGGGCCATTAAACATTTTAATTTTGACTTGGAAAAAGCAGGAAAACTTAGAAAATTCCAATTGACGGAATTAGAAGAATTGAGAAATAATGCTTATGAAAACTCCAAGATCTATAAGGTTAAAATGAAAGTATTTCATGATAAAAATATTTTGAGAAAAACATTTAAACCTAATGATCGAGTATTTTTATATGATTCAAGACTCCACAAGCATCCAGGAAAATTTCGATCTAGATGGACCGGCTCTTTTATAGTTAAAAACGTTTTCACAAATGGGGCGGTAGAAATAGAAAATTCAAAACATGGATGTATCTTCAAAATAAATGGTCAGCGCCTCAAAATCTTAATTGATAGAAAAATTCTGGAAGTGAAAGACATTCCACTTACGGACCCAGTATATCAATCTTGAGCATCTCCAGATATGTTTTTCTTTTATTTTCTTTTCGTTCATTTTCTTTTTATTTATTATTTACTTTATTTTGTTATAGGTTAATTTTATTTTGACAAATACCATCTTTGATGCCAAGCAAGCCACCCACATCCCACATCAGGTGTATTCTACCCTGTTTAGTTATTCAATTCTGATTTTTAAACATTGAAGACAATGTTTCATTTAAGTTAGGGGGTGTGAATACAAATCTATTATTTAAACTCTGTGGCATATTTAAATCAAAATATAAAAAATTGCCAAATTTTTTTCACACCGGTATCTTTTCACACATGATACTCATGCTCATTTATAACCATCTTGGTGAATTCAACAAACCCATCTTAAATCATTTTGCTAAAACATCCACAGAACCATTTATCCACTTCTCCAAACTCTGTGGTAATATGGTGATTTGACACATGTAACTAAAGAATTATTTTGCTCAAGTATTCATGTGAATTTTACGAGAATTGAGAGCTTACAAATACAGAAATTGTGATAAGTATCTATTGATCTGTTGAATTTGACAATTCTTTTGAAAATATCATTACATGGTTTGTAGTAAGATGGTAGATATACTTGGGATATGACGAAAATCAACTTAAGATTAACATTTGAGCCTTTCAAGCTGACCATTTTCATCATAGACCCCTAGCAGCCAATTTTGAGCCAATCTACACATATGGTCTTTTCTTTTCATATCTATATCATTCATACCTCTCCACATTGGACTATAGCTTATACACTATATTTTCCTACCATTTTACTTCCAAGTGTGTATTAGGTGTGAAATTATCATTTAAAAAAAAAATGACAAAAATGGCATGGTGCTAGATCTGTCCATCAAATTATTCATGAAAGAGTTCATCAAATTGCGAAGACACCAGTGGCAAAAGAAGATGGAAAAGTATACTTAGTCAAAAATCTAAAAAATTGAAAAGTACATCAAAAGGAAAATATAGTCTACTGAAAAATTTAACAGATTCCCTATTGTGTATACTTGGAAGTTTTTGAAACCTCTTCACCTTTTCTTCTTATGAACCCTAAACCTAAACCATATTACAAGCCTTTATGTTGATTTTTCTGATCCTAAATATGCTTGTAGAAAAAATAGTGGAAATCTCATTTGTTAGTATTCCTATAATAAGATCAATGTTTACTTGTTACTTATATATAATTGGTTAAATTTCCATGAGAGTAAATGTACAGCTTTGTCAATTTAATAGAGAGAATCCTTGCACAAAAACACTTATATACCTGCGAGTTATGAAATTGAATTTTTTGCTTAAGATATTCCTACTGTTGTATGTGTTGGAACCTCTGATTTGATAAAATAGTTTGGAACACATACACACTCTGTGGATTACTATATAAAAATTACTTGTGAAAGAGTTATTGAATTTCTAAGATTGTTTTGATATACAAATTTGAAAAATGTGTCTTGATGGCCTCTATATGTGATTTTCTTTGGTCTTTCTCATCATTTTACATGAAAATTACTAGGGACTAGTAATGAATAAGTTGTGGGGTGTGATGAGTGCACAAAAATGCACTCTAAATACTCTATTTAAATGCTAAAAGAAATGAGAAAATAATGGATATAATTCATGTTATTAAAATTAATGGTCATTTATCTTAAGATAGATATAAGCATGATTTAATATATTGATGAGAATATAAAATGACATATTTTTCTCTCTTAATATTTAATATTTTATTCTTATTTAATGTCTAAATATACTCATTATTCTTACATTTTGATTTAGGACACAAATAGAGGCATTAGGAGCAAATAAAGATAATTGTCGAATTTTAGACAGTTTTGACGTTTTTTCGTAATATGGGCATAACTCTTTCATCCAATTTTCGATTGAGCTGATTCAAGATGATATTGAACCGCAAGAGAAATATCTATAACTTTTATGTTTTATATTTTAAGAGATATCTACTCAATCTAAGACAAAATCGACCATCAAGTGGACACACCTGCACTTGACGTTCTTGGATATTCTTCAGCCACTTGCATCAAATTCAAATGTCATCATAATATTTTCCAGCAAGCACTCCTACACCAATTTGAAAATTCAATGATCAATTCATATGCAAAATGAAGTGCACTCAAGTTTATTCAATACAAATTATTTGACCACAAGATATTAAGTCATACATGACAACTAATGGATAGAGAAGTAAAATTGAAACATTTAACTTACAAGCAAAATCCAGCTCATGCATAGTGGGAAAACAAATGATCAAAATGATAACTCACAAATCATTTGGATTCAAGAATGGCACATGGCAAAACAAGTTGAAATTGTGATGATTTTGTCATGACAACTTGCATGAAGGATGGTTATAAATAGAAGGTAGGGGTGTGTGTTCTAAGACCATGCTTAGTGTGCTTGGATGCCTTATAAGAGACATTATTTTGAGAGTTTGAGAAAAGAAAAGAAAAATCAAAGAAGAGAGAAGAAAATAATGGTTGGCTCTTCCATGTTATCACTTGGAGAATTTTTGTTGCATATTTTCAATATGTGTAACTAATTTTCTAGTAAAGTTAGGGATGAATTTGTATGTATGATGGTATTTGTAATTGTTTTTTATTCATATATGTGTTCTTCAAATATTAAACTTTTTTGTTTAGTCATTCGAAATTTATTATAAATGTTTTCGTCACCAAATAATTTTAGAATTTATTTCATTTATAGATTCAGTCATACTTTTCCTATTAAATGCAATAATCATTTGATTATGTTTGGTTCAATTGGTTATCTATATTAATTTAATTCTCTGCTGCAATATTGCTCTACGAGTATATTATTGACGTTGAATTTCTTTAATATCGATAGCAATTCTCGTTCTTATATTGCGACGAATGATTTTTCGAAAGATTACATTTGATTTAAATCTGGTTATTAATGTTTTATTTTTCGATTGAAAATTTGAATATAGAATTTTCAATTGAGTTATTAATGAATCGAAAATAATTAAAATACCGATTATATATAAAGGATTCCCGATGCTCTACTTTTCGTCTCATTTTTATACTTTTCAAATTACTCATTTAGTTTTAATTTATGTCACACTCTAAAATTTACTTTTCGCACTCGTCTAAATATTTTTGTTAATTTCGTTACTGTTTTTTAATTTCTTAATCCATCTCGCTGTAGAATCGACACCTCAAAGCTATACTGCAAACGACCGCGTTATTTTTGGGCGTAATCACTTACAAAAGGCATACACTAATAAGTTCTCATGTAGTTACCAAAACAAAATCAACATGATACAATAAGTCATATAAAGCAGTAGGCTGCAGTAGCAATAGGCAAACATAAGTTCACCAATTTTTGTTAAACAAAATTAGCTTAATCACTAACAAAATACACAATGACTAGAAGTTACCAAACTTATACAAAATCTGAGTTCACCATGACAGAAGTCAACAAATTTCCAAACTTGTACAAAATCACCATAACAACATGCACACTCTAATACAGTAGAAAACATTAATATAATTTTTATTCCCTTGCAAAATTACTCAAGTACTTTTAACTTAGTAATATTGTCAAGGGATGTTTGCAATGCAAAATTTAATTTGCCATTTAAAGGAATTTAGGAAATCTAGATGGTGAGGAGTTAGAACTTAGAAATTACCTAAACTTTCATGACTCATATCATCCCAAACAAATCCAAATATAACAACCAAACCGTCCAAATATTACAAAGTAAACCGTACAAATATAAGATAACAAATCCTATAGATTAACCAAAACATATTAGATAAAAGTAGAAAACTACCTAAATGCAAAATAGATTAAACATACTAAAAAAACTGAATCTGAGTCTATATGGGTCTATGGCTATGGCAAAAGAATCTGAATTTTTGATAGAACCTCCGTCTATTGACAAGAAAAAAATAGTAGTTAGTATTTTTATAAATAAATTAATAATAGTAAGTATAAAATAGTAAAATAGCAATAGGCAGTTAAAATAAAATAAATAGATTACACTTACAGAATTTGTTGATGATCTTTTAAGCCTATATAATGCTCTAACCCAATTAGACCCACGTAACAACATTTGGACAATTTCATATGACAATAAAGCTCGATGAGGATATATGACTTTGCCTCTGGTGCTGAATGTTGATTTTCAGCTAATAGTGGTAATCAGTGTAGCCAATATATCTCAGGCCAATTTGGACAAAGTTCAAAACTTGAGACTATTTGTTTTTCATTAGTCCAAGGCACCGAAACTTGCATCTGAACCCTCTTCACAGAAATAGATACTCTCCTCTAAATAATTGTCCAGTTCTAATTTACTAGGCTACACAGTCTCAACACTTCTGACAAAAGATTTAAATAATAACTGGCCACTCTGCATGCTTCTCCCAGTCCCAACACTTGAGGAAGAACCAGATACATTCATTCGAGCATTATCCTACTCTCTTTGTGCCTCAAGAGTTGAATAGTGTTTATTAATATATTTATCATATAACTCATGCAACACTTGAGAGACATGATCAATATTCTTAGAAATGTTTGACTTGTGATAAATTAAAGGAAAACAAAACTGGATCACTACCATTTGAATCAGGGGTCTAACACCGTAGCAATTGACATCAATAGATTACACTCCCCCAATATTTGTCAAACTTAGCATTCATTTTCCTTCCCATTGATTTCATGTACTCATTCTCATCTCTATTTTTTTATTATCTAATATGTCTTTCATTCTTCAAACTTTAGAAAGAAATAAGTTTACTGTTGGGTAATCAATTCTGGATACAACATTGGTGACTTCATTGAAAATAGTTAGTAGTTGAAAAATATTTTCAACTTGCCCCCACTATTCAACATTTAGAACCCATTCAAAACATCTATCTCTATCACCATATTTAAGAAAAACTTCTTTGAACTGAGACGTGTCATCTAACATTAAATAATTGCTGTTCCATTTTGTAGGCACATCTAAAATTAGTTTCTTTGAGAGCAATTGCAACTGTTTTGCAATTTCACTAAACTGTTTTAGCCTACTCTCTGATGCTACCAGATATTTTATCCCATATCTAACATAATCAACAATATCTCTAATCTCCCTAAATCCATATTGTACAAGTAAATTTGTTATATGCACACAACAACGTACATGAAACAGTTTCCAACCTACAAACATTGTTTTCTTCAACCCAAAATCATCTTTCAAGATTCGAATAGCAACATCAATAGAACTAGCATTGCCAATAGTAATGCTACTAATTTTATTCTGAATTCCCAAATTTTGAAAACACTTTTCTAAAGTATCAGCAATAAGAAGGCCAGAATGTGAAGGTGACACATTACAAAAATTTAACACATACTTCTGAAGATGCCAATCAGTATCTATAAAATGACATATCACTACCATAAATAAGAGTTTTTGACAAGAAGTTTGCATGTTAGTTGTGATATGAACTTTATTCAAGGGTTTAAGCAAAGCCCTTAACTTTGTTTTTTCATTCTTATAAGTTCTTGTGCATTCTTTCTTTGCAGCAGCTCGAGACATTTTTTTTCCAATATGGAGTGTTTGCATTCATAACTTTATTAAATACTACATGCTCCATTAAAGAGAATGGATATTCATAGTAGAGTATCATATGATAGGCAAGTTCTCGGACTTTACTACGATCATAGGTAAAGTTTGAGACAATGAAGCCACCACTTGCTTCCTTAGACTCAACTGCTAAGATTTTTTATTTTTTCTTAGACCTCATGTATGGCAAACAGGTTAGTAAGTGCCTATGTAGTGTAATTGTAGAACTTGATCGAGAAGTTTTAAACAATGTTTTACATCACTTACATTGAGACTGTTTAACCTCATCTCTATCAACCTCGACAAAATCATTTTATACATTTGAAGTCATACTTTTTTTTTCTTTGATAGACTACTGTTTGAACTTCTATGGAAGGGCCCTCAGTAGACACAATATTAAGGGCCTAAGTAGTTGCAGTGTCTCCATCATTATCAGATATGGGCTTTACTAAGCTAATCCCAATCGAGTTTTCATTTTCATACTCTTCTACCGGATCAACTTCATTCACTAGATCACCCATTTGATAGGGTCTATATTTTGTAAACAAAAAACCAAAAACATACAATAAGTATATAGACATTGACCAAAAATCAAAACAACCTTGTCTTGGTGGCTCAAGGTGCCTCTAGAAGGCAAGAATACTAAAAGATGTTAAAGTCAAAATAATATGACTCAAACAATTTTGTTATATAACCTTACCTTGGTGGCTCAATGTGCCTCTAAAAGGCAAGGCTGATATAGTTGGTTAAAATCAAGTGAAACAAATGTTAAAATCAAACTAATTTGACTCGAACAGTTTTAGTATACAATCTTGTCTTAGTGGCTCGATGTGCCTCAAGAAACAAGGCACCTCAACAACATAAACACAAAATAAATTGTATAAAATTTATCAACCAAGACATATTAAACACTAGTATATTTCGTACTTGAATCAAGAACCATGAATAATAATTTAAAATCAACCAAAATAGTTTCAAGAAAGCACGCTTTAAGTCTTGAAACAAGAACATAAACAGATGATAAGTTGAACAAGATTAATCAACCAAATCATGTTAAAGAGGATATGATTAAATAGTTGAAGTAAGAACCATGAATAATAATTTAAAATTAACCAAAACAATTTCAAGAAAGTATGCTTTAAGTCTTGAACCAAGAACATAAATAGAAAACAAGTTGAACAAGTTGAATAAGATTAATCAATCAAGTCATGTTAAAGAGGTTATGATTAAATAGTTGAAATAAGAATCATGAATAATAATTTTAAATCAACCAAAACAGTTTCAAGATAGCATGATTTAAGTCTTGAAGCAAGAACATAAACAGAGGACAAGTTGAATAAGATTAATCAACCAAATCATGTTAAAGAGAGTATAATTAAATAGTTGAAGCAAGAACCATGAATAATAATTTAAAATCAACCAAAATAATTTTAATAAAGCATGCTTTAAGTCTTGAAGCAAGAACATAAACAGAGGACAAGTTCAATAAGAATAATCATCAAATCATGTTAAAGATGACATGATTAAATAGTTGAAATAAGAACCATGAATAATAATTTAAAATCAACCAATATAGTTTCAAAAAAGCATGCTTTAAGTCTTGAAGCAAGAACATAAACAGAGGACAAGTTGAATAAGATTAATCAACCAAATCATGTTAAAGAGGGTATAATTAAATAGTTGAAGCAAGAACCATGAATAATAATTTAAAATCAACCAAAATAATTTCAATAAAGCATGTTTTAAGTCTTGAAGCAAGAACATAAACAGAGGACAAGTTCAATAAGAATAATCATCAAATCATGTTAAAGATGACATGATTAAATAGTTAAAGTAAAAACCATGAATAATAATTTAAAATCAATCAAAACAGTTTCAAAAAAGCATACTTTAAGTCTTGAAGCAAGAATATAAACAAAGGACAAGTTGAATGAGAATAGTCAACTAAATCATGTTAAAGAGGGCATAATTAAATAGTTGAAGTAAGAACCACGAATAATAATTTAAAATTAACCAAAACAGTTTCAAGAAAGCACATAAACACATAGACATATAATAGAAAATAGTCATATAAACACAAAACACAATTTCATAAACACATAAGCATAGAACATAATAATTTATAGACACGGAGCAGAACAAATTATAAACACATAATTACATAAACATGTTAAAAAAAACATGTTTACATATTTTCAGTAGACATAAATCAAGAACCAAATCAAGTAAGAATAAGTATGACTCACTGCGATGTGGATTGTAAGTTTTGTTTCAGCATTCAAAAGCAAGACATGGTTTGTCTTGTAAGTTCTTTCTTCAAAGGTTTTTCCTTAATTTTGTAGTTTTCAATATGACAGCTATAATTTATAAAGCTCGAAACATATAGTATAGTGCAAGTGTAATGTGCAAATAGAGGCAAGATCAAGATAGATATCATAGATTGAAGTTATAAACAGTGACTTTTCTAAGAGACAATCAAGATGTCACACCATTTCGACATACTAGGATTTACAAATACAATTACAAACATGAAAAAACATGATTAGATCTACTCATCCACAATATATAGATGTTGAATCAAAGGTTTCAAGTTTCGTATTTACGTATAGATTTTGATAATAATAAATAAATTCAAATCTTAAACTCAAATTATTTACACAATGGAGTGAAGCGTACATCAAATATAAAAGAACGAGTCTACAAATGAAACTCATAGATTATTTTTGTACATCTTTTGATAAAATTCGAAATTGGATTAAGACTCCAAATTACTCTTTTTTCTCATAAAATATCAAATTACTTTTTTCACATATGCAAGACATTTTTAAATGTCTTAGTTTTAAAAACTATGTTTTTCACATGTACATAACATTATCAAACAATATAATTTCGAAAATTATATATATATTTTTTTATAAAAATTTGAATTTTTAAGATGATTGGTTATCATATTTGACATGTGCATATTTTGTTTGAAATTCTTGAAGGGTGGTTATGTATTTTTTTGACAAATGTAAAAAGTAGATGATTTTGTTTGAAAATCTTAAAGGGTGGTTGTGTGTTTTTTGACATATGCAAAAAGAAGATGATTTGGTTTAAAAAATAAATCATACTCATTTTGTCATGTATGAAAAGCAAAACATTAGGTTTGATTTTTTTGAAAAATGAATGGAATTGTCTTTAACAAATACAAAAAGGAAATGTTTTTAATTGATTTTTTTGAAAAGTGAATATTGCTCTTATTTGACATGTAAATCTTTTCAAATTTGAAATTGAAGACTTATTTGCCTATAAATAGCTTAATTGAGTTTTATAAAAATCACTACAATAGCTTACACATTTATTGCTAAGTTTTGCATCATTCTTTCAAAATTTTCATTCTCTCTTTTCTAAAATTTTGATCCTTAATTCTTGTTCTTTTTTAGAGAGATATAGGTTGCGCTGTATTATTTCTATCTCACTCATTGAGGAGTGTATTTTGATAATCTACCTACTATCAACTCTTGTATCAGTAAGAGGGTACGTATAACCCTTGTATGTATAGAAAGTGTTCTACATAGAGAATAGTTGAAGTGTGAGGTGATTGGAAGTGTAGATGGTATTTTACACAGATTCTTTGGAACGGTGCTGCTCAAAAGTGTAATAAGTTTTTATCTCCACCTGAAAGAGATTGACTAGTGAATTTGGGATCTTCAAGAGATAGCTTGAGGCAAAGACGTAAGCAGTGGGGCTGAATCTCGTAAAAATACTGAGTTTGCTTTTTTTTACCCTACTATTTATATTTCTTGCTGCTTTATATTTTGTTTTTATTTTATATTGTATATTTGATTTATAAGTATTAATTTTTATAATATAATCCAATTCACCCTCCATCTTATGTTAGTCATCTGGACAACAATTGGTATCAGAGCAAAGGCTCTGTTATAAGATTAAATATCTATTGAATTAAGATTATATGGCTAACATTGTAGCTACTTTCGCTGAAGATCAATCTAGTAGTCGATTATGATGAAATGTATGCACCTGTCGCAAGATTAGAAGCTATTTGAATGTTACTTGCATATGCATGTTATAAAAATTTCAAACGTTTTCAAATAGATGTTAAAAGTGCTTTTTTAAATGATTTTATAAATGAAGAAGTATATGTTGAGCAACCTCCAGGTTTTGAAAATCATATTTCTCCTAATCATATTTTTAAGCTCGCAAAAGCATTATATATGGACTCAAATAAGCTCCTAGAGTTTGGTATGAGAGGTTTAGTGGTTTCTTAATTGAAAAAAGGTTTTTCAAGAGGAAAGATTGATATAACTCTTTTCATTAAATATGAACAGGATGATATTCTTCTAATTCAAATTTATGTTGATGATATAATATTTGGTGCTACTAATGAAAATATGTGTCAAAATTTTGCTAAGAGCATGCAAGAAGAATTTGAAAAGAGTATGATGGGAGAACTTAATTTCTTTCTTGGATTGTAAATCAAGCAAATAAAAAGTAGAACATTCATTAATCAGTCAAAATATATTAAAGAGTTACTCAAAAAATCTGAGATGGAAGGTGCGAAAGTAATTGGAACATCAATGAGTTCAACCACCAAACTTGATAAAGATGAAAGCGGTAAGCCAGTTGACTCAAAGGTATATCGAGGTATAATTGGTAGTTTATTATATTTGACAGTTAATAGACCTGATATTATGTTCAGTGTATGTTTATGTGCACGTTTTGAATCATCTCCAAAGCAATCTCATTTGATTGCAGTCAAGCATATTTTTAGATATCTTGCCGGTACCATTGACATAGGGTTATGGTATCCTAAGCACACCTTTTTCAATCTTATTAGTTATTTAAATGCGGATTATGCTGGTTGTAAAGTTGATCGAAAAAGTACTAGTGGAACATGTCATTTTTTAGGTCATGCACTTGTTTTATGGTTTAGTAAAAAGTAAAATTTGTTACATTATCTACTGCTGAAGTAGAATATGTTGCTGCAGGCAGTTGTTGTGCTCAAGTTCTTTACATGAATTAACAATTTGAGAATTTTAAACTTATGTACAATTGTATTCCTATTAAATGTGATAATACTAGTGTTATAAATCTTTAAAAAAAGCCAATACAATACAACATTCTAGGACCAAGCATATTAAAATTAGATATCATTTTCTTAGAAATCACGTGGAGAAGGGCGATATTGTATTAGAATTTACTAGCACACATGATCAATTGGCAGACATTTTCACAAAACTCCTACAAGAAAATAGACTATGCATAATTAGAAGAGAAATAAAAATGATGCATGCCATGAATATCTGCTAGATATTTTTGTTCCATTATCTCAAATGACCTACAGAAACTTGAAATGTTTAGCCTCATCATTCAAATGCATTTGCTCCTCATAGATCATCATGACATCCTTATCTAAAGGATCAGGCAATCAAAATGAAAAGGCAAATAAGGATTTTAAATCTTTATTTTGCTGCTTTAAGTGTACTATTTTTCTGTTAGACTTTTGAACAAGTCGTTGAAGAACATCGATCTTCTCATTAAGCTTCTCTATCTCGCGGATTTTGGATTGCAACCGAACAAAAAAAAGTGACAATGGACGATGAGTATCGAGTTTCAAGACTCACAAGCTCGTAAATGGCATCATGATCTGATTTATTAGTCAAATCAGTGTTTTGTTACTTCATAGTACTTACGACAGACGCAGAAATAGATTGATCACGAGAAGCACTGAAGGAAAATTGATGAGCCATTAAAATTTTGTAAAATGAGAATGAAGATGAACTACAGAAATGAGAAGAAGACTTGATGCGGATTAGATAAAACTAAGTATTGTTTTTATAAATATGGAAATAAGTAGAAGACAAACTGTCATCTCTTCAAATCTTACTTAGTCAAGCTTACAAGATATGCTGGATGCATATTGTCAAAAGTTACCGAACTAAACTAGCGAGATTAATTATAATTATCCCTGTTTCTCTTGTGAAACGCTACCATTATCTATTGATGTTGATTCTGTGCTTGAACTCTTACTCATTCTGATTCCTCTATTCGAAGTTTCAGAATACGAACAAATTTCGTCAAATATTTATTTTCTTTCTTTAACCTCTTATTTTTTATACCTTTATTTGCAAGTTTTTGATGTAGAACAGATATTTGATTGTTAAGTCTATCAACCTCATTTGCCCTCGATAGTAATCACCAAGACATGGTCGTAACAGAGGTAACATATTGAGCACTAAGAGTTTTTGATGCTGCAACAACCTCAGAATCAGTCTTATCAGAAAAATACATCTCTGCTTCTATCATGGTATTGACAACCTCAGGAGATAAAATGATTGGTTGAGACGGTTCCTGATTCAAATCCAGAAGATTATTAGACGAAATTTTCTCTGTCATTCTATCATTTTGAATAAACAGATACTTGATCAATGAGCAATATGAGACTTGTTTTAGCATTCAATGGGTGAAAATGGTCATTTAAATAGAAACCGAAAACTTTCAAATCTCTACGTATCTTATTTGTCAACAACATCAAACGGATTTGAATCTTCTTCCGTACCGAATTGCCAGAGCTAGACCTCCAACCTTTGTAAGTTTTGTCGGACACGCATGGCTCCGCACTAAATTTCCAGAGCTAGACCTACAACTTTTGCAGGTTTTGTCGGACACGCGTCGCTTCGCACTGAATTCTCTACAGTCTCTACTAACGCACCCTTTTATTTGTCTATTGGTTATTGTAGGAAGATATTTTATTGAACTAATTATGATTCCTTTTTAATGATGCCGAAAGGGGGAGAAGTTTTAGACGTAAATATTTAGATTTTTAACTCTGTTATATATGCTGAAATTATGTTTATCTATTATTTGAAAAACTAACGTATATTCGCAGAGGGAGTTTAAGCATTACTACAAGTTTCAAAATTTTACTAAATATTTGTCATCATAAAAAATGGGGAGATTGTTGAATCCAATGTTTCAAATTTCATATCTACATGTAGATTTTGATGATAATAAATAAATTCAAATCTCAACCTCAAATTATTTACACAATAGAGTGAAACGCACACTAAGTATAAAAGAACAAGTTTACAAATAAAACTTATAAATTATTTTTGTACATCTCTTGATAAAATTCAAAATTGGAATAAGGCTCCAAATTACTTTTTTTTCTCACAAAATATCAAATTACTTTTTTCACATATGCAAGACATCTTTAAATGTCTTATTTTTAAAAATTATATTTTTCACATGTGCATTGTAACGCCCCGTACTCCGCCCCGTACTCGTAGGGGGTCACGAAACTCCACCTGTTTGCTATATTCCATCCTCAAATACAAATAATAATAGCTCTCCGACCATATTCAAAATAAAAATATTTTTCACGAACCAATCCATATAACAATGTCCACCAAGTCATAAATAAAAGAATATGAATAAATCATAACTGAGAGGGTTCACATTCTCCCAAGAAACTTAACGATAAAGAATAACTAACATTCCATAAATCCAATGAAACTAGAACCCAAATAATAAATAAATTAAATTTTGTTTTCTCCCATCTAGCCTATTGCCCTAACAGCTTAAAACTTGATCAAGACTCTACTCTTGGCCCTCTGATGGAACATCCAGATCATCTGAAAAATATATGAGGTAAGAGGGGTGAGTTTTTCCACAACTCAGTAAGCGAAGATCCTATACAAGCGTGTAAACATGAGCATTTACCAAGTAATAGAATACGAAACAAAACATAATATTGCATAAAAGAAACAAATGATTTTCAAGAAAATTTAAATCATCAAGTACTTTGGCATAAACAAACTGAGTATTATCACTATATCAATCGGAGCATCTCACAAAGCAAAGACCATGTTTAACCCCCGTGGTAGGGTTGTGCTAATTGACGCCGGATAGAATAGCGATTATTCTGCAGGCTAGTCGGACAGAATAGCGATTATTCTGCAGGCTAGTGTGACGCCCCCAACTTACGTCCGGGATTTAACGTAAATTAAGGTGTCTGGATGAGCAACACTTGGCTACTCACCCTCGTACTTAACAATACTAAAAAGCATAAATCATCTAATTCGCAGCGGATCAGGTTATAGATATGAAATTTTCTAAAGATCACACGGAAATATATATATACAACATTCATTAAAGCTTAAACATTGTACTTTATACATATACACAACCCAACTGTAGCAAAATATATTACATACATCCCAAAAGAACTTTCCTTCACCTCACTCTTTCTCCCTCTTAACCTCAGGGTGTTCTCTCCCATAGCGAAACCTATCCATACTAATATTAAAGTCTCGCCGGAGCTGTTGTCCCTGTGGAGTCACACAAACTCCACATATGGACAAGGAGCCGTCTGCTCCTAAGGTTAAGCAGCATCCCGTGCGTCGCCTCTCCTCATCAAAAGTGGATGCATCAAGACTCCCAGATCCGGTGGGTCGACTACTGGTAGGAGGTCCGAAGGAAACAAAAGAAATATCCAAAAAGGGACTATAATCGGAAAGTCCCTCAGGACTCCCCGAAGTCTCTCGTATCATCGGGGCTGTCCCCCTGCTGGTCATCGAATCCTGTATGAAATAATATGCACAAAATATATGGAGCCACAAAAGAGTGAGATTTCGAATGAAATCTCAGTAAGTACATAAACAGCTTAAAGGAAACAGGGAAAACAACCACAAAGTTAAAACCACAACTGACAAGGGAAATTACTCTAACATACCCCTCACAAGACCACTGCCTAACTGACACTTTTTTTTTTCTTAACTCACCCATGATCTTTTATTAGCTTACCCCGTTTTCCCTTAAGATTTTTATATTCTTTCATATCACGACAGGCGTTACGTATCGCCGTCCCTGCCGGCACGTCAGTCATACGGGCGTTACGTATCGCCATCCCCGTCATGACGTGACTAACTTATCAATCATATACTCATCAATCATCCGGGCGTTACGTATCACCGTCCCCGTTATGATGAGTCTAGTGTCAATCATCCGGGCGTTACGTATCGCCGTCCCCGTTATGACACCAAATATATAAACATAGTACTGCGGGCGTTACGTCTCGCCGTCCCCGCAAGGATCAATCACACGGGCGTTACGTCTCGCCGTCCCCGTGGAGATCACAATTTCATATCACGACAGGCGTTACGTATCGCCGTCCCTGCCGGCACGTCAGTCATACGGGCGTTACGTATCGCCGTCCCCGTCATGACGTGACTAACTTAATCTCGACAGGCGTTACGTATCGCCGTCCCTGCCGGCACGTCAGTCATACGGGCGTTACGTATCACCGTCCCCGTCATGACGTGACTAACTTAATCTCGACAGGCGTTACGTATCGCCGTCCCTGCCGGCACGTCAGTCATACGGGCGTTACGTATCGCCGTCCCCGTCATGACGTGACTAACTCATCTTTTATATATTATTTTCTTTTTTTATTTTCTTCTCTTATACACATGAGTCATCTCACTCATAACCCTTCCCATTTGAAACACCACTTCCATTCCAAGAAAACCCTAAACCTAAGCAAAACAGGGCATCTCGCTCGAGCGGCCTGTCGAGCGAGTATCGAGCGAAGTCTCGGGTTGGGACTCGCTCGAGTGGGGTATCGAGCGACAGTCAAGCGAGGGTTCAGATTTTGCCTTCGCTCGACCACCTGTCGAGCGAGAGTCGAGCGAACTCACGGCTCTAAGGGTTTTTCCACTCAAAACATGCCAATCTTTTTCATACACTCCATTTATCTTCTTACAAGCTTAAATCCAAGTTTCTACAATTTTATTAAACACATAAACAAGACAAATACAATCAACCCTACTCATATGTCCATTTCCACTCAAACATGTTCTCAAGTGTTCACTACTATGAAACATAACTCAATCATGCTAATAAACCAGTTCCATGCTTAATTTAAGCTAGAATGTGGACTTAAAATTTCTTCCAAGCTTTAGGGAATTGATCCAACCAACTTCCTCCAAGTTATCTCCCACACACACTCACTTCACTCACAAGTGATCACTTTGAGGGTTTGGGGAGGGTTTTCTGGTTTGGCTTCACAAGGCAAGTGCTCTCTCCTTCTAAAGGAGCTTAGGAAGCTCTCAAGGCTCTATTTATAGGGTGGTGGTCGACCAACATGAGGGAGAGAAAAGGAAATGCACCTAAGGTGCACTAGTTGCCAGATTTGCATGTGATGAGGTGTCCATCTATGCAAAATCTAATGATGAGGATTAAGCCTCCCAAATCCTAGGCTTTGCAGCTGGATTAGTCATCCAAGGGCTCACAATTGAGGTGGTTTGGCTGCCCATTTTGATCCATGGCTGAGAAGCAAGCTAAAGGGATAAGAGGTGAGGTGGCAATTCACCTAACCATGCATGCATCTCTCATCTCCAGCTCTCCCCCTTGTGTCACACGCCCCTTCCAGATTTTCCAATCCATTTGGTTCCTTCCCAACTCCCTTAGGTCTTCCCTCAACAAGTTCTAGAAGGTCACTTCATAGTTTAGTTAAGGTAGAGCCAAATTTGATCCAATTAGTCACCAATCAACCAGATTTTGGCTCCCTTGAGTTTCCATCACCCCAACTATTCAATTGACTTCCAAATCAACTTTCCATTCATTCCTAACTATCCCTACACATGTCCTAATCCCATAGAATCCTAAAACCAGTTGCCTATTTGCTTACATGCCCCAATCTAGTTCAATTACCCAACTCGGGTTCCATTTAAGCCCATTCTAAAGCTGCATACTTGATTCCAGAATAACCTATTGATTCCCTCCGAATCTCAGGGAACTTTAAACATAAAAGTTTTATATCTATCTCTTAGGGTTCTATACCAATTGGAATAACCTCATTTGGACATCATATGGCTGACTTATGATCATTTTACTAAAACTCGACAGATTAATCCGAAAGTGCATAATTCTAATACTAAGTGAAATCTCACATTCCTCAACTAAATCTCCCATTCTAATTTCCTAATAAATAAATACATCAAATAAATCTCCTTAAAATAATATCCATAAAATAATTTATCTTAGAAAAATTTGGGCTATTACATCCTCCCCCCCCTTAAAAAGGATTTCGTCCCCGAAATCGCTAAGATAAAATAAATAAGGGTTAAGGAGTCTATACCTCGGTTGCTAGCAGTAGATTCTTCTGAAGAGGTAGGTACTTTTTCCTCATTAATTAGTGAATCCTGAGAGTGATAAAATATCATGTCTATATCGGGATCATAGTACATATTCACACTAATCTCTTGCAACATACGAAATCTCTCTTCCTCGGTCTCTTCTATTATAGGTCCCTCTTCACACTGACGTTTACGCTCCTCAGATCCATCAGATGACTCTATTATAACAGCTTTTCCTTTGTCCTCTCTTCTCAAAAATCTTTTTTCTGCTTTTAACCATTTTTTAGCGGGTTGTCTTTCCTCACCTGGTAACGCTTTTCTACTTATAGGGTTACCTTTCTCGTCTATGTCCATAATGTGGGTTCTGTGCTTCTCACTTTTATTTAACCAGCTCAATCTCTCAGCTTTCCACTGTTTCAGTTTTTCTCTACGAAATCTCTCTCTAACTCTTTCAGATCTTTTCTTTAACTGATCTACTGGGGTAACTGACATACGTGCGGTTCTTTTTGGAGGCATAATCCTGTATAAGGTTAAATATTAATGAATATAAATATAAAAGGAAACACAAATATCATACAAATGCAAGACAGTTAATTCAATTTATAAGGTATATTATTACAACTATGTTTCAAACAAGTGGGGATAATTAACTCTCATTACATCCTCACGTTCCCAAGTGGCTTCTTGAAAAACAGGATTATTCCAAAGTACTTTTACTAACACTATGGTACGATTCCGAAGGGTCTGTTCTTTCTGATCTTCAATTCGTACAGGCCATTCTTCGTAAGTTAAATTGGAACGTAAATTATTAGGGCGCGGATCCATTACTGCCACTGGTTGATCATTCAAACACCTTTTCAGAGAAGATACATGGAAGACATTATGAACTCCTTGCAAATCATCAGGTAGGGCTAAACGGTAAGCCACTGGACCTACTTTTTCCAGAATTTCATAAGGTCCAATATAACGAGGACTCAACTTCCCTTTCTTACCAAATCGCATGACTCCCTTTAGTGGCGAAATCTTCAAATATACCCAGTCTCCCACCATAAAATCTAAAGCCCTTCTACGATTATCTGCATAACTCTTCTGTCTACTTTGTGCTGTCTTTATCTAATTTCTAATCTTCGTGATCTGCTCTTTGACTTCTTGTAAATACTCGGGTCCCAAAACACTACTTTCACCCACTTCATCCCAATAAATAGGAGACCTACATTTCCTCCCATAAAGTGCTTCATATGGTGCCATCTGTATAGTAGCTTGAAAACTGTTATTATATGCAAATTCAATTAACGGTAACAGACTTTCCCAATCTTTGTCAAAATCTAACACGCAGGCTCGCAACATATCCTCCAAAGTCTGAATAGTTCTTTCTGTTTGCCCGTCCGTTTGAGGATGATATGCGCTGCTGAAATTTAAATTGGTACCCATCATCTTCTGTAAACTTTGCCAAAATCGAGATGTAAATCTAGGGTCTCTGTCTGATACTATAGTCTTGGGTATTCCATGTAAGCGAACTATTTCCTTCACATAAATTCTTGCTAACTTTTCCATGGAATCCGTGTTGGAGATAGGTAAAAAGTGAGCACTCTTCGTCAGTCGATCCACTATCACCCAAACCGAATTCTTTCCCGTAGATGTTCTTGGAAATCCCTCCACAAAATCCATAGATAGATCCTCCCATTTCCATTCAGGGATTGGTAAAGGTTGCAACTGACCGGCTGGTCTTTGGTGTTCAGCTTTTACTAATTGACACACTGGACACCTGGCGACAAAGGTCGCAATATCCTTCTTCATTCCTTCCCACCAAAACTTTTCTTTTAAATCTTGATACATCTTAGTACTTCCAGGATGAGCAGTATATGGTGTACTATGAGCTTCTTTCATCAACCTTTCTTTCAATTCTGGGGCATCCGGAATGATCTTCCTTCTCCCAAAGTATAACATTCCATCTCCTGAAATCATAAAGTGTGGAGACCCTTTCCCTTCCAGTACTTGCTGTTTTATCTTCTCCAGCTTAGCATCCTCTTGTTGTTTTTCCTTAATTTCTTTGTCCGTTAAAGGAACAATTTCTTGAATTTCCATTAGCTTGAGGTCCTGTGATAATCTGTTCACTAGAATTTCTCGCATCGCTGCCAGCACTGAAAGTTCTTCTGTTTGAACTTTCCTACTTAAGGCATCGGCTACCACATTCGCATTTCCAGGGTGGTATTTGATTTCGCATTGAAAATCACTTATAGTCTCTATCCACCTTCTCTGTCTCATATTCAAGGTTTTCTGGCTAAAAAGATACTTGAGACTCTTATGGTCCGTAAATATTTCACACCTTTCTCCATATAAGTAATGCCGGCAAATCTTTAGAGCAAACACTACAGCTGCTAACTCTAAATCATGCGTGGGATAATTCTGTTCATGGTCCTTAAGTTGTCGGGATGCATACGCAACTACTCTTCCTTCTTGCATTAACACACACCCCAATCCCATTTTTGAGGCATCACTATATATCATATAAGGTTTATGAGGTTCTGGCAAGGCTAAAATTGGTGCTGTAGTCAACCTCTCCTTTAGCTCTTGAAAACTCTTTTCACATTGTTCACTCCAAATGTACTTAGCATTCTTTCTAGTCAATGCTGTCAGAGGTGCTGACAGTTTGGAAAATCCCTCCACAAATCTTCTATAGTATCCAGCCAATCCCAAGAAGCTTCGTATTTCATGTGCATTGGTTGGTTGCTGCCACTCCATCACTGCTTCTACCTTCGCTGGATCCACAGAGACTCCTTCTCTTGAAATAACGTGACCCAAAAATTTAACTTCTTGTAGCCAAAATTCACACTTACTTAGTTTGGCATACAATTGGTGTTTCTGCAAAATTTCCATTACTATTTTTAAATGCTCTTTATGATCTTCGTCAGTCTGAGAGTAGATCAAAATATCATCAATAAAAACCACCACAAACTTGTCCAAATATGGTCTGAATATTCGGTTCATCAAATCCATGAATACTGCTGGTGCATTTGTCACTCCGAATGGCATAACCAAAAATTCGAAGTGCCCATATCGGGTTCGGAAAGCCGTCTTAGGTACATCTTGCTCCCTGATTTTCAACTGATGATAGCCAGACCGAAGGTCTATTTTTGAAAACACAGTTGCTCCTCTTAATTGATCCAACAGGTCATCTATCCGTGGCAACGGGTATTTATTCTTAATGGTAACTTTATTCAATTCCCGGTAGTCTATGCACATCCGCATCGTCCCATCTTTCTTCTTCACAAACAACACTGGCGCTCCCCATGGGGATGAACTAGGCCTGATGAATCCTTTTCTCAAAAGTTCTTCAATTTGAGCTTTTAATTCTTCTAATTCCACCGGTGCCATCCTATACAGAGCCCTATGAACTGGAGTTGTGGCCGATTCCAATTCAATAACAAATTCTGCTTCTCGATCAGGAGGTAGTCCCGGTAGATCATCGGAAAAGACTTGAGGAAAGTCTTCCACCACGGGAATTCCTTGAATACCTTTAACAACTTCTGAGGAGTTTAACATGATTACCCAGTAGCCCTTAGTTTCCTTGTTAATACTTTTCTTTATTCGCTTAGCGGTTACTATGGAGGAAATTGCCTTCAACATTTCCCCCTTGTAACAAAATTTCCCTTCCTTGGGTAAGTCAAAAATTATTTCCTTTCTGCGACAGTCCAGTTTAGCATAATACTTGGCCAACCAATCCATACCTAAAATTAAATCGAACTCCATCAAATGGAATAGTATCAGATCAGCGACCAGTTGTGAACCTTCAATCTCCAAGGGGCAATTTCTCACCATCCGGTGGCATCCTGTTACCTTCCCATTGGGCATGACTACTATAACTTTTTGGGTCAACAATTCAGTTTCTACATCACACCTTTGGACACAATTATAGGAAATAAAGGATCTTGTTGCTCCCGAATCAAACAAGGTATAAACCACGCATTGCTTCAGCTTAAGCTTACCTAAAGAAAATTTTATTCTACTATCATTATTATTACCACTCCCAAAGAATCCATTCATTAACTAAAAGAGGAGACTTGGAAATTTACCAGTAATGACGTTAGCATCTATTGTCTCGTCTGCCTCCATATCCACTTCTCCAGGCGTGATAGCATACACTTTAGCTTTCGCAGGAGCTTTGGCTTTTCCTCCGGGTAGAGCTATTCCTTGAGAGGTATTCTGAGGGCAGTCTCTGATCAGATGTCCTGGCCGACCGCATTTATAACAAATTCTATGGTCCACTCGACAATCTCCCTGATATCGACGTCCACATTTTGCACATTGCGGAAATAAAATCGGCACGTTTGGATTAATTGCTACTCTTTTTCCTCTATCCGTGGATCTAAAATTTGGTTTCCTCCTAGCATCATTTCCTCCAGAAGATTGAAATCTTCTTTTTCCATAGGCTTGAGTTTGCGCCATAACACTCTTCTGTTCAGCTTCCGCTATGGCCGCTACATTCACTAGTTCTTGAAAATTCTCAATTTGCAAACATGCCACCTGCATACGAATTCGTGGCTGCAGTCCTTCTTGAAACTTCTGGGCTCTCATCTTTTCAGTAGCTACCAGATGCGGAGCAAATCTCGCCAATTCCATAAATCGCGCCGAGTACTGTTCCACCGACATACTGCCTTGTATTAACATAGTAAACTCCAAAGCTTTCTGCCGCTTCATCGATTCCGGGAAGAATCGATCGTCGAACTCTTTCTTAAACCTTTCCCATGTAGGCACTACATTTTCTCCCAGTTCTAACTTTAGCAGCTTTCGCTTTGTGTCCCACCACAATCCTGCTTCTCCTTGTAACAGATGTCCTGCATACTGCACTTTCTGAACTTCGGTGCAACTACTAATTTCGAAAGTGCGTTCCAAGTCCACAATCCATTTATCTGCCTTTAATGCTCCTTCCGTTCCCATAAAGGGCGGGTATCGATACGCTAGAAACTTTTCATACGGACACCCTTGAACTTCTCTTCTATTTTCATTCTGCTGAGAATAACGGCTCTGTTCTATTTGGTTTTTCACCACTTCCGCCATTTGCCGAATAGCTTCAGCTATTGCCTGGCCTCCTTCCAATGGGGAATTTTGCGCCACTGATCCCCCTTCCAAGGGTGGGTTCCGTGTCCTCTGGTCTTCTCCCAATAATGGGTTCGGCGCCGTCTGCCCTTCCCCCAATGGTGGGTTCGATGGTGTCTGTCCTTCTCTCAACGGTGAGCTTGGTGCCGTTTGCTCTTCAGTACGTGGAGGGGTAACCAGAGAAGGATTCTGGTTCACCATGTCCACTCGTTTCAAGGGAGGACGACCTCTTGGCATATTGTTTTCCTGAAATACACCCAACTTTACCATAAGCTAAACTTATTTTAGAAACTTCCAAATTTCTAAAATCCAACCATTCATCCATATTACTCCAAACTCCATTCTGATAAAGATTCAAGCCTATACTAGTACCATGTGATCCATTTTTCCTAGGACACGTAGGTTTTACCCAGAGACGTAATCGCTCTGATACCAATCTGTGACGCCCCCAACTTACGTCCGGGATTTAACGTAAATTAAGGTGTCTGGATGAGCAACACTTGGCTACTCACCCTCGTACTTAACAATACTAAAAAGCATAAATCATCTAATTCGCAGCGGATCAGGTTATAGATATGAAATTTTCTAAAGATCACACGGAAATATATATATACAACATTCATTAAAGCTTAAACATTGTACTTTATACATATACACAACCCAACTGTAGCAAAATATATTACATATATCCCAAAAGAACTTTCCTTCACCTCACTCTTTCTCCCTCTTAACCTCAGGGTGTTCTCTCCCATAGCGAAACCTATCCATACTAATATTAAAGTCTCGCCGGAGCTGTTGTCCCTGTGGAGTCACACAAACTCCACATATGGACAAGGAGCCGTCTGCTCCTAAGGTTAAGCAGCATCCCGTGCGTCGCCTCTCCTCATCAAAAGTGGATGCATCAAGACTCCCAGATCCGGTGGGTCGACTACTGGTAGGAGGTCCGAAGGAAACAAAAGAAATATCCAAAAAGGGACTATAATCGGAAAGTCCCTCAGGACTCCCCGAAGTCTCTCGTATCATCGGGGCTGTCCCCCTGCTGGTCATCGAATCCTGTATGAAATAATATGCACAAAATATATGGAGCCACAAAAGAGTGAGATTTCGAATGAAATCTCAGTAAGTACATAAACAGCTTAAAGGAAACAGGGAAAACAACCACAAAGTTAAAACCACAACTGACAAGGGAAATTACTCTAACATACCCCTCACAAGACCACTGCCTAACTGACACTTTTTTTTTTCTTAACTCACCCATGATCTTTTATTAGCTTACCCTGTTTTCCCTTAAGATTTTTATATTCTTTCATATCACGACAGGCGTTACGTATCGCCGTCCCTGCCGGCACGTCAGTCATACGGGCGTTACGTATCGCCATCCCCGTCATGACGTGACTAACTTATCAATCATATACTCATCAATCATCCGGGCGTTACGTATCACCGTCCCCGTTATGATGAGTCTAGTGTCAATCATCCGGGCGTTACGTATCGCCGTCCCCGTTATGACACCAAATATATAAACATAGTACTGCGGGCGTTACGTCTCGCCGTCCCCGCAAGGATCAATCACACGGGCGTTACGTCTCGCCGTCCCCGTGGAGATCACAATTTCATATCACGACAGGCGTTACGTATCGCCGTCCCTGCCGGCACGTCAGTCATACGGGCGTTACGTATCGCCGTCCCCGTCATGACGTGACTAACTTAATCTCGACAGGCGTTACGTATCGCCGTCCCTGCCGGCACGTCAGTCATACGGGCGTTACGTATCACCGTCCCCGTCATGACGTGACTAACTTAATCTCGACAGGCGTTACGTATCGCCGTCCCTGCCGGCACGTCAGTCATACGGGCGTTACATATCGCCGTCCCCGTCATGACGTGACTAACTCATCTTTTATATATTATTTTCTTTCTTTATTTTCTTCTCTTATACACATGAGTCATCTCACTCATAACCCTTCCCATTTGAAACACCACTTCCATTCCAAGAAAACCCTAAACCTAAGCAAAACAGGGCATCTCGCTCGAGCGGCCTGTCGAGCGAGTATCGAGCGAAGTCTCGGGTTGGGACTCGCTCGAGTGGGGTATCGAGCGACAGTCAAGCGAGGGTTCAGATTTTGCCTTCGCTCGACCACCTGTCGAGCGAGAGTCGAGCGAACTCACGGCTCTAAGGGTTTTTCCACTCAAAACATGCCAATCTTTTTCATACACTCCATTTATCTTCTTACAAGCTTAAATCCAAGTTTCTACAATTTTATTAAACACATAAACAAGACAAATACAATCAACCCTACTCATATGTCCATTTCCACTCAAACATGTTCTCAAGTGTTCACTACTATGAAACATAACTCAATCATGCTAATAAACCAGTTCCATGCTTAATTTAAGCTAGAATGTGGACTTACAATTTCTTCCAAGCTTTAGGGAATTGATCCAACCAACTTCCTCCAAGTTATCTCCCACACACACTCACTTCACTCACAAGTGATCACTTTGAGGGTTTGGGGAGGGTTTTCTGGTTTGGCTTCACAAGGCAAGTGCTCTCTCCTTCTAAAGGAGCTTAGGAAGCTCTCAAGGCTCTATTTATAGGGTGGTGGTCGACCAACATGAGGGAGAGAAAAGGAAATGCACCTAAGGTGCACTAGTTGCCAGATTTGCATGTGATGAGGTGTCCATCTATGCAAAATCTAATGATGAGGATTAAGCCTCCCAAATCCTAGGCTTTGTAGCTGGATTAGTCATCCAAGGGCTCACAATTGAGGTGGTTTGGCTGCCCATTTTGATCCATGGCTGAGAAGCAAGCTAAAGGGATAAGAGGTGAGGTGGCAATTCACCTAACCATGCATGCATCTCTCATCCCCAGCTCTCCCCCTTGTGTCACACGCCCCTTCCAGATTTTCCAATCCATTTGGTTCCTTCCCAACTCCCTTAGGTCTTCCCTCAACAAGTTCTAGAAGGTCACTTCATAGTTTAGTTAAGGTAGAGCCAAATTTGATCCAATTAGTCACCAATCAACCAGATTTTGGCTCCCTTGAGTTTCCATCACCCCAACTATTCAATTGACTTCCAAATCAACTTTCCATTCATTCCTAACTATCCCTACACATGTCCTAATCCCAGATAATCCTAAAACCAGTTGCCTATTTGCTTACATGCCCCAATCTAGTTCAATTACCCAACTCGGGTTCCATTTAAGCCCATTCTAAAGCTGCATACTTGATTCCAGAATAACCTATTGATTCCCTCCGAATCTCAGGGAACTTTAAACATAAAAGTTTTAGATCTATCTCTTAGGGTTCTATACCAATTGGAATCACCTCCTTTGGACATCATATGGCTGACTTATGATCATTTTCCTAAAACTCGACAGATTAATCCGAAAGTGCATAATTCTAATACTAAGTGAAATCTCACATTCCTCAACTAAATCTCCCATTCTAATTTCCTAATAAATAAATACATCAAATAAATCTCCTTAAAATAATATCCATAAAATAATTTATCTTAGAAAAATTTGGGCTATTACAGCTAGTTTCAACAGATGAATTCACAGGGAAGAACACGAGAATTCGCCCGAAATACAGAGAATACGTCTCTGAGGAAAAATTGAATATTATCAAATGAAAGAATGTCGAAAATCAGTCCACAAGCCGGACTAAATAGCTAAAATTCGTCGGTAACCGAATTTTACCAAAAATGGCAAAATCTCGAAAATAACGTAAAGTTCAAATTTAAATTAAAATAAGCAATCTGCGAAAAATCCGGAACAAATCGGATTTAAAATGACTTCCTAACAAACATACGAAATATTACCAAAAATAGTAAAAAATAACTAAAAATGACAATTCGGGAGGGAAAACAGTGGAATTTGAGGTCGAAAAAAAGGCACATGGAGCCATGCTCGATGTGGACAGCGTGCGCATCGAAAAGAGCTTTCCGAATTGGGGTCTTATGCGCGATTCTGACACCTGTAGCCAAAGTTATGGCCAAAAGACTGAAACGCACCTAAAACTCTCCCAATTAGAAAGAGATCACGATCACTTCCGGCCTTTACGTTGATCTGCCAATTCATGGTATTTCAGCGCCATCAACGTGCAATTAGACAGCTCAGCATCATCTGTCTCGGATCCCGCTGCATCACTAATCCCGGTGGCCAAACCAGGCAGAAACAGAGGTGGAACTTTCCCTTATTCGTTCTCGGAGCCCCGAGTGTGCACATAGGAAAGCCCACAATAAACCACTTTGTTTCCAAAATGGGTGCACTCAGAGATAGGAAATTGGTACCAAATCCAAACAGAGCAAATACAGAGCAGAGCAAAGCCAAGTAGAGATAAAGTCAAATACTAACCAGAATACTATGCCAAAGATTTTCAGAATTTAAAAAGACGCATAAATCCAAACTATTTTTCAGAATAAAGCTTATGTAAATAAAACATAGTCAATACAATCAAGGCATAATTTTTCTCAGATAGACAAATATGTTGTTTTCACATTTCAGAAAAATAACACGACAAAAAGCAGCTCATGTCTACACAATGCATGTCTGAAATATTTTTCCTTCTTTTATATAGGCGTCATGAATAATGCAAACAATCGACTGAGGTTGGTTTTTCTCAAATTTTCATTTCATAACTAACAAAAAGCACAAATTTTCAAAAGTCAACCTCCGTCCTCTTTTGGTATAAAATCGAGCATACGAACCCTACTTACCTGACTGCTGTAGCGAAAAATCAAAACTTTGAGTCTCAACGCTAAAAGTTTCGTCACCTATACATGAAAATAATTCCCTTTATATTAATGACCACTCCAAAGGCCTAAAATCATAAATTATAAATTAACTACAATGTCTGTCTAAAAAATTTACAATTTCCAGCAACCCAACAAAAATAGTATCGAAAACGCTCAACGACTATTTTTCCAAACCCACAAAATTTCAGCAACTATTCATCATTCCAGCTTACCATGTATTTTTCTCAAAACCCCAAAATACCATAAAAAAATGATTTCTTCAATACATACCGTTAGCCACCAAACCGAGTATTATTATATGCGTTTCAACAGCACTTCACAAACTACAAATTTCAACACCCAAAAATTGTATAGTCTCCCATACGTTCAAAACTACCAAACCCAACCATTTACATCACACAAAACATCCCAAACAACCCATCGGCAGCACCAAATCAGTAAAAGAAAGTTTAGATAACCAACTCTTGAACATCCACCAAAAAATATCCTTCAAAAATGGATTTGGAAAAAATAGAGTATAACTCCATAAATATTTCGGTATAGAGAAGTACTCAACCGGGTTTATATACATTTCAATTAAATCAGGTTTTCCTCAATCCACACAAGGTTCCGCAACTAATCACCCAAAACCCAAAACCACTGCCAACATATACATAAAAATATGATGCGTAACCTGCAAACGAGCTTCCAATCGGTCTAAAAAAAAATAGATGTTCTTACCAGAATTCGAAGGCAACCCGCGAAGAACAGAGGCCAAAAATGCTTTCCAGCTTCCTCAAAAAATCGACTATAAACGAGGAAATTTAACCAAGTTTTTAAGTGATTAAAACACCAAATCCACATCTCATTTTGGATAGAAGAAATTCGAAATACACTAGGGGATTAAGAGAACACTTACCGGCCAGAAACCAGGCGGTGAACGAAAAAAAATAGGGGCGTTCGGCGCAAGAGAGGAGACCCAAAATCCAAGCTGCAAATGCCGTAAAATGAGAGGGAGAGAAAGATATTTCCGTTGCGGTTTCTGATGAGCTTGTAACCGTCGAGAACGTGGGGGAGTGGGCGTGAGTAAGAAGCACTGAAGAACAGGGGAGAAACTGCCACCCAGGGGAAAAGAGAAGAAAGAAAGGAAAATAAAGAAAGAAGAAGAGAAAGGGGGCGGGGAGGGTTACTAACCTGGGCGAAACGATGCCGTTTCGGGGAGCCTGGGCCGGGTCTTCTTTGAACGGGCTTGGGCTGGCAGCGGGCCTTACATGCATAACATCATCAAACAATATAATTTAGAAAATTATATTTTATTATATAAAAATTTGAATTTGTCAGATGATTGATTATCATATTTGACATGTACATATTTTGTTTGAAAGTCTTGAAGGGTGGTTGTGTGTTTTTTTGACAAATGCAAAAGGTAGATGATTTTGTTTGAAAATCTTAAAGGGTGGTTGTGTATTTTTTTGACATATATAAAAAGAAGATGATTTGGTTTGAAAAATAAATCATGTTCATTTTGCCATGTATGAAAAGTAAAAGATTAGGTTTGATTTTTTTTAAAAAATGAATGGAGTTGTATTTGACAAATGCAAAAAAGAAATGTTTTTTTTTTGAATTTTTTGAAAAGTGTGCTCTTATTTGACATGTAAATCTTTTCAAATTTGAAATTGAAGATTCATTTGCCTATAAATAGCTCACTTGAGTTTTGCAAAAATCACTACAAGAGCTTACACATTTATTACTAAGTTTTGTATCATTTTTTCAAAGCTCTTATTCTTTTTTTTTTTCTAAAGTTTTGATCTTTAATTCTTGTTCTTTTTTAGAGAGATATAGGTTGCACTGTATTGTTTCTATCTCACTCATTGAGAAGTGTACTTTGATAGTCTACCCACTATCAACTTTTGTATCAGTAAGAGGGTGTGTATAACTCTTGTGTGTGTAGAAGATGTTCTACACAGGAAATAGTTGAATCACCAAGGTGTTCTACACGGATTCTTTGGAGTGATGCTGCTCAAAAATGTAATAGGTTTCTATCTCTACCTAAAGGAGATTGACTAGTGAATTTGGGATCCTCAAGGGGTAGCTTGAGGTGAGTACGTAAGCAGTTGGACTAAATCTCGTAAAAATACTGAATTTGCTTTTTATTATCATACTCTTTACATTTCTTGCTGCTTTATATTTTATTTTTTATTTTATATTTTGTATCTGATTTATAAGTATTAATTTTTATAATATAACCCAATTCACCCCCCTCTTATGTTAGTCATTTGGGTAACAATAGATATCATAGATTGAAGACATAAACATAAACAAAGTCAAAGAGACAGTCAATATGTCACACCATTTCAGCGTACTAGGATTTACAAATACAATTACAAACATGAAAAAACATGATTAGATCTACTCATCTACAATGCATAGATATCATAGATTGAAGACATAAACAGAGACAATCAATATGTCACACCATTTCAGCGTACTAGGGTTTACAAATGCAATTACAAAATTACCATCGTCCAAAAACATGATTAGATCTACAATACTAGAGACCAGAAATAGTTAGGAGAGAACCAGAAATTAAAAAATACCCTAATAATTAGAAACACAAACAGAAACAAGAAAACCCTAGTTGAATAGTTGAAGGCTTAAAGGAGTCAAGGACTAAATCTCCAAACTTCCCAACGAAATTGACAGAAACATGAAAATAACATGTCTGATCGACTGATGGACAAGCCAAACATAGAACTAGAGAAGCATGAACCACGAAATTAGAGATATAGTTGGTTGGGAGTCGTAAATGCTAGTATTTATGAACTTCTCTGTCAGAGCTGACTGCCATCTTTGAGAGTGAGATTGTAGTCAACAAAACCGGCCGAAGTCGACATCTACACTTATGAGGGTTTTGAGTAATTGCAGATGTCGACTGTCTCGTAGAAGTCCAGAGTCCCAGACACAGAACAAACCCTAAAGAATCAAGAGGCAAGGCTTTATTCGAAGCATTTCATGGATTAATCAACCAAGGTTGGCGTACGAAGCTAGGGTTTCGAAAAGGAAATCGTAAAAGTGAGAAGTGAGGGGACTGTGAGAGATCGAGACGGCATAACACAAGGGTAAAGAGAGAAAAGCGGAGTATTTATATAAGTTGGATGAACGGTCGAGAATAATCCTAGGGTTTAGATCTAATGGCACAAATTTAGGCATTTATCTTTTTGAATCAACGGATGAGATCGAATTTTAGATTGATCGAACGACTGTAAAATGAAAGCTGCGGTATTTAAAATTAACGGCTTGGATCTCATTTTCATGATCCAACGGTTCAAATCTATCTCCGATTATCATTTATGATATATGTATATTAATAATCTATAGACCTAGCCTATAAGTTTATAACACTGTTTATATTTAAGTTATGGATATTTTCAATACTATTAGTCTATTAAATTATATGCATAATATAAACTAATAATAAATAACATATGACTCTCTAAATTTAATTATACATTTACAATACTAGTATACTATAAATATAAGACTATACTACTTCAAAAATTAATACTAATAAACTAATAATTTATAATACTATATTAGTCTATATATTTATTAATAAACAAACATATGTATATAATATAGATTATAATACTAATACTTATAAGTTATATGAACTTATTGTTTAATAATAGACATTCTAATAATACTATCACTATGACTAGATCATTCTAACTATTGTATCAATATAACTATATGTACTAATAGTAACTATATGGTAAAATTAATAGTCATATAAAAGTTACTAATTCTTAGTATAGAGTATATACTTATATATAATATAATATAATAGTAATAGACTAACGGTAATAGTAATATAGACTATAGTTATGCTAGTAATAATAATGTAATTATGTAGTAGTATTAGTAATGGTAATTTATATAAATAGTAATATAGTAATTATACATACTATTAAATACTATTAGTAAATTCGTAATACTATTAATATAGTAGATAGAATATACTTTATTAATATACTATTAATATAGTATAATATATAGTGTAGTATTAATAATTATAGTTTCAGGTACTAATACTAATACAACTCTTATGAATAACTTAATACTAAAGTCTAGTTATAAGTGATTAATTATACATAAAGTAATAAGAATTAAGCTTAATAATTAGTGGTAAATTATTAATAGTTTATATTATTATAAATTATATTATAAATTTATATTCTATAATCTATAGTATTAATGTATGACTCTTTCAATTATAATACTATTAGTAGACCAAGACCACAATCTTTCTTTCATATATTAGCATATATTAATGACTATATACATAATTATGTCTATATATTGACTTATGAATTATGTATATTACTCTATATACATCATTATGTATATTAAAAATATATATATATATATATTGTATTATATATGTAAAAATATATATAAGTCAAGTTCATGTGTTTATACGAGCCGATCGAGCTTTATACAAGTTTGTTCACGAACAATAAATGAATTGAGTCGAACTCGAGTCGAACGAGCTATATACGAATTTGTTCGCGAACATTAATCGAGTTGGTTAAGTTTTATACGAATTGTATTGTTTAATTATCGAGTCTAATTTTGTGTTTATGATCGGCCTATTTAATATATGATTCGAGCCAATCTCGAGTTTTATCGAGTCGAGTTTGAGCTGCCTATCAAGTAGTCTGTTTATTTTACAGCCTTACATACGGGACATTGCTCAAAAATGGATAAAGGTAATTCGAAACGAACTGCAATACTACTATTAAAAATTGCAATATAGATTCTTGTGTTGCGATTGGTTGGCTTGGACTAGTTGTAGTAGATTTTCACTATCTATTTCACGAAATCCTTGGATAGGAAAAGTAAAAAGATATGGAAATAGCAAGTCGGAGAGTTGTCGAGTTTCTGGAGTGCAGCGATCAGCGACTATAGTGGGGTGTGTGGCACACAAACCACACTTGAATAGGAACAGACAATCGAGTCTCGGTGGTTTGAAGTCGCTGACCCTAAAAGTGCCGCGCATGGCGGCAGGAAAAGCCAAATCAAGTGGCGGTGCATGGAACTCACGCCCATTGGGAGTTGAGTGTGTGTCTCACGCGCCGCTCCAAACGATGAAGCACTTCAGTAGATTGGAAGATTGGCGGCTGGGAACTTCTGTGGAGAGGCATGTATAGGTTGTTAGGCTTTGGTATGCAACAAATCGACGTCCCTCCGTGCTACAGTCGAAAACACCAAAAACTATTGGAAACAAAATGGAAAAAAGATTTTATACAAGCTGGATGGCCCAACTGGGAGGAAGGGAAGAGGAGCCAGAGCTCCACCCCCCTGGGAAGAGGAGAACTTTTTTTTCTTTGTGTCGACAAGAGAGAGTTTGATGGGGGAGAGAGAAAGACGAAAACTTTCTTTTAATTTTCAAAATGAAAAATACATTAGTTGAAAGAAAATGAATGTTGTAAAAAAAAATTGTTAAAAAATTATATTCGTTAAGAATAATATGAACGTTAGAAAATTAATTTGTACAATTTTAATAATAAATAAATATTTAAATCGCAATTAAAATGATAATAAATGAAAAGGAAAAAATCAATATTTTAATAGAATAATAATAAATTTGGAAAGTCTATTATTAGGTGTTATTATAAATGGCTAGTTAAATTTATAAATGTAAATTCTTTAGTCAAAATTTAGCCAAACTTTGGCTAGTTCACTACTAATACTCTTATTGCATGAATTGTGGCCCTAGCCATTAACTTGATTTTTGAAATACTTTTTTAAATCTCAGGCATTATTTTACTAGAAGGTAATTCCTTTCCTAAAATTTTTATGCGGTCTGAAATATATCTTGATGGGTAAGAACATTAGCGTTAGCTTCATCAAATACATTTTTTAAATTTGTCAAAATAAATATTTTTCATAAATTTAAAATCTTCATAACCATAACCAACATTAGATTAGTCAAAATAATAATATATTACTTTTTTAATAATAGTATATACTTTTTTTCATATTTTGTAATTACACTAATTATATATTAATTAGTAATAATATTACAGTAACTATTGAATCAGTAGTTCAATCTCATGCTTAAAGGAAAACCCATGTTGATATTTACCAGTATATTTACAACCAATGTTATTGACCATTAAGTTTTTGGGAAATCTTATAGTGCTCTCTCTCTTCTTTATTTTTTTCTCTCTAATTGGCGATTTCTGGCATCTTCTTCCTAGAATACATTATCTTCCCTCAAAGTTTTGACTTTAACCTCCTCCTCTCCCATTTTCCATCTCCTTTCCTGCTCTAATTTACTTTTTGTAGCCGTTTCCTTTGTTTTTTTTTTCTCCCTAGCAATGTTAACCTCAGTCCATTTTTTGATTTTCAACCACCTACAACCAGCATGCGCAATCCATGTTGAGCATGTCTTCCACTCACAGTCACGATCTGGAGTGGATTTGGAGGACACGTGTAGCACCACTGTTATTGGAGTCCTCTAGTCCTTCAGATTTGTTGACCGTTCATCTCCTCGAGCGGCGTGTATTCTACATGCGTTATCACCACCAATGTGGATCCTGTACTAGCGACTCGGCTCTGACTCTAACTGCTGTCTTATGTTACCATTTTCTCTAACTTGTAATCTTGAAATAGGGATCGAGAATCTCTCCAAAAATCATCCCAAGATAACAAGTAATATTGTACTTACTACCATGGCCGCTTCTAGTGGAGGTTGCATCACCACTAGCAGTAGTTTTATTGTTCGCTTTTTGAGAACACCTTAATTCATTTTGTTATAAGACAGCGTGGATAGGGTTCAAGTAATTGATTCTAACTAAACCCGTATTTTTTTCTTTTTTCTACCTCTTTCACAGTGTTATTTATTGTTTTGGAAGATTATTGGAGAACCCCCTTCTTCATATATCATATTTTTTAGTTTAATAAAATTACTTGCATAGAGAAAAAAAAAACCAATGTTGCATCAGTGACATGAAGTCAGCTGCATAAACAACCAACATTAGAAGGAAAACTGTATAGATGATCGAGAGAGCAATACATTGGGGTTGATTTTTAGAGTAAAATATTATTTGTGAAGATGACAATAAAAATCTTCAACTTTGAAGACACCTGAAATTATGTAGCTCGTATTTAAAATGTTTACTCTTTATAGAAGTTAATATAGATTATTTTATCTATATTTTTTAAAATTTTGAAGATAATAAGGATTAGGATTTAAAACGGTCAGTTTCCAAACCACACTACCCACCCACGTTTCACGTTTCAATAAAGGGGGTATCAGTTAAAATAACCGCGAAACGGGTAGCTTGTGTTCAGTTTAGTTCAGGTCGGTTCGTGGAAGAGCCCACGTAATTGTAAAAGCGAGACACCGCGTAGAGAAGTAGCAGCAGCAATCGACTGTCCCAAGCCACCACGTCCGGAAAACCAATCAACGGCGACCATGTCAACCAAAGAACCTAACTGTCAACTGACAGAGCTCTTCCGGCGGCAATGCATGAATGTTGTTGCGATTGTCCCGGCACTAATACAGTTGGAAACCTGAAATTGCTCGCCCACTCGCTCAAATCTCCCACTGCATTTAAACCCTATTCGAACTCATGAATCCACTCCTTCGATTTTCTCAAACCCGCGCGCCCTCCTGACTCAGGATTTTAGAGAAGGAAACACAATTTGTAGAGAGAGAGAGAGAGAGAGAGAGATAATGGGTGGTGAAGATATTGAAAACAGGGGACGAGGAGGAGGAGGAACAGGGGAAGTGAAAAGCAGATCAAACAACAGAACCTACCCGGTCTATTCTGAAAGCTATACGGGAGATGGCTCGGAGACCCAATGGACCTCCTGGCTTATCCCTATGTTCGTGGTGGCGAACGTAGCTATGTTCCTTGCTGTCATGCACGTCAACAATTGTCCCAAGCACAATCTTGGCCTGCAGGGGAAGTGTGTGGCAAGCTTTCTTGGGCGCTTCTCGTTCGAGCCTATTAAAGGAAATCCTTTATTTGGACCTTCTTCTGCAACGTAAGGAATAGTTTCTGAAAACATTATACTTGAGTTTCTGGTTATGACTGTGATGATGTGATTTATTCTTTTTCACCCCTTTTCTGGTTTTCTGGTTTTTTTTTTTTTTTTTTTGAGCTTGTTATCCTGGTAGAAACATGTTACTCTATATTGATGAGTTCTGCTGCAGTTACTTTAAACATATGACAGAATTTATGCTGTTTTTATTAATTAATTTATTAAAATGATATGTTTTTAACCTGCAAAAGTTGGTTATTTGGATTGCTCCGTGATTAAAATGATATCACTATGTGTTAGTTCTCTTTTACCCATCAATTTCTTTGAGACGAAAACTTGGGAAGATCTGAACCGGGTTTCTTCTTCGATGCAATATCTCTGTTGGGTTGCCGCAGCTCACTGGCATTAATTCAAATTAACTAGATTGTCATGTTGAATGAGTTTTGACTGATTTGAACTTTCGGGGGTGAAAATGTGAAACTCCGGTGGGTTTAATGGAATTTAATGTGATCCCTTACATGCGTGTATTGCAAGCGTTTTTTATAAAATGTTTTGGGTGGAAAATTTTCAACTTTACCAGGTCCACATTGGTTCTTCATGACTCCTTTGCGGTGGACCGGTGGTGTCCTGCCTCTCTCTCTCTCTCTCTCTCCCCATGCAACTCGTTAACAACTATAGATAGAGTTTCTATCTTCAGAAGAACCACATACGGTTGAAGTTTTGGTTACGTAGGAGAGAGATTCTGATCAAAATACAGTTATCTTTAATTATTTGGATGTCTTTTTCCTTCATTTGTGAACAAAATATTTGAGCAACTTGGGCTTAAGCTTTTTTTTTTTTTTTCTCTTTCTTTCTTGAAGATTGGAAAAGTTGGGAGCCCTTGAGTGGAGCAAGGTTGTCCAGAAGCATCAAATATGGAGACTTATCACTTGCGTCTGGTTGCATGCTGGTGTTATTCATCTAGTTGCCAACATGTTGAGCCTCGTCTTCATTGGTATACGCCTAGAACAACAGTTTGGGTTTGGTATGTTGCTCATTTTCTCTATCTTTTTTTTTTTTTCATGACTTCCCTAATCGTCTAACAATTACTAATATATATTGTTTTGGTTTTTTGGAATTGGAAGTTCGGATTGGAATAGTTTACTTGTTGTCAGGTTTTGGTGGGAGCATACTTTCTTCTTTATTTATCAGAAACATTTCTGTTGGTGCCTCCGGTGGTCTTTTTGGGCTTCTTGGAGCAATGCTTTCTGAACTTTTTACAAACTGGACCATCTATACCAACAAGGTTGGTTCTATTTGAACCATCATTTTAAATTTAGTTTAATTTCCAATGTGTTACTGGCTGCATAGATTTAAACTTATCTTCGAAATTAGGGGGGTAATTAATGGCTGTGAATCTTTGTTCATGTAATTATATATGTTGAGAGTTTCTCTTGTTAATTGATCTCCCTCCATATTGTCTTTCAACAGGCTGCGGCGCTGATCACACTTGTGGCCATCTTTGTCATCAACCTTGGCATTGGACTTTTGCCACATGTTGATAATTATGCACACATCGGTGGGTTTCTGGTGGGTTTCAAACTTGGCTTTGTTTTGCTTCCCCGTCCTCAATACGTGTGGTCAGATCATCAGAATCTTCCTGCTGGAGCTCGTGTCAAATCCAAATACAAATCTTACCAATATGCCCTTTTGCTCATTTCCCTTGCTATGCTAATTGTTGGGTAAGTTACTATTCCAATTTCCAATACTTATACTTAAAGATCGAGAAGAATTTTTTGAATTGATATGGTTTTAACCATATCAGTTGATTTGAAACTTTGAAGCTAATCATCTCATTGAATATTTGATGTTTTGAATTGATAAGGTTTAGACCAATTACTAGATATTCTAAACTTTCACACCCCCAAACTACCAAATTTGACACTTTATTTCCTCCATGTGACAAAAAATGTTGCAGGTTTATAGTATCATTGGTGATGCTTTTCCGAGGAGAGAATGGGAATGATCATTGCCACTGGTGTCACTACTTTACCTGCCTCCCCACCTCTAGATGGAACTGTGGTGAAAATTAACATATCTTCTTGGGCCTCCCCTCCTCTCCTCTAGGATCTATTTTCTTCTTAAATATGTAACATTCCCAGTTTATAGAGTTGTTATATGTATCTGCAGCCATTCTTTGTTGTATCTTCTTGTTTGGTTTAACATCTTTTGATCTTTTTGTGGATTGGATCCTCTAATTCTAATATATGAAATGGGTTCAATTGTTGATATTTCATGACATTTATAGATGGTAGGGTTACAACATATGTATTAATAGTATTGATTCAAACCTGGGACAATGAAACGCAGTTTGAGAAAAAATCTTGCAAACAATATGATACGAAAGTCCTTTTTATAATAAAATAGTAAAAATTGGTAATTGTTATAAAACTAAAAAGAAAACTACTACTATTGCAAGAGAAATATAAAAGAAACTCTCTGAAACTTTCTTCATTCTCTATATTTTCTTATGAATTTCATTACAACTGAAGCCTATATTTATAGGCATTGAAATTACTATGCAAGTTACTATGCAAGTCACTATGCAAATTTTAAAATAATAGTGGTGGGGTCATTCACATAATTTTAGTGGTGGGATAGGGGGCGGCTGCCGTTTCATTTGTTCATTACAATTTATAACACTCCCCCTTGAATGACCACCCATAAAAAATCTACCTCGTTAAAACCTTGCCAAGGAAAAATCCAGTGGGAAGAAAAATCAATGGCGAAGGAAAAAGAGTAGAGTCTTCTTATGTATCCACAAGTGCTTTAAGATTGCCTCATTAAAACCTTGCAAAGGAAAACTCAATGGGATAAAACCTTAGTGAAGGAAAAATAGTACAATCAACACAAGTCTTCAGGACTTTTACTCCTCCTGGAAAGTGCATGACGATAGATTTTTGAATTTTCACATTTTAATATTCTGCACAATTTTCTTGAATGTCGCAGTTAGTGATGCCTTCGTGAATAAATCTGCCAGATTATCACTTGATCGTATCTTTGATATATCCTCCTTTGATTTGAATGATACAAGTAGCATTATCTTCGTATAAAATTTGTTGAGCTATCATTGATTATGAAATACCACACTTTTCTTGGATACGTTGAGTCATTGATCTCAGCCAAATATACTCTCGACTTGTTTCATGAATTGCAATAATCTCTGAGTGATTTGAAGATGAAAAATAATATATGGTTGACAAATTTAATAGAAATCTGATACCTGCAGTAATACTTAAACTCCCCCTGATAATATGCGTTAGTGTTTCAAGTAACAAGCAAATATGATTTCAGTATATATAACAAGTTAAGAATTCAAACACGATCTCCAACTAAATGATGCATTAGAGAGAGTATGATAATATTTTCATCTAAAATTTTCTCTCCCTCATTCGACGTTATTAGGAAGAACTTGTTTATATACGGCGAAAATAACATTGGAAACCATCTATGTATGATAAAAGCTGTAAAAGTTTTGAAATTTAATATTATCGGTTCGGCGGAAAATCAAATCCGCTTGACATTGTGGACAAACGAGATCTTGAAGAGATTTGAAGGCTTCGGGTTGTTGTTTAAATATAACCAATTTTACCATTGGTTTACTCCAGCAAAAAGATCTCGCATTCCTCATAGATTCAGTTGTTGTTCATTCAGAACGATATTATGTCTGATAGAAATTCTAATATCCCAGATTTAAACCACGAACCTTTTATACCTCAACCACTTATATTTTCTCCTGAGACTGTAAATACCATGATAGGAGCAGAGATATATCTTTCTAGTAAATCTGATTCTGAAATTGTTGCAGCATCAAGAACCCTCAGTGCTCAATATGCTGCCTTTCTTACAACTATGTCTCAGAGCCTATTGGCGAGAACGAGTGGGGTTGATCATCTTAAAAATCAAATATCTGAGTTGCATCAAACGCTTGCAACTAAAGATAGAAAAAAAATAAAGATTTAAAACAAGAAAACAAGGAGCTGAAGAAACTTGTAGATTGGTATTCTCGTGACCTGAAAACACGAGTAGAAGAGCTGGAATGAGAAAGAGCACAGATACAAAGTCAACAACAGCAGCTATTGGCAGAGGTTCAGTGTTTACAAGAAAATAGGGATAGCTGTAATTAATCTCGCTGGCTTTTGGAATTATGCATCCAGCATATCTTGTAAAGTGAGATTTGAAGAGATGATGGTTTGTCTTATTCTTATTTCCATTTCTATAAGAACCGTCTTTAGTTTCATTTAGTACGCATCAAATTTTCTTCTCATATCTATAATTCATCTGTATTTGTATTCTTATTCTACAAATTTTCAATGGCTCATCAATTTCCTTTTACTATTTCTCACGATCAACATATGAGGTGTCCTTCACCTCAATTATAAGTTATTCCTGCATCTTCCGTAGGTGCAATGTTGCAGCAAGCAAATGATCTGGCTAATAAGTCAGATCGTGAAGCTGTTTATGAGCTAGTGACTCTCGACACCCGATACTCCTCCTCTATTGTTGGATTTTCCAACCGATTACAATCCAAAAATCGTGGGATTGAGGAACTTAACAAGAATGTTTCTGTACTTCAACGACTCGTTCAAGAGTCTGACAGAAAAATTGCAGACTTAAAGTAAGAGAATAAGGATTTAAAATCCTTGCTTGCCTCTTCATTTCGATTGCCTAATCCTTTAGATAAGGATGATATGTTGCTTTATGAAGAGCAAATGCATTTGAGAGATGAGGCTAGAAGTCTCAAATTCTTGTAACTCATCTATGAATTTAATAATAAAATCTTTCATTTTCAAATGCATTCTTTGGATTTATAGCAACCCTTGTAATCTTTTCAAGAGTTCTAACAAGGTAAATCAACAACGTAAACTGCAATAATGACAAATCCGAATTTTGATAAAACATATGAACATATAGGATTATTCTTAAATCTTTCTTTCAATAGATACTTGTTAATTCAATTATACCACATGCGTCCGGCTTGCTTTAACCCATATAAAGATTTTTGAAATTTTATAAAGTACATACTCCTAAATGTACTTGGATTAGATGCTTCAAATATCGTAAATCTTTATATATGTAATGGTCTAATGATCCTTATAAATATGTAGTGACCACATTCATTAACTGCATATCTAATCCTTTTGTAATAACCAAATCGATTAAAAATATGAATGTGATTGCATTCATAACAAGGAAATATGTTTCCTCATAATTGCTCTCGGGTTTCTACAGGAAACCTTATGCGATAAATTATACAGCATAATTTCATTTCGCATTACACTTTCGTATAAATACTCATTTATATCTGACAAATATTACACCCTATGGTGTTTGGACACCAGGTCTAAATGCATCTCGCTTCACTAGCGAGTTTAATTCAGTTTTAATAACTGCTTTCCATTTTGGCCAATCATTTCTACGTCGACATTTTTCGACGGTTTTTGGCTCACTTTCTTCATTACTTTTGGTAATGTCAAGTGTTATCATATATGTTGTCGACAACAGTTTTATTTCTATCCATAAATTTTCCAGTACTCATGAAATGTATTGAGATCTCATTGTTCCTCTCCAAGGGAAAACATTTCATGAAACACCTCTACAGGAGGTTCCTCTTCAGGAGATTTATACTCTTCAGGAGTTTTCTCTTCAGGAGTTATACTCTTCAGGAGTTACCTTTTCAGGAGGTTTTCTCTTCAGAAGGATTATATTTTATACAGAAAATACGGTCTCTTCATGAGCACCGATTTTTATTTTTCATGTGCACCAATAGGTTTTCAACGCTTCAGGTGTATCTTAGACTTATTTATTGCTGTTTTAACAACTCGTCCTTCAAGGACTTCAATTCTTGCTTAAGCATTAACGGCAGTAATATATGATTTTACAACACCTTTAGTGTCAGTAAATACATCATATAATTGATTTGCAACACTTTGTAGATAGATAATCCTTTGAACTTCTGGTTCACATTTATTTGTAAGAGGATCAAATTTAAACAGGGCTTTATTATCCCAAGTAATTTCTTGTCGTGCTTCAGGTACCGATATTTCATTATTTTAAAACATGATGAAATATTAATAAACTTATATATAAAAACTTAGTATAAGTAAATCAAGTGTTTGGCCGTACAACAAGTACGTGACTACTGTTTAGTCATACCACATCTATGACAAACATCTTCATCTTTTTATGAAAAATTATTCTGAGGGTCTTTATCCTTCTCTGAGTTGGATCACTTCTGGTGATACGATATATTTTTATCATCTTTAGTGTTGTCGCTTTTGGGACCAACACTTCTTATAATTTTTCTACCACGTCTACGCCCTTAGTTCCCGTTCACTTCTGGGAATTGTGTAAATTCAATATTATTAATAGGATGTAACTGGTGTAACAAAAACTCATTATTTAGCTCAATCACTGGAAGACAAAATAAAATTTCAGAATATTTGTTGAACTGTCACTCTCAATATTGCTACTGCAGGAGCACATTCGAAATATGAAAAATAATGTCTTCTTTTATATATCATCATTAGTGACATTTTCACTGCATAATTTTAATATTGAGCTAATTTTAAAGAGTGCAGAATATTCAATACTACTTTTAAAATCTTGCAACTTCAGGTGCAATAAATCATAATGATCTTTTGAGAGGATTACATATTCTGGTACTTATATCACTCTCTTAATTTATTTCACACAGTAAGATGATTTTTCATCATGAGATACACATCACGGTCCTTCAGGGACACATGGTTTTCTTCTATGATTGTATCTTTCAAGTTCATCATCATATCCAAATAGATCTTATCAAGGATCTGGATAAATAACATTTTTCAGAAATGTCAATAGTAATAAATCTCAATATTTGACATTATATTACAAAAATAAATCTGTGAATTTAAGAAATATATTCACATTATCATGAGAATAAAAATAAAATTTTATCAAGTAATATTCAGAAATATTACCTTTAATATTTATCTCAAGGACTACAAATAATATATTGAAAAACTTACTTGAAGTAGAAGACCACTAGTTTCAGTATCGGTAGAACCTCGTGCTGATAATATGTTATAAAACTAAAAAGAAAACTACTATTATTGCAAGAGAAATATAAAAGAAACTCTCTGAAACTTTCTTCCTTCTCTATATTTTCTTATGAATTTCATTACAATTGAAACCCATATTTATAGGCGTTGAAATTACTATGCAAGTTACTATACAAATTTTAAAATAATAGAGTGATGGGGTCATTCACATAATTTTAGTGGTGGGACAGGAGGCGGCTGCCGTTTCATTCGTTCATTACAATTCATAACAGTAATTGTTTTTCTAGACTAAGCACTCCTGTAAACTACCAATTAAACAGGGCCAAAATAAAATTTTCACACAAACATGATGAAGAGCTAGCAGACACTCTGCATTGTACACCAACTCAACATCTTCCTGCTATAAGAGGAATTCTATTCTGTATGGGGATTCTCAGCTAGTTGAAGTAAATAATTTATTGTAGTAGAAGGCGACGGGATTCTAATTCTATCAAATGGATAGCCAAAAAGCAACAAGGATCTTCGGAATATCGATGTTGGTCTGTTTGGCGCAAATGACTGCTCAACAGTGAGAGCATTCTTCACAGCTTGCCATCCATTCGTCACGTACGGTACACCTGAGCCCTTTCCAGGATCACCATGCTGTGATGCATGATGGACCTCATTACCACCTTCAATCCCAATGCCACTGCTATTGCTACCTTGCCGGGCCTTTGTGGAGTTTCTCTAGGCGTCACAATCGACCCAAATACTGATTGTAGCTTGTAATTCTCTCTCTCTCTCTCTCTCTCTCTCTCTCTCTCTCTCTCTCTCTCCACATTCACTGTCACGGAACAGATATGGGTCGAGTTTCTAACGCTTCTTATTACATAGATAATGCAGCATATCTTGATTTGGGGTTACAAGAAATGAAGTTGGAGTGTAGAAGATACGAAAAAGAGATCAAATAAGAATGCTGTCTTCAGCTGCATAGAAGAGGAGAGAGGAGGGGGTATATTCATGTTCTGTTAACGATCCAAATAAGTGATGATTGTGAGCATTATATGTTGGGATCGGCGGAAGCTCACAAATAAAGTGGAAATAATATGGAGACCGAAATTTATCGTGGTTCGGCCAAGATTGCCTACGTCCACACAGAGAAAAGAAAATTTCACTAATAACTAGTGAAATACAAAGAATATTTTAGGGAGGAGATCACACCCTCTCAACTCACCTCTCACTTCTCTCAGAGCTTAACAAGCTCTCTCTTTCTCTCCTTACATCTCTCATACCACGCCCATTTGTTTCAACCCTCGTTTCATCTATTTATAGACAAACAAATAAGTGTAAACTAGATCAAATAGCAGTGGAGATTCCGGCGCCTCAATCCAGCTTCTTATCATTTGCGTGTTGACTTGATTATTCCAACAATCTCCCCCTCAACACCAAATGGAGGATGTTCTGACATTCTTTAATTCAAGGTATCTATTCAAACTATGTCTTCACATGCTCTTGTGAGATTACCTTTGTTAGCATGTCGTCAAATTCTCTTTCTCATGGATCTTCACAAGCTTCAATAGCTACTGATCCATCACCTCATATATCCAATGATAGCGAATCACATTGTGACCCAAGTCAAAAGCTCTTTTGACTTTCACAATACACTTTGTACTCCTTGGTTGAACCATGTCTCTTGGAGAAACCGCTTTAACCACAACATCTCTTCCGTTGTGAATAAAGCCACACATGCCTACAGTCTGGACTGTCTTAATACAGCTCTCCTTGTAAATGTGTAAATGAATCTTGATGTAGATCTTCCATCAAGATCACCAGCTGTATCAGCTTAACCTTCCAAGACTGGATCAGCTCCCCCATAGTACAAAGTTGATGTACCTTTGCGGTACCTGAGAATCGACTTTACTGCTCTCCAGTGTTCTTTCCCTGCATTTGAAAGAACACTACTCACTATTCTCATAGCATAAGTGATGTCAGGTCTGATATACACTACTTGTGTACATAGGACTTCCTACTGCTGAAAAGTAAGAACTGCAACCATCTCTTGAATCTTTCCTAACTCCCCCTCATCTGCCAATTGTGCAGATTCTAATGGAAAAGGAAACTGCTCCCCTTGCTCAATGCTTATTCCTCCATTGTCAGCTTTCTCTTTTTTTTTTTTTTCTTTTTCGGAGTCTTCCTGCCTATCTTCAGTATTTGAGGCAGACTGCGGTGGTAGGGGATTAGTGACTGATTCGAGAACACTTGTAGTTCCTTCTTTTGATCCTGTATCGTTGCTATACAACTGGTCTTCATGGAACATGTTGTCCTTGCTTCTGAAGAACCTTCTTTGCTTCAGAATCCTATAACCTATATCCAAATTTCAGTAAGCTCGAATAGATCTTCACTATTCAAAAGATCTTTCATCTGGGATCTCCACAGTGCGTAATTTGTAGATGTTAGCTTGATCATCGCATCTGCTCCAGAGTCCTCCATCAGTTCGGCTTTAATCTTTGATTAGAGTGACCTTTTTCTCAATGTTTGGAGTTGAATTTCAACAAACGGAGCTCACCGTTGTGTCCGAAACGGTGGAAAACCTTGGAAACGACTCTTGTCTTGTTCCAAAATGATCAAAATTGCGCTGAAACCCTGAAAAATAAGAAAAATGGAATATTCCCTACCGTCCACCGGAATATTCCCTCCGATCACCGAAATATTCTCTAAGTCACCGGAATATTCCTGCACTAGAATATTCTTGCCGGCGACGGAATATACCGACAGAATATTCCTTATCCGTTGGGTTGTTGTAGCGGGTCGCAAACCGGGTCAAACCGGTTCAGGTCGGATCACCCGGATTTAACGGGTCGGAGCTTGTCTTCTTCCCTGCGCGCGCGTGTGGCGCGTGGGTCCCATGGCCGTCGCCGAGTCGGCGTGTGAGGAGCGTGTAGCTTCGTCTGGTGTCCGTTTGAGACTAAATTTTCACCAAAATTTTCGTCTTGACCTGAGGAATCTGATGGTATCCTCCAAACTTGATTTCGATCAAGTTTCAAAATGGGTCTTTTACGAAAATTCACAAATCCGGCCTCCTACCGGTTCTGATACCACTTGTTGGGATCGGCGGAAGCTCACAAATAAAATGAAAATACTATGGAGACCGAAATTTAACGTAGTTCGGCCAAGATTGCCTACGTCCACACAGAGAAAAGAAAATTTCACTAATAATCAGTGAAATACAGAGAATATTTTAGGGAGGAGATCATACCTTCTCAACTCGCCTCTCACTTCTCTCAGAGTTCAACAAGCTCTCTCTTTCTCTCCTTACATCTCTCATACCACGCCCATTTGTTTCAACTCTCGTTTCATGTATTTATAGGCAAACAAATAAGTGTGAACTAGATCAAATAGCAGTAGAGATTCCGGCGCCTCAATCCAGTTCATTCCATTCGGCGCCTACCATTTTAGAAGGTTCCAGCTTCTTATCATTTGCGTGTTGACTTGATTATTCTAACATTATATACCTAGATCATATCTAGGTACATAAAAATCACTTTTTTTTTTTTTGAGGGTATCAATGTGTAATTGATCAAACTAAGGAAATAGGAAAAAATCAACAAATGGATGAAAATGGCATATGTATTCAATCGTAAAGTATAAGGCTCTCTTCGAGAGGAGCTCCTCAGTGCCAAACACCAGAAGCAATTGTCGAAGTTCTTTGTAATTCTTCAGACGGTTACTATGCAAAGACAAAATTAACCTTAATTCATTCAGTTACGGATTAAAGCAAATAAAGCAGTATAAGATAAATCCTGGATACGAGCCTTGGCCCATTTGAAGCCCATAAGCATCCATAAGCATCCACGTCCTTTACTTAAGCCCAAGCACGCCCAAGCTTTACCATCATAGCTCGAATGCCACACTGCTTAAAGTCAGTGTCTTTTGGTGGGGTGCTTGGGACCGCTATTTATTCTGCAGAAGTGGATATAAAGGATCCTATCTTGGAGAGGTTTCCGATATTAATAAAAAAAAAAAAAAACATCAGTCTTTTTCTGCAAATAAAACCAACTCAAATGTTTCGAAATGATGGAAAACAGTTCTTATGACGATTCCATTCACTGTAATTTACCAACCGAAATGATTTGGGGACATATAATGATACAAGCAATCATGCTTTTTAGTTTTCAGTTTTCACCATTATCTGATCACGTTTGAGGTCACCTGAATTATAAAGTATTGATTCCCCGTGATGCAACCACTACCGTCAATAACCGATGAATAACCGATAATACTTGATCAAAAGCGCAAATGTATTTATTTCTTTTATTTTCTTCTCTTTTATTTCAATATTTTTTTTATAGATATTTTTTAAGGAAAAATATCAATTCATTTATAATAATTTTCTTAATTATTAAGTAAAAAAGTAAAACATTAAATCGATCATTTTAATGGGTAACACTTGAGTAAGAAGCAGCGAAAAAGAGAAGATACTCATTATTCACCATCAAATATTAATCAATGTTAATGAATACCCTATGCCTACTCTCTCTCCTCTATTATTTTCTCTCTAAGTCTATGGTAATTTCCAACGACCCTCCCAACTTCCTTGCTCTTTCCAAGGGTGGAGGTCGGTTGGAGCTCCGGCTCCAATCACCTCCTCTCCTAATTTTCCTAACGGTTCATTTTCTAGTATTTTTTATTTTTCCTAGTTTTTTTTCCTTAGCATCGACTTCCACAGACGATCTACTGCCTTCTAGCACCCTCTTTCATCCACGCACGACCTCAATCGACTCCCTAGCTGCCGATCTGCTTGTTTGCAGTTGTATCGTTCGAATCAACCCAGTGCGTTGGCAGCACGCCTGGCCTAAACCGTGTGCGTCATCCACATGCTGCAGTGGCCTGGAGCATTTTTTTTAGGGCCACGTGTGGCCCCACCGTCATCGAAGGCCTTTGATCTTTTGGGTCTGACTGTCCCCACTCCTTTTCAAGCGGCTACCCTCGATGTCCCCACCTCTGCCGCCATGTGCCACCCCCCTCTGCCGATGACTCGACTCAAAAATCGGATGCTACCCTTTGTTATTGTTTTCCCTAATCCATGATCATGAATAAGGGATCGTGGACCTCTTCATCAAACAACTCAGGACATCAAGTGACAATATACCTGCCACCATCGCCGCTTCTTGCAAAGGTTCCACCACTTTTAACGATGGTTCCATCGTTCGTTTTTTAGCAAATACCTTACTTTCATCTTTTTATAAGATTGCGTCCTTTTATAAGACTTGGGTAGGGACCAAGAATTTAGTCCCAAATAAACTTTTTTTTTTCCTCCACTACTTTGCATGGTTAATTTTTTCTTTGGGGCATTTGTTGGGGAACCCCATCCCCTATTCATGTATCATTTTTAGTTTAATGAAGTTTAACTTGCTCAAAAAATATATATATTAATCAGATTAGTGATAACAATTAAGAACATTAAGAATAAAACATTAATGTTCAACATTAGCTATAATCAATGTTCACCATTAATCAAATAAAAAATAAAACATTAACGGTAACAAGAAGCTCAACATCAAGAATGTAGAGAACCACAACTCTGTTTTGAATCTGTTAAAAACTCACGGTTTGATGTAGAATCGCATTATACACTTAATTAGTAGTCGTCCATTATTGGTTTTAGCCGATTTAGGCAATACCCTCAAGCCCAATATAGAATTGTTTAAATCCTTAGGGCTCTTTGGCGCTAACCTTGCCAAAATGCTCACCAAATACTCATTGTGCTAGAAAGTGATGCATACACTAACATTGATTTTGTTAGAGCACATGGTTTTAGTGATCAATAAATAAAAACTTCGATAATGAAGCGTCCCTCATTCTACACTATTAATGCGAACAAGATTTATAAGCCAAAGTTGGAGTTTTTCAAATCGTTAGGCTTGTCAAAATTTGAAATTGTGGAGTTTTTATCCACAACATCTTATGTTCTGGAAAGGAGCCTCGAAAAAAAAATCATTCAGTGTGTTTAAGAGCTTAGGCAGATTCTTGTCACTGACGAAAATGTCTTAAATGTTATAAAGGCACGCTGCATAATGCTTAGAACAAATATTGTACATAATCTACAGACCAACATCTCTACCCGTATAAGCCAAGGTGTTCTCTAGTCCTTAGTTGGAAGCTTATAAGAATTTTGGTTTGTCAGAAGATGAGATTTATGTAGCATTCAAGCGACAACCATTTTGTATGAGTTGTTCAAAAAGAAGATCAAGAAAATGATGGGTTTCTTTGTGAACAGACTGAAGCTAAAGCCTTCAAGGATCTCCAAGGGAAGATAAAATTTCAAGGGCTTCCCATAGCCAAGGAATTGTGACTACTTTGGATATAATCAAATGCGGCATTTCCTAAAGATCACGAGTTCAGATTAGTTCAACATGTCTGCAATTGAACATGTCCTAAATGCTTTTGGGTTGGGGGGATTAGTTTTCAGTTATACTTGCATTTTTAGCAGTTTGGTCATATGGAATTGGTTGCTCTGTTGCCAAATATTGCAAGACCTCTTGTATATGTTATGACATGTTTAAATTTACGCATATTTTATCATTTTATTCCTACTTCAGCCAAACTAAGCCTTACCTTTCAGGTTCACTTCATATGATTTTCTCTTTTTGTATAGGAAAATGCTAGTATGTCTCCTAAAAAGGAGATAAAAAAGAGTATCCAAGGTTGCATTTGTTTCCATCTGGGCACTAGAAATAGTTCAAGATGTTGTCTTTTAATGGAATGCAATTTCTTGTCACTTCTGTTTACCTATTCAGGACAACCCAAAGGGGGCAATTATCCACATGAACCTATAGGACCACCGAAAGTAATCGAGTGAGAGAATCTAAACATTTGGTAAAATCAGAGCGGGGTCCAGTGCAAGTTGGATTAAAACTGCAAAAAGCAAGCACGTGTAACACGTGTAACTCTATCGTCTTTCCCCTCATGCTTTAGAGGATTGAATCCAAATACCATTGCTAGTCAACCTGACAATTATCTGTTGTCTTAATCTCTTTCTTTTCATCCAAAAACAAGCCAGTTGTAATAATCATACACCAACATAAGAAAAAGGTAGAAATTTCTCTCTAGGAATAAGACATCTTCCAATCCCATAACCTGCTCCCTACACTGGGGAGAACATGGTTGAAATTATAGCTGCCGAACCTTCATAATCATACACAAGGCTGGCATGTTGGCTCGTACTCTCCAGTTCCTATTTTGATGAATGAGTATTAAAATTATTTCTATCTACAATTATTATGTCGAGCTGAAAAATAGACCATATTACTTACGTAACAAGGACACACTTTCCTCATACTTCAAAAAAAAAAAAACAAAACTAATTAGTAACCAATTGAAAATGATATTGAAGTAAGTTGTAACCTTAATAAAAACAACATTGAGTTGGTCTCAAGCAACAATGATATCACAAATATTTGGAGAATTTTAAATGCAAATAATATTGGACACTCATATATGTACTAATGTTGAGGTGAAAAAATGAATTTAATAAAATACTTAAATTTAAAATGAAAAATATGAAAACAACCAATCAGAATGCACATGTGCGCGTATGAGTGCACAAAATTATTTGCATGTAAACATTTATTGGGAACAATCGATACGTAAAATGGAAAGTGGTGGAGTCATCCAAGTGCTATGAACCAATCAACACTAGAACTCAGAATTAAAATGTTAATGAGCTTTTTTTTTAAAGGAAGGACATCATTTCATTTCATAATACGAAATGACAGCTGTGACTGAAATACAAGGCAAAACCCTAATTACATCCAAACTAAATTTTGATTGAAACATCCTCGTGTACAAATAAAATTTGTAACGAATATTGTCTATACTTCTAAATACTCTCTTGTGACAAATCATTTCGAGACTTCGAATTTTGGTTTGTCTGAGAGCGAGGCCTTTTGACTAAACAAAAATCAGCCAAAGGGAACCCAAACCCCAACCAGGATGGGAAGCATAACCCTCCTCCTCTAAAAGAAGAGAGGGTGAGAAACCTCTACTTCTAAGAGAGGAGAGGAGGAATAAGAAAATAACTTCCTTTTTTATTACAAGAAGACACTAATACAAACAGAAAAACCAAACAAGGAAACAATGAAAAAAACCAACAATCGACAGAAACAATACACAGAGTGGTGGTAGTGGCGCGTGATGAGCACGCGCCACACTTGGAAGGACCGGCCAAGTCGATCAAAGACGGCCGCCAATACTACTAAACTAGAGAACATTGCTGGTGGCAGCTGCAAGTCCACTGAGAGGGGCGCGTTGAGCAGAGACGCATGTGGTAACAAGCACGTGGGAAGCACGCACCACTGTAAATGGCAGACCCATCAGTGGACAAGTGGATCAGTGACTGAGGAACTCCCAACATGGCACATGGTTGGCTAAAGCCACCAGAAAAAGTCACGAACTATACTATCCCGATCTGCCGATTTGCAAAAAATAAGAGAAGCAACGAAAAAAGAAGGAAAAGAGGGAGAAGCAAAGAAAACCAACAATGGGAGACCAAGAGAGGCAGCCTAAGTTGCAAATGACTGAAGAGATGAGAAAAAAACTAGAAGAAAAGAAAACCAAAACCAAAAACCAAAAAAACAAAAAAAGAGCAAGGGGAGGGAAAGGGAAAGCCGGAGAAGGGATAAAAGAGGGAGAAGAAGGAAGGAAGGAGAGGAGGGAGGAGAGTGCCGAAACTCCCATCTCTCTTACAACTGAGATGCCGAATAGGGATTTTAAAGAGAAGGGAGAGCTTCTCTCACTAGGCAAGGGCTTCTTCCAAATGTTAAGGAGCCTGAACAAACTAAATGCCTCCAAGTAGGCTTGCATTTCTAGAAGCAAAATTTACATAAAAAAAAGCACAAGGAATTACACAGATCAGTAAATAGGAGAAGCTAAGATTATTTTTGAACATATGGTTAACAATAATCAACGTCCAGTAAGTTTAATTGTGCTAGGATAGATACAACACTCACGATCAAATAATTACAACTTACTTAAAAAAAAAAACAAAAAAAAAACTATAGTTATTGTTGCCACAGACTGCACACAAAAATTACGAATGGTCGGCATCACCGTAAATTAGAAGTCCCAAGTCTATTTAAGCTGCTAGAGGCTGGGTAAGCTTTGTTCCTGTAGTCAGCTCGTTGGGAAAAAACCCTATCTGAGTTGATCCCTGCATCCCAAAACCCCTGAGCAGACCTCCTGGTTGAACCAAAATTTTCAAACTCAAGCCGTTGCCTTGGAACACTCTGTGACCTAACCTTGGCACGAGATGATTCTGTGTTAGACATGTAGTTCGGGTGACCAGAGTATCCACTATAAAAGCCCCATGCACACTCACTCCTTGTGGGTGTGAATGCACCTCTTCTGGCACTACTTCCAGGCCTTGATGATGCAGAATACACTTGTGGGCTGTTCTCAGCAGTTTTTATTGCTGCTTCATCTTCCATTTTTAGAGAGCTTAGTGACGAAAATTCCAGGGAAGATAAAGTAGTCTGAATGGGAACCGAGTTTGGAACTTTTGTTGAGCGTTTTGATGGAGAGTTATAGCTCATAAACCTTTCCTTGTTTGAATCGTAAGCAAAAACATGCTGTGGTGCCTGAAAGGTTCTGTTACTTTGTTGGGAGTTCATATGGGGCTTCCAAGTATCCACTTCAAGAATCTTGTCAATTTTCTCATCATCACCATGCCCATTTCTTAGTGACATGTCTTGACGGTCATTCCACAAACTTTCCTCCATCCAATGGTTTAACCAGTTTGAACCATCATGTGCTTTCTCTAGGTCAATGATTTCCTTGAAGTTTGAATTCGAACCACATCTCTGTGCGTGTGGGAACATAAGAGTGCAATTAATTTTTGATAGGAACCCTTGTGATCATTTAAAGGCAAATTCAAGAGTATAAACTGAAGCTGGACAAGACAACTTTATAACTACTGCATCATTTCAAAGATCATGTTCCAACTTTTCTTTGAGAAAAAACTCAACAAAGTTCAAAGCTAGAAATCCTTCAAATATAAATGTCCTTATTCCAATCCTTTCCCTCGAGCCATGTAATGATATTTTCTCCCCTTTCTTTTGTCCTTACCAAGATGAGAAAAAGCCAAAAATAGCAATCCATAAGGACTCATAACATAAAAACTTTGCCGATTCTCAAAAATTCCATCTCACAATGTTGAGATATAAAATAATAAAAGCTATCTCCTTCCATTAGCTTAAGGCCTTATTTGCTTACAAGGATGAAATCAAAAACTCAAACACATCTTAAACTCATTATTACATTTTTTCAAATCCCCATACAAAATATAATAAAAAATTTAACTTTTTTCAAATTCTCATACCACTTTTTCAAATCTCTATACAAAACTAATATTAAAAAAATATCTTACAACAATATTTTATTACTTTTTTAACTTTTATCTTACTTCATCTCATCTCATCTCTGAAAACAAACAATGTCTAATTTAAGTTTTTGAAATAAGTGATAATTTTACATAGTATCAGAGCAGAAGTATTGAGCTTACTCTACACTTTACCTTATTTAATTAAATATTCCACTTGTTGGGTTTACTAATTGATAAGAAGTCTGACCCACAAGTGAGAAAAAGTATTAAGATATAAAATAATAAAATCTACCTTCTATCAACTTAAATTTAAGACAAATGATGATTTCACACAGATAAAGCAAAATAACGGCAATTTAAGTTAATATCTTGAAATTTCTATTTTACGTCACACTTAATAGGAGAGCATCAGAAGTCTTTAGAGGATGCAATACAAATGATCAAGTAAATACCTTTAAGATTGAGGAGCTATCAAATTTGGTACTACTTGCACGAAGTGAGTGATCATTAATGCTACGAGCTTCAGGGACCTGCAGGCATATGCAATAGAAATGATCATCATCTTAAAGCACATAGAATTCAATAATTATCAATTTACTTGATTCCACTATTCCTTACAGGTGGGTGACAGAACTACAGAAAATGAATCGTTACTTTCATCAACATCATCATGTTCAAGTAAGGGTGTCACATGTCAACGGGTCGTGTTTGTGTTTGTGTCGTATCAATGCATGTACATTACGCCTAAAGGGTTAATACGAACACGACCCGTTAAGGGTTTCGTGTCAAAAATCTCAACACTAACACGACCCGTTAAGACCCTTTGATACTGTATGATATGACATATACGACACGATCTAACCTATTTGAACTCACAAACCTATTAGTGACTCGTTTGAGTTTAACCTAATTGATTTTATATAAATATTAAAATTTAAATAATAGTTATAAAATATAACAAATTAATTACAAATTATAATCTTAAAATTATAATTTAATAAGTGGTACATTATAGAATATGATAAATACATAAATATAATCTACACATTGTAAATATTAAAATTATATCCCAAACATATTAAACAACAACGGGTTAACTCAATGACTCTTTAAGAAGTGCTTAAATGGGATAGGTAAGTGCCTAAGAGTATAAAACAAATTTTAAATTAGAATTTTTTGAAATTTAAGTCAAGAGTATAAAAATAAATTTAAATTCCTTAACATGTCTTAATGAGGTGTAACGAGTCATAATGAGTTTGACCCGTTATCAAATCGTATCTCAATGGGTTAACATGATTTGACCTAAAACCCATTACGGTTAAACATTAACTCGTTTTTATCGTGTCTTATTCATTTCGTATTAATGTGTTGTGTCACATGTTGCCACCCCTATGTTCAAGTAAGAATTTATGTGTCAACTTTGACAGAGCAAGTGCCAGCAAGTGATCTTGCACTGACCAACTATAACCTACAACTCAAGGCATTTTTAATGTGCACAAGCATGACTTGTACTTTATTGTTGACTAGGGGCACAGCTTTGTTCTCAGCATCTTCCCAAAAGCTCCCCTTTATAATTTACAAATTAGTGAAAAGAGTCTCATAATTTTTTTTTGACAAGTGAAAAGAGTCTTATAATTGAAGTAGACTTGTCAAAAAACAGTTGCAACATGCCACGTGTTATTGTGAAAGGAGAAGAAAATTTTACTTACAGGGTGCCGCGAGAGGAAGGACTTGCTGATAGAATGCAACGATTCTAGTGAGTGTGTCCGACTTGCACGTGCTCGAGCTTGCACTCGGACCAATGTTTGCATACGCCTCAGCATGTCGGCAGTTTGCTTTCTCACCATGTGTCCTCTCACCAATGCTTGAAGTTTCACCAGTGCTTTCAGTGCCCTCAGTGCTCTCCTTGCCTTTCAAATGCATAACAATTCAAGTCAGCTACCAACTGGCTACGTTTTAATATTAATCAGAAAAATCCAAAACCAAAGGGTAAAAATAATTCATCGCTCTTAAATTTATATGCCAGTCTGGTACAAGCATTAGTAGAGTGAAGAAGAATCTTGTGGAAAATAGTAGCTCAATTTGTGGTCCAAACCCATAAGAGTAGCACCAAAAAACTCAGGGGCCTAAGTCATTTATCTTGAGGGCACCTAATATTCGAGCAGTAACTACCAAGACTCTATCGAGTCGGACAAAACAATTAGTAAAGCCACCTAAACCTCCAAAAAGGAGAGTAAATAATTAGTAAAGCTACGACTTAGGTGTTTGGTGGTTTGGTGGCCGTATTAAAATAAACGTAAAGACATGATAACAAAACCGGGAAAAGTTTGACAATGATTCCTTTCGTACCGACCGACTTTTTAAAAAAATGTAATGAACACTCATAGTTCACAAAATCCAACATCATAGGCAAAGATTTGAACTTTGAATTCAGGGCTCAATACAAAGAATCGCCAATGAAGATGATATTCCAAAAGAAAAACAGAGAATCATTCCCTGTTGGCAAGTCTTTTTTAAGAAGAAAGCTAAGCAGCAGACCCAAAGAGGCACATCAGCCGAGCTGGATTTGACGTAAAGTAACAGACATGCCCTTCCTTGAACGGAACCAGCCTGTACGCACGCATAAAGAATTTAAACCCACTAAAACAACTATACTTTTTAATGCGATTTTATTATTTTTGACTTTTCTTTAACAGGTGAATGTGAAGCATCTACTCCCTCGTGGTCTAGAAGAAAATAACAGGAAGGACCATACACACGTGCGAAAAAGGTTACACGGACAATTCACTGTAATTTGAACTTCTCCCAAGGACAAAAACAAACCCTGGATAGGATAGGAAGGGAATCGGTTCTCTTCTATGTCAATTGTCTGACAGAGAAATGACGCATAGCCAAACTTTTGCCCACATGCGAAGTTTTCTTTCATCTTAATTTTTATTTTCTGTTTTTCAAATATATTTTCTCCCCTCCAATGCGCATGAAGCTTCAAAAATATTTCCCGACCCGTGTTTGGCTGATAAGAGAATTAGGTAGGAAAACCGAAACCAATCTCTTTTTCAAAGAAGGAAATTCTGGAAAAAATTATTAAATCAAAACAAAGAAGCAAACGACTAACCAGATAACCACGGAAAGCGGACTGTATCTTAACGGCCGCCAAGTCATCCGTCCACCGACGATAGGAGCTGCCAACGAGCGTCGATGATGTACCGCCGGCGCTAGTACTGGTGTTAGTAAGCCTGACCACCTCGGCGGCAGCATGGGCCGCAGCCAGCGCAGCTTCCGCCACAGCCGCGGTGGCGGCCGCAACGGCTATGGCGTGCTTACTGGGGTCCAGGTCGGTGGCATACGAAGAGTCAATGAGTCGAGGTGGAGTCGCATGGGAGTTGGCGTTGAAGCTTCGCTTCTTTTTTTCCTTGGCCGAATTCCGGTTTTTCTGCTTTTTGGTGCCGAAGCCAAAGAGTCGTCGGAGAAAGCCCATTCGGAGTTGGGATTGGATTTAGAAGTGAGAATGGGCGGAAAGGGAGAGCATGGCTTGTGTGGGAAGTTGGAACAGAGGCCAAAAACAAAAGAGAAGGGAGAAAGAAGGAAGGACAGTGTGGGAACTCGAAACTTGGGAAGTAGCTAATTCAGTGACCGAGATATTGACTCGGGATTTTGTACTCACAACCACGGGGACAGAGAGTGAGACGCAAAGAAAGAAAGGGGTAGGATTATTGAGGAGGTCGGCACTCGGCAGACGCGCGGTTGAGGTTTTCCAAGACGCGCACTTTTTCAGCCCCACTTCAAATAGTGGCAAGAAATAATTTTAATTATCTCATTTTATTATTATAATTTTTTTAAAATTTTATATAAAATATAATAAATAATTTAATTTTTTTAATTTAAAATTATAATCATATATTTTACTTTCAACTATTATCTTAACTCATTTTATCTCAATTTATTATTTAAATTACATCTAAATTTAAGAACATTTCTAATTATATTTATATTTTATTATTCTTTTCTTAAAAAAATCATTCATTAATTAATTTCGTTTAGATAGTGAGATGAGATAAAATATTTTTACATAAAAGTTAAATAAAATATTAATAAAGTATTATTTCTTAATATAATTATTATTTTAAAATTTGAAAATTTTAAATTGAAATTAAAAAAAATTAAATTATTTAATTTATTTTGTATAGAAATTTTAAAAAGTTATATTGATAAGATGAATTAAGATGAATTTTGAATCTAAACTAGGGTTTACTACTCTTTTACCATTTTTTTTACTATTTTTAGTATATTTGAAATTCTTACTTTTTTAAGTATTTTTTTTAATACTTTTAATCATTAAGTAAAAATTTAAAAAATAAATAATTTCATTAATAGTCATTTTCTTAACTATTAAGTAAAAAAATTGTCAAAAATTTGTGGCTTGATTGATATAAAAAAATGATGAAAGGATAGTAAGACTATCATTATTCAATACAATAAATATTGTTTTTTATTATTGAACTAGTGACTTTTATAATACATTTCACTAGGGTCAGCAAAAAGTTTCTTTTTAATTATATTTTATAAATAAAAGTGTAAAAGTGAGAAATATAAAGAAAGATTATGACAAATAATAATAATAATAATAAGTATTTACATAGATATTAAATACAGCGAAGCACTTTAACCATTCTATATTGATTTTACATAATCGGAAGTCTTATTCTAACATTTTGTTAATTATTTTACAAGAAATTGCAAAGTAGTGAACACAGTGAAATTGCTCTTGCAACGAAACTAATAGTGTCAATGCGTTGAAAATATTAATTAATTTTTTTTAAATTTGATATTTGTAGAATCTTTTTTCACTGGAAACGCAATTATAAAATCATTACATTTAATAGAAATATGTTATCACCACCTTTTTTTTTTAAAAAAGACAGGTTATACTTGGCATATCAAAACAATTTTCATTCGCTTAAAAAAAAAAAAAAAAAAAACCAATTTTCATTCGTTTAGCTTAGAAATCTCATTTGATTTAGGTCACTTTCTTTTACCTTGACGTATTTAGTTGTAGAGTAGTGCCACACCCAACCCTCTTTATTTATTTATTTTATATATATCCATATACATTTAAAAAAAATCACAATATCATTAAAAGACATATACTTAATCACCAAGTAAAAACAATGTCGGACCAACTCTCGGTACCTCTTATCACTTTGCTTAGTTGTAGCATAATTTTGTGTTTACGACGGATGTTTCAAGGACAATGCAAACAGCAGATGGGCTATGATTTCCAAATCAAATATATTTATGTGTGATGTAGCCTTTACGCCGATTGCTGTTTTCCTAATGCGAGACATTTCAAATTCTATAGCATGTTGGGAAATTTAATTATATCCTTTTTCATGTTGGACTAGAGCTTAATTATTTCATTTTTTTATTTTTATTTTTATTATTTTGGACTCAAATTCTCTCCGACATGCAACAGGGCTTTCTGCAGCAGGTTGTGGTGATGCTTCGTATCTTCTCTAACTCTTAAGGCAACTTAATGAGCAGACGCGCGGCCATTGCACAAAAGCTCACCGCCGGTTGCCATGCACTTACTTGAGGCGCATTGTTGACCGCCTAACAATGAAGAGCTTGAGAGATCAAATTATTCAAATCTGTGCGCCAAAGTTCCAAACACTAGCTTTCTTTTGTGAGTCACCTTAATTTCTCCATCTTCCCCATCTCTTATCCAATGCAAGTAGTGGCATTTATTTTCCCTCCCTTTGCTTCTTGGATTTTACCGATGTTACTGAGAAAAGCAAAAAGAAATTGAGAGGAAAACTGCAACATACAGTGATGAGAGAGATCCATGAATAAAATTAATACCTTCGTAGGAGATAAGAAAGTAAATGAAATTGGAAAAAGGAACGGAGAAAAATGTTGGGAAATAAATCTAAACAACGAAAAAATTATCTCCCACTTTGTATGAATCTATTAGAAAGTAATTGAGTAGATAACAATACAAGTAAAATCACACACACAGAAAACCAATTTTTTTACGTGGAAAACCCTTCAATGCAAAGGAAAAAATCACGGGACATAGTCCAGTTAAAACTTCACTATCAACAATGTTTGAGTACACAAATATTCTCTCTAGATAATACTAAAGGCATACAATCAACAACGATTTCAAGAAACGCTTTCTTTGCAACCAAACAATGTGATTAGGAAAGAGCTCACCAACATGTGTCACTGTTCACGAACTCGAGCACCAGAAATATTGCTCAAAATCTGATCTCCACCGTTCAGATTGTAGAACCTTGAGTTGTGAACGTTGCTGTAAAATATCAGCTCAATCGGACCACAGACGACTTAGATCGGAGCTTTCAAAGAAGTGGTACTGTTTACAATCTCGAGCACCAAAACACAGTACTGTTCACAAACTCGAACACCGGAAATACTGCTCAAAATCTGATCTCCACCGTTCAGATTGTAGAACCTTGAGTTGTGAACGTTTCTGCAAAATCTCAGCTCAATCGAACCACAGATGACTTAGATCGGGGCTTTTGATTGAAACTGGACGAGAGTTTCTTTCTCTCTTCGTTTTTGCTTCTCTTCTTTTCACTCTCTCCGTCTCTCTATCTCTCTGTCTGCTATGCACACTTATTTTGACCGAAAAAACATATATATGTATATGTTAAGTTGAGTATGAATTGGCTTCCTCCTCATATGGAGGGACCCACAACAAATCTCCCCCTCCCGACTATGTGAGAGGTTCCATCAAACCTGCTTTTACTCTGCATACTTCGAGTTTTTGCATAGGCAATGGTTTTGTCATCATATCTGATCCATTTTCATCAGTATGGATTTTCTCAATCTGTAACAACTTCATCTCCAAAGCATTACGAATCCAGTGATATCTCACATCAATATGTTTGGACCTAGAATGCAAAGTTGAGTTCTTACTGAGATGGATGGCACTTTGACTATCACAGTAGAGAGTATACTTCTCTTGTTTCTGACCCAGTTCTTCTAGGAACTTCTTCATCCATAGCAACTCTTTGCTAGCTTCAATTATGGCAATATACTCAGCCTCTGTAGTAGACAGGGCAACACATTTTTGTAGTTTGGATTGCCATGACACAGCTCCCCCTGAATAAGTTATCAAATACCCTGAAATAGATTTTCTAGAATCAATGTCGCCAGCCATATCAGCATCAGTAAACCCATCAAGCATACGCTTACCATTTCCAAAACATAAACATACTGTGGAAGTTCCTCTGAGGTATCTCAAAATCCATTTAACAGCATTCCAATGCTCTTTACCTGGATTTGAGAGAAAACGACTTACTACACCAACTGCATGAGCAATATCTGGCCTCGTGCATACCATTGCATACATTAAACCCACTGCTGAAGCATATGGGACTCTTTCCATATCTTCCTTCTCTTTATTTGTGGAAGGGCTTTGCTTTGTGCTTAACTTAAAATGAGTAGCAAGAGGAGAGCTAACTGTCTTAGCTTTATCCATATTGAATCTGTCAAGCACCTTCTCAATATATCGCTCCTGTGACATCCGTAATTTCTTCTCTTTTCTATCTCGGTAAATTCGAATACCAAGAATTTGCTTTGCTGGCCCCAAGTCCTTCATAGCAAAAGACTGACTCAATTCCTTCTTTAGATTTTCAATCCTTGAAGAATTCCTGCCAACAATCAACATATCATCAACATAAAACAATAATATTATGAAGTCATCATCACAAAATTTCTGCACAAATACGCAATGGTCAGAGGTGGTCTTCTTGTAGCCTTGCTCTTCCATAACTGACTCAAATTTTTTGTACCATTGTCTGGGTGCCTGTTTTAAACCATATATGCTTTTCTTTAACCAACACACACAATCTTCTTTGCCATTCACACTGAAACCCTCAGGCTGCTCCATATAAATCTCTTCCTCTAAATCACCATGTAGGAAGGCAGTTTTTACATCCATCTGTTCAATTTCTAAGTCTACGCTAGCTGCTAAGCCAAGAACCACACGGATGGATGGCATTTTCACAACTGGAGAGAAGATCTCATCAAAGTCGATACCCTTTCGTTGACTGAATCCCTTAACAACAAGTCTAGCTTTGTATCGTGGCTTGGAGGTGTGTTCATCTTGCTTCAATCTATAAACCCACTTGTTCTTCAAAACTCTTTTGCCTTTAGGCAACTTTACCAACTCAAAGGTGTGGTTGTCATGTAATGACTGCATCTCATCTTGCATGGCATCAACCCACTCTGCCTTATGTTCATCTTCTATTGCTTCTGCATAACATTCGCGCTCTCCCCCGTCAGTCATTAACACATACTCATCTGTAGGATACCGAATAGAAGGATGTCGGTCTCTAATAGACCTCCTGAGTGGAACATCTAATGGCAGCTCTGATTCTAGCAATTGATCAGGGGTCTCATTCTGAAATGAAGGATCTGCATCACTAGGACTCTGTTGGTAATCTTGGATAGCATCTTCAACTTGTGCTGGCAAGTCAGTCAATGGCACTGGATCCAAGTTAACTGAACTATCATTGGACCGAAGCATTGCTTTGTCTGTTTTCTGAATATCTTGTATGGTTTGATCTTCAATAAACACAACATCTCGGCTTCTCACTAGTTTCTTATCAACTGGATCATACAATCTGTATCCAAACTCATCCAAACCATAACCTAGAAAGATGCATTGTCGGGTCTTCACATCGAGCTTAGATCTCTCATCTTTGGGAACATGCACAAACGCTTTACATCCAAAGACACGTAAGTGATCATAAGTAACATCTTTACCAGTCCAAATTCTGTTTGGTACATCAAACTGAAGAGGTACACATGGTGTGAGATTGAGAACATATACAGCAGTACTTAAAGCCTCTCCCCAAAAAGATCCAGGCAATTGTGCTTGTGAAAGCAAACATCTCACCCTCTCAATCAATGTTCTATTCATCCTCTCAGCTAAACCATTCAACTGAGGAGTCTTTGGAGGTGTCTTTTGATGTCGAATACCTTGCTGTCTGCAATAGTCATCAAATGGGCCTGAATACTCTCATCCATTATCAGTTCGGATGCATTTCAGTTTCTTTCCAGTCTATCTCTCAACCAAGGCCTGAAATTGTTTAAACATTTCCAATACTTGATCTTTTCTTTTCAGGGGATAGACTCATGACTTTCTTGAATGATCATCTATAAAAGTCACAAAATACGAAGAGCCGCCAAGTGTTCTTGTCTTCATAGGGCCACAAACATCTGAATGCACAAGATCAAGTATTCCTGACTTTCTTGAAGTAGAACTTTTGAAAGAAACTCTGTTCTGCTTCCCTTCCAAACAGTGAGTACACTTTTTCAAAAGCGCACTCTTCATCCCAGATAGAAGGTTCTTTTTGGCCAATATTGTCAGGCCTTTCTCACTCATGTGGACAAGTCTCTTATGCCACAATTGTACTGTGTCCTCATTCTTCATAACATTAACAATGTTACTAGAGAGCCTTGCTTGTAGCATGTACAAGGTTGATACCCTATTTCCTCGAGCAATAACCATAGCACCCTTTGTAAGCTTCCACTGCCCATTATAAAAGGTGTTGCAATACCCTTCATCATCAAGTTTACTTGTAGAAATCAAATTCAAATGGATGTCAGGAATATGCTTTACATCTCTAAAAACAAGAACCGTGCCGTTATTCGTTTCCAAGCATACATCTCCACTTCCAATAATTTTAGTCAAACCACCATTGCCCATCTTTACTGTGCCAAAGTTACTGGGCACATAGTTTGTGAAGAAATCCTTTCGAGGTGTAGCATGGATGGAAGCACCACTATCAATCACCCAGCTAGTTTCATGAGAAGTGATGTTTACAGTATCATTATCATCATAAACAATGAAGAAGTCTCTAGTAGTAGTGGTAGCAACTTGATCATCTTTCTTTTCATCGTCGTTCTTCTTCTCATTCCCTTTTTCTTTGTATTCTCTCTTCAACTTTCTGCAATATTTCTTTATATGCCCTTTCATGCCACAATGGTAGCACTCAACATTAGCAAACTTGTTTGACTTGCTTCTGCCCTTATCTCTGTTCTTCGGACCTCTGCTTTTACTCCTCCCTCTCTTTTCTGTAACGAAGACATCTGACTGCGAAGAAGAGCCCTGTGATTTTCTTCTCATCTCTTCATTCAAAACACTGATTTTCGCCAGATCCATACTGATTACACCATTCGGGGCTGAGTTAAATAATGACATTCTAAATGTCTCCCAAGAGTCCGGTAATGTACCAAGCAAACACAATCCCTGTACTTCATCATCAAACTTGATACCCATTCCAGCCAACTGATTAATTATTCCTTGGAATGTATTCAAGTGATCTGTCAACGGGGTTCCATCTTGGTATCTCAGAGTCATCAAATGCTTGATCAAATACATTTTATTATTTTCGGTCTTACGAGCATATAACTGTTCAAGTTTATTCCAGAGTGTACGTGTATATGTCTTTCCACTAATATGATTCAAGACATTATCATCTACCCACTGCCTGATGTATCCACAGACTTGTCGATGTTGCAAAGTCCATTCTTCATCAGATTTATTTTCCGGCTTCTCAGAAGCAAACACCGGTAAATGAAATTGCTTCACAAATAAAATGTCTTCCATTTTTCCCTTCCAAATATGATAATTTGAACCATTCAAAGTAACCATTCTACTCAAATTGGCTTCCATTATTCAACACAAAGTACTAAGCGGTTATAACCCCGCTCTGATACCACTTTGTTGGGAAATAAATCTAAACAGCAGAAAAATTATCTCCCACTTTGTGTGAACCTATTAGAAAGTAATTGAGTAGATAACAATACAAGTAAAATCACACACACAGAAAACCAATTTTTTTACGTGAAAAACCCTTCAATGCAAAGGAAAAAATCACGGGACATAATCCAGTTAAAACTTCACTATCAACAATGTTTGAGTACACAAATATTCTCTCTAGATAATACTAGAGGCATACAATCAACAACGATTTCAAGAAACGCTTTCTTTGCAACCAAACAATGTGATTAGGAAAGAGCTCACCAACAAGCGTCACTGTTCACGAACTCGAGCACCAGAAATATTGCTCAAAATCTGATCTCCACCGTTCAAATTGTAGAGCCTTGAGTTGTGAACGTTGCTGTAAAATATCAGCTCAATCGGACCACAGACGACTTAGATCGGAGCTTTCAAAGAAGTGGTACTGTTTACAATCTCGAGCACCAAAACACAGTACTGTTCACGAACTCGAACACCGGAAATACTGCTCAAAATCTGATCTCCACCGTTCAGATTGTAGAACCTTGAGTTGTGAACGTTTCTGCAAAATCTCAGCTCAATCGAATCACAGATGACTTAGATCGGGGCTTTTAATTGAAACTGGACGAGAGTTTCTTTCTCTCTTCGTTTTTGCTTCTCTTCTTTTCACTCTCTCCGTCTCTCTATCTCTCTGTTTGCTATGCACACTTATTTTGACCGAAAAAACATATATATGTATATGTTAAGTTGAGTATGAATTGGCTTCCTCCTCACATGGAGGGACCCACAACAGAAAATACAATACATTTTGGTTTGTGAAGTAAAGCTGACTTTATAACCTCTTTGAGGTTGGTTGAGTCATGTGATAATGAAATTTAATGTATGAACTCAAGAATTTGATACTGTACAGAACACAACAGACAATGATGAGAGAGAAGTATAACTTTCCATATTTTTCACTTGGGCCCAAGATAGTTGCTGGAAGCTCTGTATCTCTCGTCAAAAAGTAAGAAGGAAGATGAATGTACATGTTGGACATCAAGATCCATTGCCTATTGTCAATAACACGAAGAAAACTAATTAGTATGAAAATGATGTCTTCTTCCAAAAGCGAAATCTGTTGCTAAATTTGATGAATATTGTTCAGAACTTTACTTACCTGTCTCAATTGACTGGTGCTTGAGACAGGCTCGTGGTATGGGTTATGAATGAGAGGTTCCTACATGACAATATATGTGTATGTCATGTATGAAAATTACTTAAAAACCCAACCAAAATGCAAGTGCGGATAACAAAAAACTACCTGTAATAGTTGAGCCTGGCCAGGTAAATCATGTTGGTTAGAGAAGATGTTAGGTGTTTGATATATGTCAGGATTGGGTTGCTGGTCCATGACCAGATTAGATTGCTGGTACATGCACTGGACCACTTGATTTGCTTCAAAATTGTACATACCCTGTGCCATTCAATTTTGAAGGGCAATCATTATAAGTCATACACAAAGAAAAATAGAAGCCACACAAACTAATAATCTGCATTATGTGCTAGGAAATAAGGATAAAGCAAAGTATCACCTGCATGATGGTATTTGGTGTGGTGGCTTGAGATGAAATGTATGTCCTTGAGGGGCTTGAAATGCAGGTTGCAATATCCTGTGGGGATGCTTCCATATTCTGAACTCCTTTGGTATGAGAGAGTTTTCCATTCACACTGACTAGTGGACCTCTATCAGAATTACCACTCACCTTTTCTTTCGGTCCTTTCTCATCCTGATCATCAATTGCATTTCTGTCCAGAAAAATCTCTGCATGTTCACTTTCAGAGGCATTAGCACCTGTGCTACTTGAGGTGATAGCTTGAGCATCCTCAGGTTTTAAGGTCAAAATTTTCTCCACCCCTTCCATCAGCTCATCAAGTTGTCTGGCAGCAAATTGAAATGCTCCCTCGGACTCAGAAGCCCTGGCTGACAACTTGAGCATTCTTTGGCACAAACTTTTGTAGCGGCTTGCAACAACCAACTTAGGATTATCTTCGATGGTAAAATTGTAACAATCTTTCACGCTTCCAGTCCTTCCATCTTTTGTCCATCTCTTCAAGATATAACGGGATGGGATAATCTTTATATTCTGATGATCAAGTACTTTCAGTGCATGGCAACATGGAAACCCAACATATTCAAACTTCATACAACAGCAAACGACTGTAGAGTCAGAAGAATTGAAGGTAACAGTGTGTTCTCGAGCTTGTCCAAATTTCTTCACTTTATACCCTATCATTGACCCATTCTGACTGCACCTGTTAACAACAACATTTAAACACTTCCAATATTCCTTCTGAAGTACTTCGAATGCCCTTGGAGTGTAAACACCACTGGCATGCTTTAATAAAACCACATTTCCCATTAGTCTTGGCATGCATCTGCCCATTTCATCATTAGCTTCAGTTTCTTTGCAACGTTGCTCATCTACTACCCTCTCAAAATATTTTATGAAAAGAAGAATATCAAGGTCTGAGTTCAAGCGGGTCCCCAAGTCATTAAATAAACACTCAACCAGATGTAAGCCATTCATGTCAATGAAAAAAGTATTCCTACCATATACCACAGCCCATTTCTCTCTTTCTCTAAACATCCATCTTAACCACTCATTCTGCTGAAGACCATATTTTTCCAGCATAGACTCCCAGGCACAAATGAAATCTTCCTCATCCTTGTGGTCATAAATACAGCTCTTTAAATCTTTGGCAAAGGAGTCCACATCTTTTACTAAAAGGCCAAGGTGTTTGAGAGCATTCTGATACATCTGCCATACACATATACGATGGTTTGTCTCTGGTAAGACTGAATTGATTGCTTCAATAATTGCTGCATCCTGATCTGTAAGAATAGCCTTTGGCTTCTTCCCAGACATTGCTTCTATGAAGGTTTGTAATAGCCACTTAAAAGAATCGACAGTGTCATCATATAAAAGTGCAGCAGCAAAAATCAAGACTTGTCTGTGATGATTTACTCCTATAAACTGTACAAATGGGGGGAAGTCTTTGTTTGATTTGGAAGTTGTGTTTAAACAGATCACATCGCTGAAATGGTCATAGTCCAGTACCATGTTATCATCAGCCCAAAATATGTTGGTTACCTTGTCATCAATATCAAGCTGCATTGCATAAAAGAATGATGGATTTTCAAAGTGCTGCCTTTGAAAATAATGCAACAAACGTCCTGCCTCTCCCTCCTTAATATCTCTTAATCTTTCGGATTGAAGATAATTGTCAGAATCAAGGGCAAGAACATCAAGGGATTCCCGAACTTCAAGTTGTCTAGTCATCAATTCAAATGTTGACGTTGAGCATGATTCCAAATTAGTTGCAGAGCCAGCTTCAGTCTCAGGAGAACAACTAAATTCTCTTTGCAATGACAAGTTTTGTGCATTAGTTGGGTTTACATTGTCATGATTATGCTGTTCTTCAAAATGTGTAACCTGGTATTTACCATCAGTTTGACGGGTAATAATCATATGTGCCAAGCAACCAGTTCTAGTTTCCTTTCGGTGTTTCTTCACATTAATGTCTCTTTTGTCCTTCCTCCGGTAACCCTCTTTAGAGCAAGTGAACTTCCTAGATACCACCTGACCATGTACCTTGCTCCTATTTACCCAGTCTTTCCTAATGCTGAAACCTACTAAGCTGGCATATTTGTTGTAAAATTTGTATGCATGTTCATCTGATTCAAATTCTGCACCAATTTTAAGTACTGCATCTTTACTGGCTCCATCCTTTAAGTAAAGATTGGACTGAATGCCGTTACTATGCATAAATTTCGGGCTACGACAGTCCTGCTCCACATTCAAGTCCAAGTTATTTGATGCTTGAAGTGTCCTATCCATGTTCTCTTTGAGAGGACTACTTGATCCATCATCCGTATCCATTGACCTTCACAAGAGTGGAACAAAACCCCTAGGGGCTGGCTCAAGTGGTGCTTAGGGATATGCTCCCCTTAGGTCTAAGGTTCAAATTCTCTTGGGTGCAAACAATTTCTAGGGATCATCAGACTGAGGGATTTTTCCCTTGAATTAACCGAGGTATACTTGCGAAAAACTCCTTGCCGAGAGCTTGTGCACCCCAAAAATTAGTCGGGACTCTGTTCCAAACACCTGGTGCCAATAAAAAAGAGTGGAACATAAAGAAATAATAATAAAGGAAGAAATAAATATGCAAAAGTTCTACGTGGAAAAGAAAATTAATCGATTACATATCTCCATCCACAATGGTTTTAATGCTGAGATTGATGGACCATAACATTATTGGTGTGTCAAGAGAATCCATCCGATAGGAAAATGCGGAATAAGATACCTAAAACTTGGTCTCTGCCAAAATTATATGCAACAAGGAATGGACATAAATGCAGGTAAACAGCATGCACAAATAGAAGAAGATTTTTGAAATTTTTTTCTTGCATTTGAGTCTTCTCCATTATAAATAATTTAGCAGTAGTGACCAATCAAAAAAATAATCTAGCATTAGTGATGATTGTTTAATATAAAAATTTTACGTTGTTAAAGCTTTGAATTGACTTCATAAGTGCATACATGCTTTTAAAATTGGTTGAGCTTGGTTCAGTTCTTAATTCTTTAATTGGCATCTAAAGTTAAAGTTGCCAAGGGAGGTGTAATAAGAAACAATATGTGAAGAGTTTGTGATTCCTTCGCAATGGTCAGATTTTGCTTATCAGACTCATTATATATGCACACATACTCTCTTAAGTTAATTTACCGCCCCCATGAAATTGCCCTCCCCTGTCGATACCACTGTTAATTGTATCAGTAAATCACATCCTTATGCGTGGTGAAGTCCAAAATGGGTAAGGTCCATGTAGACAAAGATTATCGTTCACAAACCTAGTAGAGATGTGGCCTCACCAAGAAAGCAGAAGTAAAATTTCTTAACTGGAATTTATATATAACTAATAATTCTTGCTTTAACTCATTTCTGTCAATTGGGCGGTAGAAAAGTACACATTCGATTAAAAAAAAAAAAAAAAAACCTTATTGGGAAGGACTGCCAACTCCAAATGCAGTCTTCTTGCTTTCTTACAAAACGAAAGACTTCGTCAATCGAAAAACATAAAAACTCAGGGGTTATAAAATTCAAACAGTACATTTTGGTACTGGAGGATAAATTTTCAAGAACTTCTCAAAGCGCTACACTTCAGCAGCTCAATTTGGGCAAAATGTCCATATATAACACACTCGCGTGAATATCAAACGTAAATTCACAAAAGGCATAACAGTTTATGAGGCAAGTTGATTTAAACGAGTGCATACAAAATGTTTGAAATCACATTCGGAGAGATTCAGAGAGTACCTGAGGCGTTGAACCTGTAGATAGGGTTTGATCAGAGAGGTTTTTGGATTACGTGAGGCCTGCGTTCTTCATCGCTGGAGAGAGAGAGAGGGTGGGGCCTTTCGAGCTGAGGTAGGAATTCGGATTCCAGTGATGAATTCGATTACGGAAAAAGGAAGTCCCTCGAAATATGGAACTTTGGGGGGATTTGAGTAAATTCAAAGGAGCAAGAGATGCAAGAATTAACGATAATTATTAAATTAAGAGCAATGCTAGGATACCCATTTTGGAATAAGAAATGATATAATTATTATTAATTTATAATTCGTTTACAACTTTTATTTATTTATTTATTTTTAGTTATTAATTTTATTTAGAAGAATGTGAATATTAATAAAATTATATTTTTTTTTCTTAATAATTAAAAATATTAAAAACACTTAAAAGAAAATAAAAAATAAAAAAAATACTATTACATTAATAAGTTGTAAAATAATTGTAAAAACAGTGGTACATCTATCATCACTCTTTTGAGATTCTTATGAATTTCCAATTTTTTTTTTGTTTTTTTTAGATTTTTTACATTATTTTAATATAAGTGTTTTTAAATAATGTTGTGATTTTTTTAAAATTTTAAAAAAAAAACATTATTTAAAAATATATATATAAATCATGTAAAAAAAAAACTAAAAAATAAAATAAAATCTGGAACTCATAAGGATCCCAAAATCGTAATTCATAGCATTTTTCTTAAATAAATTTGTGGGTGCATTTATAGATAATTTTGAAGAGTTTATAGCACATATAATAGAAGAATAATAATAAATCTGTGTAATTTTTTTTTTAGCAAGTTAAATTTTATTAAATTAAAATTTTACATGAGGAAGGGGTGGGGTTTTTCAACAATTGCTCCAAAATAAAAAATAACAGTATAAGTGGTGAAAAAATAAATAAAAATAAAAATGTTATAAAATTAAAGAAAAAAACTACTATTGTAAAAGAGAAATATATAAAAAACTCTTTTAAAACTCTCTGAAACTTTCTTCTCTCTATATATTTTCTTATGAATTTTATAACAACTGAAACTTATATTTATAGGCTTGAAATTACTATGCAAGTCACTATGCAAGATTTAAAATAATAGTGGTAGAATCATTCACATAATTTTAGTGATGGGACATGGGGCGACAGCCGTCCCTCCAATCTCGTCCGTTTCATTACACTCCCCCTTGAATGACCATCTATAAAGAATCTAACTCGTTAAAATTTTGTTAAGGAAAAACTCAGTAGAAAGAAAAACCAATGGTAAAGAAAAAATAGTACATTTTTTTATGTATCCACAAGTACTTTAAGATTGCCTCATTAAAACCTTATAGAGGAAAACTCAATGGGACAAAATCTCAGCGAAGGAAAAAGAGTACAATCAACACAAGTTTTCATGACATTTACTCCCCATGAAAAGTGCATGACGATAGATTTTTGAGTCTTCGCATTCTAATGTTATGCACAATCTTTTTGAATGTCACAATTGGTAATGCGTTTGTGAATAAATACGCCAGATTATCACTAAATCGTATCTGCTTGACATCAATTTCATCTTTCTCTTGAAGTTCATGAGTATAAAAAAATTTAGGTGAAATATGTTTGGTTCTGTCACCTTTGATATATCCTCCTCTGATTTGAGTGATACAAGTAGTATTATCTTCATATAAAATTGTTAGACTATTATTGATTATAGGAAGTCTACACTTTTCTTAAATATATTGAATTATTGATCTCAGCCAAATACACTCTCAACTTACTTCATAAATAGTAATGATCTCTGAGTGATTTGAAGAAGTAGCAGATAGTGTCTACTTAACAGATCTCTATGATATGACAGTATCTCCATAAGTAAATAAATATCCAGTTTGAGATCTACCTTTGTATGAGTCTGAAAGATAACCTGCATCTGCATACCCAATCAATTGTGGACTTGATCCACATTGATAAAATAATCACATATCAACCGTATTATGAAGGTAACGAATGACATGTTTAGTACCATTCTAATGCTTTCGAGTTGGTGTAAAACTATATCTTGTAAGTAGATTAACTGAGAATGTAATATCTGGTCGAATGCAATTTGTAAGATATATCAAAACTCCAATTGCACTGAGATATGGTACTTCAGAACCAAAAATTTCTTCATCATCATCAGAAGGACGGAATGGATCATTTTTCACATCAAGTATTTGAACAATCATTGGAGTACTCAGGGGATGAGATTTGTCCATATAAAATTGTTTCAGAACTTTCTCAGTATACATGGACTAATGAATAAAAATTTCATTTGGCAAGTGCTCGAACTGCAAGTCGAGACCAAGTTTTGTTTTGCCAAGATCTTTCATTTCAAATTTATTCTTTAAATATGTAGCAGTTCTTGAGATCTCTTCAGGAGTTTCTACAATATTTAAATCATCAATATAAACCGCAATAATGACAAATCCAAATTCTGATTTTTTAATAAAAACATATAGGCATATAGAATTATTCTCAAATCGTTCTTTCAATTGATATTCATTTAAGCGATTATACCACATGCGTCCAGATTGTTTCAACCCATATAAAGATCCTTGTAGTCTGATAGAGTATATTTCTAGATGTACTTGTAGATATTTCATGCATTTTATATCTTTCAGGGGTTTTCATATATATGTCATGGTCTAAGGATCTATATAAATATGCAGTAATCACATCCATCAACTGCATTTCTAATCCTTTTATAACAACAAGACTAATCAAAAATCTAAATGTGATTGCATCCATAACGGGAGAATATATTTCTTCATAATCAATTCCGGGTTTCTATAGGAAATCTTGTGCGACAAGTCGTGCTTTGTATCGCACAATTTTATTTTTCTCATTACGTTTTCGTATAAATACACACTTATATCCAACATGCATTATACTATTTGATGTTTGGACAACATGTCTAAATACTTCTCACATTACTAGCGAATTTAATTCAGTTTCAATAGCTGCTTTCTATTTTGACCAATCATTTCTACGTCGACATTTTTCGACAGTTTTTGACTCACTTTCTTCATTACTTCTGGTAATGTCAATAACCATTTTATATGAAAATATGTTGTCAACAACAGTTTTATTTCTATCCAGAATTTCTCAGTATTCATGAAATATATTGAAATCTCATTATTTTCAGGTACCTGTTCCTCTTCAGGGGAAAATATTTCATGAAACACCTCTTCAGAAGGTCCATTTTCAGAAGATTTATATTTTTCAGGAGTTTCCTCTTCAGGAGGTTTTGGAATAAAATATTTGAGCTCTTTAAGAGCACCAATTATATTTGCAGCCTGTATTGTGGGTACATGTTATTCAGGAATACCAAATTCATTTTGTATTCTTTTCCTTCTGGAAATTTTATCTTTTACACCAATAGGTTTTCCACACTTCAGGCGTGTCTTAGACTCATCTATTGTTGTTCTGACAATTTGTCTTTTAGGAATTTCAATCCTTGCTGGAGCATTAACAGCAGGAATATAAGATTTTATTACACATTTAGTTTCAGTAAATATATTCGGTAATTGATTTGCAACATTTTGTAAATGAATAATCCTCTGAATTTCCAGTTTACATTCATTTGTAGGAGGATCAAATTGAGACAGGGTCTTATTATTCTAAATAATATCTTGTCGTACTTCAAGTATTGACTTTTCTTTACCCATTAATAGAAAATTGGATTCGTCAAAATGACAATCCTCAAAACGTGCTTTAAACATATCCATTGTAAGGGGTTCAAGGTATCTAATAATAAATGGAAAGTCAAAACCAACATATATCCCAAGTCTACGTTGATAGCCCATTTTTGTACGTTGTGGAGGTGCAATTGGAACATATACAGCACATCCAAAAGTACGAAGATGAGAAATATTTAGTTGTTGACCAAATGCAAGCTGTAATGAAAATATTTATGATATGCAAATGGTCTAATGCGAATTAAAGATGATGCATGAAGTATAGTATGTCCCTAAGCAGAAACATGTAATCTTGATTTCATAAGTAAAGGTCTAACGATTAGTTGAAGCTTTTTTATCAAAAATTCAGCTAAACCGTTTTGTGTGTGTGTATGAGCAACAAGATGTTCAACATTTATTCCTATTGACATGTAATAATCATCAAAAGTTTGAGATGAAAATTCACCTGCATTATCCAATCGAATGGTCTTCATTGGATACTCAGGAAATTGTACTCGTAGTTTGATTATCTGGAAAAGAAATCTAACAAATGCAACATTTCTAGTGGAAAGCAGACAAACATGTGACCATTGACTAGATGCATCAATCAAAACCATAAAGTATCTAAATGTTTCACTTGATGGATGAATAGACCCACATATATCTCTGTAAATCCTTTGTAAAAAGGATGGAGATTCAACAATGACTTTTGAGGAAGATAATCTGATAATAAACTTACCTTAAGAACATGCAGAGCATGAAAAATCATTGGGTAGAAATATCTTTTGATTCTTTAAGGGATATCTATGCGAATATTCAATAATTCGTCTCATCATTATAGATTTCGGATGTCCAAGGCAGTCTGTTGAACTCAAGATTTCAAGTTTCGTGTAAATCTACACATGAATTTTGATGATAACAAATAAATTCAAAGAATAAAGGAGTCTCAAGTTCAAATTGTCCACACAATACAATCAAGCACATCAAGGAACCAAGCATGAGCAAGAAGGGAATAAGTTCACATTATAGTCATAGAATAATATTGTAAATCTCTTAAAAATTTGAAATTAGGATAAAAGCTCAAAATTAATATTTTATCATAAAGTATTAAAATATATTTTCCACATGTGCATGAATATTTTGAAAATTAAATTTGAAAATTTTGAAAGATGATTGATTGTCATCTTTCACATGTGCATGACATGATTAAAGGTTTAAATTTTGAAAATATTAAGATGATTGATTGTCATCTTTCACATGTGCATGTTTTATTTGAATATTTTCAAAACTGATAGATGTTTTTCTTGACTTATGTAAAAGGTAGATATCTTTATTTGAAAATTTTGAAAAGTAAAGTGTGCTCTTTTTGTCATATGCAAAAAGTAAAAGATTAGATTTGAAATTTTTGAAAAGTAAAGTGTGTTCCTTTTATCACATGCAAAAAGTAAAAAGATTAGGTTTGAAATTTTTGAAAAGTGAATGATGATGTCTTTGACATGTGAATCTTTTTAAATTTGAATATGAAGTCTCATATGCATATAAATAGATCAATTGAGAGTTTCACATTTACAACACCAAGAGCATACAACATTCATTCAAAGTTTTCATTCTCTCTTATCTAAGCATTGAGCCTTAACCCTTGTTTATTTTGAGAGATATAGTTTGTGCTGTAATTGTTTTTATTTCACTCATTGATGAGTGTTTTCTGATAGCCTACCCACTATCAATTCTTGTATCAGTAAAAGGGTGTGTATAACCATTGTGTGTGTAGAAGGTGTTCTACACGGGAAATAGTTAAATCACCAAGTGTGAGGTGATTGGAAGTGTAGAAAGTGTTCTACATGAGAAATAGTTAAATCACCAAGTGTGAGGTGATTGGAAGTGTAGAGGGTGTTCTACACGGATTCTTTGGAGCGGTGCTGCTCAAAGGTGTAATAGGTTTCTATCTCCACTTAAAAGAGATTGAATAGTGGATTTGGTAAGGGGTAGCTTGAGGCGAATACGTAGGCAGTGGGGCCGAACCTCGTTAACATACTGAGTTTGCTTCTCTCTTACCTTTACTCTTTATATTTATTACTGTTTCATATTTTGCTTATATTTTATATTGTATACTTGATTTATAATTGTTAATTTTTTAATACAACTCAATTCACCCCCCTCTTGTGTTAGTCATCTGAGCAACACAGTCATGCCAAGTCATAAATATTTTGGCGTCAATGCACTTCTGGTGCATTACCACATATGATTAAATTGTTCTCATCTTTGTATAATACAATCCAGAATATAGAGCAGACAATTTTTCTAATACGAGCTTTTGACCCGATATTGTTTTAGTAATAAGAAGATATTCTTTACTGCCTTCATTGGTCGTTTCAATATGGTAATCATTACGACGTATATCTTTGAAACTCAATAAATTTCTTCTGGATTGTAAAGAGAATAGAGTATCATCAATATAAAATTTGGTGCCATTAGGTAATACAATATAAACTCTTCCGAAGCTCTAAATTAAATCTGATGAGCCTGATATGGTATAGACATAGACTTTACTTAGTGTTAGATTTTGAAAATATTTCTTTTTTTTAAGAATTGTGTGAGCTGTAGCACTGTTAGCCAGACATATATTTTTATCATTCAACTCAGAAATAAAAAACTTATCAATGTGATCCATGATTCTACAAAATATACAAAACTTTTATTACAGATAATAGAAAGAAAATACATTAATTGAGTGGAACACTTCCATCTCCAATTAAGTGGTCAATTCTATCAATTCTATTTTCAGGATGATTAAAGAAATTAGAGACATTAAGATAAGTAATATCTACATCTACTAAATCTAATAAATCATCTGATGGTTCTACTAAATTTGTTTCATGCATTTTATTCTTTCCTTTAATAGATGCTTGATATAAATCAGTTAAGTGTCTGGCCGTACGATAGGTACGTGACCAATGTCCAGTCATTCCACATTTATGGCACACTTCTTCACTTCTCTTTAAAGAATTATTCTGGAAATTTTTACCCCTTTCTGAATTGTACCACTTCTGATGATACGGTATATTATTATTATCTATTTTACTGTGGTCACTTCTGGGATCAATATTTCTATAATTTCTCCTATCATGTCTATGCCATCGATTTCTTCTAAAGGTTGCATCATTCACTTCTGAGAATGATACAAACCTATTACCATTCATTTCAGTGAATGATATTGAACTAGTAGGGAGTAACTGGTAGTTTTTTAATAAGAGCTCATTGTTCTGCTCAGCTACTAGAAGACATGATATAAGTTTAGAATATTTCTTGAACCTTCTCTCTCGATACTGGTACTGCAGGAGCACATTCGAGACATGAAATGTAGTATAAATCTTCTCTAGTATATCATCTTTGATGATTTTCTCACAGCATAAATTTAGTACTGAGTTTATTTTAAAAAATGCGGAATTATATTCACTAACACTTTTATAATCTTGCAACCTCAAGTGCAACCATTCAAAATGAGCTCTTGGGAAGATGATAGTGTTCTTGTATTCATACATCTCCATTAAACTGTTCCACAAAATATAGGGATCTTTTATTGTAAGATATTCAGTTTTTAATTATTCATGAAGTTGGTAACGAAGGAAAATCATTGCTTTAACACGGTTCTGCAGAGACGTTTGATTTCCTTTTTTAATTGTATCACTCAGGTTCATCGTATCAAGATGGACTTCAGCATCAAGTATCCAGGATAAATAACTTTTTCCAGATATGTCAAAAGCAACAAATTCTAATATTGTAAAATTTGTCATTTTCTACATATATAAATAATGAAATAAATATGTGTATCTCAGAAAATATATTTATAAATTTACACAAATTTTAAATAATAATTATCAATAAAATATATCAAAGACTTCAAATAATATATTGAAAATCTTACAAAAAAATAAGACCACTAGTTTCAGAATTGGTAGAACCATTATAACGATAACGTGTTATAAAACTAAAGAAAAAAACTACTATTGTAAGAGATAAATATATAAGAAACTCTTTTGAAACTCTCTGAAACTTTATTCTCTCTCTATATTTTCTTATGAATTTCATAACAATTGAAACCCATAATTATAGGCCTTGTAATTACTATGCAAGATTTAAAATAATAGTGGTGAGGTCATTCATATAATTTTGATGGTGGGAGATGGGGCGGCAGCCGTCCCTCTAATTTCGTTCGTTTCATTACAAAATGCTAGTTTATTTGGGCTCGATTTATTGGAACATACCCAAGTTCTACAAGAGAATGTCATCTTATAAAAAAAATGGAAGTAAGGTATTCACTAAAAAGTGAATAACAGAACCACCGCCGGAGATATTTGCTAAGAAACGGTGATGATGACGAGCGCACTATCACTTTTTGTCTTGAGTTATTTGATGGAGAAGTCTACGATTCCTTATTCAAGATCACGGATTAGGGAAAACAGTAACATATGATAATAGCTAGTATCTAAGCTGAGTCACTGACTCACTCAAAAATGAGCAACACAAAGGTTATCCCAAGTAGAAGAGAGTGTCGCATAATAATTAGAAATAAATTGCTAAATCATCTCCTCAAAGATAGTTGTTTTGAAATCAAACTCGTATAAAATAGTAGAAATATTTACAAAGAGAAAATAAAAATAATGATATGTGCAATGGATAGAAGAGTGCAACAAAAATAAAAGAGCACTGGTCGTGGACCAAATTCATGATTTTAGAGTTGGATGTTGTGAGAAAATTTGAAAAATTAAAATGCAAATAGTAAATTAAATTTGCTAAAATTAAATAATAGAAATTTAGAAGAGCAAAAAAAGTAAAGGACATTAAATTAAATGAACAAGGAATTAAAAGTAAAAGTTTAAATGAGCAAGAAAGGTAAATGATATTAAATTAAACAAGCAAGAATTGAAAGTTGGAGATGAAGACTACAAGTGAAAGATAAAAGTCGGGTAGCAACTGGGCTTGAGGACTCTACAACCTTGCTGTCATGCTCTCTTTCCACTTAAGTTCACTCCAAAAATCACAGAAAAATAGAAAACTGAATGAAAAATTAAGTTATACTACTCTTATTCCTACTCTAACTAAAAAACTAGGGAAAAACAGATAAATAGAGGTAGAGATGGTAAGTGCAGGCTGGAGCAGCAGCAAATTGGACTCCATAAGAGCTCTACAAAATACTACTTCTCTTCCCATCTCTAGTCCCGTATATCTCCTCCTTCAAAATGAGAAATGCTTGCGTGTTTTAAAGGCAAACTCTGAGGGACCAAAAAATAGACTTTGATATTTGCGTGCCTTTGCTACTTTTTCCATTGTGCTCTATTGTAAATCAAATCTCGCCCCTCAACACAAGTTGTCCGCATGTCAAAGAGAAATGTGTTGCGTTACATTAATCCAATGGACAAGAACCTGTTGCTTTATTGTCATGAAGAATCGGAATGAAAAAGTCTCCTCCCAAAATTTGTGTCTGCATGTGTAAAGTACACTTTGATGTCTATAGGCGTGTCTGTCCACCATCGCCTGCTGTGTATAGACTGTCTTTCTTGAAGATATCTTCTCATCCAACGAAAACAAATAGTTGCTGTATTGTTTAGAGAAAAGAGAGAATAATTATGCCACTTACAAAAACTGCTACCACTTTTAATGCTACGTCTGAATTCTTTCACAAAAAGAGTAAGCATTTGCTTTGTAATAACTCAATTTTTTTAAAATAAAGCACTTATTTGAGGATATTTTAAAAGAATTTATTAGAAACATATTTTTCCATGAAAATAGAATTGGAGACTTAGATGATACATGTGAGCTATGAAAAGGTAAAATTATGCATTCTAAGACAAATTTTGGATTGACTTTTGGGAATTGTAACAAGGTATCAACTATAAAAATTTAATTTGGACCTAGATACAAATAAATTTTCATAATTTAAGGAAGAAATCCAAGAGGAAGTGATAAAACTAAATATCAAACACTTGGTGTACCCGGAATGAGTTCTCGGATTGGACCGATGAGTTTTAGTGTAATGAGCAAAACTTCTTTATATGAGGTCCAAATGAGATAATTCTAATTCTTATAGAATCATCAGAAGGAGATATAGAATTTTTATGTTTTGGATTTTTGAAGATAAGAAATGGATAAAGGACTAAATTTGGTGTGAAGTGGACGGACATGATAGAAATCAACTAGTAACCAACTTAGATGAGTTGTCTTATGTTCGGCCATGTGACGAAAATTGTGATTGGATACCAAACATTCTGAGGTCTTGAAATATATGGTAACATGTTCCAAGTTGATTAGAATTGATTTATAAGTCTTGGTGAGTAAGAAAACAAAGGAAAACAAATGGGGAACTCGGATTAAGTTTTCTCGGGTGGTTTTGACATGTCTAGGTGAATTAATCATATCTCTCTCATCTGATCTCATAATGAAGTAATTAAAAAATTATATGAATCCCTAAGAGGATTTTATAAAACTTTAATGTTTTGAGTTTTTGGAGAATCGAATTGGAACAATGAGTTATTTGGATTGGAAGTGGACTGGTCTGGATTGGACGAAAACTGGAGCTCGAAAATCAAAGTTTCCACCGCCTCACTTTAGATGCTCAAATTTGATTGGTTTTCCTCATTTCTATAATCTAGATACACATATAAAAGTATGTGTTAAGTGGAGGAAGAGCTTTTAGAAGAATAATTAGTCTAAAACTAAGCAAAAGTTAGGAACTAATCTAATTGGCCAAAACAGCCAACCATCCCCCTTGTTTTCAACCAATTAATAACCAAATCTTGAAAAATAAATGATAGGGTGTCTTCCCAGCCACCCCAATTATACTAATAGGAGCTGGAGCATGTGACAAGTGGAAGGGAAATGTGGCAAGGGACGTGGGACACAAAGGGAATGGGGTGACCGGATTCATGCCATCCCAAGATATCCTTGCTTCTAGATTGGATTTTCTCCATGTGTTGGAAAAATTTGGGCCATTGATAAAAAAAAATGAGTTTATAAGTGGAGAAATTAGGACTTTTAGATGAATATTAGGATCATAAAAATCTAAGTTAGGGGCATGATTATGTCTAAAATAGGATGACAACTAACAAGGTAAGGCCAAAGGGTGTAAGCCATGTGTCATAGGGGGGAAATTGGGGTGTTCTCTTGCTATGAATAGCGCCACCTCTGTGTGTGTGTGTGTGTGTGTGTGTGTGTGTGTGTGTGTGTGTGTGTGTGTGTGTGTGTGTGTGTGTGTGTGTGTGTGTGTGTTCTTTGGTCCCATTTTAGCCCATTCCCAAGGAAAACCAAGAGAGGAAAGGAAGAAACATTCAACTAAACCCACTTACCTTACACAAACTTCAAAATGAAGCTAGTTAGAAGGGTTGGAGAAGAATTAGTTCAAAAACTACCACAAATATCAAAGCAAGTTTTGGAAAAAAATTTTAAGTGCACTAATTAACATAATCTTGATATAGTATAAGTGACTTGATTTATATAGATTTAATTTGATGCTTGTTTGAGCTTAAATATTGTTTATGTATTAAATTGAAAGCTATTGAATTTTGAAGTGATTTTTGCTATGAAAAAATACTAAAAAAAGTATGAGACCTGAGAAATATATTCTATGATGTTATATTAAGAGGATTATATAAAAATATGAGGGTTTGATTTGGGAAAAAAATGATGAATCAACTATAGAAAATTTCAGGCTTAATAAGGGTATTATTGGCAGATTCGACATCTTTTAGTAAATTTGACATAATTTGTTAGCGTTATGTCGGAATTGAATAATTCAAGAGGTTACGGAAATCTAAGATAAATATCTCAAACTTTTTGTGTTTTAAGTTTTAAGCGATAAGGACTCAATAGAAGGCAAAATTGGGATTTAAGTGGCAGAATAGAGTTTATTATGGTAGTCATGGACTTCATTGGTGCATTTCTCTTATTATAAATTCTTAGTGACTTTTTTATTATTAGTTGAATGAGATTTTAATAAGTATGGTAAGTTTAGAAATTCTAATTTACTTTAAAGATTTTCAAGAATTATTATTCTAGAAATTATTAAAGAAATATTCAAGAAAACAAATAAATATGCTTAAATTGATTATTGAAAATTAAGGAAAGTTTGATAGATTGAATATGTAAATTTTAGTTTGACTTGAATAAGCTAAATAAATAAATAAGATTTAGTTCTCTATGATATCCGGCCAGCCTTAGTATAATAATATTATATATTTTATTTAATTGTTTATGTATCATTAGTTAAGTTTTGACGTTACGAATTTATGTGACATAAGTGCATGTATATATAATATATGTTCTTGTGACATGTTTATATATATTCTATGAATTATGAAGACATGAAACATGCATGTCATAAGTTTAAGCCTATACATGTATTGCATTTCGTCCCATATAGGTGTTATCATAAGTCATGACGTGCATTTTAAGAAAAATTTATGTTACATGTCATCATGTAAGTGTCGTCATAAATCATGACGAGCATTTAATAAATAAGATAAGAAAATCCTATAAGAGAAAAGATTTAAGAATCAGTATTGTTATAACGAGGACAACGATGCGTAATGCCCGTATGACGGATATGATAAGGTTTGTCATGACGGGGATGGTAATACGTAACACTCGGACGACTGACGAGAATACTGGATATGGCCCAACTAAGGATAACAATACTGGACACGGCCCAACCAGGGGTAACAATACTGGATATGGCCCAACCAGAGATAATAATAGTGGCATGACCCGACCACAAGTAATAATAGTGGATATAAGTGAAGACTTATAAGAATAAGAACTTTAATATAAGAATGAAAAGTTCATATATCATATAAGTTTGTTTAGGCTAGAAGGACGTCAGTGTAAGTCTACATAAGAGATAAGTCTAAATTATGCATAAGTCACATAAAGCATGTCATAAATGCATTCTATGATTGTCTGACTTGTATGTGATTATTTTATGATGTCTATATTTTTATTAAGTTACATGTATACTTACTGAGATTTCTAAGAAAATCTTATTTCTGTATGTTTATTTTCTCTTTTAGAATTTTAAATTCACTGTAGGGTTCGATCAAGCATAGGTAAGGTCCTAGTTACTCGAGAGACCTGGAAAAATCCTGAGAGGTCCCCGGAGTACTCTCTCTCTATAGAAGTTTTGACCCAGTTAATAGTAGTAAGGACTGACATCGGCATGGAAAAAGAGTTTCCCGAAGTGAAGGAGGTGCCTAGGCGGCTCTAAGTCGAAGTTTTGATAAGTTTGTATATAAGAAAACTAACTGGATTATGCATGTAAGGGTAAAATATTATTGTGGGTTTTATGCTATCATGTGATCACTAGAAATTAATTTTATTCAGAATTTTTTCATTACGATTTGCATTAATTTTCAATAAGTACGGGGGTGCGTAGTCTAGCGTTATTTATCTTGACATTTCAATTTGCGTTAAATTACGAATGTAAATTAGGGGCGTCACATGCTGCGTTGCCTCATGCAAAAAGCAAAAACCAAACTAAATCAAATTTTGTTGGTCGTGCAGATCATCTAATTTATTTTATTTTTCTTTTGTTTATTTATTTTTTTTCATTTTATTTTTCATTTTCATTTTCTTGTCATTAAACATGACCTATAAAAAAACATAACAAAATATAAAAAATATAATTAGAATATTAAAATATTAAAAAGTGTTGTGCATGTGAATAAGTATAATCTAATTAAATCACAAGTTATAAATTTAAGCATAAATTATGCTATTAAGATATTTTAATCACCAATTGGATTTACACCTCAAAACCAATTTTCTTATTTAAAACCAATCAAAGGATCATGCAATAATCAAAGAATATATTGGTTCTAAATGTACAAATTAAGCAATAATTCAGCTCAATCAAACCCCCCAACTAGTTTTTTGCTAATCCTTGAGCAAAATAGTAAAACTTAATTGAGATGAATATTGCATAAAAATCGAAATCCAAACAAAAGCAATCTATTACAATTCTGAATTCTCACAAAATGTGACACATTACTACTCAACTCCGGTAGGTATATCCACCAAAATTATTTAAAAAAAAAAAAATATTTCACATAAAATTAAAGCAAATATCTCAGAACTCAATTGTGTGTGTGGCTAAATAATGTGCGTTCCCCATTAATAGTCTTGATTTTTCTTAAAATTTTTAACCTTAAGATTTATCATTGATGATTCTAACTACCTCAAAACCTAAGGGACTAACAGTTTTCACACCAATTCTGTTTAAAGGTTGAATACTCAACCCCCAAAATTTTGGGTAACTGTTTCTAACCCTTTATTTAAGAAAGCTATATAAGTCATTTTCAAATTTTTCAAATTTTTATTATTATTATAGCTTCGCACAATGAGGAATCAAACTTAGGGTCATGCGCCTAATCCACACATTCCCAAGTTCGCCCTACCACTAATGCAAACCTATGGTGATTTTTTTTTTTTGAGAAAAAGGCTCGGTAGTCCTATAATTTACTTCTCCTATGTTAAATCAGTGAACATTAATGAGAATCACTACAAGTGTAAGCATGTACAAAAAAATATTCTTTCAAAAATTTCCCTTCATTCTACATAAACTTTACCATATTCTCATCTCAATGAATATAACAACCTGGTGTTTCAAGCCATATATCAACAATATGATGCATAAAAAATCATGCTCTATACTCAAGTTTGGAAATAATTCTTCTCAAGGTAATTTGCTCAATCACTCCACCAAGATACTCAACTTTTGCAAAAAGCTATGTGTGGAGTGTTGGTCATTTGTGTATCATGCACATCACAACAATAAAATAAAATAAAATAAAAACAAGTTTAATTTTAAGTCAATCAACTATCCTCGACAACGACACCAAAAACTTGACTCATTAAAAAATGAGTAATACAAAGGCTATCCCAAGTATAGAAGAGTATTGCGTAATAATTAGGAATAAATTCTTAAATCGTCCCCTCAAGGATAGTTGTTTTAAAATCAAACTCATATAAAATAGTAGAAGTATTTACAAAGAGAAAATAAAAATGATGATATGTGCAATGGATAGAAGAGTGCAACAAAAATAAAAGAACACTGGTCGTGGACCAAATTCATGATTTTAGAGTTGGATGTTGTGAGGAAATGTGAAATATTAAAATGCAAACAATCAATTAAATTTGCTAAAATTAAATAATAGAAATTTAAAAGAGCAAGAAAAGTAAAGGACATTAAATTAAATGAACAAGAAATTAAAATTAAAAACTTAAATGAGCAAGAAAAGTAAATGACATTAAATTAAACAAGCAAAAATTAAAAGTTGGAGATGAAGAGTACAAGTGAAAGAGAAAAGCTAGGCAGCAACTGGGCTCGAGTAGGGCTATAAAATAAACAGGCTACTCGATAGACAGCTCGAATTCGACTCGATAAAATTCGAGATCGACTCGAATCATATATTAAATGGGCCGATCGTAAACACAAAATTAGACTCGATAATTAAAAGATACAACCCCTATAAAACTCGACCGACTCATTTAATATTCGTGAACGTATATAACTTGTTCGACTCGAGTTTGACTCAACTCGATTAATGTTTATGAACAAACTCGTATAAAGCTCGATCGACTTGTATAAATGCATAAACTCGACTCGTATATATTTTTACACATATAAATTGATAAATTATAATATTATATTCTAGTGTAATAGAAGTTTAGAAGTTCTATACTTTGTGATGATTGATAAATACATGGAAACAAATTCTTATAAATATATAATATGATATTTACAAATTGCACTATATAACAATGTAACATTAATAGTCTAATACTATTAGTCTATTAGGTTATTACTATTTACTAATATATGGTGTGGTGTATATCATGTACTTTACTTAACATAATATTAACATATATTAATATATGAAAAAAAGATGAGATCTACTAATAGTATTATAATTTAAAGAATCATATACTAATATTATAGACTATAATAATTTATCACTAATTATTAATCTTATTACTTTATATATAATTAATCAATAATAACTGAAGTCTAGTATTATTTTATTCATAAAATTATATCAACTATAATAAATTATTAAATTAGTAATATACTTCATACATGTTTAGTGTTAATATCTACTATTATTAATAAATAAGCTCATACTAATATACTATTACAATACTAAACTTAGTATTACATTAGTATTAAAATTAAAAATTAAAAAATTAAAAATAGGACTTAGTATGTATACTAACTTACTAAGTATATCACTATATTGTATACTACTATAGTATTAAACTTAGTAGTATATTAGTATTAAAAATAAAAATATATATTTTATATATTAATATTTAATTTATAAGTTTATAACTTATTTGTATAAGTATTAATATTAGTAAAAGTATTGGTATTCCTTATTAGTATAATAACTTATATTAAAAATCTCAAAAACTTATCATATAGCTTATAAGTATTATATTATAAATTATAATCTATATTATATACATATAACAATTAACATTCGTTGGTGTATTAACAAATATATAGACTAATATAGCTTGGTACTACTTAAAAGTTAATATACTATTTACTACCACTATACTAATTTATCATACTATAAAGTATTAATTGTTATAATTTATCACTAGTAATTAATCTTACTATTTTATATATAGTTAGTCAATAATAACTAGACTCTAATACTATTTAATTTGTGAGATATATAAATTATAGTAAATTAGTAATATGCATCATACATATTTAGTGTTAATATCTACTATTATTAATAAATAAGCTATATTAGTATTTTACTACAATAATAAACTTAGTAGTACATTAGTATTAAAAAATAAAATAAAAAATAGGATTTAGTATGTATTAGTATTATAAGTTTATAAATTATTAGTATAAATATTACTATTAGTAAAAGTATTAGTCTTAATATGCTTAACTTATATTAAAAATATCGAAAACATACCATATATGTATAACTTATAATTATTAGACTATTAATAAGGTAATCTATATTACATATGTTGGTGTATTAAAAATATTATAGAATAATAAAATATTATAAATTAATAGTTTATTGGTACTAACTTATTAAGCATTAAGTAGTATAGACTATAGTCTTAAGACTCTTAACTTAATAGTACACCATATATATATATATATATATATAATTCAATAGCATTGAAAAAAATACATAATTTAAATTATAAATTTCTAAATTTCTAGTTATATAATATTAATAGTATTAGTATATAATATAAATACTAATAATATATATAGTAACATAGTATAAATTTATAAATATAATAAGTTAAGTGTAATTTATTAATTTGTAGCCGTTGGATCTTAATCAAATTAATCTCATCCATTGATTTGTAAAGTAGCATCTTCAACTTGTAGTCATTGGATCATTCCTAGATTAATCTTAGCCGTTTATTATCCATACCACAACCTTCATTTTACAGCCATTGGATTCGTAAATAACTAATTTTGGCCGTTTATACAAATCTTATAAAAGCTTCGGTCGATCGATTCCCCTTCAAAACCTAATTCTTCTTCCCCTTCACGCCGACATGCTTAGTCCAGTGCTTCTAGGGTTCCATGATTCCACATCCACCCCTCTGTTCCTCCCCAGTCGGCAGTCCCGCCATCTATGTATAGGCTGAAATCGAAAATGGAAAGATATTTTTCAGTCTTCACCATCATCGGCGAGTTCTCATCTCTCTCAGTCTCTCTTATCAGAACCCCTCTCATGGTCTCGCTCTCTTGCATCTTGGTAGCGGTAAAATCGTACTCTATTTTTTTTTTACTTTGTTTGGGTCCCTGGAAAATTTCTATGCTTTTTGTAGAATCGAAGTGCATTTCTATTAACTGCTTACAATGGGGGCTTAGGGCATGACTTATTTTCATCTATTATTTGCATAATTGCATCATTGTAGTGATAAATTTAGGGATCCTAACACTCTTGAATCGATCTCGAATCTTTTGTGTTCGGACGTCTTCTTAGGCTCAGCTGTAAACGAGCCGAGCTCAAGCTCGACTCGACTAATAAACGAGCTGAGTTTGCACAAGGCAAACTCGCTCGAACTCGGCTCGTTTACAACCCTAGGCTCGATGGCTCTACAACCTTACTGCTATGCTCTCTTTCCACTTAAGTTCACTCCAAAAATTATAGAAAAATAGAAAATTGAATGAAAAATTAAGTTACACTACTCCTATTCCTACTTTAACTAAAAAACTAAGGAAAAATAGATAAATTGAAATAAAGATGGTAAGTCGAGGCTGGAGCAGCAACAAATTGGGCTCTATAAGAGCTCTACAAAATACTACTTCTCTTCCCATCTCTACTCTCGTATCTCTCCTCCTTCAAAATGAGAACTGCTTGCATGTTTTAAAGGCAAAATCCAAGGGACCAAAAAATAGATTTTGATATCCGCGTGTCTCTGCTACTTTTTCCACTGCGCTCTATTGTAAATCAAATCTTTCCACTCAACACAAGTTGTCCGCTTGTTAAAGAGAAATGTGTTGCGTTGCTTTAATACAATGGACAAGAACCTGTTGCTTTATTGTCATGAAGAACTGGAAGGAAAAAGTCTTCTCCCAAGACTTGTGTCTACATGCGTAAGGTACACTCTAATGTCCATAGGCGTGTTTGTCCATCCATCGCCTGCTACGTATAGACTGCCTTTCTTGAAGATATCTTCTCATCCAACGAAAACAAATAGTTGCTGTATTGTTTAGAGAAAAGAGAGAATAATTATGCCGCTTACAAAAACTGCTACCACTTTGAACGCTACGTCTGAATTCTTTCACAAAAAGAGCAAGCATTTGCTGCGTTGCCTCCTTCAAAAAGCAAAAGAGGCCAAACTAAGAACCCGCATCCTCTCTCTCCAATAAATTAAAGTCAACAACCCTTTCTTAAAAGCAAACTAAGAACCAAACTAAATCAAATTTCGTTGGCCGTGCAGATAATCTAATTTATTTTATTTTTCTTTTGTTTCTATTTTATGTTTTTCTTTTCATTTTTTTTCTTTTCATTAAACATGACCTATAAAAAGACATAACAAGATATAAAAAATAAGATTGTAATATTAAAATATTAAAATGTGTTGTGCATGTGAATAAATATAATCTAATTAATTCACAAGTTATAAATTTAAGCATAAACTATGCTATTAAGATATTTTAATCACAATTTCGATTTACACCTCAAAATCAATTTTTCTATTTAAAACCAATAAAAATATCATGCAATAATCAAAAAATATATTGGTTCTAAATGTACAAATTATGTAATAATTTAGCTCAATTAGTCACCGGTAGTGGATGGCGACGCATGGAGGTGGTGGTGGCGTGTTTAGAATAAATGTCACCTAGGGAGGAAAGTGAATAGTTAGATTTGGTGGACTTGAGCAGTTCGGTGATAATGGAGTCCCGCGTGGCCTGAAAAACTACTCCAGGCCACGGCTATGCATGGGAAACGCGCACTACTTGGGCCAATTGTGTGGCCCACACGCCAGGCCAGATCAAGGTTTTCTTTCGCAGGCATGGAGATCGGCGGCTAGAGAGGCTACACGTAGTGGAAGATGGGTGCCGATAAGCAATAGATTGACTATGGAGATTGACGTTATAGAGAAGAAAAATGGAAATTGAAAATAAACAAGAAATGACACCGAAAATAGACAGAAAATAAACTAAAAACTAGGGAAGAAGGTGGTCGAGGCCAAAGCTTCAACCCATCTCTACCCAAAAGAAAATCTTGGCAGCTAGGTGAGGTGGCTGAAGATTGCCCTGGACAAGAGAAAAAATAAGAGAGAAAATGAAAATGGCTACAATATATACAAGTTTTAGATATTAAATCTTGTGCAAGTCTTTTATAAAAAAATAACTCATCATAAAAATATGTGAAAATTTTATTTTTTCTTAATGTGATCTACTTTTTAACAAAATACATGTGCAAGGCTAGTTTACTTGTACATTTTATGCTTGCCCCAAACATTATCTACCCATAATAGAAAACCATGATGCTTACCTTCAATTAGCTTCGCCATACACTACAACATACTGTGATTTTTGCAGCACTACAAAATTATCGCAGATACCTCAAAAAAATGCCGTAGATAAACAATGGCGGCATTTATTCCGGTACCGCATGGTAGATGTCAAAGAAATGCTAATTCTGCTAGAAGGCGACTTTTTGTTGTTAATGCCGCCTAAAGAAGACTATTTGTGGTGCCAGAAAAATGACGCAAATAATGCATCCCAGTGTCACAAATAGCAGGCTCATTTGGGGTCCTGAAATGCCGCAAAAGATATCAGTGTAAGCCAACATTTGTTAATAATGCTCCAATAGGAGCTTATCAGCAACATTACATGTTGCCGCCAATGGGGATCTTTTATGCCGCAGTTGAGTTTTTGCAGCAAATTTACATTGCCGCACAAATTTTGTGTACTGTCGCCAATATGCATTCCTAGGTTTTGACATATTTTTTTGCATCAAATTAAAATGTCGTAATACTCGCAATAAGTGTTGTGATAGCCTTGAAGTTGTAATTGTTTTATTACTTATTGTGGTGTTATTAATGTAGTAAGAAAATGATGCGAATAACATTTTAGAATATTGCAACGTTATTGCTGGCCAATATATTATTAGGCTATTAGCTTTCCCATTAATGCAAATATGGCATTATCCAGCTATATCACATATGCGGCTTTTTTTATTATTTAATTATTATTATTTGTATGATTTATTATCATTATTTATTTTACACTGGAGTGAACAGTTATTTATGGCATTAATCACAGTACAAATCTTTAAGATATATTAAAAAACACTTTAGCACTTTGCTAGCCAATTAAATATATTACATAATAATACATTAATAAGCTACATATGGGCGCATAAAATAATTACGGCTATGTACTAATACTTACCACAATTTATAACTACCTATTAAGTAGCATATTACCATTATATATTTATTTATTGGTTTTAAATTTTGACTAAATAGATCAACAAGCCAGTTATCTTAATTTTTTTGAAACATGTATTGATCAGAGTAAACCAACAGCTCCAATTTACATAACAACATTGCCCATTCATCTATTTTATTGCCAACTTACAAGCAGAATAAACTGTTCATACAAATCTTGGCATAAATAAACCCATACTGGATGGGTAGAACGACAATTAAAATCACCATTATTTTCATGCATGCTTCCCAAAATTTTCTATCAATTAATCATGACTATTGACAATGATAATCACCTAATTGATAGTCACAATGACAATTGATCATGGACAATGATATACCATCGTGGTGGGCAATAGCTCAACTCAATATATATAATATATATATATATATATATGATAACATCAGTACCAAAATAAATAACATGTTTGGACAAATCATGAGTACCAACAAACATCATAGGTGCTATTGTGTTCAAGAAACACTTTCTATGGGAATGCATTCATCCATGCCCATATTTCAATAATATAATAGAAAATATCCAGAACTTAAGCCTGAGCATGGAAACTTCAATTGGATTTGAACCTCAACTTCAACATCAACTTTAACTTCAACTTCATGATTTAACAAAAATCTAAATAACAATACTACTGTCACATCTTCCACCACAATATTTCTTCACATACAAGACACATCAAAATCATTAGGTGTCCATTTGGCCCATTAGCTTGTACTCAAACCTGAATCTGTACAAACATTTCTGACTAACGTTATTTTAAGTTGCGAATTGCACAAAATGATAAGAGATAACATCTATATTACAGTTCAAAACCACATCACAATTAACTGCAGCCAAGTAACATGCATTTACGGCCATTTGGATCTGATTGACTGCATAAGTATCTTATTCTAACAGAATGCACAACTAAAGACTTTGAGGTGGATTTTTTTTTCGTATAATTTTTGAGCAAATGCATGTGTAACAAAACACCATTATGAGACTAATTCATAACTGTAAACACTAGCATCAAAATAAACTCCCCTAAAGGAACGTAGAATTAGTGGACAATAAGGAGAAGAATAATTATCATAATATATATATATTGTTTTGATAACTAAAAGTTAGAGAAGTACTAGCATTTTTTTGATAAGTAAAAGTTAAAGAAGTACCAGTATCATAATATTTTTTTATAAGCAAAAGTTAGAGAAGCACCAGCATCATAATATTAATAGCAATATTTAATGATTTGAACAACATTTTAATATTACCTGACTATCATGCGTTTATCTCTCAGTGTTTAAGTTGAAAATTTTAGGAAGTTTTATCTATTGATCTCTGTCCAGCTATCAAGTCCTTGAGCACACTAATGAAATTTTGTAAGTTCATAGCCACATAAAATTTTGGAATAACCAAGTTTTGAGTACAAGTTGTTTAAGGAGTGTGTGGACTAGCTCCTCAAACATGATAACTAGTTCTCAACTCCTTTATTTGTACCTGTGATTACACCCTCCAGTTAACATCCCACGGAAAATAAAACAAATTTTCAAGATGGGCATATTATAAATCCAACTAACCCTGAATTTTTTGTCACATGATTCCCAACATAAAAAACATTCACCAGCCTGAATTATGTCAAAAAAGGAAGTTTGTATGGTAATTGGTTATATATGCATAACCTGTCTAAGATGCAAAAATATCCTTATATGTCACACGGTTGCTCGCCTCCCCTACTACCAGTTACCTACCTCCCCAAAAAGTACATATTTAATTTAGTTGATGCCTCCCACACCATAAAGCCAAACATCACCATATTACTACCAAAATATTAATCCTAACTGGTCGAAAGGTTTGTACTACCAAAAAAATACCAAAAATGGAGTTCCGCAAGCTGCATCTAGCTCACGGACTTGAACACAGCGTCGACGAGAAATCATCTGTGGAGCCTGGCTGGGAATTCGATGACATATCTTGCTGTGAATCTGATGCAAGCTGCTACTGCACTGTGTGTAACGGCTGCCTCTGCGATATTACTAATGGCTACCGCTACAACATTAATGACATCAATAATTTTTTTGTCTGTAGTTGCTTCTCCATCATCTTCCTCTCAGATTCATGTTGCATCTCCATCATGATTCTCATTTCTTCCCTTACAGTCTCTATTTCAGTTTTGTGAGTTTTGAGCATCTTTCTTGTGTTAGTCGACTAGTTCCACATACTCCGTATCTCATATACGATCCTTCTCTCTTGTAGACTTTGGGATTATCATTTCTCCTAACCCCTTTGTGTATCCTGTTCTCTGACCAAGGACCGATCTAAATACAGTCGCCGTTGCTTCATCTGTACGTGCTTCAAGGTATAATGCATCCATTTCACCAGCCATTTGATTCTGTCAAATGAATTGCAAAGTAAACCAGTTATATGATTGTTATACATTCTATATCCATAATCATCATTGAGTCTATATGTCTTACTTAAAAGTTTTCAAAGTTCATTATCTTTTGCACCAAGTAAAATTTTATTGAATAATTAGATGGCAAAAGGTAGTTACAAAATAACACAAATATGCTATTGAGATGGCACATTAGAAACAAGGCAATCATGACTTCACCATGCCATTAAAGTCCAAGGTTGTGGTCCAATATATGGCAACCATAAATTTATGTAAGGTGTACATTTCTGCACTAAAATGGCTAAAGCTAAAAGGGAGCTAGTTACTCATATAGAGTTGTTCCGTCTCTGGTGTCACGAATGCGTCTTTCTTCTTTGACTACCGCTAATTCTTGAAAAATCCCACTAAGTTCTTTTTTTGCCCTCACTAGATATTGTGTGGCATCAAAGTCATGTGCAAAGAAACTAATCATGTTGACAGATTAAATAACAGTACCATGTAATACAAAAAATCAGGCACTCCTTGATTTTCATGATTATATTGAAAATGCTTTGAAACCTGAGACTTAATGTATTTAGCAGTTGTGACATATGTGTTTAACAAAATTGCCTCACAAATAGAGCAGCACCTATAAACAACTCTATATTTGCATATTCACTCAAGTGTGGTAACATATACCTAGCAACTCATAGCAAATTTAATTGCACTGTATATTGTTGGACCATTTCATGAAAGTCATTCACTGGTGTAAATTCAAAACACATTAGATTTTGATGAGTTGGTATTATGACTAATCACCCTATAATTATATGAGCAATACATAGTATCAAGTTTGTTATCAAAATCAGCTTGTACAGTTGACGATGCAACAACAATAATTTAAGGTAGATCAGCCCGATTGCTAAGCTCTGAAATTCAGAAATACTTTTTTCGAAGTAGGCATTAGAGAATCTGATACCTGTTTCTTAAGGACCCTCACAAATGATTTACACTCCAAAGTGTAATTTTTGTTAAGAGTAATAAATCGTTAGTGTATTCTAAACATACATGCGGTTGTTTTTATATCAAATGAAAATCAACACTCAACATATTTACTTGATCATATATACTCACTAAAGATTTTGGCACTTACCTTGAAGGATTCACTTCTCCATCTCTTGCATAGTTTTACTCATACGATTGGGGAAACCATACTATTCTCAGCAGCCAAAGCTTCCTCATGAGTGCCAAAATTTAGGTACTTCTTGTGCAAATTATGGTGATAGGCATTGAAATGCTTGCGGAGGGCTTTCCAAATGACCATTTGATGATTGTTCTTCTCCCAATCCATTTCAAAGTCCTCCTACACATGCCAATGAAATTTTGTTAAGCACATACTTGGGCTCCCATACATTAGGACAACGAATTTACCATGGTGAGCTTAATCCCCTTACCTGGATGCGCTCGATCAGTTCATCTTTCTCGAATGTGGGTACATCTGTCCACTTTACGTGACTCATATCTGCATGGTGTTTTAGTATCCACGTGATCCTCATTGTAAACATGCCAGCATTAGCACAACATGGAGCCATCTCACCGTCGTTGGTCTTCAGATGTATTTTCTCATGCTTGCGAAGTTTATCGAACTCAATGGATTTTGCTAGCCACGACCATGTTTTTTTTGTGTTGGGGCAAGCATTGGTATGACTACAGTTTCCTCTGTGGAGACATTCCTTTGTACAAGTAAAACATTTATTTACTTATAACATAGCTTGTATTATGAGATGACGATGTATAACAATTGAATGCAAATTGTTTTGTAAAATGCACTTAAAAGAATCATAAACTATATTTACCACTAGCGGCGGCCTAGATCACTGGTTGAGGAATTAAATAAGGACGTGGAGTGTCATCCTCTATGGTTGGAGATTCTATAAGAAGATTAAAATTTGGACCCTCCACTAGCTCAAGGGTGCAATCCCTCAAGGATGGACTACGATCTCGGCGTATAAATCCCTTTGGTCCAGGTCGTATGAGAAGCACAACCCTTCCTCTCTCCCTTCCTTGGTTAAGTGTCCTCATATCACTACAAAACTATGTTAAGTATCCTGAACAGTCAGTGTCAATATCAAGTGTGTTTGCTGCGTTAAACCAAAAGAAAATCTTGCTTCAACCTTTGCTACTTTGGGAGAACAAGCAAGTTTAAAAAAATATTATTGTAAAAACTCTGTGAGCTGAAATTTACTTAGTTTTAGCAAAGAAAAAAATTAACAAGAGGTTTTCTTAAAAGGTCCTCAATAATTAGACTTCCCAATAAGTGTTCTTAAGAACAAAAGGCATATACACCGTTCAAGTTTAGTAAGCTGTCCCATCATTATGGTTGACCAGCATTATAATTTTATAAAAATTAGGTAAGTAATTTTAATTACAACCAGCATATTATTTTTTGCTCCTTCTCGCCCAAATTTTAGAGGACCACAAGTATTAAACGTGTGCTTTGCATGCATTGAGTCCAAATAGATAACAACAAAGGCAAGCAATATTGTACTAATTAGCTATCCTCCAAGGCAATCAATTAAAACACTACAACCAGTTATTAAAACACTACAAACACTACAACCAACTAGTTGAACTAATTAAAACACTACAACCAGAATTAAGACACTAATTCTATATATCAATAAAGTGGGAGAACTGGAAGGGGAAAAAAAAGGGAAAAACCCAAGAAAAAAAACCTGAATCAAATTCAAAAAGAAAAAAAAATTCTTGGATAGGGACGGACAACAACCTGACAAATGTTGAGTGGAAGGGAAAAACACAAGCAGCCCGTAAAAAGATACAAAGAAGATACTGTTCAACATACCTGACAATTATGAAGTTCTTTGCAACGTAGTTTCTTCAACCAACAGTGGAGAAAGAGGAGAAACCTTCAACCAGCAGAAAATATGGAACCTTTGGTGGGAGAGAGCTATATCTGAGGAGCCGGGGCTGTGTAAACCTGGTGTGGTTTTGGGAGAAGGGGCTTGCTTTGTGATTATGGCTATTTTTAGATTGACAGTAGCTGTGATGTTTTTGTGGGTTGGGTTCAAATCACGGCTGTTTGAAATATTACAGAGCATTGTGTTGACAAATCTCAATTCCTCCTGCCTAAAATGGAGTCAACCATCAGCATATTTTCCTCCACTGTAAGTTGTATCACCTTTTTCTCACCCACCTGACAATTTAACATCACATCACTTTTGCTTATTTAAAGTATACGAAATCTCTTAATGATATTTGATAATTATTTAATTCTGCTATGTATATTCTGCTATGATTTCTTAATGGCACCATCAGCGTATATTCTGCTATGGTTTTTTTTATTTTTATTTTATTTTTATGTTGTATTTTGCTATATATTTGGTATGTAAACTTTCTATCATAATTGTTAACTATTGACATAATTTTCTTTTTTTATAAGTACCATTGACATAATTGACATGGACCTATGTTAATAAATTGAAAGTTTACTGCATGTCCTATTAGCTTGTGCAACCAGGTTCAATTTGTGGCTTTTTAGAAAATGCATTCCGTTTAATTTAAGAAAGAATAATTACCCACATTATAATAATTTACAATTAAATTGAGATATGGCAGCTGTGCAACCAGTTTCTTTTCTATGCACCATCAAAGTGGATAATGTGACTACGCCATCCTTCTGTAATAGTGTCATATCATTGATCTTAAGACCACATCCTGCAATTATAAATATTAGTCAAATGCCTAGATTTTTATATTCCAATTATATAATAGAAGTCAGTAGAGAATTCTTTATTGGCTTCACATACGCCTAGACTTTATGTTGTGACCTGTGGCAGACCCATTGCACTTTTCATTCACAGATTCAAGATTGATATCTAGGCAGGTCCGAGCAATGTCAAAAAATTTTATATCATCGTCCACGTGTGGAATAACACACTTATGTGATTCCCATTTTGCAACCTGCAACCAACAGCCCCACAATCATTTTCTATATCTTTCCTTGGTTGAAATTGTGGCATTGCAGGAATTTTTTCATCCTAAAACTTGTTTGGTTTCCTGTTCAACATCATAATATATTTTTTTTTGATAAGTAAATGATTTTATTAATAGAATGAATGGCATCTTAGCCGGTTACAAAGCAAAATGCCTATGCCCTCTTATAGAGGGATGTTAGAGACAAGGAATTCCTGAAGGTCTATGCCGTTGAAATCTACAGCGATAGACCATGTACAAAGAGTTCTAAAAAATAAAGCTTTAAGCTCCTCTACAGTTCTTTCATTGTCTTCGAAAGTCCGCTCATTCCGCTCTTGCCATAAACACCATATTATACAAATAGGAATCATCTTCCAGATGGCCTTGATATGTCTTGTGCCCCGAATCGAAGGCCAACCCTCCATCATTTCCAAAACGGTCTTCGACATAACCCATGCCAAATTAAGTCTGCCAAAGACCTCATCCCAGAGAATCCTGGCAATCTCGCAATGTAAAAGGAGATGGTTCACCAACTCGCCCGCCCTTCGACACAGACAGCACCAGTCAGCAACGATAACCCTCCGTTTCCGCAAATTGTCCTTGGTTAGGATGTGCCCCAAAGCTGCTGTCCAGGCGAAAAAAGCCGCTTTGAGCGGTGCTTTGTGACGCCAAATCCGTCTCCAAGGAAACTGCAAAACAGAAACATGAGTAAGAATTTTGTAAAAAGAGCGGACCTTAAAACTCCCTCTCCTATCGGGTATCCACCAAATCCTATCCTGGCGGTGTCTGTTTGGTTTTTGCGAATAAATAAGGCCAAAGAACTCGGCGAAAATCCCCACTTCCCAGTCTTGTGCTGCCCTGAGAAAAGCTATGTTCCAATTAATGTGCCCACCTCCCAATTCCATATTCTCGGCCACTGTTGCGTCTTTGGCACTAGCTATTTGATAAAGAGAAGGGAAAATCCCACATAAAGCTCTATCCCCATACCAGTTATCCTTCCAGAATTTAATTCTCGTCCCATCCCCAAGTTGAAACCTGATGTTCTTCCTAAACAAGCCCCACCCTTTTCGGATATTTTTCCATATTCCCACCCTCCCTGTTCTGTTGACCTCATTTGAATTCCAGCCCCACATACTACTATATTTACGGTCAATTACTATTTTCCACAGAGCCTCTAGTTCCTTGTGGTATATATTCAGGCAAGCAACATCTTTTTTATGCTATATATATTGTGAATAGCTATATATACATATTTATATTAGTAAACTAGGTGGTAGAAATGTAAATATACATTTGAATCTTACAGATCTACATCAGACAAGCCTTTGACTTATTAACCCCGATGAAATGTTCAATATAAAATTAAAAAAAGCCTTTTATAACATTTCTACCATCATGCATGTATGAATTAAAAACTCCTACCAGAATCTGCGCATGGCATATACAATTAATATATATGACCAACCAAAAGATTTTAAATTTCTAATAATTTACCCAATATTGTGGCCAGTTGGTAATCTAGAGATGGATTTCCAAGATGGCCAGATTGTCCAGATTTTGTTCATAACTTCTAAACAAAAATGAAATATACTAACCATTTAATCGTGCATGCACTCACTCGAAGAACAAGTAATTTATATATTGATAACCAAATAGCAAAAGACAACAAGAAAATTATAGGATTATACTTTTAATTCCAGCATCTTCCACAGCACTAGCTAGTATTGGAAGCATTAAATAACATTTATCTTAGAAATAACTAAGATAAGGCAAGCAACAACCTTTCTATCCAATTGAAACCCCTAATGCATATTCCATACTCCTGTATGGAATAAATGATGGTGCCATACCTTGCCACTAGAAACATCTTTAAGCATTCCCTGAATCTTCTTCTCTCTCATCCCAAAGTGCATAGATTCCCTGCATAGGACTTGTTCTTAGCCAAGCAATGATTTTTCCTTGCAGATAGAGTATAGAAGATGAATGTTCCTATTTTTTCCTTTTCATCAAGGATGCATTAAGGTAAATTAATTCAGCTCTTGGAAAAAGTTGTATTAATAAATTTAAAAATGTGTTCATACATGATTGAGCTATGAATCCAAAGTTCATTGGGTATAATTCCTATTAATTGTTTACCATTGAACTACATCTTTTGAATTCCTTAAAATGCCATCAACATAGAATTAATGCTGCTTTATTCATTGTCTAGGGATAAATGTTAAGATAATCCTTGGAGGGACATTTTTTTTTCTTTTCTACTGTTCATGGCATATGGTGAATACAAATGTGTTGTGACAGGCAATATAAACCAGAAGTTATTAACCCAACTAGATTGCCATATACTTCATCAGCATAACCCCTAAAAATTACGAGGCACAACTAGTTTACTACCCAATTTTGGCCTGCACCATGCTTCTAGATACTCTCAACGTTGGATTGTTAATTAAAAAATCAGCAATATGTTAGGTGTCATCCTAGGTGCAGCAAAGTGAAGGTCCAGGTAACAGTGAGAAAAATAGAGTTTGTAGAAGTAGATACATACTGTGGATAGTTTGTTTACGATGATCATAAAAAATTGAAATCTAAACTAATATCTAAACTGGAATAGCCAGGAAAAAAGAAAACAAAAAAAAGGTTGTTATAATCAAAGATTTAGAATCCGAACCTCAAAGCTTTGGCTATCTGAAAACTGATGATGAATCATTTGCTTTGGTGTTCTATGTTTCAAAAGTTCTAAACAAAAAACTTAAGTACGAGATCCCCTACAAAATAATTCATCCTAAGTTTAAATAATGATCTTTCACAGCCTATGTAATCAAACTAATTAATGATCAAATGCACCTTTACGATGAATAAATGCAGATCAGTTATAGTGATAAGTATTCTACATGTTTATATAACGACCAAATGCTACTTTTTTTTTTTTCAGATTGCAAACATAAAAAGCAGATGCCGTATTCTCATAAATAGAAAAACATTCATCTAAAAGTTTCTTGCCAAATCACATAGATTTAGTATACGGGTATAGAAATAAATTTATTCCTCTAAAAGTGTCCTGGACTGGGCTGTACACAAAAACCATTCGAGATTCTTCAAAAATGAAGTACACATTGTTTTTTCCCTGGACTGGGCTGTTTAACTTATAGTTTTAACTATTTTCATGCAAAATCACCATTATTTTTATGTTGTAGTGAAAACTGAGAGGTATATATAATTGGATTCTCACTTGGCATAGAAATAGGTTACAATCAGTATTTCACTTACCCCAAAAAAACAAAAGCACCATATGCATTTGCTTCTATCTTATTTTAGGATAAAAGAGGGAGGAGAAGAGAGAGGGGGGGGGGGGGGGGGGGTTGGGTTAGAAATACCATATGCATCCATATTGAGTTCATTTTTGAGTGATTTTGTAGCTGGATTGTAAATCTATTACACTGCTTCAAGTGGCTTCGAATAATGTGATTTGTTTGAATATTGCCATTTTGTTAACTTGCAATTCCTTTAATTACTCATTGTGTATTTGCTTGTAGAACCAACTTTTCCATCTTCAATATTTGAGCCCAAGCTAAGGAATTATTTTTTTAAAATTCTGGTTGGGCAAAATAATTATTTAATGATTCTAGTTGTAGCTTTATATCTGGTTTGGCAAAATTCTGATTTTCCATCTAAATAATTAATCTAGAATCCAATGACATTACTAGGCCCTGGGTATTTACCATGAGAAAGTCACATCTAGTACTTACCCTCACATGCACGTAATGGGCTGAAAATGACTTTTGGATAATCACATCTAGATATGTCTTAGATCCCTGATTCTTTTGAGGTACTTGCCTATATGATTAAGGACACAAAAAAACCTTCTGCTTTTGATTAAGAACAATTGTTTTATAAGTGGCTATATCTCGTGCGAGTCTAACCCAAGTTGAATGACTCTGAATCTCACTAACAGTCTCAAATGGGAGTCTCACTAATTGTGACAGTGTGGCTTTGAATATTGCATGTAGTAAAGCTATTGTCAGTTAAAAAATGGCAGCTAGACTGTAAAACACGGTCCTATTCTACTCAAGATCAAATTGATAAGCAACTACATCAATAGGCAATGTTCAACAACTTTTACTTGGATTTTTGGTAGAAAATAATGTCATCTAGCTCAACTTATCAACTTGAGAAAAGGACTGTCCAATGCTAAAAGGAAAATTCCACCACGCTTAAACTGACTCATTGGTGATTTATTAAAAGATATTAGGAGTTTCACTTGGATAAAAGATGTTCAGGCTCAGAAAAACAATTGTACCCAAGTCCCAAAAAAATTGCAAAAGAAGGGAAAAAATGAATAGTAGCAATTAGCACCTCCATTTCAAAATAATCCCCATCTCGCTTTTCTTCAACATTCTTCTGCTCACACCACCTCTTCAAATCTGCAAAACAAAAATAATTAACTTTGAATCATTATCCATTTTCCCACTAGCCTATTATTATTATGAGGTGACATGACCACTTATGAATAAGAATATGTAATTGAAAATGTGTATGTATATATATATATATTATAAGAAAAGTTTATTGATCTCGTAATTACACGGATAGTATATGAGAAACAAAATACTTAATTACAGCCTACTAGGATTGAAAATATTTTTTAACCAATAGAAAAAGTTGCAACTAAAATGTTACAAAAATAAACTCATAAATTGACATAACTTACTAATACGATATATTAAATTATAAAATTATTAATTATAAAATAAATTTAACATCTCATATAAATTCATGTAATTTATGAATGTATTTTCGTAGAATCTTTTCCTATGCGTAGCATTCTCCTTTTATGTAAGAGTTTTTCATCGAAAAGTTATTAGTGTGCACTCGAAAATATAAACTCTTTATATAGTCATTATTATTTTTCCCATCTATGAGAAATCAGATTGACCGCCCAGAAAATCAATCGAAAGCCCAAAAGACAAAGAAAGGAAAGGTTAATTTAGATTAAAACATGTAATTTTGGAGACTACAAATCAACGCTAGACTTATGGTGGGTGAGTCTCTCATAAGGCGTAAAAATTATTCTTCAAATTTTCTAGCTTCCAATATTATCTATCATTGTCATTAAAGAGGATCTCTAGATCATTGTCAATAATGATCATATCAGCAAATTAGCTATATATTCTCGCAAAGCAACATCTTGAACCTCAACATGATCACTGCAGAAATGAGTTGAGAAGTACATTAAAACCTATATTAATCTTTTTTTAGTTTTTTGGATGAGTGAAGTCTTAAAAAAAACTAAAAAATCAATTAGCGGGACCAGATAACTTCTCAAATCCTGCATGTAGTTTATTTGTTCTAAATGTTGCTTATATTTAGTTTCTATGCTCAGGATGATCTGTTGCTTATTTGTGAATTTTTTTACTACTCCGAGCACAATAATCATACATGTCTAGCAAGTAGCCACCATGGCATGAAGAAATACCGACAGAAACATCAGCCTTGAGTTAAGTATGAAATATTACAAGAGCCCAAAAGAACAAAATCTTTGGAGATTAACAATTCAAGAACAAATTCCTTTATCACACGAGCTAGAAATACCAATTTTCCAACATACCGATGATCTCCTTCAAAGCGTTTCCCTGAGGATTAATAGTTACAATTCGTTGTTCTAGCAGGCAAAAACCGATTGTAAGATCGTTGGTCGACGTCCCTTTTCCCTTGACAATGGTGGAATCATTGGGAATTATGTCTTGAATTGGAATGGACCTAATAGATGCGAAGAAGAAACTGTAGAAGTAAGTAAGAGAATCGCAAGAAAATCCCCAATTCAAACTTAACCCTAACCAAAATTAAGGAAAACCTTGCAAAATGTTACACGCCCGAATTCAATATTTGTTTTTGTTAGTTTATTATTCAATTTTCTTTATTAATTAAGGGTAATTTCGGTTTTGTACGCCCAGCTGACTTAGTCTATGGGCTGTTAAATCGTGGGTTTTAGTTGAACGGGTCACGCACCAGTCCGTGCGCATTAGATGGGTCACGCACAGTCCATGCGTAGTTGTCCTCAATATTTGCACCTGTTTCCTTATTTTTCTGATCTGTAAACAGCCTATTAAAAGGCCCAGTTATCATGAATGAAAATCAAGGAATTTATCACTAAAATTGCCGAGAGCATTATTGGAGTGACTGGCTACTCGAAGTGCCAGATTTATCACAAAAACAAATACTGGATATAACAAAAGTGGTATCAGAGCGCGTTCCTGCGACATGGCTGAAGGAACACGACTGTCACAACTGTCCGAAACAGTCAACCAGTTACAGGCAAATGCAGCTGCACTAAAGGAGGAGCAATCCAGACATGAAATGCTGATAGAGGGCGTATTACAGCAGCTCAATAACTTGGCTTCAAGTTATGATAGCTTGGTACAAATTACAACCAGGCTTAGTTCAGGAGAAGGGAGTTCTAATAATACAAAAATAAATGCTAATCCCTTGTTTGTTGGACAAGGAGGCATCCAAGCGAGATCCCTCCGGTTGGATTTCCCTCGCTTCGATGGAGGAGATCCCAGTGAATGGATCTTGAAGGCGCAGCAATTCTTCAATTACTTTGAAACTCCGGAAGATCACAAGCTGGAAATCGCCTCGTTTCACATGGAAGGGAAGGCATTGACTTGGTACTATTGGCTGAAAGATTCAAGTCCAGTGGCAAAATGGGAGGACTTCTTGGAGGCTCTTCGCACCAGGTTTGGGCCTTCAGCGTATGAGGATCCAGTAGGTGCATTCACCAAACTAAAGCAAACAGCAAGTGTGGAGGAGTATCAGACAGCTTTTGAGAACCTATCCAACAAAATAAGTGGGGTAAGTGAAGAATTTCGCATAAGTACTTTTCTAAGTGGTTTAAAAGATGAGTTACGGATCATTGTTACCATGTTCAAACCAAACACCCTTGCGGCAGCCTTTGGGTTAGCTAGGTTACAAGAGGAAGAAGTAACTAGAAAACAGAGTTTTTATCGAAATCCCCAAGCTCAAAATAATCATCATGCACCCTCTTTTAAACCCGCACCACTTAGATTACCCGGACAAAATGCCATACCCAGATTACCAGCCCCAAATCCCATACTCAGACTACCAGCCCCACAAAATCCGAGACCCCAACCACCATTTCAAAGAAGAAATCCTTACCCCATACAGCGTGTAAGTCCAAATCAAATGCAAGAAAGAAGGGATAAAGGTTTGTGCTATTTTTGTGATGAAAAATATCATCAAGGACATAAATGCAGCAGGCCTAAACTCTACTTACTGGAAGGGATGGAATTCGAAAGAGAAGAAGAAGAAGAGTTGCAAGAAGAAGAAATTTTAAACCAACTAGAGACAGAAAATATACCTGCTGTCCAGCAAGCTGAATTACTGGGCATATCATTGCATGCCATTGCTGGAGCACCTTCTCCCAAAACCATGAGGTTAGTTGGGAAAATTGGCACTTGCTCAGTTATTGTTCTTATAGATACCGGTAGTACACATAGTTTTGTTGATATAAATGTAGCAAAGAGGGCTAAACTACCAGTGGAAGAAAGCCACTTGGCAGTCCAAGTCGCCAATGGAGACACCCTCCCTTGCCTTGGTTGCTGTAAGGCAGTTCTTTTAAAGATGCAAAGCTGTAATATTTTAGCCAACCTGTTTCTATTAACATTGGGAGGCTGTGACGTAGTGTTAGGGGTGGATTGGCTAAGGAGTTTGGGTACAATTCAGTGGAATTTTGCTGATTTGAGTATGAGTTTCTTTGTGGAAGGGGAGAACTTATTTCTGCAGGGCTTGAAACTACCCGAGAAGACCATAGAAGAAGAACTCAGCTTGAGCAAGGCTGCCCTCACAGAGGGAAGAGGGGTATGGCTGCAGTTTATGGAGATCAAGGACCAGCAAGGAGATGTACCAGTAGAACCTGCCATACAAGCTGTTTTAAAAGAATTTAAAACAGTGTTTGCAGAACCTAATGGGCTCCCACCTCCTAGGAGTCAGGACCACCAGATCCAACTACAAGAGACAGCCAAACCAACATGTGTTCGACCCTATCGGTACCCATATTACCAAAAAGAAGAGATTGAGAAGCTGGTCAGGGAGATGCTCAAAGTTGGGATCATCCAACCAAGCCAAAGTCCATATTCCTCACCGGTTCTTTTGGTGAGGAAGGCGGATGGGAGTTGGAGGATGTGCATTGATTATCGAGCCCTCAACAAAGATACCATTAAAGATAAGTTTCCCATCCCTAATATAGATGAGTTGTTGGATGAATTGAATGGTGCTGAACTCTTTTCTAAACTTGACTTGAGATCGGGCTATCATCAAATCAGGATGAAACCTGAGGATGTGCCAAAAACTGCCTTTCGTACACACGAGGGACATTATGAATTTTTAGTGATGCCCTTTGGGCTCACCAATGCTCCATCAACCTTTCAAGGGTTGATGAATGGGATATTCAGGCCATACCTCAGGAAATTTGTTTTAGTTTTTTTTGATGACATACTTGTATACAGCAAATCTGTTGAGGAACACGTGGGGCACCTTAAGGCTGTTTTAGAAATTTTAAAACAGCACCAGCTGTATGCTAAAGCTTCCAAATGTGTTTTTGGGTGCCGGGAGGTGGAGTATTTGGGCCATGTAATCTCCAAAGAAGGAGTTAAAGCAGATCCACTAAAAATTACAGCAATAATGGAGTGGCCTGTACCTAAGAATCCTAAAGCTTTAAGGGGATTTTTGGGTTTAACAGGCTATTACAGAAAGTTTGTAAAGGGGTATGGAAGTATTGCAGCCCCTTTGACAGCATTACTCAAGAAAAATTCCTTCAAGTGGAGTGAAGAAGCCAACCAAGCATTTACAACATTGAAGTTAGCCATGGTGACTCCACCCGTACTCGGATTACCTGATTTTTCCAAAACATTCATAGTCGAATGTGATGCTTCTGGAAATGGGTTGGGAGCTGTCCTAATGCAAGAAGGGAGGCCATTAGCTTATTTAAGCCAAGCTTTAAAAGGTAAAAATCTGTTTCTATCCACTTATGAGAAAGAATTTTTGGCTCTTGTATTAGCAGTTCGAAAATGGAGACATTACTTGTTGGGCCACAGCTTTAAGATAAGGACAGATCAACAAGCCCTAAAATACCTTTTGGAGCAGAAAGTTGGAACACCTTTTCAACAAAAATGGCTAACAAAGCTGTTAGGCTTTGATTTTTGTGTGGAGTACAGAAGTGGCAAAGGGAATAAAGCAGCAGATGCTCTTTCCAGGCTGCCAGATCAAGGCAACAATTCAGACCAAGAAGTAGCCGTGACTAACCAAGGGGAAGCCAAGGCAATAAGCAGGGTGATGGTTAATTGGTGGGAGGACCTCCGTCAAATATACCAACAAGATCCACAGCTGCAGCAATTACTCAACCACTACCATCAAGGTAAACTCGATAACCTCAATTATCAGATTAGAGGAGGATTCCTCTTTTATAAAGGGAGGCTACACCTGGGAACTCTCAAGAGACAGCAGGAGCAAGTCATGCAGCAATTCCATAGCAGCCCCATAGGAGGGCATACTGGTTCACAGAAGACTCACTCCAGACTCAAGAGAGAATTTTTTTGGCATGGCATGAGAAGGGACATCAGAAAATTCATAAGAGAATGCGAGGTATGCCAAAGAAACAAAACAGAGAATCTCAAACCAGCTGGGGCTTTACAGCCTCTGCCAATACCAAGCAAAGTGTAAGTGGATATCAGCATGGATTTCATAGAGGGACTGCCTCAATCCAAGGGATACAGTGTCATTATGGTGATAGTGGACAGATTCAGCAAGTACAGTCACTTCATACCAATGGCACATCCATACACAGCAACAACAGTGGCAAAAGCATTCATGGAAAATATTTTCAAATTGCACGGCATACCACAGAGCATAGTCAGTGACAGAGATGCAATATTCACAAGTAACTTTTGGAAGGAAATCTTCCATCTAAGTGGAACCAAGTTACTGATGAGCTCGGCATACCATCCTCAAACGGACGGACAGACTGAAGTGATGAACAAGTGGTTAGAAGGTTACCTCAGGTGCTTTACCAGTGACCGGCCCAAAGATTGGGCTAGTTGGTTAGCCCTAGCCGAATGGACATACAATACCTCAAAGCATTCATCCACTGGGTTTTCCCCCTTTGAGGTAGTCTACGGGCAAGAGCCTCCACGCCTACTCCCATATGAACCAGGAACCACAGCAGTACAAGCCGTAGAAGAAGAAATGCGAAGCCGAGACCTCATCCTCACGTTGGCTCGGGAAAACCTGCAAGAAGCTCAAAGGAGAATGAAAATGTACGCAGACAAGAAAAGAACAGAAAAAGAATACAGTGTGGGGGATTGGGTCTACTTAAGATTGAGACCATATAGACAAATGACGGTAGCAGTAAGAAGAAATTTGAAACTTTCACCAAGATATTTCGGGCCTTTCCAAATCGTTCAAAGAATGGGGAAAGTTGCTTATAAACTAGATCTACCCAAAGATTCTAAGATCTACCCGGTATTCCACATATCTTGCCTCAAAAAGAAGATTGGGAATCAAATAAACCCTAACCCTAGGTTACCGACAGTGATGGAGAATGGTGCCATGATTCCCGAACCCGAGAAGATACTAGAGAGAAGACTCAAGAAAAAGGGGAACCGGGCCGGGGTTGACTTCCTGGTGCAATGGAAGTGGACCAATGAAGAGGATGCGACCTGGGTGGACTCGGAAGAGCTGCACAAGACATATCCCGAACTCGAGGGCGAGTTCTTCTGAAGAAAGGGGTTGTGTTACACGCCCGAATTCAATATTTGTTTTTGTTAGTTTATTATTCAATTTTCTTTATTAATTAAGGGTAATTTCGGTTTTGTACGCCCAGCTGACTTAGTCTATGGGCTGTTAAATCGTGGGTTTTAGTTGAACGGGTCACGCACCAGTCCGTGCGCATTAGATGGGTCACGCACAGTCCATGCGTAGTTGTCCTCAATATTTGCACCTGTTTCCTTATTTTTCTGATCTGTAAACAGCCTATTAAAAGGCCCAGTTATCATGAATGAAAATCAAGGAATTTATCACTAAAATTGCCGAGAGCATTATTGGAGTGACTGGCTACTCGAAGTGCCAGATTTATCACAAAAACAAATACTGGATATAACACAAAATTACCATGGAAGGAGCCCAGAAGATGGCCTGGTTCGTGCAGAATGTACAGCGTGATGATCTCTTGGACGAAACGCCACTAACTCGATCAACATCAGCGAATGTTTATGGGGATGGAAAATGTGAAGGAAAATGACAGAGATAAAAGTGGGAAGCAATGGCTGGAATGACAAATTGTCGAGGGGGGAAGGGGAAAAAAATGAATCCTATAACGGCGGACATGCAAAGTCGCCGTAATAAGTTACCTTTAGCGATGTAAAAATGTGCTGCAATAAGAATCCTTATGTTGTGACCTAAAAACCTTCATAATAGAACCATTAAAATGCTGCAATAAGGCTCTACACTGTTCCGCCAACCTGGCTGGTTAATTTGCGAATTTCTTCGGTGCTGGAATTACATGTGGCGCAATTAGAGTGCAATGCTGGCATTTTTTTTCGACACATTTAAAAAACGCTGCAATAGAGCCATTTTCTTGTAGTAATGGTTTTTTTTTAAAGCTTCACCATAATATATTTATTTGTTATCATTGTAATAATATATAAGAAAACAGAAATTTTATCATAAAAATATTTAATATAATATAGAAGTTTCTCAAGGCATGAATAGAAACTCAAAATTTGTTTTTATATGGAAAACTTTTAATAAATAGGAAAAACCATTCTTGTAATTTTTTGAAAGCTAATAAAGATTATTTTTAATACATTTGAAAAAGGGGGTTTCAAACTTCAAATTTTCATTTTAGAGATGAGCAATGATATATATAATCTATTTTTATAGACTCTTTTACTGTCCAAATAATGAATAAATAGAAAAATTTTAATTTTAGAATAAAATTAACTAATACATTATTATATACAAATCAACAATTTCAAAAATCTAAAAAATTCATTTTAGTTACTCATTAAACGTGAGCATTTCTATTAGACTTACAATACAGTCTATATATATATATATATATAAATTGCAAGAAGAATTCTTTTTTGAAAATTGAGTTATGCCAATCAAATCATATATAGGCCTTTAGCCAAAAACAATGGAGTTAAAGATCTAATTTATTTCACTGTTGTAATCAGGGACCATATATAGCTTTCTCGGTCTTTTAAGGGCCAAACTAGTATACTCTTAGATATGTTTGGTAATTAGTAAATACTTTCATTATTATTTACAAAATAATTATTATCTTTTGAACTATTATTTATTATTTTATTATTATTATTAATAAATCTTCTTAAATTATTAATATCCAAACATAGCTTTATAAATCTTAATATTCCAAACTTCGTCCTATTTATTTTTAGAGATGAGATAAGATGAGAGTTAAAAAAATTAATAATATATTATTATAATATATTTTTTTAATATTAATTTTATATGAGGATTTGAAAAAATGGTTTTGGAATTTGAAATAGTAAAATTTTCTATTATAGTTTATATGAAAATTTAAAAAAATATAATAATAAATTTGAGATGAGTTTAAAATTTTTGATTTATCTTTCAAAACAAAGCGGATTTGGAAATTTCGTTTACTGTTGATGATCCAGTCCACAGTACTTGTGAAAGTCTATACGGCCCCTTTTTTTCAGTTTAAATTATTATTATTTTATTATTTTATGAGTAATATTATATATAATCATATAAATTATGGAAATATTGTAGATAATTTTTTAAAAAATTAAATTTATTATTAAAAAATTAAATTTTTTTATGTAATTAAGTTTTGTATTTTATTTTATTTTTTCAAAATGATTATATAATTACACAATTTATAATTGTAAATATTATTTTTATGGCACTAATTAATAAGACAGATCAGCATGCAGCTCATTTATTAAGTGCTCCATGCACAAGTGTTTAACCGCAAACGTAAAAATAGTACGTACACATTTTATAATCAGCCAAAATATTATAACATCCTTAAATATTTATTATTTCATTTAAACACGCAGCACGTACTTAATTCTCGTTTGATTCCCATATTTCTGATTGACGAAGTACGTACACATTGCTGAGGAAAAAGTAAAAAAAAAAAAAAAGAAAAGAAAAAGCTGGCAAAAGGATATAAACTTCAACATCATTCATTGACGAGTCCCAAACCCAATGCCCATGCACTTCATTCTTTAATTTACACCTGCAAGAGAAACAGTGAAACACCCATTTTGGTAAGATAAACAGTACCACAATCAAATTAATTATAAGTACGTACTTCGTATGAATAATCCTTCAAAATCAATCAAGAAAAGTACGTATAAAATGTCAAACAGCATGGAAAAGAATTGATTGGCAGCAGCTAGAATTAAAACTTAGATCTAAATTTCAAATAGATAAGTTTTTTTCTTTTTTTTTAAAAAAAAAAATTAGATTCTACTAATAAAATATAATTATTTTTTTTAACACTTTTTTATAACAAAATTTGTTTTTTTTTTTAATAAAAATTTGTATAAAATTTATCTATTTAAAATAATTTGTTTAAATCATTTCTCTCGTACCACAAGAGCGGGGCTGGGAGATTGCATTGAGCGGGAAGCCGCGCAACGATCCGGAAAGTGCTGCAGAGGCAGTCATTCGGCACTGCTTGGAGTGCACCACAGCACGAAGGACTAGGACTGGTATTGGCGGCACCTGGCACCACAAAGGGTGTGCACCCGTTCAGATTATTGAGCGAAGCCGCGCAGCTCTGCGCCTCAGCCGTCTGGGTCTGCACTGCAAGTGCCATCATGACTAGGACGAGCAGGTGCTGCAACTTGAGAGCTGAGATAGACAAGGGACTTCAGGGCTGCCATGATCGCTTGGTCTTTTTTATCTTTTAAAAACTAGCTAGCTAGGTCGTGTTTTTAGACGACACTTTTTTTTTTTTTTAGGGCTATTAGGTCAATTATATATATTTAGAAACTGAGTCCAAACGATAAGAGTTGAGTCATTCATGCATGCATGCATGCATGAGCCACCAAATTACTTGCATATTAGGTTCACCACGCTCATGATCATGGCCAGAGGCCAGCTTAGACGGCATATTCAGAAGAAACTTTTGGTGTTTTTTATACGTTATTTTGGACTTTTAATACACATATATTTGAAAAATATTCTAAGCCTCATTTGGTTAGTCGGATCAAATAAAATGAGATGAGAAAGTTATAAATAAAAGTGAGACAATAAATGATAAATAGTAGTGAAATGATTTAAGTCCTTAATATTTTTTGAGTTTTGAGAAAAGATAGAAAAAGTTAAATAAAAATTAATAAAGCTAAAAAGGGTTAGATTATTATTATTTAATATTATTTTTTATCTTGAGATTTGAATATTCAAATTATTTTTGTGTTTTGTTTGATAGTTTGAAAAAGTTGTAATGATTAGTTAAAGTAATAATTAGATGAAAACTTTATAATTAAAAGAATGTTTGTATTTGAATATATATTGTTTGGATTATGTGGAGATAGGGCTTCAAACGAATAGAGCTACTCGTGAACAATTTGAGCTCAACTCGTATAAACTCGATTCGAACTTGATTCGTTTAATAAATGAGTTGTTCGTGAGCACTAATATTGGTTCGAATATTAAACGAGCTAAACTCGTATAATCTCGACTCGACTTGGTTTGTGTTCGTAAACAAGATTCGTATAAACTTGATTCGACTCGTTTTGGGCCCATGACAATACTCGTAATATTTATATATATATAATCTTGCATATATTCTTAAATATATTCTTTTATTATATATGTTTTCTATATTATATATATTATTTTTAATACTTTGTATAAGTAATATATTTTGTTGCTTTGTGTAGAAGTAACATTTTGTTTCTTTACAATAATAATGTATTAAGTTCACAAAAAAATTATTGAGTCAAATATTTATAAAGAGTAAGAAATTCGAGTAATTACTCGACTAAGTTCGACTCGGTTCGTTAGAGAGTAAAAACAAAGATCGATAAATAACTCGATTCAACTCGAGCTCGTTTTTTATCGGCTCGAATTCAACTCGACTCAGCAAACTCTCAGCTCGACTCGAACTCGAACTCGAGTTATTTGAGTCCAGTTCGACTCGATTCGAATCGAACTCGTCTTTGATCGGATCGTTTGCGATAAGTTGAAATGAAATAAAATTATTTGTATAATTTGTGAAATCAAACCAGACCTAATAGATTTTTAAAGATTTTTGTATTTAAGGCGCGCACTACAAGAAATTAGGCTTTTTGTAGCGATTTTCTATTCGCTGCAAATTTTTTCGCTGGGAAAAATTTACATTTGTAGCGATCAATAATTCCTCGCTTAGTTTTCAAATACTTTTGACGCCGACACCCTGTCTGATAGAGTGGGTGATTATTACGGCGAAAAAAAATCACTGCAAAGAAGCTGAAGTATTGCGGCAAAACAAATCGCCGCAAAATTAAAATTAATGAGGCGGGAATCTATTCCCTTAATTAGCCCGCCCCCATTGGTTTTGCGCCTATTTCCCCCCTCCCTTTAATTTTCTGCTGGACTCTATGAAATCGAACTCCAAATAACCTTTCACCGCATCGATCGCACAGCTACGATCGCGCGACAACCCACCCTCTCACCGACCACATGCTCCACCGCGAATTGCCACCGCCTCACCACTGGGACCTATTTATCTTCCTGCGCTAGCATGGTCTGAGCAAGAGTAAGATATTGGAGGTACACTTCCAATTTTCTCCAAAATCCACAAATACCTAAGTGTTCCTCCACCGAATTAGTTTGTACTCTTAGAGCTTGTTGCCTCCGATTTCTGGCATTTGTCGAGTTCCTCGGTTAGGAGCCCTAGATTGTGGAAGACACAGCTCGAAGGTAAGCTTCTCGAAGACTGGAACTGAAGGGCTGGGTTCATGCTTAAAGTGCTTTAATACATTATTCTGTGATTTACGGTAGAATCTATTGGTAAAACTCTAATCGTTTTGTTAAATCCATAAAATCCACATAAAGTATATTAAGTGTTCCTCCACCGAAGAGTTAGTGTATGTAATTCTTAAATTCCTCCATGTGGGTGTGTTTGTATATGTAGATGCTGACGATTATACATAGAGAACGTCCATGTGTGTGCACATTGGTATTTGTTGATTACTTTTTTATCCAGTTTTTTGATTTATGGTCGAATATGAATAAATTACTTTGAATTTGATCAATCTTTGTTTTGGTTTTGTATATTGGAGTTTGTTTTGAGTCCGATCAATGTTTTTTTTAGGGATACAAATGTGGGATTTTTAATTTCTGAAGTAGTACTAATCAATTTGTGTTTGCTTTCTATGGACAATAACTGATTAAGATAGGTAAAGGAAATCTTGGCATATTCTATCAGTTTTATATCATCTTTATATTGAAGATATATTTCAGTAAATATGATGAGATTCTGTACCTCTTTGAGATTTCTATGGACATTATTTATCTTTCAATAATTTATAAGCTCGGTATAAGATGTTATGGTAACTGGATTTATAGTGCTCTGTATTTTTGCCAATTTATGTTCAGAGTGCTCTGTTTCTGGTTGATTTTAGCACTTTCTAACAATAGGGTTATTATGGCTCTTAGATACAATATTCAATGTTGATCTCCGAAACAAATGAAGAGAAGGCTAGATAACTCATTAATCTGTAATTACATAGATTAGATTTGTTTCTTTTGAATCTTTTTCTCTTTTACTTTTGGGATCTCTAATACCGGTAGGTTTTGAGTGTGTCTATATATATATATGATATATTGATATTTCATTGATTGGTTTCCTTAAGTGATTAGATTTATGTGTGTCTATATATATATATCATGATTTTATTGATTAGTTTCCTTAAGATCTAGGCCTAATCTTTCCACTTGGATCCTAGCACACAAAGCTACACTTTTTTGTTTTATATTTTTCTACTAATCTTCCCTTGACTCCTAACCAATAAAATCTCTTTGATTTTAACTATTGTACTAGAAGTGAGAATAATGAGAGGGGACATGGTTGTGTGTGCGTGTGAGTGTCTATATATGATTTAAATATATAATTATATTGGGTTTAGTAATATATTGCTTTGGACGGTGTTAGTTGTTGAATAAATGCATAATTGATGCATAAAACTTCAACGGCTATATATAGAATATTTCTAGTGTACATTACTCAGTTATAAAATTCATTTGTATATGTTTGCCTTGGTGCTAATATAATAATCATATTAATAAATTATGATGATTATGCAGTGGGTTTTATTATTATATGGTGAGGAAACATCTAATCTGTTTGTTTTTATAGTTGGCAGCATATTGTGCTATATAATTGTTGAACCCAAGGTTTCAAGTTTCATGTAAATCTACAAATGGATTTTGATGATAACAAATGAATCCAAAGAATAAAGGAGTCTCAAGCTCAAGTTGTCCACACAATATAATTGAAGCACATCAATGAAGCAAGCATGAGCAAGAAGGGAACAAGTTCATATTAAAATCATAGAGTAATTTTGTAAATCTCTTAAAAAATTTGAAATTAGGATTAAGGCTCAAAATTAATATTTTATCATAAAGCATTAAATACATTATCCACATATGCATGAATATTTTGAAAATTAAATTTGAAAATTTTGAAAGATGATTGATTGTCATATTTCACATGTGCATGACATGATTAAATGTTTGAATTTTGAAAATATTAAGATGATTGATTGTCATCTTTCACATGTGCATGTTTTATTTGAATATTTTCAAAAGTGGTGGATGCTTTTCTTGACTTATGCAAAAGGTAGATGTTTTTATTTGAAAATTTTGAAAAGTAAAGTGTGCTCCTTTTGTCATATGCAAAAAGTAAAAGATTATGTTTGAAATTTTTGAAAAGTAAAGTGTGCTCCTTTTGTCACATGCAAAAAGTAAAAATATTAGATTTGAAATTTTTGAAAAGTGAATGATGATGTTTTTGACATGGGAATCTTTTCAAATTTGAAATTGAAAACTCATTTGCCTATAAATAGCTCACTTGAGTTTTGCAAAATTCACAACAAGAGCTTACACATCTATTGCTAAGTTTTGCATCATTTCTTCAAAGCTCTCATTCTCTCTTTTCTAAAGTTTTGAGCCTTAATTCTTGTTCTTGTTGAGAGAGATATAAGTTGCGCTGTATTGTTTCTATCTCACTCATTGAGGAGTGTACTTTGATAGTCTACCTACTATCAACTCTTGTATTTGTAAAAGGGTGTGTATAACCCTTGTGTGTGTAGAAGGTGTTCTACACGGGAAATAGTTAAATCACCAAGTGTGAGGTGATTGGAAGTGTAGAAGGTGTTCTACACGGGGAAAAGTTAAATCACCAAGTGTAAGGTGATTGGAAGTGTAGAGGGTGTTCTACACGGATTCTTTGGAGCGGTGCTGCTCAAAGGTGTAATAGGTTTCTATCTCCACCTAAAGGAGATTGAATAGTGGATTTGGGGATCCTCAAGAGGTAGCTTGAGGCGAGGACGTAGGCAGTGGGGCCGAACCTCGTTAACATACTGAGTTTGCTTCTCTCTTACCCTTACTCTTTATATTTATTATTGTTTCATATTTTATTTATAATTGTTAATTTTTTAAATACAACTCAATTCACCCCCCCTTTTGTGTTAGTCATCTGGGCAACAATAATTATGGATTTTTTTGGATGAGTAGTGACACAAGGAATATTCAACATTCCTTGTGATCATAAAAAAATAGTAGTGAATTTTGTTTTTGTAAATTACAAAATCATCACAGATCTATTGACGAGCCTTCAGAGAACAACCTTGTCACATAACTTGTAAAGGCATTAACCAAATTTGCACGTGAATTTCTATTTGCAGCTTATGATTAAGGGTAGTAAAAATGGAATAACTTCATCTCCATCTGATGTTCAGATGTTTTTTAAACCTATAGAATGATATACTGTGATATAAGATGTAAATGAACAGACCTTTTCAAAGCAACAATAAAGTCATTTGAAATTGGTGTTTTATGCCTTGAGCGTATCATGATATGCCTTGAGCATATAGTCCGCACTAGAGTTCACTACTAAAACGTTAGAGGTATAAAGTATCCTTAAATGAATGTCTAAGCCTATAAATAGATTGGATCTATATAAGTAGAAAGTTTATATCCAAGATTATCAAAACTCATAAAAGGCAGTTTCTTAGCTATCATCTGGTTAATCTGAGAATTAGGAACATCCAAATGCAGGGATTTGGTACAACTATATGAACCACCTACTAAATGAAGAAGAATAAATTTTTCAAATATGAACATTAGAAAATGCTAAAGTGCCCAAGTACTAGGAAGAAACAAAATATATTCATGGTGAACTCTTTGGAAACCATTTTATGATTTCCATTCCCACGCGTATGTTGTTGCAACAAATAATGTGGTGAGACCATTCATTTAATCACATGCAACAAAATATATTCAACCTTCATTTCCATTAAACTTGTGACTTGATCAATGTGTTGAAAATTGTCGTATAACTTAGGTTATCTAATAAAATTTTCCAATCATGTGTTTTCTCTAGATGGATAAAAGTTAGATGAACGAGTCTGATAGACTTTTATCACCTGCATACGTTGATGGGGTTAACAATTTTCTCACACAAGCAAGGAACCATATAGGTGGAAGGTATCACATTCGGTGTCATTGTCGTACATGCCTTAACAATCTGTGGTTGCCTATATTTGAGGTGGAAACTCATTTGTATATCAAAGGGATCAATCCAAATTATACCCAATGGGTATTTCATGGAGAGGAGGAGACATTTAATGTTAGTGACGACGATATTCAGGGCGAGGTTATACCAGAAGATGATTACATCAACGATATGCAGTAGATGTTGGATGAATTCAGGTAGGCACCTTTGTTGATGTGCCTCAAGACAACACTCATTTGCCAAATAGGCCACCAATACCTGAAGCCAGAGAAGTGTCATCTTTCGACCAGCTATTGGAGGATGCTCGACGTCCTCTTTTCGACAAGTGTACAAAATTTTCAAAGTTGTCATTCATTGTCAAGTTATTACACATCAAATCAATCGGTGGATGGTCAATTAATTCATTTGACATGCTCCTTAACCTGTTGAGGTCTGCCTTCCCAGATGTGCTCTTGCCACAATCATATGAGGAGTCAAGGTCTTTGGAGCGCGGTTTGGGATTCAAGTAAACAAAATACATGCATGCGTCAACGACTGCATCTTATTCTGAAAAGAAAATGAAGCTCTTAATGAGTGCCCTGTACGTAAGGCCTCGAGGTGGATGCCAAATATACATGGGTCACATGTGATACCTCAAAAAGTGTTGTGACATTTTACTTTGAAACCGAGATTGCAGTGTCTCTTTATGACTGCAAAGATAGCAGGTGATATGAGATGGCATAAAGAGCAACGGGCAATAAAAGATACAAGTATGAGACATCTGGCCGACTCTGAGTCCTGGAAGAAATTTGATTAGGAACATAATTGGTTCGCTGCGGATCCTCGCAATGTAAGGCTCGGTCTGTCAAGTGACGGCTTCACTCCCTTCAACAATTTAGCTAAACCTCATAGCATTTGGCCAGTGATCCTTGTTCTATATAACTTGCTGCGTGATCATACATGAAAGACCAGTTTTTCATGACATCTTTGATTATTTTTTGTCCAAGGTCACCAGGGAATGACATCGATGTTTACTTGCAGCCACTACTCGATGAACTACTTGAATTTTGGGAACATAGGATACCTACATATGATGCCTAGACTAGGGAAACATTTATGTTACATGCTGCCTTATTGTGGACTATTAGTGACTTTCCTGCTTATGGGAATCTTTCTGGCTGGTCAACAAAAGGAAAATTGGTTCGTCCATCTTTCAATGCCGACACAGACTCCAGTGGGTTGAAATATGGCCGAAAGCATTGTTATATGGGACATCGACGTTTCTTACCACATGATCACATATGGAGAATGAGAAAATGGTTATTTAATGGTAAAGAAGATCGCCGCATGCCACCGAGAGATCTAGGAGGAGACGATATTCAAACGCAATTGCATATGATTGGGGATGGTCAGTTTGGTAAATCTCGTAAGAAGAGAAAACGCACTACTGAAGAGCTGAACTGGACAAAGTGTAGCATATTCTTCAAGTTACCTTATTGGTAACACTTTGACTTCGGTATAATCTAGATGGTATGCATATTGAGAAGAATATTGCCGATAACATCTTATTCACTTTAATGAACATTCCAGGTAAAACTAAGGATAACATCAATTCTTGGCGTGACTTGGAGATTTTGGGCTACAGAAAAGAATTACATTTGAGGCGTGAAGGTGAACGTGTAACAATGCCGCATGCACTTTACACATTACACGGAAATGAAAGGAATAAATTTTGTGAGTGGCTGACCGATATCAAATTCCTTGATGGGTTCGCTTCTAATATTGCTAAATGTGTTTCTCTACGTGATTGCAAAATCTCAGGGTTGAAAAGCCACGATTGTCATGTTTTCCTTCAACGCATATTCCTCATTACTGTTGGGGATACTTAAGAAGTGACATTGCTTTGGCATTGATTGAACTTAGCACTTTTTTCAAATAGTTATGTGCTCAAACTTTGGATGTGAATCGTTTATTCCAACTCCAAACTAATATCATCACCATTTTATGCAAACTAGAAATGATATTCTCTCATTCTTTTTTCGATATTATGGTTCACCTAACTGTTCATTTACCCCGTGAGGCTATTCTTGGCCAGTACAATATAGGTAGATATATCCATTTGAGAAATATCTCGACAAATTCAATAGATATGTTAAGAATAAAACCCATCCAGAAGGTTCAATAGTAGAGGCTTACATTCACATCAAATGTCTGACATTTTGCTTCTTGTACCTCCATTATGTTGAGACGAAGTTTAGTCTAGTGGATCGCAACGTTGTTGCTGACGAAGAGGAAACTATAGATGGATTCAAAAATTTCAACCAAAAAGTTCGTCCCTTGGGTACAGCTTCTAATGTGCAATTAGAAAATAAAGTCTTTAAAGCAGCCATCTGATACGTGCTTAACAACTGTGCGGAGATTAGATCCTATATAGAGTAAGTATCAATGGCTTTACTTATACATATATACTTCTATTTGAACTTAACAAGTTCTTATCAACCCACACCAGTTAACTTGAATATTTTGCTTGGCGATTCCGTGCTCCAAATACAGGTAGCACTACGAGAAATGTAAGGTGCAACACCCAAATTGCATTGATCGCACGCATCAAAATGAGTTTCCAACTTGGTTCAAGTAACATGTAAGTTATTCTCTATCCATATCTACTTTAAATATCATAGATTTTGTTATGTTTTGGAATGAAAAAAATATATGTTACGATTTTTTAACAATTTTGGGGTAGATCCAGGAACAACATATCTCCAATCCACATTCAGTGATCTCTGATTTGTATACCTTAGTTTGTGGGCTTGACCGTTGGGTTGCATCATATACTACTTGCATTATAAATGGAAAAATGTTTCATACAAAGCAGCGCGAGTTTCGCCGGCGTACACTAAATTCTAGGGTGTTGGTAACTGGCGACGAGGCCATAAATAATCTAGATTTCTATGGTGTTATTAATAATATCGTAGAGTTATGGTACATGGAGTGGCGTCGGGTGTACCTATTTGAATGTGATTGGTTTAACGTAGGTGATCAAAAAAGAAGGGTGCGGGTGGATGACCATATGATTAGTCTCAACATGGATATGAAGTGGTATAAGGATGAACCGTTCGTGTTGGCGAGTCAGGCTTCTCAATGTTTCTACATCAAAGATTCAAGGGCGAAAGAGAATTGGGGTGTTGTGCGAAACTATACAAATATGAATGTATACAACATTCCTCCAGTGCCGAGGGTTTTGGAAGATATTGATGGCGAATCAAGTGACGATAATGCCGATCAAAAAGATGAGTCATCATATTATTATGCACCAGTACAATGTGATGCGGATCAATGTCAAATCCACTGAGTAGGATGGATATACTACCTAGACATATTGATGTATGAGATATCATGGATTAAGATGGTCAATGCATAGATTCAACGGACTTTATCAATGATGACATTATGACTTCTAGTTCTGGAGATGCGTATGGTGATGTGGAATATTCAGAGGAGGAGGATCTACCACAGAGGAAGAGTCTGTGTCAGATTTATAATTACATCAAAAACAAAAAAACAAAGATCGCCGATTTGAAGGGTAATACAATAGATTAACTCTTTGAAATTGAATTGTAGACATAGGTAGTTGATTATTATGTCATATAAAATTCTTACTTTGATTTATTTATTAAAATTAACATATTTATTATTGATAAATGGGCTGGACTAATATGCAGAAGATAGTATTTATGTTTTCATATATATATATATATATATATAAATGGATAAATATAAATGATAGTTTATTTATTTTCCTCTAAACTTGTTTGACTTCAGATATGTATGATATTATTCTTTTTAAGGTGAGGGGAAAACAGACGGTTTTGCATGTGACTTCGCTTCCTTGAATCCAATCAAGGTAGAATTTACTTGCTTCAGTCTCGGCCTATTTAATTATGCAAATAACAAATAAGTACACAAGAAGTATTCATCTTTACTACTTTAATACCTGCTGAAACAAAGCCTAACATGCGATACTTATTTGCTTCATGTGATGGGTACATAACATACTTGTAGCCAGTACGCCTTGTCAACATGTCATCGCAATCCCATCTTCAGTCTAGAGGCACGAGGAGCAATATCAACTATCAAGGTATATAATTCGACAATTTAGTTATTTTTCTATCTATGTTGTGCTCATAACATAGGTTGCTATCTAAGTGCATTAAATGGTATTACTTTTGAAGATTCTAATTTGCAAAATTATAATCCTTATAAAATGTAAGAATTAGTCTACTAACAATTAATTGCAAAATGTGCGACATATGATCTTTTCATTGTACCTGTCTTTAAATTTGAGGCTATCATGTGGAATAGAATGTTATTTGTCTCAAACAATTAACTCGTACACACGCAGGTAATCGATTAGGAGAAAGTTCAAGAGGCGGAGGGAGACTCCGAGGTACTCGTGCCCGAGGACTCCCTATACCGTACTCATGTCGATTTGGCCGACTGCATGGAGCGCATCTCTCTTCACCCCATACCTCTGAGGAGGCAGAGCAAACCAGCTCAGGCGATTCCATGCAGCCTCCGAGCCAGCCCTGGGTACATCCATGCCCCAACCCAGTTCTCCCACCGGATCCCATATGAGAAACCTCGCCAGTTAGAGAACAATCACCTCTTAGAGAACCTACAAGTAATGAAGATCTCGATAAATCACAAATTGTCATGTTTTTTTCTAGATATAAAGAATGAATTAGCCTATTTATACATATGAATTGAGTGTAAAGATTAACTATAGTTTCACACATCGCAATGTTATGATCATTGTAATATAGCTGCAGATGCCCCCATAGAGGCTATGGCAAACCAGCAATAGAGGAAACGTACACGTGGTCCCGCAAAAGGCACCATGTTTGAGAAATTGAGGAAGAACGGGACAGTGATTTTGAAGATAAATGATGGCGAGACTGCCCCGTGTTGTGAGAATGCGGCTATGTTCACATCTCGGGTGTCATGGATTATTAAACAATATTGTGACATGAGTCACGCACGATGGTCTGATGTCCCGCAAGCCCAGAAAGACGAGCTGATTAGTCTTGTCAAGGCAATTCATTTGTTAATTAATATTGATTGCTAGAAAGTGTTCATAGTATAATCGTTGCGTAATTGACGTGATGACACTTTCTTGTAGAGTGACTTTGAGTTGGATTGGGAATGCGAAAACCACCGATTGACAGTAACCAAGCAATTGCGTAAGCGCTTCAATGCATTTCACCATGACTTGCACAAGATATATCTATCCTATGGAAGCCACGAAAAGGCGTTGGCTAACGGGACTAGCTTGGTTGACCCGCTTGTATGGGTTAAGTTGTGTAGGAGGTGGGGCAGCGACGCCTTTAAGGTATGTATTGTATACAATATTAAACAAATTATTTACCCATTTTATGTCTAAAACTTGTTGTGAAAAGTTTGTTTATTATAGCTAACGTTGGGAATTTACGTGGCAGAAAATGTCAGCTCAAAATCGAGAGAATCTAAAGAAGCTCATGATTAATCACACATTAGGACGTAAATCATTTGTTCGGATCCTTGCGCAAAAGGTATAGGTTTAAAATAACTTATTCTCATAGAGGTTACACTTGTACCAAATATAAACTCATATCCCAAACAATAATCACACATAATGACTCATAATGTATTAAATCAAAAGCCCGAATAAGTAACACTACGATATGCAACGATAGATGGGTATTTTATAGTGTGTTATTATTTTAGGAATATGGTTTTTAGTGTTGTTTTAGATACTATTTTTGAGTAAATAATATTTCTTTTATTTTTGTGTTCGTAGTAAATTATTGTTGTGATTGGTTACTCTAGCTGTTTGGGCTTAAAATGCACATGTCCACTTTAATGAAATTTCTCTCATTGGAAAATATATTCTTATACTGTACTCATTGCTGGCACATGTAGCGCGCTGAAAATTCTAAGAATATGATTGACTATTAAAGGAGACGCGTTGGTCAAAGAAGAAGAATGCGTTTGTGACACCAGCGATAGAAGAAACTTATGTGAGTAGTGTAATTACATTCCCTGGGATCTATGCTTCTTTTCAAATGTGATAAATGCATAAATAACACAACTTCTGTATATAGATTTTTAATAATTGAAAGCATTGTCAATGTGCAGAGGACTATGCAAGGTAGGATGGATGGCCTAGCACCAGAGCAGCGTACTAATGAGGCAGCAGCAACTGTCTTTAGGGAGGTTCTTGGCTATAGACCTGGATATGCACGGAGAGTCGGAGAGATGGTCATCCCTAAGTCAAGTAGACAACATGACCAACTTAAAATGCAACAGTATTTGGCCGAGATTGAGAGAAGTCGGCAGGATGCTGAACAATATAAGAAATATGCTGAACAGTACAAGAGTCAATTCCAAGAAATGAGAGAAGATGTGCGAGAGCTTAGGGAGCAGCAGATGCAGAATAACAGGATGCTATAGACTTTAATAAGGAGTTTGCCTGGATTCACTAAGTCATTTCAACAGAAGTAGGTTGGAGTAATTCCTCCAATACTTAAGGGGACTATATATCTTGACAATTTTGGGTGCTTTTTGTGGGACAATATGACAACTGGGCTATAGATATAATATATATATATATATATATATATATATACAAAGGGGTCTGTTTACACGTTAAAGATAGCATGGTGGGTTTTGATTTTTGAAAAGCTTTTGAGTAAGGAGTGCAGTTAAATTACAGATTGTGTTTCTTATATCAAACAAAATTTTCTCACTCTTATCTACAAATACTTGTTGACACATTCTTCCTATGGTTATTCTAGGTACCTTAAGAGTAAACTGACATGAATGGCATTTGCAATGATGCCTCGACCTTGAAAAGTCTTCATGAGTTCCCCAAACAGTTCACTTTGATTTCCATTTTGTTGTGATTTTTCTTATTCTAGCTGAATTCTCAGGTGAGTATATTTGATCTCATGTATTCTTATTATTTTTGCATGAATGTGATGGCTTTTCATAATCTCATTCGTGGTTATATTTTGTTATATATTGCAGTTAGTGCTCGAGGATGGATTTCGTGATCATCCTCATTAAGGTATGGATATTTTCCCTTCTGTCTTCCTCACATAAATTAGTACCACTTGTTAAGATTAATTATAGGCCTATTTATACACTTCATTAGGACTAAAAATGCCATATCTTTCCACTGACCAGTGGGAATTTGTTATATAGGGTTAACGTATGTTTAATGATTGTTGTAGCCAACCAACTTGGTTTCTATAGACTTTGGTAATTCATGCATGCGTGAAATATTTAGGCCTAGTTTATTTTGTTTTATTTCTTAAAACACAATCAATGATATGCCTTTGAGTTATGCAGCTGCCTTACATGGATTCATTGTGTAGTTTAATTAGCATATCCCCATTGTAACATTCAATGGGGATATGCTATATTTGATAGTTGATTTACTGCAAGTATTGTTTTTGATGTCTTTTCAATTAGAATGATTGGGAAGTTTAATCGGAAGTTGACCACCACCTATTTGAAGATCTCGGTAGCCCAAATGGGTTCATGACTCAGTTTTTGCGTTTACTGTAGGTCTTGTTTAGATAAAGCAAGTTCTTTGCACGCTTAGTATTTATTTTTCTGTCTCTAAACCAGCACAATTTGTTAAACGTACACTTCTATTTTGTTTTTCTAGATTTCATTCTTTCCTGAATTCTATTTACAAAAATATTGGGTTTGCTTTATTCAGAACTTCTTTTCCTGTTTTCTTTAAAGGAAATTTTCGAAATAAGAGATAGTTATAATGCTTGGTGAGAAATCTTGAAAGAAAAATTAGAAGGGAAATTTTAATAACCGATGATATAATAAACTTGTTAAGATTGTCTCGATGAGGAAAAAATACTAAAGATAGATACTTTGATGTTACTTTATATTAATGGTAGAGAACCTCATATGGAGAAACATAATGAATTACAAGATATACATGCAAGTAGGATGCCTATTTCATTTCTATTGTTGCATTTCATTTTCAAGCATGTATGTCTCATATGAGCTCTTTTTAGTGTTATAGATATATGCCACATAAGTTTTGTCTATTAAAGATCTCCACATAGTTTGTTAATTCAATTTGACTCTTTGATATGTCTTCTTTTTTCCTAGTAGTTCATAAGTTTTGTTATTTTTTGTTTAATGGTGATTGGTGACTTGGATGCATTGGATGCAATCAATGATAGATTTTTTTTTTCATTTCATCACTGTCATGCACTATCATTTTTGGGGAATGCGAAAGAAAGCTTGAGTTGTTAGTGCATTAAATTGTCCATAAAGTGCATGTTTGTTTCTAGGGAGACAATTATGGGATGGAGGGAATAATATCATAATGTTTGCACTGTCCAATGTTAGTAAAATATTATCGTTGACAGTGTCTTTAAACGATGTTAAGTTTTTGGTAGATTATGCATGCTTCAAAAATTGATGTTTTCTTGTCATATAATGTACCACACAGTATTTGGTACAAGTGATCAACCTATTGATGCCACTTCTGACCATCTATCCATTTAAGTAACGTGTTTCTGATGGTTGGAAGTGTAAATTATATCTGCTTGTTTCTAAAGATACTGGAAGATTAGTCTAATTGTTGTTTTTTGTTTTGGTGACTAATTTTTTCCCCTTTCTTGCACAGACTCGAGATCCTCCAATTCTACCTCCCTTTTTCACTTTATTTAAAGGTGAATAATTTTGGAAAATATATGGTAACAATTCTCTGGTTATTGAACTCCCTAAAAACTTAATTATATTTTCCAAATGTAGGCAGTAACTTTGTTATCTTCAAAGAAAATGTTTTTTTTTTCTCCAGAATGTAGGGAACATGTATGGAACCAAGGATCGTATTTTTAGAATTAGATGCCATAATAGCCAAAGAAATTGAATTTATCCCTTGGATATTTCCCTTGATGCATCGATATTGAGATGTGGCATTGATACATTGAAATGGTGTATTGACTTCTATTGCTTATGTCGCAATGTTGTTGTCTATACACATGCATGCATCTAACACAAACTCAAGCATTTTTGTATGTTTGTTGGATATTCTAAGGTTGTAGTTATAATGATTTAATCATACATTTTTTTATTTTACATAAAGAAGGTAAAAAGCACACCACAAATATTTTAAAAAGATAGTATAAGCCCTCCTCACTGTGAAGCAATTCATGAGCCTATTCTTTTGGTTGCAGAGAAAATTGGTTCAAAAACTTAATTGTGGTATGACAATTGATTGCCAGTAGTGAGCATCCTTTCATCTAAATTTTCATATGTTGGCATTTCATGTTGCACTGCACCCTGGCTTCCCAAGGGAGAAGATCATCCCATGTGCTTTGCGGGTTGGATGACATTCCTACAATCTGCCCCTTGGCCCACAATTTAATTTTTAATTTTTTAATGGGCTCGAACCTTCACTTTGAAATGTGGAAAGGGTCCTTTAAGCGGGTTGGTGTAGGTTTGCTTGTGGCATATTTTTTGCCACACTAATTCTAGGCCCTTTTTGCTCATTTGGGATCTCTTTTTAGTCTCCCTTCTTATCAATACAATAGTGATGGGCCATTGATCTGGTAGAGCACTTCGTAGGCCATAGGCCCAATGGAATGTGTCATGTGCAGTGAGCTAGGAGGAATATAATTTTAGCTGTGATCTTGTTGAGATGAAATATGTGACGCGAGCCCGTTAAGATGTATCTCGGGCGTGAGTCCAGATTTAGAACATGAGCCTTTTTGCTTGAGTTTTAGGCCTAGCTTGTAAGACAAAACATGGGCCATGGTCCACTTGGCTTAAGTTGGGCTATGAGCCCATCAGGTTCCCACTTGTGCCATGAGTCCCCATCTACTAGCCCATTGAAATGAAACTTAGGGCTATGAGCTGTTATGAGGTAATTTGTGCTATAAGCCCATTCAAGGTGCACCTCTTGATTTATTTCTTATTTTGGTTACGGTTTGGGCTGGTTATCTTTTTTGTCAAATGTGTTGTGGCAAGTGTAGAAATCCAGCCCTCAGCATTTACATATACGTTACTCTCTTATTTAATAATTACATACTCAACCTTACTTAACTGAGCCCTAGTCAGAATTGAGTTGGGATCATCCAAGGATCCTCATTAGCCAATTAAGTGTAGCAATGTGTATCTTTTGCAGCATTCTTATCTGAAATCGTACTTTCTGTCACTTTCCTAATAGTAGATTTTTTTTCACCGCCTCTATATATACATGCCATTTTAGGGGTTCTTCTACCCCTTTTTTACTCGTTATATCACTACTCCTCAGATGCCAAATGGCCAAACTATTTGACTTAACTTCCTTTTTCTTGATCTTTTTTTTTAAAAATCTCAAGTGAATTTGACACTCAAAATGCATGTTGTTAGCTTTTCTAGGGTAGCTTTTCCATATTAGGGTTACTTCCTTTTGCTTGTTAGAGTTGCAGTCACTCTGCTGACAGGGAAACATATTAGTTCATTTTGTTTGATGGATAAACTTTGTTATGATCTCAGTTGAGTTCAGATTCCATAGCATGTACCCACAAATAATCTACATTATGTTCCACAGTTTTTACTTAGCTTTTAATTTGCAAAAGCAGATCTGTTCTTTTTTCCATTTTGCTACTTTCCTTGTTTGTTCATTATTGAACTTGTTGTGGTTTTATGATTGCTTCTTGGTAACAATCATGGACCTTCTTGATTTGCTTTATTTTGACATTTGAGCCACCTTGGCATGGTCCAGATGGAATTGATCCTGTAAGTGTGGCAAGAAATGTTCATAATTATTTGAACTATGGAAAATATAACAAAGAATTCTTGGCAGAGCTTTTCATTACTCTTATTAAGGTATGCTTGTTCTCTACTTTTGTTAGCATGTCGGCAATAAAATAATAGCTCTAATCCTTTTAATCTGGATATGTACTACCAAAAGATAAGGCAACCCATTATTTGTATAGTACATCTGATTCAAGGTTCTTAATGTTGTAGCTAGAATCAGTTGAGACACTTTGGAAGGAAGGTCTCTGTTCCAGCTTATATGAAGGATCTTGGACATCTAAGTCATGGGATTTTGATTCAAACTTTATAAGTGTATGCTTCTTGTTTTATTTTCTTTTTGACAAAAAGATGTGGGTTCTGACTTTTGGTTTTCAGAAAATTCTGTATTAGTTCATATAAATCTCACATCAGAGAGTGAGCAATCCACAGCACATCACTAATGAAAACAAATAGCAAACCTCTCCAAACGATACAAAGAAAAAATCATTTATAGCTTAAATATGGTATACCCTCTCTCAACACCACCACGAAACATCTCACCTCTTTTGAAACCTCATGCCTGCCAACATACTCACTAGAAATGACTAGAGCATCTGATTTGGCCAACCAATCTGTAGCATGATTCACTCCTCTATAAACATGCCCCTATGCAGGACAAGGACCAAGCATTTTTCTAGATTCTGATCCCACACTTCTCTCACTAACGAGTGTGCCTCATCTATTCCAAGCAACTAGCTTATCACAACTTCTAAATCAGATTCAAATTTTTCATCCAGCCTCTATAACTTTAGACAAGGGTTCAGACTCACCTGTAGTGTTTGATCATTGATGTGTTCACTTGCTTTTTACAGGTTGAGGATTTCACAGAACGATCCCAAAATGTTGCGAGGGCAGTTAGCAAGTCATAATGTGCTGCAACGTGATATGGTGATATGGCCATTCATAAAGATTGGGTTGAGTAGCAACAACGTGAGTGTGAATCCAAGATTTGCCGCCTTATTTTAGTGATAGCAGACTCCTTAAATCTATTATAATAGTCATATGTGACTTATTTATTAATAGCCCAGTTTGTACTTGACTTGGTATAATGCACCACCTCAATGTATAAATACATGACTTTGGATGAATTGATGGTTGAAGATATTTATGAATGTCCTTTGTTAATCGAAACAAAGATTGTATAGTATTTGGTATATGTGTAAATGAATGTGATCCGAGAGAAAGAAACAATTGAGCAGGAATTTATAACAGGAAAATCAATTGCGGCACAAAGGAAATAAATCGAGCTAGACAACCATTTTCCCGGTGAAAAAAAGTCGCTGGAATTGATATAAATGCACGCAAATTTTTTCGTGGCGTTCTAAAAACTTGCTACGAAAAGACCATTAGCAGCATTTTAAAGCCGCCGCAATTGAAAATATGGACACCAGAATCTAATAGCGGCGTGGTAAAAAAACGACGCTAAACTTAATTGGCGGCGATAATATGTCGCTGTAATTGAGCATTTCGAATGAGTTCTTCTCAAGCGCGACGTGGCCAAAAATGCTGTGTAATATTGATAGTGGCAAAATTCTTTCGCTGCTATTGACAAAACTATATAGCGGTGTAATCCCGGATGCTGGGAAAATATTTTTGTGGCGAAATTATATCACTGTAAAAGAACTTCTGCCTGCTGTTATTGGTCTTTGGCAACGATATGTAACTGAAAGGCGGAATCATTTTTGCGACGGCTATGGTACTTATAGCGACGAAAAAAGGCCGTGAAATGGTATAATTTTCGCAGTGACTTTTCCGTTCCGCTGTAGGTAGGCAGAAGTGAAGGGTTTGTATCGGCGATACCGCAGCGAAATTAAGTCGCCGCAAAAATAATTTTGCCGTGAATGTTGGAGTTCTTGCAACGAAATATTTTGCTGGGAATGGTCATTTATGTTGTAGTGGCGCTGATCCTAACTAGCTATTACTCCCATTTTTTTTACATGAATAACAATTTCTCATTCTTGTAGGAATGGCATCAAATTAAAGGTCCAACCAAATTTTGAACAAACTATTCCAAATGAATAGCTATTATATTCTAAGATCCTATTTCGTGAACAATATAAACACTAAAAGTGGAACTAGTTGGTGTATTTTTCTATCATTCATCGTACATAAAGTTCAGTATTATTATTACAAAAAAATTACTTAATTATAACAAATTATTTTTAACAAAATGATTATTTTTAACTAAAATAAGTGACGTTTTCGTTGTAAATAATATATTTCATTGCAAATAATTAGTCACAAATGCCATTTTTCTTATAATATATATATATATATATATATATGGTGGATGTAACTTGTAATGTGCAAGGAATGATATTGTTGTACTACAGTGCCAAATTCCAAATTTTCAATATTAACCAACCAGAGAATTAAATAAATGAACAAAGTAAAGAAAAAAATGAACAGAATATTTATGAAGCTCTAAAGAGTTGTTTGGATCGGTTCTTCTTGATCGGGAGCAGAAGCAGTCCAATATTTCTTCACCGCAACTAAAAGCTTCCCCCTCTGATGAGGCCCATCTTCATGGTCAACAATTACACTGTCCCATTCCATTCTATCGATAACATTCTTGATCTTGATCACAACATCAACATCATCCCTGAAGATTACACTTCCTTCTGGTCTCAAAATTCTATCCATTTCCAGTAGAATGTCTTCCATTTCACATCTACAACGCAAAAATGAAACTTAAAACGTTTTACAGTTTAATTTCTAGCTAGTAAACATATATAATATTCTTCCATTTAAACGCAAAGAATTTACCTGTCTTTGTACAGACTAAAGACGGAATCAGCGTGAATGAGGTCATAAGTTCTTGGATAAGTAGACATGGCTTCACACCTGCAGCCCAAAAGTTAATTATATATATAGCTATATACTCAAGCTGCTAGCTAACTTGTAAAATTAACCAAAATTTCAAATGAAAAATATTAGAGAAATTTAAGTGCATGTCATATTGTCGTACCAATTCTGATATGTTCCAATCAATCCCCTTTCGTATATTACTCCAAGTGTGTTAACCTTTGCCTGGACAGGAACCACATTCATCACCCAAAGTGGGTAATCAATTAGGGCAGCAGCGAAGCCACCCAAGTGAGCATTCATGTCTAAAACGTTGCGGTACCTCCCAGCTTGTCCTAACTGTTGGTTTACATATTTATAATATGACACCCTCTTCTTCCATAGTTGTGCATCTTGTTGGAAAACCTCAGATGTAACACCCGACACAGTTCCTTTGCTAACCCTAGGAGGTATCGCATACAATCTTTCAGGCCATTTTGCCAGCTCTCCACCCGCTATTTCTTCACTGTTGGAAACTTGAGGTAGGGTTGTCAAACAAGTCTCCATTTCGGTATACCAGGCCTTGTCAGAATCTTGATCAGCTGGGCAGAAAGGTGGATTTTGGGCAACTACTTTACGGTTGACTTTGCAGTTTAAGTGATTGGTGGGCTTTTGCCATATAGCAATATCATCCTTCTCTATCAACTTTTTCCAACAAAGGCTTTTAGCAACATTCTCAATGCTTGTCTGTTCAGCATTCAAATCTTCCTTTGTTCTTTCCCAACCTTTCCAATATTTCTTCCAGTGGATGGGTGGTCCAGACAAAATCCAGTACCCACCGGGGCGTAGAACCCGATCAACTTCAATCAAGAAAAGCCCACCTATAACATAAAAAATTATAAGAACAATAACTCTATGATATTGCAGTCAATCAATTAGTATATTTTCAGCTTGCAAACTCAATTAATCAATGTGATTGACTGCATTCGTCACTTTTTTTTTATTATAAAATAACTCTAGCTATCATGTGGTCTGCAGTCAATTTTGCATACTGATCTCTAATGAGTAATGACCACAAAAATGAAATAAACAAATTAATTTGGAGGTATAAGTAGTACCATGTTGGCCCCATGGAATGAGGCAGCGAGAGCAATGGGCCATGTCAAAAGCTCTGGATGGGTAAGGAAGTCGCTTAGAGGCAATGATACCAATCAAAGCAGGAACACCTCGCTCCAGAGCAAATTGCACCTGACCTTCGTGGGTGTCCCTCGGCGCAAATGACATTGCCAGGATATCACGGGACAGAAGATATGCTCCCCAACTTGCAACCTGAACTTTCATGATTCTCGCCATCATGTTTATCATTATTTTAGATTTTATATTTCCCATTCACATTTGTTATTAATATTGCTCTTAATTTAGAGAAATTAATTAGCATTTGATGAGAAATATTATAATTTTACATTGCTGGTCAACATAATAGCTAGCTAGCATGTTGACTTTGAGCATTGAATTATATTCACCCACATACTAATCATATTATTTAGTTTTTGTTAGTCAGCTTAATTAGTGATAATTAAGTAACCGTACGTTGGCATATTAATTTATATTGACTCCTGTACGATACGTACCCGCTTATGATCCACGCACAATGGATAGAATTGGCAGGCACACAGAATATATAATATAATAGATCTATTATATATATATATATATATATATATTCTAGAATATTGATATCATGACCAGAAAATGGCACAATTATAAAAGTATATATGACCAGTGCATGCCCTATCTATCATACCTGTTACAAAATAGCTAGTATCTGGTTCTGACGATCCCGGCCATTGAATATTTTAATCTTTTAGTAATTATTGATAATTAAATCCCATGCATTGACTTTAGCAATTCGTTTTCACTTTGATTATCGTAATTATTATAACTGCAAACCACGTGATAAATTATTTGATCCATCATTTTCAGTTTGCTTCACAGATAAAATAAGATAAAAATTAAAAATAAAATAAAACATTATTAAAATATAATTTTTTTAATATAATTTTATTTTAAGATTTAAAAATAAATAAATTATTTATTATATTTTGTATATGAGTTTGAGAAGGTTGTAATAATTATATAAGATAAAATAAACTACATACTTTCATCTATGCAACCAAACCAAACAAAAGTTTGGTTAATCTATAATATACCCGAGTTAAAATTTAATTTGAGATAGAGATCATATTGGACTCGTTAATTTGTTTTTAGAGATGAGATGAGATTATTTAAAATAAAAATTAAAGTTGAATAAAATATTGTTATAATATATTATTTTTGTTTTGAAATTTGAAAAATTGAATTACTTATATTATTTTATATAAAAATTTGAAAAAATTATAATTATTGAATGAAAAAATAAAAAAAGACCGAGGCCTTTATTGGAAAACATGATTTCCAAAATCTTGCGAAATATTAATTACAGGCAAGATAATTTTGCATTGTCAAAACATTCCTATTGAAAGTAATTGTAGATTTTTAGTCCGCAGCTTCTTAGTTAATAAAAGGGATGCATGAACAAAATATATATATATATATATAATGTGAAATGTATTGTATAGTGATTATTTTAAAAAAGAGTGAGATTTATTATTAAAAAATTAATTTTATTATATAAATAACATATTTATTCATATTTTTTAAAATAATTATATTATATTTACACACTCGAAACTATCATTTTTTCAAAAAAAAAAAAAAATCTTAGGCATTTTGAATGCGGTACTACGTCCGCGTGCGCACCAACGGACGAGATCGGTAATATCGTAAAAATTCACATTATGTTAACATCGGGAATCCTTAAATTAAACTCATTCTATATAGCGAGTCTGGAACAGTGGTAGCTAGCCAATTGGACTATCTTTTCTCTATTTCTCTTTTCTCTTTATTTTTATAATTTCTATTAACATGTACAGTGGAAAACACTAGGGACATGGATTTATTTAATCAAACTACCCTTTGGTGATCTGGATCACCGTAGACTTGCGCGAATATATTAGTACTATATGCAATTTTATTCAATTTTACAAATATGATAACAAAATAGAAATGAAAATCGTAGAAAGACCGATACTCGAGAAAGGAAATTAGAAAGAACAGATTAACAGTAAGATTGAAGAAAGCTTACCCCGCAGCCGGTATCAATGGCGGTCCGAATAGATCCATCTTTAAGATTGATAAACTTGCCAATGTCATCAATGTAAGCACTAGCACCATTAGGGAACATAGTCCCTCCTCCCGGAAACCTAAACTTATCTCCTTCATATCTGATCCAATTCTGCACCGCCTTCTCCACCGTCAACTCCTTGTGCGGTACATTCGCGTACCACGCAAGATCCCGGCTCTTCGGCCACGCGAACGGATTTTTGTAGCCATGTGGTGCCGGCACGCGACACTTCAAGAGCTCACTCTTCTCCGGACAGTGTCTCTCCCTGTATATCAACCTATCTCTGCTATACCTGAGCGATCTCTTTGCATCCTCACAGGGAGTGTACTCGCTGTAACTCACGTCGCATAGAGGGTAGCTCTTGCTACTATTAATGGAGGGTAAAGTTTCGCCGGCGTCGTCGAGGCTATGGTGGGTGTTGAAGTCTAGATTAGTATCGAGTACTACTGGATCACTACATGCAATATCCGATACTAAACTATTGGTGGTGGGAATAGTGGTGCCGCCTCTTTGCCAAGCACCGAGTAAGTAAGAGGCGATGCAGAGGAAGACAACAAGAGAATAGAGGTTGGTGGTTTTCCTGGAGAAGGAGATGCAGGCGCCGATGGTGGGCTTGGATGGCTTGGAGGTGGGTTGATATGGCGGTAAGACGTTAGAAGTAGCCATAGGCGATGGCTGGGAGTAGTCAAAGTATGTGCCTGTTATTTTCTTTCTCTTTTCGCATTCTTTGTCTCCAAGCTGAATTTACGTATTTATGATGTGGATGTTGTCTGGCCATTCGGGGGGCAGTCTGGGGGAGGTGAGATGAGAGTAGTTGCAGAGAAATTGGGTTTTGAATCAAGTACATGTGGGTGGTGAGTTTTTTGTTGTTGACTGTTATATTTAAAACTCTAATTAAGCAGGGATGAATCGGAAATCTCATGCGGTACTGCTTCCGTTGTGCTAGACGTAGTTGCTATAAAATAATCTTATAGCAAGTATTAAATTAATTAAGAATAATTTTTGCGTGGTTTTTAGATGTTAAGATAGTTTATATGTATTCATAAAAATTTGAAAAAAATTGTGGTTTTTACTTATAAAAAAGTGTTAATAGATTGAAAAAGATTATGGTTCTCACGTGTAAAAATATTTTCAATTGAAATAAATTTATTAGTTGGAGAGTTGGGTTTTTAAATGTTAAAATAAACTTAAAATTAGACTTAACTGAGATAATCTTAGTTCAATATAAGTTTCAAACTGGCTTTCCTCTTTCCGACTCTTGGCCTAAGTAGAAGTGTTGATACAGCCTAGTGCAGTTTGTGTTTTTTTTTGTTCAAATGTTTGGGCATAATTTTTGTGAATCATAAGTATAGAAGAAAATTTGGATGCTCTATATAATCGACATTCTTTGATTGAGCAAGAGGAGGATGAAGTTGTTGTGGACTAGGCTGATAGGTTGGAAGATATTACTTTATGTGATGGGAAGGGTTTGTTCATGACTCTTCTGACTGATAAACATTACAATCGGGATGCTTTTAATAAAATGATAAATCGGCTTTGATCTTTGCTGCATTTGAAGATCGATTCGATAAGGAACGTGTGGTAAGTAATGGTCCTTGATTTTTTGACAAACACCTGGTGCTTATTTAAGAAGTGGATGGAAGACAGCAAATTCAAAATATAAAGAATCTCGATAGCTACTTTCTAGGTGAGGATTCATGATCTCTCGCTCCGTGCTAGAAATGATTATATGCGAGGTAGGATTGGAAAGAAGATTGGGAGGATTGAGGAGGTGGATTTGGAGAAGGGGGAGATGGCCTAGGGGTAGTTCATGAGAGTAAGGGCTACTGTTGATATTAGAAAACCTTTGTTACGGGAAACCAAATTCTTCATGGGGGATGTTGTCTTAAATTGTGTTAGATTCTCTTATGAGAGACTACCTAATTTTTACTGTTGGTGTGGCTGTTTGGGGGCATGGGGATAAGGAATGTGAATTGAGACAGATTGTTGGTCAGACGGAGAATGACATTGTGTTTCCGTATGGAGCTTTGGTAAGGGCTTCTAGCTATGGTGACAGAAATGGATGGGAAATCATGGAATCGTAGGGAGAGTAAAAACTAGTGCCACTAGTTTGGCCAGTGGTTAATTCATGTTCAACGACACAAGCTACTGTGACACAAGGTGATCAAACATCAGGACACGATGCTCTAGTTCAAACTACAATGGTTCCAGATAATTCTCCACTTTTACAAGATGTTGAGATTACTGACATGGGGAATCTGGATAGAGTTGAGGAAGGGGGTTTGGAGAAAAATTTGCAACTGCTTAATGGTGGAGCTGTTGAATTAAGGACCGTTGTAGTCTTTAAAAAGGGGTTAAGAAGACGGTTTAACAATAGGAAAGGAAAATGTGGAAACAAAGTTGATTCGTGACTTAATTAGGACATCTGGGCTTTGTGATCCTAATGGGCCTAGTGAAATTACTGAGGAATTTGGATTTAGTTTTCTTGAGGAGCCTATAAATAAAATTGAGAAAGTTGGATAAGGTTCAAGTATGAGAAGAAAGCCTCATGGCTTTACAAGTAGAAATGACAATGACTGTCGATTTTTACAGCACAAAAGGGGTTTATTTATAAAGATCTCCAACGATCTATTATTTCCCAAAAAACAAAAGGGAAATTTATGATGAAGGGTCTAGTAGAAGACCTTCAAAAAGAGTCAATACAGCAGGTGAGGGTGTGCTTGTTGATGTTCAAGTTCCACGGAATGGACCGATGGTGGTTATTGAGCAGCCCTGCCAGTATCCATGAAGATCTTAAGCTGGAATATCCATAAGCTTGGGAACCCACATGGTATTCGAACCTTTTACGATTTGGTGAAGAGGGAAGTATCCGACATCATGTTTCTGTAGGAGACCAGAATGAAATCTCATGAATTTGAGGTATGTAAATTCAAACTAGTGTATACTAATTGTTTGGCTATTGGCTATTGTGGGAGGAAATGGAGTATTACATTACTTTGGGGTAGGGAGATTAAATTTTTTGTTAGCAACTATTCTAATTTCATGTTGATGTTGTTGTTGATGAGGGCTCTGTGATGAAAAAATGGTTTTTAACTAGTATCTAAGGGCATCCTGATACGAGTCAAAGGTTTAAAACTTGGGATCTGTTAAGAACTTTTTGTTGACAAAATGGGATGCTTGGATGGTTTTATGGGATGGTAGATTGCTACCTTTAGGGAGGTGGTGGATGATTGTTCTTTATAGGATATGAGATTTCAGGGTAATAAATTTACATGGTTTAATAGTAGAGAGTGATCTCAATATGTAAGTGAGAGACTTGACAAAGTTGTGGTTAATTCTCATTCCAGGAGCATATTTCCTAATGCTTGTGTAATCCATGGTTGGATGGCATATTCTGATCATATGCCTCTTTGGGTTCATGTTAAGGGGGAGGGGGAGTACATTAGATCTAAGAGGTAGTTTAAATTTTTAGAAAAGTGGGTAGGAGAGCAAGCATGTGAAGATATTATTAAATCTATTTGGAAGAGGGATATGGATTGTGATAATATGCATGATGTTATAGGTTTAATTAAAGTCTGTGAAACTTAGTTGGACAGATGAAACAAGCATACTTTTAGCAATATTCAAAAGTAGTTGCATAAAGCGAGGGGACAAATGGAAAGGATGTTTGGAATCGATCCAATGGAGGAGTTTATAAAAGATCACAATGAGACTCGAGAGGAAGTGCAGAAATGGATGGAGAGGGATGAGGTTATGTGGAAGTAGAGGTCTAAGACTTTGTGGTTAAAAGGTGATCAAAATTCAATATATTTTCGTATGAAGGCTTCCAAAGAAGAAGGAAAAGCAGTTTGGTAAAGCAATAATGATGATTAGGGGGCATGGCAGTTTGGAGAGTAGAGAGATAATGTCATTATTAATTATTTTGAGGAATTCTTCAGAAGTTCTAACCCAAGGGGATCCACATATTTCTTTCAGTCACTTGGTGGTAGAGTTACTAGTTTAATAAATGATACTCTTAATCAAGTTTATACTTAAACAGAAGTGGTGACAACTTTATCTAAGATGAATCCTTCAAAAGTTCATGGTTTGGATGGATTGTTACTAATGTTTTTTAAAACAATAGAGGTATGTGGTGGGCAGTGTAGTCACAAGAGTAGTTTTAAAGGCACTCAAGTTAGGTGAGTTTTTTTCATCTCTCAATCATACTTATATCAATCTTGTTCCAAAGAAAAAGTCTCCTACAATTGTTGTTGATTATAGGCGCCCTATAAAAAGATTGCAAAGGTTATTTTAAATAGGCTAAAAATAATTTTGCCTTTTGTTTTTAGTGAGAATCAAAGTGCTTTTGTTCCATGTCATTTAATTATTGATAATGTTCTTATCGTTTATGAATTGGTGTCTTTTTTTAAAGCATAAGAAAAAAGAAAAAGTTAGATCTGAGTAAGACCTACAATCATATTGAATGAAGTTTTCTCCAACTGTGACGAAGGTGATGGGGTTTCAGCAAGATTTTATTCACTTCATTATGCATTGTGCAAAATCTGTTACTTTTTCAGTATTGGTTAATGATGAGCCTAACTGGCCTATTACATCTTTAGGGGATTGAGATAATAAGCCTTTTGTCTCCTTATCTTTTTCTTCTATATACAAAAGGGTTTACTACTTTGTTAAATGTTGCAGATTTAAGAAAGGAAATTTCTGGTATTAAAGTTTTTTAGAGGTGTTCCCAACTAATCATCTACATTTTATAGATAGTATTATATTTTGCAAAGTGAGGTGGATGAGAATAGGAGAATGCAAATTGTTTTGAAATTGTATGAGTGTTTCAAGTAAAAAAATATACAAGGAAAAAACAGTTATGATTTTTAGTAGTAATGTAGGAAGGGAAATGAGAGAAGAAATCCAACAACTGTGGAGTAATAGTGAGGTTTAGCAATATGAAAAATATCTTGGTTTACCACAAATGATTAGTATATCAAAAAAAGAGCTTATCAGTCCATTAAGCAAATAATGTGGCAAAAACTTCAAAGTTGGAATGAGAACTTGTTATCTAAAGGGGAAAGGAGGTGCTGTTAAAGCTGTGGCTTTGTCTATACCCACTTATTCTATAAGTTGTTTTCTCTTACCTAATGGATTATGTTTTGAATTGAAATCTCAAGTGCCCTTGCATCCAACTGGTACCCTCTTTGATCTTGTCCCACACTCGCCATTCAGCCCCTCTCAATGCTAAGCTTGATGACTCCTCATCATCAACGATTGTCTCAAGTAGTTGGCTACCTTCCATTCAGTTTAAGTTATCAGCCACCTTATTTTCCTTGCTCAGTTGATAGACTATGTCAAGGGTTAATGTCAAAATTTTAGTGGGCCAGAAAAATGAAAAAAACAAAAAAAATTCATTGGGTTAATTAGAGTAGCATGTGTTAGGGTAAATCAAGAGGGGACATAAACTTTAAGGATCTAAGATCATTCAATCTTGCGCTTCTTGTAAAGTAAGGTTGGAGACTACTACAAGAGACAAATTCATTGCTTTATAAGCTGCTATAGACAAGGTATTTCTCTAAAACAAATTTTCTTGAAGCTATTTTGGAAAATTGTCCATCATATACATGGAAGGGAATGTGGAAGGCTAAAAAGTGGTTGGGATAAGGGTGTAGATAGAGGATTGGGAATGAAAAATCTACTCCAAAGTGGATTCCAAGTTACAAGTCTATGGAGTAGGAGGTTGATTTTTTCTAATTAGAACAAAGGAGATTTAGTGGCCTCCATTATTGATAATTCTACTAGATGGTGGAATATAGACAATATTCGATCTATCTTCAACCCAAATGTGGTGACTAACATTATGAAATTGGTGATTTCTCCTGGAACTATTGTTGATAAGAGGATATGGGATTATGAAAGAAGTGGTCAGTTCTCTGTAAAAAGCTATTACAGGTTGATTGTGAATAATAAGAGCAGTGATTTAGTTGAAGCTTCAAATATGTGTAAGCAACAAAAATTGTGCAAGGCCTTGTGGAAAATGGGTGTTCCTAATAAAATAAAAGTGTTTACATGGGGTGCTTGTAAGGAAGTTTTGCATACAAAGGAAAAATTGTTAAAGAAGCATGTTATATCTAAGGGGAACTACAATTTTTGTATACATCCAGTGGAGGACCTCTATCATGTAATTTTTAGTTGTGATCAAATTAAAGATGTATGTCATCAGTATTTTCCAAGTTTAGATAGTCATGCTTGTAAAAAACTTATCTGGTTTTGCAACTTGTTGAAAGTAAGGAGCATGACAATTAATTAAGCTTATTTTTTAGTTTGGTTTGAGAGTTATGGTATAGGAGAAACAAAAAGGAGTTTGAGCAGAAAAGCTTAAGTGTGAAGTATGTGATAGAACATGTTTTATGCATTCTAAATAAATTTAAGGAGGTTAAAAAGTCAAGACATGAGTCTAAATAAAGAAGCATCTCAGTTGGAAGCCTCCTCCAATGAATGTACTGAAGCTTAATGTGGATGGAGTCATGTGTGGAGATCTTAAAAAAGCATGTATTGGAGTGCTCCTTCATGATGCTGCAAGGAATGTGATCATGGCTACTAGTAAGGTCGAAAATGAAGTGGAGAGTCCAGAAAATATTGAACTGTTGGTTGTTTTTCGAGGACTTCAATTATGTTCAAGTACGGACATATTAGATATCACTGTTGAGAGTGATTTCTTGATATTTATGGAATCTTTGCAATAGAACAACATGGTTGATTCAATTATGGGTGTGCTGTTTGTAGAAGTTTCAAGACTGAAAAATTGCTTTGTAACATATTCTTTTAATCATGTGTATAGAGAGGGAAATGGGGTAGCTCATCAGTTAACTTGAAATGCTTGGAGGGTAGATAGTATTGAGATCGTGTGGTAGAATTGTATTTCAGAATTTCTTTCTCAGACCATTTGATTTGATAAATCATAAATTTCTATAATTATTATCTTAAATGAAATACTTTGTTTCATATTTAAAAAAGAACCATCTAAGCAAGTCTTCAAACTCACTAGCATAGCTTAGGGAAGTGGAGGTTAGAGTTGGTAAGAGATGCATTAGAAAAAGGAAAAATCTTATTGTAAGCGGATTTGCACACCAACATGTGCACCAACGCAGAGGTGGAAATGTTGACTTTTCCTTCCATTATTAATGAAATGTAGATTTGAATAAATTGTATGGAGGAAGCGGATTCATGATGACCTTCAATACACAAAAAAAATCAAATTTAAAATGTTGGGACTTCAACTATAAAGCCAGGTATTGTCTAGTAAAATAAGCAAGGAATTAGATTTTTATAAGGATCATTTTTATCTTCTTTCCTTTAAATAGGCAATGCAGTTTTGAAGACTTGTGCCTATCTTTTAGTTTTAGCCTTTCAAAACTTTCAAGTAGGACAACACACATATACTATATCCAACCTCGAATAGGTACAATCAAAATACTGTAATTAAAAGATTTTAGATATGGGTCGCGCGAAGAGGAAATTCCTTGAGTGGAGGAGGTGGGTTGTGCACAGGCAGATTTGGATTGTTGGTTTATTTAATTTAATTTTTTTTTAAATATTCAGTGGGTCATACAAAGGAGAAAAGATAGACTACAATGGTGCAAGTCAGTGCCCCGTTGCCTTTTTTTTGTGTACTTGCGTGCAAATGGAAAGAAGGCCCAAATGAGAAGATGAAGGTTGAAGCCAATGATTATTATTATTATTTTTTTACCAAAAGGAGGGTGGCACCTCAGGTACTTTATTCATAATCTTACTTATGGCGGAGGAAAATTATGATTATAAATATAACCAACTTATAAAACCAGCCATACAAAACCCAACCATACTACATAACTACCTGGCAAGACCAGCATAAACAAAATTACCTATGTCTAACATAAGAAGTCCCCATCCTATCCAACGTATACAGCCCCCTCATAGACCGAGATAATTGGGCAACATTAGAAATAAACAATCATCTCCCAAAGAACCACCTTTAGCTAATGCATCTGCTATCTTATTGTCCTCTCTACACAAATGAATAATAAAGAAAATTAAAGCCCTCCAAAAGAGATAACAATAGACTTCAAAAATCTTAAAGATGCCAAACTGTACAATATTTGCCCACCACCCAAAAAACCACAATTAATACAAAAATGTCCCAGTTGATGATAGTATTTGCTTCCTTCCACTACTGCTCGTAATTCAGCTTCACACTATAAGAATATGAGGTTTTTGAGTCCAAAAACCAATCCCACGACTAGCGATTGTGATTAATAGCAACTGTTGACACAAACAGCACCCGCAACAAGTAATGTTATGGTTTTCCACAGAACATCATGTGTTGAGTGAGTGTCGGTGGTAATCAGTAGTATTTGTGGCGAGTTTCTACTGCGGCAAAAAGTGTTTCCCACAAAACACTATCTCATTCGTCGTTTTGTCTAGGTTGTTACCATAATTAAACATCTTTCACATTCAAGTCCATTCTATCTACAGACCCATTTGAGAAGAAACCCCCCCTCTTTTCGCTGATTCCAGGCCAAAATCCCTAACTCCAGGCTTTGACGCCGGCGCCAATTGTGATCCTTGTTCGTCAAAACGTTCCTTCGCTGCCACGATTCTGGCCATTTGTGACCCTCCAACTTGATTTTCGTTCTTCCCATTTATACACGTCTCTCTTCTCTCGGTCCTCACTGAGCTTACTCTCATTGAAATTGAGCCCCCCTCGAGAAGTTTCGAACCCTAACATTCACCATTCATCTTCTTCAGCCCTCACTTTTAGTGAACCTTCTTGGAGATCGAGCCCTCTAGTCTCTCAACCCTAACCCTTGCTCTTTGTTTTCTTTGATAGTCTCTCAACCCTAGCCCTACCGAAATCGATCCCTTAGTCCCTAAGCCAACGTTCGAATATCGACAGCCCTCTCCACCGATAGAAGCCTTCTGTCCATCGACGCAAAGCCACCCTCTCCACAGACGGAAGCCCTCAAATCTGAGGCAGGGTAATTCTAGGGTTTAGCATACAGATCTTTTTTTTCTCAGTTTACTCCATTTTTGTTTTCTATCTGTATTTGCTTGAAACTAATGGTGTCCTCCAGTAGATGTTGCCTCTCATGGCTTTGCGCAACCCTCTCTCTCGACAGCTTTAAACCCTTTCTATCGATTTTCTGTATGTACATGCTTGTAGACTAAACCCTCCCTATCGAGAGTTTAACATTTGAATTTTTTTTTTCAAATCATAGTGATTTTTTTCAATTTTTCCTAGTTGGTTGCCTGAAATTGGAGTGAGACTCTGAAATTTTGTTCTTACATATGAATATAATGTGGTTTGCCTGCATTGGCTTTTCCATATTTTGAAAATGAGGAGAATAATCTGTTGCTTAAAATTAGTCCCCACCTCAAAAATAGAAATCCCATGTATATATTCTTCTCTATCTTCTCTAAATCCAAGCTAAAGTGCTTGATTTTTTTATGTTTGGATTAGGTGGGGATGGATGGGGGCTTTATTTTTTTCTTTTTATGTTAATCTTTACTTATCTAAGCAATGTAGTGACACACATCACGAAACTAAATTTAATATAAACATTTTGTTTTGGATATAACATTTTCATGCCCTAAAGGCACAAAGTCTGAAGGTGTATTAAAATATACATCTTATTAATAATTAAGATGTTTATTTTGGGTTTAGTTCTCACACTATCATTAATTGTTCTACAGATAGTTGACCTGACAACCTTAAGTGGAGCTTGCATAACTGCTCTTGGCCCTTCAATTTTAGTTGGATTGCTTTGTGTGCATGTGGAGGCTGTGACTAGTGTAGAGCTGGAAGTGGGGTTGTACATTTCAAAATAGGGTTTAGTGACCTTATTTTTTCAAAATAAGTTTGACTTATAGATTCCAAGGATCCGTGTACATTTCAAAATATAAATTTACAGTTGAAGTTTTTTTTTTGTGTAGGTCTAGAATCCTGGACAAAAAAGAATACTAAATAGGATTTAGCAGCCTCAATTATTGTGTTGTGCATACTATTTAAGTTTTTATTTATGCTTTATACAAGTAAGTTGGTAGGGTTGTGTCTATTCCAACTATTCCATGCTTGGGGCTATTGATTCCACACATAGCCTATATTTTAACACCCAACTAATGTCTAGCATGGTACAACCCTTTGCATGAAATTGACATGAGTTTTTTTTAATATTTAGACCTATACGGTAAGATATGCAAACACACGTCCATGGGCTGTTACCAACAACCATTTAACAAACATCCTTTCACGCGTCTGCAGCCCTCCATGATATTTCTTGATGACCATCTGTGCTTTAGAATCTACTCTCTACTTAATTCTTCATTAGGTTTAAAAATAAAGAAGATGTTGACTTCTGAGTAACTAAAAATATGAAGCATTGCATATAAAACATGCGCAATGCTTTATTGTTTCTATGCAGAATGTGAAGGCATATCTAAGACGTGGAACAACTAGATAATTGCTTCTCCGTTACAAAGAGGCTGCTAAAGGTAAGAATCCTAATTTTATGCCGTATAAACAAATTCCATTTTGTTTGCAATAAGTTGTAGGTTTTCTAGGTCTAGGAATGCTATGGTGATTTTTATATATCCTATTGAGCATCTTCCTTCAAAGGTTTGAAAACTCAATAACACTTAAGGAAGTTGTTTTTAGGTTTATGAGAAATATAGACCATTTTTCCTTAACAGAGAAAGAAAGATAAAAAAAAAAAAAAAAGATGTGCAGCTTTGTTTACCATTGTTGCATCTTTTTGGGTTCTTTCCTTGTGCATATTGTTTAATTGTAAGTAATTTCAGTTTAAATTATCAGGAAAGATCTGATTATTTGCAACTCTTAGCTAGATCTTAGAAGGGAGCTATTTGTTTAGTTTATAGCAATCTCCTAATTATTCTAGAATCATTGTTTTTAGGATATAGTATCCAAGATTATAGCATTTTCACAACAATGGTCATGCATAGTTTGTGTTTTTTCTACAAGTAAATGCTCTGTTTGTCTAATGTTTTCCCAAGATATTGATTCAAGTAAATGCTCTTTTTGTCTATATTTTTTCCCTTATGTTTAGCCTTTTAGGCAATGTCGCATTATATGGATGAAGAACTCTCATGTGTTACTTTTACCCATTTTGCAACAGTCTCTTCCCAACCTCTCCATGTATTCTGTCCCTGGCTTGGTGCTCTCAATCATGAATTTTGCCCAACAAGCAAGGCTTTGCATAGCAAAATGATGTAATTGTGAAGTGGTTGATTATGTTTAAATGGGATGTTAATGTAATCTGAATATATAAATAAATGAATTACAATTGTTGTAGTATATTGCTGGATATATATATATATATATATATATATAGTTCTATGGGTTTAAAAACATACTATTATGTTTGCTAGGAAATTGCTATTGTGGATTCATATTATCTTATTGACTCTAGTCTGTTTGCTAACGTGAAATAGTTGATCAATGTGTTTAATCTTCTTATTAATATAAATTTCGTTTGTTAAGAAATTGCCTTGGAATAATATATATGAAATTATGAATGATTATTTCCATATATTCGTATGTCAAAATATATCTTGTACTTGAATTCTCATTAAGAATTTTTATTATTAACATGTTGACATAATTTTAATTATTATTTTGAAATTATTATTAGTATCAACTTGGATCTCTAAGTTTTATATATAATTTTTTAGCTTATATTAAGAAGTTGTTTTATGATTTTTACAAATAAATTTTTATATTTGATTATTTTTAATATTTGCTGTGAATACAACTCGTGACAAATACTTTTACCCACGAATTACTATTTTTGCTAGGAAACTTTTCCATACACATATAGAAGTACGTACTATTAGACTTTGTGGAGATCATGAAAAGGCAATACTGACTAGTGTACGTACGTCGGTCATGAGATTATTATTAGTTTAAAATGCTAAATGAATTTTAACCAAACGACAGTACTATATATATCGACAACTTAATTAATTTGGGATATTAAATAAGATGTTGGATCTAGTTTACAAAGTTGTGACAGATTCTCAAGAATATGTTAAATTAATGTGCCGGCCTAGGCATGCAGTACTGTATATGTATATATATATATTGTATGTACGGCCTGTCCAGTAGATGTACTCCCTAGTTAGACATTTTTGAGCTAATGATGTCGTACTTTAATTAACTCACTCGAAACCAAAATTCATGACGTAGTTGTTTTTTTTTTTTTAATTTTATCAATTTGTTACAAATTTTTTTTACGAGTAATGTTATAAATTATACTGCTATCCTACTTTTAATCCATCTTGTGAATTTGAAATTTTTAATTACCTTTAAATCGTTTCAACCTTTTAAAAAATCTTATACGTTATAATAAATATAACAGTCACCTTATCATAAAAAGATAAGAGTGAAACGTGGTATATATGCATGTATAATATTTTTTTGTGTATTGATATAGAATTAATTTGCACCCACTGGATAAAGTTGGGCTAAAGAGCTGCTTGCTCCGATCGATTATTTAAATTAAGTCAATATTGTTGACGGATCGATCAGTACTACTGTTAATATTTGTTGGGATTGGACTCCTGCATGTAACTCGTCGGTGTATATATATATATATATATATGATTGTCTAATATTGATGAAGAGGTAGTTAAACCTCGACGTAGACTAATGAACGAAAACTTGCGGCCTGCATAAACCTGTCCTAGTTGAGCTAATTAATTACCTGGGACGTCGTTACATGCATACCTGCGTTGGCTGAAAAACCGGCCTGTTCGAACGTAGATCAGATCAGGCAACTCAACATAATATTAAACTCTTGAGTGTAATTATTATATGACCATTAATAATTAGTATCATTATTTAGCAGTACTATTAAATGGCAGATTTGGAATATAATAAGTTGAGTTGAATTAAAATAGGATGATCAAAATTAAAAGTAGAATGAAATATTATTAGAATATATAATTAATTTTTAATATTATTTTTATTTGAAAATTTGATAAAAATTATATTTTGTATTATAATTTATTTATAAACTAAAAAAAATTACAATAATTATATAGAATAAGATAAAAAGATTTGAGTGCGTTTTTAAATCCGAACAAGCAAGGCTTAAGGAAACCTATGTGGAGCTGCTAGCTGGCCTAAGTACCATCCAATGTCTCTATGTGGAAGCTAGCCCTCCCGTCCATGATAAAGTCAGTGGTACCCTGCTAGCTGGCCGGGAGTACGATGTGAAAGTGAAACTAAAAAAAATGATGCTGATAAATAATAATTAAAAAAAAAGTAATAAACGCACTACAAAAAATATATATATTTATAAAATATATATATATATATATTTATGACAAAAATGTACTTATCTTAATGAAAAGGAATCATTGTTACTGAAAATAACATACTACAAATAAACAATTTATTTTATAAAAACGTATACAAAAGATGAAATGTAAACCTTATTAATGTGTTATTAGAAACAATAGTAACATCCGCCACAATTTGGCATCATTATTTGCACACCTAACGTCTTAGGCTGAGTTCACTAACAACGAACTGACTTTGCACCTCAGTTGCGCTCTTCTTTTCGAAGCCTCTGTTACAAAAAAAATTAGATTTTCTTCTTTGTACTCCCACCTTTATTCCCGAAGACCTCTCCAAGTAATTCCCTCAATCCTAACAAGACTTCACCCACCTCTCTTCCTCTTCTCTATTATTTCCTCATTTCCCTCACAAAATTGATCCATTCTTCTTTTTCTTCTCTGTGGGTTGCGGAGTCTTCAGTCACGAATCTGGTTTCAATGAACACTAAAATGATTCTCCTAGAAAAGGATTTAGCATGCAACTTTTGGAGGTATTTTCAAGTGATTCCCTCAATCTTATGTGATTCTCTTAGTTCCCTCACGATCTCTATGATAAAGAATATAAACAATTGGTGAATTAATTGATTCTATTCATGTAAAATTGATGAATATATACAATATTACAGAAAACCAAAAAAGGAAAGAAAGTAAATACAATAAATTACAATTTACTTTGCTCTGAATATGGAAAGTAATAATACAAAGATTTGGCCTAAAATTAAGCATGTAACCGACTGTAATGAGATGTGATGATATGATGTTATCTTGAACCATTATCTATAATATAACCCCTCAAGATGTGTGTTCAATTTGCAACACCAATCTTGAATGAAAGTTATTGAAAGCATTGTCCTGATAAGCTTTTTGTGAAGAGGTCAGCAAGTTGATCTTTGTTGCTAACATGCGAGACATTCAATATACCTTTGGCAACTAAGTCCCAAACAAAGTGTAGATCAATTACAATATGCTTCATGCCCGAGTGAAAAACAGGGTTGAGACTTAATTGAGTTGCACCGATATTGTCGCAAAAAATTGTAGGAGCTTTTGGAATTGGAATTTTTAATTCGCTGAATAGAGATGTAATCCAAGTGAGTTTTGAGGCTACGATTGCTAAGACTCTATGTTCTACTTCTGTGGATGACCTTGCAACTGCACGTTGTTTGCTGAGGTTGGTGTGTGATCTGTTTTATTGCCACCCCAATCTGCATCTGAATAACCATGCAGATGTAACTTGTTTGTTTGTTTGATGAGAATTCCATGATGGACAGTAAGTTTAAGATATCTAAGTAGCCTTTTTGTGGCTTACCAATGAAGTGTGTTGGGTTGATGCATGAATTAAGCAAGCTTGTTAACGGCAAAGGCTATATCTGACCTTGTTAGTGCTAGGTATTGCAAAGTTGCAAAGCTCCAATTACCCTTCGATATTCAGTGGCATCCACGGGTGATGATCCATCATTGGTTTGCAATTTATCTTTGGAAGTGAGTGGGGTTTGGACTTCTTTGGCACCATCCATTCTTGTTCTAGCAAGGATGTCGCAGATATACTTGTGCTGGCTCAAAAATAACTCATGTTTGCATGGTATTACTTCCACACCAAGAAAATAGTGGAGAATACCAAGATCCTTAAGTGAAAATCTAATGCCAAGTTGATTGATCACTTTGTTGACGACAGCTAGATCACTTCATGTCATTATTAAATCATCTACATAAACAAGCAAATAGATCATCAATATATTTTGCTGAAGTATAAATAAAGAAGGATCGGTTCTTGAATTTTTGAAATCCAATTCTAGAAGATAAAATTGCAGCTCCTTGTACCAGACTCGTGGAGCCTATTTTAGTCCATAGATGGACTTCTTTAGCCTGCAGACATGCATTATAGCATTAGCATCGACAAACCCAAGTGGTTGGGTCATATAGACATTTTCATGCAAAGTTACTTGAAGAAAAGCATTACTAGTATCTAGTTGCTGTAAGGTCCAACCGCAACTCACAACAATAGTGAGTATGGAGTGAACTCTTACGAGCTTGATTACAGGACTAAAAGTCTCAGTGTAATCCAAGCCTAGTTTCGGATGAAAGCCCTTAGCCACCAATCACGTTTTATAGCGCTAAATGCTGCCATTTGGATTTCTTTTTATTCGAAATACCCATTTGCATCCTACCAGATTTTGAGCTTCTGTTTTGGAACAAGATGCCAAGTTCCATGTTTTACAAGTGCCGTGAATTCTTTTGACATGGCTCGTCGGCATTGAGGATCTTTCATGGCTTGCGTGACACGGGTTGGCTCAATAGGTTGTAAGGGATGCTTAGAAACCATGTATATCTGTTTTGGTTTGTAAATGTTGTTCATTGACCTTGTGGTCATGAAATGGTTTCTTGAGGGCAAAATTGGAGTAGGTAAGGTGATTGATTTGTAGGGTGATTGTGGTTCTGTTGGTGATTTGGGTGACTTTGTTGAGGTGTTGGAATGTAAAGATATCGTAGCAGTAGGAACAACATCATGTAGTTGGAGATTTGAGCTGATGTAGACCTTGTTCCATGCACCAGAGGCAACAGTTCAGCTTGAGAATTTGCACTAGGAGGTGAAACACTTGGCAAACTGTCTTGAGGTACAGAACCACGAAATGGGCAAAAAATCTCACCAAACTCAAAATGTCTTAAGATGTAGGTTTTTAAGGTCTTAAGATCTAGGCATCGATAAGCACTTTGTGAGGTGCTATATTCGATGAATAAGCATGCCCGAGATCTAGGATGAAGTTTTGTTGAACTATATGGTCTTAATCAAGGAAAACATTGACAATTGAATGTTTTTAATTTTAGATAATTTGGTTGTTGACCAAATAGAACTTTAAATGGACATCGATTTTAAAGAATTTAGTTGATATTTTGTTTACTAAGTAAATAGAAATTTGAAAAGCATGAGACCAATAACGCAAGGAAGAGAAGCTTGATGAAGCAAGGTAAGGCCAATTTTCACAATGTGGCAATGGCGACGCTCACTTTTCCTATTTTGTTGAGGAGTATGAGGTGTGGAGGTGTAAAAGTAGATCCCATTTTGTGCAAGAAATGATTTTAACACTTTAAACTCACCCCCATTGTCTGAGTAAAAATCTTTGATTTTGTGTTGAAACTAATTTTCCAACATTGATTTTAAGTAAGAAAAAATTAAACTCACAGCAGGTTTTTTGCAAAGAGGGAAGAACCAAGTGTACTTTGTGAAATGGTCAATGAATATAAACTAATATTTGTAATCATCCACAGAGGTAAGTAAATGATGTCGGACTCCAAACATTAGCGTGTATATATTGTAATGAATGAGTGCTAATAAGAGAAGTAGTTCCAAAAGGAAGACGATGACTCTTATTGCATTTACATGAGGTATAAAAGTTTGTCAAAGAGGAGTTCTTAGCTAATAGGTAAGGAATTCTTATTGATAATTTGAGTCACTATATTGGAGCTGGGATGGCCAAGTCTCCGATGCCAATGATCCAAAGAGATACGTTCACCTACTAGTGCAATTGATTGAGATGAACTTGAAGCAACTGGTATTGGAAGTGGATATACACCATATTGGCATCTACCTTGAAGGAGTGTCATTTTTATGCGCCGATCATTCACAAAAAATTCAAATGCATAAAATTCAAGAAAGAAATTGTTAGCTTTTGTAAAGGTATACACAGAGATGAAGTTTTTATAAATTGAAGGAACACATAGAGTGTTAGGTAAAGTAAAGGTGCGGGAAAATGAAGGAATTGACATTGATACAACATGTGTAACATACAAACCTGATCCATCACTATAACTACTTCATCAATTCCATCATATTCAAAGTATAGATAGATTTGATAAATCTAAGGTTATTGTCTGGGATGTTGTAAAGTCCACAAGCCATTTGTTGTCCAAAACACTTTCATTAGTTGCACAGTTTGTAGATGGTGAACCTTTGTTAAATGCAAGACATTGTTTTGCTATGTGGCCTTGTTCAACACATAGCTGGCAGGTGAAAAGTGGCTTTCCTCCTTCATCTTGCTTGGAATATCGTTTGTCACCATTGGAATTTCTCCCTTACTGTTTTTTATTTGGAAACTTATGTTGATTGTTGCAGTATTGAGTGGAGTTGGCAGTTGCAACCAGAGTAGCAGCAGTAGTATCAAGTCTTTTGAGGTAGGTTTCATGACCAACCAATACATCATGAAGCTCCTCAAAATTGAGGGAATTTTCTCAAGCTCTAATGGGTGCCACAATATCCTTGAATTCTGTCCCTAGTCCATTTAGGACATACAGTGTGATGTCATCTATCGAGAGAGGTGCATCAATCACTGCAAGTTCATCTGCAAGCACTTTCACAGATTGAAGAAAGTCGCTAACAGATCGATTGCCACGCTATATTAGCGTGAGATCCTCCTTAAGCTGCATAACTCGAGTGCTAGACTTGTTGGCATACAAGCATATAAGTCTCTCCCATGCAATATGGGATGTTGCCATAGATGCAATTAACGGCATCACTGTCTTAGAGACTGAGGCAAAAATGGCATGGAGCAGAAGTTGATCCTACCTATACCACAGTGTATATGAAGTTGATGGTAGAAAAGTTGGGTGACCACGAGACGGGCATCGAGATGTGCCGTCAATGAATCCCATGAGATCATATCCAATGAGAAGAGTGACAAACTGTGCCTTCCATAAAGGATAATTGGTAGGGGTAAGTTTCAAGAGGAGTTGTGTGCTGGCATTGATAGAAACCAATGTTTATTGTTCTGTCAATGGGTTGTTTGATACAGGAGTGGGTGAGTTGTTGTAAGGCATAGTATCATAAAAAATTCATAGTCTCATTAGAGAAGAGAGCTATCTAATACCATAAAGAATATAAGAAATTGGTGAGTTGATTAATTCTATTCATGTAAAACTGATGAATATATATAGTATTACAAAAAACCAAAAAAGGCAAGAATGTAAATACAATTAATTACAATTTACTCTGCTCTGTATATGAAAGTAATAATACAAAGATTTGGCCTAAAGTCAAGCATGTAACCGACTGTAATTAGCTGTGATGATATAATATCTTGAAGTGTTATTTGTAATATATGATCCCCCCCTCTCCCGGGATGTGCTTTCCCTTATTCAAATAACACGAGGCTTCATCTCAATCACATGGCAATGTGAGTTCAGACACTACGAAATTGAGTCTACAGATCTGCGGGAGAGGCAATCTTCTTCAAATTTTGAAAATGTATTACTCCTTATTTCTCTATGATTTTAGGGTTTAGGCATACATTATTGGTGTGGTAAGATGCTAATAGGTGTATCATTAAGAATGATTTCGAAGTGAGTTATTTTCAAGATCTATGTTGTAAATATGTGTTATTGCCACAATTAATTTATATTCTTTAGTGGAACTTGTTAGATAATTTTTGGATTATAAATAATGAGCTTGTTAAGATTACCCTTTCCTGATTGTTAGAAAGAGTTCTCTTTGGTAGGCTTGTTACAAAATGAGTAATCAGTTGATAGATTAAAGACCTTTTTTTTAATCTTTGATAATAGCAATTTGGCTTAGGAGGGGTTTCAAATCGGGCCCCTTATACAATCATTGGCAAGCATGAAGAACCTGATATTCTTTATCAATCAATGCAAGTTCCTTCGAAATTGAGCCCAAAATCCTATTTTCAAATCCCAATTCTCAGATATACGAATAATGCAATTTTCCTAAAGCAAATGCTTCTAATTAACTGATCTTCACAAGCAATGTTAACCTTGTATCCACATACCAATCTTTCTTAAGTTTTCTGTCATTACATTTAGTATGCATTCCTAATTGTTGGAGGAAGCATATGTTTCAAATGTTCAATGATGAGTTTATCTCATGTTCTATAAAATTCAACTTCAACACCTGGACTAAGGTAATCAATCGATTTTTTTTTTTGAAGTGTTTCTAACTAGAGGGGGATTAAGAGAACTCTGCATCAATATTGGTGCATCCTATGCTTCAATCTAATACCGTTCAGCCAAATATGAACCCCTCCTAAATATTTTGAAACAATAAAACATCCATCTTTTTTCTCTCTCCCTATCTCTCTCAATTATTAGATTGTTGAATGGCTCCTTTTGAAATTTACCTCCTAAGTGTAGAAGGTGTTTTGTTGAAATATACTAAAAGTCCTAAGGTCGATTTCACAAAGACAAAGGGTATCAAAACATTTGCAAAACTTTATTGTAAATATTATATATTGGCTATGAAAGGTTAAAAAAAATGCTATGTGAGAAAGATTTCAATTCTTTTTATGAATATATCAAAAAGAGTGTGTAAAGTCAACAAAAATAAAAAGAATTTCTGCAAGTTACTTACAAAATTAATTCTATGCCAAACTAAAATAAAACTCGAAATGAAAGGATGAACTAGTAAAAGTATAAAATTAATATCAGGAAAATTGTATTCATAAATGAAATTAAAGTATCCATTTAAGAGTCAAATTAACAAGCATTTGGGTTCGGTATGAGACTCTCTTGTCTCGAGTCCTAGCTAATTTTCTCAACTATCAATCCAGACAAGGAATTGATAATCGTTGGATGAAGAGATTATTTTCATATATTAAAACATTTCTAAAGTTTTCACTGCATTACTAGCCATTCACACAATTACATTCAACTGAAAGAAGCCTTGATAATATCTCAAGCCTTTGATGTGCCTTGCGTTAACAACAAAACAAGAGCAAGAACTGCAATCTCTACTCAAATTAAATTCAGACAAGCAACAAAGTGAAATAAACATTCAAACTAACAAGCATTACATTAAACTAAAATTTGAAACAAAGCGAGCCTCATCTCGCAACCCAAGTATATATAATATTTCTAGCAGTAAAAATTAATTTAAGTAAAGCTATGATAAAATCTGATAAAAATATTCAAATGGGATAAACTCTAGAGTGGGAAAATAGCCTCTGAAATATAGCAAGAAAATGAAGAGAAAATACTGAAAATTAACTAAATGAAATGAACGAACAAAATTTATCAGCCGCCCCTGTCCCACCACTAAATTATGTGAATGACCCCACCACTATTATTTTAAATTCTGCATAGTGACTTGCATAGTAACTTGCATAGTAATTTCAAAACCTATAAATAGGGGCTTCAGTTGTAATGAATTTCATAAGAAAAAATAGAGAGAGAAAGAAAGTTTCAGTTTTTAAGAGTTTCAGAGAGAATTTCTTATTTCTCTTTTGCAATAGTAGTTCTTTTCTTTAAGTTTCATAACACGTTATCAGCACGACGGTTCTACCAATTCTGAAGCTAGTGGCCTTATTCCTCTAAAATGGCAAATCTTACAAAATTGGAATTTGTTGCTCTTGATATATCTGGGAAAAATTATTTATCCTGGATACTTGATGCTGAAATACATCTTGATGCAATGAACCTGGGAGAAACTATTAAAGAAGGAAATCAAGCATCCCTGCAGGAACGTGCTAAAGCAATGATTTTCCTTCGCCACCATCTTCATGAAGAATTGAAAACTGAATATCTCACAGTAAAAGATCCCTATATTTTGTGGAACAATTTAAGGGAGAGGTATGAACACCAGAAGACTGTCATCCTCCCAAGAGCTCGTTCTCAATAGATGCACCTGAGGTTGCAAGATTTTAAAAGTGTTAGTGAGTATAATTCTGCACTTTTTAAAATAAACTCAGTATTAAAATTATGCGGTGAGAAAATCACCGATGAAGATATGTTAGAGAAGACTTTTACTACATTTCATGCCTCGAATGTGCTCCTGCAGCAGCAGTATCGAGAGAGAAAGTTCAAGAAATATTCTGAACTTATATCATGTCTTCTAGTAGCTGAGCAGAATAATGAGCTCTTATTAGAAATCCACCAGTCACGCCCTACTGGCTCAATATCATTCCCTGAAGTGAATGGTAACAGGTTTGCATCATTCCCAGAAGTGAATGGTGCATTCTTTAGAAGAAATCGGAGGCGTGGACGTGGTAAGAGAAATTATAGAAATGTTGGTCCCAGGAATGACAACATTAAAAGGGATTATAATATACCATATCACCAGAAGTGGTACAATTCAGAGAGGGGTAAAAATCCTCAGAATAATTCTTCAAAGAAAAGTAAAGAGGTGTGCCATAGATGTGGAATGACTAGACATTGGTCACGTACCTGTCGTACGGCCAGGCACTTAGCTGATTTATATCAAGCTTCTATTAAAGGAAAAAATAAAGTGCATGAAACAAATTTAGTAGAACCATCAGATGATTTATTAGATTCAGTAGATGTAGACGTTACTCATCTTGATGTATCTGATTTCTTTAATCATCCTGATGGTAGTATTGAACACTTAATTGGAGATGGAAGTGTTCCACTCAATTAATGTATTTTCTTTCTATCAGTAATAAAAGTTTTGTATATTTTGTAGAATCATGGATCACATTGATGAGCTTTTTATCTCTGAGTTGAATGATAAAGATATATGTCTGGCTGACAGTGCTACAACTCACACAATTCTCAAAGAAAAGAAATATTTTCAAAATCTAACACTAAGTAAAGCCTATGTCCATACCATATCAGGTTCATCGGATTTAATTGAGGGCTCCGGAAGAGCTTATATTGTGTTGCCTAATGGCACCAAATTTTGTATTGATGATGCTCTATTCTCTTCACAATTCAGAAGAAATTTATTGAGTTTCAAAGATATACGTCGTAATGATTACCATATTGAAACGACCAATGAAGGCAGTAAAGAGCATCTTCTTATTACTAAAACAGTATCGGACCAGAAGCTCGTATTAGAAAAACTGTCTGCTCTATGTTCTGGATTGTATTATACAAAAATGAGAACAATTGAATCATATGTGGTAATGCACCAGAAGTGCATTGACCCTAAAGTATTTATGACTTGGCATGATCACCTTGGACATCCGGGTTCTATAATGATGAGACGAATTATTGAAAATTTGCATGGGCATCCCTTAAAGAATCAAAAGATATTTCTACCCAATGAATATCTGTGCTCTGCATGTTCTCAAGGTAAGTTAATTATTAGACCATCTCCCTCAAAAGTCATTGTTGAATCTCCATCCTTTTTACAAAGGATTCACGGAGATATGTGTGGGCCTATTCATCCATCAAGTGGACCATTTAGATATTTTATGGTTCTAATTGATGCATCTAGTCGATGGTCACATGTTTGTCTTCTTTCCACTAGAAATGTTGCATTTGCTAGACTTCTTGCTCAGATAATTAAACTACGAGCACAATTTCCTGAGTATCCAATTAAGACCATTCGATTGGATAATGCAGGTGAATTTTCATCTCAAGTTTTTGATGATTATTGCATGTCAATAGAAATAGATGTTGAACATTCTGTTGCCCATACACACACACAAAACGGTTTAGCTGAGTCATTGATCAAAAGGCTTCAACTAATCGCTAGACCTTTACTTATGAAATCAAGACTACCTATTTCTGTTTGGGGACATGCTATACTTCATGCAGCATCTCTAATTCGCATTAGACCATCTGCATATCATAAATATTCTCCATTACAGCTTGCATTTGGTCAACAACTAAATATTTCTCATCTTCGTACTTTTGGATGTGCTGTATATGTTCCAATTGCACCTCCACAACGTACAAAAATGGGCCCTCAACGTAGACTTGGGATATATGTTGGTTTTGATTCTCCATCCATTATTAGATACCTTGAACCCCTTACAGGGGATATGTTTAAAGCACGTTTTGAGAATTGTCATTTTGACGAATCAAATTTTCCGTTAATGGGTAAAGAAAAGTCGGTGCCTGAAGCACGACAAGATATTACTTGGGATAATAAGACCCTGTCTCATTTTAATCCTCCTACAAATGAATGTAAACGGGAAGTTCAAAGGATTATTCATTTGCAAAATGTTGCAAATCAGTTACCGGATGTATTTACTGACACTAAAGGTGTAGTAAAATCTTATATTCCTGCTGTTAATACTCTAGCAAGGATTGAAGTCCTTGAAGGACAAATTGTCAAAGCAGCAATAGGTGAATCTAAAATACGCCTGAAGCGTGGAAGACCTATTGGTGCAAAAGACAAAATTTCCAGAAGGAAAAGAATACAAAATGAATTTGGTGTTCCTAAAGAACACGTACCCACAATACAGGCCACAAAGATAATCGGTGCACCTAAAGAGCTTAAATCTTCTATTCCAGAACCTCCTGAATAGGAAACTCTTGAAGAGTATAAATCTCCTAAAAATGGACCTCCTGAAAAGGTGTGTCATGAAATGTTTTCCCCTGAAGAGGAACAGGTACCTGAAAATAATGAGATCTCAATACATTTCATGAAAACTGGAGAAATTCTGGATAGAAATAAAACTGTTGTCGACAACATATTTTCATATAAAATGGCCCTTGACATTACCAGAAGTAATGAAGAAAGTGAGCCAAAAAGCGTCGAAGAATATCGATGTAGAAATGATTGGCCAAAATGGAAAACAGCTATTGAAGCTGAATTAAATTCGCTAGCAAAACGAGAAGTATTTGGACCTGTTGTCCAAACACCAAAGGGTGTGATGCCTGTTGGATATAAGTGGGTATTTGTACGAAAACGTAATGAGAAAAATGAAATTGTGCGATACAAAGCACGGCTTGTTGCACAAGGTTTCCTGCAGAAACCCAAGATTGATTATGAAGAAACATACTCTCCCGTTATGGATGCAATCACATTTAGATTTTTAATTAGTCTGGTTGTTACAAAAAGATTAGAAATGCGGTTGATGGATGTGGTCACTGCATATTTATATGGATCCTTAGACCATGACATATATATGAAAATCCCTGAAGGATATAAGATGCCTGAAGCATCTACAAGTACATCTAGAAATATGTACTCAATCAGACTACAAAGATCTTTATATGAGTTGAAGCAATCCGGACGCATGTGGTATAATCGCTTAAACGAATATCTATTGAAAAAAGGATTTGAGAATAATCTTATATGCCCATGTGTTTTTATTAAGAAATCATAATCCGGATTTGTCATTATTGCAGTTTATGTTGATGATTTAAATATTGTGGGAACTCCTGAAGAGATCTCAAAAACCGCTATATATTTAAAGAATGAATTTGAAATGAAAGATCTTGACAAAACAAAACTTTGTCTCGGCCTGCAGCTTGAGCACTTGCCAAATGGAATTTTTATTCATCAGTCCATATATACTGAGAAAGTCCTAAAGCATTTTTATATGGACAAATCTCATCCTCTGAGTACTCCAATGATTGTTCGAACACTTGATGTGAAGAAAGATCCATTCCGTCCTTGTGATGACGATGAAAAAATTCTTGGTCCTGAAGTACCATATCTCAGTGCAATTGGAGCTTTGATGTATCTTGCAAATTGCACTCGACCAGATATTACATTCTCAGTTAATCTGCTTGCAAGATATAGTTCTGCACCAACTCGAAGGCATTGGAATGGCATTAAACATGTCCTTCGTTACCTTCATGGTACGGTTGATATGGGATTATTTTATCAACGTGGTTCAAGTCTAGAATTGATTGGGTATGCAGATGCAGGTTATCTTTTAGACCTACACAGAGGTAGATCTCAAACTGGATATTTATTTACTTATGGAGATACTGCCATATCATGGAGATCTGTTAAGCAGACACTATCTGCTACCTCTTCAAATCACTCAGAGATCATTGCTATTCATGAAGCAAGTCGAGAGTGTATTTGGTTGAGATCAGTTATTCAACATATCCAGGAAAAGTGTGGACTTCCCATGATCAATAATAGCCCAACAATCTTATATGAAGATAATACTGCTTGTATCACTCAAATCAGAGGAGGATATATCAAAGGTGACAGAACCAAACATATTTCACCGAAATTCTTTTATACTCAAGAATTTCAAGAAAAAGTTGAAATTGATGTCAAGCAGATACGATCTAGTGATAATCTGGCAGATTTATTCACAAAGGCGTTACCAACTTCTACATTCAAGAAGATTGTGCATAACATTGGAATGCGAAGACTCAAAGATCTTTTATCATGCACTTTTCAGGGGGAGTAAATGTGCTGATTGTACTCTTTTTCCTTCGCTGAGATTTTGTCCCACTGGGTTTTCCTCTGCAAGGTTTTAATGAGACAATCTTAAAGCACTTGTGGATACATAAGAAGACTGTACTCTTTTTCCTTTGCCATTGGTTTTTCTTCCCACTGGGTTTTTACTTAGCAAGGTTTTAACGAGGCAGATTCCTTATTGGCGGTCATTCAAGGGGGAGTGAAATGAACGAACGAAATTTATCAGCCGCCCCTGTCCCACCACTAAATTATGTGAATGACCCCACCACTATTATTTTAAATTCTGCATAGTGACTTGCATAGTAACTTGCATAGTAATTTCAAAGCCTATAAATAGGGGTTTCAGTTGTAATGAATTTCATAAGAAAAAATAGAGAGAGAAAGAAAGTTTCAGTTCTTAAGAGTTTCAGAGAGAATTTCTTATTTCTCTTTTGCAATAGTAGTTCCTTTCTTTAAGTTTCATAACACTAACTCTTTCATCCAAAAATTCCTCTTACTTTTATACCCCGATTCCTCTATCCAAACCATGGATTTTATCCTCCCCATCGGGCATAACGGTTTTCCCTCTCCCTGCTTGTGGTCCCCGAGTTGCTTCAAGAAGAATTCTTTTAGTCGCACGTTTTACTCTCTACGGGTAAGTCTTCAATTAGGCAAGTCGGGTTCTTTCATTTGTTCACAAGTGTCAGGTTTGGTCTTCTGCAGGTCTTGGGTTGTAATTAAATTTCGGGTCCCTTTGAGTCTCACAGGTCTTGAGTTTAATTCACAGCAGTACACACACATGGGATGCAGCATACGTAATGGGCCTTCACATGAAAGGCCGGACGGCTTTTTTCTCTTATGGACACAAGGCCTCAAATAATCTAGACTATGACCACTTTTTCCACATAATATAACTACATACCATGGATCAACAATTCTGATAATCCTTATCCTTAAATTTCACGAAAGTTCAGAACACGTGTCTTGTAAATTTTCTAAACTAAAATGAGTACTTGAGATCAGATGTAAAACATTTCAATCACGTTTTAGCATTGATTAATTATGATCTTTTTTTTGTCGAGCAGTTTTCAATATAAGCCAACCTTCGGGTGATAGAAGTGAAAAATTCAGTTGATTTCCAAACGTTGAGACTTGAAAGTCTTTTGCTGCATCATTGGGTGATGTAGAAATATATTGGAGACATCTAGTTGTTGAGTTTGTCACTAATTATACACTGCCAAAGCTAAAACCGCTCTAATAGTTGATGGTTTTATGATTGGACTGAGTGTTTTAATATAATCAATTCCATTTTGTTGTTTACAGGCCTTAGTCGCAAGTCTTATTTTGTACCTATCCAATGAGCGATCTAATTTATGCTTTACATTGAAAATCCATTTGTAGTTAAGTAGATATTAATTGGAGAGTCGTGGACATGACATATATGGTTCAATTTAAGGTTGTAAATGAATTAGGTTACTCGACAGCCAGAGACGGATCTACAGCTATGGTTGGGGGGCTACCGCCCCCCCAAAATTTAAAAAAAAACTTATTATATAAATATATAATCTTTTTATATATAATTAAAATTACTCCCTCAAATATTAAAAAAAATAAAAAATATCCCTCAATACTTAAAAAATTATCATTTATTATTTCTTTAAGAAAAAAGTTATCAAGAATTCCATTTCAGAAATAATAATAGATGAATTTTATTTCATGAAAGATTATTGTTGAGTATGTAAAAAAAAAAGCTTAAGTTTATTTTTTATTATTATTATTATTATTATTATTATTATTATTTTGTAATGGTCTCTATCTATTAATTTTTTTTTCTTTTTTTTAATTCAAAGAAAACAAATGAAGAAAAAAAATTAATTATTATTTTTTATATAATTACATGCAAAAAATATATATTATTTATATTTACACATATTATATATTTTATCAATCGCCCCTCCCAAAACATCAAACCCTAATACTGCACCTGTCAACAGTTCGCTCGGTACTCGCTCATTTAAACTCAAATTAAACTCAACTCGTGAAAAAAAAAAACTCGCTCGTGAAAGCAGATACCTACTCGATAAATAAATAACACATATCTGACAAAACTCGACTCGACTCGGCTAAGGCTTGTTAAGACTTGCTAGTTTATATTCGAGTCGACTCATTAGTTTGACTCGATTAAAATTCATTTATATATTGATAAATGTATACACATATATATGTTATATATATATGTATTGCTAATAATATAAGTATAACATTTTTATAATTAAATATGTAATATGTAATCTTATTACTTATTTCTATATGATGAATATACTTCATATTTATGTTTTATAATTTGTACAATAATTAATCTATTAAATTTAATATTTTCATATATTAGTATGTAGGATTAATGTGAAATACGTATATGCTATCATATTATGTATATTTATTAATAATATATATAAGCATATAACATATTGTTATGATAAATAAATATCAATTAATTAGATATTGAATATTAATTTTTTATTATTTATTTATTTATTTTATTTTTAAATTTTATTCAATAATTTTTTTTTTAAATCAAGCTTGAGCTCGACTCGACTCGAATTCGTTTGTGAGACGAGCTCGAGTTAGAAGTTTAGTTTATCGAATTGATCTCAAATAAAAAATAAATAAAAATTCAAGTTCAATTTCAAATATTTTGACTTGAGCTCAAATTCGACAAACCTAAACTCGATTGGATTACAGCCCTATCAAGTTCATGCATCACAATTCATTGCATGTTTTCATTTTCAACGGCAGTACTTTCATGATAGCATGAAGATCATTACTTATATTACCAACACGTTTTGCAATTATTTAATAATTGATTTTTTGTTTTTTATTTAATAATTAAAGAAGTAATTATTCATGAATTTATTTTTTTTTTAAATTAATTATATATATAATTAATTGAAAAAAGAAAAAAAAAGTGTATTTGCCCTTATCAGTTAGAATTCTTCGATTGTTTATCGTCCAACTCCCTAAAAGTAATTTTTATAATTTAAAAAAAATAGTTAAAAAGAAAACGTTTTGCAATAATTTTTATTTTTTGCAACTTAAATTATATATCAAAATAAACTAATTAAACTCTTAAATGTTAAAAAGTTAATACGTTACGACTCGATTAATTTAATGGATGATGTAAAGTGTCAAATTTTAATAATCTGATCAGGGAATTTTCAGTTTTATAGTTGAAGATGAAAAGTGCAAAGATTCTAATAATGATCCAAAGTGTATCTCTCTCTCTCTCTCTCTCTCTCTAAATGAATAAAATATGCCAACAAATGTTCAACGAACCAAAAGTCTACGTGAAAGATTAGTTGCCACGAAATTAGACACTTTTTTGTAATGAAATGTGGTTTTATAAATACTAGTTTTTCTTGTAATGATATAGCTAAACAATTAAAGTTTTTCTAATTTAATAATTTTTTTTATATATGAAATAAGATGAGATGAATAAAAAAAAGATTATTTTAATAGAATAAAGAAATAAAAAAGAGTGGAATGTAAGAAATTTTTGAAAGATGAATAAAATTTTAGAAAAAATTTTAGAAAGTGTGTTTTCTAATCAAATTATAAAGAAATTTATTGGGAAACCAATGGGATTGATCTTATGCAATATTAATGTTGGGAATGAACCGGTTAACAAACAGTAAAATATGAAGTAATGTAGCGGATGCAACAAAGAAAAATAAAACAATCCACAGAACACACAGATATAAGTGGTTTGGCTAAAAAATAAGCTTACATCTACTGTGTAGCCGGTCTCAAACTTTTACTATTGAACAAAAATGGAGTACAGAGATTAAATTACAAAATTCTACAAAGAAATCACTCAACCTCACGTGTATACACTCAATCTCATGTGTTTACTCTCAAACTCACAAAACTAACAGAGGCAGCAGTTCAAAACCAAGGCTACGGCGTTTAAATGAACGATGTCCTTATTTATGTAAGTGACACTCACTCAAGTGAGAGTCTCTCGCTCGAGAGAAATACTGTTGTAAACGGCACCAATCCTAGCAAAAGAACATTAGCTCGAAGCAAAAGCTTGATCGAACGTCCAGTGTGGCATCTCGTTTGAGTGAGGGTCTAGCAAACTCACTCTCTGGTACCTCACTAGAGTTGGATGTTGAGCGAGGGTCGTTCGAACCCTCTGCCTGGAGTCTCGCTCGAGTTGGATGTTAAGCGAAGATCGATCGAACTCTCGGGTTGAAATCTCACTTAAGTTGAAAGTCGAACGAGAGTCGAGCAAACTTAGGGGTTGAGTCTCGCTCGAGCTGGATGTCGAGTGAGACTCAAGCGAGCATACCGGTAGGTGCTTTAATTCAAGTCACCTCTCAACAAATCTCCACATTGACTTGAATTTTTACAAGCTACACTGAAACCATTCTTCACAAAAGACTAATCCCATCAAAAATCCCTAAGGATTTGCAAACCCCGAATATCAATCAAGTCCAAACAGAGTTTGAACTTGTGTACAAGAACTGGCTTAGTCATCATATCTGTTGGATTCTCTAACAGCCTCTGAATAACTGGAAGGCTCCTGATCAACAATTGCTTCTAATATAGTAAGGGTGTTCATCACCATGTCTGCATAAGCATATCTCTAAGATGATCTAGTATGCTTCTTTTGTCTACGAGTAGCTATACTGTATTCCTATTCATCATGTGTATCAATCTCAAAATAATCATGCTCATCCGCAGTAGCATGATCCTGTGTATCAACTGGTGTCCTTTATGGAGCTTGTTGTGGCTAGCAACACAGTAAACTCATTTCTCGGATTAAGCATAGATTATTCATCAAATACAACATCTCTGCTAATAAAAAAATTTTGGATCAGTACACCACAACCTAAATTCCTTCACCCCACTAGCATATCCCATGAATATGTATTTCTTTGCCCTTAGTTTAAGTTTATCCTTATTGACATGAAAATAAATAGGACAACCAAAAATTCTCAAATCTGAATAATCAACAGAAGTATCAGACCATACCTGATTTGGTGTCTTCAAACGAATAGTTGTGGCTGGAGAGCGGTTAACTAGAAAGTAGGCTGTGTTGACTACTTTTGCCCAGCAGTCTTTAGACAAGTTTTTATTTGAAAGCATATTGCGTGCTCTCTCTAACAAAGTCCGGTTCATCCGTTCAGTTACCTTATTTTGCTATAGAGTGTATCTAGTTGTACAATACTTGGCACTGCCTTCGTTTTTGCATAATTCATCAAATTCACCTCCGCAAAACTCCATACAATTTTCAGTCCGAAGTCGTTTCACTTTCTTGTCTGTTTGATTCTCAATCAAGATTTTCTACTGCTTAAAATTTGTGAAAATATCACTTTTTCTACTTGAGAAAATACACACACCTTCCGTGAGTAATCATCAATCAAAATAAGTAGATAGTTAGCTCCACTTTTCGATGGAACAGAAGATGGACCCCAAAGGTCGGAATGTATATAATCCACAGTACTTTTGGTTCTATGAACTCCTATAGCAAACTGAACTCTGCACTGTTTCCTAAATACACAATATTCACATAGGTCAAATTTGTCCATCGTCTAACAATCCTTACTTACTGAAGATAAACATCATCTTCTCATTCATATGACCCAAACGCATATGTCATAAACGAGTGATATTTAAATCTGGATCAACTGATACAGAAACTACAGTTACACCTGTCATTGTACTACCCTGAAGGAAATAGAGATCATCTGTCTTATCTCCTCTCATTACAATCATAGAGCATTTGCTGATTTTCATAGCTCCACATTATCCCATATACTTAAAGCCTAAAGAATCAAGTGCATCCATTAAGATAAGATTTTTCTTCCAATCTGAAATGTGCCGGACATTAGACAATGTCCTAACAATCACATCAAACATTTTTATCTGGATTGAGCTGAGTCCTGCAATTTTGCAAGCCAAATCGTTTCCCAATAAAATCGAAACACCGTTGACTGATTCATACGTCGTGAACCAATCCTTCTTGGGACACATATGAAAAGTGCAAGCTGAGTCCATGACCCACTTATCACTAAAGCAACTACTTGAGTCACTAATTACTAGGAAAATATCTGAGTTATTAGAACTTTCATCTGCAACACTAATGGCATTAAAGAAACTATTGGATTTCTCATTCTTCTTTAGTTTCCTACACTCATTTTTGTAATGTCCGAAGTTATAGCAATAGTAATATTTAACATTCTTCTTGTTAGACTTCGACTGCGACTTACCCCTAAACTTACTTCTGCTCTTCTCTGAATCATTCTCACCGGATCTTCCTCGGTTAAAGAAATCTTTAACAAATAAGCTATTGGCTTGATTTTCACTATTCTTGTCACTGAATTTACTTCTCAATTCTTTAGAGTTCAAAGAAGATTTTACATCTGTTAAGGAAATGGTATTTCTTCCATACAACATGGAAATCACAAAGTTTTCAAATGACATTGATAACGAATACAAAATAATTAAAACTTGATCTTCCTCCTCAAGTTTAATGTTTATGTTTTTAAGATCTATAATAATCTTATTAAATTCATCTAGATTTTAGAAATAGAAGTTCCTTCATGCATTTTGAGAGTATACAACCGTTGTTTCAATACAAATGGTTTGTGAGAGATTTATTCATATATAAGCTCTCAAGTTTTTTCTAGAGACCAACAACGGTCTCTTCCTCAACAACCTCTCTTGAGACTCCATCTGATAATGATAGAAGAATAGTACTGTGGACTTCATTTTTATCGTCCTTAGATGGTATAGAAGAATCAGCAGACACCTTCTCTTCAAGAACTTTGAACAAACCCTGCTAACGCAACAAAATATTCATTTTGATACGTCATAAACTGAAGTTGTTATGTCCGTCAAACTTCTCTACTTCAAATCTTGCTATGACCATCCATTCAAATCTTCACAGAGCAGATGCTCTGATACCAGTTTGTTGGGAATGTACCGATTAACAAACAACAAAATAGAAAGTAAAGCAGTAGATGCAACAAAAAGAAATAAAACAATCCACAGAACACATAGATATAAATGGTTCGACTAAAAAACAAGCCTACGTCCATTGTGGGGTCGGTCTCAAACTTTCACTATCGAACAAAGATGGAGTACAGAGATTGAATCACAAGATTTTATAAAGAAATCACTCAATCTCACGTGTAGACACTGAATGTCACGTGTTTGCTCTCAAACTCACAAAACTAACAGAGGCAGCAGTTTAAAACCAAGTCTATGACGTTCAAATGAACGTCGTCCCTTTTATATAAGTGACACTCGCTCGGACGAGAGTCTCTCGCTCGAATGACACTCTGTTGTAAACGACGCCAACCCTAGCAAAAGAACATTAGTTTGAAACGAGAGTTTGAGCGAACGTCCAGTGTGGCATCTCGCTCGAGCGAGGGTTTAGCAAACTCATTGCCTGGTACCTCACTCAAGCTGGATGTCGAGCAAAGGTCAATCGAACTCTCTGCCTGGAGTCTCACTCGAACTGGATGTCAAGCGAGGGTCGATCGAACTTTCAAGTTGGAATCTCGCTCAATCTGAAAGTCGAGCGAGAGTTGAGCGAACTTACGGGTTGAGTCTCGCTTGAGCTGAATGTCGAGTGAGACTCAAGCGAACATGCTGGTAGGTATTCTAATTCAAACCAGCTTTCAACAATTAATAATGCATGCCCAAATTTTGAAGCAAGAATGTAATTTTCTACTTTTTTTTTTTCTTTCTGTCTTTCATTTTTTTTTTTTGTTTCTTTATACAATAAACCAAATGATTGATATTTGAAAAAAAAAATAGTAATCATAAATATTAATTTTAACAAGCTTCACATGGCTTGAGGAAGCCATCAATTTAAGACCCTGGCCGTATAAAATAACCTAATTTGGTTGTTTTGTGTTTTTTTCCCCCCGAATAATGATAAACTATAATTCCTAACGAGGAAAATTGGGTTTTGTGCAGGAGTAAACCTAGTCCCACCGAACTTAAGAATATTAATGCTGCACGTTATAAGAAAAATAAATATTTATAAAAAATTATTTATGAGAAAGATGATTGCTCGGATCCCATTTTTCCACAGGGCCTAAAACGTGAGAATAACGTATCATTATTCTTACGAAAAAGGAAAACATATTCGATGCACACTCATGTAAACCTCTTCTTTAGAAGCCTACTTTATACCTTTTGCTTATATATATATATATATATATATTTCCATGGCCTTCCTCCCCCTCTCTCTGTCTCTACCAAGATCAATTGCCAAAGATCTCTGCCTCCTTAACTAATCATCCATGAAAAAATGGCAGCACCATCACCTGATCTCTCTCCCCCAGTGTCTCGTCTAATTTATCACCTCCTTCTCTACCTTTAAAACCCCCCTTCTAGTATTACGCTTTGGGCTACAGCTTTTTGTTGAAATATTTGTTCTTGTTTATGGGGGCTAGTTTCTCCGGTTTTGTAGCAGATGATGAAAGCAGTACTGGAGTTTCTTCGCCATGGAAACCCAGTCTATGTGACTTGCCGGAGAATTGCATCTCATCGATTCTGATGTATTTGGATCCTCTGGAAATCTGTAAGTTTGCCCGATTGAACAGGGCTTTCTGCAGCGCTTCTTGGGCTGATTTTGTGTGGGAGTCGAAGTTGCCTTCAAATTATAAGTATCTTGTCAACAAAGTTCTTGATCAGGAAGACTCTCAGAACTTGGCTAAGAAAGATATCTATGCTAGATTATGTGGACACAATCACTTCGATCATGGTACTAAGGTACGTACATCTCTCTCTCTCTCTCTCTCTCTCTCTCTCTCTCTCTCTCTCTCTCTCAACACACTGCTTAGCAATAAAGTAAACCTATTTCGTTAGATCAAGTGCGTTTCCCGTCAGCTAGTCACAAAATCTTCATTAATATCACAAAATTTAACTCCTTTTTAGCCGGATGAACACGCGCACACACAAAAAAGAAAACATTTCTTCCAATCTAGCTACTCATGAAAAAGATCACTTTCCAGCTTTCTACTTTACAGGAAGTATTATTTTAATAAGCTTTTTCAGAGGCATTTTTCAAAAAGGAATTATAAGTTAATAACCATCTTTTCTATATATACCAATTTGTATTGTTTATTTTCTTTAGGAAGTCTGGTTGGACAAGAGCAGTGGCAAAGTTTTTATGTCAATTTCGTCAAAGGCATTGAGGATAACAGGGATAGATGATCGAAGATACTGGAACTACATTGCGACTGAAGAATCCAGGTAAGATATATATATATATATATTCGATTTAATGTCGTTTGCAGTTAATTGTGTACTGGATATCTATACATGAATAGCTGCTGCGGACGTGACACCTTCTTGCTGGTTGGAAGATCGATTTCGAAGCGTAGTAGTACTCAAGCTTTTAGTAGTCCTTGACATCTGATTTTGGCACGTCTTGTTTAATTTCTCTTAAAAGGCCTTTTCTTTTTCTCTATAGATCATCAGTTTAAGTCCGAAAGTTGGGATTTGTATCCAGCGCATTTTGAAAAAGGAACAAAAGTTAGTACTGCATATGAAACAATTAATAGAATTTCAATCATGTCTTTGAAAGCTAGAGTGCCTTTACCATGTTATATATGTCATTGATGGCCCATGGGGAAAGAAGAAAACGTAGTTTTACTTCTCCAATTGTCACCACATAATTTACCACCATGCATGCTCTATATAAGGATCAATTGCAGAGTACTGCAGATGCTAGCTAGCAGCTTGCACTCTAGAATGATAACTGATCATCATAGAGACTCGTTCAAGCGCCTCGGCAGCTTTCAATTTTTTCAAACAAATTACCAATTAAGAAGACTAGTTCTTCTTTTTATTTATTCGACAACTTGTCTTGTAGACAAGGTATGCTTGATTTCCCTTACTAATTCATTTTCTTGTTAGATGCGTTTATGTGTTGAGAATGACAACTGATCAACCATAGGCTTGTTCATTCGAGTCGGGTTTGATCCAGCTTAATTCTAAAAATTTTATTTATTTTTTAATATTTTGATATTTTTACTTAAGAGATTTAAGAAAATTTTGGATCTGAAATCTAGATGAACAGGCCTAATCAACCATATATGTGTATATATATATATACATATTTCAATCAATAATATGTAATACACAGAGAAAAAAATGTAAGTTTTAATAAATATTTGACTTATAATAAAAAGAAAATATCTTAACAATGAAAGAGTTATATAAAAATAAATTATAAATTGATGTGAAGTGATAAAAGATAACTATTTAATAATTAATATAATTTTATTTATAAAATATTATTATTTGAATTTAATGTTTCATAATGAATTTAAATTGAAAAATAAATCATATTTTATTCAAATAATTATATTCGTAAATGTAATTGACAAACAAATATAAAAGTTTTGTAATGTCAAGATCTGACAAGCCTAGAGATTTGAAAAACTTCATTAAACTTAATGATTTTACATTTCACTTTTTTTTTTATAAAGAATGAATATAAATTTTAAATTTTATATATATATTCATATATAATATAAATTATCATTTATATAAAATAATGTTATATTATAATTTTGTAACATGAAGTAGATTTACTAATGTTATAGTGTTATATTATAATTTGCATGTTATATAATTTATTACTAATAAAATATTAGTAATTTATAATTTGCATGCTATATAATTAAATTATATATAATTTATATAATTTGTGCTGTTTAATTTGAGTCTTGGATGAGTTTTATAGATGATGGGAGAAGGGTAACGTTGATCATAAAAAGATTGAGTTAAATTTGAAATTGGATATCGATTTCAATCTAATTAAAGAATCCATTCAAACTATAACTAAGGGATAGTCTAAATGGATTCAAGTTGAGAAAGAATTTTGAATAATGATTCTTAAGAGGATAAAAATTTTGAATTTAGCTAAATTTAAATTTGAAGTTTTTAATTTAAGACTTTGAATTAAGAGACTAAATTTTAAGATTAATCACATCATTCTAGAATTTAGAAGGACAGACGGATAAAGTTAAATTCAATAAAAATATAAGAAAATTTAAAGAAAACAAAAAAATTGTTAAGTGACTGTTAGATATAGTCACTTACTATAATAAAAAAAGAGATATAGATTCCAAATTTAAATTATTATCTGTAATTAATAATTAATATTAAAATACTAGTCCTGAGGTATTCGTGGCGTGGTGCTCTACTATGAATGGACTAATAAGTAGTTCCTTTTTCCGAAACATTTTTTTTGTAAAAATGATATCTAACTAGCTTAATTCTAACAGGTTTCATCCGAAGCAAGCTGGATACATATTTTTCTATATTTTTATGATTTCTGAAAGAGTTACATGCAATATCTGATTTGCCCCATATTGTTTATCTATAATCCTTTGACGTATGTACTACTGCATGCAGATTTCAAACAATTGCATACCTTCACCAGATTTGGTGGGTTGAAGTGATTGGAGAATTGGAGTTCGAATTTGAACCAGGGACATACAGCCTGTTCTTCCGGCTTCAGCTAGGCAAGCCCTCGAAGGTACGGTTTGGTCGAAGGGTCTGTAACCTTGATCCAGTTCATGGTTGGGACATTAAACCTGTCCGGTTCCAGCTATTTGCATCACTATCGAACGGTACTCAACATCATGCGGTTTCTGAATGTTTTTTGCGCGAACCAGGGAAATGGGTCTGTTACCATGTGGGTGACTTTGCCGTCGAGAACCCTAACACGCCCACAAAGATCAAGTTTTCGATGATCCAGATTGATTGTACGCACACCAAAGGTGGTCTTTGCGTTGACTCCGTGTTCATATGTCCCAGTGGGTTGGATTGGAAGAAAGATTATAATTAATTATGTTATAAAATTAAAAAGAAAACTATTATTATTGTAAGAGAAATATAAAAGGAACTCTCAAAAAACTTTTTGAAACTTTCTTCTTTCTATATATTTTCTTATGAATTTTATAACAACTGAAACTCATATTTATAGGCATTGAAATTACTATGTAAGTTATTATGCAAGACTTAAAATAATGGTGGTGGGGTCATTCACAAAATAATTAAGGGGGCGGGGACCGCTCTTAATAATTCATAACACTCCCCCTTGAATGACCACCCATTAAAAATCTACCTCGTTAAAATCTTGCCAAGGAAAAATCTAATGGGAAAAAAACCAATAGCAAAAGAAAAAGAGTACAGTCTTCTTATGTATCCATAAGTGTTTTAAGATTGTTTTATTAAAACCTTGCAAAGGAAAACCCAGTAGGACAAAACCTTAGTGAAGGAAAAAGAGTACAATTAGCACAAGTTTTCAGGAATTTTACTCCCCTGAAAAGTGCATGACGATAGATTTTTGAGTCTTCACATTTTAATATTCTGCACAATTTTTTTGGATGTCGCAGTTGGTGGTGCTTTCGTGAATAAATCTGCCAGATTATCACTTGATCTTATCTTTGATATATCCTCATTTGATTTGAATGATACAAGCAGTATTATTTTCATATAAAATTGTTGAGCTATCATTGATTATGAAATACCACACTTTTCTTGGATATGTTGAGTCATTGATCTCAGCCAAATATACTCTCGACTTGTTTCATGAATTGCAATAATCTCTAAGTGATTTGAAGATGAAAAATAATATATGGTTGACAGACTTAATAGAAATCTGATACCTACAGTAATACTTCAATTCCTCCTGATAATATGCATTAGTATTTCAAGTAATAAGCAAATATTATTTCAGCATCTATAACAAATTATGAATTCAAACATGATTTCCATCTAAATAATGCATTAGAGAAAACATGATAATATTTTCATCTAAAATTTTCTCCTCCTCATTCGGCATTATTAGGGAGAACTTGTTTATATTCGATGGAAATAATATTAGAAACCATTCATGTATGATAAAAGCTGTAAAAGCTTTGAGATCTAATATTATCGGTTCGACGGAAAATCAAATTCGCTTGATATTGTGAACAAACGGGATCTTAAAGAGATTTGAAGGTTTCAAATTGTTGTTTAAATATAACCAATTTTACCGTTGGTTTACTCCAGCAAAAAGATCTTGCATTTCTCATAGATTCAGTTGTTGTTCATCCATAACGATATTATGTCTGGTAGAAATTCTAATGTCCTAGATTTAAACCATAAACCTTTTATACCTCAACTACTTATATTTTCTCCTGAGCTTGTAAACACCATGATAGGAGCAGAGATATATATCTTTCTAGTAAATCTGATCCTGAAATTGTTGCAGCATCAAGAACTCCTAGTGCTCAATATGCTGCTTCTCTTACAACCATGTCTCACTATTGGCGAAAACAAGTGAGGTTAATCATCTTAAAACTCAAATATCTGAGTTGCATCAAACGCTTGCAACTAAAAATAGAAAAAATAAAGATTTAAGATAAGAGAACAAGGAGCTGAAAAAACTTGTAGACTGATATTCTTGTAATCTGAAAACACGAGTAGAAGAGCTAGAACGAGAGAAAGTTCAGATACAAAGTCAACAACAGTAGCTAACGGCAGAGGTTCAGCATTTACAAGAAAATAGGGATAGCTGTAATTAATTTTGCTGGCTTTTGAAATTATGCATCCAGCATATCTTGTAAAGTGAGATTTAAAGAGATGATGGTTTGTCTTGTTCTTATTATCATTTATAAAAACCGTCTTTAGCTTCATTTAGTACGCATCAAATCTTCTTCTCATATCTATAATTCATCTGTATTTGTATTCTTATTTTACAAATTTCTAATGGCTTATCAATTTCCTTTTACTATTTCTCATTATCAACATATGAGGTGTCCTTCACCTTAATTATAAATTATTCCTGCATCTTTCGCAGATGCCATGTTGCAGCAAGCGAATGATCTGGCTAATAAGTTAGATCGTGAAGTCGTTTTTGAGCTGATGACTCTCGATACCCGATACTCTTCCTCTATTGTTGGATTTTCCAACCGATTACAATCCAAAAATCGTGAGATTGAAAAGGTTAACGAGAAGATTTCCGTACTTCAACGACTCGTTCAAGAGTCTGATAGAAAAATTGCAGACTTAAAGCAAGAGAATAAGGATTTAAAATCCTTACTTGCCTCTTCATTTCGACTGCCTAATCCTTTAGATAAGGATGATATGTTGCTTTATGAAGAGCAAATGCATTTGAGAGATGAGATTAGAAGTCTCAAATTCTTGTAACTCATCTATCAATTGAATAATAAAATCTTTTCTTTTCAAGTGCATTCCTTGAATTTATAGCGGCCATTGTGATCTCTTCAAGAGTTCTAATAAGGTAAATCATCAATGTAAACGGCAATAATGACAAATCTGGATTCTGATAAAACACATGGGCATATATGATTATTCTTAAATCATTCTTTCAATAGATACTCGTTGATTCAATTATACCACATGCGTCCTGATTGTTTTAACCCATATAAAAATGTTTGAAACTTTATAAAGTATATACTCTTAAATGTACTTGGATTAGATGTTTCAAGTATCGTATATCTTTATATATGTAATAATCTAATGATCCTTATAAATATGCAGTGACCACATTCATTAACTGCATATCTAATCTTTTTGTAATAACCAAATCGATTAAAAATATGAATGTGATTGCATTCATAATAAGGAAATATGGTTCCTCATAACTGCTCTCGGGTTTCTGCAGGAAACCTTGTGTGACAAATTATACTGCACAATTTCATTTCGCATTACGCTTTCGTATAAATACTCACTTATATTTTATAGGCATTACACCTTTTGTTGTTTGGACAACAGGTCCAAATACCTCTCGCTTTGATAACGATTTTAATTCAGTTTCAATAACTGCTTTCCATTTTGGACAATCATTTCAACGTCGATATTTTTTGACGGTTTTTGTCTCACTTTCTTCATTATTTCTGGTAATGTCAAGTGTTATCATATATGTTGTCGACAACAGTTTTATTTCTATCCATAAATTTTCCAGTACTCATGAAATGTATTGAGATTTCATTGTTTCTCTTCAGGGGAAAATATTTCATGAAACACCTCTATAGGAGGTTCCTCTTCAGGAAGTTTGTACTCTTCAGGAGTTTTCTCTTCAGGAGTTATACTCTTCAGGAGTTACCTATTCAGAAGTTACCTCTTCAGGAGTTACACTATTCAGGAGTTACATTTTTCAGGAGTTACCTCTTTAGGATGATTATATTTTATATAGAAAATACGGTCTCTTCATGAGCACCGATTTTTTTTTCCTTTTTCTTTTGTGCACCAATAGGTCTTCAATGCTTCGGGTATATCTTAGACTCATTTATTGCTGTTTTAACAACTCGTCCTTCGGGGATTTCAATTATTGTTTAAAAATTAACAGCAGTAATATATAATTTTACAACTCTTTCAGTTTCAGTAAATACATCATGTAATTGATTTGCAACACTTTGCAGATAGATAATCCTCTAAACTTCTGGTTCACATTTATTTGTAAGAGGATCAAATTTAGACAGGGTTTTATTATTTCAAATAATTTCTATCGTGCTTCAGGCACCGATATTTCATTATTTCAAAATATGATGAAATATTAATAAACTTATATATAAAAGCTTATCAAGTGCTTGGCCGTACAACAGATACGTGACTACTGTTCAGTCATACCACATCTATGACAAGCATCTTCATCTTTCTATAAAGAATTATTCTGAAAACCTTTACCCTTCTCTAAATTGGATCACTTTTGGTGATATGATATATTTTTATCATTTTTAGTGTTGTCGCTGTTGAACCCAAGGTTTCAAGTCTCGTATTTACGTATAAATTTTGATGATAACAAATAATATTGAAAACTCAAGCTCAAGTTGTCTATGCATGAAGGGAGCTAAACACATCAAGAAATCAAGCATGAGCAAGAAAGATATCAAGTCTACAAATGAAGCTCATAGATTATTTTTGTACATCTCTTGATAAAATTAAAAATTGGATTAAGGCTCCAAATTACTCTTTTTTCTCATAAAACATCAAATTATTTTTTCCACATATGCAAGACATTTTTAAATGTCTTAGTTTTGAAAATTATGTTTTTCACATGTGCATAACACCATCAAACAAAATAATTTCGAAAATTATATTTTTTTATAAAAACTTGATTTTATAAGATGATTGATTATCATATTTGACATGTGCATATTTTGTTTGAAAGTCTTGAAGGGGGGTGGTGTGTTTTTTTGACTAATGCAAAAGGTAGATGATTTTGTTTGAGAATCTTAAAGGGTGGTTGTGTGTTTTTTTGACAAATATAAAAGATAGATGATTTGTTTGAAAATCTTAAAGGGTGGTTGTGTGTTTTTTTGACATATGCAAAAAGAAGATGATTTGGTTTGAAAAATAAATCATGCTCATTTTGTCTTGTATGAAAAGCAAAAGATTAGGTTTGATTTCTTTGAAAAATGAATGGAGTTGTCTTTAACAAATGCAAAAAGGAAATGTTTTTATTTGAATTTTTTGAAAAGTAAAGTGTGCTCCTTTTGTCACATGCAAAAAGTAAAAATATTAAATTTGAAATTTTTGAAAAGTAAATGATGATGTTTTTGACATGGGAATCTTTTCAAATTTGAAATTGAAAAATCATTTGCCTATAAATAGCTCACTTGAGTTTTGTAAAATTCACAACAAGAGCTTACACATCTATTGCTAAATTTTGCATCATTCTTTCAAAGCTCTCATTCTCTCTTTTCTAAAAGTTTTGAGCCTTAATTCTTGTTCTTGTTGAGAGAGATATAGTTTGTGCTGTATTGTTCTTATTTCACTCATTGAGGAGTGTTTTCTGATAGCCTACCCACTATCAATTCTTGTATCAGTAAGAGGGTGTGTATAACCCTTGTGTGTGTAGAAGGTGTTCTACACGGGGAATAGTTAAATCACCAAGTGTGAGGTGATTGGAAGTAAGAGGGTGCGTATAACCCTTGTGTGTGTAGAAGGTGTTCTACACAAGGAATAGTTGAATCACCAAGTGTGAGGTGATTGGAAGTGTAGAGGGTGTTCTACACGGATTCTTTGGAGCGGTGCTGCTCAAAGGTGTAATAGGTTTCTATCTCCACCTAAAGGAGATTGAATAGTGGATTTGGGAATCCTCAAGGGGTAGCTTGAGGCGAGGACGTAGGCAGTGGGGCTGAACCTCGTAAAAATACTGAGTTTGCTTTCTCTTACCCTACTCTTTATATTTCCTACTGCTTTATATTTTGGTTATATTTTATATTGTATATTTAGTTTATAAGTATTAATTTTTTAATATAACCCAATTCACCCCCCTCTTGTGTTAGTCATCTGGGCAACAATTGGTATCAGAGCTAGAACTCTATTATAAGATTAACTATCTTTTGAGTTAAGATCTTATGGCTAACATTGCAGCTTCATTTGGTGAAGGTCAATCTAGCAGTCGGCCTCCACTCTTTTGTGGAGACAATTACTCATTCTGGAAAGTTAGAATGAGAATATTCCTTCAGGCTCAAGGTCGAGAAATCTGGAAATGTATTGTAAATGGACCTTATATTCCAACAAAAGTAGTTGATGGAGTAAAGGTCAAAAAGGAAGAAGAAGAGTTTAATCGTGAAGACGATAGACTTTATACTTTGAATTTAACTGCTATGAATTTATTATATAATGCTCTCAATGGTAATGAATTTAATAGAGTAATGACTTGTGCTACAGCAAAGGAAATTTGGGATAACTTGGAAGTTACTTATGAAGGAACTTCTCAAGTCAAGGAATCAAAAATTTATATTCTTACTCATGAATATGAAATGTTTAAGATGAATGATGATGAATCTATTTCTAGTATGTACACTCGTTTTACTAACATCATAAATAGCTTGACAGCTCTTGGCAAAGTTTATTCCAAAGTGGAGATAGTAAGAAAAATTCTCAACTCTCTAACAAAACGTTGGGAATCAAAAGTGACAGCGATTCTTGAAGCTAGAGACCTCAAGAAGCTCGAAGTGAATGAACTCATCGGGTCACTTATCACCCATGAGTACACATTGAAAAGAGGAGAAGAAGAAGGAAAGTCAAAGAAGAGCTTGGCACTTAAAGCTGTTCCACATGAAAGTGAAAGTGATGAAGATGAGGAAAATGACGACAAAGATGAAGAAGTTGCGATGATAACAAGAAGAATTCAGAAGTTCTTAAAGAAAAATAAAACTCCTCCAAGGAAATCCTTCAATAAGTTTTCCAAGAAAGATTCAGGTAAAAATGACACTTTAATTTGTTATAAATGCAATAAACCTGGTCATATCAAGCCAGATTGTCCTCTGCTAAAGAAAGATCGAAACAAAGGCAAAAAGGCAATGAAAGCTACGTGGGACGATGATTCAAGTAGCTCAGATAGTGAAGCAAGCAATGGAGAATCAGCAAATCTTTGTCTTATGGCTAAAGATGACATTGAGGTAATAAATCTTGATAATATTGAAGATCCTTCATATGAAGAATTGCAAAATGTTTTAGAAGAGGTATATGAGGAATTTGAAAAATTGGGTATCAAGTATACTGTTTTGAAAAAGAAAAATTATTCTTTAACAAACGAAATTGATATTTTAAGAAAAGAAAATATTGTTTTGAAAGATGAAAATTTTGAGTTGAAGAAAAAGAAAACTGATTTAGAAAATATTATTGAAAACTTTACGAATGGAAAAAGAAATTTTGAAAAACTTCTTGGTAGTCAAAGATGTGTTTTTGATAAGGCAGGCTTGGGATATATGCCAAAACAAAAATACAAACCTTATAAAAACTTCTTTGATAATCCTTCTACATCAAAGTCCAATATTCAAAATTCTTTTCATAAAAATAATTTTGTTAAAAAAGGATACTATTATAATCACTCAAGTTCTTCATATATGTCACATGCTATTTGTAATTTTTGTAATAGAAATGGTCATAATTATTTTGCTTGTCCTATTAGAAGAAAACATACAATGACTATTAGGACCATATGGGTACCTAAAAATCTTATTTCTAATACTAATAAATAAAGGACCCAAAGAACTTGGGTACCAAGAAAAATCATTTTAATTGTTTTTATAGGTGTGCATGATGTCTTCCACGAACAAAAATAAATGGTTTTTAGATAGTGGATGTTCAAGACACATGACGGGAGACAAGACTAAGTTCTTTGATCTTAGATCTAAAGAAGAAGGACACGTGACATTTGGAGACAACTCGAAAGGGAAGATCGTGGGAATAGGTAAAATTGGTAATGAGTCTTCTCTTATAATTGAAGATGTTCTACTTGTTGAAGGTTTAAAACATAATCTTTTAAGCATAAGTCAATTATGTGATAAAGGATTTACAGTTACTTTCAAAATGGATAAGTGCATTATATTGAATGATTATGATTGTAATATTTGTTTTATTGCTTTTAGAAGTAACAATGTTTATACAATTGATTTTGAAGAAATTACCTCACAAGATGCGATTTGTTTTTCAGTTCAAAATGAAACTAATTGGTTATGGCATAGAAGACTAGGTCATGCCAATATGGAACTTATTTCCAAACTTTCAAAAAATGATCTTGTGAGAGGTTTACCAAAGGTAAATTTTCTCAAAGACAAAATTTGTGATGCATGCCAATTTGGTAAACAAACAAAAACTTCTTTTAAAATCAAGAAACATGTTTCCACTACTAGACCACTGCAACTGATACACATGGATCTTTTTGGACCAAATAGAGTTGCAAGTTTAGGAGGAAAATATTATGCATTTGTTGTTGTTGATGACTTCTCTAGATATACTTGGGTCATCTTTCTTACTCATAAAGATGAGGCACATAATGCTTTTACCAAGTTATGCAAGAGAATTCAAAATGAAAAGGGTTATACTATTTCAAGTATCCGAAGTGATAGGGGAAAAGAGTTTGTTAATAAAAATATTGAAACATTTTGTGATGAAAATGGTTTTGTGCATAATTTTTCTGCTCCTCGAACTCCTCAACAAAATGGGGTAGTAGAAAGGAAAAATAGATCTCTTCAAGAGATGGCAAGAACAATGCTCAATGAGAACAACTTGCCTAGTTATTTTTGGGCTGAAGCGGTAAGTACTGCATGTTATGTTATAAATAGAGTTATGCTAAGGTCTAAATTAGATAAAACCCCCTATGAACTTTGGAATGAGAAAAAACCCAACATTTGTTACTTTCATGTATTTGGATGCAAATGTTTTATTTTAAATGACAGAGATAATTTAGGCAAGTTTGATGCAAAATCTGATGAAGGTATCTTTCTCGGGTATTCTACTAATAGTAAAGCTTATAGAGTATTCAATAAAAAGACTTTGACTGTACAAGAATCTATGCATGTAGTATTTGATGAATCTAATTCTCTACTCTCCAAGAAATCTATTGATGAAGAAACAGGAGGTATAAATAATACGGAAAGTCTCAATCTCAACAAAGAGAACACAATAGAGGAAGTCCAACATGGAGATATCAGGAAAGATCATCAAAATTTAATACAAGATGCAACCAAACAGTGGAAATTTGTGAAAGATCATCCAGTGGAACAAATTCTGGGGGAACCTTCACGAGGTATAAGCACTCGATCATCTCTTAGAAATATTTGCAATCATACTGCTTTTCTATCTCAGATTGAACCTAAAAACATTGATGAAGCACTTCTTGATGAATCTTGGATTCTAGCTATGCAAGAAGAGCTTAATCAATTTGAAAGAAATAATGTTTGGACACTTGTTCCTAGACCAAAAAATCATACTATTATTGGAACAAAATGGGTTTTTAGAAACAAGAAAGATGAGTCTGGAGTCATTACTAGAAATAAGGCTCGACTTGTAGCCCAAGGTTTCAATCAAGAAGAAGGAATCGATTATGATGAGACATATGCACCAGTCGCAAGATTAGAAACTATTCGAATGCTACTTGCATATGCTTGTTATAAAGAGTTCAAACTTTTTCAAATGGATGTTAAAAGTGCTTTCTTAAACGGTTTTATAAATGAAGAGGTATATGTTGAGCAACCTCCAGGTTTTAAAAATCATATTTCTCCAAATCATGTTTTCAAACTCACAAAAGCACTATATGGACTCAAACAAGCTCCTAGAGCGTGGTACGAGAGACTTAGTGGTTTCTTGATTAAAAAAGGCTTTTCAAGAGGAAAAATTGATACAACTCTTTTTATTAAATACGAAAATGATGATATTCTTTTGATTCAGATTTATGTTGATGATATAATATTCGGTGCTACTAATGAAAATATGTGCCAAGTTTTTGCTAAGACTATGCAGGAAGAATTTGAAATGAGCATGATGGGAGAGCTTACATTCTTTCTCGGATTGCAAATTAAGCAAGCAAAAAGTGGGACATTCATCAATCAATCGAAATATATTAAGGAATTGCTGAAGAAATTTGGGATGGAAGGTGCTAAGGAAACTGGAACACCAATGAGTCCATCCACTAAACTTGATAAAGATGAAACCGGTAAACTAGTTGACTCGAAGTTATATCGAGGTATGATTGGTAGCTTATTATATTTGACAGCCAGTAGACCAGATATTATGTTTAGTGTATGCTTATGTGCACGCTTTCAATCATCTCCAAAAGAATCACATTTAATTGCAGTTAAGCGCATTCTTAGATATCTTAGTGGTACAATTAACTTAGGGTTATGGTACCCTAAGCACACATCTTTCGATCTAATCAGCTACACAGATGCAGATTATGCTGGCTGTAAAATAGATCGAAAAAGCACTAGTGGAGCATGTCACTTCTTAGGTCGTGCACTAGTTTCTTGGTTTAGTAAAAAACAAAATTCTGTTGCACTATCTACTGCTGAAGCAGAATATGTTGCTGCGGGTAGTTGTTGTGCTCAAGTTCTTTACATGAAGCAACAACTTGAGGATTTTAAACTTATGTACAATCACATTCCAATCAAATGTGATAATACAAGTGCTATAAATCTTTCAAAAAATCCAATACAACATTCTCGGACCAAACATATTGAAATTAGATATCATTTTCTTAGAGATCATGTGCAAAAGGGCGATATTGTATTAGAATTCACTAGTACACATGATCAATTGGCAGACATTTTCACAAAACCCCTACCAGAAGATAGACTATGCATGATTAGAAGAGAAATAGGAATGATGCATGCTATGGATATCTGCTAGATACTTTTATTTCATTATCTTAAATGGCCTACAGAAACTTGAGACGTTTAGCCTCATCATTCAAATGCATTTGCTCCTCATAAATCATCATGCCATCCTTATCTAAAGGATTAGGCAATCGAAATGAAGAGGTAAGCAAGGATTTCAAATCCTTATTCTGTTGCTTTAATTCTACTATTTTTTTGTTTGACTCATAAACAAGTCGTTGAAGTACAGATACAGTCTCGTTAAGCTTCTCAATTTCGTGAGTTTTGGACTGCAACCGAGCAGAAAACGCAACGATAGATGATGAGTATCGAGTTCCGAGACCCACAAGCTCGTAAATGGCGTCATGATCTGATTTATTAGCTAAATCAGTCTCTTGTTGCTTCATGGCACCCACGACAGATGCAGAAATAGATTGAGACTGAGGTGAAGGATACCTCAAATCTTGATCAAGAGAAGCACTGAAGGGAATTCTACGAGCCATTGAAAAATTGTAGAATGAGAATGCAAGAAAATTGCAAAGATGAGAAGAAAACTTGATGCGAAATAGATAAAGCTAAGAATTGCTCTTATAGAAACGGAAATAAGAACAAGACAAACTTACAAATCATGATAATATCTCATTTTTCAGCAACATCAAGCGGATCAAATCTCTGCACCGAATTGCTAGAGCTAGGCCACCTTTGTAGGTTTTATCAGATACGCGTGGCTCCGCACCGAACTGTCAGAGTTAGACTTCTAACATTTGTAGGTTTTGTCGGACATGCATGGCTCTGCACCGCATTGCCAGAGCTAGGCTTGCAGCTTTTGCTGTCTTTGTCGGACACGAATAATTTTAATTATTCATCTTCAAATCTCTGGAATATCTAATTCGTCAATAACATCAAGCGGATTTAAATCTTCTTCCGCACCGAGATGATAAAATTCGGCTTCAACCTTTGCAGGTTTTGTCGGGCACGGGTGGTTCCAACTTCTACTCTCTAACGTACCGTTTTATTTGATTATTGCTTATTACAAAAAAAAAAAAAATTATTGAAACCAATTACGGTTCCTTTTTAATGATGCCAAAAGGGGGAGAAGTCTTATACTAGTATTATACTACCCTGTTATATATGCTAGAATCATGTTTATATTTTTCTTGAAATACTAACGCATATTTTCAGGGGGAGCTTAAGTATTACTGCAGGTCGCAGATTTCTACTAAGTATTTGTCATCATCAAAAAGGGGGAGATTGTTGAACCCAAGGTTTCAAGTCTCGTATTTACGTATAAATTTTGATGATAACAAATAATATTGAAAACTCAAGCTCAAGTTGTCTATGCATGAAGGGAGCTAAACACATCAAGAAATCAAGCATGAGCAAGAAAGATATCAAGTCTACAAATGAAGCTCATAGATTATTTTTGTACATCTCTTGATAAAATTAAAAATTGGATTAAGGCTCCAAATTACTCTTTTTTCTCATAAAACATCAAATTATTTTTTCCACATATGCAAGACATTTTTAAATGTCTTAGTTTTGAAAATTATGTTTTTCACATGTGCATAACACCATCAAACAAAATAATTTCGAAAATTATATTTTTTTATAAAAACTTGATTTTATAAGATGATTGATTATCATATTTGACATGTGCATATTTTGTTTGAAAGTCTTGAAGGGGGGTGGTGTGTTTTTTTGACTAATGCAAAAGGTAGATGATTTTGTTTGAGAATCTTAAAGGGTGGTTGTGTGTTTTTTTGACAAATATAAAAGATAGATGATTTGTTTGAAAATCTTAAAGGGTGGTTGTGTGTTTTTTTGACATATGCAAAAAGAAGATGATTTGGTTTGAAAAATAAATCATGCTCATTTTGTCTTGTATGAAAAGCAAAAGATTAGGTTTGATTTCTTTGAAAAATGAATGGAGTTGTCTTTAACAAATGCAAAAAGGAAATGTTTTTATTTGAATTTTTTGAAAAGTAAAGTGTGCTCCTTTTGTCACATGCAAAAAGTAAAAATATTAAATTTGAAATTTTTGAAAAGTAAATGATGATGTTTTTGACATGGGAATCTTTTCAAATTTGAAATTGAAAAATCATTTGCCTATAAATAGCTCACTTGAGTTTTGTAAAATTCACAACAAGAGCTTACACATCTATTGCTAAATTTTGCATCATTCTTTCAAAGCTCTCATTCTCTCTTTTCTAAAAGTTTTGAGCCTTAATTCTTGTTCTTGTTGAGAGAGATATAGTTTGTGCTGTATTGTTCTTATTTCACTCATTGAGGAGTGTTTTCTGATAGCCTACCCACTATCAATTCTTGTATCAGTAAGAGGGTGTGTATAACCCTTGTGTGTGTAGAAGGTGTTCTACACGGGGAATAGTTAAATCACCAAGTGTGAGGTGATTGGAAGTAAGAGGGTGCGTATAACCCTTGTGTGTGTAGAAGGTGTTCTACACAAGGAATAGTTGAATCACCAAGTGTGAGGTGATTGGAAGTGTAGAGGGTGTTCTACACGGATTCTTTGGAGCGGTGCTGCTCAAAGGTGTAATAGGTTTCTATCTCCACCTAAAGGAGATTGAATAGTGGATTTGGGAATCCTCAAGGGGTAGCTTGAGGCGAGGACGTAGGCAGTGGGGCTGAACCTCGTAAAAATACTGAGTTTGCTTTCTCTTACCCTACTCTTTATATTTCCTACTGCTTTATATTTTGGTTATATTTTATATTGTATATTTAGTTTATAAGTATTAATTTTTTAATATAACCCAATTCACCCCCCTCTTGTGTTAGTCATCTGGGCAACAGTCGCTTTTGGAACCAACACTTCTATAGTTTTTCTACCACGTCTACGCCCTTAATTCATTTGAAAGGATGCATTGTTCACTTTTAGGAATGGTGTAAATTCAATTTCATTAATAGAACGTAACTGGTGATTTATTAACAAAAACTCATTATTTAGCTCAATCACTGGAAGACAAAATAAAAGTTTAGAATATTTGTTGAACTTTCACTCTCGATATTACTACTGCAGGAGCACATTCGATGTATGAAAAATGATATGTCTTCTTTTATATATCATCATCAGTGATCTTTTTACTGCAGAATTTTAATATTGAGCTGATTTTAAAGAGTGCAGAATATTTAATACTACTCTTAAAATCTTGCAACTTCAGGTGCAATAAATCATAATGATCTTTTAAGAGGATTATATTTTCTGGTGTTCATATCTCTCTCTTAATTTATTTCACATAGTAAGATGATTTTTCATCATGAGATACACAGCACGGTCCTTCAAGGACACATGATTTTCTTCTATAATTGTATCTCCCAAGTTCATCATCATATCCAAATGAATCTCATCAAGAATCCTGGATATATAACTTTTTTCAGAAATGTTAATAGTAATAAATTTCAATATTTGATATTATATCACAAAAATAAGTATGTGAATTTAAGAAATATATTCACATTATCATAAGAATAAAAGTAGAATTTTATTAAGTAATATTTAGCAATATTACCTTTAATATTTATCTCGAGAACTGCAAATAATATATTGAAAAACTTACTTGAAATAGGAGACCACAAGCTTCAATATCGGTAGAACCTCGTGCTGATAATGTGTTATAAAACTAAAAAGAAAACTATTACTATTGCAAGAGAAATATAAAAGGAATTTTTAAGAAACTCTCTAAAACTTTCTTCTTTCTATATATTTTTTTATAAATTTCATAACAACTGAAACCCATATTTATAAGCATTGAAATTACTATATAAGTTACTATGCAAGACTTAAAATAATGGTGATGGGATCATTTACAAAATAATTAAGGAGACAGAGACCGCTCTTAATAATTCATAACAAATTAATAATTTTAGGCTTTTCACCTAATAATTAATTTTATTTTATACAGTTGCAGTTGGCCGGTCATGATCATACTTTACGTTACTATAGTCTATATGCATGTACATGTATATATATGAGAGAGAGAGAGAGAGGGAGAGAGAGAGAGAGAGAGAGTTTGGGCTTCGTTAAAAGAATGTATAAAGTATATATTTATTTGCATTTGAAGCAAAGTAGAGGGTGGCCGATTCCTTTTCTTTTTCCTTATTGTTTTATATTGCTTAAAATGTTCATGGACCATGGTGGTGGGTCCATCAAAATATAAATTTATATACTATCTAAACAACAAGATATTGGTCCATCAAAATTTGTAAATAAGAAAAATAATATTTGTAATGGTAAAGTGAGCAACTGCAGCATATTTTTTTTTTTTTGAGTATATATATAGGACCTATATTTAAAAAAAAAAATCTAATAGTGGTAAATTTCATTTTTTTTAAAATAATTATGCAATATTGTCATTGACGTATGACTATGCCGGCCATCATTCAGTAAATAAATTTTATAAATTTGAAGGATTATAATTTATTTTTAAAGGTAAAAAATATTTTTATTTTATTTTCTTATTTTTAAATAAATATAATTTTTTTTATATGTATATAATTTTTATTTTTTAAAAAAATATCAATTTAATAAAAGTGTTCTTATATATGAGACCGAGCTGTGAATTTATTTTTTTAAAATTAAATTATAATAAATTATTTTATTCCAAAAGAAAAAGTGCTTGATACAAGCACTGGGACAAACGGCAACGGCGTGCAGTCGGCGCATCTAATAATACTTTTTTATTCTTTTTCCTCTTTCTCTTTACCCTGCCACCCTTCAACTTCTTCAACGAAATCAATCACTTCTTCAGACCAAACTCTTCAGCTACCAAGTCTTCTTCCTTTCATCCTCTTCATGAAATGTAAGATCCACACGCCTCTATGGTCTAGAGAATCCAAAAGTTGAAAATCCAAGCTCTAAGAATTCTTTTTTTCTTTTGGCTCTTCCCCTTCTATATGTAATTTTTTGCTTAGAGATTGGAAAGACTGAATCTTCTTCATGAATGGGAGAACATTATATTTTCAAGGATAAAATGAAGATGTTTTGAAATAGGAAAAAATGTCCCAACATTGTTTCCATCTTCGCGATTTCAAATAAAAACAAAAAAAGATCGACATCGATGCGCATAGTCTGAACCATTTTCCTCAGCAGTAGTCTTGAAGCAACAAAGGAATGCCTTTGAAAATGAGATCCCACATTGACCATTTGGCAAGTCAGCAATGCAAGAGCATTCTAATGCTTTCTGAGCCTTTCCTTCAAGAGACTCACTCTAATTGTTGCCATATGACGCAGCTTCTGCAATAAAAGACTTCATGGATGGGGGAGGAGGAGAAGTAGCCTGGGCATCAGGCGATTGAGAGTAAGCTCCAGGTTTTTATATGCAAACCGACCAAAACTTCCAGATCTGGACGAAGAAGAAGACGCTGATGCAGAACACAGCAAGCCAAAGACGAAAGATGTGAAGAACAAGCACGGGTTTCAGTTTGAAGAACAGGTCTAACAGCAATGCAAGATGTCTCTAATTTGTTTGTTATGAATTCATTTTTTTTTAAATTAAAATTAATGCCACGTCAGCTGACTCCCAACCCGATTGCACGTCCCGACTGTCCCTAGTATAAACGTGATCAGGATGCGATACGCAGCGATTAGTGCATTATCCGTACTGATAATGCTAGCCTGCAAATAACTATCAGGACGATACAGTTTCCGTCTCAGTTTCGCTGCTGGGCAAATACCCTCTTTACCTTCCACAAATAAACCAAACGCTGTCGGTGGCGCCGATCTCTCTCTCTAGCTCTCTCTTTCTTTCTCCGTTGTTTTAGATTCATCTCTTCTGGTAAATATTTTTTCTTCCTCCTCCCTCTCTCTCTCTCTCTCTCTCTCTCTCTCTGATTATTTGGTGTGGTCGCATTTAAATTTCTGGAAACACATGTCTTTGTTGGAAGAACTAAAGGAACTTAAGCTTTTATTGCAATTATGCTATAGAAATGCTGGCTTTTTTGGTTTAAGGTCAAAGTAGATATGGCAAAAGGTTTAGAAGAAAAACTATATAAATGCTGATTATTATTATTTTTTTCTATTGTAAGGATTTTTAATGTTTTAGAGAAAATTCATGTCACAAATAGATTAAAAGAGATTTCCGCTAACTGTTGTTTGGATTTCTGAATGATATCCCTTTTCTAATTGGTTTTTGCAGTGTTAATCAGGTTTCTGAGTTGCTGCGAAGTCTTCGATCATTATTAGGTTACTAATTCAATAAGGATAAAAGGATTTCTTTTATATTTTCTCGGAAAGTCAGTGATTTATGAATTTTTTCTCTGAAATCATGTAATATGCTTCTTATTGTTCTTCCTATATTAGGCGGGTCTCGAGTTGCCAGAACGCTACACTATATGCTTAAAATGGATCATCGAGGTGACTTCCTTCAATTGCTCGGACTTGATATATCAACAGAGATTCTCAACCATTTGGATGACCCATCTGACGTTGTCCGGGCTTGTTCTGTTTCGAGATCTTGGCACCGATTTGGTAATCTTATTGGTTAAATAATCAAGTTCGATTGGGTGTATTAGTTTGTTGCTTGCCTTATAACCTTGATGCTGATTTCGAACATTCTTATATATTCTCTTCTCCCATATCACTGTCTTAATTTGAATGATGACTATTTCTTTTAAGTCGGCAATGCTATTTTATCATGTCATTGGATTCTTTTCTTATGTATTTTCAATGTAGGCGCAGATTTTTTCTTGCAATTTTGAGGGTATGGGACAATATAGGAGGCCCGCTGTATATATGGATTTCATCCTGCATCCCATATCCGAAATTTCTTCTCTTACAGCATCTATCAAATTTAGTGATCTAACTAGAGAACTCCAAAAATTATGTCTTTTTACTTGTCATAAACTGTTCTTTTTTTGTCTTTAGTAAGTAGATGTGTTTGAGCCAGGAAAGCCTTGGCTTCAAAAAGTGAACAATGTAAATAGGTTATAATTGTGTGCATGCCAAATTAATATATTTCAGAGACATCAACTTATCAAAATATATATATACATATATATATATTTCAGAGACATCCATTTTTCAATTGCTGATTACAATCGGATGTTGACTCCCCCTGCGTGGTACTTTTAACAATCATCGAGGGAAAATATTCAAAATGCAAAACCAGTAACTTTACAGCCTTGGTTCCAATATGAATTAATAATAATGCATGTCTACTGTTTTCTGAGTTATCTTTTCATTGTACCCTTGACAGAGAGTTACAACGATTGTTTTAAATAATAAAGCTATTGAACAGTATTATGTATGTTTTTCTTGATTGGTATCAATGTAAGTTGTTACTCTTCATGCAGTGATTGAAAATGGCCTTTCCAAGCAGCTTTGCTTGAAAAGTTTTCCTGAGATGTCAAATGCTGCGCATATTATTGAAGTGAACAACATGATTGAACCTGCAAAAATCAGCAGTGATGATTTTGCAGAATGGGAATGCCTCAAGAGGGATCACAGAGTATATGCCTTCTTAACTCGAGGCCTGACCCCTTTCATGAGATATGATTGTATATCAGAGCCCATTAGCGCATCAAGCACTGATAATTACCCTAGTGAAAGCATTCAGAATACCTTGGAACCAAGCGATAGAGTTGAGGACAGAGCTTCCTACTGGTCAAGTAAAGGGGATATTGATCCCAATGTTCCTGAAACGTTGATCTATAAGTTGGTTGCCAATTTATGTGTTGTTACTGAAATCCACATTCAACCATTCCAAGGTAATTCTTATAGCCTCTATATATACTTGTGTTGTAACTTTGATATTAGTTTGACTCGTGAACATTTTCTATATAACTGACCAAGATGATCATGTTTACATATCAGCATATTTTCAGTTTGGCTTTCCTATATATTCATCTAAGGCTGTTCGATTTAGAATGGGTTATCCCAGACGTCCATTGAGGTTTGATGAGGACACCAGAGATGATTTTTTAGCTGCACATGAATGGATGGATGAAGAGTTTATTTGGACTTATACATCGCCAGAATTTCTGATGGCTCAGGTGAGTAGCACCATCGAATGTGATTAGCTTATTGTTCAGTGAGAAAGGGGGGTCATGGGGATTCATTGGCACTTTCTTTTGTTTACTTAGACTCACCAAACAAGAGGTCATAAGCTTTGTATAAAAAATAATAACTTTTTTTAAGTTGTCTTCATGCTTGTAGCATCTTTTTTCCACCCAAAACATGTTAGACATGTCTCTTTTGATGCAAGTATAACCATAGAACGCTTAACCTGTATTCTCACCCATGTTCTCTATTGTATTTTGTATTTTGGCCTTTTAATCTTAGAATTTCCTATAGGTTATGTAAAATAGATACTTATTGATCAATAGAATATAGTGGTACTTACGTAAGCAAGCACATGCTTGTCATTATTGACATAATAATGAAACAGGAGAACCGCTTGCAAAAGTTCAAGTTACCAGAACCTGTTCTTTGCATTGGAGGGATTCTGCAGGTCGAGTTATTGGGTCGGGTTCAGAAACAAGAAATGGATGGATTATACTACATATGGTCAGTTTCTAACCATTCTCAAGCTCTCCCTTCCTGCTCATAAATGATAATTATTTCAGTAGTCCAAGCGAAACTCGAATCTGGAAGTGAATGTTGAAACACTTTCTTACTCACAAAAAAGGGTAAATTTAATTTGCTTTCCAAGGAAAAGAGTGAAACTCAAGACTGCAAGTAATTATTTTCCAAGGGAGAGAAAGACACTTTTTTGTCTTAAATAATAATTTTTCTTTCCACCTATATTTCATCCGTTGTCCATTTAGTAATGGGAAAAAGAACCCTCTTATCAATTGTTGTGTCTACTTTCCTTTTATACCATTAGCCTTGTTTACATTTCAGCAACTCTAGAAACTCTAGACTAATCATTGACACGTTACCCATTATATGTTTCTTTTACAGAGTGCTTGTTTTTTGTTGCATTTTTTATATTTTTCTTGTTTGTTTCTTACTTCCACTGGCTCATTTTTTTAATGGTGCAGTGTTTCCCATGTTCAAGTTGTGGGACGATCGCTCTTACTGCCGTTTGATATTCAAGTGCTTAACCCCTCAGGATTGTGTGCCCTGATATACAAACCGAAAACAAAGCGTTGCAAGTCTTCAACACGATCATATCTGACAGAGGCAAGCATGCGGCCTTCTCACCTCCGTGCATTAACCGAAAGATTGATGCAACTACTGAGGAGTAGGGCTGTTGTTGCCAACTGCGAATCAGACAGACGAGGACCTGTCATCTAGTGTATGATATCTCGCTTTCCATTGCTTTCTATTTTCTATATAAATCCAGCTGGGCCTGGAGAGACATTAGTACTATCTGGGACTACTGAGATGGTGTTGGATCAGTGATAAATATTGTTGATACAAATTATTGTCTTCAAAAGTCAAGCTGTCAGCTAGGTATGTGTCCCGTTTGACCATGGTTTTCTATAGTCTATGTTCCAACTCCTAAACAAGGTCTTGAAAAATTGTCTGCCTATTAGCGCCTACTCAGAGCCATGCAGGAGCAAACTGCCTCCTATTTCTGAATTTCGATGTTTGTGTTTTAGTATGGATAGCATCTTCTTCAAGTCTAAATTCAGCGAGCCCAAATAACTTTCTTCTTGTATTTTTTATTTTTATTTTGAAATTTGATTAAAAAGAACAGAGAATCACATGACAAAAAACATGTCATGATAAGTAGTAGAAGATAGATAGTTAAAAATTTAATCAAATACATAAGAGAATAGGTCAGAATAACTATTTTCTGGGCAAAAGAAATAATATACTTTTACGTGAGAGAGAAATGAAGTTGAAGATGATGGGGAATTAAAAAAAATTGAGAAAAATAATGAAAGATAGAAAGAGAATGAAAAAGTTACGTGGGAAACAGATATAATAAATTATAATATTTTTCAAGAAAAAGTCCATTTTTTTCCACTGTCCCACTAAGCAATGGAAGATGTTAGGGATCTCATTGCATCTCGATTTGTTTTCTTTTTTTTTATTTCTTGGGGTTTTTTTAAAATTATTTTTAAGTGTTTTTAAATAATAGTATTTTTTTATATATTTTTAAAAAATATTTTAAGATGTTAAAAAAATCATATAAAAATATATAATCATATAAAAAAAGATTTTTAAAAAATTGGGACAAAACGAATGGAGCATCTCTCTCTCTCCGCCTTTTGCTTCTCCACTCATTTTCTTGCTCACTTTTTCTTTTTTTTTTTTTAATAATTTTCAAGAATATGGGAATCTGTTGTTTGGCAAAATTACAAAGAAAAGCACTTGGATGGGACCTCACAAAAAATATAAGAAGGAAACGAGGAAAGAGAAAAAAAACTTTGATTCAGTTTTTGCATGCCATTACTAGTTTATCCTCCCAATACAAATACTGACCTCCTCTAACCAACTAATGGGCCCAAGGCCGACTTCACACGATAGTAGAATAAAGTCAGTCTAAACAATTCTAACAAATAGTAAATTGATCATGGCCTGACCCAAGAAGTTATTGCAAATAAACTAAGGAAAATTATTGAGTGAAGCCACACTCATAGCACTCACTCTCACATGTCACTGTTCATGAAGCCACACTCATAGCACTCACTCTCACATGTCACTGTTTATGTGAACAGTGACATGTGAGAGTGAGTGCTATGAGTGTGGCTTCACTCTAGCATCACTCATAAAATAAATGACCATTGGTCGACACATAACCAACAGCATTGAGAGCAAAACTTCTAAACCTTTATTAGCTAACCAAAGCCCACAATGATTTGATCCACTACTGTTGATGTAAACTGAACTGTAATGATCTTAACTCCCTCGGATTGACAATAATCTTCTTTATAACTTGCAATCTTAGCCCACTCCAGTCCAATTTAGCCACCTTGTTTCATCTTTGAAATTAGCTCAATGACTTCCATTCCATGACCATGAGCTGCAAGTCAATCAACATGCAACATCTCTTGTCACCATTTTGTGGGATATCCTCTTGTTATCTTTCATACTCCCATATCTAGAGTACATGATATTACAGAGTTGTAATCTGAGATGATGAGATTAATGTAGCTTTCATCAAGGATGTTCACATCCCCATTACCTAATTTCAACGTCCCAAGATATGTCCACAAGTTGGGAAAACACTCATCTGATTTTGAGTCTTTAGAAGTGATCACATCTTTTAATAGCTTAATTTCCATATAAATGGTTGCCCATTTTGAGCATAACCTAAAACCATCGAGTTCCAGGATACAACATTCTTTTCTGGCATCTGATCAAAATGCTCTCTAGCTGAAATCAAATTCCCAGCCTTTGAAAAGTTTAGTTGCTTCACCTTCATCTTCCACAACACCCCCCCCCCCCCCCCCCAACTTCTAGTACCATAAAGCATCAAGCTCTAATCTGCATGAGTCTTTTTCAGTCATTTCATTAAATAACTTATCTCCTCTACCAAATCCCTTACAGCTTCCAAACACCTTTTATGTAAACATTCAATATAATCAAATCCCTTACAGCTTGTTTTGTAACTTTGTTTGATACCCTTAGCCTTTTGCAAAATTATCATCAATAATCCCAGGATCAGCACTTTGGTACATACAGGCTATACAACCCTTTGGCAACACCAAGATACTACACCGTTCCAACGGACTATTTTATCATTACCTTATCTTCACAAAGTAAACCATTTACTAGTACCTGGTATCTCTTCGTAATTTTTCCTACTTTACAGATCTCCAGATGGCTTTTTAATTGCCTTCATTACTAGTGTCTTGCAAGTAACGTGTGCTACAAGGTGTGTTTTGACAAGCTTTGTCTTGTTTTTCTATACAAATGGTGATCATTCTTCTTCATTAAATTGGAAATGTGCTTTGGAGTTGCAGCCCTAGGTTTGACAACTTCACAATTTCCAAAGGGGTGGATAGTAGGACTCCACCACCAGCCACCCCATTTAGTCCCCGCCTGGTTGGTGCATGGGCCCCTGTTTATAAATGGGGTGTGTGCGGGCAAATGATGCTCGTATGAGCATCTAGGACAGAGCCTGGGCTAAGCCCCGGCTTGTCCAGGGTATATCTTGTCCATTAAGCCCAATTAATTATATATATATATATACATATATACACGCGCACACGCATATATATTAAAAAAATTACAAGTTTTATATTAGGTTTCATTTACTACCTAAGCCCCCTAGCAATCTCTAGGGGGTTTTGGGTGGGGTGGGCGAACGGTTTTGAGGGCCAATTTGTTGCTAGCATGCGGACGAGTGCACCCATCCATGGAGGGCGGAGCCCAAGTCCTCCACCCTCATCTATGCAAGAGCTGGGGGCGGAGTCGGCGGCCCCCCCATCCAGGGGTGTGGGTAGCACCTCTAATTTGAAATAATCAGAATACTTAGAGCAATAACAAAAGAGAGGGACAGGCGAGGTTGTTGTTGGCAAGCAAATCATAGAGGACAGGGACAAGAGACTTCAATTGGGTGTACTTGTCGTCAATTGTGGGCTACTAGGACTTCTTGGCCTCCTTCACCTTCCCAAATTCCTCTTTCTTATCATCCTTGGACTTTGACTTTTGGCCCCATGTCTTCTTCTTCATGGTCTACAGCTTCAACTTCATTGCTGCAGCATTTTGTGCATGTGCTTGTTCCCAAAATCCCTTAAATGCTGCTGGAAAATTGTGATTGTGATACATTTGTTCTACTAGCTCCCAGATTTGGTTAATTGATACAAAAATACTAGAACAAATACCTTGGGTTGAAAAGCAGAAATTAAAAAAAAAAACTTTTATTTTGGCCACAATCCCTTCTGGCCAAAGCATAAACCAGATCCGTTTGTTGCCATACAAAAGCCCTTGCGAGAGAGAGAACTGCATTCATGAACAGTAAATGCAAGGGCTTAAGAAATCATATAATATGGGACATCTGTGCTGAATAAATATGAAGAGCTCTGTTCTGAGTTTATAAACGACTAATTGGATTTTATGGAAGGGCCTTACAAGGTGTACATTTTCGTAGCCATGGAACGAGGCCTAGACATAACGCCTACAGGAATGCAGCTTACTGACCGCATGTCAGCTTGTACATGTATACTAATTAGTAATTGATACTTTATACAACCTTTTTTTATCACTCTTTACAATTCAATCGTAAGAATATGGTCATTTTGCTACCTAAACATGGTAGCCAACGTACCATAGCCGTGGTTCAGGCCATCCAAAGAAACATTATTATAGTTAGTGTCACAAAGGTTAGCAATAGGAGTGTTCATCCGAATTGATTTTTTTTTTTCGGTTTGGATTGAAATTCGGATATCTAGATCTGGTTTCCAATCCATATATCATAAATCCGGAGCCCATATTTGATAAATTTGAACCAATATGGTTCGAACCATGCTTTTAAATTCGAGACACAATTTAAAACCAGTGCCCGGATTTAAAGACGATAATATTAATGTTTGTAAACACCCCCGTCGTGATTTAACTTATCTGTCTCTTCTTTCTCTCCCTCTCTCTCTAATTCAAACATTAACCTTGCCGTCAAGCAAATCGTGCCGATCTCTGTAAACATTAACTGTCGACATCTGGATTTAAGATCGTGCTAATTTTTGTCAATTCTAAAATATTCTCTCGCTCGCTCATCTGGTTTAAGTTTATATATGATTTCTACTGGACTCTATTTGTATATGATTTCATTTAGTTTACAACCCTAATTATGAAATATGTGCTCATATGTTTGGTTGGTTTGTTATATGTTGTTTTGGGCATTTTTTTACAGCTATGTATATCTAATCTAAGAGATATCTGATAAAAGAATTCATATTAGAAACTATATATTCGAATGATCCTGGAATAAAACTAGATTAATTCCGATTCAACTTAAAAATCCAAAAATCAAATTTCCAGTTTTTAAAAAACCGGATTGATCCGGATTCAATCCGGATTTCAACCCGATTGGAGTCCAACCTACTTTGTGTTATCCAGTTTTGAGCGGGTTGATCCAGATTTCCAGTTTGGACACCGGATGTACAGCCTTAGACTTAGCAATGCAGTCAGTATCAAAATCATTCAGCTCAACCTCTCACATGAGCGCTGACAAGTGTACATTTTGTCTCAATCTCTTCAGAATCAAAGAAAATTTTAATTGAAGCAACTATAATGTTGCTGACATACTAACATAACGTGTAAAACTCAGGAATGAAACATGTAACTATCATATTAATACGAAACTGTTGTTGAAGTTCTTGACCACTTGATTACACTTGCAAGCTTTGGAAGGAGACAGAAAGCCATCGAAATAGATGTCAAAATACCTACTGCGAACAAGAGCGTGAAATCACAAGAAATTCTGCAATTGAGAGAGAGAGAGAGAGAGAGAGAGAGAGAGAGAGAGATTTCAAATACCCTGTACAAAAGATATTGGTGGACACTTACCCACAGAAGCGAACAATTGATTGGCCAAATTATATGTTAAGTCACCCCTTCCAGCCAAAACTCATACTATCATCAAAGTCACCATTTAAAAACCCGTTTTCTGTGAAGTCGTGACCTATATCCGGTATTACCATATCATCCTGCAGATGGAGATTCTGTGGTATATCTGGAGATCTCTGGTTGAATCCATAATTGCCACCGGCTGCAGAGTCACTGTTTGAAGCAGTTTTGAAACTGTTACTCCGACTTGGAGCGGGCCCATTACTTCCCGACACGTTGGCCATGGCGGCTGCAGCTGTAGGGTTGCCTCCAAATCCTAATCCATTCCTTGCCACACTTCCATTTGCATTTGAACCAGCAAGGGATTGCTGTTGCACTCCACTGTTGTTAGACATCTGCAGCAGTTGCTGGATCATCTGCTGTTGTAAGACCTGGTTGCCTTGGGACGTCTGTGGATGATTTTGTTGCAACATGTTATTAGCACTCAGTGAGCGTTGCTGCAGTTTCTGTGGTTGCTGCGGCTGTGTGGGGGGTAAATGGGGACTTGAGAAGCCACTGGAAGGTAAATTCTGAATGGATCCAGGAATTAAAGCAGCTGCCCCTTGGCGATTTGAAGACGGATTCTGATGAGAATTATTTAAGGAAGACGAAGCCTCCTGTTGAAGTGAGTTAGGATTTGAATTCATAGAGTTCTGCCTCATGAGCAGATTCTGGTAACTGCTCAGAGCCAGAGCAGCTTGTGCCGATCCGCTTAAAGCTCCTCGACTGACCATGTTATTACTGTTGTTTATTTGGTTATTTAGTGCCATTAGCTTATTGAGGGTATTCCGGTCAGTTGGAAGACCCTGCACGTTTGCTAGTTGCTCCATCTCCTGCATCTTTTGCATCTGGAGCTTGGCTATAGAGGCATGTCGAGGATAATTTTTCAAGCCATCTGCAGAAGCGTTGCATTAAGACCCAAACAAGCAATGGATACATGGTTTTAACATGGTTAGCATGATCTTGGACTTATATCGTTTCTAGGCTTCCTATCTTCAGTCTTAGAGAAGATAGGAAGCATGGAAAAGATAGCTAGAAGTGCAAGACTATGCTGACTTCCAGAAATTATAGGTAAAAGCCACGAAGGGATTACCGATTGGCCCGACTTTATGCTCCTGGCCGAAATCTATCAGTTCTTTCATGCTATTGACAACTTCAGAGATCTGTAAAGAGTTGAACAAATATAGGAAAAATAAAGATGAAAGTGGAATAACATGTCCCTTTTAATCGGTTTCATGTTAGATATAGATAAAAATACAAACCTGCAAACACCTCACATATCTTTTTGAAAAGCCCAAGTCATTCAATGACTGTAACTCACAAGTCTTCGCAAGCTGGCGACCTGCTGTCAGTACCCTGAGGAAAAGCAATCAAAAATCAGTAAAACCTCTCTTCTATTTGAGCAAACTATCCATTTGATGAAACGAGCTCCAGCCAAAATGGATTAAAGAGAAATATCAAATCGTTGAGGAACTTTCTATGGTTCGATTCACTCACATATTACTGTTTGTTTGTAGATCCTGCTGAGAAACCCCATCAGATCCACTTTCAGCAATCGTACTCTGGCATTTCTGTGCAACCTGAAGCAACTGATTCACCTGCAAAGTCACAGTAGTAAGTCCTATAAATGTTTCTGTTCAGCAATCCAATGCAATCTGAGCAACCCAAATAAAATAAATCAAGACCAAGGGTAGACTATGAAGTGAATGGAAATAAATACATTTCATACTCTTGCCTACTTAAAGGTCAAGTTTGTGCAAGATAATTTAGTTTTATTCGTGATAAGCATTTTGTGGCAATTTAGGTTGGGAAATTATAATGAAAAGAGATGTCAGTATAATCAAAACTCATGTTTTTCACTTTTTATTTTTTACATTGACAGCAGCAAATATCTTTTTTCAATAAACTTTTGACTAAGCCCATATTAGGAAATAACTGAAACCTTAACAATGAACTTCTATTTTTCATTGCATTCTTTCAATCAAATCCTTATGTCCCATGTATGTGGGCTATGCCTAGTTCTCATTAAAAAATAAAAAATAAAAATCCCTATTTACTGATAAAAAAAAAAGTTATTAGAAAAACCTTTACAAGTTGACGACCGTAGTATATAATCCTATCGGATTGAGCTTCAAAAATCTTCAGCCTTTTTAAAATGTTGCTTATAGTACATTTCCTATGTTTACTGGGAACAAATATTGCATAGCACCTCTTTTGCATGCGCTATTGATAACCCTTTTTTTATTATTATTGGCACTGGATGTCGAGGAATAACGTCCCAACTAATTCCGGAGGTGCTCAAACCCTCGATTAGAATTTTCCGCAAGTACAAGTTATTCAAGGGGAAAATCTTTCAGTCCAATAGCCCTTAGAGATTGTTTGCACGGTTGCACCCAAGGGGATTTCAACCTTTGATCTGGGAGGAGCATACCCCCAAGCCCAAGGCCTTTACCACTAGAGCCAACACCTAGGAAATATGTGTTCTTGATAACTATCAAATACAGCTCCCATTTTAAAGGTCACAATCTATACCTAGTAATAACAACATCAAGATTATTACCAATCCAAGCATGCAATGGCTGACAGAATCATATTGTCAACCAAGACAAAGCAACAGTTCATGAGGCAGACAGAGTTAATACCTGTGGAGCAACCAACCTACGAGGAAGAAGTTCTTCGTGCCGCTGTGCACAAAATTCCCAAGATAATATCTGCAAAATTATAAAATCCCAGCAGGTAATTTGCAGAACATATATATAGAGATTAAGAACACTTCAATTGAGATTATAAGCTTTATTAACCTTCAGATCATGGGTGAAGATGATACGAAGCTGGCCCTCGCGAACAACACGAAGTTGCTCATAAACACTTTCTTGAACTGCTTTTCCATATTCTAACATCATTATACCAGAAGGAAATATACATTCCCGTGGCAAGTCCAAAAACAGCAGCTCATCGATGACACCACTACCAAACTTGATCTCATTAAGTCTAGGAAGTACTTCAAATGTTGCCTCTACAATGAAGAAAAGTAAGACATATAAAAAAAAAAAGTAGTACTTAGACTTGATCAGAACTCACGGATAAAATCTTAAAATGCAAACTTTTAAAGCAACTTCCTTGTTAAAGGTGAAGCTAAATTCATGACCTAGGCATGTTGTGATACTATTAAAATCAGTTGAATTAATGGACTAATTTTAGAAGTGCCGATCATAGTTACAATTGAAAGTTAATCTGATGCTATTTTTTGCAACAGAGTGATGTCTGTACATGTCTGCATGAGTTCATTGAAATTTAAGAGTAAAGGACTTTGAATTTATTGAGAAGTTGTGTACAGGAAGCAGTAGTAATCCGTAAGCCTTGTTAATATTTAGGTCAAACCATGCTTCTCCGTAGCAAGTTTCAATACTCAAATTATAGTCGCAAAGTCCAGGTCCTGGTCCAATTATAATAAAGGAATTTCCAGCAGTCTATAAATATCTATTTAGCTAGCTCAATCCAGACGATTTTACTTAAAAGTGTCTTCTCATGTTATTTCCAAGGACAGATGCAATTCTGATCCTAGGTGCATGGTCTAAGGGAATCCAAGCGCAGGGCTTGAAACCATTTTGGCAGCAGTCTAAAAACATCAGGGCTGCTCTTCCAATTCTGTAAAGATCAAGTTTAAGTAATTTCCCGGCAGCATTTATACCACTGAATAATTGCATTATGCAATTGTTACCCTAGAGGCCTAGAGGAAGCCAGGTGTGAAGCCAATAATCTATTGTAATTACCCACACTACATTAACTCTTTTAAACCCACCATCAAATCTTAATAAGTAATCCAAATCTTAAACATACCGCATGACCCTGTCATCCATCAGTTATTATGAACTATTAGTTAACAGATGCTCTTAACTATTTTTTTACTAGCTCGAAGACGTAGAACAAAAATTGTAAAAATATTATATAGATATCAATAGAAGTAACCAAGTACACTAGATGTATACAAGAAAACACCTAGCCCATACTACAGATGGTCTTAACTTTCATGCAATTGTTCTTTATCATGCTTTCTCCAGGACAATCCTAACACCGCACTAATATATCTTAAACTTCAGTAAACTTCCATTTTAAATATGAAAATTTTCCTTGGGCTTCCATAAATTCTTGTAGACATATTGAGGTTTCTCTGAACTTTCATTGACTAACTTTCATTGACTAACTTTTACTTTAATTAACACTCATATACATAGAGAAATAAAGTTATGACAGATGGATTTATTGAACAAACAATAACCATTAATAAGAATTCTAGCTGTCACACAGAAGGAATGGGATACTTCTGTTAAGCATACTACCTTTAAAGTGGGGAATGGAGCAAAGATTTATTTTGGCATAATACCTTGGTGTGTGGATTCTCCTCTTAAAGAAGTTTTTCCCAAAATTTTCAGGATCACTAGAGACAAATGGGCTGCCGTAGCTGATTCCTACTCTTTTTCCAACAATTTGATCTGTTGGAATGTGGATTTTACAAGAGATATCCAGGATTGGGAAGTTAATGATGTAGCAGATTTTCTGGGTAATTTGTATGAGACGAAGATCGTTCAGAACAAGGAGGATAGCTTGCTGTGGTTACACTCCAAAAATTCCAAATTTCCGTGAGTTCCTACTACAAGGCCCTCTCAAGTCATGCGGTTGAAGAATTTTTGTGGAAAAGTATTTGGAGAGTTAAGATTCCTAGCCAGGTAGCTTTTTTCTGTTGGTTCGTGTACCTTGGAAAAATTCTAACTATTGATAATTCGGGGAAGAGAGGCATTCAGGTGATCGAATGGTGTTTTATGTGCAATAAATCTGGTGAATCTATTGATCATCTCTTCTTATGGGTGATGCCTTTGTACATGTCGAAAGTCTTCACAATCTGGCCAGGCATTGTTGGGAAAGCACTAATCCTATTGTCATGAGGATCATCCCTTTATGTTTATTCTGGTGTTTATGGGCTGAAAGAAATCGAAGATGCTTTGATAATTGTGAACGTTCTTCAAGGGACTTAAAAGAATTTCTTTCTTAGTATACTTTCAGCTTTTGGGTGAAAACCCTTGTAAGGAATGGGTCTGAATGTATTTCTTTTCACTAATTTTTTGTTTAGCTTGTAAATAGGTGTTTCTCAACTCCCTGTATTCTTGGGCTATGCCTATTTATGTGAAATAATATTTCTCTTATTACTTAAAAAATAAAAAATATAAATATAAATAGCCGACATTAATACATAATATCTTAACCCCACCCCTCCAAAACAAAATAGAGGTAATAAACTAAATCACCTAAAAAATCTTCCAATTAAAGTGTTCTCTACTGCAATTATAATTTCCTTACCAAAACCCCTTCCAGATTTGGAACCGCAAATATCACACTGCCACGCATCCTGGAAAATAAAAGAGTACAAATTAAGAACATAAATCTTCACTGTGATAAACATGATCGTGCAATTCAAGAATTAGAACATAGACACTGAAGACTTAACTAAATACATGCAATTAATAAGTTTTCAAGTACAATTGCTATAGAAGCATGGATACAAGGTCATTGTTGATTAATATCAGAATCAAATCGTGTCTACAAAGAAAACATTTCGGTATTCATCATTGGATAAAATTTATCTGAGGTAACTATAAAGTTTATGCAACGAGTTTATGTGCAACTAGGGGATAATTAATAATAATTAGTTGGTATAATTTAGGATTACTTACCTAACTCGATTAAGACTCCTAATATTTATCTATTCCCTTATTCAAATGACCGATAAAATAAAATCCAAATAAATAATCCTAAGTTTTCCTAACTAATTATTATTAGGTATCCCATAGTTGGATGCATAACATTATGATTCTTAGATAGAAAGAAAAGAAGGCCAGACCAGGGGAAAAAACTGACCATGGCTGCCTGGGGAAAAACACCAAGTGCATGATGCCCCACATTATCATATAATGACAAGCACCATCTTTTCTTCGCACGGGGAGAGTAATACTCTGCCACAAACTTCCTCCAGTACATGATTTTATTTTCCTGTGGAAGGACAAAAAATGAGAAAAAATATAAATAAATAACAAGCTCTTTGACCTTCAGAAGTACCTAAAATAACAAATAACTTCAACATGAATATCCACCATGTTAAAAAAATGCTAGCTCATCATAAACATAGAAATTCCATACATAAAGAGAATATTAAGAACTTTACGTACAGCAGAAAATATGTTTTACCCCATATTTGAGATTCATAAACCTTTTGTGATATGAAGATTTAGTTCTAGAACCCTAGATATTATATGCTTAAAGAAAGAATAGAAATAAATTTTCCCAGTTACAAATAAATATCCTATATACACCCCACTCCATACAAATAAAATATGGATCCCAACACATATCAGACCCAGTTATGGAGCATATTCTGAAGTATCTGTGATTTCTAGCTCTTACTAGATGAAGAAACAAAAGCAAGTACTCACAAGTGGCCGTTGCCGCTGATGATAGAGGTACTGCATCAGCCGGCGAGCACAAACACCACTATCATAGGGACGCTTCATGCCTGATATTGGCGGCAATGCCTGTTGTTGCAGATGATGCCTCAATTGCATCTGCTGCTGCTGCTGCTGCTGCTGCTGCTGCTGCTGCTGCTGCTGTTGCTGTTGCTGCTGCTGCTGCTGTTGCTGCAACTGGGCTCTCTGCAACTGTGGCATAGACTGCAGAATCTGTTGCTGCTGTCGTAATCTCTGCTGCTGAATCAATACTTGTAACTGTGGATTACGGCCTTGGAATTGCATAGGTTCTTGTCTTTGCAGTAACTGTTGTAACACTTGCTGCTGCAAGATATCTTCTTGTTTGATATCCAACCGGGGTTTCTTCTGCACCTGGGATAAATTATTTGGATCCTGAATGAAAGCTCCAACTCGTGCACCCATGGAAAGGGAAGCTTGGCCAGTTTGGGATGCGGGTAGTGATGTAGCACTTGAAGCTCCCTGCGGCTGCTGCACATGTTGTGCATTCCGGTCTTGATGGGAATTTTGCTGCACTACAGAAGACCCATCCATAACTGATGAACCCGAAATACTAATGTTATTGGACGAGAATGACAAAGGCGAAGCTGGCAGACGCATGTAAGACTCCGTATTGATGCTTGCACTTCTTTGCAAATGGGGACCTCCTGAAAGTGCAGAGTTCGCATCTGTCACCAACGAACTTGCCCCAACGCTTGGTCCAGAGTTTGCCACACTGTTCATCACAGCATTGCTCATATCCCCAGAAACAGGACCCAGATTTGAACGCCCAGGTCCAGGAATTGAATTAGAAGAGTTCCCAAATGACGAGCTCAAGTGAGAATTAACTACAACCTGGGATTGCCCATCTCCCTGGAAGAATATTCCAGAACTTGAGGAAGATTGGGTTAATCCTCCAGCCACGCGAGAAGGTACCATGGGGAGCACCACCCCTTGGTGGCTGGAGTCTAAGTAGCTCTCAAGAGCCAGACCTAACTAGGGTATATATGTACCAAAACAATTACGCTTGACCCAGTTAATATGATCCAAAAACAAGACCCGTGTTAGAAAAAGGCCCAAAATAGCTGCAGGAGTACAGCATGGAAAGAAATTAATAGTTCACCAACCAAAGATTAAACACAATTCCATCCCTTGTATCTCAGATTTCACCAATCAAAGGACGGTTTTTACAGATCTACACGCTCTAGTGCGTTCGAACTGCACGCAAAGTTTTACTCTGTTTGAGCTTTCAACAATTTGTCATGGGGATCTAAAATAAACAAACAAAATAACAAATTAGCTGTAGATGAATACCCTAGTTAAAAACAGAAACCAACAGGAAGCTCTATAAACTGTCTTACCTACTTTAATTAAAAACTAAAAACATCTAATTTCTCACATACTAGCCCTTGGAAAAAAAAAGTGAAAAAAAAAAAATCTTCCTAAAAATTGCAACCAAACCCTAATTTTTCGCCATAAACAGTTTCTTTAGCAGAAAGCGAAAATCTTTCAAAAGAAAGTACACATTAAAAAGTGCAGAGGCGGTCAAATTGCGTAACCATAACATTAAACTAAAAATTATTATGTCATTAATCAAATTGAGCCCGAAATATACTGCTTTAAGAATCGTAAAATGCGATCGAACAAAGAAATAGCCCAAATCGGCAAGAAATTAGAAGATTTCGGAACTCTGAAAACCACTGGTAAAACATACTAAACTAAATAATAAATAAATAAATAAAAGACCGGTAAACAGGTGAAACCAGAAGATCAGAAGGTTACAAAGAAAACTTTAGAAAACAAGTATAAAACAAATGAGTATTTACAGTTTCATGGATCGATCAGGACATAAAAAGATATAAGTTAAATAAATTATAATCACCACTATGATTAACAAAAAGAAACAGAAATTAGAAGAAGAAGAAACTACCGACCTCTGAAACGCGAGCTAATAAACAGCGGAACGTTTGGCTTTCTTAAGCTTAATTATGAAACTGCGCAATCGAGAGGAGAGAGACGGAAATAGAGAGAACGAGTATTCTGACGAGGCTGGCTATAATATACCTAGCGGGAATCGTAGAGAGGTGGGGTTACCGGCTGCACTGGTTTCGAGCTCTATGTCACCGGCTGTGTCCGGTGAGACGTGGGACGCGTGTCATTTATATGATTGCAAGATATAGACGGTGTTAGATCGCCACGGTCGCTGGCGACGTCTTCGATGACGTGGCAGAATACCTTCGGTGGTTGCCTGCCGAAGATCATGAGGACTCCACCTGAGTTGGGTCTCCGCCAGATATTATAGGCTACAGCTGAAGATTCAATAGTTGAGAGGACTGCAGGTCTGCCACGTCACTCCAAGGGGACGAATGCGGTATTTTGGCAGAAGTCAGAACTCAGGGGTAGCGAGATACATAAAACTCGACGAAGATCTGATATGGCTATCCTTGACATGCCAGCCAGAAGGTGTAATTATTCGGAGTAATGCTGGGGGATACGCAGCACTCAGCGTATCCTTCTTACATGAACAGTGCCATGCACTGTTTATGGCACTGTTTATGTGAGGGGATGCGCTGAGTGTACGTGATCCCCCTCATTTCTCAATTATCCAAGACCGTCTGTGGATGTAGGGGTGTTTTTGGGCCTTAACGGATAGGGACGGACCGTCGGATTGCCACGTGTGAAACACACGAATAAATAATAATAGAATAGAATCAAACCAAGGCTAAACCTGTTGCTTTTCTTTTTTCTTTTTTCTTTTTCTTTTTTTTTTTTAAGAGGAAGATGCTAAACGTAGTTTATAGAATATTTACTTCTCCATATATTGAAAATCTTAAATTTAAAATAAAAATTAATAAAATGAATTTGATAAATAAAAATATAAGTAAAATTGTATGTATTTAATACTACTCTTTTTTTAAAATAAACGTGTTGCTTCTTAGGATACCTTGTCTTAGTTGTCTATGCACCTAACCTCGCCTAGCTAATAAAATATCTTGGCGCTATACTGTAGTGTCACAATGAATGTAGTATTGATATGTAATTTTTTTTTTTTTTATAAGCCGTATTATTTTGTTATCAAGGCACTTTTTATTGCTTCTATATGTATCATTCCCAATTTATTTATTTATAACAGTTTATCTTTTATCTTTTTTTTTTTTATCATTTTCTTATTATTTTATAATATTGTATTAAATAATTAATTTACAAGTAAAATCTTGTAAATAATCAAAATTATTTAATACTACTTCATAATATTTAATTTAATATAATAAGTGATTATTAATCATTATTTAACAAATTTTCTTATTTTTTTTAAATTTAATATATATTTTTAATTTTTAATTTCATCTTTCAAAATAAATAAGGCTAATTGTTTTATGGAGTTTAGTGGTTCCCACCTTGCTTTTAATTGCAAATGTAAGAATTAGAAGCATAAATAGATAATGGAAAAAGAATAATTTTTTTTGTAGTTCATATTTAATAGAATATTACTATCTACATAAAAACGCTTTTATTTTATAATAAATAAAAATATTTTAATCAATTTTATTTTAAAATAATAATTTTTTTATTTATTTATTACTTGAACTATAAAAAAAAAAATTAATTTTTTAAACTGTATATAACATTGTCCATAAAAAATAGGTGAGATGACCCACAGAGAGCTTTTTTTTTTTTTTTGTTTTTGTGTTTGTAAACAAGCAATACCCACAGAGAGACTTAATACCGGATTAAGTCATTTAAATTTTATTTATGATGTCATTAATAATTAAACAATTGTATTTTACTTATGCATGTGATTGAATCGAGAGTGATATTTTTATGAGCTAATTCCGGCTGTCTTTAGTGATTTCTTTGACTGTCACTGTCTTAGTGGACAGTCTTAGTTGATGATCGGGCATGACACTCAGAGAGCAATCCAATCCAAGCAAAGGTTGTGTTCGTCCTTTAGCCTGCTTGGAATAAAGGGTGTACTCTTGTTTTGATACTCAATCCTAAAATTAAAATTGCTACCACCATCACCAATGCCACGATCTCACAATTTTATTTTAAGGTTATATTTAGATATAAAAAAATATTTTATTTTATTTCATCTTATTATTATAATTTTTTAAAAATTTTCATATCAAACATAATAAATAATTTAATTTTTTAAACTTTAAAATAATAATAAAAGAGCTGTCATACACATACAATTTTTTTTATAACTTTTATTACAACAATGTATTAAAAGAAGGATATTCTTATAAAATAATTTATAAAAATAATTTTAATTTATATAAATACTCTCATTTTAACCTATAATTATATACATAGTTGTAAAATGAGTTATATATCTATCATTATTGATAATAAAATTATTAAAAATAAAATTTTAATAAAATTTGTTTAATTTTTAACTTTTATTTAAAATTATTTTATTCCATCTCATCTTCTAAATCGACCTAAATCTTTTTATTGAGCACATATTGTCCCTAGTTAAGCTTCGAACAATTTGGCATGTTTTTTTTTTCGATACAATTTGACGTGTTATTGACATCATTATGACTATCAGATAATTTTTAAAGTATTTCTATTAATACAGGGGTGCGGCATGCTATCACTCTTTTTTTTTTTTGTGTGTGTGCAAGCCGGCATGCTATCACTCGATCCTGCGATATTTGTTACCTCACCTTCCTGACTGTCATCAAAATCATATCTAAGTAATATGGATCTCTGTTTCTCTTTTTGTTGTTAATGTTTTTAAATAAATCGATGAACTATCTAAAGAAAGATTCTCTCGTGCTAAATTAAAAAACAAAAATAAAGGATAAAAAAATCAAAAATCAAAACATCCCTTTTTGTAAAGTAAGGAAAACATTGTCCAAACTCCTAACCAGTCACGCCGTTTAAAAGAATATTTAGAGTCTTGCTTTTGGACCTTTATCTCGGCAGAATATGAGAAAATTGGTACGCTTTCAGTTTCATATCTTGTTGCCTATTGTGCGAATATGACCATAAATTTTTTTCCTTTATTAAAAATAATATCCCCTGCTATTTTGTTGCTAAAACTGTGAAGTTCTCGTTACTTATTGAGTTCATATTCCGCAGTCTGAACTATTCGACGACGTCCAAATAATTCATGCCTATACAAGAATTGGATGAGTGGAGGCAGTGGTACCCTGAAATCACTCCAATGTCAAAATTAGTAAAGTTATAGGGAGAATTTGAGAGCAAGTAAAAGAATAGAGATAGATGGATTAACCTGTGAACTGTGGAGTCTTTGACTATTTATAGGGATTGATGTGCCCTGGGCATACCGCCCGAACAGCATAGTTGTTGTCCTACAAGTTTGTCAAGCCATCATTTCCTTTGTTGTGTTTGAGCAGATCTCCCTGCCATCCTAACTCTGACCTGCCGAGCTGTCCCTTGATCCGTACCGTGTCAGCCCCTATTATACCACAGGGGCATGTCTAAGCCCCTGACCCGTATTTAATGCGGTGAGGGGGACTTTGCCAAGGTTTGGCGCATCAGGGGCTCCAGATGTCTCTGGCTAGTTCAAGATTTAATGAGGCATGGCCGTGACAAGCACCCCGCATTTAATGCGGTGTGGGTACGCCTGCCTCCCTCTAACTCAACTCTTACCATTGCTATGCTTGTCGTACTGATAACTCTCGTCTGATCTCTTGAGGACTCGCTTCCCATCTTAAGTCTCATTTGCTTACCCTGACCGGGAGATCAGATTGAGGCCTCCCATGAGTCTGGACCTTCTTTGGGATCAGGGTCTTCCCTTCCCTATCGAGCCTCTCTTCATAAGATTGAGCCCAAGGCCCAATCTTCCACAGGCGAGGCTCCCCTCACAGCACCCTGCAAATTCTTACCGAATTTACTGAGGTGAGAATTATCCCATTCCTTATCTTGCTGGTTGGGTAATCGACTTGGTTGCCCACCGATTTTGACTTAGGTACTTGACGTGCCCATTCGACTTCCATGATCCGAAATCTCCATTGACTGGGTTGCCTGACACTCGGTCTTCTCGCCCAGCATTTGATCTTCCATGGGTGAACGGACAGCTAACCATTAATGCACAGTCTGCGCACGAACGCCCTTTGGATTTCACGTCTGTACGCTCGATCTTCCCACAAGTTGATTGGACAGCTAGCCATTACTACATAGTCTGTGCATGCACGTCCCTTCAACTTCCCAACTAGGGGTGGGCAAAAATTCCGATTTCCGAATTCCAAATGGCTTCCGCTCCGATTCCGACTCCGATCGGAGTCAGAATTTGAAAGTCGGAATCGGAGTCGGGCAGAAGAAATGCTCCGAACTCCGACTTCGAACTCTGACGTTTTGCATCTGGGATATATTTAAAAATGTTAAACGACGTCGTTCCAACTAATAAGGAACAACGCCGTTTTGAAACTGATATTTCTACCCCCCCCCCCCCGGGATCCCCTCTTCTCTTTCTCTCCTCTTCTTTCTTCTTTCTTCCGCATCGAGTCCAAAGTCCAGACTCCAGCAGCCCGGTTCATCTTCGATTCTTCTCCTTTGAGCAACCGATTCCCCAGCCGTGACGCCGCCGTCTGAGTTTCACTGTGTCGGACCGCCACTGTCGAGGAGAGCCTCCAAGACTCCAAGTCCGTATCCGACATGATTCGAATTTTTGGTATTATTTAGGGTTTCAAAATAGGTTTTATTTTTAATTTTAATTGAGGATTGTGTTAATTATTTTCAAATGTATCAATTTGTTACTTGTAACGAAATTATAGGATTTAATTTCTTTATTTTTTCAAGCCTCAAATCTGTAGTTGTTTGAGTTCGCCGTTCGGTATGCCATGTACGTCTTGCATCAATTCGGTCTGCATCAGTTTGGTCTAATTTGTAGATCATATAATTATGTTATTCCTGGATGATTTATCAAAGGCTTAAATTGAGTTATATAATTAGAACTTGGCTGTGGTTGTTGTTGATGCCGATGGTTGTGTTTGTCAATTTGAACTTTGGCACTTGGCAGCTTGGCTGTTTGCTGGTACATGTAAATGGAGTTGGATTTTTTGAGCTCGGCTAACATTCCTAATTATACATATTCTTAACAAAATGATAAAGACACATATACACCACAGCTAACGTGTATAATTTCCTAATTATACACGTTTCCTAAATATATAAATTAATAGCATTAACTGCATTCTTTAATCAGCTGTATTCGACTAGTTGGGTGATGTTTATACCGAATAAGCAGCATCCAAGACAGTTCATTTTCCTTTGATTATGATTATCATATGTCTGTTATGCAAGCAAGTAATTCAGAACACATATATATAATATATATCAATCTCATCTTACAGTTCGGAATTTCAAATGTTGTCGATGGTTTAACGGGAAAGTGGCACCTTCTGATAGAATCTGAGTGACAGGGCCTATATGTGGTAAATCTGGTTCGTGGACGATAAAAGATGTAAACATATTAAGACAGTAATACTAGAGCTATAATTAGTATTATTGCTTTATGGTGGTCGGTAGGGACTAATTAATTCATGGCAGCTTTCTGCGTTCCCAGCGAGATTCTTGTAATAGCATTAGTATTGTAGTGCAAGAGATGTGGGCCATAGGTCAGAAGGCTCGTCGGGCCTCATGTGGCTTAAGGCCTAAATCGGTACCTCGCAAACCCATAGGAGGGTATTAAAGCCCTTCCAGATGAGATTAATAAGCTGAGAATGAGGTATAGTTTTTGTATGCATACCAGCTAAGACAACTCCTTGAGATATAGTTTTTGAGATATAGTTTCGGTATAATAAAATGAAATTACAGTTCTTTAATCAAACATATATAGTTAGTGGTGTGAGTTGGGTGATGTTTTAATCACATATATATAAATCTATATATAAGTCAAACATATATAACATTTTTTATATTGTAATATTTGAATTTCAGGTCTACTTAATAGATGGATCCCTCACGCTCACATAGTGTCAGTGAGACTCCAACTCCATATGAGACTCCGGATGCCAGGACTCCGTCGGCATCCCAAGCAGCAATACCGAGTCGAACTCGGAGTCGATTACCTAACTCCATTCGAGCACAGACCTCGTGTGCTAGTAGTGGATTTCCACTTCCAGTCAACATAGAATTAGAAGCGGAAGATTTCGATCAGTTTATGGAGGAGGAGGAGGATATGGGTCTTGGGGACGATCCGGTTCAAGATCCGGATATACCAGTACACCCTGCAGCTATGAGGCCACCCCGTTCACGATCAAATAAAAAAAAATCGTGGACATGGGAACATTTCACGAAAGTTGATGGTGGGGATCCTGAGAAGCCACAGGCTGAATGCAACCATTGTGGCGCTCAAGTTGGGTGTCATTCAAAAAGACAAGGTACCGCTTGTCTATCATCACATCTCAATGGTTGCTAGTGATACCAAATAGCGAAGGGGCTACCGTCAAGAGGTTAGTGTTTTAGTAATCTCATAGGGTTATATGTATTATGTATGCTAATTGATTTATTCATTTAACTTTAAAGTTTAAAGTTAATATTAGACCATAAATTATTATATGCAGTCGCAGGTGGGTCTTAAACTAATCTTAGTTACGAGACCTCTACAGCAACTGATGGGACAAGAAACCAGATGAGAAATCTGGTGGTCCATCAATACAGTGAGAAGGTGTACCGTGAGGCACTTGCAGAGATGGTTATAGAGGATGAGATGCCATTTAACATTGTTGAGAAGAAAGGGTTCCGCAAGTTTGTGAAGCTGCTTGAGCCAAGATTTCCACTGCCATCCCGTTATACAGCAATGCGTGATTGCATGAAGAGGCATATGAGGGAGAAGGCAGAGATGAAGAAGATGTTCATCACCACTGGCCAGAGAGTTTCATTTACTAGTGACACATGGACGTCTATACAGAATACGTCGTACATGTGTATCACAGCACACTACATTGACAGTGAGTGGAATCTTAAAAAGAGAATTATTAGATTTAAAGAAATAGTTGACCATAAGGGTGCATCAATAGGGGCAGAGATAAATGATTGTTTGGTGGATTGAGGCATGCAAAAGATACTATGCATTACAGTTGATATTGCCAGTGCTAATGAGACTGCCATCGAGTGGTTTTCGCGAAATATGAGGGCAAGATACGATATGATTAAAAATCATCAGTATATCTACGTTTGATGCACTGTTCACATACTCAACCTTATTGTTGGTGAGCCTCTTTGGTTTTGATTTTGTATTTTATATTTTTATGATTAATAATTTTGAAAATGGTATCATTTTTCAATGATGAAATAGTTAAAAGGATGGAAAATGTGGATGACTTCATCAAGAAAGTCCGTAATATTGTGCGGTATGCGAGGGCTTCTCCCTAAAGGCTGCGGAAGTTCAAGGCAATAGCAGAACAGGTTGGGGTTGAGTTTTCAAAAATGTTCTGTTTGGATGTTCCCACTCGATGGAACTCCACATATCTGATGTTGAATGTGGCCCTAAAGTACCAGAAGGCATTTGAGCGGTTGAAAATTGAGGATGGGGGTCTGACGTATGCCCTGCTAGAGCCTAATGGAACGGGGCTCGGTCCGCCAGACAGTACGGATTGGCAAGCTATATCAGAGTTTGTCAACTTTTTACAAATTTTCTATGATATTACTAAGCGGGTATCTGGATCCACATATGCGACGGCAAACATGTGGTTCAGCGAGATCTCAATTGTACACCACCACTTGAAAGAAGGTTGTGCTGACCCGAGCGGACTGTTATCTGGTATGGCATTACAGATGTAGTCGAAATATGATAAATATTGGGGGCAAGTTGAGAAAATAAATCGATTGTTGTTCATAGCATCGATCCTCGACCCCCGATTGAAGTTGGCGGTGATAGAATGGTGGGCAAATGAAGTTTTCGGGACAGTGAAGGCAGCTGCATTTATCGCAGCACTTAAGGTTGATCTAAATGACTTATACAGCCACTACAGCATTAATAGCTAGCCTTCATCCTCAGCAACTGTAGGAAGCTCACATTTGAGCTCGAGATCAGAACTTCATTCAGATGCCCGTACCCGTCAGGCCAGTGCAGACAGTGTCAGTCGACCCTGAGACTTCAACGTTATGACGTCGTTTCCCGCAAGGTCAGCGAGAAATCCACTATAGTGTACGAATGAGGTTGATCGGTATTTATTGGCAGAGGTCGAGGAGCCTACAGATGAATTTCAAATCTTGATATGGTGGAGGGCTAATTCTTCCAAGTACCCAATCCTCTCCCGTATTGCTCGAGATGTACTAGCCGTTCCTATCACTACAGTTGCATCTGAGTCGGCATTTAGCATCGGAGGTCGAGTGTTGGATGTTTATCGGAGTTCATTGGCACCGTCAACTGTGGAGGCCCTCATTTACACGCAGAATTGGATTAGCGATATTCCTTCTGGACTAGAGAGCATTGGCATCGATGCTATTAGCTATAGACTTGAGTCAGGTAAAATTAAATTAATTAATTTACTTGTTTTTTTATGATTAAAGTAACAAAGTGTATATAATTATTTCAATAACTATCTACATTGATTTTATAAATCTATCTAACTTATATTGTCTATAATTTCACAGATCTACATATCAATCCTGACATACTTATCGATGACTGATGATTCAATTAAATACATTACGATGGAGCGGTTGCATATATTTTTTTCTCTACTTTACATTGAGTGGTTTTGTAATTTGTACTATTATTTGTATTATTCAGTTTGTGCTATTTTTTGTATTAGTCCTAGTATTGTAAATTATAATAATATAATTTATTAATTTGTATTATTTGTTTATCAAATAGCAACTATTAAATGGTAGATTATTTAACAATAATCATCTAATTTATTATTTATATGTAAAACAGATAAAATACAGGTTAAAATTGGCTCCTTTTAACCAAGTAGAATCAGAAATGGGCCAAAAATTTAAATTTAAAAATTAAGTAATTTTTTTTGAATTTTTAAAGTGAAAGTGTTAAAATTATTAAAAAATAAAGAAAATTGTAGGATATTTTAATTTATTTTTAGGAGATACTCCACGTCTTGTTAAGCATTGAGAATTTTACATTTTAAAAAAAAAATTAATTAAATAAACTAAAATGAACATACCATATTTTAATCTTATTTTCTTAACTTAGAAAATATAATCTAAAATAAAATTTAGAGAACATTGTATTTTATGTCCAAGTGTAAGTTTGCAATTTCTTTAATTATTTTAAAAGCGTCTTTAGTCATACATTCTTGATCTTCAAATAGACAATAAAATATAATACTTTACTAATTAAGAAATAATAATTACAGATAAAATAAAATTAAAAAACACTAATCTAATTTAATTAGGAAAGGAATAAACTAAGAAGAGAAATGATTTGGCCATTTAATTAGGAAATGAATAAAATTAAAAAACATTTAAATTTTATTATAAAAAACTACTTTAATGAACCTAAAAAATTTGCCCATTTACTCGGATCGGAGTCGGTTTGGAAATCGGAGTTTCGAATTCCGATCGGAACTCCGACAGAACTCCGATGGGAGTTCGGAAATACCCACAACTCAAGGGCTCATTCTGGCTCCCAGCACAGGTCTGGGTTGCCCCATGTTCACGACGATACTCACTCAAGGGTGACTTAAGGTGATGAAGCTGAGGATCGAGAGTGAACAAGTGGGAAGGTCGTGAGACTTGAAGGTGAAGTCCTAAAGGACTAGGGCAAGGACCCTTTCGATGGAGAAGTCGGGCTGGTGGCGAGGCCATAGGGGATCAGGCCAGATTTCCCTCTGATGATGAGGCCGAGAGGGATAGTTCTTCGAGTGCGGGAGATGGGCCTTGGGGAGGCGGTGCCCAATAGGCGTACATGGAGATTAGCGACAAAGAATCTCCGCAGCCCTGGGCGACTTGGGAAGCATGGTCTGGCTTGGGTGTCCATCGTGAGAGTCCTCCCCGTACTCCCAACCATCTTCTGCCACGGACTCTTTCTTCTCCTTGTTCCCTGAGCTCTCCTCGCCCCCTTCACCCTTCCAATTTTGGAGTGGGGTGTCTGTGCTTGGCCCGATCTTCTCAGACGGGAAGCCATCTTCTAGCCACGAGTGGGATCATGCCATGGCAATCGAAAATGCCCTTGTCTGCTTCAACCTCTTCTCATTTAGGTGAGTCATTCGTTCCTTATCCTTTGTGTCATTTTCCTTTATTTCTCCTTTTCCTTTTTGCTTAACCTTTTGCCATGTGCAAGTTGCCAACCAGATCACACGGGCGGTTGGTTCTAAGATGGCCGAGCTCATTGAGTATAATCAGGAGGTTGGGTTAGCGTGCTGGTTCAGCCTATATTTGTTTAAGTGAGCCGAGGCGAGGCGCAGAGAGCTCAAGTAAAAGCATAAGGAGCTGAAGAAAATCGCTGTCGAACTGGTGTCCAAGAAAGAGGTTCTGTAGGAGGACAAGGTGGGCCTAAAGGCGAGGAACGCAGTTCTTAAGTAGGAGAAGGCCGTCTTGAAGGTGAGGAACACTATTCTGGTGGAGAGCAACGCTACCCTTCGACGTGAGGTCGCAACCTTGTGTGCTGGGTCCCGGCCTCTAGAGGCTGCTTAGGATGAGACCATTCGCGATCGGTAGCTTTTCGAGAAAGAGATCACCGCCCTTGAAGCTAACTTTGTTGCTGCTGCTCAGAAGGTCAACTCTCTGTGAGCCAATGTGGAGGTCTCTAAGCACGCGTGGGTCACCCAACAGGCTGAGTTTGAGAATTACCGGACCGATCTGGATTTCGTTGACCGAAGGTGCAAGGCTCACGATGCTGAGTTGAATGATGCTCGAACCGTTCTAGGCAAGGCCAGCACTCAGCTAAAAGCTCTCAAGCCCCAAGTAGTCCAGTTATGTGCCATTATCATCTTGGTGTGGAGTTATGGTTATATAGAGGGTCTGAGGAGCCTAGGGCAAGAGGTCTTGGGTAATCCTTCCTTTGACTTGGGGGGTGTGGATACACAAAACCTTGCTCCCGACTCCATTGCCAGATTTTTTTCCAAGAGGATCAGAACATCGGGCTATCCTCCCTTCAGGTCTCGTAACCCCCGCGAGTCCCCGCTCTCGAATGATTTGTTGTACATTTGTTTTCATTCTCCTTTTTTTTAGCAACTTGTAATGGTAGACTGTAATAGATTCGCCTTGTTAATGAAATGCCAACTTTTTTTTATCTGTTTTTGTGTTGTGTCTTTATTTTTGCTTTATTTTTGCTTGTCTCCCCTATTCTTGTAGTGCCCCTCTTAGTACCCTGTCAATCTCTGTCGAAGTCAATTTGATAGGGATTTTACCAAGGGTTTGGGCTTCGCCAATTTCTGCCCGATTGCCAGCAAGCACCCTCACTGATCGACTGGTGACTCAGTGCCTTTACCTTTCTTCTATTTCGTGACAGGGGCACGTCATGGGAGGGCGAAGAGCCGTGGACTCTAACTGTGTTCGTTATGTTCTGAGTTGCTGATGGAGACTGATAGAGAATTTATGAATATGCTTAGGTTGTGACCCTAGCTTAGAGCATTGACCCCGTAGCGAATCACCTTACTAGGGTTTAGGAATGGGTGGCCCAGGACTCGATCCCATGATTTGCTATCGTTTTGTGTCGCTGATAGAGATGGAGAGAGTATTTACGAGTATGCTCAAGCTAGGATCCTAGTCTCGAGTCTTGACCCCGTATCAAATCGCCTGATGAGGGTTTAATAGTGGGTGAGAGCTCAGGACTCGATCTCACGATTCGATATCGTTTCGTATCGTTGATGGAGACGGAGAGAGTATTTACGAGTATGCTTGAGCTAAGGCCTTAGCCTCAAGCCTCAACCTCGTGGCAAATTGGCGTGCAAGGGTTTAGGAATGAGGGAGAGCCTGAGACTCAACCCCACGATTTGCTATCGTTTCATGCTACTGATGGAGATAGAGAGAGAGAGAATTTACGAGTATACTCGAGCTGGGGCCTTAGTCTCGAGTCTCGACTTCGTGACGAATATGCTTGTGAGAGTTTTGGAGTAGGCGAGAGCCTAGGACTCGACCCTGCGATTCGTTATCATTTTATGTTGTTGATGGAGATGGAGAGAGGATTTACGAGTATGCTCGGGCTGGGGCACTAGCCTCAAGCCTCGACCTCGTGGCGAATCAGCATGCGAGAGTTTAAGAGTGGGCGAGAGCCTAGGATGACCTTGCAATTCACTATCATTTCGTGATGGACTTTGCAAAATTCCTCATTCTGGTTCATTGATAAAGCAAAAGAGTTACATATAACGGGAAATCACTCTATTACACATAGTACCTCTTCAGGTGCTCTGCATTCCATAGGTGGGGGAGTTCGTTCCCTTGACTATCCTGGAGTTGGTATGAGCCTAGTCTGTTGCTGGTGGCCACGACGTAAGGTTCTTGCCATCGCGGTCCCAGCTTTAGTTCCTTGGCCGTGGTTACTCCTGCTTGCCTTAAAACTAGGTCACCCCCTCATGGCCTTACTCGCCTATTGAAATACTGCTCGGCCTTCTGCTTGTGGTATGCCATCCGTAGTATCACGTCTGCTTTTCTTTCGCCGATGAGGCCCAGTTGCTATTCCAACTTGTCGTTGTTAGCCGTTGGCTCGAAGTATTGAATTTGGAGGATGGGCATCCCTACCTCCACGGGTATCACTGTCTCACTTCCGTAGGTAAAGGTGAATGGTGTTTCCTCGATTAGGGGTCGAACTGTTGTCTTGTATGCCCATAAGATGCTTAGGAGTTCATTGTCCATGCCTTTTTGTGCATCCATAACCTCTTTTTGAGTATGAAAATGATGGTTTTGTTCTTTACTTCCGCCTGATCGTTGGCTTGGAAATGGCCTGGCGATGAGTACTTCACCTTGATCCTTAGCTCCGCACACCACTGTCGGTAATGAAAGCAGTCAAACTGTTTTCCATTGTCCGATATGAAGCTTTGGGGGATCCTGAACCTACTCAAGATGATACTTGTTAGGGCCTCAGTTTCGACCCACTTGGTGAAGTAGTCGACTACGACCATAACGATCTTAGCCCCTCCTTGGGCAGTCGGAAGGGGCCTATGAAGTCTAGCCCCCACTGGGTGAAGGGCCATAGCATCGTGATGGAGGTCAGTTCCTCTGGTGGATAGTGGGGTACGGGGGCGTGCACTTGACATCCATGACACTTTTTGGCGAACTCCTCTGCACCTCTGAGGTTGCTCGACTAGATATAGCATGTCCGGTCACCTTTGTGGCCAAGGCTCGCCCCCTGAGTGGCTTATGCAGATACCTTCATGTATTTCGATCAACACATATTAGGATTCCTTGATGGATAGGCATCAAAGGAGGAGTTCTAAGAAGCCCCTCCTGTACAACACTTCTTCGAGCAACGTGAACCTTGCAGCCCTATTTTCGACCTTCTGCACCTTATCTTGGTTTGTGGGGAGCTTTTGATCTTGCAAGATTTTCATGATGTCTCGGGCCCATTTGGGGGGGAGAGAGGGACCACTACGTTTGACACTTTTATCCTGATGGACGGGGTATCAACTACCTTTACCTCGACCTGTTCCGGGAGGGGAAAACATTTCTATCCTGAGGTGGCTCTAGCCAACTAATCGACTTCTTGGCTATCCGTTCTCGAGACCAGTTAGATGTTGAAGTACTAGAAGTGGTCGCGAGCCTCGTACACCAGCTGGAGGTATTTTTTTAGTTGCTCTCCCTTGGTGGCGAAAACCCATAAAACTTGGTCACAATTTGGGAATCGGCGCACGCCTTAACCTCTTCTACTCCTAGGAGTCAGGTCACGGTTAGCCCAGCCAGCAAGGCCTTATACTCAGCTTCGTTGTTAATGACTTAAGGCAATCTTGATTGCGTAATCATGTCGTTCCCCATTACCGGTCAAGATGTGCACCTCTGCGCCCCCTTCGACTTTGCACGCTGACCCATCAACATAGACCATCTAGGGCTTGCCTTGGTGCACGAGGAAGGCTTCCTATGGGAAGCTCGTGAATTATGCGATGGAGTCTGCTAGTGCCTACCATTTGATCGCTTTCCTCGCAACGTACTTCAAATCAAGCTCTCTAAGTTTTATTGCCTACTTGGCCAACCTTTTCAAGGTGTCTGGTTCATGCAGTTTTTATTGCCTTGAGGGGTTGATCGATGAGCACCTGGATTCTATGGGACTGGAAGTAGGGCCGGAGTCGCCTTGCTGCAACGATTAGGGCAAAGGCCCGCATTTCTGTTTACGGGTACCTGGCTTTGGCTCCGTGTTCGGCTAACGTAGTATAAGGGCATCTGGCCCTCAGTGGTGTCTCTAACCAAGACTGCTGAGATTGTGCTCAGGGAGAGCGATAAGTAGATCATCAGTACATCGCTCAGCTCTATTTGGTTGAGTAGCAGAGGGTGGGTCAAGTACATTTTCAGTTCACCAAATGTCTCGCCGCAGGTCGCGTCCCATCCTTGGGCCTTCCTTAGCATTTTAAAGAAGGACAAGCATCGGTCGGTTGACCGGGCTATGAAACGGTTCAGGGCAACTACTCTGCCCACTAGCCGATGCACCTCATGGTGGTTACGTGGCGTAATCATTTGGGCTATGGCCTCTACTTTCTCTAGGTTCGCCTCGATCTCCCTCTCTAAGACCATGTGTTATAGGAATTTGCCCGATTTCACCCCAAATGCACACTTGGCCGGATTGAGTTTTGTCTTGTACCATCAGAGGATGGCAAAGGCTTCACGTAAGTCATCCAAGTGCTACTAGGACAGCCTACTTTTTACCAGGAGGTCATCCACATAGACCTCCCCGTTTCGCTTGATCTAGCATTTGAACATGAGGTTTACCAACCGCTGGTAGGTTGCTCCTGTATTCTTGATCCTAAAGAGTATTACTTTGTAGCAGTAGAGCCCTTTATTGGTGACGAAGATCGTCTTTTCTTCATTATTCGGAATCATCCTTATCTAGTTATACTCTGAGTAGGCATCTATGAAGTTGAGGATAGAGTGTCTCCGGTCGAGTCAATGATCAGGTCAATACAGGGGAGAGGGAAGCTGTCTTTTGGGCATGCTTTGTTGAGGTCAATGAAGTCAAAATACATTCACCACATGTCGTTTGTTTTTTTCACAAGTACCGTGTTAGAGAGCCACTCAGGGTAGTGGACTTCATTAATGAACTCTGCTGCCAAGAGGCGATCGACCTCTTTTGCTATTGTCGCATATTTCTCGGCACAGAAACTTCGCCTCTTCTGCATGACTCTTCGAATGTTAGGGTCAACGCTTAGCCAATATTCTGCCACGGAGTTGTCTATGCCGGGCATGTCTTCATGGGTCCAGGCGAAGACATCTTAGTGCTCAGTCAGGAGCTACTTTAGGCCCAACTTTAGGTCGAGGGCCAGTTTGGTGCCTATCTGCACTTTTTACTGGGGTCTCGTTGGGTCAATGACAACCAACTCCAATAGTTCGTTGGGCTTGGCCCACCTGAGGGCCTGCTTGTCTCGAACCTCTTTGTCCCATTCAGTTAGGGGTAAGGGAGCGGGTAGTTTAATTGCCCCATTGCTTACTTTGGCGACTACCACCATCTAGCACTCGTTTCTTAGTTCGCAAGTATAGCATTCTCATACCAAGACTTGCTCACCCTTGACCTCGCCCGTTTCCTTACTAGTTGGGAACTTCATCTTCAGGTGGAATGTCTAAGTGACCGTTTTCAGACAGTTCAGTGTGGGGCGCCCCAGTATCATATTGTACCAGGACAAGATATTGACTACAAGGAAATTGGTCATGGCCATCGTTGTCCTTGGGGCTGTCCCGACTAGGATCGGGAGGGTGATCAGTCCCACTGGTTGGATCACGTCTCTGAAAAAGCCCTTGAGGGGGGTTAGGGCCGATCGTAGTCTGCATGCTCAATGCCTATTCTGGTGAAGGCCTCCTAGTATAGAATGTCTGTACAACTGCCATTGTCAACTAGGATCCTTCTGATGGTGAAATTAGTGACCTGCAGGGTCACCACCAGGGCATCGCCATGAGGGTGGAAGGTCCCTTCTTTATCTTGCTCAATGAAGGTGATTGAGGGGCTTCATGGGGTTTGGGCCCCTGTGTAGGCATTCCGCACGGTGAACACTTCACCGTAGTGCGCCTCTTAGGAATATGCTTTTCTTAAAGTGGAGGTCATCCCGCCTCTCGAGACCCCTCTGGTAATCATCTGGATTTTGCCCAAGGGTTCTTTTCCCCTGAATGAACTTTGACAGTCTTCGTGCCTTGGTTGGCGTCCACAGTGTGCTCGCACTGAGTCAGTCTATCGGTCGCTCCCTCCCATACTAGGCACCTTGCCACTTCTCCTCCCTCTTTATCCTTTTAAGGGCGTAACAGTTTTGGGTGTTGTGCCTGTTCGACTGATGGTACTCATAGTACGTCCTTGTGGACGCTCATCGCGATTGTTCTCTACTTGGCCTTGGTTTCCAAAACTGTTATGGAGGCGTGGAGGCGTGGTTGGGACCGTTGAATGGTTGGGACCGTTGAATGGTTGGGACCTTCGATCACTAGGCTGGCATGGAGGCGTGGTTGGGACTGTTGAATGGTTCGATCTTCTTGCCCTATAGGATCGGGACCTCCTCTCTTCTTGCTATCTCGGGAGGAGTCTTCTTGTTGGTTCGCGGTCCTTATTTTCGCTCATTTGACCTCTTCACGTCATGGTGCAATTAGGGCCTGAAGGGTGTCCTCAGCATTTATGTACTTGTTAGCCCTGTCCATGAACTTTGCCAGGGTTGCAGGGGTCATTCGTTCGATTTTTGCCATGAATAGGCTCTTGGGTCACATCCTGCCCAGAAGGGCAACCAGGATGATCTTCTCGTCCTAGTCATTTGTAATCATCCACTCCTTGTTGAACCAAGAAATGTAGTTTTTCAGGCTTTCTTGGTCATGCTGCTTGACTGTGAAGAGGTAGGCGGTTAGGCACCTCTTTTTGCAGCTCACGAATTGGGTCAAGAAGAGGCGAGCCAAACAATCAAAGTTGATGATCATCCTAGTGGGGATAGTTTCGGACCATCCCCGCACCACTCCCTTCAAAGTGAGGCGGAAGGCTCTGCACGCCATTTTGCTTAGGTAGTCGTGCAGACTCATATGCATTCTAAATGTCTCCAAGTGTTCATAGAGATCCATCTGGGGTACGTTGTAAGGCATTCCTGAACTGTTGCGCAGCTAGCCAGTTATAGAAGGCATCTCGATTAACTTTGTCATCTTCGTATATTTGTCCCTAAGCTCCTTGTGCTCTAAGTGTAGCTTGCGTCTTTCTTCCTCTGTATGGTCAGGAGCTTCTTCTTTTTGTCGCGAGCTCGCATGCTCACTGGTCGATGGCTCATGGTGGGTTGTACACTCCTCATTGTCCTTCCGTAACCTTTCGTTTTCTTCCATCAGCTTCCTAAGAATCTCCTCCATTGCACTGTCGTTGAGCTCTTCTTAATAGGTTGTTTGGGATCGTGTTGTTGTCGGCATACAGAGTACATGGAATGAAATCCCACAGATGGCACCACTGTTAAGGTCGTGTTCCGCAGCTTGAGTTATTCGACAACATCCAAAACAATCTGTGCCTGTACAAGGATTGGATGAGTAGGGGTGGTTGTGCCCTATTTATGGGGCTTGATGTGCCCTGGGCGTGCCTCTTAAGCAGCATGGTTATTGTCCTACAACCTTTTCAGGTTAGCATTCCCTTTACCGTGTCTAAGCAGATCTCCTTGCCATCCTGACTCTAACCCAGCGAGTTTTCCCTCCACTCATACTGTGTTAGCCCTTATTCTACGATAAGGGCATCTTTGAACTTCTGACCCGCATTTAATGCGGTGAAATGGACTTTGCCTAGGTTCGACTTGCCAAGGGCTCTAGACGTCTCTGGCTGGTTCAACATTTAATGTGGCGTGGCCATGGTAGGCACTCGCATTAAATGCTACGTGGCCATGTTAGGCACCCTGCATTTAAAGCGGCATGGGCATGCCTGCCTCCGTTTGACTTAACTTTGACCATTGCTGGGCTTGTCGTACTAGTAGCCTCTTGCCTGCCCTCTCGGGGACTCACCTCTGTCTCTAGTCCCTTGCTGCTTGCCCCAACCGGGAGGTCAAGATGAGGGGTCTTCCCTTCCCCGTCGGGCCTCTCTTCATAAAATTGGTCCTGAGGCCCAATCTTCCATAAGTCAGCCTCCCATCCAGGTGCTATATCTTCTTCTATCATCTTAGCCACTACATTTTTCTTTCACCACATATGTTTATATACGGACCTTGGCTGGAAAATTATGTAGTGAGCTAAAACATAAGTGGATTAAAAAAATATGAGGTGATATTTTAATTTTAAAGCTGCTACAGAGAAGTTCCTATATAGCACAAAACTCATGAATGGTACCAAAATGGATAAGTATGGAAAAAGTAATATAAAAAATAAAACAAAATAATAAAAAGTCAAAACCTATGTAAACTGAAAGCACAACCCAGTTTCCAATGAGTCTTCCGGCCATCCATCCGGCAATGTAAACTCTCCTCGATTCACTTTTTCATGTGCTTCATCAAAATTTGATATCCGTTTCTTTTGTTATCATTATTATTTTTTATAAAGTCATAATTTTTCCTAATTTCTCCCAATTTGTGATTTATATTAAACTGACAAGGAGAACTTCTTGCTCTAGAAGACCCAAATGAAAATCCTACATTTCTCAATTTGTTACTACTACTACTTTTGATGGAGTCATCACCTTTCTTCTTAATCTTGATTTCTTAGAGATAATCTTATAACCAGCTAATCTGGTTATAAGGGAACACCAGCTCTCCAACCATAATTTTCCATGTCATTCTTCATTCTTCCCTACACTAAACTAAACCTACACTTGCCTACACCAAATTAAATATACCCATCACGTGAAAACACTCTGCACTTTTTTCTCCTATACATTTTCCTTTTGTTCCTAATTTTTTTGAATGCGTAGAAGGTTTATTATAATTTCTAAATTCGAGTTCTATGTTTGTGGGAGAGTTAAGAGAGGTTGAGGAAAATGATATGAAAGAGACTTTTTGAGAGATAGATCTTCCTTGTTCATTCATTATTATCTCGTTTCTAAGGAATAAAAAAAAAGATTGTATGGAGCATTATGTTATTTTTATCAGAAATGCTTCTGAACGGTAATTCTGTTCTCATGAGTTCATCGAAATCTAATAAAACTCTGCCACATCAGCCATCCACATGATCTACACTACAGGAAATCAAATATCATTAACGTAGGGATTTTCTTTAGAAAGCAGCTCCCTTTCTCTACTGAACCCTCTCTTTGCCTCATGTCTCTAGAGCGGCGAAAGTCTCCAGCCTGTCGCCCCCTTCAGGCCATCGCACAACCCCTCGCATAGCTTCCCTTCAGCCCCTCGCAGCCCCTTTTCAGCTCGTGCACTACTGTCATCTCAACAATATTCAGCCCTCACTTGGAATTTACATGGTTTGAATATAATATTTTGTATTTTATTCCAATTATTTGTAGGGATTTGTGGAGATTAATTCTTATTAATATTTACTGGATGCAATGGGAGATCCCAATTTTTTGTATGATTACATGATTAGATTAGTTTATGTTTATATAGAAAGATATTCTATATTATGTTTGAATATAATATTTTGTATTTTATTCCAATTATTTGTAGGGAATTGTGGAGATCAGTTCTTATTTATATTTACTGGATGCATTGGAAGATCCCAATTTTTTGTATGATTATATAATTAGATTAGTTTATGTTATATATATATATATATACAATCTCATTTTTCGGCTAAAACAATTATTTTTTCTAGAATGCTACCATTTTATTCCCCAAATTGTTAGCCACGCACAAACTATTCAGTGGGCATAAATTCCATTTTTGCCAAAATCTTATAAACTAAATCTGATAAGTCAAAGTGTGATGTGTCCATTAATTCTTGTCATTATTTTTTTAGCAATTTTGGGCAGGGGGTATGAGCATAGAGTTGTATTGTAGTAGTGTTTTGGCAATCTTATCTAAACTTGATTGATTTGGAATTGTTTTATGTTGTAATGTAGGATATTCTGTCAAGTTCGGATAGTGATGAAATTGAGATAATAATGAATAGAAATTTTCCCGAAGTTGAATATGTAAGTACAGAGGCCGAATATGGAATGCAACAATGTGATGAGAATGTGGGAGATAGTGTGGATGTGGGAGATGGAGTGAATGTGATAGATCGAGGTCGAGTGAAACAAGTGAATGTAGAAAATGGAGTTAATGTGGGAGATGGGGATGGAGTCAACACAATTTTCCCTCCAAGTAGTGGTCTTTTTAAGCCATTTTTTGGGAAGGAGTTTGATGAGGTAGAAGATGCCCAAGCATTTTACAAGGCATATGCAAGACGAAAATGTTTTGTAATGAGGACCAACCATACTCGATTATCAAAAGAAAATGTCGGTGTTGAGCAAGGAATCAGGTGGTAATTTTAACATTGGATGTATTGGAAAAGATGTCGAGAATTATTTGGGAAATTAAGAAGAAAATTATTTAAAGAGGGAGATGTACAAAGGTTGTATGCATACTTTCTTAATCGACAGTGTAAATACTTGGGTTTGTATACTCTATGCAAGTTGATGAGAATGAGTGTATGAGAAGTTGTTTTGGTCAGATGAAAGATCGAGGGTTGCATATCAATATTTTAGGGATATTGTCACCTTTAATACGATGTACTTAACAAATATTTATAAGATGTCATTTGTACCATTTTTAGGAGTCAATCACCATCACCAAACCATAATATTTGGTTGTGCGTTGTTAGTTAATGAAACAACTGAGTCTTATATTTGATTATTGAGAACATGGCAAGAGGCAATATTTGGGCGCGCCCCTTCAACCATAATTATTGATGATGACAAAACAATGACCAAGGCTATTTGTGAGGTACTCCCAAATACAACTCATAGATTGTGTCTGTGGCATATTTTACAAAAGTTTCCAAAACATTTGGCACCTGTGTATAACAAATTTTTGGACTTTCAAAAAGTGTTCCGTCATTGTATTCACGAGACAATAATGTATGATGAGTTCGAGCAAGAATGAAATTCAATACTAGCAAAGTATGGTCTATCAGATAATGGTTGGTTGCAAAATCTTTACAATCGACGAGGTAAGTGGGTTCCGGCTTACTTGCGAACCATGTTTTTTGTCAGTATGTCAACAACTCAAAGGAGCGAAAGCGTGAATAAATTTTTCAATGATTATATTCACTCAGGTACGATGGTAAGTGATTTTATGTATCAATACGATAGAGCCTTAGATGCACGTTACTTTAAGAAGAAAGATATGGATGTGCAAACAAAATTGACACGGGCGATTATGAAAACATGTCACAAAATTGAAGAAGATGCAGTCTCAGTCTATACAAGGAAGTATTTTATGGTATTTCAAGATGAGCTATTCAATAGCCAACGGTACAAAATTAACCAGATCTATGCAGTTGCAACCCATGGCAAAGAAAAGCCTATTTATCATGTTACCTTGGAGAGTGACGAAGAGAAGGCAATATGTATGTGTCATATATTTGAGTTTGTGTGGATTCTTTGTAGGTACATCTTATGTGTCCTTGGCACGAAAACAAAATTAGATATGTTGCCACATTATTATGTTTTGAAGCGACGGACAATTAATGCTAAGAGCCGAGCTATTCTTGACATACCAAATTGTGATGGGCATGTAACGACTCAAGATGATCATATGGTGAGAAAAAGCAAGTTGATGATGCAATTTTATGATATTGCCAAACTTGGTTCACAATCAATGCAAAAATTGAACCACCCCAATCTTGCTTTAGATAAGGTCTACAAGGAGTTGCTCTTGATGGAAGGTTATGAAAAAATTGTAGAAGGCGGACAACTAGTACTAAGGATCTCCAAAAGTTAACATCGCAAGTATCAAAATTTCACAAATTTTACCAGATCCTCCACAGGTATCAATGAAAGGACAACCAAAATCGGTGAGAGCAAAAAACCAAAAACAGACTCAAGCTACAAAGAAAAGGCATGGTAGCATTTGCAAAACTGGGGGTCATGCTAAGAACAATTGTCCCTTAGTCAGGTAAATTTGGTGTCTAGAAAATTATGTTTAAAAACTTCTGTGATTTAATATTATAATGTCAATTTTTATGGTTTATTATCTTTTATGTAGGGATCTTGAGAATACAACTGACAACATATCTCAAAACTTGGATCGATTAGTTCAAACATGAGGTTGGTGTTTAAGTTGGTGTTTTAAATTATTATGGGCATTGAACGAGATGGTGTTGTTCAGAATGTTGTGAAGATTTATTTTTTATGGTTACATTGACAAATCTGTTTAAAGTGGTTGATTAAAGTGTTGCAACAGAAATGGTAACTCTCACAAATCTATCATTGAATAAGTTGGAATTAATACTTGTATAGTTTCTCGAACTAATATGTTGGAGTAAGTTGAATTTTGACAATTCATTACAGTTATTATTAATATTTAAAGATATCCTAGAATTTGTCTCTGATAAATCTTTCTAATATGTTGTTCTTTTTTTGTTTTTGTGTGATATAGATACTAAGAGTGGAGAACTATCTTGGGTGCCTTAGAAAAATAATGAAGTTGGAGGATTGAAGTGATGGTGCTATTTGGAATGCAGTGATGGTCCTATTTGGAATAGATATGGAAAGATGTTGACTTCTTTTCTTTAAAAGACATGAACAATATTGATGGTTTATATTTTTCAGATTAATTACAATAATAAATTATGGAAATGTGAACGAAATTTTCAGAACCCATTTTGTATTCTACAACATTATGGTTTATATTTTTTTGAACTTGTCTTGTATTTTGGAGCATTATTAAACAACAATACATTTCAAATGATCAAGTATCATTCATTCCAAAAGTAATAGTTTCAACAGCATACAAAATGATCATAATTGTATCATTACAAGTATCATGATTGTTGCTATAATACAAAAATTGTTGCTAGGATACAAAATGATTATAGCCCAAATCACAACAAAACAAGACTATGATAATCTTTAGCTCTTGGCCAGTTCAAAACCAGTTTTGTCTTGTTGATTTCAGCTTGTGCATCCATAAAAAAGAAAAAGGCCCAGCCACTAGTTCATCAAGAGGGTGCCTTCCTTCCCTTTCAATTATGTACACAAAGGACTCCATGAGGTTGGGATACTCTGATGCACTTCAGCTCTACGTTTCAGAGTGAAATCACCACTTCTTGAAGGGTCAAATGTAGTTGAAGGATCAACTGATATATTTTGCTTACACACAAACGGAATAATCCATCACAAATTGAAGAATCACTAGGCAAAATGGGCACCATGACCTTTCAGAGCGTCGAAGAAACGACCAGATTGCAGGGAATACCAAATAGAAAATTAAGAGTGCAAGTAAAATGGAAACAAGAAAAGAGCTAGCGAGAATAGGTTCAATCTCATCACTACGAAAAACTAATCTTAAAAATTGAGATAATCAATTAAAAATCCATTAAGGACACTTGGATAATTTAATGACAACAAACTAAAGAGGAAAAGAAAGGCTTCTCTTTACCTGCATTGTTAAATTTCAAGGATTATTATCTTCTTCTCCATGGAATAAGTTATTGGCTACTTAATTCTATTAGCTGACATGAAAGGACTCAACTCCACATAAGTGGTCTTGGCCTCCCAAAGAGTTCTGTCTTCATTCTACACAAATAGAGCTAAAAAGTCACTAGACCATCAAGAATTTAGATACGACACTAGGGGCAAAGAAATGTTCAACTACAAGCACCTGGTCAGTTGACTTAAATATATATGCCATCAATGGCCTACATGAAAACCAAAAGGAGTAAGTGTACTCCCACCACAAATTTTATTAGTAGAACAAACCCATCTATGACAGAACAACATGTAATGACTCAAAAATAACATAAATCTTCAGAAGAATTTATGGGGGAATGGAAAAAAATAACATAAATGTTTAGAGGAATCAAACGATCAAGTATCACTGCAGAGAAATGTAGACCATCGCACACATCCATGCAATCCATCTACGCAACCCACTCAAAAATAACCCATCTATGCAATCCACTTATCGACGGGAGGCAGGGGTGGATCTCGGCTTGGGGTTGACGGGAGGAAGGGGTGGCTGAGGCTGGGGGTCGACGGGATGAAGGGAGTGGGTGCTCAGCTCAGGGACAAAGGGAGGACGAGGGATGAGTGGGTAGGGTAGTGGCACGATATTGACGAGAGGAAGGGATGGAGTAGGTGGGGCTCGAGGTCGATGGGAGGGAGTGGTAGGGCTGGGGGTTGACGGAAGTGGGTTTTAGAGGAAAGGAGGGTAGAGAGAGAGAGGGTTGGTTTCCAAAAGTTGGTTTCTCAAAATATGTTCCTCTAAACTTCGGTCCCACGATTTTTTTCCATGTAGTGTCTACATGGTGTAAATTTATTGCAGGGCGTTTTTATGAAGAGAATGGGTGTTCTTGTAGGAAGATATTCTCTATTTTTATTTCTATATATTCGACCGCTGCTTGTTTAGAAAATTTTGCAATTGCATGGCTTTGTGGGAGTTGAAAATGGCAAGTGTATTTCTGGTATCAATTCTTTTTATACATACAATGGGTCTAGCAGTGATAGTGTTGATCGCCAAATGAAATCTTATGAAAATTTACCTATGCGACTTGCTGATAATGGTGGGTTCATTCTCTTTAAGAACCTGCAACCAGAGGTGAAATTAGGATTGGGGGTTTGGGGGGCCGATCAATTTAAAATTTTTTCTTTAAATTAAGCTCGACGATTATCATTCATGAAATAAAATACCTCTATTATCATATTTGAAGTGGAATTTTGACAATTTTTTTCCAATATAAGCTAGCAAATGATTTAAGTTGTATATTACTTTCCGACTTGTCAATATCTTTCTTTTTAAAAAATGAATCAATTGTACTTGGCTTACTTATATTTTTCTATACTTTAAGCAATTTCAAGGAATTGTTAGATTTTTTTATATAGTTTGTAAATCAAATAATATTCTCAATTAGTTTTATAATTTAAAATTATTATTTCCTTTAATTTATTATATGAGAGTAATAATCTAAGTTGTCTAAGTAAAATAGAGTAAATTAATAATGCTAAAATATGAGAGTAATAGTCTAAGTTATCCAAAAACCGAAACTTAATCAAAATAATAGTCTGACAATAGATTACTAATGCTAAAACTTAAAAGTAAAAACCTAAACTTAATAAAAATAATAATAAAAATATTAAAATATTAATTTTCATCTAACCCATGTGTCACTGACGGGTTCAATGAATATTTAAAAATACACAATAGTTTATGAACGAATATTTATTCAAGAGTAAATTTGAATATTCATTCTTTATTAAAAAATACAACAGTAAATTTCCTATACATGTGTGTTTAATTCATTTGTTTATGAACGAGTTAGAGTCTACAAAATTAATGTAGCACAAAATTAACGTCTAATTGGAAAATGGTTGTATTCATATTAACATATGATAATCACATAACCGATAATCACATAACAGATAAGTGGGGACTTAACCAATGACACTCTTATCAAATAAAAGGGAAGAAAAAGACAGAAAAAAAAATTATATGGCATGTTATAAACGAACGTCGGCAGCCGCCCCTGTCCCACCACTAAATTATGTGAATGACCCCACCACTATAATTTTAAATTCTGTATAGTGATTTGCATAGTGACTTGCATAGTAACTTGCATAGTAATTTCAAAGCCTATAAATAGGGGTTTCAGTTGTAATGAAATTCATAAGAAAAAATAGAGAGATAAATAAAGTTTCAGTTTTTAAGAGTTTCAGAGAGAATTTCTTATTTCTCTTTTGCAATAGTAGTTCCTTTTTTTAAGTTTCATAACACGTTATCAGCACGACGGTTCTGCCAATTCTGAATCTAGTGGCTTTATTCCTCTGTAAGTTTTTCAATATATTATTTGAAATCTTTGATATATTTTATTGATGATTATTTGTGTGAATTTATAAATATATTTTCTGAGATACACATATTTATTATTTATATGTGTAGAAAATGGCAAATCTTACAAAATTGGAATTTGTTGCTCTTGATATATCTGGGAAAAATTATTTATCCTGGATACTTGATACTGAAATACATCTTGATGCAATGAACCTGGGAGAAACTATTAAAGAAGAAAATCAAGCATCCCTGCAGGAACGTACTAAAGCAATGATTTTCCTTCGCCACCATCTTCATGAAGAATTGAAAACTGAATATCTCACAGTAAAAGATCCCTATATTTTGTGGAATAATTTAAGGGAGAGGTATGAACATTAGAAGACTGTCATCCTCCCAAGAGCTCGTTCTCAATAGATGCACCTGAGGTTGCAAGATTTTAAAAGTGTTAGTGAGTATAATTCCGTACTTTTTAAAATAAGCTCAGTATTAAAATTATGCGGTGAGAAAATCATCGATGAAGATATGTTAGAGAAGACTTTTACTACATTTCATGCCTCGAATGTGCTCCTGCAGCAGCAGTATCGAGAGAGAAAGTTCAAGAAATATTTAGAACTTATATCATGTCTTCTAGTAGCTGAGCAGAATAATGAGCTCTTATTAGAAATCCACCAGTCACGCCCTACTGGCTCAATATCATTCTCTAAAGTGAATGGTAATAGGTTTGCATCATTCCCAGAAGTGAATGGTGCATCCTTTAGAAGAAATCGGAGGCGTGGACGTGGTAGGAGAAATTATAGAAATGTTGGTCCCAGGAGTGACAACATTAAAAGGGATTATAATATACCATATCACCAGAAGTGGTACAATTCAGAGAGGGGTAAAAATCCTCAGAATAATTCTTCAAAAAAAAGTGAAGAGGTGTGCCATAGATGTGGAATGACTGGACATTGGTCACGTACCTATGGTACGGCCAGGCACTTAGCTGATTTATATCAAGCTTCTATTAAAGGAAAGAATAAAGTGCATGAAACAAATTTAGTAGAACCATTAGATGATTTATTAGATTCAGTAGATGTAGACGTTACTCATCTTGATGTATCTGATTTCTTTAATCATCCTGATGGTAGTATTGAACACTTAATTAGAGATGGAAGTGTTCCACTCAATTAATGTATTTTCTTTCTATCAGTAATAAAAGTTTTGTATATTTTGTAGAATCATGGATCACATTGATGAGCTTTTTATCTCTGAGTTGAATGATAAAGATATATGTCTGACTGACAGTGCTACAACTCACACAATTCTCAAAGAAAAGAAATATTTTCAAAATCTAACACTAAGTAAAGCCTATGTCCATACCATATCAGGTTCATCGGATTTAATTGAGGGCTCCGGAAGAGCTTATATTGTGTTGCCTAATGGCACCAAATTTTGTATTGATGATGCTCTATTCTCTTAACAATCCAGAAGAAATTTATTGAGTTTCAAAGATATACGTCGTAATGATTACCATATTGAAACGACCAATGAAGGTAGTAAAGAGCATCTTCTTATTACTAAAACAGTATCGGGCCAAAAACTCGTATTAGAAAAACTGTCTGCTCTATGTTCTGGATTGTATTATACAAAAATGAGAACAATTGAATCATATGTGGTAATGCACCAGAAGTGCATTGACCCTAAAGTATTTATGACTTGGCATAATCGCCTTGGACATCCGGGTTCTATAATGATGAGACGAATTATTGAAAATTCGCATGGGCATCCCTTAAAGAATCAAAAGATATTTCTACCCAATGAATCTCCGTGCTCTGCATGTTCTCAAGGTAAGTTAATTATTAGACCATCTCCCTCAAAAGTCATTGTTGAATCTCCATCCTTTTTACAAAGGATTCACGGAGATATATGTGGGCCTATTCATCCATCAAGTGGACCATTTAGATATTTTATGATTCTAATTGATGCATCTAGTCGATGGTCACATGTTTGTCTTCTTTCCACTAGAAATATTGCATTTGCTAGACTTCTTGCTCAGATAATTAAACTACGAGCACAATTTCCTGAGTATCCAATTAAGACCATTCGATTGGATAATGCAGGTGAATTTTCATCTCAAGTTTTTGATGATTATTGCATGTCAATAGGAATAGATGTTGAACATCCTGTTGCCTATACACACACACAAAACGGTTTAGCTGAGTCTTTGATCAAAAGGCTTCAACTAATCGCTAGACCTTTACTTATGAAATCAAGACTACCTATTTCTGTTTGGGGACATGCTATACTCCATGCAGCATCTCTAATTCGCATTAGACCATCTGCATATCATAAATATTCTCCATTACAGCTTGCATATGGTCAACAACCAAATATTTCTCATCTTCGTACTTTTGGATGTGCTGTATATGTTCCAATTGCACCTCCACAACGTACAAAAATGGGCCCTCAACGTAGACTTGGGATATATGTTGGTTTTGATTCTCCATCCATTATTAGATGCCTTGAACCCCTTACAGGGGATATGTTTAAAGCACGTTTTAAGGATTGTCATTTTGACGAATCAAATTTTCCGTTAATGGGTAAAGAAAAGTCGGTGCCTGAAGCACGATAAGATATAACTTGGGATAATAAGACCCTGTCTCATTTTGATCCTCCTACAAATGAATGTAAACGGGAAGTTCAAAGGATTATTCATTTGCAAAATGTTGCAAATCAGTTACCGGATGTATTTACTGACACTAAAGGTGTAGTAAAATCTTATATTCCTGCTGTTAATACTCTAGCAAGGATTGAAGTCCCTGAAGGACAAATTGTCAAAGCAGCAATAGGTGAATCTAAAATACGCCTGAAGCGTGGAAGACCTATTGGTGCAAAAGACAAAATTCCCAGAAGGAAAAGAATACAAAATGAATTTGGTGTTCCTGAAGAACACGTACCCACAATACCGGCCACAAATATAATTGGTGCTCCTAAAGAGCTTAAATCTTCTATTCCAGAACCTCCTGAAGAGGAAACTCTTGAAGAGTATAAATCTTCTAAAAAGGGACCTCCTAAAGAGGTGTGTCATGAAATGTTTTCCCTTGAAGAGGAACAGGTACCTGAAAATAATGAGATCTCAATACATTTCATGAAAACTGGAGAAATTCTGAATAGAAATAAAACTGTTGTCGATAACATATTTTCATATAAAATGGCCCTTGACATTACCAGAAGTAATGAAGAAAGTGAGCCAAAAAGCGTCGAAGAATGTCGACGTAGAAATGATTGGCCAAAATGGAAAACAGCTATTGAAGCTGAATTAAATTCGCTAGCAAAACGAGAAGTATTTGGACCTGTTGTCCAAACACCAAAGGGTGTGATGCCTGTTAGATATAAGTGGGTATTTGTACGAAAACGTAATGAGAAAAATGAAATTGTGCGATACAAAGCACGGCTTGTTGCACAAGGTTTCCTGCAGAAACCCGGGATTGATTATGAAGAAACATACTCTCCCGTTATGGATGCAATCACATTTAGATTTTTGATTAGTCTGGTTGTTACAAAAGGATTAGAAATGCGGTTGATGGATGTGGTCACTGCATATTTATATGGATCCTTAGACCATGACATATATATGAAAATCCCTGAAGGATATAAGATGCCTGAAGCATCTACAAGTACATCTAGAAATATGTACTCAATCATACTACAAAGATCTTTATATGGGTTGAAACAATCCGGACGCATGTGGTATAATCGCTTAAGCGAATATCTATTGAAAGAAGGATTTGAGAATAATCTTATATGCCCATGTGTTTTTATTAAGAAATCAGAATCCGGATTTGTCATTATTGCGGTTTATGTTGATGATTTAAATATTGTGGGAACTCCTGAAGAGATCTCAAAAACCGCTATATATTTAAAGAATGAATTTGAAATAAAAGATCTTGGCAAAACAAAACTTTGTCTCGGCCTGCAGCTTGAGCACTTGCCAAATTGAATTTTTATTCATCAGTCCATGTATACTGAGAAAGTCCTAAAGCATTTTTATATGGACAAATCTCATCCCCTGAGTACTCCAATGATTGTTCGAACACTTGATGTGAAGAAAGATCCATTCCGTCCTTGTGATGACGTTGAAGAAATTCTTGGTCCTGAAGTACCATATCTCAGTGCAATTGGAGCTTTAATGTATCTTGCAAATTGCACTCGACCAGATATTACATTCTCAGTTAATCTGCTTGCAAGATATAGTTCTGCACCAACTCGAAGGCATTGGAATGGCATTAAACATGTCCTTCGTTACCTTCATGGTACGGTTGATATGAGATTATTTTATCAACGAGGTTCAAGTCCAGAATTGATTGGGTATGCAGATGCAGGTTATCTTTCAGACCCACACAGAGGTAGATCTCAAACTGGATATTTATTTACTTATGGAGATACTGCCATATCATGGAGATCTGTTAAGCAGACACTATCTGCTACTTCCTCAAATCACTCAGAAATCATTGTTATTCATGAAGCAAGTCAAGAGTGTATTTGGTTGAGATCAGTTATTCAACATATCCAGGAAAAGTGTGGATTTCCCATGATCGATAATAGTCCAACAATCTTATATGAAGATAATACTGCTTGTATCACTCAAATCAGAGGAGGATATATCAAAGGTGACAGAACCAAACATATTTCACCGAAATTCTTTTATACTCATGAACTTCAAGAAAAAGGTGAAATTGATGTCAAGCAGATACGATCTAGTGATAATCTGACAGATTTATTCACAAAAGCGTTACCAACTTCCACATTCAAGAAGATTGTGCATAACATTGGAATGCGTAGACTCAAAGATCTTTTGTCACGCACTTTTCAGGGGGAGTAAATGTGCTGATTGTACTCTTTTTCCTTCGCTGAGGTTTTGTCCCACTGAGTTTTCCTCTGCAAGGTTTTAATGAGGCAATCTTAAAGCACTTGTGGATACATAAGAAGACTGTACTCTTTTTCCTTCGCCATTGGTTTTTCTTCCCACTGGGTTTTTACTTGGCAAGGTTTTAACGAGGCAGATTCTTTATGGGTGGTCATTCAAGGGGGAGTGTTATAAACGAACGTCGGCAGCCGCCCCTATCCCACCACTAAATTATGTGAATGACCCCACCACTATTATTTTAAATTCTGCATAGTGACTTGCATAGTGACTTGTATAGTAACTTGCATAGTAATTTCAAAGCCTATAAATAGGGGTTTCAGTTGTAATGAAATTCATAAGAAAAAATAGAGAGAGAAAGAAAATTTCAGTTTTTAAGAGTTTCAGAGAGAATTTCTTATTTCTCTTTTGCAATAGTAGTTCATATCTTTAAGTTTCATAACACGGCAAGCTTTTTTTCCCTAAAAGTTCTCACTGTTTTCGTCAGTCAACAAAGACATTTTAAGAGATTTTGGAAAGAGAAGGGGGCTATCCAACCTTCTCTAAAAACTTCTCTCTCATTTCTTTCTAGAAAATCAGAAGAAAACTTCTTTTGAGGGAGGTAGGAGTTTCGATTCCTCCCTCCCTCCCACCTTCCATCATTTTCTCTTCATCCTTTCTCATTTTTCTGTATTTTTTTGTGTTATATATTTTTTCAAATCGAATTGGAGAAGTGACGTTAGGGCTGTTTTTGGTGGTCTTTAACCACCACATGCCCCACCATGAGTTTCGCTTGCGGTCGAGCTATCAAACTATTAAAAGACGTGTCGAGAGAAGCCCTCGTGGCTCACACGCACGGGCTAAAGCATACAGCTGGTTTTCATGCGTCTTCATCCCTAAGAGCTCTACCGCCATCACGCACGGTATTTCTGGGTTTAGCGGCATCGAAAGTTGAAGGGTTGAGGTTCCAGCTTATTCCAGGGTGGCGTGAGTCCCCTACGTGCCACGTAAGCTTTCTAGTTTCGATTTTCTTGTATTTTTTCAGGTTCGTCCAAGGTGGAAAATTGGATATATATATCTTTTAGATGCATTTTCAATTTTTCTATGCAATTTGCTTTTTATTTTTGTGTTTGCTTAGGAAATATAAAAATTTTAATCTTTAGGATCTTTGGTTATAGAGTTATTTGGGAGCCGTTTTAAAACGGTGTAAGTTTTGGTTTGTTTGAGATTAATTGGTAATTATTCTATCTTAGACAAATGTAGGTGTTAGGATGACCTCTGAGACGATATTCTGAAAAAATGTGTAATTAAAACTAGGCCATGTTAGATACTTTTTGGGTGTTGGACAACTTTAAATCATGATTAGTGACTTGTAATATAAGTTTTAGGTTCAATTATAATGTTCTTTTTTAATAAGCACAATTTAAATTTCTTTAAAAAATAAATAAAAGAAAGGCATTTAAAAAATAAATTACCTCAATTTTTTAAATTCAAAGCTCAATCTAAACGCTGCAATTTCTGCCGACCTAAAAAAGATAAGAGTACTGGACAATGGAAGATAGTATTTTAATCTAAAAATAATAATTGACTAGCCTTTTGAACTCAACAAATTATTAGTTAGTGAAAAAGTTTCAGATTAAGAATTACTATAATTTTATTGATTCTATTATAATCTTTTTTTATGTTTCCTAATTATATTTTTTTTTTGTCCAGAATTTAACTTTGTTGATGCTACTATAAATTCTTTAACGCACTCTTTTAAACCATTATTTCAGTTGAAAATGAAGATAATCCCCTCCTCAATTCCCCATAAAAAAACTATCACGAAGTCCTCATCAATCTCCCTCCCGTCTTCAAAATTCTCAAGCTCCCACGAATCAGAAACAACTCAACCTCTCTGTTCTTCGTTTCACTCTTGGTATCTCCCATTCCGTTACGTGTAATTCTGTATGTATATCTGTATGTATGCACGTATTTTATTTCTAAAGTATGATTATGTTTGGGTTTCAGGGATACCTGGGCTGGACGAGTCCTATTTACCCCGATGGATTGGGTACGGGTTCGGCCCCCTTCTGATTCCGGAGTTTGAACCATTTCGTGGGTTCGGATTCCGCTATTATCACTCCAGCGCAACTTGTGAGCAATCCCTTTTTGTGAGTTTGCTTCTGATTCGATTCTTGTTGCGCTTCTGCTAATTTTCTTAATTTCTTCTTATTCCTTTTGTTTTAGCCTGCTCCATAATAAACAGAAGCTATCAGCCTTTCTTTGGCTGCGTTCTCCATTTTAGTAGCATATATTGGGAAGTTTCTTAAGGTAATATTCTTTTTAGTTTTGATTTGTTTTTTCATCATCTTTTGCATGGGTATCATTGATGAGTATGGCTGATTTATTAATGGACTAATGCAATTATGCTTTAGAGGCACTGTTCTGTTTTATGACTATTTTTTTTTTCTTTTATTTAATTCCCGGAGATACTTTTTTCTAGGGTTTTACAGATCGATTGTTATAGGCACGAACGAATCCGTTTGATTTCCATTAACATATTTTACTTAGTTGGCTTGTGTTTAGGGCTTAAAATTCTTTTTAGTGTTTATGGTAAGTTAGGGTACCTCCATCCAATTTTTTAAGATGAAATTATTTTGATTAAGCTCCGTTGTCATAGCTTAATACTCAATCTGAAGTTGAGAATTACTTTCCTAGAAAGTTGTCTTCCTTAATCTCGAGATGTCTTTGATAACCGAAATTCATGATGTGTTTTACGTTGCCAGTTCCAACACCAAGAATGTGGTGAGTCTGATGCCATTGTTTCAAAATTATTGGCTGAAGGGTCATAATCCCCATTTTGTAGCTGCATGTTCTCGAAATATATCGATGATCACTACCAACAATTTGGTTACCGATTCTATTTTATATTTTATGGATGACGGTGCAAATATTGAAATTGTTTCATGTTTTAGACCGGTTTTTGTAGCATCTCAATAGGAAAACATTAAACAAAGATAGAAAATATTGCCCCCCTTTTGGGCAGCATGAATGTTCAAGAGTCGAGAATTTTTGTTGGTTGCAGGTTCTCTTGTTAAATTGGTGTGAAGTTGTGAGTTTGCTTGATTTCTTAGTGAAAATGTGATTTTTGAGACTTGGTTTGACTGTTGCTTGACCCTGGCTTGATCCTGGCTCAAGCCAAATTGTGGCTTGACACTTTGTTCGACATCCCGCTTGAACGAGATTTGAATAGAAAGTTTGCTCAATACTTACTCGACATTTCGCTCAAGCGAGATTCAGAAAGAAAGTTCGTTGGACACTTTGCTTGACATTCTGCTGGAGCGAATGTTCTGAAATTAGGGTTTTCATGCTGTTTTGCTATAAATACATATTTTCCATGTATTTCTGGAGTATTCAGGAACCAGACTTTGTGGAGAGAGATGTAATCCTTTTGTGAAGAATCTTAAGAGTTTATTTGGTGTATTGGGATTTTGGGATTAATGATTTTTGTTGATTTCTTGTATTCCATCTTTGTTCATAGTGAATTTATTGAGACCGACCCCGCCAAAGGGCGTAAGCTCGCATTGAGACAAACCACTTAAATCTTGGTGTTTTTTGTGTGATTGTTGTTGTTTCTTTTGTTTGCTTTCACCGTGTGATATTGTCAAATTTAGCCTTCATTAACCGGTTTATCGTGACAGAAGCAGTTATATTTGTAATATCGTCAATGATAGTAATTTGAGAGATTGAACCCAAGAGTCTGACCCGTCTTTGTTGATCCCCAGAAAAAATATATTTCACGTCGAGCTCTATGCGTGCCATATTTCATAACCTGCTAACGTTGAAATTTTTGCAGGGCGCTAGTCTAGCATATCAAGCAAATATATAATTGATGTGGTATATCATCAGATAGTCATGTAGAATGTAAGTAACCAAAAACTTACTTTTCAAGTTATCAATCTTTCTGCGGCAGTTATTTTCTCACCCTTTCAGGATTGAGAGACGATAAATTATGTGCAAGTGGCTACTGGAACATACCTGAGGAAGTATCAAAATCGAACTTACTTGATTGGTTTGAGAGACAAATTGAAAGGATTGGCTACAAAATCTGAAGGACAACCTTTATTTTCCTCAGAGATCAAGTAGGCATGGATTGGACCATTATTTTATTTCTACAGCAAATAACATAATCTGTCACTGGATCTAGTGTATTTGGCATGTTGGCAAAGCACGCCTAATGGTAGGAGGCATGTCAAATTCACATTTGCCTCCTTTGAGGTCTTTCAAATTTACATTTGGCTCCTGATGGTGTTTCTATGTCTATAAAAAGATAAATTAGGTTTTATGTTGTATACTTCCTGTGTATACGGGATTGACCCTTTCCGATCATATCGATAATAATTATCTTTTACTTATCAAAAAAAAAAAAAAAGAAAAGAAAAATTAGAATTTGGTTAAATGCTTTAAATACAATTGTTGCTCTTGAAATTGCAATGGCCATTGAAATGTGGTTGGTAATAATTTACTAACCATTTGGATTAAATCATTTATATTTTAAAAACTTGATATTTCCAACTTATATTGTTATCAATCTATTACTCATGTTGTTGGAAGCTTTTGTACTTTTTCTTAGAATTAGATTCAGCATTTTGCTTCTTGTGAGGACCACCATGATTTTTAGATTTAAGATGGAAATGGGGAAATTGAGGTTACTTTTTTCTTCCGCGGGGAAGAAAGAGAGGGGGGGGGGGTTGAGGTAGCTATTTTCCTTAAAATTTATGTATAAATCTAAACTAATTTGGGTAAAATTGTTTCTAGTGCCTTGCATATGACTGGGGTGTAGGAATTTCTTATTTAACAGAGGCTCATGTATAATTTGAAACAGGAAATGTGGTGTCACTCAGAACCTCAAAGGATATCAATGCAAGCTGTCCTTAACAATAATCATATATTTTTCTTCCTGTTGCTTATTTTCTTGAATTATATAAATTTAAATGAAAAGATGGTGAAGAAGTTTGGCTGCAATATGTTTAAGATTTATCTTTTTAAACTTGGTGTGCCGTATGTTTTTATTTACATGTAAAAAGACATTCTGATCTATAAGTCTGATATCGTTTACTGGTAAGGTTGTAGTGGTTTCGTTTGGTTGTTAATGACGCACAATTGTAATCTCCTTGTCAAGTTGGAAAATCAATTTGAAATTCTATATTTGCATTCTTATCAGTGATTCAAAACTAATAGAAAACAATTTGGAACATTGCTTGACGGAGTGCTTGCTCTTTGTTTGGATTGTTTACATCCAATAGTAAAGTCGGCTTTATTTAGGTGGGGTTCTTTAAACTCTTTCCTGCAGTTTTCTTAGAACAACCTGAATGTTTGGTCATGATATTAGATTCTGTCGCATTGAGGGTTTGTCATGTTGGCTTCAAGCATGAGTTATGCATATTCTGATACATATAAAGCCTGGATAAGAGCTCTTGCAAACAAATTTGGAGGTAAGCTTTTGGGAAAAGGTTTTGTAAGGAATTTAGAAGTCATTTTCAATGCGACAATCAGTTCGCAAGTTCCATTGAAAAGTTTGCTTTCTCATTACCATGTGGATGCGAGTTTACTGCCTGTTTACGCCACTGCAATCTGAAAAGGGTGTTGCTACTATGCCGTCCAGCACTGACTGCTGGGCGTGTAGCCTAGTGTAAAATGTGATTTCTTTTTGTTCTTTTTCTTTTTATATTTTTCTAGTATATTTAAATATTTTTAATTAAAAAAATCAATATACTAAAAATCTATTCTTTAATCATTTAAGTAAAAAAAAAAAAAAAGGTTATTTTAAAGAGTGGTCAAAGGGAGCATACATTTGAGGCGGCATAATAGACTTATTTATCTGAAAAAATCTGCTACCTCCATGGCCAGCTCAATAGGTTGCAAGCATAATAGACTTACTAAAAATCTGAAAAAGTTGAGTTTTCAAAGAAAATAGAAATATGACAATTTAAAGAATAACCAATTACATAAAATATTCTATTTAATTCTATTGATATTTTCTCATTTGCTTATTTAAAGTTTTCTAGTTACGACCTTTTTTTCACTTAAGGCCTTAGGTAACTGCCAAAGTCGCCTAGTGAAAGAGCCGGCCTTGCTTACCCATGAAGTATATTATCAACAATTTGCTTTGTATGCCTACTAGTGGGCAAGGCTAATGGAGTTTGTTTTACTGCTAAAAAAAAAAAAGGAGTATTATCAACCATTTGCTAGTTTGGTACCCTTTTCAATCTTATATAAAATTAGTTAATAAGCAACTGTGTATGACTTGGTTGAGAAGAAAGCGAAGTGTCATAGTCACTATCTCCCTCTAATGTTTTCTAGCATTAAAAAAGGAAGAAGAAAACGAAATAAAGGTTTGTATTGCTAGGTAATATACCTGGAACTTCAATAGAAGTAGAAACAAGTGACATCTTATGAACAAAACTAAGTTTGAACAAGTTGGGTTTGTTTGATGTCCATCTATTTACCAGGACCTTGTTAGGGTGCATAACCTTAAAAAAATAGCTCAGGACTAAAGCTGATTAGTTATATATCCTTTCTCAAAACGAGGTAATGGTTTCTTATTTTTATTTGTTTCTTGAATAATCTTTTAATAAATAAAGATATTATTCAATTTCAAAAAGAGGTGAAATTCCAGAAAGTAGTATTAACGTGTCAATGTGTTATTAGTGGCTCTTGCTTTAGAAGGAAATCACTCCTAAAAATTATATTACTACTACTGCAATTTGGGCCCCAATTCTATATGTTACTTCTGACAAAAGAATTTTGGGCCCAAATTCTATATGCTACATTTGTCAAAAGAAAATATAAACAAAATTTTTTAAAAAATAATTAGAAATATCAATTTGAGACAGAATATCGTTGATTATGGTATTATTGCCTAGATTTTTGTTTAATCTCCTCTTGATTTGGTAGAAAAACCACTCTAATTTGGCTTGAAATCTGGTCAAGTAATTGAGCAAAGAAATGATTTTGAGTGCTACTGTTGAGAGGGATATATACCGATATGATTGGAAGTTAGTTTTTCATGGGCAGATAATGCGCATTTTAAAAATCTAATCAACATGCATGCAGTTTTGTTGGACCGACATATTACAGCTGATTTTCGTAATCAAGGGGTTAATCGATCCAAATAATGCGCGCAGATTTTCAACGATGCTGACTTCGACATTTTTTAAGACATCTCAAGCACTTAAAACCTTATTACTATCAACTGTTTTATATCCATAATTCTTTAATTAATAACTGCGAATTTGAACAAGTAAATCTGACTTTTTATGTACACAATTAACAGATCATCATGGCACGGCAAACAACGACAGGTCGGACTCCCTCAATGGACGATGAGCTGGCGACCACGTGTATTGAGACAAAGGTGCTTGTGACGATAAATCATTAATTAATTGCAATGCAGAGAGAGACAAGTAATTATAACCCTTACAATTCACAAAAAGGGCCCGAAAACAGATCACCTACAGTGTAGAGAGACACCACGCCAATTCGTCCACCAAACCTATAGTGTCATTTTCAACATCGCATTATGTATGCTAACATGATCATCTAGATGCCTCTTTGTCAAACACATATACATGTATTTATTTACAAAATTTAGTTTTCTAGTTAGATGTTACTCGTGAACCAATGGATCTGTGACATATTTATGGATAATTTTGTTAAGAATATAATATACTTAGTAAAATCTATATATATATTTTTTATAAGTTTAAGTTTTTGAAATAAATGATAATCTCATATAGTATCAAAGCAAATTTTTTGAATATGAATCTCGATTTTATACTTTATATTATTTAATTAAATATTTTACATGTTACGAATACTCTTCTTTAATGAGTGAGAAGATAAGGGAGAGTGTTAAGAATATAATATTTATAATAAAATCTAACTCTTAATTAATATCAGTTTAATCTTTTAAAATAAGTAGTAATTTCAATTAATTTTACGTAATATCTCAAATCAAAAGAAATAAAATTGCAATATGGCTCGAACAAAATGGTCCATTATGTTTGTCTAACTTTATAATTTTAACAATCATAATCGGTGAATAAAGAAAATTTAGAAAGTATAATATGTTTGTGAAAAAATGATCAATCAGGTCGCATTCAATAAGATTCTTATTTATTTTGGATTATAAATTAAGCGATATAAGCTTGGGGGGAAGGGTGGAATTCAACATTAATAATAAAGAAATTAACTATAGTTAAATTGTAGTTGTATTGTTTGCACTCTATCAGATTACAAGCAATGCGTCATAATCGGGTCGATAATTGTACGTGGACTTGCTAACAAAGAGAAGGGTAAATAAAATCGGGCGATGTCTGACCTCATGACATGATACAAAACTGCTAGTTGCGTGTTAACAATGTCACGCATGCACAAGTTTGCCTATGTATGAAGCATGCATGCATATATAATATTACCCATCCATATGTAGTATAAACGCATGGTGCCCCATCATTGTCATGGTCCCTACTTAGCTAGCTAATCAAGAAAATGAAGGACATGATAAAGAGGGAACTCAGTCGATCGGTTCATTGGGAAATTTATTTCAAAGGAAAATTTAACTGTCAATTGTTATTTTGTTGTGGGGAAATCATCATGTTTTACTAGTTTCTACTTTCAAAAGGTATATTCTTCACTCTCAACTAATTTGATAATTTGCACCCTAAAGCATTTTGCATTTCTAAAACGTCAATTTTATATTGAAAAATACTTTGACTTTAAAAAAGTTATTTGTATAAAAATAAAATTTATAAATTGACATAATTTAATGAGTTACGTTAGATTGTAAAATTAACTTTATATTAAAGTAGCTAGATTCAAGACATGATAAAGTAAAGTTTTTAATATATCATATGAAATTATAATATTGTACAGATTTATTTTTATAAGATATTTTTATGATTGTATAAGCACTTTGTTTTAGGATTACACTTTCAAAAAAATAAAAATAAAATCTAAATAATGTGGTATAATCTTGTTGATCAAACTCTCAACGGAGAGTGTGCATGATAACAACTTTTTGAATAGATTAAGCTTGCAGAATGCAGAATTCTCAAGATATATATTCTAAAACCGAAAAAGATCAGCAGGAATACTTTATGTAGCAGTCCACATGTGGTTTAGGTGAAGAAAATTCTGATTCTACCGACACAGGCTCAATTGTAGACGAAATTTGTGTAGGTAGCTGGCGCTAACACATCCATTAATTGTCTCTCACATTTGACATACTATACATTGCATAATATTGTCGGTTCTCGTATTAATTGTTTAATTTATTGAAAAAGATGGAGTTGTTGGATTTTCATTTTCCAAATTGTATATATGTTCATATGATTATTAATTGAATTGATTAGAACTAATTAATAAAGCGACCTTCCACCCTCATCTCTATGGCTTATTCTCGGAAATGGAGAAGTGGTTTATTTGCAAATGAGATACCTGGGAAAAAAAGTCCTCTATTTTTTCCATGAAAAATGAAAGAAAGAATTTTTTATTTTTTTATTTTTTTATGTACACACCGTATATAAAAATTCTTTTACATATCTTTTAATTTAATTCTTCGTATTTTTTAATTTTATATTCTTCTCATTATATTTTTAATTTTTTAATATTTCAACAATATCACGTCACCAATTCTATAAAAAATACACGAAACGATATACCTCTAAGTTCTAACATTAGTCAAAAATAAAATCTAAAGTCAATAGGCTTGATAATTATGCGTTTACGTATTATTCCACCGACAGCCATTTAAACTTTTAGCAAATGGCAACATTAAATATAATATAAGAGTCTCTGGAATATTCTTCTTCAAGGGTTGCCTCCTAGTTTTTATGAGAAAATGCCCCAGCTCTTTTGTTTTGTTTTGTTTTGTTTGTAGTAGATCGATGCTTATGGTCTATACACAATAATATTTAAGTTGATGGGTCATGGGTTGTTTGTTGGGTTGTTATCCATTATCACATTATAACTGTATACATTTTGTGCGTAAAAACCATAATATCTCTGCTATCATATTAACGTGTCACTCTATTTGATTTTTTAAAAATTAATATAAGGAAGAAATTATCAACATAGTAAAATTAATGAGAATAGGAAAAGAATGTGATAACTCTTTTAATTTGGATAATAAATCCACATGAAATTATTCCGAGTCATGAAAAAACCAAATCGAGGATGGCGCCGCCCATGTATGGGTCCAAATTTAAAGAGAAGCTAATTCTACCGTGGATATATATATATATATTTTAAAATTTTTTATTTAGTAATTAAGAAAATATTCTTTTATAATATTGTGATTTTTTTAAAAAAATTAAAAATATGAAAAAACGTACCTGGATATATAAAAACCTGGATATATATTAAACGAGACGAACCTCCGAGCTCATGAAACAGTGTGCACAAATAAATAATTAACAGAGGTCCATAGGTGATCACCTGAACAGTACATAGATCAAGACCTTCCAACACTTTCCCCCCACCAACTACGGATTGCTCCATCGTACCCTTACTTAGGGTCCCATGCCCTAATTAACTAGGGTCTCATTGGGGCTTTTGTTCTTTTCTTATTTCCCGAAACAATAATATCAAATTATCGACAAATAAAACTAAAAATTTTATTAAAATTAATAAATTAAAATTCTAAAAGAAAAATAATATCACCATTGACGTTAAGTAATAATTATATGTGGTCAATATCTAAGTACGTATCGATCGGTATTACTTTTTCTGAAGATGAAGTCAAGATTTTAACCATAATTTCTTGCTCCGAAACGATTTCCATCCTATTTATATTTTATAATAATATTTATAGTTTTAGGACATGCAAGTCCCAAACACTCCCTTTAAAAAAATAAATATATTTAAAATTCACATAAAAATATAATTTTTCTAATAATGAATAACATATTTTTTTAAAAGAATATACTTGCAGAATTTTAACATTATAATTGTTGATGTAAAAATTTGACTAAGTTGATAAGACTTTATATTATCTTTGAGTTTGCAATTTGAATAAATGTAAAATACTTTAATTTTATCTACATTTATTTTGATTTTATTTAGAAGTTGTTAGAAAGTGTTTTACATAAATCAAACGTATTGAAGTTAAGTTTAAAAAGATAGATCTTCAGGGGCGGAACCAGAATTTTGTATTTGGGGGGGGCGATCGATAAAATATACAATATATATAAATGTTATAAGGATGATTATCAGTGATAAAAATGTCATATTTTGTTATTAACGAACTCTCTAGATGTATATTAATTTTCGAATTGTTCACGTCTTTTTCTTAAAAAAAAATCAATTATTTTTAAGTACTTGCTCATATTTTTCTATGATTTAAGAAAAATTTATAGATTAAAAATAAATTTAAGAATTTTCTAATAAGTAATGATATAATGCTGTTAAATTTTTAACAAACTATATCTCATAATCATACAAGTTAGACTGAAACTAAATAAGTGAATATAATCAATCAATTTTACAATTATATAAATTTATAATCAATTTTTTATTAGTTTTTTTATTAAAATTAGACTGTTAGTTGAGTAACTGTAAGATTATATAAGTTGTAATTTGAGTTTAAGTGAAATTAAAAGTTAGAATATAAATGGATATATATTAAGATTTAGACGAATAATTTTAATAAAAAAAATTTGGAGGGGGCAATTTTTATTTATTTTTAATTTGAGAGAGAGTTTTAATTATATATATATATATTTATTATAATTTAATTTTTTAAAAACCTTGGGGGGGCGGTAGCCCCCCCAAGGCCTAAGCTGGGTCCGCCCCTGTAGATCTTATTTAAAGAAGAGTGTGAATTTGAATCTACTCGTACTCAGAAAGACAAGTATCAAGTGTAGCAAAGCTGAAGAACACATCAACAAAATTCATTAAGTAGAGTTTTACTAGAACTTAAACTTCTATCAAATCGGACTCATTAGTAAAATTATATTGCGAGTCAAAATCTTATTTGTGATCTAGACAGTTAATTTAAAAAATTAAGCGATATCAAGTAATCTGGATTAAAGATTCGAAATTATAAGAGATATCAAGTGATTTGAATAAAAAAATTTCAAAAATATAGGAGATATCAATTTCGAATTATCAAGAGTTATATAAATATTGAAACAATTATCTATCAAGAAGTTTTAGCATTGGACGTCAACATTCAAAATTTGTCAACAGATTAAATTGTCAGCAAAAATGGATAAATACTAGGCAACTTATTTAAAGAGGTTTTGCCTAAAGGTTTTTATTATCTGTCCGATCATTGTTTATTTTGAGAGTTTGGATATTTGAGAGAGATCCAAATACTTAAGTGGGAGAAAATTCAAGCATTTAGGATTTTCTCTCTTATTGAGTGCATGCATACTCCAATGTGTAGTTGAAGTGATTAAAATTAGTTATTGGAGTTCCAAGAGAGAATTCAATAGATTAAAAATTGTCAAAAATTTTGTTTATTATTGCAGTAGACAAATAAGTCATTTGTCCAAATAAATGAGTATAATTACAAAAATTTTGTAATTAAAAATATTATTTGTAATTGATTTTCATTTTATTTATTTTTTCTTGAATTTAGCTGCCTCGTAAGAATTTTACTTTTGAGGATTACTTCAAAATGTTTTCTTTACGTATTCAAAATTGGTGTTACGCTCTTTGTTCATTTTAAGTATTTGATTGATTATCAATTATTATATAATTAACTACTAACTAATGTACTAAGTAAATTGGTAGATTTTCGTATTAACATACAAGAATACTTGAATAATTTCAACAATATATATAAATATATATATACCTTCTAGACGATACAGCGAGGCATAAGTAATCTGATCATCACGACTTGGTTGCAGATGCTTCCAAGTAACAACTTAATTCATGATGAACGATATTATGACGTACGTACAAACTAGTACTACCTCTTCCGTAGCACAGGCCACGATAACTTATTTAATAGTACACAGCATCATTAACCCTACTCATTGCAAATTTTGTGATTCTTGTCTTATGACTTATATATTCACACGTATCTATATATAGATATTCTCTTATTTACCTTTGATAATAAATAAATAATAAATAAAAATCAGAATAACATTTTATTTTGAGGAATGCAATCTTAAGACTTGTTTGAATTTAGAAATGAAATGATATAAGTTATGAATAGTAATAATATGAGTGGTTGAAATAAATTAAAATTTAAAATAAGTGGTTGAAATGAATTGAAAGTACGAAATAAGATGAGATAAGTTAAATCCAGCTTGTAAAACAAATCGAGCCTAACACTGTAAGTCTATACATTTCCACCTAATCAAGACATGATTTGTCATTTTTCACATTCTATTTAAATATACACATATTTAAATATTAAAATAGAAAGATAAAATTAACAAATTATATATTAATTAAATAAATGTGTATAATGTAAGATTTTAACATAAAAATTCTCATCATGTACAAATTCTCATTATTCTCTTCTATTTTTTTGTCGATAGAGTTTATAAGCAGACACGTGTTTTAAAATAACATTTAAAAAAAAATCCAAATAATTCCTTCTAAAAAATAGCAATTGTTTTAACGAATACTTATTTTCGTTTTCTTTTCTCAATCTTTATATTTGTAAAAATATCTATTTTCTTTATATAATTTAAAAAAAAAAAATGATGTGGAAGTCCACAAAACTAGAAATATCATGAGTTTCATTGTCACATACCTTAGATTTTTGGCCACAGACGTCCCACAGAAATTCCATAAAACCACGGCAAGCAAAGCTATTTCCCATGACTGACAATTTTATATTCCATTTGGTCGGTAAGTTTTCAGCCAATCAAATTTTTTTTTTAATTAATAACAAATAACAATAAATAAACTATTTTAATAAACTTTCGTTTAGAGACACAACAGCCACATTGGGTTGCACCGTCTGCATCGAACTACGTATGCATGGAATATATACTCTCCCTCACACACAAATCCCACGTGGGATGTATTTTTCCACTGCCGACAACTCGCCCCGGCCCCCGAGTCCGAAAAAAACTCGTGTAGTCCGCACGTGTCCGAATGCCGGTGAAATGTGAACGTACCTAGATTTTGGGGTCTGTCGTCGATGGTAAGATGCGCGCCACGTGTGTTTTACAGCAAAGTGACGAAAGCGAATAATCTTTATTATCACGGAGAGTTGGACGTGGCCCAGTAACCAGCCGTATGCGCTTATTTAACTTTGTTTTGTTTTGTTTTTTTTAATGGAACTTATTCTTTTGATGGAACTTAAAAGTATGAGAAATTATTATTTATTTTTTGTCGTATTTTCTCAATTTGGCATGTACTTCTTCTCCAATGACGTCTGTGTCCTCGATATCGTAGATTTCTTCTATTTTCACGAATAATCTCCCCCCAAAAGGAAAAGCAGTATCAGGTTTTCCAAACTCTTCAATGTATTTGGAAGGGGTTTTTGACACTTGTAAGTGCATTTATTCATTTTTTAAACCCTTGTGTATTTTTTAAAATAACACAAATAAATGCTAATAAATAAGTAAATAAACAAATACACTTATCATGCACTTAAAACTATTTGATTATACAAAATCAAACTATTTTATATCATATAATCATTATAATTTTTTAAATATTTATATAAAATATAATAAATAATTTAATTTTTTCAAATTAAAAAAAATATATCAAAATTTTATATTATAATAATATTGTATTTAACTTTAAGCAAAATATCTAATCTGAATTACAAACCAAACGAGACATTAGGATTTGATTTTCGGTTATTCTAACAAATTCAAAACTCTCTAGGCATTTGGTTCTATTCCAATAATGTTGATTTTCTATTATGGTATTAAGACACAAATTATTAGCGGCTGAACTCAATTTCTTGAAATCGACTTAGATCACAATATATATCAAACTCGATAGTTTTTGAACTAAGGCCCCGCTTGGATTCAGAGGTGAGCTCAGCTCATCTCAACTCATCTCAACTCATCTTCATTTTATTATTATATTTTTATAATTTTTTATATAAAACACAAATTCCTATACACATTTTTCAATTCTCAATACACCTTTTTCAATTTCCAATATACCTTTTTCAAATCTCAAAATAATAATAATATTAAAAAATAAACTAAACTCATCAAAACTCATCTCAACTCATCTCATCTCTGAATCCAAGCGGGGCCTTAATGGGTCCATTGATCAGGAGAACATTATGTCTGGTTTAGATAAGACCTTATAGGTAGCTATGAAGTGGATTATGCAATGTATCTATGAATTTGTTATGATTTAACTAATTTAGGAGAAATTTATAACAATAAAATATGGATTACGTACCAAAATCAAATAATGGATGGACTAGTTTATACTTGTTCATCATATTGTCATTGATTTTATTTTATGGTTGTGTCATGCTTATCTGTTTCTAGTAAAAAGTTAAGAGACTCTACTAGTCAATTTTGTCGTGGATGTTAAGTGTTATCATATCATAAAGACTATTACTTTTACAATAACAAACACTCTAAATACAACCATCTATTTATGTATTATATTATCTCAATACACATGTAACCATCAAGAAATTAAACTAACATTAATTTGATTATTGTATAAACTTTTATTCGAATTTAGAATTTCAATTTAGAAATGCATATATAAAATGAATATTATAATATTTATTATTGTTTTATGAGTTTTTTTTTTTTTTTTTTATATATAAAGAGAAGTTTCTATCTAAAGAAAGAAAGTCCCTACACGTCCAACCATTAGCTGAGTGAAAGAGAAACATGTGGGTGTAGCTTAAAGGACGAAAAAAGGGAGAAGCCTAGAGGTTTCACTCACTATTTAGCATTGCTTATGAAGGTCAACTGCCACGTAGATAACACAAGGCTAATGACTTTGACCTGCCAACTAAGCCTCCACAATTTTTTTTTTTTTAAAAAAAAAAAAATTTGGGAAGCGTCCGTACAATTAAGGGGACATTTATTGGGCTGCATCTGATTCCTAAAACACCCTTTATTCGAAACGTGTGAACCGAATAGAGGCAGTCCCAAATACTTTTAAATGAATCGGGATGTACCTTGTACTCTCCTCTAGCTGCGTGAAAGTGCCAAGTTTCCAAGTTTTCATTTTTTTACCCTTTGAACAGGAAGCTTTGGCGGCTTTCGTAGCTTCTTTTCGTTTTCTATTTTTTCGGTATATAATATTTTAAGTGAACCAATAATTTAGAAATAATTATTGCTTATAAACAATTTATATATTTAGGTCACAGCAGCCGTGTTAGCTGGCCACTCGTTTTAATATTCATTTTCGTTTTCCTCTCCCTTGCTCTTCTTCCTCGAGTTTTCCCTTCTTCCTCGAGTTTTCCAGAACAAGAAGAAAGAGAGAGGGTGAGGGAAATTTTAGTCCTTTGATATTCCATTTCTTAAGTCTTCCGGCACATTCTTAGGAAAAATCGTCCGTTTCAGATTCTTGGGCTTTGGTTTTATTTCAGAAGAATTTGTTTGGCCAAGGAAATCTACAGCTGGTTGACTACATTTTTGCTCCAGAGATCTATTTTCTGAGCCTTGACAGGTTCAAGATTTTTGGGTTGCAGCCTGTTACCTTCGCCGGCCCGCGATCTCTTGGTGGCTTTCTTGGAGAGTAAGCTTGAGGGGCTCCATTTTTTCTTATGCGAGACGTCATTGATTGTGCAAAGAAAAAGAAAAAAGCTGAAGTTTCTCTTCCTCTCTCTCTACGCGTGGTTGTTGTGGGGTTGGACTCGTGTAATGCTGGGGTCAGAAGCTCCAACGAGGTCTGACAGCCTTTGTCTCGATTGGGTATCTCTGATTTTCGACGCAGATCGCCCATAATCAAAGTTCACGGAGATCTGAAGTTGTTCGAAACATCTTAGGGGCTAAATAACAAAAGAGAAAAGGAGCTAAAAGATGATGAGAATGCAGACAAAGACCGCGGGAGTGGAACCGATGAACGGTGGAGGTGGTGGTGCTGAGCCAGGAGGAACTTCCGAGTGGGAGTTAAGGCCCGGAGGAATGTTAGTTCAGAAGCGAGACCCGGATTCCGATCGCAACACGGTTCCGGCACCGACAATTAGAGTTAAGGTCAAGTACGGGTCAACCTACCACGAAATCTACATCAGTTCTCAAGCTACATTTGGTACATTAAACTCACCTAACTCCTTAATTGTCTATCTTTAATGGCATCCTTATTATGATTATTATTAGGATGGAATTGAAATTGAATGAAAGAGATACTGTTCATAATCTTCAGAATCTTTATTTACATGGGAATTGAAAACGAATTGACATTTCAAAATTATCAATGATATTGGATTCTTGTCGTAGGGGAGTTGAAGAAAATGTTGTCGGGGCCAACAGGGTTACACCATGAAGATCAAAAGCTGATTTACAAGGATAGGGAGAGGGATTCAAAGGCGTTCCTCGACACTGCTGGGGTGAAGGACCGATCAAAGATCGTGCTAGTTGAGGACCCTATTAGTCAAGAAAAACGATACCTTGAGTTGAGACGAAATGCAAAAATGGAGAAGGCATCGAAATCTATCTCAGAAATCAGCCTGGAGGTTGATAGGCTTGCTGGCCAGGTATCGTTCAAAGCATGAGTGAAGAGTTTTTCTTTTCTTTCCCCAGTAATTGAATGAGAAATGGAAGTTTTTTAGTTTGTGATTATCATGTAAATTGATCCTTGACTTGGAATTTGGTAGGTGTCGGCTCTGGAATCCATAATCAATAAAGGTGCGAAAGTTGCGGAAACAGATGTGCTTACTCTGATTGAGCTATTGATGAATCAGTTGATTAAATTAGATGGAATTGTGGCCGATGGAGATGTGAAATTGCAAAGGAAAATGCAGGTATGCTCTAGATTTTACTTGCCCCAAACGACAAGGAAGAATGTTATTTCTCTTTAATTTGTGTTTCACATTGGTTTGACTTTGTCCTGATCTTAATGTTAGGTGAGAAGAGTGCAAAAGTATGTTGAAACTCTAGACATGTTGAAGATAAAAAACACGACGCCGACAACCAGCAATGGAGGCCAAAAGCCAATGCAACATCCTCCTCAGAGGCAATCAAATGGGCAAAGACGTGGCCCGAACCATGAGCGACAGAGGCATTCCAATGGGCAGAGACTGGCACCAATTCAAGAGCAGCAAACGAGGCGTTCGTTTGGGCATTTGTCGATCAATCAGGAAGAGGAGGAGCAGCAGCAATCAAGGCATTCGACATCAGGGGTAGTTGTTACGACCAAGTGGGAGACATTCGATTCCACCCCTGCATTGGTTCCACTCCCTTCCACATCCACTTCCACATCCACCTCTGCCACTCATAACTCAGGCAAACCAAAGTTCAGTTGGGAATTGTTTGAGTAAGCCATAGACCGCGTTTTTTTTTTTTTTGGTTTGTGTGGATGATGTGATTTGAGCTTGTCGTTTACTTGGGTTTGGTATCTTTTTCTCCATTCTTTTCTGTATCTAGATTTTGTTGAGCACGCACCACCCCCTTTAGTCTGTCGTCACAAATAAATGGGGTCAGTACCATATATTGATTATTACAGACTCTTCCTCTGTTTTCCTACCGTTCATTTACCATTTGATTGTTCTGTTCCGATAGGGGTGTTACCATGTAGATTCGTTACTTAAATAGGCTATTAAGACATTCAGATGAAGGAGATGTGTATTTTGCAATCCCTGTAATTCCCATCAGGACAGTGTCCTCTCTCTCTCAACTATAGTTTTGTGCTTGTCGTTATGGGTTATTCTGTATTTTCCATATCAATGAGTGGGGCTTCCCAGTCGAGACAAGAAACAAAATCATGCGTTTATAGCTTGCTTCCATTGGAAGCCTCGACCAAGGAGATTTAGTTAATCAAATAACTAATCCACATAATAATAATAATAATAATAATAATAATAATAATAATAATAATAATAATACAAAAAGTAATTCACCCAATGATGGGTATACAGGTCTCTAAGCAAAGTGAAGGGGATGAAATGATCATTGTAGAATAGGGTTAGTAATTTAGAAGGAAACGTGTTTTGGCATATGATTTGAGTTCTTCCACATTTCCGAATCCAGTAAGAATACCTCTTTTTCACCTCCAAGCGAGGTTTGAGGCTATGAAAACTGCGAGGGCCACCTTGTGGTAGTGGATGGAGTAATGATTCTAATGAACAAGAATATTTGATGTTTGGTACCGAGGCTAATGTAAAAACATATTATGCCAGCTAAGATCGTGATCAAGACTTGATACTGCTGCTATTATTGGCATATGGCCATCATTCTTTGTTCCAGCTTGTGTTGGACAACTCACTCTCATAAACGTCCTCAGCCACACACATTTGCCAAGCATATCCTCTCTCTCTCTCTCTCTCCCCCCTCAAAATGGCCAAGTATGAAAAGTTATATTGATTATTATTTTTATTTTTCAATGTGGCATCTCTCCCTCTCCGCGACAAGAGATTCAACCTTTTCCAATGCAAGGAGGGTGTCCAAAGACATTCTCCAACCAAGAGTAGGCACATTTTGTTAGTTTTCCTTAAACATGTTGGCTCTAACTATTGTTATGCATTAGATGCCTAAACATTGGAGATGAGGGTGGAGCCGTGGCTACACCATCTTCTCTTTTCTCTTTTCACTTCCGCTTTGTATATATACTTTCATGGTAGTTTTTTTGTCTCTCCCTTTCGTTAGTTTAGTTTTAGGCAAATCTACCTTATTCCAACAACATCCAATCAACGCACGCCGCACCACGCAACTCTACAACTGTCAATCTACGGGGTGAATCAGAATGACAACAAAGATCTTGGCACGTGACCTTCATGCACGGTTTGTTCTGCGTGTGGCTTTCACGCACAGATGCACCTTGATGAATTTGTCAGTTACATGCACTACACCAATAAATTCCCAACCTCAAGATCTTTTAGATATGCCCTACCACATTTCACAATCACAAGCATATGGTCTCTATGTGTCACGATAGTTGTGCGTGAAGAAAGATGGTACATTGTAGTCTGGTCCGATGCCCTTTTTTATACCATGTTTTCACTTTCTCCAATGGATGATCTTGAGGAAGGAAATACAGATCTCTCTAAAAAACATATTAAGATAACAAATTGTAGTGTACTTACAACTTTCACTGTTCCAGTGATAGCTCCGCAGTTCACATAGCTATGCGAACTATAAACAACCGTCTTTTAAGAAGGTTCCCTCTTTGCCCTCATGGGTGGGGACCAAGTATTTGGTCCTAAGATCCATTTTTTTCTACTTTTACAATATGAATATTGTATTGAAGTGTTTGTTGGAGAACGTCACTCTCTCCTCATGTATTTTGTTTTTCCTTATTTGAATGAAAATTTAATTGCTTAGAAAAGAACAAATACAAGTGCATCAAATAGTCAACTAGGAGCCAAACAAACAAAATTATGAAATTCTTATTTTAGCGTTATTTTGCTCTACTAGGTTTTAGACTTTTTCTTCCTTGCCTAGTTTTTACGTAGGTTGCATGCAATCGTCGATGGCTTGTAGCCCATGACAATCCATCCTTGGTCTGCGGTGCTGCAACCACTATTGGAGATGGATACTCCTTTTCGTCAATTGAAAACTATAGATGGCAAGATCTTCTTTTCTTTTACAGCAGATGAACTGGAAAAAATGGCTAAAGCGTTTCACTACTCAATGGTTTTATAATTCCTTCCACAGGGCCATCCTTGGATGCCATTAGAGTCTTTATTAGTTGCCGTTAGGGTTTGTCTAGTACGCGCATTATATTTGCCATGCAATTCCCTATGCATGTATTTATTCGAATGTCCAATGTAAACGATTTTAATAAGGCATTATCTCGAGAGTCTTGTGAAGTAAACAGAGTTTTCTACTAGTCTTTTGCATGGAAATATGGTTTTGATGAAGAGTTCGAATTGCTATATGTGTCGGTGTGGGTTTTCTTACCTGATCTTCCATTGAAATTCTACCATTCCTATGTTTTGAAGATGCTAACGACACCAATTGGGAACTTTATTCATCATGATAATTCCATGGCCTGTGGAACTTGAATCGATTAGGCTAGGGCTTGTCTCAAAATTGATTCATCAAAAAAATCACTTTCATCATTTTGAATTCGTAAACCTAGGTTACCATGAAGTTGAAAGCTGGAGGTAATTTTCAAGACCTTACTAGCCTATTGCTCAAACTCTAGATGTTAGGGTCATAATTACAAAAATTGTAGAAATGGTAGTGACCAGAGAAAGAAGGTGAAAGGAGGGCAAATCTAGGTGAAGAAAGGAGAAAATGTTTAGAATTATCTTCTGAACCAGTGCAAGAAATGCAAGCAGTGTATAATCTGAACAGTATTGATCAAGTTGAAAATTCTATGGTGCACTCTGGCGGCCCTGCTGTGGTTGAACTTCCTGTGACAATGGTTACGGTTGGTCACGTTGGGAGTGCAAATGGAAGGGCTGTTCGAAATCCTGAGAATATGCAAATGGTTATGGCTAATGTCCAAGATTTGAAGGATAAAAGAGATACGGGTGCTGGCCTTAGGTCATATGAGGGTCTAAAGATACTAGGCTTGCAAGTATTACGACTCAACGTGAAGGGAAACAAAAGTGAGCCTCTCAAGCCTTGGGGTATGCGAGGTAGGTTTGCTTGTAGACTTATGCAATGGGTGAAAATGTTGATTTGGGTTTGGGTGAAGCTGGGCCCAATTCTAAGGTCCTGTTAGATCCGATTATAATTAAAGAGATTGTTGATGACCTCGATGAACTTAATGTCCAAAATGGATATGTGGTTGTTGAAGAGCAAGAATTGGCCATTGAAATTCAATTTGATTGCGAAAATTGAGAGAGAGAGAGAGAGAGAGAGAGAGAGAGAGAGAGAGAGAGAGAGAGAGAGAGAGGATGAAAAGTGATACAAGAAAAAATTATTGTACTGATTTGGAAGACCTTAATAAGCTTGTTGGTATGTTTCAAAAAAGGAGTTCCTCCAGAGTTGTTTCTCGGCCTTCCAAATTGAATTTATCATTAGTCAAATTATTTTTTGAAATATTATGGGTGTTGGTACTTCTCAATTGCATTTGAAGAATCTTATAAAAAAATATAGGCCCAACATTATTGCTTTGAATGAGCCTTTTTTTTCCTGGAGGATAAAATTCCTAACTGACTGGGATGTTTTAGTTATGAGGTCTTTGTCACTAACGAAGCGTACGAAGGAAAAATTTGGTTTTTGTGGAATTCGATTATCTTAATTCATTGGCTGGTAGGGTCCAATCAGTTTGTCTCAGTTAAAGTTGAGGGAACTTAGCATGTTTTTGTTCTTACCATTGTGTATGCTAAGTGTACTCAATTAGAAAGGAAGATGCTTTGCGAGGATTTGGAGGCCTTTGGTTATGGTAACCTTCTATTGGTTATTTGTGGTAACTTCAATATTATTAAAGATTACTCAAAAAGAAGAGGTGGTCATTTCTATCCCTTTGTAGCAATGGAAGACTTTATTTTGTGCATTCAAAACTATGGTTGGCTGGATATGTGCTCTAACGGTCCGAGTATGACTTGGTGCAACGACCAAGGTAGTTTGGCTCGTAGTTGGGCCTGTTAGATTGATGTTTTATTAACTCTAATTTTCTTAACAATTTTTCTAATGTGTTCTTTTAGGTTTTGGCTCGTGCTACCTCTGATCACTCTTTGTCAGTGATCAACATGGGGAGGACCCTTTCAAGTATGGTCCTAGCCTTTTTTTTTTTTTTTTTTTTTTTTTTTCAGTTTATGTAAATTGATCATGTCGATTTTCTTTCGTCTACTGGAGAGTGTGTGGAATTTAGAGGGTATGGTTTTGGACTTTTTAATTTGTCTCCAAGGATCACACCTCGACAAAGTCCCTTGAGGGCCAGGACAGTCTCTTGACTAGCTTGCATGCATGTATTGGCTTAGGCCTTGACACGCAGCAAGCGCCTATTGAGGCTACTGGCCGCACGCGCCGCATCACCTGTGCGCCCCTGTGCGCTCCAGCACACCCTAGCAAGGCTAGTTGCGTGTGTTCACAGGCACGCCATCTAGCACGCAGCACTAGCCCGTGCCGTGTAGAACAGGCTAGTGGCATGCCCACAAGGCATGTCATCCAGCGCATGGCTCCAGTCCACGCCCTGCAGCACCCAGTGCCTAGTCCGCCAGCTTGGGCCATGCATGCTTATCACCCCGGCACCCAGCCTAGGCCATGCAAGACCACCGCCCGAGCATTTTGACTGGGCCACACCATTACAACATAGCGCCACCTTGTGCCCACCATCAGAGCCTGGCATCCTGTTATGCACATCACCATCAGGCCATGCATAGTGCCATGCCGTGCCCACCACCAGATGATCACATGGCATCTCACGACGCCATGCAGACACGCCTAACCATGGACATTACAGCACCATAGCCCATCGTGGGCCCATGCAGGCCACGACCATGCTATCCCTTGGGCGCCTATCACTTTCTTTTATGTTATTTATTTATTTAATTGCATTTGGATGCTTTAGTCATTTACTTATTTTTAGTAAGGATCTATTGCGAGTTTCCAAGTTGTAAACTCTATAAATAGGACCATTAGGCTTTCATTTTAGAATCTTGGACATTTGAGTTTTGAACATTGCTCTTGAAAGGGAGTTAGGCCGGCCACACCATTGTGGTAAGGATTTTCGGTGCCTTGTGCACTTGGGTTTCAAAGGGTGCAATTCGTAAATCCCTTTGAAGTGGAACATAACGTGCAATTCGTGAATCGGTGTGTTTCACATATATCTTTCCATTTTATGTTATTAATAATAATTGAGGTTTATTTATCTTTGAGTTTTTTTGATTTTGGAGTGTTCTTGAGTTTGTGTGTTGTGTTCTTGAGTGAAGAGTCTTGGTGAGGACGAATCCACACAACTTATGGATTTGAGAAATTGTGTAAGTGTTCAAGAGGATTTCAAAATTCACATCCCTTGTAAATTTTGAATTCTCAAGTGAGTTGAGTGCGAGTGTGTGCTTGAATCAATTGAAGAAAGAGTTGGTATTGTTGAAGTTGTGAAGGTTGGCGAGTTCTTCTTCCCTTTTGAGTGTTCAATCACTTTCTTGATTGTTCATTCTATTTTCTTGAAGTTTCCCTTCTCCCAAACACAAAATCCAGCAGCCCCAATCCATTCCCATAGCCCACGGCATCACCACCAAACCCTAGTTGACATGTTGCCCATTTCGCCCCTCTTACCTTTCCCTTTGACTAGTCACTAAACCCTAACCTTTCTTATCTTATTTACCTCACCAAATTAGACCCAAACATCCCTAAATTAGCCCTGGTCGTGGTCTGGACAGCCCTCATAAGAGCACTAGCAATGGTTTTAGGTAAAACTTCCCTTCAAAAGGTACAAGTTTGCACACTTTCTAAAAGCAATTCGTCATATTTGATTAATAGTAGGGAGAATAAATGGTGGAGAAGGAAAATTTTTTCCATTTGTGAATAGTAACTCTCCAAGTTAACCATTGCTAGTGCTCTAAGGCAGCCACATCAGATCACTCCAACTTGCTAAAACCGATTTCTCCACTTTCCATAAATACACCCATTCAACTAAGGCAACTTGCCAAGCTCGAAATCCTCTTGTGCCATCTCATTAAACCAGATTATTCCCTCAATATTTGATTGATCAATAAATCTTTAATTGATCCATTCAAACTCCCCATCTCCTAAGTCAAACCAAATCAAATCCCAATCTATACCAAAACCGGCTACATATCTCCAATTTGAATTTTCAGATTCTCTCAATTAAATATTCCTTTTTCAATGCTCAAATCCTAACCTAAAAGACCCCTAATACCTTTGACCGAAACCCTCATTAACCCTAGACCCTTATTCGGCCATCCAAAGCCCAAACACAGAGCCAAACTCGACCAAGCACATCACCTCATTGTCGTGACCTACTTTCCCCACATAGCCGAACCACTATATGCCCTAAACACTTAACCTTTTGCTCCACATATTTTAACCCCACTTCACCTATATCATCCCCCACGTGATCATCACCAAGCTTGGAGTCCATCTCAGTGATTGAGGAGCAACTCGAAGCAAGGAGGATCCCTTAGGTGATTGGAGTCTTGACCGAAGACCCCATCAACTTAAACTGGTGCTTTCATTAAGAGTCGAACTCAAGAGCTCTTGCTTGGTATTCTTGAGAAGTTTACACTTCTCTAAGAGGTAAACAATACGTTAACTCAAAATTTTGTAAATTTGTTGAGAGGACCACGAAGGTCCTCAACATTGTTTACAATCTTGCACAATTGTTATTGGAACTTTGTTGATTTATTGAAAGAAGTTTGGAGGTTTGGGGAGTTTGGAGTAGCTAGGATTGTAGGGGTCGGCCACTATTGTTGTAGAGGACTTGAGGTTGGACTCTTGTGCGCAAGAGGGGTTGTTCATCCTAGAAGGTGGGCACTCAAGGTTAGACTTGTGTAGCCGAACCCAAAAGCCCCATTGTTGCCGCCTAAAGTTTCATCAAACCGTGATAGACCGAGTCCAAGTTTGTGCAAGCCAAGTGAACCGTGCAAGTAGTTGATATACAATGTCCAAGCTTAGTGTGCAAGATGAGTTGAGCAGGACCAAGTGCTGAGGGTCATGATGGTTCCAATTGGGAATGTCTTGATGCCTTAGAAGGACATTTCGAGAGGGTTGGTCATGTTCTTGATGAGATTAACATCAACGTGGCTAAGTTAACAATGGCTATCAATGATGCCTTTCGTCAAGGTGAAGAAAATAGAAGAGATGTAGAGACTGTGAGATATGCCACAAGTGCAAGCCTTGAAAGGCTTGAAAAGAAAATGGCCGAGCAACACAATGCTCGACCACAACCACCACCACCACTACCACCACCACCAAGGCCGAATTCTCCAAGAGATGAGGAGTACTTTGTGGAGGATACCGACCCTAGTGTGTATGAAAGCATGCGTGATCCTCCAAGACGCGTGTATCAACGAGGAGGTTGGGTGGAGAATGGAAACACTGTGGTAGAAAGATGGCTAAAAAATGATAGCAACCGTTCTAGAAGTCTAAACAACTTGAGATAAACTCAAGGTGTGAGGAATGAGCCATCAAAGTATGAGCCACCCCATTAGGCCGAAAATATGGTGAACCATGAGAGAGTCCATGGGTAAGATGACCGAACATCCATAGGGCACAACCACCATAAAAAGAGAGGCCACAATAATAGAATAAACAATGATGACTATGCTAGTGATAGAGGGGGAAACCAGACTTATGACTAGGGACCCCGAAGGCCTAAAGTAGAGTTTCCAAGGTTTAGTAGAGGTGATCTTTATGAGTAGTTAGACAAAGTGGACCACTACTTCCACACCTATGATGTGCCTAGAGACGAGAGAGTATCAATTGCTTGCTACTACTTGGAAGGTAAGGCAAGTAAGTGGTGGAGATGGCCTAGAGACCAATATGCCAAGGAGAGAAAGAGACTTGGATGGACGGCTTTTGAGAATGGGTTTCTCCTTCAATTCGGTCCTTCACCAACTATTAATCATTATGGCCAACTTGCTAAGTTCAAGCAAGATGGCAAAGTGAAGAGTTATGTAGAAGAATTTAGACAACTCCAAATCATGGTTCGGGATTGGTCTAGGAAGCTTTTGTTGGGACCTTTGTTGATGGTTTCAAGCTTTGGTTAGCCAAGGAGGTCAAGTTGAAGCAACCCACATGCATCCAAGAGGCCATGAGAGTGGCCGAGATATTTGAGGAAAGCTACTATTTGGAGAAGCGCCCAACTAAGGCAATGAGGAGCAAACCCAACACTACTTCGTAAACCAAACTTCCTTGGAAGGGTAAGGAAATAGATGAGAGCACTTCCAGACCCAAGCCCAATGAACTGAAGAAGTTATCTAGAAAAGAAATGCAAGAGAGAATCAAGAAGATGTTATGCTTTAAGTGTGGAGAAAAATGGTCTAGAGAGCACAAGTGTGGTTCGGCCAAGGTGTTTGTGATGCTTGAAGATGATGAGCATGAGGAAGCTTCAAACCATGAGAAAGATAAAGTGGAGGGCGAACCTAGTGAAGAAAGTGAAGAAGCCGAGATCTCCATCAATACCATGACCGGTGTTCAAGCACCTACATCTATGAAGTTAATGGCATGGGTGGGAAAACATGAGGTGTCAATGTTGGTGGATAGTGGATCAATTCATAATTTCATTAACACCAATATTGTGTACAAGATAGGGCTAAAGCCGAACCCCATTAATTCCTTTGAAGTGAAAGTGGCAAATGGAGACAGACTAGTGTGTGAAGCCATTGTTCAAGAGGTGAATATGAATGTACAAGGGGTAAGGATCAAAGCCGATTTGCATGTGTTATCCTTGGTAGGTCTAGACTTTATCTTGGGCAATGCTTAGCTCAAAAGCGTTGGAAGAGTTGTGAATGATTATGAGAAGATGACAATGGAATTTAAGATGGGAACCAAGAAGCACACGTGGACAGCTTTACCGTTTAAAGAAGTGAAGTCATGTTTGACCTTAATAAGTGAAGACACATCTTTGTTGTGGACCGTTTATGAAGAAGAAGATCCAAACTGGCTTTGAGTGGGGCCGGGTGGAGGATATGGGATAAGATTAGAGAGGTCACACGCATGGATGCCCGTGCCTTGAAAATTATTGAGCTACTTGATACCCAAGGTAGTGGGGTAGTGAACTACAAGATTAAAGAGAGATTGATTTACTACAAGAACTATGTCTATGTTCCTGATGTACCCAATTTAAGAAGAGAAATTTTTGATCACTTCCATTGTAGTAAGGAGGGTGGACATTCAGGATGGTTGAAGACTTACATTCGATTGAAGAACTTTTTCTATTGGGAGAGACTCAAGAAAGATGTGAAGATAAGAGTAGTCGAATGTGGCATATGCCAGAAGGTTAAATATGATACAAGACCACCTCCCGGATTGATGCAGCCATTGGCAATTCCAAACAAAATTTGGGAGGACTTGTTAATGGATTTTATTGAGGGTTTGCCGACTAGTGGATGGCATGATGTGATTTTTGTGGTTGTGGACCGACTAAGTAAGTATGCCCATTTCATTCTCCTCAAGCACCCGTATTCTACCAAAAGTGTGGCTAAGGCTTTTATTGACAATGTTGTGAAGCTACATGGGTTCTCCAAGAGTATTGTGTCAGATAGAGACATAGTGTTCATGAGCACTTTTTGGAAGGAATTGTTTGAGTTACAAGAAAGTCAACTAAAAGCTAGCTCTTCATATCACCCCAGACTTATGGACAGACATAAGTGGTTAACCAAACCCTTGAGCAGTATTTGAGATGTTATTATCACGAGGAACTTACGAGGTGGAGGGAATATATCTCATGGGCTGAGTATTGGTACAACACTACATTTTATGCATCAATACAATGAAGCCCATTTGAGATAATTTATAGGAGGTCGCTGCCTATGCTAGTGACCTATGAGCAAGGAACGGCAAGAGTTGTTGACTCAGGATGAGATCCTGGTCAAGGTCAAGAAAGAGTTCAAGAGAACTCAAGAGAGAATGAAAAAATACTATGACTAGAGGAGATAGGTTGTAGAGTTCAATGTGGGTGATTATGTTTATTTGAAGGTACAACCATTTGGTCAAAAGACCTTGAGGAAAAAGATGACTTTGAAACTTTCAAAAAGGTACTATGATCCCTTCAAAGTACTAGAAAATATGAGGGAGATGGCTTACAAATTAGAGCTTCCTCTATCAGTGAAGCTACACCCAGTGTTTCATGTGACCTTGTTGAAGAAGAGGATGGGGGATCCAAGTCTGATAGTAAAGGACCTTCCTAGCTTTGATGAGGAAGGTAGGATGCTTTTGCAACCAAGAATGGTACTTGATTATCGAGTAGTGACCATGGGAAGGCGTAGGGTGAAAGTGTGGCAAGCGTTGATTTCATGGCAAGGGATGCTGAGAGAGGAGTCTTCTTGGGAAGACTGTGATGACATGGCATGAAGGCATCCACACTTGATCCTTGAGGGTAAGGATATGCTTGAAGGGAGGGGAAATGTCAAAATCGTTAAGAGAATTGCCCAGGATCACGCCTCGACACAGCCCCTTGAGGACCAGGACAGTCCCTTGGCTAGCCTGCATGCATGCCTTGGCTTAGGTCTTGATACGCGGCAGGCGCCCATTGAGGCTACTGGCTGCGCGCACTTCGTACGCTTAGCCATGCGCGCCCCACAGTGCATCTATCTGCGTGCACGCTTGCGTGTGCGCATGCGCCCCATTACCCAAGCGCCTTTACGCGCCCCAACACACCCTAGCAAGGTTAGTGGAATGTCTTTACAGGCACGCCATCCAGCTCGCAATACCAGCCCGTGCCGTAAGAAACAAGCTAGTGGCATACCCACAAGGCGTGCCATCCAGCGCATGACTCCAGCCCATGCCTTGCAGAGCAGGCTAGTGGCATGCACACCATGCATGCCAACCAGCGCGCAGCACCAGTCCATGCCTTGCAGCACCCAGCGCCCAGTCCCCCAGCTTAGGCCATGCATGTCTATCACCCCGGCACCTAACCCGGGCTATGTAGGACCACTACCCGAGCATCTTGACTGGGCCACACCAGCACAGCACGGCGCCACCTTGTGCCCACCATCAGGCCTCAGCCTGGCACCCTGCCATGCACATCACCATCAGGCCTCAGCCTGGCACCCTGCCATGCACATCACCATCAGGCCATTCACAGTGCCATGACGTGCCCACCACCAGATAATCACATGGCATTTTATAGCGCCATGCAGACATGCCCATCCATGGACATTGCAGCACCATAACCCACCATGGGTCCATGCAAGCCACGGCCATGCCATCCCTTGGGTGCCTATCACTTTCTTTTATGTTATTTATTTATTTAATTGCATTTAGACGTTTTAGTCATTTACTTATTTTTAGTAGGGACCTATTGGGGGTTTTCAAGTTATAAACTCTATAAATAGAATCATTAGGCTTTCATTTCAGAATCTTTAGACATTTGAGTTTTGAACATTGCTTTTGAGAGGGAGTTAGGCCGACCACACCATTGTGGTTAGAATTTTTGGTGCCTTGTGCACTTGGGTTTCAAAGGGTGCAATTCGTGAATCCCTTTGAAGAGGAACATACCGTGCAATTCATGAATCGGTGTATTCCACATCTATATTTCCATTTTATGTTATTAATAATAATTAAGGTTTATTCATCTTTGTGTGTTTTTGATTTTGGAGTGTTCTTGGTGTTCTTGAGTTTGTATGTTGTGTTCTTGAGTGGAGAGTCTTGGTGAGGCCGAATCCACACCACTTGTGGATTTGAGAAATTGTGTGAGTGTTCAAGAGTATTTCAAAATTCACATTCCTTGTAAATTTCAAATTCCTCAAGTGAGTTGAGTGTGAGTGTGTGCTTGAATCAATTGAAAAAAGAGTTGGTGTTGTTGAAGATTGTGAAGGTCAAATCCTTTGAGGGTGAATTAGAGTTGGCGAGTTCTTCTTCCCCTTTGAGTGTTCAATTATTTTCTTTATTGTTCATTCTATTTTCTTGAAATTTCTCTTAGGTGATTGAAGTCTTGACCGATGATCCCATCAACCTAAACTGGTGCTTTTATTGAGAGTCGAACTCAAGAGACTCTTGCTTGGTGTTCTTGAGAAGTTCACACTTCTCTAAGACTAATGTTATTATCAATGAGTTAGAGCAAGACATTGATTGTTTGGAAAATCGGCTTCAAATTTGTTTTAGTATTGATTGAAAAGGGTTAAAATGGCATGAAGAGTTTGGAATTGAACTGTGTTTGGTAAGACTAATTTTATTATCAATGAGTTAGAGCAAGGCATTGATTGTTTGGAAAATCAGCTTCAAATTTGTTTTAATATTAAGGATGAGAATGCTCTTTTGACGTCTAAGTCGGATCTCTTAACCTGGATGGGTAGAGAGGAAAATCGCCTTTCTCATATGGCCAAGAAAAACTACCTAAAAGATGGAAACCATAATTTGAAATTTTACCATACTTATCTGAATGCTAAGAACTACAAAAGGGTTAGTGGGATATGTTTGGCTGATGGCACCGCTTTAAAGTCCCTGCTTGATATTCATCAAGCTGCTGTAGAGTATTTTCATCAATTTTTGGGGGTAGATGGTAATAATGAGTTGCCTAATTTAAATGAGTTGCTTGCTCCTGTGGTTACTACTGATGAGAATGTAGCGATTTGTAGAGCTCATTCTCTTGAGAAAATTAAGGAATCTCTATTTAATATTAACAATAGTCTTGACCCGAATGGTTTTGGCTCTAGATTTTATAGAGTGTTGAACTCAAAGTTTCAAGTTTCGTGTAAATCTACACATGGATTTTGATGATAACAAATGAATTCAAAGAATAAAGGAGTCTCAAGCTCAAGTTGTCCACACAATACAATCAAGCACATTAAGGAACCAAGCATGAGCAAGAAGGGAACAAGTTCACATTAAAATCATATAATAATATTGTAAATCTCTTAAAAATTCGAAATTAGGATTAAAGCTCAAATTAATATTTTATCATAAAGCATTAAAATACATTTTCTACATGTGCATGAATATTTTGAAAATTAAATTTGAAAATTTTGAAAGATGATTGATTGTCATTTTTCACATGTGCATGACATGATTAAATGTTTGAACTTTGAAAATATTAAGATGATTGATTGTCATCTTTCACATGTGCATGACATGATTAAAGATTTGAATTTTGAAAATATTAAGATTATTGATTGTCATCTTTCACATGTGCATGTTTTATTTGAATATTTTCAAAAGTGATAGATACTTTTCTTGACTTATGCAAAAGGTAGATGTCTTTGTTTAAAAATTTTGAAAAGTAAAGTGTGCTCCTTTTGTCATATGCAAAAAGTAAAAGATTAGATTTGAAATTTTTGAAAAGTAAAGTGTGCTCCTTTTGTCACATGCAAAAAGTAAAAAGATTAGGTTTGAAATTCTTAAAAAGTGAATGATGATATCTTTGACATGTGAATCTTTTTAAATTTGAATATGAAGTCTCATATGCCTATAAATAGATCATTTGAGAGCTTCACATTCACAACACCAAGAGCATACAACATTCATTGAAAGTTTTCATTCTCTCTTCTCTAAGTATTGAGCCTTAACCCTTGTTTATTTTGAGAGATATAATTTGTACTGTATTGTTTTTATTTCACTCATTGAGGAGTGTTTTCTGATAGCCTACCCACTATCAATTCTTGTATCAGTAAAATGGTGTGTATAACCCTTGTGTGTGTAGAAGGTGTTCTACACGGGGATTAGTTAAATCACTAAGTGTGAGGTGATTAGAAGTGTAGGAGGTGTTTTACACGGAGAATAGTTAAATCACCAAGTGTGAGGTGATTGGAAGTGTAGAAAATGTTCTACACGGATTCTTTGGAGCAGTGCTGCTCAAAGGTGTAATAGGTTTCTATCTCCATCTAAAAGAGATTGAATAGTAGATTTGGGGATCCTTAAGGGGTAGCTTGAGGCGAGGACGTAGGCAGTGGGGCCAAACCTCGTTAACATACTGAGTTTGCTTCTCTCTTACCTTTACTCTTTATATTTATTACGGTTTCATATTTTGTTTATATTTTATATTGTATACTTGATTTATAATTGTTTATTTTTTAGTACAACTCAATTCACCCCTCTCTTGTGTTAATCATCTGGGCAACATTGAGTTTGCTGAGATCATGTTAAATATGATTTACTGGATGCCAATTCTGTCTTTTTTCAAAATTACTCTTGTACTAGATTTTACATTGTTTTGTTTATTATTTTGATCCTAAGGTGGATAAACCTCCTAGTTTTGATAAATTTAGGCCTATTAGTCTCTGTTTGGCAAGTTACAAGATTTGTTCTAAGATTATTGTGGGTCGTTTGATTAATGTGCTTTGTAAGAATATTTGTCAAGAGCAAAGGTCGTTTGTCCCGGGTCAAAGTATTTTTGAAAATATTAGCCTTATTCAAGAGATGGTTTTTTCTTTTCACAAAAATACTAATGGGGAAATGTGTTGGTCACGCTTAATATGTTCAACGCTTATAATAGAGTTGACTGAAATTTCCTTTTAGTGTCTTGGATGGTTTTAGGTTCTCTTTTCATGTTTGTGCTTTGATTAAATCATGCATTACCACTCTGTGGTATTCTATTATGATGAATGAGACTTATTTGAATTTTTAAATGTGAACGTAGTTTGAGGCAAAGGGATCATCATTTACCCTATTTATTTATTTTTATAAAAGAGGTACTTTCTTGTCTACTCAAGAAGTCCTTTAAGGATGGTAAAATTGGTCAATTTTTTTAAGCTAAAGGTACTCCTCTTAGTTTCCACTTTATGTATATAAATGATATTGTGATATTTGCTAATGGTGTAAGAGGCCTATCAGAGGTTTGATGCAGGTTTTGAATCTTTATGAAAATTGGATAGGTCAAGTCCTCAATAAAGAAAAAGCACAATTTACTTTTCTAAGAGAATTCCTCTTTCCAGAAAGTTTTCCATCTATATCACTGTTTTTTTTAATGTTCTTTTCTTTATTTGAGTATTTCTATTGTGAAGACTTAAAGTTGGGGATTTTGGTGAGTTGCTTAGTAAGATTAGAATGAAGATACCGTAGTGGAAAATGAAAATGCTTTCTGCTGGTGGTCGTACTATTCTACTACATCATGTCTTGTCGAGTATGGTTACTCACCTTTTGGCTGTTTTAAATGTCCCCAAAACTATGCTCAAGGCGTTGAACATGATTTTGGGTTCCTTCTTTTAAGGAGACTTGAATGGTAATCATAAAAGGAAATTGATTACTTGGAGTAATATTTGTAGGCCTGTAGGGGAAGATGGTTTGGGTATTCAAGACTTTGGTGATATTTAAAGGGTTTTACCCTTGAAACTTGCTTGGCATCTTGTTAAGGGTCAATCCTTATGGGCTGATTTTTTTAGGGGCAAGGGGTAAGCACTTATCACTTGTGGATCCAAATAAGGGTACTCATTTTTGGAAATCTCTTATTAGGTGTATTTCTAATGTTTTAAATAATTATGATTGGAGTGTTAGTGTGTTAGAGATGGTAATATTTCTTTTTGATATGATAACTGTGTGGAGGGTGGCCCTCTTAGTGGTCATTATCCAGTTATTGAATAACCTCTGTTGAAGATTAAAGAGTGTCATGTTCATAATGGGTGGGATATTCCCTTTTTGGAAAGGCTTGTGGGTGTTTAAAAAGTTTCTAAATTGTATAAGTCATTAACTTGGAGGAATGATAGGTAGGATGTTTCAATTTGGTTAAAGGATACATATGGTAATTTTACTACTAAAAGTGGCTAGGATTGTATCCAAGATAGGATACCTCCTTTACCATGAGCCCTTTGGATTTGGCATAATAATCTTTTAAAAAAAAATTTCTATTATGATATGGAAGGCTTCCTATAATTGTAAGAGCGTTGATGAAAAGATTATAACCACTGGGATCCCTATATTTCTTAATGTAATTATTGTTCTAAAGGTCATATTGAGGACTTGAATCTTGTGTTCTGTAATGGGGAAATTGCTCGTCAAATTTGGCATTTGGCTACTATTTAGTTAGGTATAAACATGGGTGTTTTTCATACTTGACAAATCAAGATAATTTTTGGTTTCATCGTGCAGGTAAGTCTTCTCAACTTAGGACTATTTTTGGTCTTCTCCCTTTCACAGTCTCTTTTAAAATTTGGCATTGGCGTTGCAAAGCCAGGTATGAAGATAAGGTTGATAAAGTTGATTCCGTTTGGTATGTTATTAAATTTTGGCTTCGCCTGATTATGCAATTGCCTATAAAAGTTTCTAAAATTTCTAATCAAAATGTTGATATTTTAAATAGATTTGATATTCCGGTCTTAGTTTCTAAGCCTAAGCAAGTGCATGTGGTGAGATGGTTTAGGCCTTAACATGGTTGGGTGAAACTTATGATGATAGTAGCTTGGGTAATCATGAGCCGGCTTGTACAGGAGGTGTTATTCGTAATAATTATGGCAAACTTTGTACGGCTTTCTATGTGTCTTTGGGTCATGAGTCTAATAATTTTGCTAAGATGAGTAGTGTGTTGGAAGGGATTCAAAGGTGTTATCATCTTGATTGTAACCAGGTTGGGATTGAGATGAACTCTCAATTGCTTGTTACTTGGATTACTAAGGGAAAATGTAACATTTTGTATTTAGATGATTTTTGGGATGAAATATTTGGTTTTCTTAATTGCATGGAGTAGGTTGCTAGTAGGGTGCTAGGAGTTTAAATATGAATTGGTTTGGTGATGATTCTTTTCCTAGCTCGTTAAGAGGTCTTATTCGTATGGACATGATTGATCTTTCTTATTCGCATCTCGTGGGTTTGTCCTTGGTAAAATTGTCTTTCGATTTATTTGATTGGTATCATTATTTGTATGCATGATCTTTTTTGTAGGTCTTGGTTTATTTTCCTTATGAAGGGTTGTTTTTTCTTCAGGTTGGTTTTGTTATGTATTTTCAGAACAGTAGTGATTTTTATTAGGGTTTGTTTGTTGGTTTTTGATATTTGGGATTTTATTTATTGTTCTATTGTACAATCTAAGTGTTTTGTTGTAATCACGATTTTCATCTGTTACAAGTAAGGGCTATTAATAAAATTTGAATTCTATCCTCTTTATTAAAAATAAAGGGGGCCAAGCAATACAACCTTGATATTTCTTTGTATGTATAAATAATGAGATAAGATGTGATAGTTATAGATAAAAATTACAAATTGAGTAAAATATTATTATAATATTATTTTTTTTAATATTATTATTATTTTAAAATTAATTATATTTATATAAAAATTAAAAAAATTATAATAATAAGATAAAATAAAATCAAACATAACTTAAGAGAGAGAGAGAGCGCACCAAAAGGCAAGGCTTACGTTGAAGTGACTGAGAAGAATCCTGATGCATTATGGTTTTTTATATTGAGTGGCCGATAAAGTAATCGACTCCTCCACGAAGCATCATATCTGATCATGAACATATGATTAGACATGTAAAAAGCAGCCTATACCTTAGAAAAAACTCCACAAGGTAGGTAACATTAATAGTGCAAAATATGAAAAACTCCACAAGGTTGGTAACATTGAGAGTGCAAAATATGCAAAATATAAGTCTAATAAATGATTGAGTAAAAAATTTGAAAATACTCCCAATAAGTTTCTCCTTTATCACCAAAAAAAAAATCTACTCATCATCTTCATAATATCACACATATTTTATTTATTTATGTTATTTATTTTCTTTTATCAAGTTTGTGGTGTATGGATGAGTAGAAAAAATCAATTAATTTAAGAAGAATAAAATTAAAAATAAGCATGGTGCGAGAATGATGAATAGTAAAATTAAAAAAAAAGGATTATGTGATATATTATTCTTGAGAGATGATATTTACAATCATAATTAAAGTGCACAAATCATGCATACTCTCTTTGAAAACGATTAGACCGCATAAAAAATTAATCCCGTTTGGATTGGAGAGTGAGTTGAGTTCATCTTAATTCATCTGTATTTCATCATTACAATTTTTCATATAAAACACAAATTTCAATACACATTTTTCAAATTCTAATTCAAGCTTTTCAAATTTTAAAATAATAATTGTGAGAAGTGTGTGTCAACAATTTGTTTATGGGGGATCATAATGTAAATTTATATTTATTTTTGATCTATATCTAATGACCAATGAAGTGGTCACGTGTCTTTATTCTATTCTAACAGAGTTGTGTAATCCAATGGTCATTTTAATGACCACGTGTTGCAATCTTATGTAATTAGGGTTATTATTGGGCTTGGGTATAAATAGATAGAGACGTACAGTAATTGGCATGATGGATGATACACTTTGTAAAGCTTTCGTGCAAATTGAGAGAGACGATTAAGGTTAAGAGTGAAACTCTATAAATTCGAGATATTGAGAGTGAGTTGAGGTCACATAAGTGACCTGGAGCTTGTAACCTGTATTTTGGAAGTTTTCGAAGCATTAATAAGAAGATTTCTGGCCAGTTCTCCCTGTGAATGTAGATCTGAAAGGATCAAACCATGTTAACTTGTGTGTTTTTCCATTTTTCAATTTCTGTTATATTATTCTGTTTGTTTCTTGTTAATTACTTGTTCAAATCTTGGTGTTGTTGAGTTTCCGTGGTTGACTAATTGAAACCTTAGATTCAACAATAATAATATTAAAAAATAAATTAAATTTATTTCAATTTATCTCATCTCTCAATCCAAACTGATCAATTTTAAAAAATGAACTCTACAAATTTTCAAAAGAAGTGCATTAAGATTATATCATTACTCTTTACTCTTTCATTTCACATTTTTTTTTTAATTTTAAAGTGTTTCATCTCACTTTAAATTCACTATTGACAATTATTGGATCAACTTTGCTTTTTTAGAATTATATATTCAAAAGTTGATGAATTATACCCTTTTAATATGATAGGATAGAGTGGGATAAAAAACTGAATATAACATTTAAAAAAGAAACCAAGGACGATTTCGAGAATGAAACATGTTCTTATTGAAAAAAAAACTGATTTTAGAATAACAGAAAAGATAGAAGTATTATTATTTTATAATTTATTTATTTTTGTTTTTTGTATTTAAATTTTTTTATAATTTGAATTTTATTTAATGATTAAAGATGTGAATATAAATAATTATATACATATTTTTATTTTTTTAATGATTAAAAATATTTAAAAAATATTTAAAAATGATAAAAAAACTCAAATATATTAATAAATTATAAATTGATTATAAAAAGATAGTACGCGTGTAAGTACTCTTAGCACAAAGTTATTCTTGAGATCATGGAGCTTCCAATGATTGGTTTTCCTGAAAAAAATAAAGAAAAAGAAAAACTAAAGTGCCAGTATTGAGGCCATTCGTTAGCGGCACTGGATCGTCTTGCCTAGATGGTACTTGTGTCGGATAAAAGGCGAAGATCATAGGTTTAAGTTCGATTCATAGATTTAAGTTCACTATGATCACCCACAATACTATTGTTACAACTACAATTATTTACTACTCTCTGAGCAATTTATTATTTTTCCCTATGACCTGTAAAATTATCTGGGAATCGTACTGACAAAAAATCTGAGCATATATTTTAATTTCTGTCACGTGGGGTGACATGCATTAATTACAATGCAACAAATGAAGAGTGTCTCTCTACTGTTTACATTTAGGTTTTATTCGAATTTAAAATTCCTTTTAATTTCTTTTTATTTTATTATTATATTTTTATAATTTTTTATACAAAATACAAATTCATATATATCTTTTTCAAATTATAATACACTTTTTTCAAATTTCAATATATTTTTTTAAATCTCAAAATAATAATAATATTAAAAAATAAATTAAATTCATCTCAATTTATCTCATTTCCAAATCCAAACAAGATCTTAGATATTATTTATGTCAAGTTAGATAGCTTTATTTTTATTTTTATTTTTAAAAAAATTATAATAATATCTCTTTTAAAATGGTAATTTTTTCTATTTAATAAAATATATCAATAGATATACATATACAGTTCCTAAATAAAAATTACAAATAAAATTTCTCGTGAATAAAAACATACTAATTCGCTTGAGACATTTTAATCTGCAATCATGTATTGAGGTTTCCAACAATATAGATTTCATGCTATCATGCTATTTTTGTCACTATTCAAATTGAATCATATTACTTAGATTATTTCACAATTTATATTTGTACGTACTTAAAAAGAATCTATCTTATATTTACAATAATGAATAGTGATTCTTGTTTAACATTCATATTTTGAAATTATCCTTAAACTCTGTACAACAGTTCCTATTTATCCTATGAATGCCTTTCAGCTAAGAAGGATAGTTACCACAGCTAGGCCTTATTGCTGGCCACCTCCGACACCTCCCTCATGATCCGACGAGCAATCTCTACCGTCGAATCCCTTTAACAACTCCTCTCAAAGCCACGTATAAGCATAATATAAAATGGATTCCATACGAATTCCTTCACGTTACGCAACCATTCGTTGCCTTAAGCAGCCACCATAGCCACTTTTGAACACCATGATCACTCTCACTCTCCTCCTCTTGACTCAGAACTCACAACACCTTTCTAGTCCCATGCACGAAACCCAAGGCCTCTAACTACCTTTAACTCATTTCTTTTCCACCAACGATTAATTCACAATCCTAACAACAACAATCATAAATTTCCACATTCATGGATTGGATTGGGTTAATCTTGAAATGGAGTGAGATTAGAGAGAACACAAAGCACTTCAGACCCAATAAAGAGAGAGAAAGAGAGAGAGAGAAAAGGATCGGGGATCAGATGCCAAATGGTGCGTACCATTTTGCACGTTTTTGAGGTACTTGCAAAACATATCCTTGTGCGCGTTTTAGTTAATGCGGTGTGTTTTTAACACAAGTCACACACCCACATTACACTTCTCTGCGCACACCGTTTTTAACTAATGTTTTTCTGAAAGATGTCAAACGGTGTGCACTGTTTTGAGGAGTCCATTCTCTATGTGCACCGTTTTATTTAGTGGCATTATTACACTTTTATCCCTTATCACATAATATCTAATCGACTTCTTATCTATCTGATCAACTTCCCAGTTTGCACAGTGGACATCTTGTCCCTTACCGAATATTAGTTTGTTATTTGGTCTCCTTAGTTGATTCTTATGATTTATTTCATTGTAATGGTTTTGATTGTTGTTCGCTGGGTCTCGTTCATCTAGTTGCTTTTACTATTTCGTGGTGTGGATTAATCCCTGCATTAAGGATTTTTTGAGTGGACTACTTTTGTCAAATATATGTTATTGATGCCTCAATCAATATCTGGGGGTTAAATCTCCATTACCTTTTATGTCATTCCTCTAAATGTGAAGTAATAACTTTAGCTGGCAGTTGAAAAAATCTAGCTCGATTGCTTGTTTAGTGAAATTGTTTTTAAGTTAGTCATCTAGGTTGATGAACTTGAGAAATAATATCCATTTTAAAGCGAAGCAACAACATGTTCAATTGAAAAATTCTAAATGTGATAGGAAGGTTAGACACTTTGAGTCTTTGACAGGGTTGTATTTTTGGTTGAAATGGGATGTTGTTCAAACTTCAAACTTATTTATACCTTGATTTTTGCTGGCGTTGTGCCTATCTAAGGCATGCATACGTTGATGTTTGCTGCATTACATACCTATGCCATGTAACTCCTGAGAACTCGTGGTGGCAGCTTGAAGCGGTCCAGAAAGTTTCAGCCCGAAGATAGGCTCTTTTCATTATCTTCAATCACCTTACCAGCAGTGTATAATCTTACTCTTATTGTCTTTTATTTTTGGTGATATATATGTGATAAATATTTTTGCTGCTGGTAGCTCTATATGGAGTTCTTATTTCGGCTATGGTTTTTGTTGATGTAAAATTTAGTAGTTGGCAATTTTCTAGTGAAAAACCTAATAAAATTGAGTTGTAACTAATGGTGGACAGAGTACACTTGAAGAGGATCAAATTGGCTCGAGAAATACCGAACACAGTGATCTCGCTCGACCCTCGCTCGACATGGCGCTCGAGCGAAGTCCAGGCAGAGACTTCGCTCGACCCTCGCTCGACATGGCGCTCGAGCGAAGTCCAGGCAGAGACTTCGCTCGACACTCGCTCGACACCTCGCTCGAGCGAAGTTAAGGTTTCACGAATTTCTCTAGGGTTTGAGCGCCGTTTCAAGAGGTGGCCTATAAATAGACTCTTAAGTCTTCTGCTGCAAAGTGGGGAAAAAATACAGAGGAAAAACCAAGGAGCCACATTTCATCCCTTGAGAGAAACTTCTCCATTGTTTCAAAGATCATTCTCTCTTGGATTATATTACTCCCTCACAACACACATTCAAACTTTTAGTGAGTCCATTGGAGTGGACGTGGTCATCAAGCTGGAAGAGTTCTTCAAGGAGCTTGGATGAAGAAATCAAGTTGTTCGTGTGAGAAGCTATAGAAAGGTCGGAGTTCCGGCACTACATGCGTGTAGAGATCGAGTGGGTCACTCGTGGTGTTGCAAGCCAAGTTTAGTTGCTACAGTGGGTCTGTGAGTGTTTCTAAATTTGTTGTAACAAACTAAAATTTCTATAGTGGATTAGAGGTGGTGTCTTACACCCGGAGTGGTTTTAGATTTTGAAGAGGTTCTTCAAATGAGTTTCCACTTCGTAACCAAAATCCTTGTGTTGATTTTTCCATTGATTGCTTGTTTATGTTGATTAATTTTTTAAAACTGCTATTGTTTTTGTTAAACACCTATTCACCCCCCCCTCTAGGTGTGTAAGGTAATTAGCTACCGCTTTTTCAATTGGTATCAGAGAGGGTACACTTCGTTAGGATTAATTTCCTGAGTGTGATTCTGCTTTGGTGGTCAAAATGGATAGGTCTCAATCCCTCTCATCACCACCATATTTTGATGGTAGCAACTATGCTTATTGGAAAGTTCGAATGAGAGCGTTTCTTAAGTCTATAGATGAACGTGTGTGGGTGTCCTTGATAAGAGGATGGAAAGAGCCCGTCACCATTGTTAATGGAGTAGAAGTTCCCACAGACGTGGACAACTACTCAAAGGATGAGTTGAGTGAAATTAACTGGAATAGTAAAGGCCTAAATGCAATTTTTATGGCCGTGTCTCAGGAGGAGTTCAAACGAATCTCCATGTGTAATACAAGCAAAGAGGCATGGGACATTCTTGAGATCACTCACGAGGGAACTAGGGCTGTAAAAAATTCTAAACTCCAAATGCTTACCACCAGCTTTGAGGAAATTAGAATGAAGGAGGATGAAACATTTGATGTCTTTTATGCAAGATTAAATGACATTGTGAACTCTCGGTTCAACTTGGGAGACAAAATCCCAGAAAATAGAGTTGTAAGAAAAGTCCTCAGATCTCTTCCTGAGAGATTTCGTCCCAAGGTTACTGCAATTGAGGAAAGTAAAGACTTGGATGTCATGAAAATAGAAGAGCTGGTGGGTTCCCTGCAAACTTATGAACATACTCTGCCATTGGATAGGAAGAGCAAGTCCATTGCTCTTAATACAATTCAAGAGGACTCAGATGAGTCATTCGATGAATTAGCAATGAGTGACAGAGAAATAGCATTTTATGCTAAGAAGTTCAGAAAAATGTTTGTAGCAAAAAGGCACAGGAGCCAAAGACCAGAGAAGAAGAAGTTTGGGAGATATATTGAGGGGTCAAGCTCAGAGAATAAGGAAAGAGACTCCAACAATTACATTAGGCCTAACAAGGACAAGACACGAGTACAGTGTCATGAATGTCATGGATTTGGTCACATTCGTTTGGAGTGTGCAAATTATAAGAAGAGCAAAGAAAAGGCAAAGATTGCCTCTCTAAGTGAAAGTGAGTCTGAATCGAGTGACTCATCTGGCGACTCCACTCCCAAAAGGAATCTCAACTACATGGCTTTTACATCTTCCGTTGGAGACATAGATCAGTGCAGTGAACAAGCGTCTGATGATTGTGACATACCGGAAGATGAGTCCGAGTGTGAAGATCAACTGCAAGAAATCTATGAAAGACTTTACAAGGAGTGCGTGAAATTGAGAAAAGTCAACAAAGCACAGACTGAAAAGATAAATCAGTGCAAACAAGAAAATGATGAGCTCCAAGGCAAACTGAATGAAGCTTATATCTTGACTGACCAATTGCGAAAGAAAAGTGAGGCTTTGGAAGATGCTATGGAAACTAAGGAAAATGAATTAACCCAGCTAAAGGGAAGATTGCAAGCTTTTTCCACTGGAAAACAAAATCTGGACAAAATTCTAACTCTTGGAAAGCCCTCAGGAGACAAGAGTGGAATAGGATATGTTGGAGGAAAGTTTGAAGTGGGTACGAGCTCGAAAACTCCTCAAAACAGCATGGTGAAAAATCACTCACTAGCAAAGGGAAAGAAAGTTATACATACACAAAAGTTTGTTTCATCTCAAGACAAACAAATAGCTCACAACACGAGACCCGTGTGTCATCATTGTGGGAATTTGGGTCATGTGAAAACAAATTGCTTGAAATTTAAAAGACTCACCAGAAAATCTCCTAAGGATGACTTGCTTTTCAGGGGACAGCAAACCTACAGAGAAAATCGGACATGTCATAATTGTGGCAAGTATGGACACATCCGATCAAACTGCTATGTGCTTAATAAGTTTCCTGTGAGAAATGAAAAGAGAGACTCAAGAAGAGGTCACTTCAATCTGTGGGATCAAGTCATGGTTCTCACTAGACAAAATGCTCGTCTAAATGCTAAGATAGACAACCTGACAAGTACCCAGAAGACTGTGCAAGTCAACTCTCCAAAAATCAAAAGAGTGTGGGTCAAGAAGGAGGAAAGAGACACATGTCACATTGCTCACATTGCCTTGAAGACCCAGAATAATTCACTGTGGTATCTTGATAGTGGGTGTTCTCGACACATGTCCGGTGATAAAACTCTTTTTAAGACAATTGAAGAGTACAAATGTGGGACAGTGACATTTGGAGATGGTGGAAAAGCGAACATAATTGGGAAAGGTGAAATCAACATTACTGGACTACCGGCATTGAGAGAAGTTCTATATGTTGATGGTTTAAAAGCAAATCTTCTTAGCATAAGCCAAATGTGTGATAATGGTGCCGAAGTTCGGTTCTCAAAAGATATGTGCGTTGTTTCTGATAACAATGGACAATGCTTGATGCAAGGAACCAGGACCTCTGACAATTGCTATGGTATCGCTCCCACTTCACAGTACAGCTGCAATAGTACTAAAAGTGAGGCCACTACTCTCTGGCATCAAAGACTTGGGCATGTGAATCACAAAAATTTGTCAAAGATTGCTAAGAAAGAAATGGTGATTGGACTGCCCGAACTTGGGAAAGTGGAGACATCTGTTTGTGGATCATGTCAAGTGGGAAAACAAGTTCGAGCAGCCCACAAGAACACAACAGATATCCTGACCAAAAGACCCTTAGAGTTGTTACACATTGATCTTATGGGACCCTCTAGGACTGAAAGTCTGGGGGGTAAGAAATACATACTGGTGATGGTAGATGATTTCACCAGATACTCTTGGGTAGAATTTTTGAGGGAAAAGGGTGAGGCTTCAAATGTGATAAGGAACTTATGTAAGAAGCTTCAAAATGAACAAGGGAACCCTATTGTCAGAATCAGGAGCGACCATGGACGAGAATTTGATAACTCAAGTTTAGAGAAATTTTGTGATGAAGAAGGCATTCGTCAAGAATTCTCTGCTCCCATTACTCCACAGCAAAATGGAGTTGTTGAAAGAAAAAATCGAGTTATTCAAGAAATGGCTCGAGTTATGATGCATACCAAAAATGTTTCTGCTCATTTTTGGGGTGAAGCTGTGAACACAGCATGTCACATTGTGAATAGAGTCTATCCTCGACCCAACACTTCTCAGACACCATATGAGCTGTGGAAAGGAAAGAAGCCAAATGTGAAGTACTTCAGGGTGTTCGGGAGTAAGTGTTACATTTTGAGAGATAGGGAAAATCTGGGTAAGTTTGACCCAAAGAGTGATGAGGGAATATTCCTTGGTTATTCCAGAAACAGTCGTGCTTACAGATGTTACAATCTACGCACCCAAACTGTCATGGAATCCATCAATGTGGTTATAGATGATTCTCCTAAAGAGAAGTTGAATCAAAATCTAATTGATACACCAAGTGGAACTGAAGAGAACTCTAGTGAACTTGATGAAAATCAAGAGACCTCATCAACTGAGAAAGTTCATACTCACAAGGAGCCATCTTCAAGAGTGAAGCTAAACCATCCTCAAGATAATATAATCGGGAATGTAAATGAAGGGATGAGGTTGAGGAAGAAAGTGATAAGTCAACTAGCTCACTCATGTTACATCTCTCAGATTGAACCAAAAAGGGTGGAAGAAGCCTTAAAGGATGAGAATTGGACAAATGCCATGCATGAAGAAATTAATCAATTTGTGAGAAATGATGTGTGGTACTTAGTCCCAAGGCCTGAAAAGCACAATGTTGTAGGTACCAAATGGATTTTCAAGAACAAATCTGATGAAAATGGAATGATTGTACGGAATAAGGCAAGATTGGTGGCACAAGGTTATGCCCAAATGGAAGGAATAGACTTTGATGAGACATTTGCACCGGTGGCAAGGCTTGAGTCAATCCGAATACTATTAAGTGTTGCTTGCCATATGTGTTTCAAACTCTATCAAATGGATGTAAAGAGTGCCTTCCTAAATGGGATCCTTCAAGAAGAAGTGTATGTAGAGCAACCAAAAGGTTTTGAGGATCCAAAATATCCTAATCATGTCTACAGGTTGAAGAAAGCCCTGTATGGTTTGAAACAAGCTCCCAGAGCCTGGTATGAGAGACTAACTTCGTATCTTTTGGAGCACAAGTTTCTGCGAGGAAGTGTGGATAGGACACTTTTTATCCGGAAAGTGGGTGAGGAGATAACTGTAGCTCAAATCTATGTGGATGATATTGTGTTTGGATCATCCATTGATGACCTAGCTCTCGAGTTTGCAGAAGAAATGAAGAATGAATTTGAGATGAGTATGGTGGGTGAGCTAACTTTTTTCTTGGGACTCCAAGTAAAACAGCTAGATGAAGGATTGTTCATATCCCAGTCTAAATATGCAAAGGACCTGCTGAAAAAATTTGGATTAGATGGGAGTAGCCATGCTAGAACTCCCATGAGCACAAGTGTAAAACTTAGTGCTGATGTGTCAGGAAAGGGGGTTGAGCAATCTCTGTACAGAAGCATGATTGGGAGTCTACTGTATCTCACTGCTAGTAGACCTGACATTGCTTTCAGTGTTGGCGTTTGTGCTAGATTCCAAGCAAACCCCAAAGAATCTCATCTTGTGGCTGTCAAACGCATACTTCGCTATGTGAATGCTACAGTGAATTATGGAATTTGGTACTCCAGAGAGTCTAACACTGAGCTTGCAGGCTACTCTGATGCTGATTGGGCTGGAAATGCAGATGATAGAAAGAGCACTTCAGGTGGATGTTTTTATATGGGAACAAATCTTGTTGCTTGGATGAGTAAGAAACAAAACTCCATTTCTTTGTCTACAGCTGAGGCTGAATACATTGCTGCTGGGAGTTGTTGTACTCAATTGCTGTGGATGAAACAAATGATTCGTGACTATGGTATTACTCAAGGTGTGATGAGCATCTATTGTGATAATACCAGTGCCATCAACATCTCTAAAAATCCTATCCAACATTCTAGGACCAAGCATATTGACATTAGGCATCATCTCATTCGGGAACTTGTGGAAACACATGTAATTACTCTTGAGTACATTCCCACCGAACATCAATTAGCCGATCTTTTTACCAAACCTTTAGATGGTCTTCGTTTTGAGTGTCTTAGAAAGGCTATTGGTATTTGTGCCTTAACACAAGAGATGTAACATGCATTTCATACATTGCATGCATATCATTTTTTTTCTTATGCATTGTTATTTTTCTTGTCTTCATTCTCTTCTTTGTCTTCCCTCTGATTCATTTGACCTTTCGTCGATGTGATGCATGACCTTACTACTAGACAGCACACTTTCAAGCATGTGTCTTGTGAAAATTGTATCATAGGCTTATGTTGCAAAGGTGGAAGATGTGTGTCACTTTAAATATACGTTTTTGCCGCACACATTGCACGCCCAGCTCAATCTCTTGACATTTGACCTTATGTGAGACTTTGGGGAGGCAATCAAAAGTGTAAGGGGGAGCCTTACGAGTGATCAGAATTGACCTCGGGCTAGATGACCTGTGTAAGAACTTTTGTATCCAAAAAGGAAAGAAAATGAAGAGGCTCTATTATTGTATTAAATATAAAAAAAAAAAAAAAAAAAAGGGAAGAAAGAAAGAAAAAGGGCCAACATAGAAATTCTGACTCTGGTTCTATTAGACACAAGAAATTAGGTCCTAGCAGCATTGGGTTTGACTTTCTGCGCTTCGACGGGTCTCCCAAGCTCTTATGGTTTCTTGTTTAGCCCAACCCCACTCACACCTCTCGGTTAAAATTTCTTGATTGAGCAAGAGCACTGTCTAAACACGCATGGCCATATTAATTGTGACATACAGTCTGTATCCTTGCGTGGCATTTAGAGTATGATATTATTTTACATTTGCTCTGCTATGAATTTTTTTTTAATTTGTCCCCAAGCTTGAAGTCAATAAAAAAAAAAAAAAAAAAAAAAAAGCTGAAATTTTCGCTTGATGTCTCGCTCGACCATAAAATTTCGCTCGAGCGAAAAACCCCTATATTGCGCTCTGCATCGCGCGATAAGCCCAGACTGCCGAATTTCTTCTCCCCTTTTTCAAACTTCACTCATCTTCTCTCAACCACTCCATCCAAGCCTAAACATCTAATTTCCTCTCAAACACTCAATCACCGGTAAGCCTATCTCTATCCATTTCTTCTTCATTTTTTTTTTTTTCTTTTCTTTTCTTTTCCGTTTCATTACATTCATGGGTTGTGTTTGGATTACAATTTCTTTTCGGATTTGTTTTTAGAAACTTGGTGGTTCATCTTTGGTATGGATGAACCTATTAGCATAGTGTTGTATTTTGGGAGGAATGGGATAATTGATTGGGTGTTAAACCCATGATTGCACAGCATGCACACTACCTGTTCGATGAAATGCCTCAATGAAAATTTGTCTTCCATTTTGTCTCTCCTTTGGTGCATTGCTCTTTCGACAAATTGTAGGTATCATTCATAGTCTGCACACCTTGTTTAGAACATTATGGGTCACTTTTTAGGCATGTTAGGCATATAAGGCATTTTTAGGCATTTTAGGCATAATGGACATCCATCTCCACATCATATCATATATGTCTCACTGTCTGTACTTGGTCCATCTACAGCTGCCATGGCATCTCGGCGTGTTCGTCCTCGCACTGCCCCATCCGCATCTCGGACTTATTTCCACAGTCCTCAAGCTGAGGAACTCTACACGCAGAACTTTTCCCATCGCTCCATTCTTGTGGAACGTGAAGTTCTTCTAGGTGAGTTTCGGGATACCTATCCCATTGTCCCTCAGATTTTTGAGTCGCGCCAGTGGTTTGCTTTAACCACTGGTCATCCCGCTCCCTCGGTGGAGTTGGTAAGGGAGTTTTACTCAAATATACATGACATTTCAGAGGGAACTTTTCAAGTTGATATCCGGAATATCACTTTCCGGGTAACTCCCGATCTCTTGGCAAATTTGTTGGGGGTACCTCGAGTAAACAATCCTATTTACCCCTATCTCCATACCCCAGCCCCTAGTAGACCTGATTTGGGTCGTTTTCTCACTAGGACTCCTATGACTTGGACTGGGATTCCTCCTCTAGCGACCAAGTCATTTCCCCATGCATACCAAATTGTGAGTCGGATTGTTCTGACCAACATATACCCCACTGGTCATTATAGTGACATTGGTCCGGATCGTGCCCTTCTCCTACATGCATTGCTCACTGATGTCCCTATAGATTTGGGCGGTCTTCTCTGTCGGGTCATGATTGAGGCCCATATGTCGTCCAATTTTCGAACTGGTCTTCCTCTTGCCTGTCTCATTACGAGGATAGCAGTGTCTCAGTCTGTGGCCTTCCCGCCCCAGGAGCTTAGAGTGAGCCTGAAGACACCGATTGGCCGGAAGACAATGCAGCTAAGTCAGGCGCATCTTCCTAATATTGAACCCGCTCCTGCACATTCTACTCAGACCAGACCTATTCCTCACGCTCCTGAGACCAGCTCGGGTCCTTCCAGCTCGGGTTTGATGCCACCAGCTACAGAACCATCCCGACAGACCCTATTGGACTTTCTGATTAGCATTCAGCAGTCTGTGACCAGCATGGATACTCGCATTGATAACCGACTTAACAGTCTTGAGACTCGGGTTACTCAATTGGATACTCACATCAATGCTCGGTTTGACACACTTGACACTCAAGTGATTGAGCTTGGAAATCAAGTTCAGCATCTTCTTGCTGATGAGGACGAGACTGATGCAGATTGAGAGCCCTTGCCATTTCTGACAAAAAGGGGGAGTGATCGGGGGAGGAGTAGCTAGATTTAGGGGGAGTAACTAGTAGCTTGTTGTTCTTAGTTTTACTATGTCATTATATTCTTGATGTATTCTGTGTTGGACTGATTGCTATTGAAGTTTTAGTGTTAAATTTTTATGGCAAAATTTCTTTACTTATGAGTTCATCTGTTAAATTCCTTGCAAGTGTTTTCTTTTGGTACGTTTACATGTTTGTTAAGTGTGCAGATACTTCACTTGCCAAGACTAAAACCTACATGTGGAAGTCCTATTGTTTGTGTGTGATAGGATTAGGTCCAATGTATAGGTTAGAGGTTTTGTCACAGAAATGCCAAAGGGGGAGATTGTTGATGTAAAATTTAGTAGTTGGCAATTTTCTAGTGAAAAACCTAATAAAATTGAGTTGTAACTAATGGTGGACAGAGTACACTTGAAGAGGATCAAATTGGCTCGAGAAATACCGAACACAGTGATCTCGCTCGACCCTCGCTCGACATGGCGCTCGAGCGAAGTCCAGGCAGAGACTTCGCTCGACCCTCGCTCGACATGGCGCTCGAGCGAAGTCCAGGCAGAGACTTCGCTCGACACTCGCTCGACACCTCGCTCGAGCGAAGTTAAGGTTTCACGAATTTCTCTAGGGTTTGAGCGCCGTTTCAAGAGGTGGCCTATAAATAGACTCTTAAGTCTTCTGCTGCAAAGTGGGGAAAAAAATACAGAGGAAAAACCAAGGAGCCACATTTCATCCCTTGAGAGAAACTTCTCCATTGTTTCAAAGATCATTCTCTCTTGGATTATATTACTCCCTCACAACACACATTCAAACTTTTAGTGAGTCCATTGGAGTGGACGTGGTCATCAAGCTGGAAGAGTTCTTCAAGGAGCTTGGATGAAGAAATCAAGTTGTTCGTGTGAGAAGCTATAGAAAGGTCGGAGTTCCGGCACTACATGCGTGTAGAGATCGAGTGGGTCACTCGTGGTGTTGCAAGCCAAGTTTAGTTGCTACAGTGGGTCTGTGAGTGTTTCTAAATTTGTTGTAACAAACTAAAATTTCTATAGTGGATTAGAGGTGGTGTCTTACACCCGGAGTGGTTTTAGATTTTGAAGAGGTTCTTCAAATGAGTTTCCACTTCGTAACCAAAATCCTTGTGTTGATTTTTCCATTGATTGCTTGTTTATGTTGATTAATTTTTTAAAACTGCTATTGTTTTTGTTAAACACCTATTCACCCCCCCTCTAGGTGTGTAAGGTAATTAGCTACCGCTTTTTCAGTTTTATCTGCTATAGTGTTATGTGTGCTTGGTTCTTTTTCTAATCAACATCTATCTACTTCACTTTTTATTTTGTTTAATTCGAGATCGTGTGAAATTGAGTCCATCTTTTTGATTGTCAATGTGCTAAGAAAAAAACCATGATAAAGTCATATGCGATTTTTTGTAAAGAATACTCAAGTTTCTCTAAAATCTATAGACATAAGTAGTTGCTACTGATTATAAAATCAGGTTGCTCTAAGTATCATAATCAGTGTTATCAGTACTGACACTATTTTTTCAACTCTTACCATATGCATCTTCTTTGTTGAGATTAGTAATTTGAGATAATTTTAGAGTGTGTAAGTTATGATTTTCTTTAAATGAGATTTATTATTAAAAATAATTATTTCAAGTGGATCTCGTATTTATTGATTTTTCTATAAAAGAGTACTTGGAACTTATACATTTTAAAATTGTAAATATCATTTTTTATATATTTATGACATTCAGCAAATATGCTATATATGGATGCTCATGTCATGATGGTTATCGTAATTGGCAAATATGCATGCCTATATCGTGTTGTGTGGTAGGCTGGTAGCCATCAATTAGGTAGCTTAGGTGATTAGGAACGTTTATAGAAAACAAATTTAAAAGGGTGCGAGCGTGTGTGTACTCATTATAGGACTCCATTACCTTACCAGCACATTTTTCCTGGAGTTTTAACCCTAGTGATTTGGTGCTTTCTTAGGTAATTTTACTTTTTTTTATTAAATTTAAAAGCTCTAATTTAGGTTACCCACTGATTAAGGCTTAGGTTTGAGTAATATTATTTCAAAGATCTTTGTTATTAATATTCTAACAGATGTAAAACAGTAGTGGTCTATTGGGTATATCAACTAAACAAACACGTAAATAAATTGTTAGTGTATGTTACGTTAGGAATTTAATTGTTAATGTATTTTCTTTGTGATCAGGGGCGGAACCAGAATTTAGTATTTGGGGGGGCGATCCATGTAAATTTTTTTCTTCAAATTAAGCTCGACGACGATCTTTCATAGAATAAAATTCTTTCATTATCATCTCTGAAGTAAAATTCTTGGCAATTTCTTTTTCAATATAAACTATCAAATGATCTGCAAGAAAATCATCTTCCATTCGAGTGCGCAATCTAGTTTTTACAAGTTTCATAGTAGAAAATGCCCGCTCAGTAGTAGCAGTAGAAACAGGAAGAGTTAAAACTAGACGAATTAACCTATCAATCAAATAATAAATTTTTGATTTTTTTGAAATTGCTAGTTCTCTACATAACTGAGATAATGTAGACATATCTTGAAAATCTGGATGCATCAGCACATCAAGCTCATAATGCTGCAATTGAATTCTCAAAAGGAATTTTTCTTGCTCAGTAAAGTCTTGTGGATAAAACTTCTCAACTAATTTACATATATCACTCTTAGGTTGATATGGACCAGCTTTAAAATAGGCACGTCGGATCTCATCTTGTAGGTTAGTAGGAAATTCCCATATTTGTGGACGTAATCCGAGATCACGTTCCAAAGATGTAGCATCCATTTCTTCAAGTTGCATTTTTGAAATTTTAGAAGGACGCTCATCAGTGATAGAAGTATTACATTTTATTGTTACCGAGCACTCTAAATGTATATTATTCTCCGACTTGTCCATATCTTTCTTTTTAAAAAAAGAATCAATTGTTTTTGGCTTACTCATATTTTTCTATATTTTTAAGTATATTCAAGAAATTGTTAGATTTTTTGTATAGTTTGTAAATTAAGGAATAGTCTCAATTAGTTTTATAATTTAATTATTATATTTTTCTTTAATTTGTTGTATGAGAGTAGCAATTTAAGTTGTCTAAATAAATAAGAGTAAATAATAATGCTAAAATCTAAGAGTGATAGTCTAAGTTATCTAAAAGCTAAATTTAATCCAATTAACATTCTAATAATAAATTATTAATTCTAAAATTTAAAAGTAAAAATCTAAACTTAATAATAATAATAATAATTATAATAATAATAATAAAAGATTCTAGAACAACCTTTATAATAAATAAATTTAAATATAATAAATTAAAAACAGACTTAGGAAAACTAAAAGGGGACTTAATAAATAATTTTTTTTAAATATAAGTTATAATATTCTTAAAGCAGCAGGCGTATGGATTGTTAAGAAAAAAAAATAATAAAGGCAAAAGTAAATGCTAAGCAGAATAGCAGATTCTAGAACACTTTATACACGGCATTCGACAACAAATTAATATAAAATAATAAAAAAATTAGCAATAACACGGCAACTCGCAACAAATTAATTGATTAACGCAGATAATAAGAAGGATAGAACCTGAGGGGGCCGGGGGCCAAGTCCGAAGAGCGAGAGCCAGAGCCTAGAGGTGAGATCAGGAAAATGCTTTCAGATTTTCGTAAATGGTATTTGCCGATCGGAATTTCGGAGATCCCAGGAGCCCCTCAGCAGCTCAGCTGCTCAGTATTTGGAAATCGCCCAAGGCCCCAAGCCTTTACAACGGAGGAAATCGTCCCAAGAAATTCGTCACGTTCCGATCAAAATAGCTCAGCAACAAGATTCAAGAACAGGAAGCAGGATTAAGAAGAAACAGAGGAAGAAGAAATAAGCGGTAATACGGTATGGTCTTGACTCTCGATCTCACAAAATTAATTTTTTTTTTCTATAATATGTAGAAGTGATTTGTTTTAAGCACAAGCTGGACAACAACGTTAAGTAACGGTCTTGTAGGTGTAGTTAGAATTTCTAAAGGTCCAAGAGATTGACTTGTAGATAATTTTCAATAATTTAAAGAGACCGGTTCATAGCAATTATCTGGAACATTGTACATAGAATTATGGAAAGTTGCAGCCTGCAATCGTGAAAGTATGCACGCAGCTAGCCATTTTTAAGTTACATTTTATTTTACAACGGAATTTTTTTGATGATATCTGATATATAAGGAAGATTTCAGAGTGTGAGACATAAATTCAGTATTGGGGGGGCTGAAGAAGGAATTTTTTTATATAAAATATCATAAAAATAGTAATATCTTATATATTAACTTAATTTTTCAAAAATCTTTGGGGGGGCGATAGCCCCCCCAGATGTTAACGTAGTTCCGCCCCTATTTGTGATAATAAATGATTGGCTTAGTAGTAGTGGACAACGTTGAAAAGTATATGCAGTGATAATGCTCTTTTGCCACATTATACATTCATTTGTTTTGTACGTTTGCATGCCTAATATATCATGATGTGTGGTAGGCTAGTAGCCATGATTTAGGCAGCTTAGGTGATCAGGGGATGATTAAAGAAAACAAACTTACGTCAGTTTTTTAAAAGACTTAAAATAAGAGGGTAGGAATATGGGAATGAAGATTAAAGACAGGGATACAAACTGCAAAAGAATTTTTAATCCACCAGTCATCTTTGATATCACTATAACAAAAAGTAGTTTTTGTTGCAAAGTGTTTTTCCAGGGACACAAATCATGCGGAAATACTTATATTTGGCCTATCATTTCTGGCACTTTATTGTTTTGCAAAAAAACTTATTTACTCTGACAGAATATAATTGATAACGAAAAATAAAAGTTTTATTTTGCGCACACTAGCCAGCTAATGCTAATGTTTTATATTTTGCTGCGACTTTTTAAGTATTTCTGGCGCTTGTGTTGCGCTGGAAATAGTCTTTTAAAAATAAACTCAATGCCCATTTCCCGCTCCCCCCTCATCATTTCTCCCAATCCCTAATATCATCTCTGCGATACAACCCCCCTCTATGTGTGTGTGTGTGATTGCGCTTTCCTACCATGTTGTACCGCACTACAGTGTCGTTGTTGTTATAGTCCCAGTTCGGAGGTGAGTCTCTCTCCCTCTCCCTCTCCATTCATTTTTCTCTTTCTCTCTCATGCTTTCTTATTTCCAAAGGGTGGAACGTAGCCTAAATCTCCTCAAAGAGATTGATAAACCTTAGAGCAGTTCTGGAAACGAGCTAAACACTATTTCTCTTTTTGTCCTGGATTGGACTGCTTCTTCAAATTGATCTATTTCGATTTCTATTGTGTGGTAAGGGTAAAAATTCCTACTTTGCCTTGTGGATTCGATTGTTATTTACATTTTTTTTTGGGGAAACTAATTGGATCTACGGTGCTTTGGATGCATAATATTTTAATTGGTGCTTGTTTTGGGGGCTGATTTGTGTTGAGAAGCATAATGCTTAAATTGGTGCTTGCTTTGTGGGGTCTGATCTTTGCTTTTTCTATAAATATTCATTAATTTGTTTAAAAAAATTATAGGAAAAAATATGTTTACGTTAGGATGTTTTAAAGAGAAGTTTGACGCTAAGTTTGGAAGCCAAAAATTTATAACCATGCCATGTGGAAGTGTTGAGAATGAAGAAAATCAATATAATTGTTATTATTCTTATAACTGGAAAGGGATCAAGTAGACCAACTGATGTTAGTTTTGCTTTGTATTTGAATCAGATGATAAAGAAAGCTAAGGCTCAAAATCCTTTGAAAGTGTGACTAGAATTGCTTGCTAGAAAGCAACCTTTGTGGAGGAAATTTTGATTTTCATCCAAGAGGATAAGGAGCATTATCATGCTAAATGTCATCACTGTTATCTTTGGTATTCAACTTTGATCTCTTCCTTCAAATCCGTACAGAACTTAATTGGTAGAGGGTGTCTTTGCTATAAGAAAATGTCATCACTTTCTTTTTTTAGCTATAGGGAAATGTCATTACTTTTTTTGATACTTTATGCTTGTTATTGTTTGATTTGGTATTTTTATTGTGTTGGCAGCATCAATACATCTCTATTGATCTTGAAGTGTTTTTTTTTCTCTCAATGCATTTTCTATTTTAGGTTCCTCTTGTTTCTATTTTTTGGTTTCTTTATTACATAGGGAGTCAAGAGTAGGCATATTTTGTCAAATGCTCTGGACTGCCATATTTGTCTTTTTTCAAATGCTCTGGACTGCTGCTATTGCCAAAGTTGGATTAGCTGTATTTGATTGGATTAGTTGTAGTTTTATCATTGCGCGTGCGCGCACACACACTTTAGTGGGTTTGGAACACATGTTCTCACCCTGCACCGTATTCTATTATGGGGAGTAGGTGTTATTTGAGCAAGAGCTCATTAATAGTTTACTTAACACATTCAATTTTTTTGCATGGATGCTCCTATTGATAGATATCATACCATGATGGACAGGCACATGATTATAATGCAGAAGTGGAGATCATTCAGTGCAGCCATTAGTTTGGGTAATTTCCCACCTTCACATATTGCTGGACCTAGCCATTGGAATATAATTTGGTATTGCTTTCTTTTTACCGATTAAAAACTCAAAACCACATCATTTGTTTGATTATTTTCGTGAATAGAAACTTATTGTATTTGTCGCACAAATCTGTGAAATCTCTGTTGTTTAGTAGCACATTCATTTTTTTTGGAAACAAAATGAATTGTTTTGGCTTGAGTTTTGATGTGTTAAATTACCATATGCTATGATTTTTGAAATGCCCTATTTTTGGTGCTCCAATCCAAGTTTAGGTGGCTATTTTGCTATGTGAATAAGTTTAATTCGAAGATAAAAGGCCATGGATTAATTTGAGCTAGTCCTAGGTGTTGTTAGCTTAGTTTTTTAGCGTTAGTTGGTCGGGATCATGTATATTTTTAAAGTTTTTGTTGTATGACTTATTTTGGGATGTTAGAAGCGTTAAGTTAATCCTTTGCTTAGTTCTGTTTAAATTTCATAGCATGTTTTAAAATGGATATTAACTAGGTAAAGTAAGGAAGTCATGCATTGGGTATTAGTAGGTAAGTGGTGCTCTTTGAAAAGCAGAAGAAGGGGTCTTGTACAAAGTTTGATGCTTTGGTATCATCATAAGTATGAAAACGAGAAGCCTGAACTTGTTTACAACCAAACACAGGATAAAGCAAATTAAACATTAATCTTTAATCGATGATTTCATAAATCTCACATCTATAAATAGTACTAAAATCTTAAATCTCAAATTAAATTTGCTTATAAATTAGTACTTAATTAATAATTATTTATTGGCTGGGGATATTGTGCATGCATGGCTGTTATGGGGTCCCATCTCTGCTTTGATTGGCATTGATAAGATCATGATGAAGGTGGTGGTTAGGGTCATGTGGATGCTAAGAAGAGCATGCTCATTCCATGTGAAGGGTTGGTAAATGAGAATAAAAGACATAGCAATATGTATGTAGCCTAACCCTAATCAGATAAAAATAATTTGATTAAGGTCTTGTCTATGTTTTCCAATGCCAAATATGTCATTTCAAGGGAAAAAATATAGTAAGAAATATAAATTTTGTGCTTCAAATGAGGTTGAAAATAGTTTGGCTTTTTAGAGATACATATCTATATTTGATCTTGTTAGCAGCTAATGTATCCATGGATGTTGAGGAAATGGATTTATAAATTTCACTTTAGCATGCACTTGATCTACAAAGAATTAAAGGAGTTTATAGATGATCTATATATGTTAGGCTGATATAACTAATATATTAAAGGAATTTATAGATGATCTATTATTTTCTCCCATTCTAACCCTTTTTCCTTCTACATCTTACTTGATGCTTTGTTTTTCATTTTTTCAGACTGTCAAGTATTTTAGCAATGAAGCACATGAAGTTGATAAATAAGATGAGTACTTAAAGAGTAAGTTGTCTTGCTGTCGTTGTAATTTACACTTTGATGTCCAATGCATGGTGTAATGTATCTCTAGATGTATATGAAGCAAAGAGAATTTGGAGATAAATGAGATTGTAGATGGACAAAGAGATGTATAAGCTAGACAAAGAGACTTTCTTTTTCCTTTTTTATTCATTTAGTGCATTTTTTCATGTTTAGTACTTGTATTTATTTATTTCATTTCTTTTCAAACTATCTATAAATTGTTATTTGTATAATAATATATATATTTTTAATATATTGTTTACATTCTTTATGTATTTTAGGAGTAAGGCTCTAAGAGGAGTGATATTGTTTTACTATTATTATTTTTATTTCATAAAAGAATATTTTTCGGGAAAATATAATGTCGTAAAAAGTCATTTTCTACAGTTTTTACGAGCATAATTTATCATTTCCCACGATGGGATAATGTCAGAAATACTAACATTTCTGGCAGTTCAAAGAATGGTGGGTAAAAGGCTTCTTAGGCCAGTTATTTCCTACGACTTTCCTGTGAATGAAAAATGTCGGAATAAACTATTTCTGGCAGCAAAATTGAGTATTTTGGACAGATTATTTCTCGAAAAAAAGTACTTTTTGTTGTAGTGTATCCACAATTCTCTCCAAATCGGTTTTGTTGACTTGAGTTTGAACTTTCTCTCGTCACATAGGCCTTTGTCTCTTGGCATTTTGAGACAATTCAAAATTGTATACTCTTTTTGGCATATGTTGTATATATCTAATTAATGAAAATATGATAGAATTAGATATGTATGTGTATGTATATGTATATATTTATACATACTAGAGAGGAGTAACATGTAAAATACGTTTTCCTAATTTAGTGAAGCGATTATTTTTAAGAAATGATATGATTTTTATAGGGAGATAATTTTCGATCAATAATGTAATGCATAGAGAAAAAAAATGTAAGTTCTAACAAATATTTGACAGGTAATAAAAGGAAAATATCTTAACAACGAAAAAATTATATAAAAGTAAATTATGGACTGATGTAAAGTGATACGGATAACAATTTAATAATTATTATAATTTAATTTATAAAATATTATTATTTGAATTTAATTTTTCACACTGAATTTAAATTGAGAAATAAATAATATTTATTCAAATAGTTGTATTCGCAAATGTAGTTGACAAATAGATTTAAATTTATTTCTTTTATATTTTTTTTATATAAATAATGAATAGAAATTTTAAATGATATATACAAAAAATGTATATTTTATATAAATTATAATTTATATAAAATAATATTATATTATAATTTGTAACGTGAAGTATGTTTACTAGTGTTATATTAGAATTTGCATATTATATAAATTATATCTAATTTATATAATTTGTGTTGTTTAATCTGAGTTTTGGGTGAGTTTTATAGATGGTAGGGGAATGGTAACGTCGATCATAAAAAAATTGAATTGAATTTGAAATTGGGTGTTGGTTTCAATTTAGGGATGATAAGAGTTTTGAATTTGATTAGATTTGAATTTGAAGTATTTGATTTAAGAGTTTGAACCAGGAGATTAAATTTCAAGAATCATGTCATTTCAAAATTCAAATAAACAGAAGAACGGAGTTAAATTTAATGAAAAAATAAAGAAACTTAATAGAAAATAAGAAAATTTGTTAAATAGTGTTTAGATAGCTTTTTATTATAATAAAAGATATATGAAATACTTTTTTTTACCATTGTGTTTATTAAGAATGATAAAAAAGTTAAAGGGATAAAATATAAATTATTTACTTTATTTGGTTTAAAAGATAAAACATTGTGAGAGAAATGAGCAAATTTGTACTAAAATGATGAAAAATCACTAAATACTACCATTACCATGCACTCCTTTATATGAATAATGATACTCCACCAACTCATGTACAATCATTTTACAATTTTTATAACCCATGTTTGGCTGTAACTTGTGTTTTTACTTATCAAAAGAAATTTTTCATAGCTGAATACCTTCACATAAAGCTTGCATTTAACTTCGTGAACTATAATTATATAACCCTTCTCTTTAGACTTTTTAACAGATAGACTGTTAGATTGCTCCATTTCATTTTCTATAAAAAAAGACAATACATTCATTTGCATATCAGAAAAGGAGATGGATGTCCCAAAATATTTGTAACACCCCTTTCTCTTAGGATAGAAATATTAATAGACTTACATAACATGAAACCAGCTAAAGAGATTCAATTACTAAAATATCTCATTTATTGAGAATATTAAAAAGAATATAATTGTCTTCGAAACATGAAACTGAAGTGTAAAGTAAAAATTTATAAACTAAACGTATATGTGAAAACATTTATTCCTTTCTAAACCTTTGCATTATATCTACATGATCTTGGCCATCTAGCTCAACATCATCATAATCTCCATTTGTGCCAGAAAAATATATAAACAAACATAAAAACAAATAAAAATGAGTCAAATACTCAATAATAGCACATCATACCGTAAAAACATAACCTAGCATGGACTTAATTTTGAAAGACTCCACATAACTTGCATATATCATCATGGATTCACATAGCATATTTAATAATTATCAACATAAGTGAAAGCATGCATAATCATGGCAACATATAACGTAAATGGATGAATAACTTATTTATCTTGTCTAATACTTATTATATGGTGAGTTACGCTTGAGTCCGTGGCATCCCATAACTTGTCTAAACCTAAAGTGATATACACTTAAGTCCATATTTTATCTAACTTTCATATCTTGTTTGAACATAAAATGAGACACGCTTGAGTTTGTGTTTTATCTGACTTATATAACTTGTCTGATCATGAAGTGAAATACGTTTGAGTCTGTATTTCACTTAACTTGCATAACTGGATATGAAGTGAAACACACTTAAGTCTGTGTTTGACCTAATTTGTATAACTTGTCTGAACATAAAGTGAAACACCTTTGAGTTCATGTTTCACAATTACCTAGTTTGCATAACTGTGAAATATACTTGAGTTTGTGTTTCACCTAACTTGCATAACTTGTTTGAACATGAAGTCAAATATGCTTGAGTCCGTATTTCACCTAACTTATATAAATTGTCTGAACATGAGATGAAACAAATTTGAGTCTGTGTTTCACAGTTACCTAATTTGCATAACTATGAAACATGCTTGAGTTTGTGTTTAACCTAACGTGCATAACTTGACTGAATATGAAGTGAAACACGCTTGAATTTGTGTTTCACTTAATTTGTTGTAGCCAAGGTTGAGTTTGTGGCACTGTCTAAGCTTGACTTTTGGTAAATAGGGTTTATGTCATCTTAAAACTGCTCGTCTTTCTTAACGCATAAAAATTTATTGAACTTCATGAGCCTTTCTAGCATGACATACTTGTACATGACATGTGATAACGTGAGATATTCTTGTACATGGCCTAGCATGACATAGCATATTCTTATACATGGCATATTTTTTGTACATGACATAGTATAACATGACTATCTTATATATGGCATAGCATAACATGACATAACATAACTTGATTTAAACAGTTTATAACATTTCATAACATACGGGATCTAAGTACTACATGAACATGGCATACATGAACTAAGTACTACATGAACATGATGGCATAAATGGTCTAGGTACTACATGAACATGGCATATATGATTCGGCTATTTTATTTCATGGCACACTTGACTTGAATACTACATGAACATTACACGTTATTCACTCAATATATCCATAAACAAATTCATAAATACAAACATATTACATAATTTATCTAAGATCGTGAGAGAAATCTGGCTTTGACTTGACTTTAGTATAGCATAGACAATATCATAAATTCATAAACAATTATAACATTTACACATGTAATTGTATGATCAAACTAATTACCTCTTAGTTTTGCTTCTTGATTCCCAATTTGAGATATGTTACCTATACAAGGTACTAAATATTACTGATTTTTTAAAAAATATGTCGTGGCATTTCTAAATATTTAAAATCATAACATAGTGATAATTTAATAAATATTAAGTTATTTAGATTACTATAATATTAATCAAAACTTATAACATATTCTATAATATTCTTTTTAAATAATAACTTAATAATCTAATAAAAAACCAGATAAATAGACATTTAAAATATTAATAAAATAATAGGCTTTAAAGTATACTTTAAATAACTTCAAATCCCCTTGAAACTGCCTAAAATAAGTCTACAACTAATGTATCTATTAAGGTAAATAAAACTCAAATAAGCTCTACAAAAACAGTTGTTGAAACATAACCAAGCCCGATTTAAAACAATAAACCTTACCTGAAATAAATGCAATCAAGCCCAATCAAATATCATTAAGATAGTTTGTGAAAAATACCACCAACTCACTTTAAAACAATATACAAATTTATAAAATCAACCCATTTAAAATATTAAACATTTTCTGAAATATAGATAATAGAGTAAAACAAGCGCACCAATTTGAACAAGTCCAGTTAAAACTAAGCCGATGAGGTTCATTGAAAAATTAGGCCCAAACTCAATTAAGGCAAAAATGGTTTGTGAAATGTAGTTAAACAAGCCCTTTGTCGAATGGGCTTAAGGCCCAAAAAAATCTTTATAATGCTAGAGCCCTAAGGCTTTAAAAAAGAAAGCAGAGTCTCGACTAAAGGGTCAAAAGAGCATACACGTAATTACTGAAATAATAGAGGGGCTTTTTGGCAAATATCTAGACTAGAATAAAAGGGATAAAACAAACATCTGAAACACACTGATTAACTAGGCAAGTTGAATCTCAAAAAACATAAGGAAGGGAAGAAGTAGTGCAATGCTCACCGAGAGGAAAAACTGGTGCGATGCCGTTCTGGGTTGTTGGCTGAGATTTACGATGGCGCGACTGGCTCCTCTAGTTTGGTGGTGCGATAAAGAGAGAGAAATGGGAGCGTAGAGAGAGAAACATGTTGTCGAAGGAGAAATAGAGGAAGAAGAGAGTGGCAAACATCAGTGGCTTATCGGAACAGAGTAGGCTTTTCGAGGTTGGGTTGGTTTGCTCCGCTTGTGACTGAAGAGAGATGGTCTGACATTTGGATGGCGGTTGGCAGTAGTTGGAAATGCAAAACAGAGGATGCACGAGAGATGAGTTCTATCTCTGGGTATTTTTTTGTGTGTTAATCCTGAATGTATGGCTGTAAATAAATCAGTTTATTTGATAGTTCGCTTGGTATTCATCCGGTTAAACTTGAGTCGAACTCGACTCGTGAAAAAAAAGTTCATCCATCAAAGCAAATACCTGCTTGATTAATAGATGACACATACCCGACAAAACTCAACTCAACTCAACTAAGTCTCGTTAAGGCCCGCCCGTTTATACTCGAGTCGAAACGTTAGCTCGCTTCGATTAAAATTCATTAATATATTAATAAATATATATATATACTTATTTATATAGACATACATATAATATATATGTATTAGCTAATAATATAAGCATAACACTGTTATATTAAATAAATAATATGTAACTTAATTATTTATATTTTTATATTTAATATAATTCATAGCTATATTTTATAATTTATACAATAATTATTGATAATATTCAATAAGTTCTTATACTAGTGTGCGGGAACCATATATAAAATAGATATATGCTATCATATAATGTATATGTATTAATAATATATGTAAGCATAGAATTATATATTGTTATTATAGATAAATATTAATTAGTTAGATATTAATTATTTATAATTTTTTAAAATCTTATAATCCAATAGAGGTTCACTTATTAGTTGGATAAATTTAATATTAAAATTTTAAATTTTAAATCTTTTTAATTAACTAATTATTAAATCTTATTCAAAAAACTAAAAAAATAAACAATTCAAGCTCATTTGCTGGACTCAAGCTCGTTTTTAGGACGAGATCGAGCTCGAGTTCAAAGTATAACTTATAAAGTCGAGGCAGAACAAAGAAAAACTAAAAATATCGTGCTCGGGTATGAGCTCAAGCTCGATTATTTGCAGTTGAGCCGAGCTCGACAAGCCAAAGACCTGCTCGACTTGGCTTCGTTTATAACCTTAGTTGAAGGGTCTTGGAGTGGTTTTTATAGGCAAGGGAAAGGAATAAAACGTAGGTGATCTAAAGGCTGATAAGATTGGAAGATACGTGATTGATATGGAAATGAGGCTAAGTTTGAATTGCTTAACAAGTATGGAAAGAATTTCTGTGCAAATTTCTACAATTATGCTACTCGTATAAATCTGGAATAGGGCAGAATAAAAAATAACTGTAAGGATAATTGACTATCAAACCCAACATTTCAGTAAAGGAGGTTTCGTAAGTCATGATTTGAGTGGGATTGGTTTCGATTTAGAAAATTTATATTTACTGGAAGTTTTACCGATTATCTTAAAACTTATATCAAAATAATAATAATAATAATAATAATAATAATAATAATAATAATTAACTAGATAACACAAAAATTTAATCATACTTTTTGGATCGGATTGTTACAATATTGTCCATCAATAACTTTGAAAACTTATCATTTACTTTATTTAAAAGGACAAACTCATGTCCATTTACTTCAATTGAGTTTAGAAGCAGGATGGTAGTACACCATGTATTTAATAACCTATTATTTTAATCTTTTCTCAGTTTTGGAATTTCGTTTTGATATTGCTACCTAAATATAAATGGGATAAATTTTTGTAATTTAGTTTGTTACTCCTTGTCGGTCTTATTCTTTATCAGCCACTCCAATCTAATAATCTCTACAGTTAAGAGTTTATAATTTATTTTGCTGATATTTTTCAAGTGTTATTATTGTATTTAACTAATATCATAGAAAATAGAATTACATTTCAGGTATCTTTTATTTTTTTAACTTTTATTTTTTGTTTTAATTTATGATGTTGGCGAACTTTGCTTTGTGTTATATTTTTGAGATGCAATGGTTTACTAGATGATAGTTTATTTTGAAGTGAAACTTTTTGAGAACCTGAAGAACCTTCATCACTTCTCTTGAATTTATTTAGGAAATCTTTCTCTTAATTGTTTCGGGATTTAAGAAAGTTGTTAAATATATCCACTTTTTTTTTCCTCATACATGTCTTGTGTTTCATTATTCATCTAAAAAAAATATGAAATGCCGCCCTATAATAAGAGAAGGAATATGAGTAGTTTTAGTTCAAAATTGAGATTTGTTACGACCATCATCTCTTTCTTTTGAATTTTTGTATGAAATATGTTACGATTAAAATCAACAAGGAACATAATACATGGGTATAACGGTAACCTGAGCATTAAGATGAACTGTTTCAAGATTTAAGAAAGCTGGTGAGTATAACCACTTCTCTTTTCTGATACATGTCTTATGTTTTATTATTGAATAAAGACTCTTACTTATCAAATGCACCCTTATAATAAAAGAAGGGATGGAAGTAGTTTTAGTTCAAAATTGACTCCATAAAGATAAGTGGAGAATATATACTCTGCTTATATTGTTATAATTTAATTCAAGTTGAAGGAGAAAATAAGCATAAGGTAGATCTCTTAGATCAATTATGTAAAAAAATAACTGGAGAAGATATAATCCACCCAAGAGTTGGTACAATATGTTGGCAAGAAAACACAAAATCACACAAACCATGTACTGAACTATATGAATTTTAATTTTTTGCCTTACCAATCTCAAATGAACCTTAAGTTGACATATTTATTGCTTTTTCTTTTGTTTAAAAATCAACAAGTATGAGAAATGTCAAGTGAAATGGAGACTCAGTGTTCAATTCATGGTAGTAATAAAATTTTATAGCCCACCCTGAAGTTAGACGGTTATTTATTTATTTATTTTTGTCTAAGATTCAGAGAAAATAATCAAAGGGCTAAAGATATAAAGGCCATGCATGATAGACGAAAAACACTCATTGAAAAGACAAAACACCAAGATTGGAATTTAGCAAACTACATGCAATAACATCTTATTTAATCTTCTTCCTGCAAATTTTGGAGAAATTGATCTCCTGACTTCTCTTTCCATAATACATGAACATATTTAATCAAGTAGATGTCAAACACTAAAATCTAACACGAAACAGGCAAATAAATTAGAAAAAATATTGGGAACAGTCACTATTTAGGTGGTTATATGTGAACAGTGAATATACTATTCATGTGGGCTTCTCTAACTGTTCCTAAAGAGTGGCTGTTTTCAATCACTTTTCAATAAATTTATGTATGTAACTATAATTTTGTTATATATATATATATATATATTCTTTTTTATGTAATTCAATATTAAATTACAACAAAAAATAAACTGACATTTGATAATTGTTGATTTGACGGTCAGATATGATGTACAAAATTGTAAACTCTTAATAGTAAGGGTCACCTTGACCACTTCCTAGATGCTTTAAGACTAAATGCATGCATGAAGCCTTAAGTTTAATTCGACTTTTATTAAAAACTAAAGAGAAATTATATGTTTTCTACTCCTTTTTAGAATGCTTTCTATATTGATTAGAAAAAAAAAAGATGCTTCTATTATACCAATTATTGATCTTCAAACGCATGCACAATAAAACGTACACCATAAATAAGGAGAGTTGCCTTTCTGTTTGATGGGGGTTATTAAGCAAATAAGAAATTTAGTACACCAATCAATGATGGTATGTAATAATGTTAATTAAAGTTGTTGAGAAGACAATCAATAATATTAATAAACAACCCACCCATATTCCAGAAAACATCAACATTGCTTCCAAAATAATTCTGAAATTAACTTGTAAGACATCATTTCCTTATAATTAATTTACTGGGTTTTGGCTATCTTTCTGCAAATATTTTTTTTTAACAGTTATCTATTATCTCTCTCTTCTCAACAACCATCATGGGAATTAAAAAACCGTGACAACCTAACTCAACCTTATCACATGAAGACTACTAAGTGCAGAAAAAATATAACCATATATATAAAAATACATAATAATTATGACAACAATCAAGATGTAGATACCATCTCACAAAGGTTACTCTTTTTTGTTTGTACTTTGAGATATTCCTCTGTGACCACCTTTTCAATCAAACATCATAGCCTCAAAAGTAGCAGGCTTTATTTTATTCAAAGCATCTAAACTTCTCTTGACCATTACAATAATATTTGCTATTCTTAAACATATAATACAATTGAAAATTAAAATTTACCTTTCGATTTCATTGTTTTTGCTTCTTTTTTTTTTCTATTAAAAAAAAAACAAAATATAAATTAAGCACCTTTTGCTTTCATTGATTAGATCCCATGATTCGGATCTCGAAACCTTTCAACACTCCGTTTTTTGGTAAAAATAGTACTGCACTACCACTTCATCGCATAGGCTAGAGTTTTTAGTTTTAAAAGAATTACTCCATAGATTTTGCTAGTACTATTGTGTTATACATGTGTCGTTAGTTGATTTTATTTGTGTATAGTCTCTGGTTATCCTTAGTTTTTCTTGTCGATTGAACAAGCATGATTATAAAGAATTACATATTATATAATGTTTAGTGTGGAGAATTTAATGGATAGATTTGTAATATTTCCTATTTTCTTTCAAAGACAATTTTTGATTTTGTATACTATTTGTTAGTTATGTAGTTTTTAATTCTAGGCTATTCTATCCACTTGTCAACAATAGTTATTTTGTTGCATATATAAATGAAGAGTGGTAAACCCATATAAATAGATCAATATAAATTTATCAAGATATCATAAATCACATTTTTTCTATTCTTATACCTTGAGTCCATATTTTTAACAATTTCCAAGGTGTTGGAAAATATTCTTGAATAAATAATTGGTATAGGACTCTTTTATTAGAAACAAAAAGAATATAAGAGAAAGATATATTTAACAAAGAAATTCTATGAATGATGCTATTCAATGAGAAGAATAATTTCTCTCCCAACCAATCCTTCATGATGAAATAGATGTGTACGAATGTGATGTAAAATTCATGCACAATACTAATGAGGTCAGGTTACATTGTACAAAAAGGCAGCACATCTTTTCGTGGTGATGTTGGGACCAATGATAGATCTTCCTTAGAGTAGTTTGAATATTGTTTTAATCTTTATATTTCTATAATTTCATATATATATATATATATATAAAGAAACATTGTTGCAAGTGTATCAATGGAACTCATTCTTCTAGATAATGCCACAATGTCTTTCACATCTAAGGTAACAAATACTTGTACAAAAAATGTGCAAAGACTTGGTCAACCTCCGGTCTAATAAGTTTATTGTACATTCTTTACTTCTCATCGTACTTTCCTATCAAGGTTCTTATATTTTTTTTTCAACATTCTCAGTCTTTTATTCAATATACTGTTTTTTTTCCAATGCCAGCCTAACTTTTATATAATGATATCAATAGCTTCTCGGGGTAAGGATATCAATGATACCTCACTTAAAAATCATAACACCTTTAAGAGTTTGTTTTATTTCTTTAGTCTTTATTTGTTTCTCTCCAATAGGAAATTGGCATAAATGATCAGCTAGTCTTAGAAAAATACTACAAACAATGCCATTTGAGCTAACTTTGTTATCGTCAGTTCCATTATGTAAATATTGTGAAGCAAAATGATTTCAACATAAGACGAATGGTTTTTGTTTTGCCGATGGATCAATATCTTTAACTGCAAATGATGTTTCAAAACTTTTTTACCATTTTTTTATCAGTAACACCGCTGAGTCTATCAGTTTTCTTACCTATGTGCGCACATATAACAACAAGTTTGCTTTTATATCACTTGGGATTAAATTTAATAGGCATTTATGTAGAAAAAATCGAGAAATTTATACATTCCGACTTCAAGGTTAAATTTATCATTACATTAATGGCTTGGTTCTTTGGATGAACATTTTTCGTATCTATAATTTCATTTTTATGATATTGAACATGAATTGGAGAATCGTATTCATGACACTGAAATGTTGGATTAGTTGATTATTGCTCGGCTTATGGTCATTCTTTATGTTAATCCATACTCAGCTTTCTTTCGAAATCTTGGAAATTTGACTAATTTGAAAAACCACGAAATTCATATTAGATCAGATGTTGGTTTAGATCAGCGTGTTTTCAACATTTGGATAGAGGATGATGATTCAAAGTGCTTAAGAGGACGAAATATTGTGGTCTTCAATTATGCAGGTGCGAGTCATATAGTCCGATACAATTTTGGCTATTATGATCCACTATAATATCCATTTTTATTTTACTTGGTGATACTGGTTGGCGCCAAGAAATACTAAGAGTGAAGAAAGGAGAAAGACTACCACAACCTGTGACACCCCCTATTCATGTTCATAATTCAACGCAAATTGAAGTGTCAGGGTAAGTAATACTAGGCTACTCATTCTCGTACTTATCGAAATTTAATGCATGTGCCTAGACTTACTAGTACATGCAATGCAAATCACAATGGAAAAGTTCTGACTAAAAATTTTCTAAAGATCACATGGCGAAATGAAACTATAATATCCACATCATCCATTCTTATAATAGCATTGTATTTTTACATGCGTAACTCAATTAGTGTTCTCAGCCAATATACAAATTTCTCAAAACTTCAACTTAGGGTCGCCTAGGCTTCTTCTTCACTTCGGTGGAAACTTTTTCTCCTTGCCAATGCTGGTCCTTACTACTATCAACTGGTTAAAAACTTATAAATAGAGAGAGTACTCCGAGAGCCCTTCAGGATTCTTCCAAATCTCTCAAGTAATTAGGGCTTGCCCATGCTCGAAACTGATACTCTGTAGTGAAGTTTAAATTTCCTAACATAAAAGAAACATACAAGAATGAGATTTCCTTAAAAATCTCAGTAAGTGCACACTTAACTTAATAAAAGTATAAACATAATAAAATAATCTCATATAAGCCAACTAGTCAAAGTATGCATTTATGGTATGCTTTATGTGACTCATGCATGACTTAGACTTATCTATTATGTGGACTTTTATTGATGTCCTTCCTTTCTAAACAAACTTATATCATACATGAATTTTTCATTCTTATTTCAAAATTCTTAATCTTATAAATCTTAACTTATATCTACTATTATTATTCGTGGTTGAGCCATGCCACTATTATTATCCGTGATCGGGCCATACCACTATTATTACTCGTGGTTGGGCCATGTCCATTTTTAAATCTCGACAGGCGTTACATATCGCCGTTCTTACTGGCACGTTAGTCATACGGACGTTACGTATCATCGTCCCCGTCATGACGTGATTGACTTATTAATCTTTCCACTTGTAAAATTTTTTAACGTGTTTCTTATATCAGACATCATTATTTATGACGACACACATATATGATGAAATGTAATATACACATAACTTAGGTTTATGACATGTATGTTCTATATTTTCATAAATTATGTGACATATAAAAACATATCACAAGAATATACATTATATATACATGTATTTATGTCACATAAATTCGAAACGTTAAAACTTAATGAATAATGCTTAAACAATAAAATATAATATTAAAATATTATTAAAACCAAAGTTGACCGAATATCATAGAGAACTAAATTGTATTTATTTATTTATTTAGCTTATTCAACTCAAGCCAAATTTCACATATTTAACATATCAAATTTCCTTTAATCAATTTATGCATAGTAAAATATTATTCGTAGTATTTCTTCGATACATTCTTAGTGAAATGATTCTTGAAAATTTTCCAAGTAAATTAGAGTTTTTAAACTTATCATAATTATTAAAATATCATTCCAATAATTAAAATCAAGTCACTAAAATTTAGAATAAAAGAAATTCTCCAATATAATCAAAGCCTACCATAATAAACTCAGTTCTGCCACTTCAATCCCATTTTTGTCCTTATTCTGTCTTTATCTCTTAAAACTTAAAACATAAAAGTTGTAAATATTTCTCTTATCTTTTCACAGCCTCTTGAATTATTCAAATCTGATATAAAATGAACAAATTATATACGATTTACTAAAGGTTGTCGAATTTGTTAATAATACTCCTATTAAGTACGAAATTTTCTAGAGTTGGTTTATCATTATTTTTCCAAATCAATACCTCACATTTTCACTTAACCCTCTTGAGATAACATTATAGAATATATTTCTAAGATCTCATAGTTTTCTAACATTTTTCCATAACAAAAACCACTCCAAAATTCCATATGTTTCAATTTGACACATAAGCAAAGAGAAACTCAAATAAATATCAAACATAATCCAATCACCAAACCATTTATTCTATACTAATATTAAGTTAATATATGCACTTACAAATTTTTCCAAAACTTGCTTTGATGTTTGTGGTAACTTTTGAACTAATTCTTCTCCAACCCTCCTAACTAACTTCCTTTTAAAGTTTGTGTGGAGTAAGCGGGTTTAGTTGAGTGTTTCTTCCTTTCCTTTCTTGGGTTTCCGTGGAAATGGGATAAAAGGGGACCAAAGAACACACACACACACACACACACACACACACACACACACACACACACACACACACACACACACACATAGATATAGAGGTGGCGCCATGCATAGCAAGAGAACACCCCAATTTCCCCCCCATGACACATGGCTACACCCTTTGGCCTTATCTTGTGATTTGTTATCCTATTTTAAGCTTAATCATGCCCCTAACTTAGATTTTTCTGATCCTAATATTCATCTAAAGGTTCTACTTTCTCCACTTATAAAATCCTTTTTTGATCAATGGTCCAAATTTTTCCAACACATGGAGAAAATCCAATCTAGAAGCAAGGATATCTTGAGATGGCATGAATTTGGTCACTCCATCCCCTTTGTGTCCCACGTCCCCTACCACTTTTCCTTTCCACTTGTCACATGCTCAAGCTCCTATTAGTATACTTGGGATGGCTGGGAAGACATCCTATCATTCGTTTTTCAAAATTTGGTTACCAATTGATTGGAAACAAGGGGGATAGTTGGCTGTTTTGACCAATTAGATTAGTTCCTAACTTTTGCTTGGTTTTAGTCTAATTATTCTTCTGGAAGCTCTTTCTTCACTAAACACATACCTTCACACGTGTATCTAGATGGTATAAATGAGGAAAACCAATCAAATTTGAGCATCTAAAGTGAGGCAGTGACAACTTTGATTTTTGAGCTCCAATTTTCATCCAATCCAGACCAGTCCAATTCCAGTCCAAATAGTTCAATGTTCCAGCTCGATTCTCCAAAAACTCAAAACATGAAATTTTTATATCATCTTCTTATTAATCCATAAGATTTTGAATTACCTAATTAAGAGGTCATATGAGGAAGATATAACCATTTTACCGAAATATGTTATATTAACTCGAGAACTCAATTCTGGGCTTCCTAAGTATTTTTTCATTCAAATTCAAATTTTTTCAATTTTCTTCTTAATTTCCTTGATATAATTATTCTACAGGTGTAAACTAAAATGTTCTAATTTACACATTTCTCAATTTCCAAAAAACTTGATCATAATTCACTATATTTCATTTACTACCTTAAGTGTCTCTAGTTTAGGCCTTAATTCTAATTGCCATAAATTTTCGAAATCTTCTTAAAATAATAAATTAATTTCTAAATGAATATATAACCTAAGGAAACCTTTTAAAAAGGAAGGGTTATTATACAACCACTAAAAAAAAATATTAATTGACTCCTAACAATCAAGCAATTGCTTACAAGGAACAACATGGTCAGAATAATTGTTCTTATTCTAATTTTTTTGTTGTTTCAATTGAAAATATATAAGTTTTTTATTTGTTAACTTTGTCATCTTATGGTGTTGAAAAAAAAAAGAACCTGTTGTCTCATGTCGTGAGTACTACTGTTACAAGTTTTAAATAAGGAAAAATTGTAGGTCCATTTTGTTGTTCTCTAGCCATTTATTGCAGCAATTTATTGTTGATATTTACGTAAAAATTGAAACATTAAAATTAGATTATTTTCATAGTAAGCAACAAGAACTCGATCTGAGGTGTACTAAATTATAGTCAGCAGCATTTCAATTGGAGAAAATAATTGTTACAATATTAACAAACACATTATTTTGCTTTCTTATTTTATTGAAGGCTCAAGAGATATGCGCAAAAGATACATGGTAATGGCTTTAGTCTAACGGTTTAGAAAATTTGACATCTTTTTAACCATGATGTGTGATCTAAGTCGAAAAGAAATATTAGATAAGTTAGGTCTGCAAGAAGAGGCACAAAATCGTCACAATTTAATTATGTGTATCTTTATAACAAATTTAGAAGAACTGAAAGATGAATGATTCAAATGGGGAGGTGTTTGAGAAAGTTTTAGCATATGTATATGTAATTGAACATCAGAAAAAAGGATTGCCACATGCACATTTATTAATTATAGTGCATAAAGATTAGAAAATCTATACTCCCGAATCTTTCGATAAAATTATATCACTAGAAATACTTAAAAAAAAGATGCAAATTTACATTTGCACAAAACAATGATTAGGCATATAATACATGGCCTCTATGGAGTATTGAATCTGAACAATGCGTGCATGAAAGTAAATGGCAATTATAAGAACAATTATCCATAAACTTTTGCCTTTAGTACAACTATTGGGACTGACTGTTTCCCACAGTACAAACGTTATAATAATGGAGTAACTGCCAAAACTAGAGGTAAAGAATTAAATAACTATTGGGTTGTTCTGCACAATCCATATCTCTTTGCAAAATTTGATTATCACATGAATTTAGAAGTTTGTCCAACAATCAAAAAAGTTAAATATCTCTATAAATACATTTACAAAGGTTGTGATTGTATTGCTTTCAATTTGATTACTATACAAAATATCCAAGAGATTGATGAAACCCAACAATTTGAATCAGTTCGATAGATTGCACTGCTTGCAGCTATGTGGTGCATATATGGCTTTATTCTTGATGAGATGTATCCATCATTCTACAGTTTACATCTACATCTTGAAGATCAATACCATATAGCTTTTTGTGCACATGAAGAGTAGAACAATATTTTGAGATTTGATTTTTAAAGAAATCAATGTTGACTAAATTCTTTTCAATAAGTCAAGTCGATGAAAATGCCTGAAGGTTATTGTACAAAGACTTTCTCGAGACTTTTGTTTGGAGATAACATCACAAAAAATAAACTCCATGAAAGAAAACAATTGTTATAGGCTGCATTGTTATAGCCAACCTATTTGAAGGTGAAAAAGTAATACTTATGGATATTGTTAAAGCACATAAGAGGCCTCTTGTCATTTGACCACATGAATATAGTTGGCAATGTCATCACACCAACCTTTCGTGAAGCAACTATGTTAAATGATTTGTCAGAAAGAGATACCAATTTATATGATTATATGCAAGAGACTCCCTTGTACCAAATACCACACAATTAAGACAGTTATTTACAACGATCTTAGTATATTGTGACTTCACAAATCCCAAAAAATCTTGGAAATATCTGAACATGATATGTGAAGTGATTTGCAAACAAGTGATGCAACATCAGCAGATATTAGGACATAGGTCTTACAAACCTTTCTACACCTGAATCGATAGGAAAAGATATAAACACGTTTCATTTAATAGAACATGATTTTTTTTAATAAAAATGAAATCAAATTGAGGGAAATAAATAATGAATCTACCATTTTGATACCAAATGAAGATTTGTTGGCTTCAACAACTCCTAATCTTAAATTACAACATGCATACGAATCAATTTTACAAAAAGTTTTAAATTAGTTTGCTACGGTTTTCGTTGACGGTCCTAACATAACATGGAAGACATTCCTATATAAAGTACTCACTACAAAGAGATCAAGAAGGAATTTAATTGCACTTGCAACTGCATTACCTGATATTGCTACATCTATCTTGCATGAGGGTCAAACAACACATTCGTGCTTCAAATTCTGTTAGATTTTGACAAAAATAGTACTTGTAATGTAAGCAAACAAGACACTCTTGCCAAATTATTGCCATATTGTAGGGTTACTCATATGAGACGAAGCACTTATGTCTAGAAAATAATGTATGGAAACATTGAATAAAGTTTTACAAGATATAACTGATTTAAAATTGCTATTTGTAGAAATGTTGTATTTGGTGGGGATTTTCGTTAAGTCTTACTTATAATTCATAAAAACACATGACAACAACAAGTTGATGCCAGTTTAGTATCGTCATACTTGTGGTCCATTCTAAATAAGATTAGGTTGAGTAAAAATATGCTAGCAATATTTGATCCAAGCTTCTCAAATTATTTAGTTTAATTTGAGAATGGAACAACACCAATCACAATTGAGAGCAAGATAAAAATTTTCAAAAAAATGCTTATTCAGTGCAAAAATGATGCTAAGTCCTTAAATAATTTGATCAATGCGGTATTTTAGGATATCGCCAGTTATTTAGAAAACTTATTTGAAATGACCAATCGATCTATCTTGACACCAAAAAATAATTTTATCGCTGAAATAAATGCAATACTCATTCAAATATTTCCTGGTGAAGTTACATAATACTATAATTCTGATAAAACAATTGATATATTAGATCAAGGCATAATGAAAGATTTCTTAAATACATTGACACCGAATGGACTACCATAACATGAATTGTTACTAAAAAAAGTTGCCCTATCATGTTACTAAAAAATTGTCAATCCTTCGTAAGGCCTGTGCAATGAAACATGCTTTATTTGTTACAACTTTGAACGAAATATCATTGATACTGAAATTATAGGAAAAGAGTTCTCATACCTAGGATTTATTTTTTATCAAATACAGATGAAAGTACTAATTTTTCATTCAAAGAACACAATTTCTTATTAGATTAAATTTCGTGATGACAATAAATAAAGTACAAGTGCAAACATTAGGTTTTGTTGGTGTATATTTATTTCAACCTGTATTCTTTTATAAGCAACTTTATGTAAAATTATCAAGAGCCAATAATTCTACTTTAATAAATATTCTTATAAGACCAATATCAAGTAATGACTGTGAAAAAAATTCAAACAAATAATATTATTTATAGAGAATTATTAACACTGGGATATACATCATAAACTTCTATGAGTAATCTAATTCCAATATAGGTCTCCTGATTCAATCTAATTTATTTTTTCATTGTGTATCTTTTTTAACTTCTTATTTTTTAATTTATTAAAATTGTTTTATTTGAATTCAATTGTTTATCCTAATATATTTTTTTTCTTCATGCAAAAGTAGCTTTCAACATGTAAACTGTCCATACATCAATTAAGGACATAATTTCAAGTACAAGAAATTGAAAAATTAAGATGATTGTGTCCGACAACTCTCCTAAACGTACTGCACAACATTCTTCAGTAAAATATCAAAATCTATATTTTATTCTTATGGGGTAATACATTGACATCACTATCATATTTGAAAAAACACACTTAATGTTTATATTTTATTCTTTTACATGATATGTTCAAAATTATTATGCTTTGTCCTTACAAAATACATTCATTCTAACTATATTTTCAAATAAAATCTTACAAATATATATTTTATAAGTTCTACTTTAAAATTAATTGAGTGTACATAACTATTAATCTATATGATATTGTGTAGGGCAACCGATTATAGGCAATAATTTTTGACAACGATATAGACCTGCATAATGACACGTTACACATCTTCCGATCGGACTACATTCACAATGCCTACATTAAGCCTTTGGATCTTAGACACAAAATTGAGACGCATGAATACGAACGGATCCTAAATTTAAGAGTAATAATCGAAGGCATTTCAGATGATGAGGAGGAATTACAACCACCAGAATATAATATTTTCTTGTTCACCTAACTGCATAGGTACATGAATACTGTTTCTTAAATAGGTAAATGTCATATTAACATATTTAAGTTCTTTATTAATACTCTTATTTAGTTTTTCATAATTGTTTTTGAACATAATTGGATAGCTATTATTGCAATTGCGATATACATGAAATCTCCAAGAGAGTAACAAAATACATGGGCTAACAATGATTAAAGAAATCTATGTTATCAACCAATGGTAAAACAGATTTCTCAACTATATCTGTGATGTCAATAACTCTTTAATTGACTTATTCCTAATACTATTTTATCATATTATTACTTCAAGCACTTTTCAAAAACTTTTCTTATTAAAAAAAAAACATTAAACTTTTTTCTTTAAATCTTATAGCCTGATGCCCATATGCTTAACTATGTGGGGTTGATTTGTAGAAGATAACTGTCAAACAATCTCTCATGTTATTGGAGCTAAACCATCTTTCCTTCCATGCATTTGATAGTCAAATCATACAATGGTAGATTTCACAAGTTACAATATTAGCATCTATTTAATATTGAATATTTGTTAGTAACTATTTTTTTTATAACATAGGTCTCTCTCTTTCATCTCAATCGAAAAGTGTTTTTACCTTAAATCCTGTTATTCTTGGTGTGACGCCCCCAATTTACATTCGTAATTCAACGCAAATTGAAGTGTCAGGGTCAGTAACACTTGGTTACTCACCCCCGTACTTATTGAAATGTGAGGGAAATCACAGCGAAAGAGTAAAAATAAAAATTCTAGAGATCACATGGTTACACAAAACCTTAGTATTCATATCATCCATTCTTAAAATATCATTGTATCATTACATGCATAACCCAGTTAGTTTTCTTAGTCGAAATACAAATTTATCACAACTTTTGTCTTAAAGCAGCCTAGGCTTCTTCTTCTTCACTTCAAGAAACTCTTTCTTCACTTCAAGAAACTCTTTCTTCACTTCAAGAAACTCTTTCTTCACTTCAAGAAACTCTTTCTTCATGCCCGCGCTGGTCCTTATTACTACCATTTGTCATAGAATTTTATGGAGAGAGTACTCCGGGGAACCCTCAGGGTTTCTCCAGGTCTCTCGAGTAACTAGGGTCTAGTCCATGACCATCATCCAATCCTGCAGTGAAAATTGTATTCCAAAAGAAAAGGAACCATACAAGAATAAGATTTCTAAGGAAATCTCAGTAAGTACACATTTAACTTAATAAAAGTACAGACATCGTGAAATAGTCACATATAATAATTAAAGTATATGTTTATGACATGATTCATGTGACTTATGTATGAATTAAACTTATCTCTTATGTGGACTTACATAAATTTGTATTATACATTGACTTTTCATTTTTAGTCATATCATTTTCATATCTTTTCATTATAATCCACTATTATTACCCGTGGTTGGGCCATGCCATTATTATTACCCGTGGTCGGACCTTGCTACTCTTATTACCCGTGGAACAGCCATGCCACTATTATTACCTGTGGAAGGGTCATGCCACTATTATTACCCGAGTAAGGGTCATGCCACTATTATTACCCATGGATGGGCCATGCCTTATCTTTTCTTGTTTCATTTCTCATATCCTTAACTTTATTATCATCTCATAATATAACAAATAATATTTGAATAACAAATTATCATAAAATCATGGATAACCAATCACTTCATAAATTCAACATCTTCTTTTCCTTTACTTGAATCATAAATTCTTCAAAAAATCTCAAAATCAAACATAATAGGGTATTTCGCTTGAGCCAAACATCGATCAAAGGTCGAGCTAAATTTCTGTCTCAATCTCTTTCTGTCAACTAAATCCCGATTTTTTCCTTTATTTATTTCTTATATCGTAAAACTTAAAACATACAAATTGTATATCTCTGTCTTATATTTCCATAGCCTCTTGAATCATTCAATTCCAATATCACACTAATAAGTTATGACCATTTTACCATAGGATGTTAAATCTGTTAACTTAACCCATTTTAAGTCCGAAAGTTGCTAGGGTTGATCTATCAATTTTTTACAAATCAAGACCTCATATTTTCACATAATCCTCTTAATATATCATCATAGAATATGTTTCTAAGATCTCATAATTTTCCTAGCATTTTATCATAGCAAAAACTACTTCAAAACTCAATAGGTTTCAATTTAACACATAAACAAAGATTAAGCCAAATAAATATCAAACATAATCCAATCAACAAACCACTTATTCTATGCCAAGAATAAGTTAATATATGCACTTACAAATTTTTTCAAAGCTAAATGATTAGTCTTGAGTTGGTTTTGCACCACACTTCTCTCCAAGATCCTTACTTAGCTCTCTTTTGACACTTAAGTGATGTGAGTGGGTTTTTGTGTATTTCTCTTAAGGTATTTTTTACTATGACCGACTGGTATCTCTCATGGGAAAAGAAGAGAAGCCCATGCATCTATTTATAGGCATAATAGGCGTGGGGTGCAAGGGAAGAGGGCTTGGGCATTTCAGCAACTCCATTTGGCTGCATAGGTGAGGTGTCTTTTACTTGTAATTTCATAATCACCCCTAATCTTATGGGGATTTGTTGATATTTTAATCCCATGGTTGAGATTAATACACTTATAAAATGATCTTGATCAAGAGCTCAAAGAGTTCCAACACATGGAGGTGAAAATAAAACACCATCATAGGAAATCTTCTAAGGGGTGCATCTGGCCACTTGGCCTCTCCAAGGGATTAGCCACGTTCCAGCCCTAATACGTCAATGATAAAATTCGATTCTTCCAAAACTCAAAACATGAAAGTTTAAGATAATATTCTTAGGGTTCTACAGGATTTTTAATCACCTTATTCCGATATCATATGAGAGAGATATGATTAGTTTACTAAAATACGTCAAAAGTTACCTGAGAATATCTATTCCGAATTTTCCATTTGTTTTCCTTTATTTTCTTACCCCCAAAGATTTCTAGATGAATTCTTATCAACTTGCCACATGTTCCCACACATGTCAAGACTTCAGAAAATATGGTAGCTAATCTTAATTTTCGTCACATGGTTGAACCTAAGACAACTCATCTAAGTTGGTTACCAGTTGACTCCTATCTCTGTCTGTCCACTTCACACTAGATTTCGTCCTTGATACATTTCTTATCTTCAAAAGCCAAAAACATATAAGTTTTATATCTCTCTCTTATGGTTCTATAAGAATTAGAATTACCTTATTTGGACCTCATATGAAAAAGTTATAATTATTACACAAAACTTCGACGGTCTAGTCCGAGAATCCGTTTTGGCATACCAAGTGTTTGATGTTTTGTTCTTTCACTTCCCTTTGAATTTCTTCCTCAAATTTCAAAAATTTATCTCTTTCTAGGTCATACCAATTGAATTTTTCTAGTTGATACATTGCTAAAATTCTCAAAAATCCATCCAACAATTACCTTAGAATGCATCTAAGTCTCCTATTCTTTTTCTATGAAATATTATTTCCAACAAATTTCAAGGAAACATTATATCCTAAAAATTTGGGCTATTACACTTGGTGTAGCCTCGACTACAACATTTAAGGCCTATTGCCACGATAGCTTTTGCCATAAAAAAATAGAATATTTTGCCACAAATATCAAATTCTAGCAAAAATCCATGGTCGCTGGTTTGTAAATAAAAAACTTCCAATTTAACATCAAGTTTGGCAAAGATTATGTTTGTAGCAAATAACCTCCTTATTTTGGCTAGAGCATGTCGTTGCAAACATTTACTCGTTTGGCAAAAAATACCTTATCCAAGGGCCCAAGTCTTGAATGAAATGCTCAATACCGTCCCTGAGTAATGGCCAATATAAGTTCAATTTCATCAATTATATTTTTGGGTATTTTCTTTATTCCACAAATACATATTGTAGATAAAAATGTTATTATGAAAAATCTTGCCGTCAACTACCCATGATTCTTGACATTACAGATGCCTCACTTTTGGCCACTATATATATATTGATGCAAAATTTTGTTGGTAAAGTTTAATTTTTGCAAGCTGTTACCGATGGTTATGAGTATTCAATATTGGTGTGCGTCATTGTAAAAGCATTTTATTGGCAATTGGCTATTGTTGAAGCTGGCTTTTTGTGGCAAAAGATCAATCTCTGCATGAATTCGGCATTGGAGCCCTAATCTGGTCTAAATCTTATTTATATTTTTTTGGGTGATTAGTAGTTGCCACTAAACTTCTATTTCCACAAAGCAGTATCATAAATAAATTATTGAAAAAATAACCTTATGAATTATGTCTATTTTTCACAATCACATGACTTAGGAAAAAAGGAGTTCATCCACATGAATTGATGGTTCATTATTCGCCACTACTAAACATTTTCTTGCAACTTGTATATATAATCTATCATCCAATACACTACTACACAATTATGAACTACAATTAATGATAGTTTGCCATCAATTCCAAGTCCACACAGTCTATCTCAAATGCATGTTATTAGTTGGTTGCATTGGCCTCAAGAAGATCTATTTCTCTGAATGAGGGAACATAATATTCCAAGCAAACTAATTACTTGCTGCTTATATTGTATAATTACAAATTAATTATTTGCAATGGATCATGTCCCCAATACATGTCTAGAGACTTGCCAAATTTAAAACCAATGCAACCATTGGTAAAATGATCAACATGACATCATGTATTCTCATTAAAAGCATTATAAATGGAATGGGAAGGGAGTGGGAGTAGATATAATGAGAATACTAGCAAACTAAATCCAAAACCCTGCTACAAATGAACACATATAGGCAATATCACAATAAAGTTGTCATTAAACAAGTTTTTCATCCACATTAGTCTATGCAATATGACTTGTCTAGCCAACAAAAATAAAATATAGTGCACATGTAATTGGTACCATTTATCTAAATTGGATAAAACAAAAGTAGTTGATCATTTACATAAATTGCCTAGTGACTAGTCTTGCAACCTATTCATGGCAAACTTGTGGTGATTTGATCTAAAAAAACACACTTCCTCCTACTCAGTTCATGTCAAATGGCCTCATTAATCTGTCCTTAGCAGTGTAGTCCCTTCCAAAATCTCCAGCTTGCTGCATGCCAAGTATACATGCCTGCCAAACATATATTGTTGAGTTAATTTTCAAAAAAACCGGATTTTTACCTAGGTGTTTCTTCCAATATAGTGAACCTAACAATGCATTTTTTATCCATCAATTTTCTGATATGACTTTGTATGCATGCGTTAGTATGAAATAAAAAATCCAATATTTAAATACCCACAACTGCATTGATAAAGAAGATTCTTAACTATTCGTGGCTTTATTTTTTCTTACTTTTTCTTGTTTTTCTTTGCCTAATTGAGTGGTAACCAATGCAAAGACTAATGTTAGGCAAAATTTAACCACACAATCTCACTAGCAATGAAAAATTTGAACTAAGCTTTATTTTTCTTCATATTTTCCCTATTTCTATTTGACATGTGCACTAAGTAATGAATGCAAAGTTTAATATTGTGCAAAATTTAAATACACACAATTGCACTAGCAATGAAAAAAATCTGTGTATAACTTAGTTTTGATTCATCCTATTTTTCCTACTTCTCTTTGACTAATTTAGTGGGGTAATGAATGTAAAGATTAATATTAGGCAAGATTTAACTATACACAACCTCAATAGCAATTAGAAGTCTAACTGACTTGGTTTTCTTCCATGCCAAAAGGGTATTACTTAGATCACATTATATGATATACCTTAAAACCATCAGTCGACCACATTCCTATGAAATAATAACAAACATCTAAGTGAGTTATCATTCATCTTCCCCTGTTTTCATTAGTTAAAAATAGGGTAATACATGACAATTGTCCTAACATGTCTCCCATTTGTGAATAAAAATTGCTAGCAAGTCCAATGTTGCAAGAAAAAAAAAATAGATTGTAACAGTACAGAACCTACGAGTCCTTAGACAGTTTAAAAAATTAATATTACTGTCAAAACATGCATAAAAATCATGATCCAACAAATGCTCTCATGAAAAAATAGCAACGACATTAAGATTTAAACAATTAAAAAAAATAAAAGAAGTCAAATGCAAAAACCCTAAATCACATAACTTTCTAGAAAATTCCAGATGCACGAAACACAGATCTAGACATACCCAAAGAAAAAGGCCAACTTCCATGCCTCTGCTATGAAATTCCTTGTTAGTCTTCACAAATCTAGCAACTAACGAACGCAGCAAAGTTTAAAGCCACCTTCTCCACCAAGTCCACGGGGTATTGCACCCAACATAGAATTCAACAAATGTTCCCCTCTAAAATGTCAGCACCATCAAGATCTAAATGATTAAATAAAATCAAAGAAATTAAGCCCAAAAAATCTAAAATGCTTCTCGACCAAGGCCTGATATGTTGTAGTGCTTTATAGTCATTATTCATAATAAGCATATCCATCTTATCATAAAAAAAGCCAAAATCAACTTTCTTTACTCCCAAATAAAATATTCACACAATCAAAATCAATATTTCTCCGTAATACAAAAACCCAATGTTCAAGATACAATTATAACTGAAACAAACATTTTTCTTGAAAAATATACATCAAACATACACAAGATCTTGTGGACTTGCGTAATCCACAGTTGGAAAGGATAATTTGCAACCTGATTTCATGACTCTACAGAAGAAAAAAAAAGTTAGAAGTCGCAAATGGAAAAATGACCTTGATATAGCATAAATCGCTATGTAGTTCAATCGTCAACTTTAAATACACTAACAATATTTATGATGCAGAAATTTTAGTGGAAATTGAGTGGTAAAAATTTAAATGAGAAAGTTTTTATTCATATTAAAATGGTGAAATTCAGTTAGCATAACATTCATTCATAGCATAAACATGAGCATGTTATAGAAACATGATAAAGAATTTTAATTAATTAAAATATAGTAAAAAATTTGAAATCTGAGCAATTTCTATGTTCTCGAACTGCAGAGTTCTTTTAATAAAAATTTGAATTCACTTGGTTTTGTATCATACTAAAGGTATTTAACTTGGAACACTTTGCACTATTTTTAACAAAACAAAATTAAAAATTAGGGAGAACTTATAACACGTGTCATCTAACATAAGATTAATCTATACACAACATGCACTAGCAAAACAAATATGGTATATATGACTTTGTTTTGTATCATGCCAAAAGTATTTAACTTATAATACTTTGCATTTTTTTTTTAAATCTTAATTGGGTGTAACTTGTAACATTTGTCATATTACGCAAGACTAACCTACACATACTAACTAGCAAGCATAAATCTAAATTGTCTAAGTGCAGATTTCTTGCCAAAAGTATTTGAAGTAGAACAATTTTTTGCTTAAGAGCTATGCAAATATCTAGGTTAGCCTAGACTTTAAGTAACCCTGCAAAAAAATTTAAAAAAAAATCAAGAATAAAGAGTTGTGATGCCTCAACATTTGCATCGCATATTGGCTTGCATGAATGAGTATTAAAAAAAGAATTTTTAACACTGCTAGCTAAAATACAGTAGCAATTATCAGCCCAATGACTTCAATGAGGAGAAATAGAGAATGCATAATGTTAACCCTTGCATACAAGCTATCTCTAAGCAAGTCTAGACTTTAAGTAACTCTGCAAAAAAAAAAAAAAATCTAGTTCAAGCTCTGTGATGCCTCAGCAATTGCATCGCAACTTTGCATACATGGATGAGTAAACAAAAAAGAAAAAAGAAATACTAAGGGTTTCTTGAGAGAAATATACTAGCATACTCTTAGTCCACTTAATACAGTTAGAAGAAAAATAGAAAATGTCTATATATAAGTCCTAGTATAACTCTAGAATAAGAAGCATGTATTACTTACATTCAAAGTTGTTAAAAAGATTCAGAGAGAGAAATGAGAGTGATTGCAATTCCCCCAAAACAATTATGAGAGAGAGAGAGAGAGAGAGAGAGAGAGAGAGAGAGAGAGGATGAGAGCAAAAGGAGAAAAGGCAAACCCCAAGCTCTTCATGGTTGATGGTCAAAGAATCTACTCCTCTCTCTGCTTTCTTGAACACAAGTATAGTGGAATAACATCTTTACAACCATAATAAATAAAGGATAAAAATCAAAAGAAACTAAAAAAATAGATTGAATTTCAAAAGAGATAACAAGGTATTATGAGAAAATTTGATGTATGAACCATCACTGAGCTTTTCAAAACAAATAATGCATCAGAAAAACACTCCATAAGGCAAGAAGACTTGGTTGTGTTCTCTAAAATATATTAGACTTTTAGATACATAAAAAAATGCCACTTCATCCTAAATTAGTACCAATTGGAGCAGAAAACTTACTAAACTTAGAACCTTAGGTCTTTATTTAGGAGTGTGCATGATTTCTTATACACAGAGACATTCAGCTTAATGGGTCATGCATGCGTGCTCCTCACTAAAAATAGGAGAAATAGAGAGTTTTAGTTCATTAATAAGAATTGAAATGAATAAATAAAAAATACAATGGAGCAAATGGGATCCACCTCCACTGATAAGTTTCATATAATTTTAGAGTTTTCTGGTTATAAATCCTCCATATCTGAAATGTCATTGACTTTATTCAAAAAAGTGAGCAACACAACAAAAAAACTGACAGGAATTCAATTACTTTGAACACTAGTCCATAACAAAATAACAAAAAAAAGCTATCTGTTGAGGAAACTTGCTTGATAATAAGAAGATCCTGAGGATATACTCACATATGTGTGAACAAAATGAAGTCTAGAAAAGAAACTTTTTAGAGTGGATATCACTTTGTAAGAAGACTTGCAAGCTATAAATTAAGTTATATAATACCACAAATTATCTTGAAGATTTGATGTAAAAAAAATTAAGAAACCCATCTAGTGATAAAATAGCAAGCAAAGCCTATTTAAGCTCTTTATAAATGAATTGAGCCAAACAACTCAAGGCTCAATACTCCAAGATTGGATTACAAATATTATCTTTCCTAAAAAGTTTAGATTGAAACCCAACAAATTTGTCCACATCATCCATTACTACTTGCTTGTGATTGATCCATAAGTCATTCAACAGATGTTGATGATCATTACAACAATTGAGATGGATCCATTAGAAAGTATTGATGACCATGTACACTGAAGAGACTCGCTGCAAATCTCTCTGTGAGGTGTGTATTATGACGTTTAATGGTGGTAATTGTGAAAAGTACTGATATTTTTGGAAAACCAAAGAAAAAAAAACTTTGAGCTCTAATAATAATGCAAATGACTTATCAAAAGCGATATAGTTTAGGAAATATTGTAAGATGTATTGTAAGATTAATACAATGGTATGAATATGTTTATTTCACATTTCTAGAAAAAATCTCAATAAAAATGCATATGCATATTATCTTAGACATAAATCTCTGATCAAAACCTAATCTTGACCCCCCAATCACACATCACAACATAAATAGGAGAAACAGAGGACGGTAACAAAACAGGGGGCGACAATGGGAAAAAGGTTGCAAATTTATACTCAAAACTCCCCTGAGTCGATCAAACTCCTATAACTAGAGCTAACTTGATTTCTGGGATATTTCAGGAAATCACGATAATCGGAGGACTGAGCGTCGATGCTAGGGATAGCTTGATCTACCCAAAATGCCGAAAATCCAAAAATCTGAAGCCACAATGTACCAAAATATTCGAAAAAAAAAAAGAAAAGAAAAATACGAACTGATGGGCTGACAGTTCAAGAGGGGAATGGATAGAGAGAGAAAGAGCGAAAAGGGAGAGCACGTGTGAGAGAGATACACTCACCTGTCAATCGAGACATCAACGACGACAATACGATTGCAACATGGCATGGGAAGGGGTGGCACAATCACAATGAGAGAGAAAGAGTTAGCGATTGGGGAAGAATATCGGGGGATGGGGGAAATTGCTGAAATTCTAATTTTTAAAATACTATTTTCTGTACTTAGATAGCGCCGCAAATAGTTATAATAGTCGCCGCAAAGAGCCACAACATGCAGGTTTACGTTGGAAATTTAGCCACAACTACTTTTGTCATTAATTTTCTTTTGCCGCAACTATTTTGCCGATAATGATACTTTTTCTTGTAGTGAAATTATAATAAAGGCAAATATTAATCATCATAAAAAATAAAATTTTATCAGATGAAAATCACATTAGCAGGAAATGAATATTATGATAACAATTCTCAAAAGTGTCAAAATTGACTTTTACTAATAATAATATTTGCTGCAAAACTATTTTGCAAAAAATAGTAGTTTTTAGTGACAATTTCATCACTTTTTTCTCAAGACATTAATATTGTGGATAAAAGTCACCATTTGCGATAAGTTTTGAGTTGCGGAAAAAAAGTGGTAGCAAAAAGTGAAATATGTTGTAGTGCTCATTGTATCGATGTTAATCCTTTCCTACCTTATTACCTAAACAATCCATAATTGCTATAGAACAAAGCTGGACATTCTATACTATATTAAAAAATCTCAAAGTATATATACAAAATGCATATCCATCGATTAGTTTTAGAAATATTTGTTCTTTAATACTTTTTTCCTCCATGTTTTCTATCACTTTTCTTGATTTTTTAAAAAAATATTAAGGGCGATACTTAATGATGTACTACTTGAAAAAATTATTGAGAAAAATTTGAATGGCACATTAGCATCGACATCAACTGCTAATGTCCACGACATAATTAAGATTAATGATGTTGCTATCTACCTCAAATCATTATATCCAATGATGGTACATTTCTATGATCTTGTTCAATTTTTTTTTCTCTCTACATATATTGCTTGTAAAAAACTTTCGCACAAGTATTTTTAAAGTAAATACAATCTTCTCCTAAGGCTTCATACTATTTACAGCCATTTAAGAACACGTGTCTATTCTAAATTTAATGTAAAATGCAAGATTTTAGATTAAAGTAAACCATTTTTGTTGTTGATGACTTAAATGTAAGACTACCATATGTCCTACATTGAATGTAAGAAAGTGGTAGGATATGAACAAGAAGAAAAATTTGCGTGTTATCATTACAAGAATATGAGTATTGTACAATCATGGTATGTATGTTGTATTCATATTTAATGTCATGACATCAAACATTATAAATTCAATTTACTGTTTAATGACTTAAACTCATAAATATAATTTGTTTATACAGCTTTCGAGCCTATGTTGAGATCGATGATGGCAGTGGACGGCTGGAGGCTGTCATGTTTGGTGAAATTGCAGAAGAAGCTTTAGGTTGCGCAACAATTGAATTAATGGAGCACATAGGAAAGGTAGAAACTCATCTTTCTATTTTTAACTAATTCATTTTAGATGTTTAAATAGTGATTGCATGAATTTTCTTTCTTATACACTACATTAAACAAATATTATTTAGGGAATATAATGGTGACAACATATTATTTAGTGAGTTGCTATGGTCGTTATTTTCTCATAATGTAAAAGAAAAATATGGTATTGGTGTATTATAGATTTAAGTGTGCAAGAGATTACCTTGTTATACTGAGAACATTTTTTTTTTACCAAAACGTTAGGGTCACATGTCCAAAAGTGTTCCCTCTCCAAATTTGTTGATTACTCTCGCTTGTGGCAGAGAAATATCGTGGTAACAAACATGACCCAAGGATTTACAAGAATTGAAAAAAAAAACACAAACCATCCCATTATCAAAAAAAAAAATTCACTAAAAGATTATGAAAGCAAAATTCACATCATCTGTTTGTCATCACCACCATTTGGCATCATCTCGGGTGAATTCTTCTGTCCCTTCTGCCTCCCATCTTGATTCTCTCTCTCGCTTTTCCTCTCTTTTTCTCTCTAAATGAGTTAAAATGATACAGTTATATCTAATGTTGTTGTTACCATCTTGACTCCAGAATCACCATACACAACCTCCATGAGCCTCTGTTAAGCCCCAAAATCCTTCTTCTTCTCTGTGCATAATCCCCAGATTATTTTCTAGTGATAATTACTTCCAACATAAAGCTTTCTTGAACTGGATATTTAACAAACCAAATTTTTGTGATCTAAAATCCAAAGGACCACATCACCAAGCTTCATATTCCAATATATCTTTGCACATTTTGATGGTACTTGTAGGTAAGAAGAAGAAAACTTAAAAGCGTTAATCAAATCCTTGTTTAGTACAAAACTTAAAAGATTTATGGTGTTGTTAAAAAGAAAGCATCTCTACACAAATTTGTTCCATTTTCTTAATAATAAGTCATCTGCACAAAATAGTGAGACTTGCAGTTGAGTTTGTCGAGCTGGACTTTGATGAGTTTGACCTTCAAAGAGCAAGAGCGACCTCGGCATCCATGTGGGACCAGAGATTCTCGACATCTTTGGCATCATGGAGGGTCTTGCTTTGCTCGTGGGCACTGGGGAGGGCTTGGTTGAGGCAGCCAACTCTTTTAGCTCCTTTTAGCTCATTCCTCACGGAATCGACATCCTTGAATAGATGGTCCAGGTTGATTAGGTGATAGTCTGCCAAGGCTTCCTCGCTTTGTAAGTGAGAGATGGAACTGGAGAAGAGGCCACTGGCCATTAATCTTTTTGGTTGGAAAAGAAAAAAACTAAGTCCGAATGAAAATCAAAAGTTAAAAAGTGGCCGGCTGAAGCAATTTAGAGGTAGATCATAAGGCGAAATTCAAGGAAAGGGTTCAACGCATATTTATGTGTTTTTCGGTACTGAGTAGTGAAGAAGAGAAAGAGGAAGAGGAAGAAGAAGAGGAATATGAGAGAAACCCAGTGAGAGGCAGAGGAGAGAGACCCACTTGAGACAGTGACGTCGAACGGGGGTGGTAGGTAGAGATGATAGAGACGACATGGAAGAAAGAAGAGAATGCGAATGGAGCTTTCTGATATTTGAATGGGAGAGAGACGACTAATTCTGTGTGTTTGATCTTGTTTAAAAATAAAATAAAAGTCATGCGAGGGAGGTAAACAAGTTGTAAAGCAATGGACAGTGTATCATTACCAATACAGCAAACCCAATAGGTAGTGGCACCAAAATCTGAAAATTGAATTCCATTTAATTTCAAAGAGTAATTTAAAAAACTATTACTAGCTAACTAGATTATAATATATATATATATATATATATTTATATATATTCCTTTTCTGAGTCTATTGCCTTCAAATTATAGATTGCTCTACTTTATGTATTGATAAGATTATTATTTGACCCAAGCACTATATAATGTACATTTATATTTGTTCACCATACTTGATATGATCTATATTAATTGTTCCTAAATATTTGATAACCATACTATAACTCTAAACTCTTTCATGGAAGAACATTTATCATATATCCAAAACATTGCAACATGCTTTAACTCTAATACAATTAGGTGCAGACGTAGATCAACTTCAAAAGCAGCAGTACAAAAACTTCAATGTTTAATGCCGTGAATGAAGAGAAGATACCACTTCTAGATGTATAATCTCCAAAACTTTTTATCCTATATTTCAATGGCGAAGAAAACAATTCCATGCCATTTTGTCTTTTAAAAAACAAACTGTAATATGGATTTGAAACATGATCATTTATTTCCCAAACTTACTTGGATCCTATGGTTTATTGTTGTTTAAATTAGTAGCTTGCAAGTTGAATTAACTAAGTTATTCTCATTCACCTTAATTTTTTTTCTTGTACACTAGATGTTTATATTTTTGAACAATTTATTTTATAGCAATACAAGGCAAACGTGCCTTGTAGCTCTACTGCTAATATATATATATATATATATATATATATATTTATGTATCAAATGTATGCAATGCTAATTAATGAAAATAAACTTGAATAAAAAGATTCTTCATTGAATCAAAATTCTTACAGAGTTGAAACATTTAATTACAAGGTTGAAAGGCTTGAGAGTTGTGGGAGTTTAAAGATGGAAGGAAGGTGAAACTAACTTTGCCTTGCCTTTGAAATTAATGTCTATTTTTATAGATGAAGGAGTTGCCTTTCAAAAGTAACTCTCAGAGTGAATCACGGATAATACAGTGAAAAGTTAAAGCCATCTGCACCGAAAATAATATTGTCTGCACCGAAAGTTAATTTGTCGTTTTGTGCCAACAGGTGAATCTAGATAAATCCATTTGGATAGATGTCAATCATCTCCCAGTTTTGGAGGATTTGGTGAATCGTGTCTAAAAGTATTGCTGTAAGGATCAGATTCTTCTCCTGAGTCTTTTGTTCCTTCAGCCGAATCATTACTGTTGAATTCTTCTTCAATGGATTTCTTCAACAGTTGAATCATTTCAAGATTTTTCTTCTTCAATTCTTTTTCGGATTTTGAAGAAGACGAACCTTCTGAATTTGTACAGTCCTTCTTCTGCTTTGAAAATGAACTTGGTGAATCTGTCTTTATCTTATCCTATTCTGGAAAAGGATAAGTTAAAAGTTGTTGTGAAATTGGAGAGGGGGAATTTCTCCAGGCTCTTTAGATTTGGAACCAGCAGTGGAAAATCCACAAATCCTCTTGGTGCAATGTCATTTACTTGGGGAAATTTATCCCAATATTTGACAAAAAAAGGCCGAACTAAGATATCTCTAGCTTTCTCATAAGTCCATTTAGAAATCCAATGGGCTTTATAACGAGCGCAGAAATGGACCAAATATGGGAGCTTAACAGCCATGCGATCCATCTTTGGTAAAGCTGCAATTTTAAAATGATTGATAGTTGGTTGAAAACTATCAGGATACATGGCCAAATTGTTGCCACCATAATTGGAACCAGAGAGGAAAACTGTGTTTGTATTTCTTGTCAAAATTGAAAAATCAAGAATGCATTAAATCAAGGGTTTGAAACAAGGAAAAATGGAACCAAGAATCATTATAATCATAATAATTATATTGAATCGGTGAATTTGATATACTTTTGAGAGTATACGGATTGGTTTCTCATGCTTGTTGAGTCATTACTGTCAATAAATAACAATTATAGGAAATTTTTTTTATGGATCTACTTTGTCGTAGATCGGTTTGATCGAAATCGATTCCGTATGAATCAAGATTCCGAGATAGAATTTGAGATCTTTTGCCGAATTTCGAGGAATCCAATGCCAACCTAGAGGAAAATAATGTGAAGCTATTCAAAAATGATCTGTATCTATCGAAAATTCAATATAGAACAGATTTTGAAAATAAGCTTTTTGAAAAAAATCTGCCTTAGAGGCAGAGGGGAGCCTGGGCCTTGTCATTGTTAAAGGATTAATATAAGCGTCATAAGGTGTAGCCAAGGTTGAAGTAAAAGAACTAAGGGGAATCGGCCTAGGAATTGATCCTGAAGTCATGAATCTGTTGGCAATCTTGAGTGGGGAGGATACCGATGGTAAAAGTAAAGAAGCAGGAGGAGGTGGAAGAGGCGGCGGTGGCCTCTGGCTTTCTGGCTTCTTTTTCTTACTCATGTTTTCTGCAAGAATTCATGAGTAAGAAAATCAGAGATTGAATTTTCGGATCCTTTAATATATTCGATATCAAAATAATAAACACTTAAAATTGTTTGCTATTTAGAAAACATATGTTTTGATGCAACATTTTGAACATCTTTTTATAATACATATTTGACACTTTTGCAATCAATTCTTAGTAAGAATTTTTGATTAAGTAAATCACTTTGAAATTTAGAAATGCATAGTACTATAGATATTTTTTTTATAGCACTATAATTAAGTTGTGCATGATTCCAGGTTCTAGGATGGAATTGAATAATTTGTTCAGAAAAATCTGGTGAAACAATTTGTTTCAGAATGCCGCCATAACTTATGTCAAAGGCATCTATTTTGGCAATTTTAAAAGAATCAGAATTAGGTATCCCAAAATATGAAAGAATTTTGACATATGTCTTGATTTGCCTAATTAAATTAGTGTAGATATCTATCCATGGAGGATGATTGAGTTAAAGTCGTTCAAATAGATGACAACATTTTTTTATCATACCCTTGTAAGAATCTGAGATATAATTTAATGAACCAAGCAGTATTAATCCTTGGCCACAACAACAGAGCCATTTCTGGTTCTGATATCTAATTGATTCACTCTATCTTTTCTTCCTCTTTATCTTGACAATTCCCAGAGACACTCTATTTCCTTTTCTTGTTTTTGCTTTATTCTGTTGGTGTCACTGTAGTCGAATACTTCAGTCTGAACAGTAAGTCCCAATTAAGCTGGGGTAGGCATGGAAGGGCGTGAGAGGATATTGTTGTTGTGTACCCACCAGTATGTGTTATGAAATGCAGCAGAATAAGGTTCAAGACCTAGATTTAGGAAGTACCTGAGTTTTGCTTTGATTGTTGCCAAGATGGACAAGATGTTTAGATCCAGATCATCAGTTAGTTCTAAATCAGGTTTGCCACTTGATATTACCAATGAAGAAGATCGTGTTTTTGAAGAAAATGATTTACCATATATTGATCGATGGCACATGCCAAAGATTAATACTGCTTCTCTTTATAACAAATTTTGAAGAGAAAAATTTTTTGCTACGGAATTCAATGTGAAAATCGTTGAGTAGACTTTTGCTATTTCACAAACCCAGGAAAAATGTCTTTTATTTCAAAGTCTCATGATTCAAGCCTTCATAAAAAAAAAGGTTTTAATTTCATGCATATTGCACCCGTTTAAGTTGTTGTCAAACCTTTGATAAGGAAAGACATCAACGCCTTTGTTCTTATATGTTTACGTGATGGTAGATTTGAGGACTATGAGGACAGTAAACTTGGTAAAGTCTAGACTTGTCTTACAGAAGGTCCAGTCTATTTTGATTGTTATCCTAATTTAACTGTAGATTTATGTGATAAATATAATTTAGATGTTTTAACTTTAAATATTTTAACATTTGGTTTTAACATGTTAAAAGGTAGCAGACATATTGCTTTAGGTATCGCATTTACTATTGTGTGATGAAGACAAGTCTTAACCCCAAGGCTAAGATCAAGTCTGCTAGGGACCAGACCCTTCTAATGCAAAGTTCCACCTCTGGTGCCAACATCAAAACATCAAAAATGATTTTTTGGAGAGATGTTTCTCTACCAGAAGAGTGGATCCTTCATAAGGAACTACCACCTGCAGAGATAGTATTTGAGGATAAGGATCTTGACTTGATTCAACAGTATCTTGATGGTACTATAAAAATTTCTTTTGACCGACCATCCCTAGCCCCAGAAAGAAGATATTCTTTTACTAGCTCTGGGTCTTCCTGCTCCACGGATCCAAGAATGAGAGATGCGAATCTCAAACAGTTCTTGGAGGACTTTACTAATATAGCAAATCCTACTCGTCCTGTTTTAATTAGGAAAATTCCTAAAAAGGAACAATCCTCTAGTTTAAAGCTAAAAGGTGCTTGTTCAGATTCACAGGTCATTTTAGCTTATTACTCAACCAAGGGTGATATTCCTTCATCCAAGGGAAAATCTATAAATGAAGAAATTGAAGTAGAGGATGACTCCTCTATGTCTCCATCAATTTGGGATATGGTAGCTCCTATATATCACCAGCTTTTAATAATGAATAGAGCTTTTGAACTCGATATGATTTTCCTGTTTAATGATTTTAACACTATGGAAAACCGCCCTAAGCAAAAAGCTTATGATGTGAATTTTACTCCTACTCAGAAACAAAGAGTTAGGAAAAAATGGAAACAAAAGATGTATGCTTCCAACAAGCATATTCTTTTCTTTGATTTTCTTGAAAATCATTAAAATTTAAAAGATTATTCTTTAAATGTTTTAAAGACTAATTTTACAAAAGAAGATAAGACCATTACAAAATCCAGCCATCCCCCACTTTAAACTATTTTAATTTCAATAAAGGGAGCTGAGGTCAAAGCTTCGCCTTTTAAATTCCCAGTTGCTGAGGATCCTAAGTTTCCCTTAATCTTCTCGGAAACAAAAAAGATCATTGAGCAGAATAATTATGTCAACACTATCCTCTGTACAATAAGTCGACAGTTAGACCGTATTCAGGACAAAGTTGAACAACCTATTTTAGAAAAAACTGTTTCAGCCAGTTTTTCAAAAACTCTTGAAAAACCTTTGATTATTTTACTAGATAACAGACAGAAAATCAATTTTAATAAAGATGCCAATACTTTGGATAAAAATGATCAAATGAGTACTAAGATAAAGCAAGAACGACCATCTACTAGTGTTTTGGACAAAAGTAGCAAAGTGGTTGATTTTGTCGAAATTTATACAGATGATTCTTCGGTAGATGATTCTGTCATTAATAATGTTGAAAATTGTTTTGATGATATTTCATTAGAAAAACCTGAAATAGCCAGACTCACTTCTACCAGACCTATGGGTTTCATGAAGAATTGGTTTTCTAGACCTACTCCACCTGATTTACAGATTGAAGAAAGAATGTTTCAATCTCAGTTTTCAACTAATGTTGACAGACTTTATGAATGGAATATAGATGGACAATCTGAACAAGAGGTCCCCAACACTCTACATAAGATGTCTATGGTTGCCAATGCTTATGTGAATAACAATTTCCAGCAGACTGAGATTGTTTCTATATTAACTTCAGGTTTTTCGGGTATGTTTTGTGCTTGGTGGGACAAACATCTTATTGCTAAAGCAAGAGAATCCATTCAGAATGCTATTAAGCGTGATGACAAAAGATTACCCATATTTGATGAAACCATTGGACGGGAAAACCTTGATGTTGTCAATACTTTGATTTATACGATTATCAAACATTTTATTGGAACCCCTTCCAACGTTACTAATCGTATATTTGATTATTTAAATAATTTAAGATGCCTAAAAATGTTTGATTATAATTGGTACCAAAGTGTTTTTATTTCTCGTGTTTTATTGCGTGATGATTTTGATAAATCTTACTGAAAAGAGAAATTCATTGACGGTCTTCCTCATTTGTTTGCTCAAAAAGTTAAAAACTCACTAATTGATACTGCAGGACTTCTTAATTACGATAGATATACTTATGGTGATATCATGAGTACTATAAGAAGTTTGGTATTAGTATGTGCAATGATAAAAAACTTATCCATCAACAGCTGAAAGATAGAAAGAAAGCCAAATATGAAATGGGCAATTTCTGTGAACAATTTGACCTTCCTCCTATCGTCCTATCTCGCAAAAAAAGAAAGCATTTTAAAAAGGTTTTTAAAAAATCTTATGGGGACAATAGGAGAAAAACTCATGATGAAGTTTATAAAAAACCTTTTCATAAAAAGTTTTCATTTGATAAAAAAGATTCAAACCCCTCCAAAGGAAGATGTTTTAATGGTGGCAAAAAGGGACATTTTGTTGATAAATGTCCAAAAAAGACCAATAAGTTGAAAAACAAGCTTATTGCTTTCAATATTGGTGAAGATAATTAGCAAGAATTGTTTCATCTTCTTGAAAACAGAACTTCTTCGTCTGACCAAAACGAATTTAGCTCTAGTGATTCAGAATATCATTCAGAAGCTAAACCATTTGATTCAGCCATGATTAAGCTTGGTTGCAACTGCAATAGTTCTTGTTGTAATTAGAGAGTTAAGACAATTAATATTTTAACTAAAGAAGAAGAACAAGAGAATCTTCTTTTAACCTTAATTTCAAAGATTAAAAACTCTGAACTTAAAGAGAAATATCTCTTACAGCTTAAGAAGACAATGGTCTGCAAGGAACGAATGACTTCTCAAGGAACAATAAGCTTTCAACAAACTTTGGGACGTTTTTAAAAGAAAAAATCTAAAGAGATTTCAACTCATGATTTACAGCATGAAATTGCTTCTATCAAGAAAGAAATAGTTGAGCTCAAATTTGAGATTAGCTCCTTCAAACTTGAAAATTCATCTTTTAAACAAGATTAACTTGATTTCAAAATTGAAAGCAATTTGATCTTGAATGTTCTTCCGATCATGAGGAAACAGATAAACACAACCATGATGAATCCTCTAAACCTCTTAAAGCCATTTGCTTGCTTAAACAACCTATGCCTACAAAATGGTATTCTAACGTTGATATTATTGTTTGCCATGAATTTACTTTGTCTATTATAACTTTGATTGATTCAAGCTCTGATATTAATTGTATTCGTGAAGGCTTAGTTCCAACTAAGTACTTTGAAAAGTCTACTGAGACTCTCTCAACAGCAAATGGTTTTAAGATGAAGATCAACTATGAGTGCAGCAATGCTCATATTTGCCAAGACAATGTTTATTTTAGGATCCCTTCTATTCTTGTCAAGAACATAACTTAGGATGTTATTTTAGGAATACCTTTTATTTCTTCTATTTATCCTTTTTTGTCTGAATCTGATGGGATCACCACTGACCCATTCGGACAGAAAGTTAAGTTTAAATTTGTTTCGAAATTTGACATTGATGTGTCAAAAGCATTTTTTAATTTCTGCAAAAAGAAAACCACCCGACGAAGAGAGGACGGGAAAAGCTACAGGTCCAAAACCTTCTATCCTTCTTTCTAAATGGGGGTGCCCGGAGCACCTCATCTTGTCATTTTGTCGTTGCTCATTCTTATTAGGCAAAGAAGAATTGAGAAGTTAAACGTATTCGCGCTTTTCAGGGTCATCTCAATTATTGGGAACGCCTTATTTGAACTTATTTCAGCAGGAGGTAAGATTTAAAAAGATTTCTGAGCATTTAGCTGATCTTTTGTTCCAAGAAAAAATCAGTAATTTTCATAAAAAATTGATTTATAACGTTTGTTCTGATTTTCCTAATGCTTTTTGGAATAAGAAGAAGCATGTAGTATCACTTCCTTATATTAAAGAATTTTTTGAGAAAATTATTCCAACCAAAGCCAGACCTATTCAAATGAATAGTGAGACTTTGAAGTTTTGCAAAAATGAAATTTCTGAACTTCTTTCAAAAGGTCTTATCAGGCATACCTTGGTCGTGTGTTGCATTATATGTCTAGAAAAATGTTGAGATTGAGCAATGAACATCTCGTTTAGTCATAAATTACAAACTCCTAAATAAAGTTTTAGAGTAGATTAGGTACTATATTCCCAACAAAAATGACTTGGTTCACAAATTAAATAATGCAGTTATTTTTTCTAACTTTGACCTTATGTTTGGATTTTGGTAGAACTAAATTAGGGAGTGACAAATACAAAATTAGAGACAATCTCGATCCACCCACTTCAAAGAATACAAAAGAAGAGGACAAAAATAGATTCGTAATCTTATTTCGGCTTTGAGAAATCATTAGCCATTGTCTGTAAAAAGGCTAGAGTCCATAAAAAGTGGATTAAAAAAAAAAAAAAAACTGTGTCTAAGAAGACTCTTTGAAATTTTCAAGTCGGGCCTCTGGTTTCACACATAACATGTTAACCTAGTTGAAGACCGAATAATGAACTAACTAGGTTATGATGGGGAATGGGCCTAAAGCCCAGAAGAGCTTGGACGGGATTTCGACCTTCCGCCGCTGTCTATTGTCTGTAAATCACCAGAGCCATAAAAGAGGACATTTATTTGGACTTATGGAAGAAGTAATGAACTAAATTATGAATGATGTAATTTTAAAGCATGTGGCTTTACATGTATTAATAGCTAACTCAGACGTCGTATTTGTAATTCTACCGGCCTTTTTTTTTATCACATAAATTACACTTGAAATTTCCTCTTTTTCTTCTCGTCACTATTTATGACAAACATGAGTTGATTTTCACAACTATTGTTTTTACATCTCATTCGAAGAAAAAGTAGAACAAAATGGTTAAGAAAAGTGCCGGAAAAGACAAGCAAGGCAACTTATAACGTCCACTATACTCGCTACAATATCGAGATACATGTTACATTAATAAAGTTGATCATGACATTAGCGAGCCATTTAGGCTTTTATTTAGGTTCTAAAGCCTTAATAATTAGCCTGTTTAGCATGGACTGGATATTGCGCAGAAGTACGTAGTATTATGGGCTTAATCTCATCCTCCATTGGATAACAAGAATATAGGAAAGAGATAGTAAAATGGGAAAATGAAATTTGCAGTTTTTGGGTGTGTAAATATTGTGTATTTTCTTTTAAAAAAAAATGAGTAAATTTAGGATTTATATAAAATAAATAAATAAATAAAAATAAAAGTGGATCATACTCTATAAAAATGAAGTGCGCAGGACTCGCACATGATCCTAAGGCTGCTATATCTAGTACTACTCTAATACGACATCATCATGAATATTGTTATTAGAAACATAATATTTGTAGTTATGGAGTATATGCAAATCCCACCCACTTCATTTAAATAAAAAACTAAAGAAATTTGATTTACTAGTAGGATATGGCTACGTACCTTTATTTCCTTCCTTCGATCCAAACTAACTAGTAGTGATCTCCTGGTGAGATTGGCATGAAACCCGCGGTATGCGTGCCATTAATGGATCAAAGCATATTCTACCAATTATCTCATAGCATTTCAACGTCATCGGTTGAAACTTGAGATGATATTATATCTCAAAAGACCTTAGATAGGAACAAATATATATTAATAATAATAAGAAGCTGGAGCATGACCTCTTGATCAAGAACTGGTCATTCATGGGATCCATATTTTGTGAAAGTAAGAAAGTTAGAGATGAGGCTTGCGATAAACGCAATTGGGCGGGCAGAGTGGGAATTGACATCCATATTATATATATATATATATATATATACACTTTACATCATGAGTACTAGTAGTGCTGATTCTCATTCTGGCCTACTGGCATGACATTTAAATTTAAAGTGACATGTTGACACGGAATCGTGTCTCATGCATTGCATTCAATTGCATGGCTGCTAATTAAAGTGTCTCCCAAACGTCTCATGACTACAAAGTCCTAGATCTCGGAACCACTCCGGTTCGGGGTCCGAGCCTACTACCCGATGGATATATATATAGAGATGTCTCCATGCGAGGGTTCCACTCCCTCTGTTGTTGCGATTATTCCGGTAACGTCAATGACGACACCATTATTCTTCGTCGCTTATCTTTCATTCTTTTTCTCAGTGGTCCACTAGTCCTTTATGTGAAAGGGACCGTCTCACTTATCCTTTCACTACATTAATTGTTTTACGAATTACGACAGCAAATCTATATATGCCTTTCTATGGTGCTTTCTTAGAATGATAAAAGCAAGATCATGATCATCCATCTCGATCGTAGCCATCATCTAGTTATTACTACAGTACTACTAGGACATGTCAAGTACTGCCTATCAAATATTATATTCTCTCCTTTATCAATACTGTTTTAATTTCTTCGGGATGATCACTTTAATCAAGTAATAATAAAAAAAAAAAGCAGAGATGATCACCTTAATCAGTGCAAATAATTATGTATTAAATTAACTCGTTCGTGCGATCATAAACTTAAGAATGACTCAACTATATGTGTGTGAGCGCGCGTGCTTGATCTTCATTATAAAAATATAATCTTCTGATATTCTTAGACTTCCCTAAATATCTTGATGTCCCTTAACTTGTTTTAATGTATATAGAGTACGTACAACATATGCACACATTATATTAGAGTTTTACAATTCTTCATTCTTTTTTGAATATCAACTAAATCTAACCCTAGCTATATGTAATTAATATGCAGAAAGCTGGACATGGATATACCTTTAATAGGTAAAAACTATATGATCTATTTCCTATCAGTTTTATCTCCATTATGTGTGTACATGTCATGTGTGTGGTACTTCTCTGTCCATTTTTAGGATTTCATGATACATATAATATACGCCTCTGCATGCATGTATTGAGTTGATGCATCCTAAGGACAAGCTTGAAGAATGAGATGAAATGAGAATTTTATGAATAGTGGTAAGATAGTTTGTAAATAGTTGTGAGATAGTTGTTTAATAAGATTTTAGAAAAGGAAAGAGAGAAAATTGAATAAAAAATATTATAAAGTTAAAACATTATTAGAATATATATTTTGTTATTATTTTTGTTTGAGAATTTGAAAATCTTTAACTATTTTGTTTTGATGTAAAGTTTAAAAAAATTATAATGATTAGTTTAAAAAAATAATTAGTTTAAGAATATTTGTGTTTGACTGATGTTTAAAAATGAGATGAGATATATATGAGATCCAAAAAAAAAAAAATGAGATGAGATATAAGAATTTTGAAATGTAAATTACAATTTCCAAACAAATTAACTAAATTATTGTACTTATGATCTACCTCTTTGTGATTGAAAATACTACTTATAATAAGCACTATCCTTTAAGTTAATTATGAAGTAGCCCTTTTAAATATATTTTTTATATTTTTGCAGGGTTATGAAGTTATTAAGATTTTTCTGTTTGGATGGATTATATATATGTATGTATGTCGTACGTGTATATTTACTGTACCACATCTTATTACATAAAATTGGATAGAATTACGAGGTCACCATAAAAAAAACGATTATATAATCAATTAATTATAATTAAAAGGATTGCTTTCGTTGAATAGTCTATTTTCATTAATAATAAGTTTTTGATTACAATTAATTAGTTATATATATATATATATCTATATTTTTTTGTAGTGAGTTAAGGTGATTCAGATTTGGGTCGTACGTGCGTGTTTTGTGATTGTAAAATATTCGTGATTGAGTCATGATCTCGCATGGCAAGCTATATAGGTTTTGACATTTAAAAAAAAAAAAATCTCTTGTTGACTTCAAAATTTTTCAACTTAGTTCCTCTTTTATTGACAATATATATATAGCAGTACTCGTGTCGAAGCATGCTGGTTAGTGGTTTTAATTTATAGCATAACTAACTGGATTTAGTGGTAAGATTTAGGTGCTATGTCCAGAGTACTTGCACCATGCATATTTATTAAAGTTTATAATTGACTTCTTCTTTTCATACTTTAATCATGTCTTTTTTATTATTTGGAAGGGTTCACTTTTTAAATTCTCGAATGTGGTGCTACTTTTCTGTTTTCGGTGGAATTAACATTTAAAAAAAAAACAAATCATATTCTTTTAAGTTTTTTTTTTTTTTCACAATGTCATTCTCATAAATTTGTTGTATTTTTTTTAGGAATAAATAAGTTTTTAATCCATCGGCAATTCATATGTATTGGCTATATATTGAGAATATTCTTCGAGCAGCCACTACAATACATTTGGCCTTTCGTAATAGATAAAAGCATTACAAAAAATGACCAAAACGTTATGAAAAACTTTTGATAATCGTTATAAACCATCACAACAACTAACACAGTAAATGCGTCACAGGTAAGTATTTGTAATAGTTTTCGTTCAACCATCACAAAAATATTTTTTGTGATGGTTGGGTCTTTTCGTTATTTATTGTTTGTGATGGTTGGGTCTTTCCGTTATTTATAACGTTTTAACGTTAGAATCATTAGTGACAGTTCAAATGTGTCACCCAAAGTCACGTTCGTTCGAACGTATAAAATTATGTTTGAACATAAATTCATCTAGCTGACATTCGAACGACATACCATTTCGTTCGTTTCTCAAACGTTCGAACGTTTATATAGTCATTCGAACGTTGGTCACATTCGAACGTAATTTTGATGTTCGTACGTTTTTTGCACAACGTTCAGATATTTTGTTTAAGCAAGTTTGAACATTAATTTGATGAACATTCAAATGTTTTGGTCAGTTCATTCGAACATTTTTTGGTACATTCGAATGCAATTTGAATAAATATTCGAATGTTTAATGTCTACATTCGAACATACTAGTCAAATATAGTAAATTGTAATAAAATTAAGAAGCATATAAATTGTATCATATTATATAATCAATCTAGTAACTTACAATCTCTTATAACATATCAAAGTTAAATACTAAAAATTATAAATAATAAAAAAAGGATAAAAGTTATCTATTTTTTTTCCTCGTCTACCGCAATCCTGCTGCAGTGACATAACACGTTCTATCTAGGCCGCCATCTCCCTCTACATTTGTTTTTGGCTGCAGTGCGCATTTTTTTCCTTTTGCTCTCTTTTATACTTCTGCACACACGTCTCTATATTAGAATGTCGCTCCAAAAAAGACTCAAACTACTGCTGTCTCGACCTCATAATATTGTTTTCTTGTCGTGCTTATTCTAAATTTTTGGTGAGATTATTAGCTTTTAAAGTCGAGGAGATCATGCCAAATTAGCTCTAAGCACTTTCGTAAATATATCTATATCACTAAGAGAGGATTTTTCAAAAGCTGCATGCATTTCTAACATTCTGTCCTACAATTAGAAAGGAAACACATATTAAGTAACAAAATTAATTGAAATGCGAACAAAAATAAATTATTTAGATATTGCATAATTTATTCAACAAATTAATATCGCTTACATAATTCTCTGCAACAGCAAGATCCATCATTTACTACGTTCATTAGTATGAGTAGTAGCATAGACATGAAAGATAAATAAATTTTCAGAATTATTACATTTCTAACAAAGACACATTAGCAATTGAGAAACTTAATGTTAGTAATTAAATAACATTAAATATCAGAAAAAATAAATAAATTTCTATTATCAGCAAGATGGTGGAACGACCTTGAACCGACACAATGTTGGACCATGAGAGCGGATCTATTATGTGCATTCATTGAACTTAAACTCTACAAAATTAATGAATAATGTTATTGTTGATTTAGAACGGATACAAATGTAAATAACTAACTAATTTAGAATATCTGATAATTAACACTTCACTCAATCATCTAACTTCATCTTTTAGAAAGGGAACTTCGCAGCCTCTTTCAACGTCTGAAATTTCTTGAAGTACCCATGACATCAGCTTTTGTGAAGTCGAAATAATGTAGCCATCAGTCTATTCACAAATCTTACATCTTTGATACGAGTAAAATCAAGGTCGAACTCATCCTAAAAAGTGAATTAAGTAAGTAATACGATATACTTACTGAGGGGGAAAAATACAATTGTAAAGTTATCTCACCAGCACATAGCTCTGAATGTGATCTCTAACTTTATTAGGAACATCTCGTCATGATCGCACATAAAAGAGAGTATAAGCTCGAACTACTATACCGATATAAGAGAAAAGTGATGTCGTGCTATCATCCGCTCCTCCAGAGGAATTTCCAGGGATTGCAGCCTTGATTTTTTTTTTTTTACGTCTACTTTTCCTCAAAAGATACCACGAGTAATGCCACGATTGCGTCGAAAAGATGATGCATCAACTAGCATATATAATAGCCAGTATTAGTTATGTATGATAATTAGTATTAAAATATAATTAATTAATTACTAAAGACATTTCATTATTATTAGGTGTAGTCTGGCTATCCGTCTCCTACATGTTGATCTCTTCAAGAGCGCATTCCTCAATTGGGGAGTTTGGAATGGGTTTGAGACTTGGAAGACGAGGCACATTTGTTCGTTGTCTTTTTGGCGGCATCCTTGATAATAAATAAAAAAAATAAGGAAAAGTAATTATAACGTTATTTAGTGTTTTATAATATTGACAATTTAACTTATATAATTTTGTACTTTTATTCCTCTTCGTTGGATGAATTTTTTGTGCTTATTTTAGAATTTCTCTCAATAGCATTTTCTTCTTCTTCTTCTTTCTCAGACTCTCATTCTTCCTCCTCACTCACTTCAATTGGATGAGTGTTTAGTATGGATGGGTTGAGGTGGATAGGTGCCACATTTTCTCTAGATAAGGAGAGTATCTTGAGTGCACTGAGGTCAACAAATAAGTTAATACCTTAATCTCCATCTTCCTGGTAAGCTTCTACAATCAGACTGTCATTTTCATCTCTGTTAGACTCATGATCCGCACTCGTTCTTGCTTCATATATGTTCCTATAAACAAATTTTTGCACGACTCGCCAAGTTATCACTCCACTATTTTCATTAACGTCTTTTAATAGATCATTTAAGTAATAGACTTGCGTAGCTTGACAAGTCAATACAAATGAATCATCTTCATACCATTTTGATGTAGTATTGATGCTCGTGAAGTGATTATCCTTATGCATTGAAACCCGACCACCACCTAAATCCCATCTATCGTATCTAAAAATATATGTTATAGACCCATCAAGATATTTTAGTCCAATTATATCATATATGACACCGTAATAGTCAATATTATCTGTCCCATGACTCCCCTCGACCAACACACAGTTCTGTATCTTTCTATTTCGTTCACAGTCCAAAGTATGAAATTTATAAGTTCGAATAATGCATGTTGTGTATTGCATCGCTTTATTTGAGGGACCACATATCAATGCATACATTTTAGGAGAAATTGACCCAAGATCACGAACACATTTTTCCAAGATCTAACAATAGAAAACAAAATATATAATTACTAATATTTGAAGAATATTCAAAAAATTTTAAATCGAAGATGTTTGAATTTGTAGCTCATACACGTTGTTCAAACCAGCTAGCAAATTCTTTTTTCATGTCTTGCTTTCACATTATCTACGACTTTTGTGCTAAGTTTGTCAAAGTGCTCACTGTATATTAATACATAAAATATTATAATACGTCTAGTGTGTTAAGATCTAGTAATTTTCAGAAAAAATTGGATGAGTACCCTACTTGAGATAGTCGTCAATCTCTCGACAATTATTTAACACATATCATCTAATTTTTTTCAACTCTCCATCAATGAGATTGTAACCGGTTTGTGCACCTAAGAGTCGTACATTCTGGGAGAACATTGATAGCGCATGAAGAAGCAAAGCAACAAGATGACATGCGAATGTTTGGTTCTTTCATTCAAACATTCAATCGGTTTATACATAACGTTCGAACATTACGTCTATATATATAATGGTCCCGACAGCATAACCACATTTCGCGAAAAATCAATGGTTTCTCTCAAATTCTCTTCGCCACAAGCACCACCATAACTATCCCCAAAACCACTACAATCGTCACCAAAATGTAGGGAACTCTGATACCACTATTTTGATGTATTTTTTATTAAGAAATGTTAGAATTTTTTAGTTTTAAAAAATTGTGATAGTCAGAACTTCAAGTTGATTTTTTGGCCACACGAGTCTCTATTGGCCAAAAAGCCACTGTAGAAAGAATCCTTAAAGTGAATGTTTTCTTTCTACTGTGATTTTGATCTTAAAATTCCATGAAATTGAGTTTTGAATGTATCTAGCATATGTTCAAATGTGATTGTTTGCAATGTTGGAAACCAAAGTCATGTTCAAATGTTACGTTGGTAACATTTGAACGTATTCATAGATCCCTTTTATAAATTTGCATTTTCTGCTTTCCAAATATAGTTCCTTAATTTAATTCTTACTTCTTCTAATTTATGTTTCATTTGTGCAGATATATATGACTTAGCAACCAAGAACTACAAAGAAGAGGGGTCGAGAAGGAGTCTCACTGGAGGCTCATCATATCGAGGCCCGCACGATTATACCAGAGTAGGAGGTCATGATAAACGAGCCTGACTCATTATACTGACAAGGGAGGAGCCCCATGTCCATATTCATGGATAGGGGTTGGACCCCAATATGCTCACTGAGGGGTACCATTTACTCGAGTATGGTCCATGAGTTCTATGTGGCCATGTCTACATTGTCATTCAACGTAAACTCCCATGCGATTGAGGTCCATGTGGTGCAGCTGATGGTTTCGACGAATGTCATCGCCGACTTGCTGAAGATCCCGCATCAGCGGCCATAACCAGTAGTTATTGACCTAATGGAGGATGCAGTTGCTGCACCGGCTCTGCCACTAAATGCTGACTCTGGCATGGCTACATCCCAGATTGGCCCAGTTTACTCTACGAGCAATCACCACGTCAACCTTGACCCAAGCGATGATGTTGGATCCGAGTAGGAGGGTCCTTAGCGGGATAAGGGTTTCTACATCCTCACTAGCAGAGATCGAGAGGCGCCCGAGATGTCAGGCATGTTCTGGCAAAATGCGCTCAAGAGTTTCTTCCGAATGTTGCATCTGATTGTTGTAACAAACATGGATCCCCTGGCACAGACGGTGATATTCAGCTGGACATACGCCCAGTTTCTAATCAGGTTGACGTGTGGAGACCTGATCGACTTGCAATGGGTGATCTTTGAGAGGATCTGCTACGAGGCGTGCACTGTCTCGGCAGACAACCTTCCCTATGGAGTAATCATTATCCAACTGCTCCTGATTGTAGGAGTGCAACCTTAGGTCTCGAAGATAGTGCAGAAGCAAATAGGCCTTATCGACGTTAGCATGTATAATCGGAGTCAAGGGCAGAGGAGGCATGTGCCTCCTCCTATATCATATTTGGCTCCACGTCCCCAACGCCCGATTGGCATTAGAGATCCCGTTGACATTGCTGGTACCAGTCGACAGCCTCAGACGGGACAGGCTGCAGGTGGGGATGTGCCACCTGGTTGGATGGGCTTCATGTTGGGAGAGCTGTAGGCGCATATCGACCGATAGCTAATTGCATAAACTATTGCGATCATTGCGCATATCGACCAGCAGCTTACTGCACAGACTGCTACAATCACTGCGCATGTGGATAAGTGTATGGAGCAGCTGTCCACTGATGTAGAGATCTTGCGTGTCAAGGTCAAGACTTTATTTGAGGAGTTCACATCATTAAAAAAACAGCCTGTAGTCTAGTGATTTTATTTTTTTAAGTCTTTTTGTATTTTATTTTTAATTTATGAACTAAACAAATTGCTCATGTAATGTATATATTGTTTTTTTTTTCTATTCTCAATTTTCTTTAATATTTAGCTTATCTAGATTTAATTTTAAATGATTGCACTTCATATCTTTTACAGATTAAATTATTTTATAATTCAATAAAATACAAAATTTGTATAATATTAATAGGACTCCACTAGAGTAGAATCTTTTTTTTTATTAAATTTTTTTTATATATTTTTATTCATATTTTAATCATTTAAAATATTTAAAAAATTACTATCAATACATCAATAATCAAATTTTACACTATTAAGCAAAGGAAAAAATTTAAAATGTATTAAAATACTAAATATGTCAAAATAAGGTTCGAACATTCAAACGCCAAAAACATGAACATTCAAAAGTCAGTGATCTTATCGTTCAAATGTGCACTCAACATTTGAATGAAAAATTGTCCTAATTCAAACGTAAAAAAATTTACTAGTCATTTTTAGGGGCAGTTCTAAAAAATAATCACAAAAATAAGTTTTGATGATGGCCAAGAAATCAGCACAAATTTTGAACTGTGACTAGTGAGCTGATAATATAACCGCTATGATAATGCCGTACTGAGTTTTTAACTGTAACTGATTAGCAAATGAAACGATTTTGGGACGTTTAATTTCTCCCCTCCACAAAATCCACGTGCAATATTTAAAGGGATAACGTCTACGTGCCTTAAAGTAAATTTGTCCTGAATTTATTAAAAGGAGTAGTAGTGTCTTTTAAGTATTGATCAGTGTTTAATATTATAAGTAAAAACAGACTTCAATTATAAAATAACTACATATAAATAATTTTATAAAATAATATGATTTGATATAATTTGTCCTATTAATTAGGATAGCACCATAAAATTACACTCATTTGTAGTCTAAATGATAGAAAGACAAAAAAAAACTACATTTTATAAACATGACCAAAATATCTTTATTTGTAAATAAAAATAAATAAAAATCTGAAAATTTTATTTTATTTATTTATAAAATACGAGCATTTCAATTAGATTTGTAATGTAATTTACAAATATTAATTAGGAAAAGAATTATTCTATTAAAAATTATTTTTATTATAATATAAATCTAATAAATCAGACTAAATCTTGTCCATTTATAAAATTAATTTATATAAATTAGATATAATAGCACTACGAGGAATCAGGCTGGCCACGATCGGACAGATATTCTCGCGAAATGGGGGAAGGAAAATGCCATCAAAGGTCGTTAACAATTTTTGATTTGCAATCATTTCTTTGATAACACTCAAATGTTTGGGTTACGCCGGCCAATGCGTACTACAAGGACACTTATTTGTCTTGTATACAATGTTTTCTTCGTATATAAATAAATAAATATTGATCGAGGTATATTCCATTGATGCTTTATAAGATGCTGGTTATAATTAAGATGGTCAGATCAATAAAAAAAAAAAGTGGTATATGTTATAAAATTAAAAAAGAAATTATTATTATAAAAATTTTTATAAAAAAAATATTTAAAAATTTTATTACTCAAAAACTAAAGTATTCTATCTTTCTTTCTTTCTTCTTTTCTCTTTCTTTCTCTATTTTCTTTCATTTATATATTATAAACTGATCTAAAACTCCTCATATATATATAGGGAAAATTGAGTGCGATGGTCATTCAATAATGCAGGGTAAGGGGTACCTATGAGTGAAGTGTAGAGAGAATTGGGGGCGTGCGCCCCCCTTTCTTAATTTTTTTGTACAACACTCTCACTTGAATAATCATCCATAAAAAGTATGCCTTGTTAAAATCTTACCAAGAAAAAATCTAATGGGAAGATAAATCAATAGTGAAAGAAAAAGAGTACATTATTCTTATGTATCACTAAGTGCTTTTAAAATTGCCTCATTAAAACCTTGCAAAGGAAAACTCAATGGGACAAAACCTTAGCGAAAGAAAAAGAATACAATCAGTACAAGTCTTCAAGATATTTACTCCCCATGAAAAGTGCATGGCGATAGATCTTTAAATTTTCGTATTCCAATGTTCTGCACAATTTTTTTAAATGTCACAGTTGGTAATGACTTCGTGAATAAATCTGTCAGATTATCACTTGATCATATCTGCTTGACATTAGTCTCACATTTCTTCTGAAATTCGTAAGTATAAAAGAGTTTTGGTGAAATATGTTTGGTTCTGTCACATTTGATATATTCTCCTTTGATTTGAGTGATACAATCAGTATTATTTTTGTATAAAGTTGTTGAGCTATCATTGATCATGGGAAGATTACATTTTTCTTGGATATGTTGAATCGCTGATCTCAGTCAAATACACTCTCGGCTTGCTTCATGAATTGCAATGATCTCTTAATGATTTGAAGATGTAGCAAATAGCGTTTACTTGACTGATTTTCATGATATGACAGTATCTTCATAAGTAAATACATATCTAGTTTGAGAACTATCTTTGTATGAACCTGAAAAATAACATGTATCTATGTACCCAACCAACTGTGGACTTGATTCATATTGATAAAATAATCACATATCAACCGTACCTTGAAGGTAACGAAATACATGTTTAATACTATTCAAATGCCTTCAAATTGGTGCAGAATTATCTTGCAAGTAGATTAACTGAAAATGTAATATCAGGCCGAGTGCAATTTGCAAGATACATCAAAACTCCAATTGTTCCGAGATATGATACTTCAAGACTAAGAATTTCTTCATCGTCTTCATAAGTATGGAATGGATCATTTCTCACATCAAGTGATCGAACAACCACTAGAGTACTTAGGAGATGGGTTTTGTCCATATAAAAGTGTTTCAGACCTTTCTCTGTATACATGGACTGATGAATAAAAATTTTATTTTGCAAGTGCTCGAGCTGGGCAGATACAAAATTTTGTTTTGTCAAGATCTTTCATTTCAAATTCATTACTTAAATATATAGTGGTTCTTGTGATCTTTTCAGAAGTTCTCATAATATTTAAATCATCAACATAAACTGCAACATGGCAAATCTGAATTCTAATTTCTTAATAAAAAGACATAGGTATATAGGATTACTCTCAAATCCTTCTTTCAATAGATATTCGCTTAGGCAATTATACCACATGTGTCCGAATTGCTTTAACCCATATAAAAATCTTTGAAACTTGATAGAGTACATACTTCTAAATGTACTTTTAGATGCTTCATATATGTCATGATCTAATAATTCATATAAATATGCAATGACTACATTCATCAACCGCATATCCAATTCTTTTGTAACTACCAAATTAATTAAAAATCTGAATGTGATTGCATCCATAACAGGAAATATGTTTCATCATAATCAATTCCAGGTTTCTGCATAAAACTTTGTGCGACAAGTCGTACTTTATACTGCACAATTTCATTTTTCTCATTACGTTTTTGTACAAATACCCATTTATATCTAACAGTCATTACACCTTTTGGTGTTTGGACAACAGGTCCAAATACTCTCGCTTTACTAGCGAGTTTAATTCATTTTTAATAACTGCTTTTCGTTTTGGCCCATTATTTCTACGTCGACATTTTTCGATGGTTTTTTACTTACTTTCTTCATTACTTCTGATAATGTCAAGTGTCATCTTATATGAAAATATGTTGTCGACAACAGTTTTATTTCTATCCAGAATTTTTCCAGTACTTTAGGAAAAACATTTCATGAAAAGCCTGTTCAGGAAGTACTCTTAAGGAGTTTCCTCTTCAAGAAGATTATATTCTTTTGGAGAATTATACTCTTCAAGAGATTTGTACTCTTCAGGAGTTTCTTTTCTTAAGAGGTTTGTACTTTTCAAGAGTTTCTCTTCAAGAAGTTTATACTCTTCAGAAGTTTTTGAAATAAAAGATTTGATCTCTTCAGGAGTATCAACTATGCTTATAACCTGTATTATGGGTATGAGTTCTTTAGGAACAACAAATTCATTTTGTATTTTTCTCATTCGATTTTTTCTTTTCTTTTGCAATAATAGGTTTTCAACGCTTTATGCGTGTCTTAGACTCATTTATTTATGTTTTAACAACTTGTCTTTCAGGAACTGCAATTCTTGTTTAAACATTAACAACAGTAATATATAATTTTACAATACTTTTAGTATTAGTAAATACATCCTGTAATTGATTTATATCACTTTACAAATAAATAATCCTCTGAACATTTGTTTAACATTCATTTGTAAGAGAATCAAATTCAAATAGGGCTCTATTTTCTCAAATATTTTCTTATCGTGCTTCAGACATCAAATTTTCAATATTTCAAAACGTGATAAAATAAATTTTTTTTTTACTATAATACATAAAAGTTTCGTATAAGTAAATCAAGTGCATGGGAGTACCACATGTATGTAGCCAATGTTCAATCATACCACATCTATAGCAAACATCTTCATATTTCTTTGAAAAATTATTCTAAATGCCTTTAGCCTTCTAAATTGGATTACTTCTGGTGATACAGTGTATTTATATTATTATTCTCGTTAGTATTGTCTCTTCTGAGACCCACATTTTTATACTTTTTCTACCACATCTACGCCCTCGTTTCTTTTGAAATAATGCACCATTCATTTCAGAAAATTGTATAAATCTAATATCATTCACTTTAGGAAATGATATAAAACTAAGAGGATGTAACTGAACATTTATTAACAAAAATTCATTATATAACTCAATCACTAGAAGATAAAATAAAAATTCATAATATTTACTGAACTTTCGCTCTCTATATTGTTGATGCAGGAATAAATTCGAGATATAAAAAATAATATGTCTTCTTTTAAAATATTATCATTAGTGATCTTTTCACTACATAATTTTAATATTGAGCTAATTTTAAAAAGTGCATAGTTATATTCACTAATATTTTTAAAATCTTACAACTTCGGGTGTAATTAGTCATAACGGGCTTTTACGATGATTACATTTTCTGGTGCTCATATTTTTCTCATAAATCATTTCACAAAGTAAGATAATTTTTTTTTTTACCGTGAGTTACACAGTATGGTCATGTAAGGACACATAATCTCTTTTTTTGATTGTATCTTCCAAATTTATCACATAAAAATGGATCTCATCAAGGATTTTGAATAAATAACTTTTAAAAAAAATGGTAACAAATTTTAATTTTATAAAATTTGATATTTTCTATATATATGAATCACTAAAATAAATATATGTATCTAAGAAATACATTCACATAATAAGAAGAATAAAAACATAATTTTATCAACTAATATTTAACATTTCTAACTTTTTCAATATCAAATGATGTATTTATGTAATTATTAGTTTGTAAGTGATTGATTGATCCCGTGCTTTTCACTAAAATTTGTGTGACCAATTAAAAAATTCCACGTGTGATACTTCACTAGATACCTACTGAAATTGGATGCATTCATGTAATTACTGGATTAGGATGATCCTTCAAGGATGCTATATTTCTATTCTAAGATCCATTCATCAAGATGTACCTTATCATCAATAATTCATAATAAGTATAAAAAAAAAAAATAGAACTTGTATGTAAACTATGTGAATAAAAATTGATCATAGATATAACTGAAATGTAAATTATGAAAATTTTAATTCAACACAGATAATATTCCCCACAAATATAATTGAAAAATAAATTATAGAAATATTAATTATAGGAATAAATGTAGAATTTTATCAAGTAATAATAAATAATATAATATTTAATATTCATCTTGAAGATTACAAATAATATATTGAAAAACTTACTTGAAATAGAAGATTACTAGCTTGAGTATCGATAAAATTTCGTATTGATAACGTGTTACAAAATTAAAGAAGAAAATATTATTATAAGAGATTTTATAAGAAAAAATATTTAAAACTATTATTACTCCAAAACTAAAGTATTCTGTCTTTCTTTCTTCATTCTCTTCTCTTTTCTTCTCTATTTTCTTTGTTTCTTTTCTTTCGTTTATATATTACAAACTGATCTAAAACTCCTCATATATATAGGAAAAATTCAACGCGATGGTCATTCAATAATGCAGAATTATGTTTTCTTAATATCAGAGATCTCCGCTACATGCCCATCATGTGCTAAGTGTTGACCGAGTACTTCTAAGTTTTAATTTTTTATGTTTCCGTATCAGTTGTCAACATATTTTATAAAGAAGACTGTTCACCAATCCAACCCAGACCAAAAATATATAAGATTGTTTCAGATGTGATCTGAAAATAGGCAACTTTCAAAGATCGAGTATTCTCACCGGATCCATTGTTTTTTCATATTATTATTATTATTATTCTTCCTTTATCCTTTAAGTTAGTTATCTACATCCATACATACTAAAAAAATTTGATTACCATTCTATACAAAATTGGTAATCAAATTATATAGAATGTTCGACAGTGTATTGTATTTTCAAGGCGGATGGCTTTGTATTTCTTGTTATTGCCAGACTTTGATTTTCTTGTCAATTACACGACTTTTGAAAATAGTTATAGGCTGAATTGCTTTTAAAAATAATATTCTTGTTTTGTTCATCATTTATGAGAAGATGAGATAATTATATATCAATTTGAGATGAATATAGATGATGATTACATTCTATTTGGGAGGACCCCACAAAATATTTCCATTCCCAACAATTTTTTTCTAATTTCCAAATGAGCAATCAAATTGAACCCATCTTTACACTCCAGGTTTCGATTAGGTTTGTTTATTCGAGTTCTGGATTAAGGAATCTAAGTTTGAAGGATGAGTAATTTTATTGAATTTTTTAAGTAAAGGTGTAAAAACTATTGAAAAAAAAAATCAGAACTGGGTCCGGAAACCCGATTTGGATGAACATGCCTAATTTCGATCAAATCACTTAATATGTTCACATCAAATAAAATGTTTCCATTAAATAGATCAAAAGAACATTACATCACAAAGTTTTTTTCATTCTTTGGCAATGTTGTTGGAGCCAATTTTACTTGCAATTAGGGCTGTAAATAAATCAGTCCTTATAATTGCTCGCCTTGTACTTGCTCGACTAAACTCGGATCAAGCTTGGCTCGAGAAAATAAAGCTCAATGATAAAAGTCAGAATCTGCTCAATTCGGTTAAAACTCATTAAGACTTGCTTGTTTATACTTGACTCGGCCCATTAGCTCTACTCGATTAGAGCTCATCCATATACCATTCAATATATATAATTTATTTCTATATATTATTATTCTTATACACACACATATATATTTCTATACATATTAAATTTAGTAACATAATTATATTTATCTTGATAATAAAATATATAGTATGTAATCTAATTATTTATGCCTAGTCATTTATATCTATGTATTGAATATATATATATATATAGTTGATAATTATATGTTAGTTAGTTATGTACTTAATTGATTAATTATAGTATATATTTTATAATGTGTAATAGTTAGTAAATAGGACTTGGTAGTTTTATTATATACTAGAATGCATAACTGAATAAAAAATTATTCATGAAGATTTTATAGTTCAACATAAGGTTTATATATTAATTAAAATTTTCATTAGATGTAATATTTTGTTTTGTAATTTTATATTTTTAATTATTCAAATCATTCGATATACATATATATATATATATATAGATTGATATATATTTTTTTACGAATAAAACTTGAGTAATATGGTTTGGCTTGTTAAAGAGTTAAAATAAAGATTGATAAATAATTCGACTCGAGTCGAGCTCGTCTCTGATCAACTCGAGCTCAAACTCGAACTTAAGTTATTTGACTCTAGCTCAACTTAATATCCCAAAAGTTCGACTCGAATCAAATCGATTATAACCAAGCTGCAATATTTGACTTACCTTAAATGATAGAGATGAACCAATACAAAAGTTCTTGAACAACTTAGCTATGTATATCTAGTAGTAAAACTCAATTATTCAAAGTTGAAATGTAAACAGTAAAACTCAAGCAATAAAACTCAATTATACAAAGCTCAACGTAAGTGGAAGTTTGGGACTACTAATACATTGAAGATAAAGGCAACGACAAATTAGCCAAGAAAAATGAAAGGCATGATATTACAACAAATGTTTCGCAAATCGATCCTCTGTTGTATAGCAATCTGATGAGGTTAAGAACAGTGAAAGAAAAGCCTTGGATTCATCAGATCAATACTCTTTTATCAAGGTTGATGGAAGTTGGAACTAATCTATCAGATATTTGATACAAAGCAGTACCACAACTTTGATAAGAGGGAGTTAAAAGTCTTGGATTCAACAAATGTTCTCCATGTCAATACTCTTGTATAACCATAGCTCTGTAATTGCTCGACTCAATTCCAATGTAATAGGACCCGCAAGACAAACTTGATGATTTGAACTTACTTATTCAGAAATTCTAAACTAAGGATAAGGTAACAATTTGGTTTCCTATCATATAAATATGCATATATATATATATATAATCAAATCTTAAATAACTGAATATAAAAACTCTGATTTGAAATCCGTGCAACTTTCAATTAAATTGTGTAGGCTCCAAACACATAACAAGTAATGCAAAAATGGTGTTCACAACAATGTGGATAACTTTATCCAAAATCTATGAAAGGAAATTCTCATTATGTAACTTTGAATCGGATAACGCATGCCCCCAAAATATAGAGACCAATGGTCTTACCCTTAGATTAGCAAGTAGTTTTGGTCCAAAAGTATTTCGAGTAATTTTCAATCGACCTTATTCAAACTATTCTTCAAAGTTATTTTTATATGAAACAAAAAATTATGTTAAACATATAATTAATTGAAAGGACTAAAATAAAATATTTAACAAATATGAATCTTACCAGTTTTTACCTTGTAGCTTTCAGTATCTTCTATTACATCTTGGGATTGAGTTATAATTAACGGAGGAAGCCATTAACCAGTTTTGTGTGCATAAAATAAGAGATTTAGTTGTTGTTGAGGCCAATAACCTGCGAAATAAATCTAAGACACAACCTCCAACATTAAATGCCGACTGAGAAGCAATAGTAGATATGAGAATAGAAACACATCTCAAGCTATATTGGCAAGAATCGGATTCTGACTGAGTTCATTTTACACCCTAGTGGAATATCAAAGTCAGGTGTCATTCATTCAATACTTTCGATGAAATATTTATCCAATTTTAATTTAGACTCTACTACATCTTTTGATGATTGATAGTAGTAAAACATATCTAATACATCCTCATTATCACTTACACTAAATCTTGAGTATTGCTTCTACATCTGATCAATCATCATCTTTAACCAATCAACAAATTCAAATGTTCACTCATCACTAATAATATTTGTAAAACAAAATCCTAAAAGTTCCAACTTGAAGCGTGGATCAAGCATAGCTGTAATGAACAACATTTTGTTCAATTTCTTAAAATTCTCCCAATACTTGTCATATTTTAATATCATCCTCTCTAACATAGATTTCAACATATTACTTTCACTCATAGAAAACTTTCAAATGGTTATAAGGTTTTTCATCCTACAATATTGTATGTTTCTTTTTTTTTACTTTTTACTTTTTTATTTTAATTGAGGAAAAAATGTTAGACATGCATATAGCATTGGAAATGATATTGCACGCATGTGGATGCTAGAAATAACTCCCATCTAGGGCTGCAAACGATCCAAATCGAGTCGAATTCAAGCAGGACTCAAGCTCGTTTAACATATTTCACTGCTCGAACTTGACTCGAGATCGAAAATTTTAGAAATTTTTGATCGAGCTTGACTCGTTAATATATAATCTGATCAAACTCAACTCGAACTCGAGTTGATACGGGTTCGAATAACTCGACTCAAGCTCGATTTAATCTGATATACATTTATTTTTTGGTTTTCTGAAGCACAAATGAGATAATTTCTCTCAATCAATTTATACTAAAATTAGAATTGCTTCCTCTTTATAAACATTTGACTTAATAATTATTTTTTGAATTTAATACATTATTATTATATAGTATATAACAAAATATGTTACTTATACATAATAACATATAATAACATAAAGTAACAAAATATATTACTTATACAAAGTATCAAAATTAAAAAATATAACTAATAAAATATATACAATAAAAGATTATCGGTAAAAAGTGAAAAATATATGTAAGAGTGTATATATATAAATATACATATACATATCAAATATTATGAGCATTATGACGAGCTCAAAACAAGTCGAATTGAGTTTATACGAATATTGTTCACGAGCCTAAACCAAGTCGAGTCGACATTATTTGAATTTTACTCATTTAATATTTGAACCAATACTATTGTTCACGAACAACTCATTTATTAAATGAACCGAATCTAAATCGAGTTTATACGAGTTTAACTCGAATTGTTCACAAGCAGCTCTATTCATTTGCAGATCTACTCCTACCTAGCTATATACCATCCTCCAATAAAGATTAAACACAGATCAGTGAGTTCGTATTCGATCCTTGGGATGACAAAGAAGTATACATTAATTATCATTTCGGATTTATTATCATGTTACCTTTTAAATATTGCTCATCTAGATCTCTTAGAAAAAAAAAATATTATTGCTCATCCATACTCTCTCCACATAATTCTGTAGTCTTTACACTACAAGAAATTTTATTTTTTGGGATGAAATTATTTTAAGATGAAATAAAAATAATCCCAAAATATGATTTTTTGGGACAAAAATAAATTTTTGTCCCTAAAGCTTCACGAATGTGTAATCTGTTTGAACTAGTAACTTACTATTCAAACGGATGATATTGGGATGAAAAAAATCGTCCCCAATATAGAAAAACATTCAAAAAGCGATAACCATTTGAACGGTATTTTATTTTTGTTCGAATGATAATTTTAAACATTCCAACGTTAAATGCGCAGCTTAGGAAAGAAATTATGGCGAGAATTTGAATAACCGTTCAAACGGTTACTTTAAGCATTTGAAGTTATCGTTCAAACGGTTCAAACGGTTATTCTGGCGGGTGAGATTAATTAAATTTTGGCGGAATAGAAATGATGTTCGAAGGTTTAAATATCTGTTCGAATGGTTAATTAATTTTTTTATTTTTAATTTCCAAAATTTATATAACTTATTAATTTAGGCATATATTTAGTTATTCTATAGAATAAATATAGCATTTAAATAATATAAATATTGAAAACTCATAATTGACATATAAAGTAACTCAATTGAATATAACTAATTTAGAAAATAAGAAAATGACAAATATTTAAATTATTTATACAAAACATAACTAGTCATGAGTACTGACAATACCAAAAAACATAAATATACAAATAAAACATAAAAAAAAAACATAAATATTATACGTATTATATTATACTATATATGAATTGTAGGTATTGACTTTTATGCTAACACAAGCAGTGAAAAACCAAAATTTATATTTATATATAATTACATAAATTTAAATTATAATCACATCTAAATTCATAGTATAATCATACTATTTAAATAATCTAAATTATAATCATATATAATATCTAAATTTAAATTTATATATATACTTGAGATATAATTTAGAATTTATAGAATTTAAAATTTATATAATTTAAATTATATAAATTACATAAAGACAAAAATGAAATAATTTATTCAAACTTATAATTTATAACTTATCTAATTTAAACAAACAGAATAATTTATATATATATATATATGTATATGTTGAATCTAAGGTTTTAAATTTCGTATCTACGTACAGATTTTGATGATAACAAATGAATTCAAGTCTCAAGCTCAAATTATCTACGCAATGGAGCGAAGCGCACATCAAGTATAAAAGAACAAGTTTACAAATGAAACTCATATATTATTTTTGTACATCTCTTGATAAAATTGGATTAAGACTCAAAAATTAATATTTTCTCATAAAACATTAAATTATATTTTTTTATGCATGACATAAGCATGATATATGCAAGACATCATTAAAAGTTTTAATTTGAAAAATTATATTTTGCATGTGCATAACATATGCAATGATCTCATTAAAAACTTTATTTTCAAAAATTATATTTTACATATGCATGACATATGCAATGACTTCATTCAAAATTTTGAATTTTGAAAATTGAATGACATATGCAATGACTTTATTAAAATTTGAATTTTGAATTTGAAAGATAATTGAGTGGGACTCATTTGCCTATAAATAGCTCACTTGTATTTTGTAAAAATCACAATAATAAGAGCTTACACATCTATTGTTAAGTTTTGCATCATTCTTTCAAAACTCTCATTCTCTCTTTTTTAAAATTTTGAGCTTTAATTCTTGTTCTTTTTTAGAGAGATATAGGTTGAGTTGTATTGTTTCCATCTCACTCATTGAGAATTGTACTTTGATAGTCTACCCACTATCAACTCTTGTATTTGTAAGAGGGTGCGTATAATCCTTTTGTGTGTAGAAGGTGTTCTACAAGGGGAATAGTTAAATTACCAAGTGTGAGGTGATTGAAAGTGTAGAGGGTGTTCTACACGGATTCTTTGGAGCGGTGCTGCTCAAAAGTGTAATATGTTTCTATTTCCATCTAAACGTGATTAATTAGTGAATTCGGGATCCTCAAGGGGTAGCTTGAGGCGAGGACGTAGGCAGTGGGGTTGAATCTCGTAAAAATACTGAGTTTGCTTTCTCTTACCCTACTTTTTACATTTCTTACTACTTTATATTTTATTTATATTTTATATTTTATATTGTATATTTGATTAATAAGTATTAATTTTTATAATATAACCCAATTCACCCCCTTTTGTGTTAGTCATCTAGGTAACAATTGGTATCAGAGCAAGGGCTCTATTATAAGATTAATTATCTATTGAGTTAAGATTATATGGCCAACATTGCAGTTACATTCGCTGAACGTCAATCCAGTAGTCGGCCTCCGCTATTTTGTGGAGACAATTATACTTTCTGGAAAGCTAAAATGAGAATATTCCTTAAGTCTCAAGGTCGTGAAATCTGGAAATGTATTGTAAATGGGTTTTATATTCCAACAAAAACTGTTGATGGAGTAAAGGTAAAAAAGGAAGAGGAAGAGTTTGATCGTGAAGACGATAGACTTTATATTATGAATGTAATGGCTATGAATTTTCTATATAATGCTCTCAATGGTAATGAATTTAACAAAATAATGACTTGTAGGACAGCAAAAGAAATTTGGAACAATTTGGAAGTAACCTATGAAGGAACTTTACAAGTTAAATAATCAAAAATTTTAGTTCTTACGTATGAATATGAAATATTCAAAATGAATGACGATGAATCTATCTCTTCTATGTATACTCGTTTTACTAATATTATAAATAGTTTGACATCTCTTGATAAAGTTTATTCCAGTTTGGAGATAGTAAGGAAAATTCTCAACTCTTTGCCAAAACGTTGGGAATCAAAAGTAACGGCAATTCTTGAAATTAGAGATCTTAAAAAACTCGAAATAAATGAACTCATCGGGTCACTTATTACTCATGAGTACATATTGAAAAGAGGAGAATAAGAAGGAAAGCAAAAGAAGAGCTTAGCACTCAAAGCCGTTCCTCATGAAAGTGAAAGCGATGAAAATGAAGAAAGCGATAACGAAGAGATTGCAATGATCACTAGAAGATTTAAGAGATTCTTGAAAAATAAAGCTCCTCCAAGGAAACCTTTCAAAAAATCTTCCAACAAAGATACAGGTAAAAATAATTTATTAATTTGTTATAAATGTAAAAAGCCTAGACATATCAAAGTAGATTGTCCCCTACTAAAGAAAGATCGATACAAAGGCAAGAAAGTAATGAAAGTTATATGCGATGATGATTCAAGTAGCTCAGACAACGACGCAAGTAATGAAAACTCTGAAAATCTTTGTCTTATGGCTAAAGACGATCTTGAGGTAACAAATCTTGAAAATCCCTCTTATGAAGAATTGCAAAATTCTTTGGAAGAGGTACATGAGGAATTTGAAAAATTGGGTATTAAGTATACCGCTTTGAAAAAGAAAAATTCTTCTTTAATAAATGAAATTGACGTTTTAAAAAAAGAAAATATAATTTTAAAAGATGACAATGATGAACTAAAAAAGAAAGTAACTGATTTAAAAAAGATTGTTGAAAATTTCACAAATGGAAGAAGAAATTTCGAAAAACTTCTTGGTAATCAAATATGTGTTTTTTATAAGGTAGGCTTGGGATACATGCCAAAAGAAAAACTCAAATCTTATAAAAAAATTTTTGATAAAGCCATTAAATCAAAACCAGATTTTCAAAAATTTTTTCCTAAAAAGAGATTTGTCAAAAAAAGACATTATTACAATCACTCAAGTTTTTTAAGTATGTTACATGTTATTTGTAATTTTTGCAATAGAAATGGTCATAATTATCATGCTTGTCCTATTAGAAGAAAACATACAAATACTATTAGGGCCATATGGGTACCAAAAAATCTTATTTCTTCTAATACTAATAAATAAATAACCCAAAAAAGATGGGTACTAAGAAAAATCATTTTAATTATTTTTATAAGTATGCATGAAGTCTTCCGTAAGTAAAACAAGATAGTTTTTAGATAGCGAATGCTCAAGATACATGACAAGAGATAAAACTAAGTTCATTGATTTCACTCCTAAAGAAGAAAGACACGTGACATTTGGAGACAATTCAAAAGGGAAGATCGTGAGAATAGGTAAAGTTGGTAATAAGTCTTCTCTCATAATTGAAAATGTTCTACTTATTGAAGGTCTAAAATATAATCTTTTAAGTATAAGTCAATTATGTGATAAAAGATTTACAGTTACCTTCAAAAAGGATAAGTATATTATTTTGAATAATCATGATTGTAATGTTTGTTTTATTACTCTTAGAAATAATAATGTTTATATAATTGAATTTGAAAAAATTACTTCACAAGATACTATTTGTTTATCAGCTCAATATGAAAATAGTTGGTTATGGCATAGAAGATTAGGTCATGCAAATATGGAACTTATTTCCAAACTTTCAAAAAATGATCTTGTGAGATATTTGCCAAAGACAACTTTTTTAAAGACAAAATCTGTGATGCATACCAATTTAGTAAACAAACAAAAACTTCTTTCAAAATCGAGAAACATATTTCCACTACTAGACTTTTGCAACTAATACACATGGACCTTTTTGAACCAAACAGAATTGCGAGTCTGGGAGGAAAATATTATGTATTTGTTATTGTTGATGATTTCTCTAGATATACTTGAGTCATCTTTCTCGCTCATGAAGATGAGGTACATAATGCATTTATCAAGTTATGCAAGATAATTTAAAATGAAAAAGGCTATACTATTTCAAACATCTGAAGTGATAGCGGAAAAGAGTTTGTCAATAAAGATATTGAGTCTTTTTGTGATGAAAATGATTTTCTGCATAATTTCTCTGCTCCTCAATCTCCTCAATCTCCTTAACAAAATGGGGTAGTAAAGAAGAAGAATAGATCTCTTCAACAAATGGCACAAACAATGCTTAATGAAAATAGTTTACCTAGTTATTTTTGGGCCGAAGCGGTAAGCACTACATCTTATGTTATAAATAGAGTTATGTTAAGGTCTAAATTAGATAAAACCCATTATGAGCTTTGGAATGAGAAAAAGCTCAACATTGATTACTTTCATGTATTTGGATGCAAATGTTTTATACTCAATGACAGAGATAATTTAGAAAAGTTTGATGCAAAATCTAATGAATATATCTTTCTTGGGTATTCAACAAATAGTAAAGCTTATAGAGTATTCAATAAAAAGATTTTGACTGTACAAGAATCTATGCATGTAGTATTTGATGAATCTAACCCTCTACTCTTCAAGAAATCTATTGATGAAAAATCAGAAGGTACAAATAATACAAATAGTCTCAATCTCAACAAAGAGAATACTGTGGAAGAAGTCCAACATAGAGACATCAAGAAAGATCATCAAAATTTAATACAAGATGCAACCAAACAATGGAAACATGTGAAAGATCATCTAGTGAAACAAATTCTAGGAGAACCTTCACGAGGTGTAAGTACTCGATCATCTCTTAGAAATATTTGTAATCAACTAATATTTTATCTCAAAATTGAACCCAAAAATATTGATGAAACACTTATTAATGAATCGTGGATTCTAACTATGCAAGAAGAACTAAATTAATTTGAAAAAAATAATGTATGGATACTTGTTCCTAGACCCAAAAATCATGCTGTTATTGGAACAAAATGAGTTTTTAAAAATAAGAAAGATGAGTCTGGAATCATCACTAGAAACAAGGCTCGACTTGTAGCCTAATGTTTCAATCAAGAGGAAGGAATCGATTATGATGAAACATATGCACCTGTCGCAAGATTAGAAACTATTCGAATGTTATTTGTATATGTATGTTATAAAGATTTCAAACTTTTTCAAGTGGATGTTAAAAGTGCTTTCTTAAATGATTTTATAAATGAAGATGTATATGTTGAGCAACCTCCAAATTTTGAAAATCATATTTCTCCTAATCATGTTTTTAAGCTTGGAAAAGCATTATATAGACTCAAACAAGCACCTAGAGTTTGGTATGAGAGGCTTAGTGGTTTCTTGATTGAAAAAAGTTTTTCAAGAGGAAATATCGATACAACTCTTTTTATCAAATATGAACAGGATGATAATCTTCTAGTTCAAATTTATGTTGATGATACAATATTTAGTGCTATTAATGAAAATATGTGCCAAGATTTTGCTAAGAGCATGTAGGAAGAATTTGAAATGAGCATGATGGGGGAATTTAATTTCTTTCTTGGATTACAAATCAAGCAAGCAAAAAGTGGAACATTCATCAATCAGTCAAAATATATCAAAGAGTTACTCAAAAAGTTTGAGATGGAATGTGCAAAGGTAATTGGAACACCAATTAGTCCAACCACCAAATTTGATAAAGATGAAAGCAGTAAGCCAATTGATTCAAAGGTATATCGAGGTATGATTGGTAGTTTATTATATTTGACAGTTAGTAGACATAATATTATGTTCAGTGTATGTTTATGTGCACGTTTTCAATCATCTCCAAAGTAATCTCATTTGATTACAATCAAGCGTATGTTTAGATATCTTGCCGGTATCATTGACCTAGGGTTATGGTATCCTAAGCACACTTCGTTCAATCTTATTAGTTATTCAGATGTGGATTATGCTAGTTGCAAAGTTGATCGAAAAAGTACTAGTAGAACATGTCATTTTTTAAGTCATGCACTTGTTTCATAGTTTAGTAAAAAGCAAAATTCTATTACATTATCTACTGCTGAAGCAGAATATGTTGCTGCAGGCAGTTGTTGTGCTCAAGTTCTTTACATGAAGCAACAACTTGATGATTTTAAACTTATATACAATCACATTCTAATCAAACGTGATAATACAAGTGCTATAAATCTTTCAAATAATCCAATACAACATTCTCGGACCAAACATATTGAAATTCGATATCATTTTCTTAGATATCATGTGCAGAATGACGATATTGTATTATAATTCACTAGCACACATGATTAATTGGTAGACATTTTTACAAAACTCCTACCAGAAGATAGACTATGCATGATTAGAAGAAAAATAGGAATGATACATGCCATGAATATCTGCTAGATACTTTTATTCCATTATCTCAAATGACCTACAGAAACTTGAGATGTTTAGCCTCATCATTCAAATGCATTTGCTCCTCATAAATCTTCATGCCATTCTTGTTTAAAGGATTAGGCAATCGAAATGTAGAGGCAAGTAAGGATTTTAAATCCTTATTTTATTGTTTTAAATCTACTATTTTTTTGTTAGACTTTTAAACAAGTCGTTGAAGAACATCAATCTTCTCATTAGACTTCTCTATCTTGTGGGTTTTGGACTACAACTGAGCGGAAAAAGCGACAATGAAAGATGAGTATCGAGTCTCGAGACTCATAAGCTCATAAATGGCATCATGATCTGATTTATTAACCAAATCAGTATTTTGTTGCTTTATGGCACCTATGATAGATGCAGAAATAGATTGATCACGAGAAACACTAAAGGAAAATTGATGAGCCATTAAAATTTTGTAAGAATGAAGATGAACTATAGAAATGAGAAAAAAATTTGATGTGGATTAGATAAAACTAAGGATTTCTTTTATAAAGATGGAAATAAGTAGAAGACAAACTGTTATCTTTTCAAATCTTACTTAGTCAAACTTACAAGATATGCCGGATGCATATTGTCAAAAGTTACCGAACTAAGCCAGCAAGATTAATTATAATTATCTCTGTTTCTCTCGTGAAACGCTGCCATTATCTGCTGATGTTGACTCTATGTTTGAACTCTTACTCGTTTTGATTCCTCTATTCGAAATTTCAGAATACGAGCTAATTCTGCCAAATCTTTATTTTCTTGCTTTAACCTCTTATTATTTCTACCTTTATTTGCAAGCTTTTGATGCATAATAGATATTTGATTGTTAAGTTGATCAACCTCATTTGCCCTCTCTAGTAATCTCCGAGACATGGTTGTAACAGATGCAGCATATTGAATACTGAGAGTTCTTGATACTGCAACAACCTCAAAATTAGTCATACCAGAAAAATGCATTTCTGCTTCTATCAAGGTGTTAACAACCTCATGAGATAAAATGACTGGTTGAGACGGTTTCTGATTCAAATCCGGAATATTAGACGAAATTTTCTCTACCATTCTATCGTTTTGAATAAACAGAAACTGGATCAATGAGTGGTATGAAAGTTTATTTGAGTATCCGACAGGTGAAAATGGTTTTTTAAATAGCAACTTTCAAATCTCGATAATATTTAATTTTTCAACATCACGCGGATTTGAATCTGCTTCCGCACTGACTGCTAGAGCTAGGCCTCTAAGTTTTGCAAGTTTTTCGGACACGCATAGCTCCGCACCGAATTGTCAGAGCTAAACCTCCAACTTTTGCAAGTTTTGTCGGACGCGCGTGGTTTCGCATCGAGTTCTCTACAGTCTCTACTAACGCACCGTTTTATTTATCTATTGGTTATTGTAGGAAGATATCTTATTGATGTAATTATGATTCATTTTTAATTCTGATATATATGCTGGAATTATGTTTATTTATTACTTGAAAAATTAACGCATATTCTCAGGAGGAGTTTAAGCATTACTACAAGTTTCAAAATTCTACTAAATATTTGTTATTATCAAAAAGGGAGAAATTGTTGAATCCAAGGTTTCAAGTTTGGTATCTACGTGCAGATTTTGATGATAACAAATGAATTCAAGTATCAAGCTCAAATTATCTACGCAATGGAGCAAAGCGCACATCACGCATAAAAGAACAAGTCTACAAATGAAACTCATAGATTATTTTTGTACATCTCTTGAAAAAATTGGATTAAGACTCAAAAATTAATATTTTCTCATAAAACATTAAATTGCATTTTTTTATGCATGATATATGCATGATATCATTAAAAGTTTTAATTTGAAAAATTATATTTTGCATGTACATGACATATGCAATGATCTCATTAAAAGCTTTATTTTCAAAAATTATATTTTACATGTGCATGATATATACAATGACTTCATTCAAAAATTTGAATTTTGAAAATTGAATAACATATGCAATAACTTCAACAAAATTTGAATTTTGAATTTGAAAGATAATTGAATGTGACTCATTTGCTTATAAATAGCTCACTTGTGTTTTGTAAAAATCACAACAACAAGAGTTTACACATTTATTATTAAGTTTTGCATCATTCTTTCAAAATTATCATTCTCTCTTTTCTAAAATTTTGAGCCTTAATTCTTGTTCCTTTTGAGAGAGATATAGGTTGAATTGTATTGTTTCTATCTCACTCATTGAGGAGTGTACTTTGATAGTCTACCCACTATCAACTATTGTATTGCAAGAGGGTGAGTATAATCCTTGTGTGTGTAGAAGGTGTTCTATACGGGGAATAGTTAAATCACCAAGTGTGAGGTGATTGGAAGTGTAGAGGGTGTTCTACACGTATTCTTTAGAGCGGTACTACTCAAAAGTGTAATAGGTTACTACATTTCTCACTCAAAATACGATAACGTTTCTACCCAAAAGGCTTGGACGTCACCATGAAGCTTCAAAGTTCAAACAAAATTAAATGGTAAAACTAATTATTATATATAATATAAGTAGTATAATAAAGTAGTATAATCTTATAATATTAAATATTAGATGATATATAATATAAGTATATTAAATATTATCTGTATCCTATATTATAAGATATTATAGAAGTTAGTTACTATATATAACTTGGTATTACTTATAATATTCTACTTAATATACTACATAGTACTGATACTACTTATATATATTATATAAATTGGTATTACTTATATATATATATATGTATATATAATATACTATATATTAGTTCTATACTTATATATATATATATAGAATGTTCTATACTTATATATATATAGAATGTTCTATACTTATATATATATATATATAGAACATACTATATACTAGTACTATACTTATAATAAACTATTTTTATTTTATTGATTTATAATCTTATGATATAATATATAAGATATTATATCGTATAGCTTGATACTACTTAATATACAATACACTACCACTATATTAGTTATATACTATAATCACCACTATACTCATGGCGGAATTATGATTTGATATTTGGGGGCGATTGACAAAATATGTAGTATATGTGAATATAAGTTTTTTTTTGTGCATGATTATATATAAAAATAATAATCATATGTTATAAAATTATATATAAAAATATATGTTTATAAATCATCTTTTTTTTTTTTAGAATTTTTGCAATTTGTTAGAGCCCATTACAAAAAAAAAAAAAAAAAATTGAACTTAAGATTTCTTATACCAATTAAGCTTGACAATAATCTTTCATGAAATAAAATTTATCTATTATCATTTCTAAAGTGAAGTTATTGACAATTTTTTCTCAATATAAATTAGCAAATGATATGTAAAAAATTCATATTTCTAGTCATCTACATAATTTAGATAATCTAAACATATTTTAAAATTTTAGTTGTATTAGCACATCAAGTTAAAGTGGGAGAGATAATTTGAGTGTCAACCGTTACTGAAATAAAGGTTTAGAGTGAAATTAGGTAAATATTAAAATTTAAAAAAATAATTTTAGTAAAATTTTTAGAGGCCCAAGAATTTGGAGGGGGTGGAATTTTTATTTTTTTATAAGTTGGTGTGGAGATTTTAATTATATAAAAAAAACTATATATATTTATATATTATGTATAATTTTTTAAAAAGTTTGGGGGGCGACCAGGGGTAATTCCACCCCTGACTATACTTATATAATATATAAATTGGTACTAGTTAATATACTATATACTACCACTATATTTATGTAATATAGTTATATCTTATAACTTGCAAGTTAAAAAATATATAATATAGTTATATACCATTAACTTATAATCCTATAATATAATATATAAGTTACTATATTATAATATACATTAACTTATGTATTATATATATAATATATACTTACATATATATAGATATATATATATATAATACATAATATGTTGTTCTAATATGTTCAAACGGATATATACACCGTTCAAACGGATTAAAATTTGTTGGCGCCAATGGTGGGATGAATTTTCCCACCAAATTATCTAATGATAAAAATACTGTTTGAATAGCTAAAAATAGTAGTCAAATAACTAAAAGTAGTGTTCAAACAATTAAATTTGACGTTCAAACGGTTAAAAGTTTCATTCGAACGAATGGAAGTTTTAAGCGTTCGAACGGATATAAATACTGTTTGAAGAAATGTTATAAATATATTAATATATTAATATAATCTAAATATTTATATATTACGGCTCGATTTACAATGAAGTATGAAATTAAACTTTTATATATCGCATGCAAATAGTACGAACGGTTTTGAAAATTTTTTTTTTTTTTCAAAATCATTTGATATATATCTTTCTAAATTATAGATTTTCAAAAAAATCTATCATTTGATATATATCTACCAGACCTACGGATTTCCGTAGGTCTGGTAGAAGTAAGCCTGGTTATTTCAGATTTCTCCAATGAAAATTCTTTAAAATCATTATTAGTGATAGAATCATCTACCGAAAAATCATTTATATAAAATTCAATAAAATCAAAATCAACTCCTTGGCCACTTTTGTCAAGAGTATTAGTGGAGGGTTTTTCTAGCTTAATTTGAGCTAGATTTGATTAATTTTATCCAAAGTACTAGCATTATTAGTTTTTTGCCTGTTTTCTGGTAAAATAATCAAAGGTTTTTCAAGAGGTTTTGAAAAACTAGCTGAAGCTTTTCAGAAATGGATTTTTCGACTTTGTCCTTAATACGGTCCAATTGCTGACCTATTGTATAGAGGCTAATATTGACAAAATTATTTTGCTCGATGATCTTTCTTGTTTCTAAAAAAATCTGAGGAAACTTATGATCTTCGGCAGCTGGAACTTTAAAAGGTGAAACTTTAACCTCAGCTCCCTATACTGAAATCAAAATAGTTTCAAGTAGGGGATGACTGCTTTTTATAGCGGTTTTGTCTTCAGCTTTTGTAAAACTGGTTTTTAAAATATTTAAAGAATAATCTTTTAAATCATAATGATTTTCAAGGAAATCGAAGAAAAGAATATGCTTATTTGAAGCATACATCAATTCTTTCCATTTTTGTCTGATCTGTCTCTTTTCAGTCAGACTAAAATTCGCATCATAAGCTTTTTGTTTAGGAAGGTTTTCCATGCTATTAAAATCATTAAACAAAGCTACCATATCAGGTTCAAAAAATTTACACATCATCATCAATTGTAGGTGTAATGTTGGTGTGTTCATAGCTAAATCCGAAACTGTCGGCGACATAGGTGTCGGCGATGTGAAAGAATTATCTCCTACCTCAATTTTTTCCTTTTTAGCCTTTCCCTTGGATGATGGAATATCATCCTTCGTTGTGTAATAAGCTGAAGTAACTTGTGAATTAGAAGAAATACCTTTCAGCTTTAAATCAGAGGATTTTCCTTTGGGAATTTCCTGGATAAACACTGGACGTGTAGGATTTGCTATCTTGGCAGAATCCTCTTAAAATGTTTTGAGATTTGCATCTTTACTAATTCTTGGATCCAAAGAACAAGACAATCTAGGGCTGCGAAATAATTTCTTCTTTCATTGGCTAGGGATTGTCTATCAAATGAAATTTTTACAGTGCTGTCAAGGTACTGCTGAATAAAGTCGAGATCTTTATTCTGAGATATGATCTCCACTGGTGGTAGTTTCTTTTGAAGGATCCACTCATCTGGAAGAGAAATATCTCTCCATTATATCATTTTGGGTATCCTGATGTGAGTACTAGAAGTAGAACTCTACATCAGAAGGGTCTAGTCTCTAGCAGATTTTATCTTAACCTTAGGGTTAAGGCTAGTTTTTATCAAATGATAATAAATGCGGTAAACTAAAGCAAGAGGTCTACTGCCTTCAATCATATCAAAACCAAAAGTCAAAATGTTAAGGGTTAACACATCCAAAACATTTCTATCATGTAAATCAACAGTTGAATCAGGATAACAATCAAAATGCACTAGACCTTCAGTTAGGGAAGTTTGAACAATCTCAAACTTACTGTCCTCAAAATTCTTAAATTTGCCATCACGCAGACAAAGAAAAACAGATGCATTAATGCCTCGCCTTAATAGAGGCTTGATGGAAACCTGGACAAATGCAATATGCATGAAAGTAAAACTTTTCTGTTTAATATCAGCGATGACGTCATGCTGAAAGAGACGAAAGTTTTCCTGGGTTTTTGAAATAGCGAAGGTGCGCTCAACGGTTTTCACCTTAAATTCCGTAGCAAAAACCTTCTCTTTCCGGGTTTTATTATAAAGAGAATCAGAATCAATTTTTGACATATGCCATCAAATTTGCTTCCAAATTTAACGCCGATACGTCAAAAAGAAAAATATATTTAATTTCTTCAAAGATTAATCATTTGAATTTCCTTCAATAAGAAGTGAGATTTAAAAAAATTTCTGAGCATTTGTCTGATCCATTACTTCAATCAAAAATTGATGATTTTAATAAAAAAATGATTTTTGATATTTGCTCCGACCTTCCAAATGCTTTTTAGAATCGAAAAAAAATGAAGTTTCCTTACCTTATGTTAAAGATTTTTGTGAAAAAATATTCCGACTAAGGCTCGACCTATTCAAATGAATACTATATTAAAATATAGTAATTTATATATTATAATATCTATTAACTTATAAAAAAAAATTCTCAATACAAAAAATCTTTTAAATGAAATGATAACCATTCGGACCGTATTGTATTTTATTTATTTTTCTTTTCTTTTTCTGTTGGATGATTTTATGATTTTATTCAGTCGAAAAAAATAGAAAAATGTACAAGTATACGTACATGGACTGCACTGCGCGGTTTGAATTTACTTTTTGAAACTTTTGCTGTCAAAAAAATTATATACTATTATTAAAAAAGTGTTTTGGTACCTTTTGTGTTTTGTAGAGTCTTGATTAAGTCTACTTGAGCGAAGTCCAGACAGTAATTTCACTCGGAGCATGCTTGACATACCGCTTGAGTGTGACCCAGAAAAAGAGTTTGCTCGATACCACGCTTGAAATGTAGCTCGAGCGAAGGTGAGATAGAAATATCGCTCGACAGTCGCTTGAGCGATTATCGCAAAAAGTCTGAAATTAGGATTATTTTTTTTGCTGTGTCACTATGTATACATGTTGTAAAAGGCCTTATGGCTAGATGAAAACACAATAAAAGGGCCCCAGAGTGCATTGTATAATTCCTCAAGTAATAAAATCCTCTAAATCTCAGTGGGTGTAGGCAAGTTGCCGAATCACGTAAATCTTGTGTCGTATAATTGATTGTTTATTTTCTTTCTTTCTTCTCATGTTTGCTTTTACTTTATGCATTTTGATTATACAACAATTGGTATCAAGAGTGAATGTTCGAGTCTGAGAGAAAACGATGACTGGTGAATAAATGAAGGTATCTGGGATTGAGAAATTTGATGACACAGATTTTGGACAACATGGAGTATGCTGATTAGAGCATATTAGATTAACGCGTTCTGAGAGTTATTCAACTGACCATTTCAAGATCAGTTGCACACAACGTTATCAAAGAGAAGACTACTGTAGATCTCATAGCCACTTTATCAGGTATGTATGAAAAACCGCCTACTAATTACAAGGTGCACCTAATGAAAAATTTATTCAATCTGAAGATGGCAGAAGGTACATCTGTTGCCCAACATCTAAATGAGTTCAATACTATCACTAATCAATTATTTTTTGTTGAAATTGAATTTGATGATAAAATTTGGGCTCTAATATTGCATTATTGCAAAACAGTTAGGAAGCCATGATGTTAGTAATTATGCTGGTAAAATGAAATTAATGTATGATGATATTCGTGATTTGGTTTTGGTTGAGGAGGTGCACAAGAGAGATTCTGATGAGACGTCAGAAATGAGTTTCGTTCTGTCAATACTCGTAGGAGGTCACATGACGTGAACACAAACAGAGGAAGATCAAAATCAAAGAATAGAGGTAAGAGCAAGTCAAGGCCTGGAAAACAGGCAACTTGCTAGAATTGTGGAAAAACTGGCCACATAAAGAGAAACTTTAAAAATCCGAAGAAGATGGATGGTGACAGTGCGAGCACAGTGACTAAAGAAGTACATGAAGCATTACTACTTGCAGTTTACAGTTCGATTGATGATTGGTTACTGAATTCAAGGGCCTCTTTTCACACCTCTTATCATTGAGAGATCAAGCGAAACTACATTGCTGACGATTTTAGGAAAGTGTACTTGGTTGATGGATAAGCATTGAACATGATGGGAATAGGAAATGTTGACATTGCACTTCCTAACATGCAGAAGGTCAGACACATTCTTGAGTTGAAGAAAAATCTTCTTTCTGTGAAACAACTCGACGATTGCGGACACTTAGTAGTTTTCTTATATTGAACCTAGAAGGTTACTAAAGGAGCACTAATGCTAGCTCGAGGTAAGAAGACTGGTACTCTATACATTATAGACGATTCCAATGACATTATTGCTACCACTGCTATAGAGAGGCACTGCAGACTTGGCCATATAAGTTAGAAAGATATGAAAGAACTTCTGTCAAAAGGCAAGCTACTAGAACTAAAGTCAATTTATCTGGGCATGAGTGAGAGTTTTATACTAGGAAAGTAGAAAAAGCTTAGTCTCTTGAAGATTGGAAGAGCTCTAAAATCAAGAAAGTAAGATCTTGTATACACAGACGTATGGGGACTCTCTCCAATGGTGTCCCTTGGAGGTTCCCGATACTATGTCACGTTCATTGACAAACATAGTAAAAAGGTATGAGTCTATTTTTTTAAATTTAAATATGACGTGTTTGATGTGTTTAAAAAGGGCAAGGCCTTAGTTGAGATGAAGACTGACCTAAAGTTGAAATACTTGAGGTTGGAAAATGGTGGAGAATACATTGATGGAGGATTTAAGGAATATTGCGTAGCTCACAGTATCAAAATGGAGAAGACCATTCCTGAGACACCACATCAAAATGGGTTGCTGAGTGCATGAGCAGAACCATCAATGAGTGTGCTAGGAGCATGAGACTGCACACAGTGCTGCCACCTATATTTTGGACAGATGTAGTTATTGATAAATCGAGAGCCATCAATCCCATTAGAGTTTAGACTACCTAAGGAGGCCTGGAGCGAAAAAGAGGTTAAGATTTCTCAACTCGAAACTTTTAGTCATATTTCTCACGTCCATGTAGATTATAATACTCGTAAAAACCTTGAGGCAAAATTAATAAAATGCTATTTTATTGGTTATGAAGGCGAGGAATTTGACTATCGATTCTAGGATGAGCAAAGTTGGAACATTATTAGGAGTAGAAACGTGGTATTCAATGAGAAAGCTATGTTTAAGGACAAGTTTAGTGCAGTTGCTGACACAACTCCTTAACAATCTGAGTTCGTGAGTTTGGATGACCTACTAGAGGTCATAGTGTAGTGTAGGAATGTGAGTGATGGAGAGAGTGGGCTCAGTTCATCCATTCTTATTATTTCGCAGTCAGATTCAGAACTACCCATACCTGCAGCTACAGTTCATAGGTCTACCAGGACTATCCGACCCCACAACGATTCTCATGTACATTGAATTACATTCTGTTGACTGATGGTGAAGAACCACAGAGTTATGAGAAAATCTTGCAAGATGAAAATTCGAGCAATTAAGAGTTAGCCATGAAGGATGAGATGGATTCCCTATTAGAGAACAGGAAATCAGACTTGGGAGTTGATAGAATTTCCATTTGGGAAGAAAGCTCTACACAACAAGTAAGTGTACCATATGAAAACCGAGAATGATGGTAACAAAATGTACAAGACAAGACTTATTGTAAATGGCTTTTAGCAAGAGAAGGGCATTGACAACTCTAGGATATTCTCTCCTGTAGTGAAGATCACGACCATCGGCTAGTGCTAGCAATGGTTGCTACTAAATATTTGCATCTTGAACAGTTAGATGTGAAAACATGTTTACTTCATCGAGATCTAAAGAAGATATCTATGTGCACCAGTCTGAAGGGTTCATAGTGCAAGGCAAAGAGAGTTTAGTTTGCAAACTAACGAAGAGCTCATATGGTTTGGAACAAGCTCCTAGACAGTGGGATAAAAAATTTGACAATTTCATGTGCAGTTCAGAGTATATTAGATGCTTGGCAGATCACTACTACTATATCAAGCACTTGAGAAGATGGTCGGCACATTCAAATCAGGTATCATTTCATTCAGTCCTTAGTTGACGATGTTCAGTTGATATTTGAGAAGATTTGTTGAGACAAGAACCCTGCTAATATGTTGACAAATGGTGTTACACTTGAGAATTTGAAGTTGACGCAATTTCAGTTGGTCTTCTGATTCTAAGACAAGGGGCTATGAGTTGCCGAGGTGGAGGATATCACTCTTGAGATAGATGGCGATGTATTGGTTGAGCTAGTCTTATAAGAGAGAGTTGTTGGGGTTTTATGGAGCCTAAATCAAGTTTGCTCGAGTGCCGCTCGACAGATGACTTGAGCGAAGTCCAGGCAGTAACTTTGCTTGGCGTAAACTGCATGCAGGAAGTTCGATCGACATACACTGGACATGCCGCTCGAGTGTGACCTAAACAAAAAGTTCGCTTAACACGCAGCTGAAGCGAAGGCAAGACAAAAATGTCACTCGACACCCTGCTCGAACGAATATTGCAGGAAGTCTGAAATTGGATTTTTCCGCCGCGTCACTATATATACATGTTGTAAAAGGCTTTATGGTTGTATGAAAATATAGTAGAAAGTACTCAAAAGTGCATTGTATGATTTTTCAAGTAATAAAAAATCTCTACAGTTCTGTAGACATATGGAAGTTGTTAAACCATGTAAATCTCATATTATGTGATTGATTGTTTGTTTTCTTTCATTTTTCTCATGTTTGCTTTTACTTTATTATCATCATTTTTATTATACAACAGTACTTTTATCATGGATGTATATACATGTATGTTATAAGGGGATACTTTCCACACGTACGCTTGACATCTCAAGCGCGCGCAAGTATTGATTCCTTTAAACTTCCGCATGTCGCACACATGCGGTACCAGAATCTGAATGAAAAGACATGATTTAGGTAGCGTAATTACTGAGAGAAGAATAAATTCGTCGTAGGATCCAAAACCCCTGATTATTTATAAGACTTGTCATTTTTTGGATGCGCGCCGTATTGTTTGAACGTTTTTTTATCGTAGTGGTTGAAACAGTTTTATAATAATTTAAAAAACCTTAATATTCAGATTTACGCCACCTCCATTTGGAAAGAGGCAGCTTTTTGTACATTAAGATGATCTGTCTAATTTGCCGATCCAATTTTCAAACTCATTCTTAATTCGATAATATTAACTCTAATACAATGGGATCATCTATATTTCATTTATGTATGAGCATTGAACAATTTATCCAACGACCATCGATCTCATGCCCGGCGCTGATCATGATCTTGGCATGGCCGGATTAGAAACTGATTTAAGCACATCGTCCAATGTTTTTTAATGAATCTTCCAAGGCGCGCTTAATTAATTCCTTCGAAATATATTTATATCTTCCTTATTACATATTATACAATGAAATATTGTCGATGCTTTTATTTATGACAACACATATACGTCGGGGGGTAAGTTACATGTTCTGTTCAAGAATTTCTAAGAAAATATATATCTATGTTTTTTTGGGTCTAAAAACTTATATTTTCTCCGGCCTAGCTCTTGAATCCACCCACATGATTTGTAGTCAATATCTAATTTTTATTTTTTTTATAAAAAAATGATGGGTTCTTAACTAATTTCTACAAATTATATATCGTGCTCGAGCTTTTACTGTAGTTCTTAGCACGCTCAGTTATAAATTCAACATAATAATGTTTCTATTTGACTTACCCAAAATCTACTTTTCCTCCACTTTCTCCCTAGCTATCTACGCCGGCCATGCACCCATTGTATTTCTTTGATCCGTGGCTTGGCTTTAAGGAAAAGAATCTCTTTTTAGTGTTGGGCGGCAAGGAAAAATAAGAACCGCTTCCCTCGAAAGGAAACGAATCTTAATTAACATAGACATGCAAGTGTATATAATTATCCAAGAAATTGATACGGATTTACATGATAACCATGCACCTAACTCCTGGCGATCATGACAAGAAAGAAAGAAAGAGAGATTGTGTGTGTCTATATATATATGTATATATATATGTATGTATATGTATATCGCCAATGGGATCTGTTTTTCAGGTATGATCCCCAAGTGCCCGCCCAGGTTGACACGGCAGTTGCGGGCATTGAAATTCATTAAAATCTAAAAGTTGCAATAATATTACGGAATATGTTATTACGCTATCTTATTTTGCTTTTTTATTTTAACTGTTTATGTATTTAAATTTTTTTTATTTATTTTTTGCTTAATTGTTAAGGAATCGATTATTATTGTATTAGTATTTGTTTTTAATTTTTAAAAAAACATTTAAACACGTTTAAAAAATATTTAAAATAAAAAAATATATAATTTGTATTAGAAGACACCCAAGTGAACTAATTATGGAGGCATAGTTCTTTTATACATATATGCATGGCTTGGTTCTTTTAAAAAGCAAAAAAAAAAAAAAAAAATGAAGTGTACTTTATACTAGGGGCATTAGCATACCAAGTGGACAAATATTTGAGGCAGATTGAGGAGGAAGTACGGAGTAGACAAATTGGGCAAAGAGAAGTACCCTCACTACTGTTAGTTCTTTTTTTTTTCTTTTTTCTTTTTTCTTTTTTCTTTTTTCACATGTATTTTTTAATACTTTAAACAAAAAAAATAAAAGAAATACTTTCTTAATTATTAAATAAAAAATTAAAAATTCTAACAATAATACCAAATAATAAAGATGAGTGGCAAGAGTAATATTTTTTAAAATTATATATGCATGGTGACTGCTGACAGGTGATGTGTAGTGTGTGGGCGGGCAGATAAGAGGCAAATTAGCACCAAGCACAGGGTTTTTTCTACGTATAATATGCGTGCGCCGTCTAGCTAGGTTGTCTCCTGCATGGTGAGGGTCCTGCTACCTAATTTTTTCATCTTTATATAACTAACTAGCTATATGGTCTTGTACTAGTCAGTGCATGCATGCCCAGCTCATCTTTGAGACTACTGACTAATATTCCACCCAAGACATTATTATATGTACCCCATTATTCCACGTTTTGATCTAACAGTTGCCATTTATTCAACAACAAAATAACTTCTAAAGTACTAAAGCATAATAAAATAGCATATATGCAACTCCTAATGGGACTCTTAACAGACTCCACAAAATAAATAAATAAATAAATTTGACTTTCTGATATATGGTCAACGTACGTGGGCGCGCAGATTCAACTACAAAAGCTTGTTCCATCTACAGTACGGTTGATAATTTTAACAGCGCCGTGACATCAAAGATATTGGACTCTAAAGTTACTTTCAGCAGTAATGCGGGGGGCTGTTGAACCTTTTACCAAAGTTAGTAGAAAAGGTGATAAAGCTTAATCTTTAAAAAGAAAATGAGGGCTATCTAAAGATATGTTAGGGATTTTTGGTATACAATTAATTAAATTAATGGACTCGTCATATTTGATTGCTTTGTTCCACAAGGACTCGCTAATGTGAAGTCAATGGTGCCTTTAAAGCTGTTGAGTGCAAGCACCTTATATGTCACAGAAAGTGCTTTTTGAAATTTTTTTTGACTGAACACCATACCATCCACGTGTCCTTTTTAGGAGTGTTCATCTGAATCCATTTTTTTCCGGTCTGGTTCGGAACTCGGATATCTGGATACCTAGTTCCGATTTTCAACCCATATTAAACTAAATCCGGAACCTATATTAAAACCGGTTTGGACTCCAATCTGGATTCACCCGGATTGAAATCCGGGTTGGACCCGAAAATCTGGTTTCTGGATTTTAAACCGTCTTTTTTTTTTTAGTTTGTATTATTTTTTTTTTGTTGAGAAATTTGTTGATAATAAAATAAAATTTTTTTATAAATTTTTTCAAAACAAATTTCTCAAAAAAAAGTAATAATACCAGTTTTATAAATTTAAAAAAAAAAAGTTTGAAATCCGGAAACCGAATTTTCGAATCCAACCCGGATTTCAACCCGGGTCCAACCTGGATTTCAACCCGGGTGAATCCGGGTTGGAGTCCAAACCGGTTTTAGCTATTTGGTTTCGGGTCGGGTTGACCCGGATTTCCAGTCTGGAACCCGCTTGAACACCCCTAGTACTATCTGCACCCTTAACAATGGTGCCTCTATCCCGCCCCGCATGGGTAGGAGAAAGTTTAAAAGCAATATTAGGGACAAATATCAAAGACAAATGGCAGAAAAATGCCAACTGATATGGCATTATAAACAAGATGTAGCATTTTCATTTCTTTCAGTTTCGGATCTATTTTTTCATTTCTTAACTTTCAAATATTGTGTAGTACACAACAGGCACCAAGCACCATAAATTGTTAGTTGTCGTTTTCCGCCACTTGTTCTTGGTATTTGTCCCTAGCATTTTTGAAAGTTTAATGTGCCTTCAAACCTTGACACTACCCCTAGTGGGTGAGTGCCTCTGTTCAGATGCAAGGGGCGAATTGGCTCTTTATATTTGTCTACCCCATCCGGTCCACTATTAAAAAAAATACAAAATAATTGAGAGCAACAATAAATATTAGATCTATCCTTAGAATCTATCATTCAACAATAAATCTAAGAAAATACAAAGTCAAACAAAGGGCAACAAAATCACAGTCACAACAAGACCACGACTTGGCTATGGTTTGAGCAAAGAACTATGACCATGAATGACCGTGGGTTTGCAAACAAACTCATGGCCATTTGTGGCTGTGGTAATATGGAAACACTTCAAGAATAAGAAGAAAAATTGAAAAGTAGAGGAGGAAGAGGAGGTGGAGACGAGGGAAGAAAAAAAAAAGAGGCGAGAACGATAGGTAGAAAGAGAGAAGACAGGATGTCAAACGAGAGAATTAAGAATGATAGAGTTAAGGTGAGAGGGAAGAGAGGAGATTGGACATAGATAATTAAGAGTACCTGAGTTCAATACTCATTTGTAAGTATAAGACAATGTCATTTTTTACTCATGAATTTGCTTTTATATATATATATATATTTGTATATATAGGGGTTGGGATCGTCCCACTGTCGCCGAAATTGCTCAAGCATCTATTCGCATGCCCCTCGTCTGTATAAGAAGGAGGCCCCCACACGGGCTTGGCTAGATAGGTTGGACTGGATGGCGGAGTCCCATCACCCATCCTTCGCAGCAATCAATGTTATAGAAACTAAAAATAGTTTCTGTACATTATTGAAAGCCTAATGCCATACTCCGAGTCCAAAGGCATACATGTTTTATAGTATACATATCGTTTAGCTCTTCTTCTTTTTAATTGACAGTTTCAATTAACTAGTTAAATTAAATGTAACATTTTAAGCAACTCATTTATAAGGGTGTAAGATAGCCACGACCAATTAACCTAAGCTTGCACAAGCATATGAAAGAATTGGTCTTATTTTTCTGCTGAAGTCGAATATTACATGACATTTGTGACTAAGAGTGAAACACGGTTGGTCCGGCCAGGAGAAATTGACCAAACCAACCATTTCTGTCCAGACTGACCAGGACGAAACGACCGGTCAGTCTTGATTAGGGGCGGAACTACACTAGTGGTTGGGGGCTACTTCCCCCTCCCCCCCCCCCCCCCCTCCAACCCAAAAAAATCAAAAAATCTATTTACTATATAACTATATATAATTATATATATAACTAAAATTTCCCACATATTAAAATAAAAATAAAAATTGCCCCCTAAAATTCTTACTAAAATTATCCCTCAAATTCAAATATTCATCTCGTTCCATTGTAACTTTTAACTTCACTAACATTCGAATCTTTAACTCATGACCTAGTCTCACAATCACTTTAATTCTAATTAAAAAATTTATGTTACAACCTACTATACTAGAAATGAGATCTCGTAATAGTCTTTAACAAATTATGAAAATTCTGAAGAAAATCATATTATAAGATAATTTATAGAAATGTATTTTTTATATACAATTTTATGATGTATGATTATATTTTTATATGTAATTATGTGTAAAAAACACATATTACTTATACTCACACATACCACACATTTTATCGATCACCCCCCTAAACACTAAATCCTGATTCCGCTCGTAGTCTTGGTTTATGTTTAAGAGGACCAAAAAGTTTTGGTTTGGTCCTGGTCCAAGGTTTATCCATCTCGGATCGGACCAAATGAAAAATAAAAATAAAAAATATATTTTATATATATTATTTATATAATAATTATACAATTTATTATGTAATTTCTATGTTACACCAGCCATCCAATAATTGAATACAAGTTTAAGAAAATTCTTGAAGCTTCTTCTGCTGAGATGGATTTGTTCAGATCACTAGCTAAGTCATATTGCTTGTGGGATGCACCTATGTGGCTTAGGCTAATTTGCCCTTTCAAGTCCATTGGGTTATTAAGCATAGTGAGACTCGTCCTTAGTACTGTAAATATGTCTGCAACTAAATTATTAGTGAATATATTGGCCAACTGGTCTTTCTAATGCAAAAAGAAACCTGAAGCGTTTTGGCAGCTACCCTATCTCTTACAAAGTAAAAGTTAATATCCATGTGCTTAGTATGAGTGTAATACACTGGGTTGGCAGTTAAATATGTTGCACCTAGATTATCACACCAGAAAATAGGAGAATGAGCGAGTGAAAATCCAATTTCTTTAATAAGAGTTTTCAGCCATATTAATTCAGTAGTAGCATTTGGTAATGCTTTGTATTTGACCTCAGTGCTATAAAGATGCAAAAACCTTATGTGGGTCTTTTATCATCTGGGCTGCTAGCCCAGTCGGCATCTGAGTAAGCATGAAGAGAGAAATTGAGAAACACAAGAGGTGCTACTTGACAGAGGAGTACAAATTTCGTGAAACATAATGAAGGTGATTACAATAACGTATGCGGAAGGTAGAAATAGATGAAATAAATTTTGTGTGATCATCCCAAACAAGTAGGTGAAAATAGAGTGAGAAATTTGGAAAAACTTATCGATGGGGAGAACATGACTTTTACACGGCAGTATGCAGATTCAGGTTCAACCAGGATAAACATGGGGTTCTAGGATTTAAATTCATCACAAACCAAAATCAGTATGGGCTTTCAACTTAAAATACGAGAACAACAAAGTGAGTGAAATGAAGAGTGAATGGAGAGGCACTTACCGACAAAAGGAGAGTCAGTGATCTCGCAAAGTCGATTTATATGGGAAGAAAAGACCATGATTTATAGACTATTTAAGATAATGGAGGATACGTTTAATTGTTGTCCAGTGGCTGAGTTTGGATTCATGCATGATTTAAAAGACTTTGTTTACTGAAAAGGAAATGTTTGGTAAGGTCAATAAGAGGTATTGCAAGCAACTTATGACACTTCAAAAAAGTGTCATTATTAGAGGAAGAATCAAATTTTGATAATTTTGTGAAGGTCGACATTGGTGAGGAGATGTGATTTGCTGCAAGCATATTGGTTTTTCTTAGAATGTCAGGGATGTATTTTTTTAGACATGAGAATTCTATCAAACGAAAATTAAGCTCTAAGCCAAGAAAGTATGATAGATGACCTATATTAGTAATTGGAAAAGCATGTTTAAGAGTAGTTATAAGAGTATCACTAGCTACTGAGAAAGAAATGATTACCATGTCGTCATAAATGAGAATGAAGATCCAGAGGCCCTTTTTATGGAGGATAAATAGTGATGGATCTCCTCATGAAGTCGAAAAACCATAGCTGAGGAGCCATGAACGCAACTGGGCGAACCACGCTCGGGGTGACTATTTGAGGCCATAAATTGCTTTGTTGAGCTTGCAAACAAAATCAGGTCAGTGTGAATTAACAAATCTTAGAGGTTGTTGCATGAATACGCTCTCAATGAGATCCCCATGGAAGAGGGTGTTCTATATGTTGATTTGTTGAAGTGGCCAATCATGAGAAATCACAATTGAAAGAACCAAATGAATTGTAGAGGGCTTAGCGATGAGACTGATCGTTCCCATGTAATCGCTCTAGGTTGATGGTGAAACCCCTTTGCAAGGAGCCGTACTTTCTTGCTTTTGATGGAGTCGTTGACACGCAATTCAATCCTGAAGACCCTTCTGCAACCAATAAGGTTAGGAACATAAGATAGTGGAGCAAGTGTCCACATAGTGGTTTGAACAAGAGCATCAAACTCATAGCTCATGGCTTGGCACCATTCGGGAAACTTTAAGACCACAATGAAGGACGATGGTTTATTGAGAACTATAACATTGGAGATGAGACAATGACGATTTGGATATGAAACTGTGCCATCAGTAAATAGATGAGGCCTTGATGAATTTGTTTGAGACTGTGTTATAACTTGAGGATGAGAAGGAAGTAAAAAGTGTTGGGGTAGAAAAGTTTGATCAGGGTGAGAGGAAGAAGAAGGAAGCAAATGTTACATCTCCTGAGATGTATATGCATTGTTTTTTAGGTTGAGACACTTATACCCTTTATATAAAGAGTTGTAACCAAGTAATATGCATGGGGTCGATCGAAAATATAGCTTATGGCGATTATAGGGTCGCAAAACATTTGACCAACATGGACGTCCAACAAATTTGGAAAATGCATAATTAGGTGGTATATGATAAATCATGAAATATGGGGATTTGTTTTTTAGAACAACTGTAGGAAGTAAATTGATTAAATATGTCATAATTTCAAAAGTGTCATCCCAAAATGAGATGAGAGTGCTACTTGGGAGAAGAATGAGTCCAGTTTCCATTATGTGCCTATATTTACATTCTACATGTCCGTTCTATTGGTGGGTGTGGGGATAGAAAAAATTATATGAAATGCCAAGTGTTTTATATAGCGATGTTAGAGGACAAAATTCACCACCAGCATTAGTTTGTATGGCTATGATTTTTCTGTTGAAGAATATTTTGGCAAATTCGATAAAAGAAGTGAATGCTTGCAATACATCAGATGTAGATTTAATAGGAAATATCCAAGTAGATATGATAAAGTCATCCACAATAGAAGAGTAATATTGAAATCCACTTCTTGAAATTAAAGAGGTTAGGACCCATACATCAGCCCAAATAAGTTTTAAAGGCTTTTCGGTTCGAGTTGTGCCAGTGGAGAAAGGAAGTTTATGTGATTTGGCTAAGAGGCAATCAGGAAAAGAGAAAGCCGGTTCACTTCGAAAAATGGGAAATGGTTGGTGTGCACTATGCGTTAGACTAGATCAAGCGAAGGACGTCCTAAACGCTTGTGCCATTGATTGAGAGGAACTCCTTTATTGATATGAGTAGCACAGTGGAAGAAAGTAGTAAAGGTGAGAACTGGTAGAGGCCATCACGAAGAGACCTGCTGATGAAGAGTGTCCTTGTCAACTTGTTCTTAGCAAGAAAATAAGTGGAATAAAATTCAAAAAATAAAGAATTTTCAGTGCAAAATTGTGAGATGGAAACAAGATTTTTAGTAATTAAAGGAACGTGAAGCAAGTTACAAAAATTAGAGGAAGAAGAATGAGTTTGTAAGGAAGATTTATCGATATTGCTGATGGAAATCTAGTTCCATTTCCTACTCAAATCTGCTCAAGTCCACCATAAGGTTTCGATGAGAGGTTAAGGTGAGAGAGGTTGTGGGTGATATGATGTGTGGCTGTAGAGTAGGGGTACCATAAGGGATCAAGTATGTCTGAGGGAGAAGTGTAGTTGGCAAAGAAAGAATGGGGGATTCGAATTGATAGGCATGATCAAAGCGATAGTGATACCAGAATGTAGTGTGACTAAGTTTATAACAAACTTGGCATGTGGGTCGATGTCAGTTGTAATTTTGTAGATTTGAGTGAAGGGATGATGGGAAACAACCTCTATTTTGAGAGAACCTATTCTTGCCTCCGCTAAAACGATTACCATGGTCAGGTGGTCTGCCTCTTTGGTCACGAGAGCTTCCAGAGGTTAAATTGATAGAAGGCCCAAAGGGATTTGTGGAGGAGCTGCTACGAAAAATGAGAGACATGTGGGATTCTTAGATGAAAAGAAGATGATAAAGTTTATGGGATGATGGGGTCTGTTTGAGTAGTCATAGTTGTGATAAAGGATTCGTAGGAAGAGCCAAGTCGATTCAAAAGGTAGGTTACAAACTCTTAATTGGAGAGAAGATTTCCAATAGCTACAAGAGTATCAGAAAGCATACGAACTTTACTAAAGAAAATCTGAGATGTATTGGTCACCATAAGATAGGTTTGTGAGTTGGAATCTGATATGAGATTCTTTGACCTAAGAGTGGGAGCTAAACATGGACTCGAGGGTGAGCCATGGTTCAGGCAATGTAGTTGCAAAAATTACATGGCCGATGATTGATTCTATAGGGGAAGAGAAAAAGATGCTAAATATCAATTGGCCTATTCATCTCTAAGAAATGTAAGCTGGATTTGCTTATGTGGTGGAATCAAAGGTGGTGGTGAGGGTGGGAGGAGGTGCAATTTGGGTTTCATCAATGTAAGAAAAAAGTTCTTGACCTCTAAGATAGGTAGAAATTTGAACACATCATAAAAGATCATTGTCTGGATTAAGTTTTATGGTGACTATATGAGAAAAAGAAGAAGAATATAGGTAGGGTGTAGAGAGGTTTACAGATTTGATGGCCATGGTGAGGATGAAGGAGTGGATCAAGAGTACTAGTCAGTAACTGTGATACCATATCATAACATAGTGAAAGAAGAGAGGTATTCTAGAATTAATCCTTTGCATTTCCACTACAATGATTTACTATATGTTGGCTACTTTATATAGACTTTAGTATTGGTTATTGTGTGTAATGCAAAAAAGGAAAAGAAAAGGAATACAATTAGTTACACCAACTATGCAATAACTGAATACTAAGGAAATATTCTTGAAGCTTCTACCATTGAGATTGATTTGTTTAGATCACTAGCTGAGTCATATTGTTTGTATGATGCATCTGTGTAGCTTAGGTTAATATATAGTGTCAGTATTAGAAGGAGGGGCGCCCACGTGGGCTGCCCCCCTCCTAGGCTTAATGCCTGTAACGTTACAAGCTATTGCAGCTTGTAACAGCTACAATTTTATTGCAGATTAATGGCTAGCCTTTAAAGCCAGCCATATGTGGGTAGACTATAAATAGTCCCCATCTGTTTGTTTTTTGGAATTAATCTGAAAATAGAAAAAAAAAATCTCTCTCTCACTTTTTGTTCTCTCTTGAAACTGTTTTTAGGCTGTGGATTTATTTAGTGTCACTCTAGTTTATACTACGTAGTGCACTAACCACTAAGAGGAAACGCCAGTAATTTATCAGTATGGAAAAACTTGTTGAGCAATTTTTGAAGCTGAACTTGAGGTATTTTTTCTACTGTAATTTTATAACATTGGTATCAAAGCAAGGTTTAAATTGCTTCCAGTTGTTTTTTTTATATGCTTGAAATATATATATTTTTTTGTACAGTTTTTGTACGAAAAGAAAAAATGGAGGTGCAGCGCTGCACCTGTGCAGCACGCACCACCGCGTGGTGCCGCGCGCACCAGGCGATGCGCAAGCACCCCAGGGTGCCGCGTGCACCTTTGCTCGCACCAGGGGTGCCGCGCTCCTTGTGGTGCGGCGCATCCCTCTTCCTCGGGAAGATGTTTTCCGGCGATGGGGCAGCAGTTTCCGGCGACGGGAAGCTACCTAGGCCGCTATTCTTGATTGCTGGAAATTGGGCACTGTTCATGTGAACAGTGCCCTGGCCGAAGGTTGAAGAAGACGGCTCTTCTATTTCCTGGGCCGGGCTTGGGCCTTGCGGCCCATTTGTTTTTTTAGTCCGGTTTTGGGCTAGATCTTTATACGGCCCAACTCCAATTGTTTTTAAAAAAAAAAAAAGGAAAAGGCATGGTTGAGTCCGACCGTGAGTTTCGAACCCATGACCACCAGGTGCATTAAGCCATTGCCCTCCACTGGACCGTATCTCTCTTCCGGTCTAAGTGTGTGTTTTTTTTGTTATATATATATATATTTTTTAATAATGATAAAAAAATGGCATGTTTTAATATATGTTTAAATATATTTCCTGTTATAACATATGATATTTTATTTAATGCTTTAAACTAAATATGATTACATGTGGATATTTGATGATATTCATTTTTTTTTATTGATAAATTACATGTGATATTATGTTTAATTTTTTTTTGATTAAATGTGATAACATGTATGTATACAACATGAGGATGTGTTATTATTTTATCATGTATAAATGTTAGGCTTGTATGATTAGACATTAGCCTTAATTTATTCTAGTGATAAAATAGGAAATTCCCACTGAGTAGTCTTAGTTAGTGTTGTCAGTGTAGACTGATAGGCTGAAAGAATTGCAGTGATCCTAATAAGAACTGTAAATGCACTGTATAGCAACAACACCATGGTAGCCCCAGTAAGAACTGTAAATGCACTGATGGAACAAGAAAAATAGACTGTAATGGTCTTATATGAACCATTTTTGTAGACTGGCCCAACAGGCTGCTGTGGTTGTTGTAGCTGTCTTTGTAGATTGGCCCAACATGTTACTGCGATTTTAGTAGGATCTGTCTCTACACGTGACTAGGACCAGGTGACTACTTTAGATAGTGGGAGTATGGTTGAGATTTATTATTAAATCTTCCATATTTTTTTAAATTTTGCGCGGGAATTAGGTTAGAAATTTAATAATTGGATATTGTGGCGCAAGAGATGATTCTGAAGTCTAGCGATTTTTCGATCTTGCGACATGTCTAAATTATTTCTTTTTTAGCTTGAATGGACGCGGCAGATTTTTTAGGTGTGTGTCTAATATCCCTCATTTGCATTTTGTAGTGAAATGGCATCCAAAAGTATAGTTGCCGATTTAAACAAAGGGGAGAAATTGGTTGGGGAGAATTATGACATATGGCATCGCAAGATCCAGTATATCTTAGATGAGCAAGAAGTTGTAGAAGCCTTGTCTCACTCCCTGACTAAGCCCAAGGAAGGGGACTCAGAACAACACAAATTAGATGAATTAGCCTATTCTGAATGGGCTAAGAACAATCGATGCGCGCGCATAATAATGTTAAGCAGCATGCACAATGATCTAATGTGTGAATTCGAGACCTATGACACTACCCAAAACATGTGGGAGGCTTTGAAGTTGAAATTTGGTGGAATTTCGGCCACTAGGTTACGTGGATTAACCATGAGGTTTGACTCCTATAAGATACGCTCTGACCATACGATGAAGCAGCATCTTAGGGCTATGTCAACCATGATCCACGAACTTAAGACGGCAGGAAACGACCTGACTGATGAACAACAAGTCTAGGGAGTGATAAGATCACTATCAAGTTCTTGGGAGAATATGAGCCTGAATTTGACGCATAATGAGAATATCAAAAATTTTGATGATATCTCACGTCACTTGGAATTGGAAACTGAGCGCCTAGAGGCTGCTAAGCCCAATCATTCAGCTTATATGGCTAATTCTGGTTCACGCAAGGCATCGAGGTTTAAGCATTGGAAGTCCAAGAATAGGGTAACTGTTGGACAAGTTAAAAAGGTGACAGGAACTTCTCAGTACAACAAAAGGGGCAAGCGTGGGAAGAACAAGTCAAAATTAGAATGTTACAACTGCGGAAAGAAAGACCACTTCGCTCGTGACTGCACTGAGCCGAAGAAGGTATACTCTAACTTTTCTCGTATTGTTTTTGTAACTAGCTATGTGATGGTTGCTCACTCCTATCCTGTGTGGACTGTTGATTCAAGAGTGATCGAGCACATAGTGCGAGATAGAGTCGAATTTGTGGAATATCGCCGGATTCCAGCTGGGAGTCGTGATATCAAGGTGGGGAATGGAGCTAGCGTGGAGGTGCTAGGACTTGGTACCTACAAGCTGGACATGCGGGGTGGCCGCACTTTTTTCCTCTACAATGTGTTATACGCTCTTGAAATCTGACGAAATTTACTTTCTGTAGTTACTCTTTTAAGACTTGGTTTTCGGATTGAATTTGAAAACAATCGTGTTTCTTTTTATTTGGGCCATGTGTTTTATGGCAATTCTTTTCTTCAAGACGGTTTTATGATAATGAATTTGGATTATTTAAATATGAATGAATCTATTGCTTTTCTTTCTGCATCTGATAATTTGGATTCATATAAATGGCATGCCAGGCTTGGCCATATAGGGTATGATAGAATGACTCGATTAGCTAGAGAATGCCTGATGGGCAATCTCGCTAAGGTTATCTTGCCCACATGTGAACATTGTCTAATGAGAAAAGCTAAGAGAAAACCGTTTGGAAAAGCCAATAGGGCATTTTTTCTACTGCAATTAGTCCATTTAGATATCTGTGGTCCAATGAGTGTGAGGGCAAGACACGGAGGTGTCTACTTTATCACATTTATATATGATTTTTTACGTTATGGTCATGTCTACTTAATCTCCCATAAGTCTGAAGCATTGGAGTGTTTTAGGCGATATTTAAAAATGGTTGAGAATCAGTTAGATAAGAGTTTAAAAACTCTATGAACTAACCGAGGACGAGAATATCTTTCTGAACAATTTAAAAGGCTCTGTGATGAAAAATGAATCAAAAGACAATTGACGATTCCAAGTACGCCACAACAAAATGGCGTGGTGGAAAGGAGAAATCGAACACTACTTGAGATGGTTAGGTCAATGATGGCATAAGAAAACCTACCAATTTCTTTTTGGGGGATGCTCTTTTAACTACTGCCTACATTCTTAACCGAGTTCCCTCCAAATCAGTAACTTCCACCCCATATGAACTATGGACCGGCGAGAAACCCAATTTGAGTAACTTGCGGCCATGGGGTTCAACGGGTTTTGTTCACGATCTTTCTCATAAGTATGGAAAGTTAGACCCTAGAGGGAAAAAGTATATCTTTATAAGGTACTCAGAACACTCTAAAGGGTATGTGTTAATAGGTGAACAAACTGATGGAAGTGTGATTGAGATTGAGTCACGAGATGTGGATTTCATTGAAGATGAGTTTCCAAGTAGAGGTGAGGTTGATAGGAGTTTAGAACTCCATGAGATTATAGAACAAAAGGAAAGTGTTCCAAAGAATTTAGTTGAGAATGAGGAAGAAATTCTTCAAGCTCCTACAAAATTTAAAAATAACTTGAATCCGAGTGAGAGCACACCACTTGTCAATCAATCACAACAACCTCAGCTGCGTAGAAGCACACGTAAAAGTATTCCTCGTCGTCATTTTGAGATTGAAGGAGAAGCTTTCATGGTAGCTCCGCATGATGATGATGAGCCTAGGACAATTCATGAGGCTCTTTCATCTTCTACTAAAGATGAATGGATGAAAGCACTTAATGATGAAATTGAGTCTATGAAAACCAACCAGGTATGGGATCTGGTTGATCTACCGACAGGGCATATACCTATTGGGAATAAATGGGTTCTTAAGATCAAACGCAAGTCGGATGGATCAATAGATAGGTACAAAGCTCGCTTAGTGGCGAAAGGATGTACCCAACAAGAGGGTATAGACTATGAGGAAACATTTTCACTAGTGGTGAGATTTGCTTCAATTCGCCTAATTCTAGCTATAGAAGCGAAAATGAATTTGGAATTCTACCAGATGGACGTTAAGACAGCATTTCTCAATGGAAAACTAGATGAGGAGATCTATATGGATCAACCCACGGGTTTTGTGATCAAAGGTTAAGTGCGCAAAGTGTGCAAGCTCAAACGATCTATATATGACGTAAAACAATCATCTAGACAATGCTATCTCAGATTCCATCGAGCCATTCTCTCGAATGGGTTTACGATGATCACAGAGGATTATTGTGTCTATGTCAAAAGATCTAAGAAGAGTTTCATTATGTTGTCATTATATATTGACGACATACTACTAGTTGGAAATGATAAAGGGTTAATAGTTGCCACAAAAGAGTGGTTATCCTTCAATTTTGAGATGAAGGATATGGGTGAGGCAAAATACATTTTGGGAGTTAAGATCTACAGAGATCGCTCTAAAAGACTTTTGTGTTTGTCCCAACAGACTTACATAAATAAAGTTCTTGAGCATTTCCTAATGAGTGAATGTAAGCCCATTGACACCCCTATTGCAAGAAGCGAGAACTTGTCTAAAGAGTTGTGTCCTAAGACTCAAAGAGAAAAGGAAAAGATGGCCCGTGTCCCTTATGCTAATGTTGTGGGTAGTTTGATGTACGCAATAATATGCACTCGACTGGACATATGCTATGCACTTGGCTTAGTGAGTAGATTTCAATCTAACCCCAGACTGGCTCACTAGAAAGCAGTCAAGAGGATTATGCGATATCTCAAGGGAACTACGGACTATATGCTGTGCTATCAGGGTTCAGATTTGCAGTTAAGAGGTTATAGTGATGCCGATTGGGGCAGTGACCTAGATGAGCGCAAATCAATCACTGGATATGTCTTTCTGCTCAACAATGATGCCATTACATGGAGCAGTAAGAAACAACCCTGCATAGCTCTATCTACTATGGAGGTAGAATATATAGCTTGTTCTGCGGCAGTTCAAGAAACTGTTTGGTTAAAGAAGTTCCTCAAGCATTTAGACATTGGCACGGATACTTCAGATCCGGTGACGATATTCTGTGATAGCATGGCAATTCTCGCATATGCTAAGGACTCAAAATATCATGGAAGAATCAAATACATAGATATCAGCTATCACTACATCAGAGATATGGTAGCGTAAAAAGAAGTGGTTCTGAAACATCTTTCTATGAGTCGCATGGTTGTTGATCCCTTAACAAAACCTATTGCACGAGATGTATATGAGGCTCATGTTAGGAATTTAGGACTACGTAGATTATAAATGTAATTTATATTTCAAATAACAATGAGATGTAACATTTCCTTTGGGATATTAATACAATATGATTCAGTTATTGTCTTTATCGTGTTGTCCTTTATTAATACACACACAAGATATGTCAACAGGCTAAAATTGGCTCATTCATATGAGCAATCGCCTCTAGTGCTTAAGTAGCGAGAAGAGATGAGACATTGTGTCCCTAAGTACTTGTCCAAAGGGATAAGTTAGTTAAAACAGAGATATGTCGCCTTAGTGGGAGCTAAGATGAGGTCTTCTGAGAAGACTGTGAATGGATTACCCACCATCCCTGTAGTCTGAGGTTAGCCAGATGCGAGATTCTCTTTGATGCCTTGGAGGCGTGCAAATGGAGAAACATGGATTAGACGCTTAATGAGCGCCTAAACTAAGATCTGTACGGTGTTGATATAGACATATGCTCTTTGAGAAAGAGAAATCCACCGTAGCATGTGTTTCATACTACATGTGTTTATTCGACCATATGAGTAAGTGAGTAAATGGTTCCCCTCTTTTTCATTATGTGAGTCTCAATTTTTTTTTTAGGTGTCCTTAACTTTTGACTATGTCATAAGATAAAGGTTATAATGTCTGCTACTTTGACATGCTGTCTATGGCCATGATTGATTCGGTCTAAAGAGGTATTGCTAGGAAAGTGGTTTGACCAAAGTTGAATGATATGAGTGTAAAAGGAAGATTTTTTCGATATCGTATCTTCGATAGTATTTGCTGACGTCAAACTATGACGCTGCATATTGGTAGCAGCTAAGGTTGTGAACACATTGAAATGATTTGGAAAAATTCAAGCATTGTTCTGAGTTTATTAACTCAAGAGGATTCGAAAATACTTGACTTGATGCGATTGAATAAGTTTAGGATATGACCATAAACTTCAGGTATGTTACTATGCTGGTCTTCTCTAGGAGAGATTTGGTGTATGTATTCCCACATTTCTGTAGATGTGTTTAGTGGTCGCACGGCCTATTTACTTGTATGAATAAGATTGAGAACATTAGAGAGATGCAGACCTGGGGTCATTCCCACTGTGTGCGAGTGGGAGATATTAGAAGAAGGGGCGCCCACATGGACTGCCCCCCTCCCAGGCTTAATGCCTGTAACGTATGGTTTAATGCCATACGTTACAAGCTATTGCAGCTTGTAACAGCTGCAATTTTATTGCAGATTAATGGCTGGCCTTTAAAGCCAGCCATATGTAGGTAGACTATAAATAATCTCCATTTGTTTATTTTTTGGAATTAATCTGAAAATAGAAAAAAAAAACCTCTCTCTCTTTTTGTTCTCTCTTGAAACTGTTCTTAGACTGTAGATTTAGTTAGTGTCACTCTAGTTTTATACTACGTAGTGCACTAACCACTAAGAGGAAACGCCAATAATTTATCAGTCTGGAAAAAACTTGTGGAGTAATTTTTGAAGCTGAACTTGAGGTATTTTTTCCGCTGTAACTTTCTAATAGTCAAAAATAGATATATCTGAAGTTCAAAATGAAAGATAGCTTGGAGAGACAGTGGATATATTGGCTAAAAATAATGAAGAAGGCCTTCCAAATGAATGCATAAGATTTGGGTTTGTTTGGATATTAAAATCTTCTGATTGGATATCAAAACCATACAATCAGTTACACCAATGGTCCAGTAACCGAATATCAAGGACATATTCCTGAAACTTCTGTTGTTGAGATAAATTTGTCCATATCACTAGCTGAGTCATATTGCTTGTGTGATGCACGTATGTAGGTTAGGTTTATAGTGTCACAAATAGATATCTCTGAAGTTCAACATGAAAGATAGCTTGGAGAGACCGTGGATATATTAGCAAAAAATAATGGAGAAGGCCTTTCAAATTAATGCTTGAGATTTGGATTTGTTTGGATACCAAAACTATCTGATATCTACACAAAATATAATAAATAGTAAAAATTTTATAAATTCTCATTTAAAACTCATCTAATCTTATTTCAAATTTTTATAAATTTTTACACAAAATATAATAAATAATTTAATTTTTTTAAAAATTTAAAACAATAATAATAATAAAAATAATAATATTCTAGTAATAAATTATTCAATTTTTAATTTTTTAAAAAAATTATATCATCCCATCTTAATATTCAAATCAATCCTAAGTGAATATTACCCTTGCCTAAAGGCATCGCGAGTTTGCTGCGTGAAGCGAACTATAACATTTAAGAGACAATCACAACCTTACAACTATTTTACGATATTATTTCAAACAGAAATTAATTAGTTGGACAATATTATAATGATTTTTAAAATATTGTTATGATAATATTAGGAAGTCGATCGTAGAATGAATCGTAAAATGATTTTAAAGGAGTGATTATATATTTTCTCTCCTGTACTCCAGTGCTTCAAGTCAACTTAGTCAAGGCCAGATTCAGGAAACGACGTCATTGCTGCACATGCCTACTATCACGAGCCCTCATTGCTGCACAAGGCGTTAATTCACCAAAGTCAACACCTGTAAAAATCGTCGATAAATTTATATTATTGATGTCTACGGGCTCTTATCAATTAAAAAAAAATTAATAAATGTCAACCCGCTCTTATCATACCATTTTTTTTCATCCCGCTCTTCATCCAACGCCGATTTTTAATCAAACAAATTGAAGACTTAAATAAGGACAGCACATGAATCTCTCCCTTGTCTCCGGCCATTCTTGATCCAACAAAAATCACTTTCTCCCATCGGTTTTTAAGCAATAGATCTATAGTTAGGGTGGAAGCCTGGACTCCCTTCATTTTATTCTCTTCCTTCCTCTCTCTTTTCATTGTTGGGTGTTTTCTTTTCCTTTTACTTGGGTTTCACTTCCATACACAGTGTAGCAATTTCGAGACTCTCCACCAACCATTGACATCAACACACCCCTCCAGATGTTTCGTTTGCCGCCAATCTTCCAATTGATCAAAAGAATTGCCATAAAGAGCCATGCGTGCAGCGCACTTACAGATAGTCATTTATTTGTGTAGCCCATGTGCCTTCACAAAGAGGCTGTTGTTGTTGCCACGCACGGCCTTTTTGGACTTCGCGACATCAGTGGTTTTATGGCAGCTCGTTCTGACTTTTCTAACGGGTCGCGTATTCTACATGCACCACTACAAACATGTTTTGTTTCTTTTTAGTGTTTGTTTGTCTATTTTGTTTGGTCTTTAATTTGTGTTGTAGTTTGTATTTAGTATTAATAAAAAGGAAATGATTATTCTTTTATTTGGTCCTACTTCTTTTTTGGAAGATGGTGATGTTGATTTCCTCTCTTCCTTTTGAAGATAATGGTAGGTAGAGTTTGATTTATACTCTGTTTTACAAGGTGTTATACTTTTTGACGAGTCGAGATGGAAGTCTCTAATAATACTTGTTATTTAAGAGTATATAAATGTTTAGACAATATTTGTCACAAAGAAATTAATGTGTAAAAGTGCTTCAATTAATTTGATTAGTTTGACTTGTAAATTTAGATTTATTCTGTAGCATTAGGTTATCGTTATAATCTCGATTTATTGTAATGAAATTCAATCATTTTTATTAAAATAATAATAATTATAATAAGGGAAACCACACTGATGAGTTAATTCACCAAAGTCAACACCTTTACAAATCGTGGACAAGTTAAATTATTGATGTCAACCCGCTCTTATCATTTAAAAAAAAAATGTCAACCCGATCTTATCATTAAATGAGAGTCAACCCGCTAGCTTTTCATCCAACGCCGATTTTTTATCAAACAAATTAAAGACTAAATAATTTGGACACCACAACGATTTTAGGATCTACCGAAAGAACCAAAATATAATACGGCCTTTTGAAGGCATGAAAGTCATGATCATCGATCGACTATCATGCACTAAAATAATACTGCATATAAGAGGTAAGAGTATTGCCTTTTTTTTTTTTTTAAAAGCAACGATGAAGGGAAAATTAATAATACTTGTCAGAATTTTTGTTTCAAATTGTTGAATGATTTTCTTTATTTCATATACGCGGCTACAGCTACTTCATCTCATATTATTTGTCGAGTAGATAATAATTATAATTATTATTAAAAGGATATCATGCATGCCTTACAAGAATTTCTCAGACCTCTGATTCTCTAAAAAGTCAAATAGAAGTGCCAAAGTTATTTAAACAATATTATTTGACTTTAAATATAACATGCACGCAACTAAATAATATTATGAAGACATCCCGAATATGAATTGTTTACTATACCCTTTTTGCGAGTATGGACATTATAATACAAATGAACTTCTATAACCAATTATTTATTAAGAAAAAATTATTTGTGATTAATTTTAATTATAAATAATTATTTTGTTAGAATTAACTGACTAAAATAAATATTTTTTTTTTATAATATTATGAGTTTCATTAATTAAGTAATTTTCTTTAGGCTCTTCATTGCGTTAATTGTATCAAGCCCCTCTTTGCATGCCTCATACTTTAAGAAGTTTTAAAGCTCCTATATATTCCATTGTGGAGAATATGGAAGAGATCAGATAAATGCATATTTATGTTTTTTTTTATAATATCTATTGCCATTTACATATTTAATTACATGCCGATGTGTGCGGCGCATAGGCTTGCGCACACGAATATTTAACCATAAGAAATCCTCTGAAGTGGTATCTAATTAACATGTCTTCTATAAATACGAGCGCGCCCATAATGTACAATGATCATTTGATAATTAAACTGATGTATACACAAAAATAAATATTATATATTATTGTAAACTCATAAATTGATGTAGTTTTACATAATTTGTGAGACCTACATCACAATAAGAATAATTTTATAATATTATTATACATCACATCAGACTACATCAATTTATAAATTTATTTTGTTATAATTTTACAAATCATTAGCAGTGCCACCAGCAGTTCGCGACAGTTCTAAACTAGTACTCTAACGAGAGTTTTGAGTACTAAATTAATAAAATATCAAGTAAAAATTCATATTAACGATATGATTTCTTCAATTAATTAGTTTTGTTAACTCTTTTACCTACATAGAATGTGTTCAAGATAATTTCTTAATTTAGAGTATGAAAAGAAAAGAAAAGAGAAGAGAAGATCAAAGAAAGACATGTCCATTCTACAATCAACTATTTATGGGTTTGTGCACAACTAAGATATTATATAGACTTGACTTTGGAAATGGACAAAAAAAAAGTCAACCCCGCGGGTCACTTCCGATTTAGCGTGGAATATGGTGCGAATAAATCATGGAATAATTAGTTGGGCATAAATACTTTGTTGATTCCAAAATCAAGTTTTTTTGTCAGATTCCAAGACTTTATAGTTTTCAATCCAATATGGTCCATTAATTACTTGAGAATTCATGAGATCGATCGATTGAGGTCCCCTTTGAAGAAAAAAGAACACGAATGGAGCTGCTAGCTGGCTATCTCATCGGGATAAAAAGACAGATCTTTTTGGAGTCTTCACGCTGACTCTTCTAGTTCTAGATAGATTTTAGTTGACACGTTATATATGTAAGGAACTTTACAAGCTAGTTGAGGTTCGTTTGAGTTGGATTTTTGCATATATCCATGGTCTGCATATTTCCAGCTTTCGGCTATATTATAATTGGCAAAGAGATTCCAAGGAGCTCAGTCATACAGGGTATAAATTGAGCTAGATGGCACACATGATGACATACGTATACACACACACGCATATAATATATATATATATATATATTTAAGTTGCTTGGAAAAAGAAGAACACATATATAATTAATTAGTTATTCATCTTGTGGGAAACTGTATCTGACTCAGATCAGCAAAAATTGTTAATAAAAAGGTTGGAATATCATCTATTTAGAAAGATTGGATTGGCGCGCATCATATTGCAACTAAAAAGATACTCATAAAAATAAATTTATAAAATAAATTTATAAATTGAGATAATTTTATGGTATCATATGTACATTAAATATACTGATTTACATGGAAAAAATATTTATAATTTAAAAAAGCACTATACGATTATATATACATGATATCACGTGAGTACATTATGATCCAATCTTTACTTTAAACCCTCAAATACCTTAAATATATATCAAGTTTAAGATGATTAAAACATATACGGCTCTTATTAAAATCTCTTTTCTATATTATTTACTTTTAAATTTTATTATAAGGTTAAATGTAATTAATCGGAGTGACCCCTAGTATTATTACAATGACCTAGCCTAAAAGTTGGAATATTGGAAGAGTGAAATTAGTACTATATATAATTCGAAATGGATTATAATAAAAAAAAAAATTCGCTTAGCTAATCTTGATTCCTTCGTGACGGGACATTTTGATGCCCTTCTCCAATCACTAGACGGTTTTGGTTCAGGAAAGGGTCATGAATGCCTTTTCTCCTTTTTCTTGGAGCGTTAAAGTATGGTCCCGTTGGGATTTAGAGTACTCTGGCTTTATCTAAATAAGATGAGTTTATCTCCTTTGTAAATAAGATGAATTTATCTAAATTTATTTTAAATTTATTATTATATGTTTTTTTAATTTTTATATAAAATATAATTTTTAATATAATTTTTTCAAATTCTAATATATTTTTTTAAAATCTCAATTTAATTTTTTTAAAATTTTAAAACAATAATAATATTAAAAAATAAATTAAATTCATCTCAACTTATCTCATCTCTCAATCTAAATCGAGTTCTAATCTTATCAATTTATTATCATATTGTTTAAATTTTTTTATATAAAATATAATAAATAATTTAATTTCTTAAATTCTAAAATAAGAATAATATCAAAAATTATTTTTTAATAATATTTTATTCAAATTTTATTTCAACTAATCATCTCATATCAATTCACTATCCAAATCTCACCTAATAATATATACCTCCATGAGCATGATTATAAATTCCTGAATTTAATCATCCGAGAATAGGATCACAGTACGCTTGGTCCATGGATCTTAATCATGGTAGTAATTTTAGGAATTTTCTCTTACATAACCAAATAAGACTTAAAAAAAGAAATAACTAAATAATTATAAATTTTTAACAAGAAGAAGAAAGCTGCAATGAATAGGTTTTTCCAACAACATCACTCGACTAAAAAATGCATTTGCGCCAAAGTACCATGCAGTTGATGCCTGGTCATTTGATCGGGGCTTGAGGAAGCGAATGTTCAAAGCTTCCAGCGGGCTAGACAGACTGAGATGAAACGGCTTCGACAAACCTCAAAATAAGGATCATATCAAATAGTAACGTCGGGTAGAAGAGACCTTTTAGCGAGCCACAATTTTTAAACTATGCACGGCCGACTCTTGCCTTATATGAATTAGACAATTGTTTAAAGTTTTGTTTAAATTTAAAGATGAGATAAATTGAAATAAGTTGAGTTTAATTTTTAATATTATTATTATTTTAAAATTTAAAAAAGTGTATTAAAATTTATAAAATATGTATTGAGATTTAAAAAATATATACAAAAATTTATATTTTGTATAAAAAATTATAAATTATAATGAAAAAATGAAAATGAGTTGAAATGAGTTTTAAATACAAACGGGATCTAAGTCTTTCTATTGATAAAAGGTCTATTTCCAAAAATTTAAAGTATAATTTTTAAAAAAAAAGTTAATTAATTTAATAAGATAAAAAAAATTATTAAATAGTTTAATATATAATGTGAAAATTATAAATAACAAAATCTAATTTTGAATATTTATAAAAAAAAATTGTATGATCCTTTGAAAAGATAATGACCCACTTTTTTTTATATAACTTTATTGATAATAATTAATATATATAATTGATTTTAGGTCTCTTTTAGATACTAAGAATACCTAGAATACCTAGTATGGTAGTAAAATAGTTTGAATTAATATATTTTATTGAGTCTTGAGTGAGAAAAAAATAAATTTAAAAATATGTGTGAATACATAAAAACAGTTGAGTTTCCAAATGATTCTTAAAACTCAATAGCACGTCTTATAAAACTAAGTTTAATAAAATCTTTCCTAAATTAATTTTTTTTAACAAAAATTAAGTTAGTTATTAATTAAAAAGGTAATATAAATCTTAATTAGTAATATTATTTGATAAACGATAAGTAATATTTTTAAATAAAAATGTAATGTAAATTTTAAAATTAATTAATTTAATTTTACTTTAATTAAAAAAAAAATCAATCAAAATTTTTTGTCTTAAACTCCCTAATTTATTAAGTAAGTCTTAAAACCAGTGAACATATATCATGGTAATTAGTAATTATTACTCCCATGGTTGTAGCCATGCAGGTTATATATTTCGCTTTGGTCATTGACGTAATTAGTTTTGAACTTAATATGTGAGAGAAATTAAAATTATTTGATGAAAATAACGTATATATAATTGTTTAGATTTTTTTTTTGGTAGTTTCTTTCTATTTTAGTGCATTTAAATAATTAATACGACTTTTGTACCTGATTATTAATAGATATGGCAGAAAATCTATAGACATGATCAGTAATAGCGCTAGCTTACTTTAAGAAGAAATGAAATGCTAAATCACCCTATGAAATCTCCCGGCTAAATCTTTCTATACAAAATTTTAGAATTTATTTTACTAATTAATAATTAAAAAAGTATTTTTTTAGTGATGTCAATTAGGTCTGTTCATCTGGATTAGATTGTACCCAATTCAATTTAAAGTTTTATTTATTTTTTAATTTTTTTAATTTAAAAAAAAAAAAAAAGTTTAAGCAAATTTTGAATTCGGGTTACAAATTCTCAAATTCGAAATCCAAATAAATACTCTTAATCCATTATGATATTTTTTAAAATATTATTTAAGAATAAGAAAAAAATCATGAATTTAAAAAAAAAAACTTTTTACTCTTTGTCGAGACAAATTCGTGCTACATTTTTAAGAGATGTAGCACTGCTCTACGAAGAATTAGTACAAGTTCATATGACTTTGCATGCTTGTATGCAGGGGCGGACCCAGCTTAGGCCTTGGGGGGCTACCGCCCCCCCAAGGTTTTTAAAAAATTAAATTATAATAAATATATATATATATAATTAAAACTCTCTCTCAAATTAAAAATAAATAAAAATTGCCCCCTCCAAATTTTTTTTATTAAAATTATTCGTCTAAATCTTAATATATATCCATTTATATTCTAACTTTTAATTTCACTTAAACTCAAATTACAACTTATATAATCTTACAGTTACTCAACTAACAGTCTAATTTTAATAAAAAAACTAATAAAAAATTGATTATAAATTTATATAATTGTAAAATTGATTGATTATATTCACTTATTTAGTTTCAGTCTAACTTGTATGATTATGAGATATAGTTTGTTAAAAATTTAACAGCATTATATCATTACTTATTAGAAAATTCTTAAATTTATTTTTAATCTATAAATTTTTCTTAAATCATAGAAAAATATGAGCAAGTACTTAAAAATAATTGATTTTTTTTTTAAGAAAAAGACGTGAACAATTCGAAAATTAATATACATCTAGAGAGTTCGTTAATAACAAAATATGACATTTTTATCACTGATAATCATCCTTATAACATTTATATATATTGTATATTTTATCGATCGCCCCCCCCAAATACAAAATTCTGGTTCCGCCCCTGCTTGTATGATACATTAATTTTTAGGTTACTATATTAAATCTTCTAAACTAAAAATATTAAAATTTGATTTTTCCGAGTATAGTAGTTAGTAGCTAAAACAGTAAATGACCCCTCCAAGCTTCTAAAGTTTATCAGATGAAGTTCAAGATTGAACTAGACCACGTTGTAATGGAATTTGAACTCTTAAAAACATATAATATAGGGGATTTCACATGGCATCCAAACGGAACTTAAACTTTTTATTTTGTAAAGTTCAATTTTAGTAATCCTACGTTTCAATTACAAATGCATAAGCATTCCTTAGGATATCTTCAGAAGTTGATTTTTCTGTCATACCTAATTTGTTTTACCAATTACTAATATAAGAAAAATAAGTATTTATGAAAGAATATTGTTAAAAATAATAATGTTTGCAAAAAATAACTGGTTGCAAATTATAAACATTTTTCTTTTTTTTGGTAATAAATCAAACACATATATCTAGCATTTTTCAACATCTTTTGCTAGAGAGCCACGTTTCTCTTTTTGAACTCGCGATATAGTTTCAACACGAAGTCATAGCTATTACAATTACAATAGATCATGTTATAAAAATTAATTAACAAATGAATGTAATTTGATATAATAAGTTAGCTATTGTAATTATAAATAAAAAAATTATATACAATTATTTATATATATTCTTTACACACTTTACTATATTAATACGTGAATTTATTTTTATAAAATCTGTTATATCGCTTCCGGTCTTAATTAGGTTGCGCTGGACTGGTAAAAATGAGTTAGCACTTGGCGCCGATGCATATAGGGTCGTGCTTTGTTGAAAACTGTGCATTTTTTTCCCTTTGATTAATTATATTTAATTAACATCTCAGCCTCTTTAAGTTCTTCTAATTTGTTTTGTAAGATGAGATTAAAAATTAAAAATATATTATTATATTATTTAAAATTTTTATATAAAATATAATAAAAAATTTAATTTTTTTAAATTCACATATTATTTTTTTAAATATTCATATAAAATTAATATTAAAATAATATATTAAAATAATATTTTATTCTTTTTTTTTTTACTTTTATTTTATCTCATCTTAAAAAACAAACACAATTTTAATGTTTTCTCACCTAAACCAAGTTTCACAGAAAAAAAAACAACAAAAGAAAAAAATATTGAGATCCTGAAACTAGAATTTGGCATCAGTAATAAAGTATCCTTTCAATTGGTTTGTACTACAAAAATTTTGAACAGCCATGCACTGAGAATTGGGGTGTGGAAGTAGCAATGAGCTTTCTCTGCCCCCGCGCGCCATGTACATGAGCATATAGAGGACAATACCAAAAATAAAAACAGAAGTAAAGTTAAACAAGAAAGTTATTAGCTTGGTTTAAATCCCCAGATAAAATTGAAAAATCTTCCTTGATTTCAGCTTTGGGAGGCTTCTGTTCCTCCAACTGATCTTGGCTGTCGTTATCATGAACACCGACAGCCCCGGCGATGAGCTCCTCTGCTCTCTTGGCTTCTAAATCCCAATCGGTTAGATTGATTACCACAAACATGGTAGCGGCGCACGAGCCCTGCGCTGCCAAAAGCCCCAACCACAGCCCCCGGAAGTCTAATCCAGCGTAGAAAGCCAGCCCCACTGCAACCGGCGTTCCGACAAGGTAAAAGCACCCCAGGTTGATGTTCGCTCCTACTTTTGGCCTTGCTGTTCCTCTCAGAACTCCGCAGCCTGTTGTTTGCGGACAGTTTCCGAGCTCACACAGCCCGATTATAGGCAAAACCATTGACGTCAATGTTATAATGTCCTTGTCCATGGTGAACATGGTAGCCCAACCGTTCCTTACCATCATTGTGAAAACCAGCGCCAAAAGCCCCAATATGAAGCTGCAAGAGAGGCCAACAATGGCGGCCAGCTTTGCTTTTCTTGGGTTTTTTGCTCCTAGTTCATTGCCAACTCTTGTGGATACGCTGAAGCTTAGAGACGAGGGAAATATGTAGATTAGTGCTGTGGTTTGGATCAGGATGCCCATGGATGCCACCGTTGCTCTGGGGTTCAACAGCAACCCGCATAGCAAAATCATGATCTCATACCACCACCACTCGAGACAGACTGAAATGCAGCTTGCAATGGCCAAACTTAATAAAGATTTCCATTCTTTAAAACACTCCACTGAGAAACCTCCCCAAGTTTTCCTGTGGAGGCCAGAGAATAGGGTGTAGAGGATTAGAGAGCCTACAAGATTGAAGTTAGTCCAAACACCGCTAAGAGCAACGCCTTTGATTCCTAAATTAAGATGTGAAACGAGAAGGTAGTTTATGGGTATATGAAGGACAATTGAGAGAGTGGCGCAAAATGTTAGAGGCAGAGTTATGGATTGCGTTCGGAGATAAATACGTAATGGGTGTAAAAGTGATTGAGCTAAGAGGTCAGGGAGGGAATAGAGAAGATATATTTGTGCTTCTCCGGCAATAGTTTCATCTTGGCCACAAAAGAGAAGAATCTTCTTTACGTTTAACCAAAGAAGAGAAATAGGTATTGATATTATGACCAGCAAAAGCACTGTTCTCTGCAGGGTGAGGCCGAGGAGTGTGTGTTTTTTGGCACCAAAAGCTTGGCTACAAATGGGTTCCATCCCCATGGCGAGGCCAGAGAGAATAGAGTAGCCGGTGATGTTAGCGAAGCCAACAGCGAGGGAACCACCGGCTAAGGCGAGATCGCCTAGGCGGCCAAGGAAGAGCATGGAAATCATTGAGCGAGAATAAAGCAAAAGGCCTGTCAACATCATGGGTAGAGCTATGTTGGCTATGGAAATGACTTCTACGATGGCAAGGGATAGATGGCAGCTTTTCTGTGATTGCTTCCAGGTGGTTGGGTCAGGCAGCCAACTAATATGTCGATCTTGTTGTGGTATTGGGCTGCAGATTAATGGGGTCTTAAGCATGTAATTCTTTTGCTCTGCCTCTTTCATTAGGAGAAGTTTACAAGCAGAGTCTGAATTGCATTTGCTGGGGACAGACGTTTGCTTGCACATTATAGCTAAGCTTGGTTAAAATGAGCGTGCTGCAGGGTTGTGAGAGAGAGAGAGAGAGAGAGAGAGAGAGAGAGAGAGAGAGAGAGCTTGAGCTCGGGATTGAGAGTGGGGTTTGGGAAGGTGGTGGTTAAGGGTTTTATAGGGGTTTGATCTTTGAAAGAACGCGGCCCGAGTGTGTTTTTTTTTTGACAACCTTGAACTTAACACAGTCTGTTCACTTTTTTGGAAGGACGCAACGCAAGTGTCCAGTTCTGAGTTTTGACCGGCCTGCAAAGGATAGGAAATAGTAAAATCGAACTCTGAAGAACTAATTAAGATTTGGAGGTTCAATTATCATCCATGTATGTATATATTAGTACTACTTTTTACTCCTGTGTTCATTTATACATGAGATCACTAAATTAGATCTGATCTAACTAAACAAAATTCAAGTAGTTCTTTCAATAGCACTGGCCGGGGTCGGATCAAAATAATATTATTTATATATTACAAGAACACGGTTTTTCGTTAACACTTGGGGTCGAGGCCGGGGATATATATATATATATATATTTTAATGAAATTCTTTTACGCATTTCATTAATCATGTGATTGGTTATATATTTTATAGTCAATTACATTAATAAAATATACAAAAAAATATGAAAAAATGAATGTATATAATAAAACTCTATATATATGAGTCGTTGGAGACAATTTTGTCTTAAAGACTGAAACAATTGACAAAGATTGTTTGATGGACAATTGTTGCATTGACCATATATATTAACAATGCAAACCAAAGACAGCCCAACAGGGGCCCGTCAATTTTGTCTTTGTAGAAGGAATTTTGGATAAATGTCAAGTTGGACGGCATATCGATCGTTGTTGCACTTTTTATGTTTTCTATGATTCGAGCCATTTTAAGCCTCATGAGTCATGGGTCATGTCTAACACTTAAGACCCTTGCATTTCATCGGGGGGATCTTCTTTCTTTCTCTCTTATTTTTTCCCCCACTAAACTGAAACATGCACTTAGTTATTTTCAAACTTTGGGATTAAATAATATATAAGATTAGTCGGCCACCGACTAGTCAAACAGATTATTGGTTCGAAATACAAAAATCAAAGGGAGGACAGCATGGTACTCCAGTACTATATATACAAACAAAGAGTAATGATTTATATACAACTTATTACACATCTTTTTTTTATAATTTTGTTTTACATGGAAGGAATTAAATTAAAAATTAAAAAAAAAAGAAAAGAAAAAAGGTTAATATATATATTTTTTAATAAAGTGATAGTATCCACGTTAACTTATTGTAAAATGGATTACATCATTATCCTATTGACAATACATTATATTCTCATTGGCAGCGAGGGACCCTTATCCTTAAATTTTAGGGCAGGGGCGCTAGATACTGGTCAGGCTGATGCTTTCGTACTATTCCTCTGTGTAAAGAGGATAAATAACGATTCTAGGGTTCCGGTGGGTTCCCCTTTGGTTGAACACATTGTCCATGCATATTGCATTTGACACAGAGAGTTATTAATACAGAAACGACAACTCAGCTTTCAATGGGGAAGTCTTGTTCAAAAGTCTTACTTTTTAACAACAGTTGGGCCATTCAAGTATGAGTTGCCAAGTGGATGGATGGCAGTCGTGCATGAGCGTTTCGGTGATGAGTGGGTTGGTCTTTTTGGACACGATCAGAGCAGGGCCCTTTCATGACAAGGGCATGCATTAGCCCACTGGAAGGGGATGTTCTCTAGCTTGACTCCAAAATACAATATTAGAGACAATGGCTTGGTCATAAAAACGTGTAGAAAAGTCAGCTAAAAAAAAGAAAGGAAAGAAAAAACCGAAGTTTGCATTCATCTCAAATTTTATGGAGTAATTTGAATTTAGAGATGAGAAGGGATAAAATGAATTATGAATAGTAAAAAATAAATAGTTTAAATGGATTGAAATTTAAAATAAATAGTTCAGATAAATTATAAATACAAAATGAATTGTAAGTAATAAAATTCAATTTTAAAAACAAACTGGGCATAGACTTTGACCCCCAGAATTTTGCTGCTTCTGGAAAACATTGCTTCCAAACCAAACTTAAAGCACTAGCAACACATGACAGATCATCATCTAGTCCGATCCCACCATGATTTTGTAGGCATCATCAGCTGGGGGATGTTTTATTTGTCAGTTGCAATTTTAATTCCGGTCCTTTCGGTGGATCTTTCGACGTGCGCGTTAAGTTTTGGAAAATACCGTAATTGATGACCAAGAAAAGCCATTAATTATATATAATATAAAAAATAGAAGGGAAAAAAAGAAAGAATGCAAAACGATAAACTTGGGGGAACTACGCTATAAGCAACACATGTAAAACCAAAAAATAAAATAAAAAAAAAAGGAAAAAAAATACAATACTGAAAGACATCGATTAGGGTAAAAACTGCTTTTTTGGACGTTTTGTTAAATGAATTAACTGGTTTCCATTCAAAATTTATTTTAATTCATCTTAATTTATTTTTATTTTATTATTATATTTTTTCAATTTTTTATACAAAATATAAATTTTTCTACATTATTTTTAAATTTTAATACATATTTTTTAAATTTTAATATATATTTTTCAAATTCTATAATAATAATAATATTATAAAATAAACTAAATTTATTTCAACACATCTATCTTTTAATTTAAACTGATCTAAATTCAAAGATAAAAAGCAAAGTTTTGAGATAGTTCTTTCCACTGTACTTATTAGCTTTCCTTAAAATTATGATCACGGGAGAAAGAGCTTTCGGTTAAGTACATGTCATTTAAGCGTCTCTTTAGATCCTACTTATACAGCCTTGTACTGACCGACGCACGAGAAAATAAATGAAAGAAAGAAATATAGAAAAAGACATTATGGCATGATCATGATGGTAGATAATAAACAGACTGAATCTCTTAACATGAGCTGAAAAATGCGACCATGCTTAGAGAACATTATGGATCGATCGCATGCTCCGACAATCAACCCACTACGGAGTTCATTTTTGTGCGTACCGCGCGTACCCTTCTTCTCCTTTTTCCCCAAAAAAGAACTGGAACATGAAGATTGTCACTTTTTTCTGTTATTTTAGTCTAAAAGAAGCCTATTTTAACTTGGGTTCAGACAGATCAGAATCATCAGAGATATTTCTTCTAAGGCAATCTGCCGCTTGTTACGGAAAATTATACATATTACTGAGATTACTATATATATATATATATACACACACTTTTGATAGCTAATATTCGGATAACACGTGTTAAACATTAGCTTTGCGAATGGAATGAAAATAAATAGTCATTAAAATGTTGACAACTAGATGTTGAAAATTCAGAGCAGTAATGAGTATAACTGAGTTGACCTCGGTTCTACCCCATTCAAAAGAACAAACCCATAATAAAAACAAAGAAAGAAAATTAAAAAATAAATAAAAACCAACTAATCTCTTGTTTAAACCGCACGTACGTTTAACCATGATCGTCTCTAGCTTAATTGGTCTTATCCCTCGAGTTAAACGGCTGAAAATATATCTAAATTTCCTATATATGAGTAAAGAAACTCATGCATCTAGGACAATCTCTTTCTTAAATAATGTGAGATTTATTTTTTATTTTTTTTGACTTGTAGGTCGATTTTTTGTCGTATTTCTACAAGTAGATTTTATTAGATCAATGGATGGAGTCCAATACTAGAAGGTTTAGTTTTGATATCATAAAAATACTTATGTACCATTTTCTAAAAAGCCTTATTAAAAAAAGGAGAAGATACTTCATTTAGGGTCTAGGATAATTTCTTCTTAAACAAATATGTAATTTTCTCTTTATACATGAGACAGTAAGCCTGATGGGTCGAGCTTCGATCATAGGTAACCATTAACTTATCACATTCTAATCTAGCTATCTAGCTACAGAAAAGAACCCAAATCCTTCTTTAATTCTTTTGTATTTTGCGTCAGAAAGACCAAATTATATTCTTGTCTTCTTGTTGTCTAGTTTTGATTAGGATCATTATGTTGATTCCTGCATAGGTTTTAGTGTAGCTAGGATGTTTTCTAGATTAACTGATCTTAAAGTCTCAGTCAGTCCGATTAATTGCTCTCAAGAAAATTAAGCACTCATCACGTACACTAAGTTCTTTTTTCTTGAAGTAATACGAGCAGCGAAGATCAGAAGCATCTAAAAAAAATTCTTCTTTTCTTTTTTCTCCTTTTGACTTTGTCTCTTCACTAAAGCCAAATACGATGCCACCAGCTTGTTTACTGTCTTCGTCACCGAAAAGTACCATTCCCATTTGTTTTCTTCTTTTAGTTCTCGCTTTCTTTTTCTATGCAAACCCATTTTTATTTGGTTGGTGTCCCGGAAGAGACGGCGTGTGAGTTACTGGATACCATTAGTTATTGGAGTTCCGACTAAAACTATGTGCTTATCACTTCAATAAATTTGAACTTTAGTAACAGACAAAAGTATCACAAAAAATACCAAAATGTCACAACAACCGTCACAATAAGTGCATTATAAATAAGTATTTGTGACACTTTATTATTCAACCATCACAAAAAATATTTTTTATGACGGTTGATCAATGTTTTGAATACCGTACCGGTGAGCGTACTGGTCAAGGCACTGGAACGAAATATTTCGGTACCGGTACCGTTTCGTGTACCGTTTCGGAATAGTCTATACATAAAAAAAAAATTAAATATATAAAAATATATAAAAATTATATTTCAAAATAATAGTCTCAATTATATATATTAATATATATGTAATAATCTAGTCTAAATTAGGATAAAAAAATAGGAAGAAATGAAAAAAAAAAAAAAATTCTCAAATCCGGTACCGGCCGGTACACATGGCCGGTACGGCCGAAATACCGGCCAGTACAGGCCGGTACGGCCGAAATCTGGACCGGTATGAAACAGACCCCAATTCTGTATCGGCCACTGCTTCGATACGGTATGTACCGGCCGTACCGGCCGGTACGGTACGAAATTAAAAACATTGCGGTTGATGCCTTTTCGTTTGATGTAATGGTCGAACGTTAAAATTATTAGTTACAATTTAAATGTGTCACCAAAAATCATGTTCGAACATACAACATGATGTTCGAACGTAAACTCATCTTACTGACATTCGAAAGACATACTACTTTGTTCATTTCTCCAACGTTCAAACATTATTAATGTCATTCAAATGTTGGTCACATCCAGACATCCCTAAACCAACATTTGAACATTAAGTTTCAGTATGTTCAAAGTTAATTTGACAAACATTCAAATGCTTTGTCGGACAATCGAATATTAGTTTTATAAACATTCGAATGTTTTGGTCAGTTCATTCGAATGTTGTGTGATACATTCGAATGCAGATGGAATTAAGATCCCAATGTTTGATGTGCACATTCAAACGTACTTGTCAAAAATGATTAATTTTTTAATAAAATTAAAAAACATACAAATTGTATCATATTATATAAACAATCTAACAACTTATAATGTCTTATAGTATATCTAAATTAAATACTAAAAATTATAAATAAATAAAAAAATGATTAAATTTATCTCTTTTTTTCCTCGTCCACCGCGATCCTACTGCGGTGAATTAACACGCTCCATCTGGGCCGCCATCTCCCTCTGCACTTGTTCTTGAACTGCAGAGCGTATTCTTTCCTCCTGCTCTCTCTGCTGCTCCTACACACATGTCTCTAGATCAGAGTGTCATTCCAAGAGAGACTCTAACTTTTACTGTCTTAACCTCATAATCTCGTCGTGCTGCTTCTAAAACTTTGGTGAAATTATTAATCTTTGAGGTCGAGGAGCTCATGGTGGGTGATGAACCAGCTGAATATTTGACTGAACGTCCCAATCCTCTAACCATGCTAGACTTGGCCTTGAATACTTCTGTAAATATATTTATATCACTAGGAGATGATTCTCCAGAAGCTAAATGCATCTCTAACATGAAGCAACAAACTTAATTGAAATACGAATAAAAATAAATTATTCCATAATTAATTTAACAAAATTAATATTGCTTACATAATTTTTCACAGCGGCATGATTCATCAATTCACTACGTTCATTGGTATGAACAACAAAATTTACATGAATGAGGAAAAACTTTTTAGGATCATCACATTTCTAACAAATTAAGACACATTAGCAATTGAGAAATTTAATGTTAGTAATTAAATAACATTAAATATTATAAAAATAAATAAATTTATAGAAATTATTAATTATCATTTTCTCAGCAAGGCGGTAGAACGATCTTTAGGAAATAGTTCGTCATGTAGAACCCATAGTGAGTACTTAAGATCTATCATATTCACGAACAAATGAGACTACACTAGTACCAAATTTAAATAACTCATATTTTTGCACTTTTTGTATAGAAATTTTATAAAACCCCGACTGTTAGCCCTGTCTTTCACAAACTCTATAAAAATTCCACCACATGTGCATACTCATTATAGTCTCACACAAATCTATCTCCCAATAGCATCCAACTTTTATCCATCATATTTTCGTTACCTGTCCACTTTTTATTAAAAAAATCTAATTCATTTCATAAATATCATCAATAATAATATCTTTATATCCTTATAGCACTACTTTGATAAGGTAGTTGGTCATGTTCCATTCGAGAGACTATCATCTATATCGCATATATAATATGTTTAAAACTCTAATGTTAGTAAAATTTTGGCAACATTTTCCTACAATCTTCCAAGTATGCTAGTCACGATACTGCATACCCAAAGAATGTAAGGAAGTGCACACCAAAATTTTATAAACTAACATAAGAGTTTTGATTGAATATATCTGCCATGTAGAAAGAAATCCAAATTGTTCACTTTAGACAATTCAAGAGTTGTATCCAATCATTATTTAAGAGAAGACTTGGCCATAACTCTCGAACGGGTTTAAGGTTCAATGTACCCCTAAAATTAAGTTTGGAATCCAACTATAATAGTAAAGTAAGCTACAAGATTATTATTAACAAACAATATTCTTTCGCATCAAGTTGGAGTCGCATTATGGGAATAGAGACAGTCTACCATTTGGACTGCTAATATCTGACCTCTTACTCTGAGCGGGAGTTACAGAGTGGATGGATGAGAAAAAAAATCCTATAGATGTGGCGTCTCAAAAAGATTACCCTTAACAAGAGTAAGAGATACCCTAGCATGAGGACTCCAGCCTCGACGATCCTACTACATCCAGTATTGTTGTCTGACTTGCTGGGAGCCAACCAGCTGGATTTACATTACAGCAGTTGGAGGCAGTGGTAAAAAAAATTGCTAAACGCGTGATAGGGGAGGTAGATGAGCGCATCAAGTTGGAGTCGCATTATGGGAATGGAGGCAGTCTACCATTTGGACTGCTGATATCTGGCCTCCTACTTTGAGCGGGAGTTACAGAGTGGGTGGATGAGAAAAAAAATCCTACAGATGTGGCATCTCAAAAAGATTACCCTTAGTAAGAGCAAGAGATACCCTAGCACGAGGACTCCAGCCTCAAGCGATCCTACTACATCCAGTATTGTTGTCTGACTTGCTGGGAGCCAAGCTGCTGGATTTACATTACAACAGTTGGGGGCAATGGTAGAAAAAATTGCTAAAGGCGTGATAGGGGAGGTAGAGGAGCGCATCAACAAGAAAATAACTAATGCATAGGAGCGCATCAACAAAAGAATATAGATGTGATATCAAAAATATAGGCGTGCTTTTATTTTATTTTTTACTTTATATGTTGCATTGAACAATTTTTTTTTTTTATATTAGAATGTAATTAATATATTTTTTTTTTGTGTTCAAAACGATGTTTACTTATTATTTTTCTCATTTTACTAACCACTCATGATAAAATAAATAACATTTTGAAATTAATTACATAAAAGCAATTTGTGCGTTTATAAATATTTTAAACACTCCGCAAATCATAATGTGTAACATATACACATTTTTTATATTTTGAAAATGATAAAATGAGATTGATGAAAATATATATATACACAAATTAATGATGATGAACAATTAAAATCTAATTTCTAACCTGTTTACTGTCCAACTAGTATTTTTTTTGTCCAAACGGTCTTTCAAATCTTCCACCAGGATTTCCTTGAAATATATCCCGCTCGAACAAATAACTATCCGTTCAAACGGTTTTTTATTTTTCGAGATGATTTTTTTCATCACCAAATGTCTTGTTCAAACGTATTTTTGTCCGTCCGAACAAATTTAGAAACTCGTCCAACTTTTGGACAAAATTTAAAGTTTGTCTCTAAAAATTACTTTTAGGGATGAAATTTAATTTATTCCTAACAAATTTTATCTCTAAAAGTAAAATTTTCTGTAGTGACAATTAGGAAATTAACCATTGTTGCAATAACTTGATCAGTAAAATTATAAAACTTAGTGTAAATGTATAGCAAGATAACAAAGAGATGAAGAGAGAAAGTAAGAGAGATTAATTCCAGCTGCAAAAATCTAATATCACGTTTTTAGGTAAGAGAGATAATTTTATGTCAAATAAATTTTATAAATTGACTTAATATCATACATAAAATTTTTTAAATAAAATAAATCTAATGTATTTCATTGAATTATGATGTAGGTTTAATTTTGTAGACATGGCATCTTCCTTTGCTATCATATATGAAGCCCCTTCAATCGATCTATGCAGTTTACTCAATGAAAAATGAAAGAAAGCCAGGTATTTTCTCATACACAATGTTGCCTATAAATACACTTGTCGATACTACGTCTACTTCGATGGGTTGGAATTCTTACAGATAAATTTCATAATAATACGTCTCTCTCATATGCCCAAAATATATATATATATATATATTATGGGTTCTTGGAGTTTGATTTATTGATGTGTTGGTTCGATTTGATGACTCGATATGACAAGGATGTGTTATGATTTTTTGATAAATTTTCAAGGAGGCTTGGGCCCTAGGGTGGATCTTTGGCACTATTTTCACTCGAAAAGCACTAAGCACAAAGTTCACTTGACGTTCGCACAACAAGTAGCTTGAGCGAAACTTAGGTAGAGAGTTCTCTTAAGGCCCGCTCGACAGGTTGCTTGAGCAAACATCGAGGTATGTTTGACACTCCGCTCAAGCAAATAATGCAGAAAAGTGAAAATTATGATTTCTACCATATGACACTATAAATGTATACTTAATGAATAGCATATGATTTCTAAGGGTTTTAAACAGTGAAATTTGACTTCAAAATGTATTTTGTGATTCCATAGTATAATAGAATTCACTAAAGCTTTGTGGAAATAGGCATGTTGTCAAACCACGTTGAATTTGTGTTGTTTATATGTGCTTGATTCTTGTATTTCTATTTTATTTCACTGTTGATCTCGTTATCGTTGTGTGTAGATGTGGTTTCTTCACAACATATATAATCATAGTTATTTGTTGCCTTTGGCTAAATAACATGATTCATTTTGTGTTTATGATCAGATTGATCATAGGTTGAAACCCTTGAGGTTAGTGAAGAAATATAGACCTACATTCATATCCAATATAATGGATTCATTTATTAAAATATCAACTGGCACTACAACACATTTGGATTTTAATGACGGTTTAGAATTTGTGACAGTCTCCAAACTGTTAAAACAATCCATTTTCTATGACGGTTTGTTGAAATCCTCACTAAAGACATGTTCTAGTTTTTTCTACGTTCGGATATGGACAATTTTACATTCGAACATAAACATGACGTTCAAACAATGAGGCTTCTGGCATGCGAATATAAATTTTTCTAGCGCCAACATTCAAACAATAGTGACTAATGTTCAAATGTTGAAATTAAATTTTAAAAAATTACTATAATGCTACTTCAACACCTTATTTTGATACATTTTGTATTTTAATAAATTGTAAATCTTTTCCTTTACTTAATAGTGAGTTGATTATGGGTGTATTGATATTTTAAAATGATTAGAAAATATGAATAAAAAATATATAAAAAATTAAAAGCAAATTTTACTCTAGTAGGGTCCCAGTAAATATTAAAAAAGATTAAAAAGATTCAACTAAAAAAAATTTTAATTTAAAAAAGATTTTAAGTGCAATGATTTAAAATTAAATTTAGACGAGCTACTATTAAAGAAATTTGTTAATAGAAATTCAAAAACAATATATACTTTACATGATAATAAGGCCCAAAGCCCAATACATGAATTAAAAATAAAATAAATAAATATATAAATAAAATAAAGTTCATCACTACATGCTACCTTTCAATACCTTAAACTCCCTAGCCAATGTCTTGACCTTAATACGCAAGACAGTTACATCTGTGAAAGCTGCTGCATAGTCTGATCCATATGCACAGTCTGTTTATTGATTTGTCAATTGATATGCGCCTACAAATCTCTCATCATCAAGGCCACCCAAGCACGTCATATATCCCTGCCTGCAGTCTATTCTGTCTACTTCTCACAAAAAAAAGGGGGATCAACATCGGTCCCAGACTGGGTAGGGGAACAAGATTTGCTACAGGAGGAGGCTGACATGCCCTCCCCTGTCTCTGGCTCTGACGATAAATGGTCATGTTGATAGCGCTAATCAGGTTCTACCATATCTCCCCTGCCTAATGTGCCACTCTCCAAGCCAGTAATGGTCGGGTGATGATGACTCTGTAAGGGAGGTTGTCCATTGAGATGGTGCACGCCTCATAATGGATCCTCTCAAATATGACCAACGCCAAGTTGATCAGCTCTCCATGTGTCAAGTTAATCAGAAATTGCGCGCAAGCTCGACTAAATGTCATCTTATGTGCCAACGGATTGACATTTGTTGCAACAATAAGGATGCAACATCTGGAAGAAATCCAGTAGGTCACTCTACTGGAAGGTATTCGCTATCTTAAGCAGCATGTGGTCTTTGCTAGTGAGGATGTAGAAATCCTTATCCTGCTCATGGTCACTGACCTTGAGACCAATATCCTCATTATCTGATAATTCGATAGGTATCAAGGTTGGCCTAGAGTGAACTCAGCCAGTAAATGATGTCATCACGCTTACATCCCCCCATTTGTAGGCGAAGTCGATGCAGTCGCTACATCCTTCTTAGGCTGAGCAGCTACTGCTGTAGGTGGAGTAGCTTGACGATGACATCCACTGAAACTGCGCACCGCAAACCATGACGATGTGGGAATGCGCATCAAGCAGCATCGTGGACATCGTGGTGTAAAACTCCTGAACCATCGAAGGCTAAGTAAAACCCCTCAGGATATCCCCTGGAGGTGAAGACTGCTCTCAGGGTCTACTACTCCCAAAAGAGTTCATCGAACTCATTAATCATAACCTCTCACTCGGGCATAACTGAGTGGACTTCCATCCGAGGAGTTTTCGGGGTGGCTTCTTCCCTCCCCCTCTTTCTAGTAGTCATATAATGAGTCATATATGTCCTGCATAGATAAAAATAGAAAATAGGATAAAAAATAAATAAATAAGTCACAATATTTGTAAGCGGTTATATCTAAAATTTGTAAAAGAGGTACGAATGTACGTTTGAATGTAACATTTGCACATTCGAACTTAATTTGCAAAACATTCAAATGAACACAAACATACATTCGATTGTGGATGTTAGCTATATTGTTCAAACATAACATCACTTACGTTTGAATGTGAAGTACACATTCAAATGTAAACTAGGATCACGTTCGAACGTGAGACCCACAATATTTGAAATTGAACCGTTTATGTTTTGATGTTTACGTTAGGACGTAAAATCTTAACATCCAAATGTTCTTATTAAATATCCGGATGTAGGCTTAAAATATTTGATTGTGACCTTTGGACTTCCAAAATTCAAATTTTAACATTCGAACATTACGACACGGGAATGGCTGGGTCGATTTAGACATTCCCGAAACTCTGTTTCTAGGAGCTTTGGGGGCAAAAGCCATCGTAAAATTGAAGTATAAACTCCAAGCAATGTTTCTACAGTGACTGCCTTTTGGCCTTTGGAGACATGTTGGTGGCGGAAAAATGAAGAAGAAAATATTTAAACGACATGTTCGAATGTATACAACATATATCTATATAATATATATAACTATAGATAAGTTATATATATCATATTACATAATATAAGTATATAATATAGTATATTATAAGTATATATTATAGTATATACTTATAATAGTATATATTATATTTTTTAATATTATACTATACAGTTTATTATATTATAATATCACTCTATTATAGTATTATATATAATAGTATAATGTAACATATGAATATATACGATAGTTAACTATAATGTTAACTTAAGTATCGTGTTAACTATATAATATATATAGGGTCACTATATAATATAGTTAACTACAGTGTTAACAATAGTTTAGTACTATAGTGTTAACTATAGTTTAGTACAATAGCGTTAACTACAGTGTTATCTATAGTAAAGTTATATTATGATGCTCACTTTAGTGTTAACTATATAATATAGTAACATTGGAACCCCGTTTCTTTTCCTAAACATTTCCTCAAACAATCAATCGACTCTTCCTCCAAGTTTGTTTGCTGAGTAATAAGTTTGTGTTTTTCATGATATCTCGTTGGAGAATGCTGTACCAGGGAACCATATGGCGAAGTTGGACTTTCGGGTGACTAGCGACAATGTGTGGTATATTGTGATGGTGGAGTAGATGGTGACTTTATAAGGTTCCATTACTGCGGTTTCTCCGAGGAGCACATCCAAACTTTTAAAGCTAACAATTTTAAGAGCTTGAAAGAGGTTGACGACTTCGACTCCCCATTCAGACCCCTGTCCGTTCAAGTCCAGGACTCCAAGTGCTCAAAAGTCCTTCAAGACGATGTCGTCTGCACTGTCTTTTCATTCCAACACAAAGACCACCACTTCTACGATGCCCTCGTCAAGGGGGTTGAACATTATAAACATGATAGCAAGCAAGGATAAGAAAAAGACGAAGAAGAAGAGTGCTTATGCACCATTATCCTTTTATGGATATATGCTCCAAATGTTGGAAACTTAACTGTTACATCTGTTGAGAATATTTGTCAAGTCAAGTCAAGTGCACAAATAAATCCCAAGTGGCTTCTTTTCTTAATATAGCCAGGGAGAGATTTCTACGTAATGAGACCCTTGTTTTGATTTCAAAAAATGATGAGAGCCCAAATATCAATTACAAGCTGAGATGCAAGTATGAACCTAGTAAAATTTGAGGAGATGCAAGTGTGATCATTGTGGGATATCCAGATAAACCAACAGTTCTAGAAAACACCAATCATATTTAAAAATAATAATAAAGTGTAGAAATACACCTAGCACACTTAATAAAAACTTTTGAAAAAGTGCTCGCGATCTTTCAACTCCACCACAACAATCAATCCTTCAAGCAAATCAACATATGAGTAATTTAGAGCATTATATAAAAAAATATGCAAAAAAAATATATACTATAAGCACAAAAAAAGAGAATAAACATACCATTCTTAAACTCTCAGGAACACAAACTCTCTCTCACACTAACCCTCTCTCTAACTTTCTCACACTCTATCTCTCTCCATCTCTCTATTTCTTCTCCACGGGAGCAAGCTAGTTGTGAGTCTTGGCTTCCTCCCATGTGTTTTTTATTCAATCTGTCTAAATTACCTTTACGTTCGAACGTATTTTAACATTTTGGGAAAAGTCTTTGATATGTTCAAACGTAAACGTAGACGTTCGAATGTATATCAAGCAACATGCGAACTATAAAATTTTACGTTTGAACGTTATAAATCATTAAAAAAAATATGTTAATTTTCTTATATTTGCCAAAAGGGAAACGTTCGGATGTCAGAAAGTAACATTTAAATGTTAAAACAATCCGAGAAAAATTCCTCTTTTTTTGGCACATTCGAACGTTGTTGTCTAGAAAATGTGAGTTGAATATGTGAATATGTTGGATATTTGTGTTGTGGAATGTGTGAATATGTGAACATGTTAAATATGTGGAATATGTGAATATGTTGGGAATTTCATGTGTTGTGGAATTCTTATGTGAATATTTGTTGAATATGTTGTGATTAAGTTAACATATCCTTGTGATGTATATAATTTTTTTTTTTTTGTGATTGAGAATTGAATATGTTGTTTTTTTGTGAATACTTATGTTGTGAATATATTATTCGTGATTAAGTGTTATTTATATTGTGATTAAGTATTGTTCATGTTGTGAATATATTGTAAATATTTATATGTGAATATTTATGTTGTGAATATTTTGTGAATATTTTGAAAGCAACTAATATAAATATATACAAATAGCTATTAACTAATAATTAACTATAATAATATATAATATATAATCTATTGGACTATATAACACATATAATATAGTAATATAGATATTAAATAATAGGTAACTAATATAAATATATAATATATAACATATAATATAGTAGACTAATATAATATATTAACTATAAGTAACTAATATAATATGTTGACTAATAAGCATATAGATAACAAATAACTAATAGATAACAACTATAGATTAGATAGCAAAACAATCAATGCATAAACAATTTAAAGAAACTTACTAATATACGCTTGTAGTGTCATTTGATAGTAAATTGTATGACATTGTATGAATAACCTTAGATTCGACTAGAAATTAGTACATACTTAGGTTTTCACTAATTCTTGAATTGTCTAGTGTAAACAATTTGGAATTATATTTTCTATATTGCACATTTTTGTATTTCTACTATCCACATTTAATATGAAGTTTCGGACAGTTTGGGAATTAGTGTACACTCCTTATGTAGAGATGAAGTCGCATATGTCCATCTCGACTCATCCAAATTAGATGATCAACCACTTGAAGTAAGTGAGGAGGAAGAAGAAAAGTCTGAGCAAGAAAAGGAAGAAAACATGCAAGATGACGACAAAAATGTTATTGAGAGAGATTCTAAAATAAGTATGGAAAGTACATCCGAAGATGATGAATAAAAATACAATATTATATAGGTGACTATACAATATTAAATAGTTGTTCATAATTTCTTCTAATTAATTTTTTTTATCTATTATCAAGGATGCCACCAAAAAGATAATGAAGAAATGTGTCTTGTCTTCCAAGTCTCAAACCCGTTCCAGATTCTCCACCTAAGAAATACGCTCTTGAAGAAGTAAACATGCAGGAAACAAATAGTCAGTCGACACATGCCCGTAATGAAATGTCTTAGATAATTAATTAATTATATTTTAATATTCAATAACATATATAACTAATACTATGTTATTATATATGTTAGTTGATGCATCGTCCTCTCGATGCAGTAGTGGCTATACTCATGGTATCTCTCTAGAGAAAAATAGAAGGTAAGAAAAAATCAAGGTCACCATTCCTTATAAATCCACTGGAGGAGTGGATGATGGTTGGACAACACTTTCCTCTTATATTGGTACACTAGTTCGAGCTTTTTCTCTCTTTTATATTTGATCATGGTGAGATTTTCCTAATTGTAGTGATCGTGTGGCAATTATGATGAACAATACAGAATAATCGAAAATAAAATAAAAGTGAAATAACATAGAGATTAGTGTGGTTCGGCGATATGCCTACATCCACAGGAGCGAGCGGTAAATTTTCACTATTATCATAATTAGGGTTACAACATATGTATTTGTATCAAACCTTAGGTATACGGACGTACTTAGGAAAAATTATAGAAATACCCCCGTACCGTCACTCGCTCACTCGCTCTACTATCTACCATTTGCCACTATATCCTCACCAAATATAAATCACATACTCCAACACAATTGAAGTTAAGGAGCACGTTCGAAGTCATGTGCTGATTAGTTTTCTTTATGAGCATATTTTTCCACCTAAATTAGTATATTATATTTTTTACTTAACTCATTCCTTAGGATGAGTTTACCTTGATTTACCTGTTGCAAAGATTTGAGAATTGTGAATAAATTGATGGCAACATTATTCTGACTTCACAAGGGACGATGTCATGACTACTTCAAGAAGTTTGAGACGTTGAAAGAGGCAGCAAAGTCTCATTTCTAGAAGATGAAGTTAGACGATTGGATGAAGTGTTGTGATTTTTTCGCAAGTGCTGATTATCAAGTATTTAGATTATTTAGTTATTTAAATTTATATTCGTTCTAATTTACTACTAACATTTTTAATTAATTTTGTAGAGTTAAAGTTAAACAAATGCACTAAATAGATCCGTTTTGACTGTCCATCATCGTGATTCAAGATCGTTCTACTGTCTTACAAATAAGACCGTAATTAACAACTTATAGAAATTCATTTATTTTTCTAATATTCATTTATTTAAGTATTGACATTAAGTTTTTCTATTGCTAATGTGCCTTTGCTAGAAACATGATAATCCTGAAATTATTTCTCTCTTTCATGTGTATGTTGCTACTCACACTAATGAACATAGTGAATGGATACAACCTACTGCGGTAGAAAATTATGTAAACGGTGTTATTTTTGTTAATAAATTATGCAATATCTGAATAATTTATTGTTTATTGTTAATTTATTGTTTAGTCAAAGGTTTGAGACGTTCTTTTAAGCATTCTTCTGGTTCATCTTCCACAAACTCTTCGACTTCACAGGTTAATAGTCTTACCAAAAATTTAGAAGCAGCACGATGAGAAAATAAGTATATAAGGTCAAGACAACAGGAGTTGGAGTATCTCTTGAAGCGACAATCTGATCTAAAGACGCGTAAGTAGGAGCAGTAGAGAGACTAAGGAAAAAAATGCGCAGTATAATCCAAAAATAAGTGTAAAGGAAAATGGTGGTTCAAATGGAGTGTATTATGTCACTACACACTACAATAAATTTGGACTTTTGTGACAGACAAAAGCGTCACAAAAAATGGCCAAAATGTCACAAAAAGTATTTGGTGATAGTTTGAAACCGTCATGGTAATGGTCACAATAAGTGCGTCACATATAAGTAGTCGTGACACATTACTGTTCAACCATCACAAAATTTTTTTTGTGACGGTTGGTGTCTTTTCATTCGATACAATGTTCGAATGTTAGAACCTTTAGTGACGGTCAGAATGTGTCACCAAAAGTCACATTCGAACATATGAAATGATGTTCGAATGACAGAATACCTTATTAGACATTCGAACCTTAATATTTTCATTCGAACGTAATGTTGACGTTCGAATGTTTAGCGTTCGAACGTTAATATTTTCATTCAAACGTTGTTCACATTCGAATGTAATGTTGATGTTTGAATGTTAATATTTTCATTTGAACGTAGTTCATATTTGAATGTAATGTTGACATTCATACGTTTGTTACACAACATTCGAACGTGGCGTAGGAACTTGGAATGTTAATTTGATGAACATTCAAACATTTGTTCAGTTAGTTCGAATTTTTTGTCATTCATTCAAACGTTTACTTTGTACATTCAAACTTGCATGTAATAAAGGCTCGAAAGTTGAATGTATACATTCCAACATACTAGTTAGAAATGGTACATTTTAATAAAATTAGAAAGCATACAAATTATATCATGTTACAAATAATAAAACAACAAAAAACATACATAATTACACAATGTTACATATTAAAAAACATACAATGTCTTAGCATATCAAAGTTGGATATGAAAAATTATAAATAGTAAAAAAATGATAAAATTTATCTCTTTTTTTTTCCCTCGTCAACTTCAATCCTGCTGCAATGACATAACACGCTCCATTTAACTCGCCATCAGTTGTGAGTCCCAAGCGCATATTTGAGCTTCATTCCTAAAATTAGGATACTGTTCATCAAACGACTGTCAGGCTAGTGAGGCAGTTGGGTGCCTCATATATGTGTTATCATTGACTCTTTTCTCTTCATGCCACCTCATATTTTCAGATTTTTTCTTACACGTATCACTACAACAAATTTTATTTTTTGGGATGAAATTTATTAGGGACCAAATAAATTTCGTCCCTAAAAGTGGTTTTTAGAGACATTTTTTAAAACTCATCACAAAAATTGGACGAGTTGCAAAATACGTTCGGACGGAAAAAAATCCGTCCGAACGAACGTAAAAATACGTTCGAACGAAGAAATATTTGTCCGAACTAAATAAATTTGGAGGAAAATGTGGCGGTGGAATTGCAAGTCTGTCCGAACCCAAATTATACTGTTCGGACGGACAACAGGTTAGCAATGGATAATTTCTTTTATCACTATTCATTTACGTATATATATATAGTTTTGTTTTCTATTAATTTTCTTTTATCATTTTCAAAATATAAAAAATGTGTTTATATTACATTTTATGATTTATGAAGCATTCAAAATATTTATAAATGCAATAATTAATTTTATGTAATTACTTTTAAAATGTTTTTTATTTTATTATCACAAACAATAAGTAAAATGACGAAAAAAAAAAAAAGAATATTGTTATGAATACCAAAAATAAAAGAAAATACTAATTGCATTTCAAAATATATATATATATATAATATTATTCGATACAACACATAAAATAAAAATACTCATACTACTTCGGTATCAAATCTATGTCCTCCTACATAGATTTAATCCATATCTCTACATCATCTATCCTCCTGATGATGCAATCCCCAGCCTCTGCTACCACGCGAGTCGCCACTCTTTCCACCACACGCTCAACCATCGCCTCCAACTGCTCCAGTGTAAATCCTGCAGGCTGGCTCTGAGCAGGCTGGGTAGCAGCACTGGTAGTAGCATCAGTCGACCCTGGAGTACATACATAGGGGTGTCCCTTACTCTTACTGATAGATATCTTGTTGAGAGCCCCCATCTGAAGTTCTCTTTTCTCACCAATCCACTCTGTAACTCTAGTTTGAAGTAGGAAGCCAGATATCAACAATCCAAATGGTAAACTACCTCCACTCCCATATTGTGACTCCTGTCTGATGCGGAAGAAAATATACAGTGCTAGATCAATCGGGTCCCCCCTCGCTACCCGCACCAGAAGTCTTGCCCGATCCATCCCGAAATCCGTCTTGTACTTTTTCGGGTCTATGTTGTACCAGACTATCAGATTCAGCAATATGAAGAATAAAATGCAGTCAACCTGTTTGATGGCCTTCCCGCCATCATATGCAGGAGCCTCGGGATGCCGTAGTAGCTCACATACCTAATCGTCTGTGAGACCATCATCAGATACGTACTCCTGGTCGCTATCATCAGCGTCTGAGCCAATACCCAACTCATCGACAGTCCATGTAGCGAAGGGTGATGAGGATTTAGCCTCCGTGTCTGCCCTAACAAATCTAGACGCTGCTGCTACTGCGGATGGATGAGGATATGGGTCCATCACGCGCGGGATGTCCAAATACTCTGCAATCACCCGAGAAGAGAAGGTGATGCTGACTCCCTGCACCATGAGTACATAGTGGTGAATATCTTCAGGCTGATCTCCCAATGCCCGATAGAATTTGCATACCATATCAGGATATGCAATCCCCTTCGGTGTGTAGATCAAAGTCCATCCTCGCTCCGTGAAGATCTAGTGGATGGTGTGTCCCTCCCACTCCAGTTCTCTGAAGTCATCCAAACTGATAGGCCGCTCTACTACAACAGACCTACGAACATAAACACTGGCAGCAGTGAAAAAGACGGGTGTGGAGGCAACTGGATCTGCGATCACAGGCCTGGTAACGCTTAACTGATCTCTCCCACGCTTTTGACTTCTACCCGCCATTCGTATACTGTATACAAATAAGTGATGGAAGAAGTTAGGCAAGCTTGATGGAACCCAAAATACGTAAATTAAACCAATATGTATATCAAACTGTTCTGTTTGGAACTTACTCGTTCGGACGAACAAATAACACGTTCGAACGCGTTATATGCCTGTTCAAACAAACAAGTTCCATTCAAATGGGTGTCATTCCCATCCGAACGGAAACCCCTGCGAAGAGAAATGGCCGAGTTGACTCGGCCATTAATTTTTTCCTATAAAACTCAAATCTATTCGGACCAAATCAACCTAATATCACTCCTAAAGGTCCAAAACAATGAATACTTGGAAATAAATTACAAAAACTATGAAAAATAGGTCGGATTCAATTTGAAATCCGACCCACACAAAAATGGGTGTTCATAATCCATTTTCAACCAATAGGAGGGGTTAGAGAGACCATAACTTATATATCTCACTGTAGATGATGGTTTCGAGAAGGTGGAGTGTGATTCTCATTCGAATGGAATTGAGTTTTGGAATCTACCGTTTGATGCAAAAATGAGCCGTTCGGTTATATACCCTGACACTCGTTCGGACGAGATATTTCTCGTTCGAACGAGTTTGAGCGTTCGAACATAATTTTTAAGCATTTGAACGGTAAGGGTATATGTTCGGATGAAGGAGTATCTGTTTGAATGGAAAGAAGAGAGTTTGGGGTTTAAGCAATTTGCTATCAGTTCGGCTAGTTATAACGATATTATTATGTACCATACGACACTAATAATATTATAAAGTTCTTAGTAAAAAATAAAATACTAAAAATAGTCTTTGTAATATACATGCACCATACATAACACTAAAATGATAATGTTATATAAAATAAATATATATCAAGTACTTCAACTTCATATATATCAATTACTTTGTATATACTAGTATATATTAGTTAGAACATAAGTATTATACTATTTACATGTAGTGCTTAATTTATAATAATTAGGTACATGTTATTTAGATTACTTCATATATAATTTATAGCGTCATCACTTGTTGAGGTTATACAATTTATAATATAGATTATTTAGAATAGTATTAGTAATATTAGTATATAAATATATAATAATAATTAAATATTATCTAGTATATTAGTCTTATAATACTAGTGTAAGTCTATAAGATATAACACTTATTATATGTCATAACGGTCTCTCATGCGTTCCAACGAAAATATACTTAAAATATGCTAAGAATAAAGCGTCCGAACACCAAATTAATCCGTTCGAACGCAAAAAGTTGAAAATTCATTGCAGGAAAACTCGCGGTAATTTGACATTTTGGCGTTCGGACAGATAAATTTTACGTTCGAACGCAACTTCGCAAATTTAAACACTACTCTTCAGTTCATTTTTTACTCGAGATTAATTTTTAGAGATGGAGACTAAAAGGGAGGTAGAGAAGGTTTGCATATTGTAGGAAGGTTTTTAAGTGTTGAAGATTTGATATTCTTGAAAGGGAATAGGTAAATCTCATTTCTCAATATTTTTTTTTTATATTTTTCAACATTAAAAGTGATTGATAGTTTTCTCATCTTACGATTTTTAATTGTGGGCAGTGTTGTTGAATTGGATTTGAAGTTAGATGTGCAAAAATTGAGATTAGTTTTCTAATTATTAGAATTTAAAAATTAAAGATTTATTTTGATATTTTGGGATGATTTTATATAGATTTTTCATACTTATTTTGATATTTGGAATTTTATTATATAACTAATTTCAAGCATGATTTGTTTATTTGGGTATTTGTTGTTTACTTAGTTGATGGTGAGGATTGATTCTGGTATGCTATCTACATGATTTCCGTTCGAACGAAACTATTCACGTTCGAATGAATGTTGATGTCCGTCCGGACATAAAAATATACGTTCAAACGTAATTCGAGCAGACAGAATAAATAAATAGTATTATGAGGATATCAATTACAGTATTACTGATGATGTTTATGAAATGATTTAGGTTTTTTTTTAATAGGCAGTAGATAGATAACGAAAATATAATGGACAAAAGTTAGATGTTATTAGGAGATACACTTGGGCGAGACTATAAGGAGTATGCACGGGGGGTGAAAGTATTGATAGTCGGGGTTTTATAAGATGTTCGTGCAAGAAGTGCAAGAACCTGAGTTATTTAAATATGGTAGTAATGGAGTCCCATTTGTTCATTAATGGGATAGATCATAAATACTCGCATTGGTTCTACATGGCGAACCATTTCCTTCAAGTGTTAGATTTGAGAGTCATTCCAATTGAATGGAGGAAACTGATGCCGAGATCGATATCGACGTTACAGATGTGGTCATTTCGGATGATAATGATGATAATGGAGAAGATATCACTTAGATGTTAGATGATATTGGCGCAAGCATGTTTGGTGTTCGAGATAGAGAAGGAACATCTTCACAATTTTTTGAGGGAAACGAGAACTTCACAAGACTGTGGGAGGATGCTCAACGACAACTGTATGAGGGGTGTACCCGCCATAGTAAGTTGTCATTCACAGTGAGGTTACTACATATCAAGTCAGTATGCCGGATTTCTGCAAAGGCCATTGACATGCTACTTGAGTTATTTAAAGAGGTTCTATCGCAGATAATGTGGTGCCTCGTAACTTTTATGAGGCGAAAAAATTGAAGCGATGATTGAGATTTGATTATAATATTATCCATACTTGTAAGAACGATTGTGTACTCTTTTGGCAGCAGTATGCAGACTTTGATTCATGTCTAGTGTGCCACGAGTCAAGATGGACTTCAGATAAGCGTAATATACTGAATAAAGTGTTGAGACATTTTCCCTTGATCCATTGACTTCAACGGTTGTTTACTTCTCCAGTGACTGCATAGGATATGACGTGGCATAATGCAGAAATAATTCAAAATGATCAATTTCTCTTGCATCCAGCGAATTCCTTACAGTGGAAGAAGTTTAATCGAGAGTATCCATGGTTTGCTGAAGAGAGTCGGAACGTACGCCTCAGGTTAGCAACTAATGGTTTTAATCCATTTGGCAATATGAGCACTTCGTATAGTATGTGGCCTGTGATATTAATGTCGTATAATTTGCTTACTTGGAAGTGTATGAAGGATCCTTATTTTATGATAGCTTTATTGATCCCAGGACCGAGGTCACCAGGAAACGACATAGATGTATATCTACAACCACTAATAGCAGAGTTGAAAAAGTTATGGGAACTGGGTGTCAGTATGTATGATGCAGCCTTGTCGCGGAAATTCAATATGCATGCCGCAGTCTTATGGACAATAAATAATTTTCCAGTATACGGAAACTTGTTTGGATGGAGCACAAAAGGTAAATTGGCTTGCCCTGTTTGTAACAAAGATACACAGTCGCATTGGCTAACAAATGGAAGAAAATTATATTTCATGGGCCATCGTTGATATTTACCTAATAATCATAGATGGCGGTCAAACAGGACAATGTTTGATGGGAAGACTGAGTGGAGGTCATCACCGCCAACATTGTCTGGCAATGACATTCTGGCACAACTACTTAAGATTCCAGAAATTAGATTTGGGAAGGACACACGAGCGCGAAAAAGGAAACGAGATGCAGTGGATTTCAATTGGACAAAAAAAAGTTTTTTCTTCAAGTTGCAATATTGGTCTACATTGACATTTCGCCATAATTTAGATGTCATGCACATTGAGAAAAATATATGTAAAAATATTTTGGGTACTCTCAGGTCAATAGAAGGGAAAACAAAAGATACAGTTAACTCCCGTAAAGATTTGAAGGAGTTGGGAATAAGACCAGAGTTGCATTTACAAGATAATGGGTCTCGAGCCATCATGCCTCTTGAATGGTATACACTATCAAGCGATGAGAGAAAGAAATTTTGTGACTAGTTATTGTCAATCAAATTACCTAATGGGTATACTGGGAACATGTCAAGATGCGTACGAACACATGACTGGAAGATAACTGGTCTTAATAGTCACAACTATCATATATTTTTACAACGTTTGTTGGCAATTGGTGTGCGTGGAAAGCTTACTCGGGTTGTTCATACAGCTCTTACAGAGTTAGGAACATTTTTCAGAGGCATTTGTAATAGGATGTTACAAGTTAACGCATTGTTAAAAATGGCGGCTGAGATCCCAGTAATATTGTGCAAACTAGAGAGTTTGTACCCGCCTTTTTCTTTGATATAATGGTTCATTTGGCTGTGCACCTACCTCCTAAGGCTTTAGTTGCTGGCCCGGTTCAATATAGATGGATGTATCCAATTAAGCGATTTTTAAGAAAGCTTAAGCGAAGTATAGGAAATAAGACTCACCCAGAATGTTCAATTGCAGAAACCTACATTGATAATGAATGGCACACTTTTTGTTCAATGTATTTTCGTGGGGTTGATACCAGATTTACGAGATTGGATCGAAATTATGAAGGTGAATAGATAGGTGTCCCATTATCATTTTCTGTATTTACACAAACTGTACGTCCAATAGGGGGGTACAAGGGGGCTACGACTTATGTGGACGAGATGCCGAGAGAGCTCGATGGTATGTCTTGAATAACTGTGCAGAAATTGAGCACTACTTGAGGTTAGTAATGAATTTACGTAAAACTAAAATAATTGAGATTTATATTTTCGTATAAATTGATATTTCATATGAAAATGTGCGGTGAACATTTAGAATTGCTTAACTCTGGTGGTGGAGCTGACGTACAAAAGAAGCATGAAGAGAAGTTCGCCTCGTGGTTCGAACATACGGTAATAATAAATAATTAATATGGATTCTATTGATATTTAATCTTATACTAAATATATTTATTGATGTAGGTTAAATTAAAATATGCTACAAATCCTGATGAGATCTCACCAGAACTTTATGCACTAGCATGTGGTCCAAGCAAGAGGGCTATCAAGTATTCGAGTTGCTTGGTGCGTGGATATAGATTTCACACACATGATAGAGAACGATATAGAAAAACTCAGAATTGTGGGGTCGCATTCGAAGGGAGCCATGGAGATGAGAACATTGATTTCTATGGAATTGTAGAAGATATTATAGAGTTAAAGTATGTGGGAGGTTATATTACTTAGTTGTTTAGATGTATTTGGTGGGATGTTTCACATATTAAATTAGGAGTACGTAAAGATTGGGTTTTGTTAGTGTGAATACATCCCAAATCTGGTACGAGGATGATCCTTTCATTCTCGCCTGTCAAGCGAATCAAGTTTTTTATTTAAATGATCCGGAATACAGGAGCCCATGGCGAGTGGTGGAGAAGTTTGCACCAAGAAATATATATGATTATATTCCAGAGGCAAATGAACTACATGAAGACTTCGATGGTTCGACAAATGAAGAAGCATATCAAGAAAATGAACCAGTGATCAATCTATTTGTTGACCTGAGTTAGTATGACATGGTCCCACTCCATCGAGAAGATGTTGCACTAGAAGTGATTGAGGGTGGAATGTCGGAAGAATATGAATCTACTGATGTGTCTAGTGAAGATGAAGAAGACTGGTCTAGCAAAACTGATAGTGAATGAGTTAAAATATATGTGTAAGTATAAATTTGATAAATATTAACAGTATCTATCTGGTTATATATTTAATTAATTACAATTTCAAATAGATATGCCTCCCAAACGCAAAACTGTTCGTGCACCATCCCCACCCCCACCCATTATTGACTCTCATGCACGTGATTCACTGGCCAGCAATAGTGTACCAGCATCACCAGACCCAGAGTCAGGTATTTTGTCAAATTATGATATTTACCACATAAGTTAATATATATTTATCAAATGATATATATGTGTTCTAATTACTGTACTTGTAGTTGTAAGCCAGCACCGAGGGCGAGGCATCACCAGGGGTGTCATGGATAAAATTAAAGTTGATATATTAGAGAGTTACACTAGTGGGCACAGTGATTCACAAGCATAGCTTTCTACTTATGTTGGTACCCTCACTCGCACGAACGCTCCGATGTCAGCAGCCTACTAAGTTAACGTTCCCGAAGATGTAAAAGATCACATAAAAAATTGATATTTGGTAATGAGCTACATCCCAGGAAAATTCAAATTTAATGTTAATTGTATTTATACTAATTAAATATAATTTTTTCAAGGATGAGTTTGATCTAGATTTTAGTCGACGAGAGCATCGAAAAACAGTTAAGGAGCTAATGTCGAGTGCATTCCAGAGGTATAAAGGTCGATGCCATGCACATTTTGAGAAATTCAGCACTGCTGCAGAAGCATGCCAAAATCTATTCCAAGTAATACCACCAACCGTGTGGCAGAAGGTTTGTGATTTGTTTGAAAATTCTGCTTATAAGGTAATATCATATTTATATTTTTTTTAATAGAAAATTATATATGTATTAGAATTTGAAATTTATAATATTTTTCTTATTTTTTGTAAAGTAACGAAGTGCTGTGAACAAAGTAAATAGATCAAATTTAAAGATTCACCATCATGCGGGTTCTCGGTCTTTTCATCGTTTACATCAAAAAATGGTCAGTGCTACTAATACCGGTCTCATTTTAAAATATGCACTTTTTTTTTCAAGTTCTAATTTAATTTTTTTTTATAGCAAGCTGAAAGTTCAGGTGACTTTGATCTAACCCATTTATATGCTAAAGCACATAAAAATCGTGATAGTGTTTGGACCAGTCCTGAAGCTGAGGCAAATTATGTAAGTTTAAGTATATTAAGTCAAGTCTAATAGAATATTCCTATTATTTATACTAATTTTAATATATTTTTTTTTGTAGAAAAAGATGAAATCTCTAAAAGATGCTACTACAGATCTATCTGATGAATCATCTGTCAACGATGCTCAGATCCTATCTGAAGTTCTCGAATCACGTTCTAGATATTTGAGGGGCTTAGGGCGTTGTGTGAAGCCATCCTCTAGTTCATCATCCTCTTCTAATGCTAGATCCAATGAAAACAAAATTAAGGAGTTAGCAGCAGCACAACTTGAAATAGAACATTTGAGGTCAAAGGAATAAGAGTTGTTGATCAGATTAGATAAAGCAGTAGAGTTAGAGTCAAGAATAGAAGAGAGACTGGAGTCAAGGACTCGAGCAATGTTTGAAGAATGGCAAAAGATGTCTCAAAACATTATGCCACCATCACGATTTTAAAATCTATTTTTTTTTATTAATTGTACATTTAGTATTCTGTTTAACAATAATATTTGAACATATTTAATGTGCAAATCACATTTTTATTATAATAGTAATGCATCTTTTAATTAAATGTAATCTGTATAGCAGTATTATTTGAACAACTCTTGTATTCGATCGAACAGATAATAGCCGTTCGAACAACTCTTGTATTCGTTCAAACGATAAATTATTATTTAAAATTCATCTGAACTAAAAAGAGTCCATTCGAACAAGATTTATATTCCAATAAATTTATTCGTTCGAACAGATAATATCCATCTGGACGCTAGCCTCGTTCGAATAAGGCATTCTGCTCGAACGAAATATTTATCAGTTCGAACAGAAACCGTCAATTCAGACGACTGAAATTTTTGTCCGAACGGATTTCTGAGATGAAATTTTTTTGTCTCAAATAAAAAAACCCGTCCGAGCGGATTTGGACGGGCAAGTGAGATTTCGTCTCTAAAAATAATTTTTAGGGACGAAATTCACTTTTCGTCCCTAAAAACTTTTTGAGACGAGCTTTTTGAGACAAATTTGGGACAAAAATTTTTTGTCTCTAAAGATTTCTTGGGACAAAATATCTAATTTTTGAGACAAAATAATTTTTCTCAAAAAACCTATTCTCTTGTAGTGTGTATAGTCTTCGTAGTCGAGGTAACAATGGAAAATAGCGCAATACCTTGACAAGCACGCTTTTCTTAGTTTTCCACCTCGACTCTCCGCATACAAGACACTCTTGTTTTTCCTCATTCTCCTTCCAGAACAAAATACAATCATTCTTGCATGTGTGTATGGACCTATACTCAAATCCTAATCCTTTTCTTTATTGTTTAGCTGCATAAAAATTCTTCGATAATGCAAACCCTTTAGAAAGTACCTCGTTAAATAAGTCTAATATCATGTTTATTGTTTTTATTGACATTCTATTTAATGACTTAAGGTAAAGTAATCGCACAATAAAAGACATTGTGTTGTGCTTTGTACAGTTAGGATAAAGCTTATGCTTTGCATCTTCCCACATTGTAGCAAAATTATTTGGATCACGACCTTGAATGCTTGGGTCATCATTTTTCAGGTTCATCCACAAACATCATAGCACTAATGTCACCCAACATTTCTTTCATCTCATCCTCTTCATCCTGTTCATCCCTTTCATTCTCATTATCAATATCTCGTATATAATCTAAATGACTGAATGATACATTCAGTATCGGTTCATATGGCTCACCATGGAGTACCCATCGTGTATAATCCAGATCCATCCCATTAATAAAGATATGATGTTCGGCTTCGTCTAATCCTATAGGACACAGATTTTTACAATCTCGACATGAACACTTGATGTAACCACGACTATCAGCAGAGGCCCGAAGAAATTCAATGAAGGCCCTAATAACTCCACATTCATAGGAAACATATTCCTTCCCAAGTTTAGCGCTCAGACCCATCCAATTTTTATCTATTTTTAAAAAATCTATCTATCATCGAAAAAAATTAAAATTCACATGCAAATTATGGTCCAAGTAATTCACTTCATCTTTGATAAGGTAGTTAGTCCTATCCCGTTCGAGATTATATTATTCATGTTGTACAGTTTTTGTTACTTCTATTTCTCACATTAGTAGAATTTTCGGCAGCACCTCCTCATAGTTCTCCAAATATACGTGTTCGTAAAGAGGGTTTGTCACTCTACAAACAATATACCCGAAGAACGAATGAGGAGGATATCGAAACTTCGTACGCAACGTGAAAATTAGTAGAAGTAACAAAAATATGCAACACAGATAATATAATCTCAAACTGTCCACATTGAACAATTCATGAATTAGTGAACACCTAAGTGTACATTGATTCCCAAACGAGTTTAGGCTTATTCATGTATACAATGTCGCATAGACTACTAAACTAATATTAATTTGTTGTTTTTTAACTATTATATCAACTATATAGGGTTTGGGGTTTGGGGTTTGGGGTTGGGTCTAGGCTTATTTGGAGTTTAGGGTTTGGGATTTGGGATTTAGAATTTGGGTTTTTAGATTTGGGATTTGGGATTTGGAGTTTGGGGTTTAGGGATTGGAGTTGGGTCTAGGCTTATTTGGAGTTTGTTAAGATTTGGGTTTTTGTATTTGAGATTTCAGATTTGGGGTTTGGAGTTTAGGGTTTAAGATCTGGGGTCTGGGGTATGGGGTCTAGGATGTAGAATTTAGAGTTTGGAGTTTGGGATTTAGGATTTAGGTCTAGGATATAGGGTTTCGGATTTGGGGTTTAGGGTTTGGGGTTTAGGATTTAGGGTTTAGGATTTAAGGTTTAAGGTTTAGGATTTAATTAATATATGTTTGCAAAAAATGCACAATTCTACAAAATTATAGAAGCCAACATAAATATGTAAAAAAACACACAAATTGCCATACCCAACTATGCAAATAATTATCACTTTCAAATATATCATAAAACACATTCAAATAATTATCTAACTTGTTTGAAAAGTTTCATTTCATAGAAATAAATGTTAGTGCTACTAAAAAAATTAAAATATTTACTGCTACTAATATGTAAAATGACCAACTATGTACAATCATTCAATATTTTTAATTACTCAACAATCACTTAATAAATAATAAATTTCACAAATATAACATTCCCAACAATAATATTATTCCTAAAATCTATGAATAATAATATTATACCCAATATTTTTCAATATATATATACTTGGAAAAATCATTAAACACATGGAAAAAATCACTAAACAATGTATATTCCTCACATTGCAAAATAATACAAACGTCACAAAATAATACAAACGTCATAATATGCTTAAATCCTATCATAGAAAAATACTAAAAAATCTACAAATCCAAGACTTTATGCTTCTAAAATTAAATAAACTAATTTATTACATAAATATAACATCCACAACTATAAACAAATCCCAAAATATACAATGAGTAAATGAAAAATGTACTTAGCAAAGTCACTAGACTTTCTTCACAACACCACAAATACAGCATCAAGCTCTTCAAAATAATACATAATGAACCATTAAATTCACACAAATTTGAATATTATAATAAAAAAAATCTACAAAATTCACAAGTGAAGTTACCTTTGAGAAGATAGAAGCACTTCACTAGGGACGTCTTTCTCTCTCTCTTTCTCTATCTCTTTTTAGCTCTCCCTCTCTCTCTCTCTCTTCTCTTTAGCTCTCTCTCTCTCTCTCTCGCTCTCTCTCCCTCTTAGCTCTCCCTCTCTCTCTCTCTAATGCACGGAATGAAGCAGAAATGAAAATTCTGCTTCATCCTGTGCCTATATTTGAATCTGTCTAATTTTAAGTACATTTGAACGTTCCAACCTAACATTCAAACGTACTTAAGAACCATGATCACGTTCGAACGTTAACTTGTGACATTCGAACGCCAAGTATTTACATTCAAATGTGAGTTAAAATGCTCAAAATATCCTAAATTGAAGCACACATATTCGAATGTCATAAAGTTAAGTTCAAACGTTCCAAAAAGTGCGATAAATTTCTCACACTTTTTTTTGGTTGTTGGAATGTAAAAACCTAACGTTCGAACATTATTTGTGAAATAATTTTTTATGGTTAACATCCAGAGATTGGTTTGTTTATTAAACCAAAATATATTAAAAGTATTTAATAAAATTATAGATATTATAATAAATTATTATATATTTAATAATATAATTTTGTTTTTTTGTATTTTAAGAAGTTTATGCACAAAAATAATTATATAGTCAATACTATATAATACTTAACAACATAGTATTATATAGTGTTATATATATGTGTGCTATTTAGTATTATAACAAAATAGATAACACAATATAATATTGAACAACATAGTATTATATAGTGTTAACTAATCATATTTTAAACATCACATTATATATTTTATCTACTATATAATAACATTATACAATACTAAGTGATATAGTATTGTAAATAGTAGTCTATTGTAACGCTATATAATGCATTATATAATAATTAATACAATAATATTATATACTAAGTGATATAGTATATAATCTATTTAACTAAATTATTATAACATTTCATTTTATATTTTAAGGTAATTTAAATTTAATTTAAAAATTCAAAAATACATTCGAATGTTAATACAAATGTTAGAACGTTCATAATATACGTTCGAATATAGAGACACTTGGCAACAAATTACTAAATCTACGTTAGAACGTGTTATTTTAACATTCGAACGTTCATATAAACGCTAAAACATTCATAAGAAACATTTAAATGTAGAAAAAAAATAGGTAACAATAGAGCTGGTTACGTTCCAACGTTTTAACATTATTTGCGAATGTATGTGATGGCTGGTTTTCACGTTCAAACATTCATTAAAGAATGTTCGAACGTTAACTGTATATATAGCAAAATCACAACAGGATGTTTCATTTCACCGGAATTCTATTACTCTCAAATTCTCTCCACCACGCACGCCACCGTAACTGTCACAAAAACCACTGTAACAGTCACCACTAGGAAGGCAACTCTAAACACTATTTTCATGTAATTTGCATTGTATTTCATTGTTTTTTTTAAGTTTTTAAAAAAAATGGTGGCCGAAACTTCACTTCGATTTTTTGGCCACCACGAGTCTCCATTGGCCAAAAGGACTCTGTAGAAAGATTATTTGAAGTGTTAATTTCATTTCTACGAAGTGTTTGCCCTAAAACTCCACAAAATAGAGTTTCGAGAATGGCTGAGTGTTTTGGCCCTAAAACTCCAAGAAATAGAGTTTCGAGAATGGCTGCTCAACCATTCCCGATTTGTACATTCGAACGTCAAATAATAATGTTCAAACGTACAAATTTGAATCTTAGCAAATGAACCGTTATGTGCGACCGTAAATATAGTACGTTCGCACATAACATTTCCAATGTTGGAAGCCAAACAATCACGTTCCAATGTACATACAACGGTTGGAATATCAACGGTTACATTCCAACGTAGGTTTCAAATGTTGGAATATCAATGATTACGTTCCAACGAATGTTGGAATGTAACTGCTTTAACGTTGGAATACATACATACACGCTCGAACTTACAGTGTGTACATTCGAACATTTATTTAGAATTGTGTTTCTGGGCCTAGACCTAAGATTGTTCTACTAACCCATTTATTATTTATTTCTACTAATTTTTATCTCATTTATGCAGATATATATAATGGCTCAGGAGCCTCGAACCACAAGAAAGAGGGTTCGAGAAGGAGCCTCATGGGAGGCATACCGTATCGAGATTAACAGTTACACCAGAGCAGGAGATCCAGATTAACTAGTTCGACTCGTTATTCTGGCAACAAAGGAGGATGCGGTTCGTGTTCGTGGATAGGGGCTGGTTGCCCCTCTACTCACTGAGGGGACTGTGTACACCAGCATGGTGCACGAGTTCTACCAGGCGATGTCCACATTGCCCCACAATGCCGACTCCCACATCATCGAGATCCGTGGGGTGTGGCTCACTATCTTGGTGGATGTTATCGCCGACCTGTTGCAAATATCACGTCTACCGCCACAGCTAGCAGTTGAGCAACAGGTGGAGGACACAGTTGTTGCACAGGTTTTGCTGCTAGATGTTGAGGCTGGCACGGCAGAGTCCCAGACTGGCCCTCATTCGTCTACAGGCAATCATCATGTCGACTCAGGCGACGATACTAGATTCGAGGAGGAGGGTCCACAACCGGATGAAAATTTCTACATCCTCATGGGCAGAGACCACCGGGCACACAAGATGTCAGACAACTTCTTCCAGAGTGCGCTCGACGGTTTCTTTCATTTTTTAAATCTTTTTGTATTTAGTCTTTAACTATGTAATAGACTAACTGCTCATGTAATGTATATATTGTTTTTTTTTTAATTTCTATTCTCAATTTTCTTTAATATTAGTTTATCTAAATTTAATTTTAAATGTTTGCACTTCATATCTTTCAAAAATTTGAATATTTTATAATTTAATAGAGTACAAAATTTGTATGATATTAATAGGGCCCGCTAGAGTATAATCTTATTTTAATGTATATATATATATATTTTTTATTCAGATTTTGTTCTTTTAAAAATATTTTAAACAAATAAATATTAATTCAGTCCAATAATCAAATCCTACACTATTAAGTAAAGCAAAAAAATTAAAATGAATTAAAATACTAAGGTGTCAAAGTATTTAAATTAATGTAAACGTTCAAACATTATTTCATAAAGTTCGAATGTTGGCACTAGAAAAATTCACGTTCCAACGTTATTCATTACATAGTTCAAACATACCATCAACGTTTGAACGTAAAATCATTTTAGTTCAGACGTAAAAAAATCCAACAGTTATCTTTAGTGACGGTTTCAAGAAACCATCACAAAAAATAGGTTTGGTGACGGTTTGGAGATTGTCACAATTTCTAAAGTGTCACTAAAACCTAATTTTGTTGTAGTGACAGTAGGATTGCGATTGACAAGGAAAAAAGAAGAAATAGGCATTATTAGTTTTATTGCTGTTTGTAACTTTAAGCATCTAGTTTTGATATGATATAATTTTTTACATGTATATTAGAATGTAAATATCAAACGTTCGAACATTGGCTCACATTCGAACATTGGCTCACGTTCGAACGAGCACTCGAACGTAAATAGAGAAAATTGCTTGAACACGTTTGAACGTTAAAAGCAACATTTGAATGTACTCATCCTCAAACGAACTAACGTTCAAATGTTTAACCAATTAAATTAACGTTCGAACAAGCCTTTGGATGTACCACTTGCGTTCCAAATGCTTCACCATTAGATCTGAAACATTCTACATGTTACGTCTAAATATTTGTATGTTAATGTTCGAATATACATCTAAACGTAAACTGCAATGTTTACGTATGACGGTTGACCAGCAAACCATCACCAATTCACCAATACTTATCCGTGATGCATTTTATGTGACGGTTGTGGTGATAGTCTTTAATCATAACTAAAAGACTTTTATGACGTTCTAATCATTTTTTGTGACGATTTTATCTGTCACTAAAACTCAAAAATGTTGTAGTGTGGGGACTAAAATTCACCAATACTTATCCGTGATGCATTTTATGTGACGGTTGTTGTGATAGTGTTTAACCATAACTAAAAGACTTTTATGACGTTCTAATCATTTTTTGTGACGATTTTATCTGTCACTAAAACTCAAAAATGTTGTAGTGTGGGGACTAAAATTTAAGAAATAGCTTAAATCCAAATTAAGAGAGCAACTTAGATAATCATCTCTGATTACTCATGCACCTCCTACCATTTTTATTCAAAAGAACAAAAAAATATTCTTCCCTTATAGGAACTTGAGCGTCGTCTCCCAGATGGTACCGATTCTCCCTTGGAACAATTGGCAGTATTATTATATTTCTCAATTTCTCTTTTTGGTGTGCCTTTAGTCTAAAATTTTTTTTCTTTTATTTCAATTATTTCTTTAACACATTTTAAAAAATTTAAAATTTTTTTAAAATTTTTTAAAAGAAATTAAATGCGTAAGCAGTCAAAATAAAGAGACATAATAAGAAGACATACTATCATTATTTATATATATATATATTAGTTGGGACCGCAACGTGCAATGCACATTTGTCTAGTTCGGAGAAAAAATTATGGAAAAAGAATAGTTTTCATTGAAAAGATTAAAAATGTGATATCAATACGAGAAAAGCTATATCTACTTATATAATGCAAAGGACAAAAAGAATAATCACACGTTACACAATAAAAAGTAATTTCTATCATCTGTTTTTCAAGAATTTTATGTGCAAGAAGAGTCTATTCTAAAAAGTAAAGAAAAAAGAAAGTCTTAAAATAAATGAGCATCACATTTAATAGTCAAAGATTCAAAATAGTGCATCAAATATTACATCTTATCATCTTGTCAATCAAAATTAGCACACTACTGAAAGTTACTTCCAACTATATTTTAAGAAGATGCTATTGTTGGTGTGTGTGATTTGTCCACAATAAAGCACAACAACTGGTATCAAGAGCCAATGTCAGATCTGAAGGACAATGATGGTTGGAAATCAAGTGAACGCACCTGGGATCGAGAAGTTTGACAGCACTTATTTTGGATATTGGAAGATGCAAATCGAGAATTATCTCTACAAGAATAGGCTGCACCTTCCACTGTTGGGGACGAAGCTAGAGAGCATGAAGGATGATAAGTGGACCTTACTAGATCGACAGTTTTTGGGAATTGTTTGGCTAACCCTGTCTATAATAGTGGCATACAATGTCAGTAAGGAGAAAACCACTCAGGGTCTCATGAAAACTTTAAATAAATAGAAGTATGATGCACTTGATTTTTAGATATTTAAAGTAGATGTTATATAGTTAAAACAATGCCTACATCATAGAGTTATGTTAGATCATCTGCAGTATGGATTGAAATGACATTGAAATTCTTGTTGTGTGGGTTCCTTGATTAGATATCTCTAGTAAGCTACATCGTCCATCGTTTTTTTACAAACTCTAGCTGTCATCTCTTGCAAATAAGGCAAATATTCCTGCATACATTGAATTTTTAGTGTTTACATAACTAATATAGAAATGAAATATTTAATAAGAAAAAAAAATAGCAAGCAATATCTATAAATACTTCAAAACAAAATGAATATGGATCTTATTCTGAAAGGAGTTGTCAATGCATATATTAAGAGAGAGAAAGACAATATGACTGTTTTTTGTGACAAATTTTAGATATGGGAAATAAAACAAAAGCAAAGTGAAGAAATAGTAACAAATACATATAAATAGGTAGTTGTTGCTTTGGAAGCCAAATATGTGAAGTTCTAATCTCTTGTCTTTTTAATAATGTCTTGTATGTGTAGTTGAAAATATATATTTAATTAAAAGAAGAAAAAATTTCTTTCTATTGATCAATCCAAGATGGTTTGTTGAATACAAGATTCAATTGTCCAATACAAGTTAGAGAACTATAAACATACTATATATCATTTGATATTATTTTTTATAATCTTCAAAAGAGTTCTTTTACTTTGTTTTATAAATTGATATCATGCTGCCAAAAATTTAACTTTATAAACTTGAATTATCAAAAAAGTTTGATGCAATAAGTTAGTCCTTTGGCAGTAAAAATGCACGAAATTTCCTGTGAACAAATAATTATTATACATATTATAAGTTACTACTAACTTACTTCTAAGGATGGACAACTTAAAGAATATTGAAAGTTTTCGTAGTTATTATTCATAGTTTAGCTTTTTTTTTTAACCTATGATTTGTTTTAGGCGATAAACTTGAATCTTGAATTTAGTATTTTGTGGTTTTTCAATTGAAATCGCTATATATTTTTTTAGTTGAACATGAATCATAGCAAAACAAACTAAGTGTATATATATATATATACGCATGTTGTAATTATAATATTAGAAAGTGTGCTTTGCATTTGGCAGAAAAAATGACGTGTTAGATTATTGTGTTAGAAAAATGTAACATTTTAAATAAATCTTTGTTGGTTAAAGTACTTTTCTTCATAATGTAGCTTTAATTTTGAAGCATTTTTCTTGCATTGTAGTTAGTAATAATCAAGAAATTTTCCACTAACTTCATATTGATTTGCAACAACTGCAAATAATTGAAGTTCAAATTGCCATGCTTTTTTAAGCTTGTATTTATTCCTACAATTCATCAAAACTTCTTTATTATTAAAAAATGGAAGGCATGAAAAAATTTGAAGTTAAATGATTTCTTACTACTATCACAATTTTATTTTTTCATGTTTTGATTTTGCTTTTAGTATGTTCTTGGTTGAAGTTAGAAAGTGAATTCTCTATCTTTAAACTTCAGTGTTAAATGGATTTTGTCAATTTAATAAATATTAATAATGAATTTGTTGTGCAAAACAAATCATAACAAGCAATAGTTGAAACTGAAAACAGTATCAATATTACAGTACAAAGTAAAGATGAAGTGGTAGCTAGCAATTCAAGCCAACCACAACATCAGTACAATAAAAACAACATCGTTGGGCAGGAAAATGAGCATAACAAAGAGATCATAATAGAAACGTCAAGTTTAGATAGCCTATCCAATTATGGTAAAAAACAATAGCATATATCTCCATTAAATAGCAAACTAAAGCAACACAACAGTTACATTCACAAGTATTACATGTATATATATTTTATTATAATAAGTGTTTATAAATATTTTAATTTTTTGTTAGAAGAAGATTAGTTAAGTTGTTAGAGAAATGTATATTACAATAAATATATATATCTAGTTTCTAAGTAATTTTCCACAGCTTCCTTTTCAATGCAATAACAGTTCATATTGGCATTTCTTTATATTCATGTTGCTTAAGTAAAAAACTATAGTATCATGTCAAATAATAGCTTAATTAAAAGAGTTTATTACCTCGCTAGTATATTCTATAAGGTTTGTTGTTGTGCACCCTAAAGCAGTCTCTACAACTGGACCGAATAAAATCCCTGGCAATTGTCATGTACCTCATCAACTTCCACATATGCTCAGGAACTGTAGATAATGAAGGTAGAGTTGTAAGTTCACATAAATAAAATCATTGTACTATACTTTTAATTAAAAGATTTGTGGTTCAAAATTTGAAAGTAGCATACATACTGTGGTTGTGCAGTGTTTATTTGCTTGCAATAAAGACAATTGAATGTTTCATTCTACTCATATCCCGTTACTTTGTGGCATCCAGTGCAAGACATGTAATAGAAACTTTGGTGCAAATCCAGGACAATGATTTTTACTTTAATCCAAAATTTTGATTTCTACATCATATTTAATGTGCTATGAGAGTGATATTTTAATAATAAGAAAGTGCATGTAATGTATTATGATATTTATACATAAAGAATATGAATTTATTTTCAAAATCATAATTTTACCTTTAATGGTTGCAATGATTTTAGAAGCCCAACAACATCACAAATATTAGTTATGGGCTGGATATTATTAGTTGAGGCAGATGTAGATTCATTATGCAGGCAGTTTTCAATGATGTCATCAAGTAATTGATAATTAATTATTGCCCTTCAAATTAACAATAAAATTGAAATCATAAATAATAATTATAGAAATTAGATTAATAAAATTCTTTTTCAAAGTTGTGAAAATTTGTGATTGAAACAATTAATACAGTTTAAGTATAGAAATCAATCTAAGATTACTAATTATGTCATATAAGAGAAATAGATTGAGAGCAATTATGAATGCTAGAATTTCCACTTTTGTAACTCTGTTTTATTAGGAACAAGAGAATTGATTGTGAATATGCTTGTTGGGCGAGACGAAAGAAACAGACCTAATTCATTGGAGAAACATATAAAAAATATTTATAATATATAATATTAAAAAATAAGAGTAGTTATATTTAAGAAATAATATCATTGTAAGATCCACTTTGAGATGTGTGCATAAAGTGCCAGGTTTTTCTCCAATGATTTCAGAAAGCCTTTCATATTCCATATGGACAAACCGATCCTACATTGTCAAAAATGTGGGTTTGAGGTTAGAACATTTAAACAAGATATATAGAGATCTAGTTCAGGCAAATAAAATAAAATATATTAAATCTAAGAATATACAATAATATGCTAACAATTTAAAAAGAAATTTAACTTTGATCAATAACAAGTATTTCTTGGATCATTGTTGGTTCTTGTGTCGTGTTGATCACTTGAGGCAATTTAATGTGAATTGCAACTGCCATGAAATCTAAATATAATTTGCCAATTATGTGTATTTGGAGTGACATATTTGATCGATGTGTAAATAATACGCAGCATCTGGGAGCTAGAGATATAAAAGGAAGGAAAACATATTAGAAACTAAAATTTACAACATTTGTGAGATTTATACAGTAAATGATTAACGGTATTAAAAATGTATATAAAATAAAATTGATAAGAATTGTTTGTATTTTCTATGATAATAATGCAAATTGAAAGGAATTAAAATGCATATAATGAAATGTTATATTTTGCTTATGAATATGCACGCGTTAACAATTATTTGTAGACAATATTTTTTTGTATGACATTCTCCAATATTTTCCTTTGAGATTGGCCTTATTAGAATTTTGATTAAAGTAGCATATTTTGCTCTTAATAATACTACATATAGTTGGTCATGATGAGATACTGGTTGAGACAAATATATGCCGACAAATTCTAATGTTTGGCTTTAAGATATATTTTTGTTATCATTACGAAGCATAATTTTATAGGGAATTGTGTTTGCTTGAATGGAAATCCGCTATTTCTTCAGCAGTTGGTAAGAAAGAAATCATTAGTATAAAAACTTGTTTCCAACTGTGGTGACCAACAGCAATTTCTGCATCAATAATATTGCGATCAAATTTCTGACAAATAAGAGTGTTCTATTGCACAATCCTTCTAAAGGATCAATGTTTCTTAGCAACATGATTTGACAATTTTTCTTAAGCAATAACTCATGAGGTGGAAGGTTATTTGGAGTCAAAGTGCTTAAAAAATCCTCCATAATACCTTGTTCAGATCTCTCTGTTGTTTCATCAAATTTATAATATCGTATAAATTCATGAGAAAATTTTTGAATAAGTATAGCATTTATTTCGTCAACAGAATTGTTCTTTGGTATTAGAATAGCTCGATTTATCATTTTTGACAAGCTTTATGAATAGTTATGAATATTTTCAAATACTATATCTATCAAATTATTCAAAAATCAAACTCATTTTTATAAGTAATAAGCATGCAATTTGAAATTATTATCTTTTCTTCATATGTGATTGGCGTGATTCCATTGTCAACTTGGAGCAAATAATTCGAAAACGTTAGATCTAATCTTGCATATATTCTGTTAATTTAATCTTAATTCATGTAGGTCATAGGTATGAGGAAGTTAAGCTGGCATCAATTTGTTGTTGTCTTATGCCTTAGCGAACCACGGGCAAAACTTGGTGAAAATCATCATCAAATACAATGACCTTGCCACCAAATAGTAATTATAAATCATTGATATCTTTTAACATTTTAGCCAATGCTTCTATAGATTCTTTTTCTAGATATAAGTGGCTCATCCCATATGATCAATCTTGAAAGACCACTTTGTTTGCTAATATTGCATATACTATTCTTATCGAGATCCAGTTGAAGTTTAAATCTTGAATGTGATGTCTGACCTCCTGGAAAAATAGAGGCAGCAACACCAGACGATGCAGTTGCAACTGAAATTAATTGTTTTGATCTAACTGAAGCTAGGAGTGCCTTATATAGATATGTCTTTCCTGTGCCACCTGGGCTGTCAATAAAAAAATGCAGTAGGATGATTTGTGAAAACTTTTTCCAAGATGGATTTATAAGCATTTTGTTGTTGATGATTAAGAGCTGGTGAAGCAAAGAGATCTTCCTCTGGAATTACCACTATTGATTCATCATGAATTTCTCTAGATCCAGATTGATCATCATCAAAACAAAGATTGTCATCTATCGAATTAAATGTGTTGATATTCTTTCTCATGGATTCAAGAACGAAAGCAATATTTCGTAAAACTTTAATTCTATTTTTAATTGGATTTGCACTATCTTATCAAAAATTCATTGACATATCTTCTTCAAAGCGGTTTCAAAGTTCTCTTGGATTTGTTGGGTTATAATAAACAAGAATTGTTGCAAATAACCACCTCAAGCTGTATAACATTCAATACAAAGATGCTTCTTGTAAAGAATCTTCCAGATTACTGTCTCTTTGTTACATATCATGCAAGGCAACTGTTTCGCGAAATGTTGGTGCCACTACACCATTAACTATATTGAGGTGAATGAGAAATGACCTCTTAAATAGTTTAATAAGATCCACAAATAATATCTTTCTTCTTCAAATAAGCTTGCTACAACAATTCAGCCTATAACACTTTTTGTATTTCTAGGATTTTACATCTTGTATTGTTAACTCCAAACAAAAGTTTAGGAAAATCTTTATATATGAATGTTCTTGCAGTTTCATTTGTTTGGTTTGTTGAAAAAAATTTAGTTAACATCAATTTTGTAGAGCGATCAAACGTTTGAACATTTGTCAAATCTTCATGAGAACGAAAAGCTACAAAATGTTAATTTTTAAGATGTAGATGCAAACTATATACAGATAGATACATTTCATTAAGAAGAAAATCATATATTCTCCACATGGCTTCAGGTGGGAGAAATCCATCGACCTGATTGAAACTTCTAAATCTTATCTACCTTATGAGTAATATGTTCTGAAGTCAAATTAAATGCGATACGATCATGACCTTTATATATGTACTTATAAGTGTATTTCATTGCCTTGATCGTACAACAAATATCTACATTAATATGTCAATCAAATTTTACAACAAGATATGAATTATATGGAATCACACAACAATTGTCCAAATTTTTGCCTTTAACTTTAACAGTAATTCCATTGTTGTATCATCTATACTGTGGAAAACAGTCAGCTCCAATAGTTGTACTAGATGCAAAGTTTTTTGGATAATGATTTTTATAACAACCATTTTTTTCATACAAATATTGGTTGGATTTAATATTCCACAAGGGTCATACATCATATGCCTCACAATTGCTTTGTATAAATGCAGATTTTCATTTTGATCAAGAATTTCTGCAGAGAAAATCTCATCAATAGCTTCAAGAGCATGAGTTTTCCAGTCTAATTGCAATATAATTAAGAAATGAATATGTGGTAGTCATCTTTTCTAATGTTCAGTTACATAAGCATAAGCCGAGACTTTTCAGAAAACTTGTCGTTTGAGTAAATCTCTTTCAACTCCTCTAATTTTGCTCTAAAAATTTAGGCAATTAAATCAGGTCGATTTTATTCTTCTTCTTGTAATCCCAATTCATCTAAGATTTCTTTCCAATCTGTGTTGCATGTCAGGTTAAAAAGATGTCCTTTTCCAAAATTTTAGACTAAATTCATTGCTTCCATATATCTTTTTTGCATATCTCTTAGGCATCCAATAAAAGATAGGGTAAAATAATGTGTTTGCCAACTTTGAAAGCATTAGTTTGTCCAACTGAAATACAATCAACAATTCCTTGATATTTTTCAGATCGAATTTGTTATTGTTTGGTATGAAAGTAGTCTAATGTTAAATTTTCAATTTTGACATATATATCAACAACAAATTGTTAAAATAAAAAGTCAGATAGTAAGATGATAAATTTTTTGCTTGTTTTGATTTGGAACTTGTAGCAATAATATTCATGGCACGAGACAAATGGTTCTTTTCTTGTTTTGTTCAAAGATGCAAAAGTGAAACGACAGATTAGGAAGTTGTAAATTTCAAGGTTGAAGTTTCAACAATCAAAACAAGAAGACTCATTCTGACCTTGTTGCTCTCTGCTAAGTAATTGATCTACTGATACTGAATGTTCTGGATGAATTGATGGCATTGTGCTAGTATGTGAAGATGTTGCTACTTTCTTGACTCTTTGTATACCTTAATGCCAACCAATATTCTCGCAAAGAAATAATAATAAATATTGTAAAGAATCGTAGTAACTAAAATAATATTGAATTATATGAATGTCACTTGAATGATTGAAAATGATAATATCTCATCTTTGTAAAGGGCTAAAGTCATCACTCTTAATCCAAATAGCTGCAACTTGTGATGCTGGTGGTGCATTAAAAATACGTTGATCTAGATTGATATCAAATCTGATTTGATTTTCGTATTTATCTAAATCAGGCACACCACCAAGGCTTCTAAAAAAAGCATGAATATGGATTAACTTCAAGAATAATTATGAGTTTGGTATTAATCGAAGAATCCAATCTTCCTGAGTCATAAACTCGATCTTCTAATTTCTATTCAGTGTTATAAAAATATAATTGCAAATAAGTCAGATGTCCATCAAGAGAGAGCAATTGATTGATGGGATGATAGACCTGTCCTTGAGCCTGAAATATATAGATTCATTTATTTCTTCCACATAAATCTCTATCAAATTTCACACCGAATGATGTAAATGCAAATTTGTTATTGTATGTGCACACATAGTTGCGAAAATATAAGAAACAAATAAAAAGGGATGGAGAATTGTGACTGATTTTTAGGCTTCTTGTATACCTCGAGAAGGTACTGATATCATTGTTTGGTAATTGATTTGGTTATGAATAAGATAGACATTCTATCGAACAAGACAACGACCCATCAAATAAATTTGTAGTCATATAAAGTTAAACAAATATAAGAGTTGATTGGAAGTAAAATGAAAAATAAATGATGTACAGTACACCTGCTGATTTAAAATCTATTATAAGCTGCTTAGATTTTATACATTTGTAGTCCTTATTATAGATGCTAAAGAATTTGTAAAACTACTTGGTTGAGAAGAATCTTGTTCTATTGTGACAAATGCATCTACCAAATAATTAAAAGTATAAATATCAGCATCAGCAGAAAATTTGATTTTTTCTGTAGAGGAAACCTCACCCGTCTGAACGTCATTGTTAGGAAGAAACTGTGTTTCATTTTGCGACAGTTGAGAGACGTCAATATTCTGCATAGCTTCAACATTGCCCTTTGAAAGACTTGGTTGGCTAGAAGCCAACCATATAAGATGAAGATTGATTTTGATCCTGAATAATATTATGTCTAGATGCTCTGTTTAGAGTATATTTGTCCTATTCCTTTTACGATGAGCCTCTTTTTGTTGCTATGATAGGGAACTATAAGAACTCATTTTTCCTTTCTAGCTTTCAACACCTTAGAAATTTTATGACAAGATTTTAATTTATTTAAATTTAAGAATATTGATTAACTTTTAGATATATGGTTAGTATTATTTTAATGAATCTTGTCAATTTTCATTTATTTATATTAAACATAAGTATTTCTTCAGGAATTGAAATTTGTTAACGACTAATCGAAAATGATAGGATCGATGAATAGGATGTCAAGGGAAACCTTCACTTTATAAGAAAATAGGAAATGTTAAAGATATATTGATAAAATTTCATATTGGATTGAACATAATATTTAACATATTGTATAGGCACATGTAACAAATATGTCGATAAAATTCGACATTGAACATCCATATATAAATTACAATTGCATACTTAATTTTAATGCTAATGAATGCAGGCTTTGTTATAGAAAGACAAACCATTTACAATATATTAAATATTGCAATGTTTAAGAATCAATTTTATTTAAATCGCTAATAGAAGAAGTATATATTTAGATTACATTGTCACCTTTGTTCATTTTTATGTTGCTAAGAAATAAAACCTATACTTTTCTGTATAAGTCAGGGTTAAAGTAGTAGCATGTACCTAGAAGCAAGGGCAGTTGATGAGATTGAGGTACAGGAGATAAAACCAAGAACAAATCAAGCTGATGATAGAACCTATTTTGAATTCACATTAATAATAAAAATTAGCTAGAAATGTGAGAAATATATAGCAAAGAAAAAACTAACTAAGAAAACAACATATCAAAAAATAATTGCTAACAAGCATTGCACTTAAGTGAGAGAATGTGAAATTCCAATTATTTATTTTATATTATTCATTATTATTGAATCTTTCATTTCAATCTATTATTATCATTATTTTGGTTTCTTATTGTTTGATTTTATTTAAAATCTTATTCAATTATTTCATCATTTTTTAGGATCCAAAAAACTTATTTGGTTTTTCGATCATAATATGTCATGGCTTCTTCCCATAACAATGCATAATTTAAGTCATTGCACATTTTTTTGTTATTTTCATTTATGATTTAAATTATAATAGTAATTTAAAATATAATTGTAATTTAATTTTTTTTTAGGCAGCTTAGTTTTCATGATTTTTTTTCTTATTTAATGTGCCTTTTAATTTAATTTTGTCATTTGGATTTGTTATTACTATTACTTTTGTTTCTTTCACTTATATTTGTTATAATTATTAAATTGGTTTCTTCGTGATTTATTGCTAGATTTTTGTGTAATTATTTATTATTTTAATGTGCCTGTTATTATTTCGGTTTCTCAAATTGTTAACTCGTGTACTTTTTATTTTTAGATGATACATAAAATTGAGTTTTTCGTTATTTTTTTATTAACAATTTGAGAGGGAATTCGTGTGGTCTTAAATTGGTCAAAAATAATATCCCTGCACTCAGTAGGTAGAAAATAAATTTTAACCTGAATAAATGACAATGGATAAATTAAAACACTGGATAAACAAAAAGATTAAAACGGAAACATAAAATGTAAATAAAAGAACAACATAGGGACAAAAATGGGAACTAAAAGTCACGGAGTTTTTTTATGGCTAACTTGCCATGCATTTTTTTTTAATTATTTTAATGATTTGTTATAATTATTAGATTGGTTTCTTCATGATTTCTTGTTACATTTTTGTGTAATTTTTTATTATTTTAATATGGCAATTATTATTTCAGTTTCTCAAATTGTTAACATTTAACGATTTGTTATAATTATTAAATTGGTTTCTTTGTGATTTATTGCTATGTTTTTGTATAATTTTTTATTATTTTAATGTGCCTACTATTATTTAGGTTTCTCAAATTGTTAACTCATGTACTTTTTTATTTTTAGATGATACAAGAAATTGAGTTTTTAGTTTTTTTTTATTAAAATAGAAATTTGGTTTCTAATTATTTTTTGATTTCTTTTTATTTTAATGTGCCTTTAAAATAATCTTGTCATTTGATGCCAAGTTTTTGGGTTTTTTTTATCCAATTATCCAATAATAATAAAAGACGCAATATTATCCGCAAGTTGTCATACATTTTTTTTATTATTATTAATTTAACGATTCGTTATAATTATTATTTGGGTTCCTAATGATTAAATTACTTTTGTCATTCATTGCCTAGTTTTCATAATTTTTTTTATTAGTTAATGTGCCTTTTAATTAATTTTTCTCATTTTGATTTGTGATTAAATTATTTTTGTCATTCATTGCGTAGTTGTTGTAATTTTTTATTATTTAATGTGCCTTTTAATTTAATTTTCTCATTTTGATTTGTTATGACTGTTAATTTGGGTTCTTTCACTTTCTCATTTTAATGTGCATTTTTTTTATTCTTCTTTTTTATGATTAATTTATTATTTTATTTTATTTGAATTTGTTATTTGATTTAATTTGATTTTGTGTGTTTTTTTTTTTTTTTTTGGTTTCTTATAATTATTAATTTGATTTGTAAATATGGCTATTATTTATTTTATTTTATCTTATGAGAATTTTATTTGTAATTTAATTTATTATGATTATTTTACTCCATATATATTTATTTATTTATCACTAGTTTATTACTCAAAGTGTATTTATTTTTTTGTTATTTTCTTATAAAAAAATTTTAATATTCTTAATCATTAAGAAAAAAATATTAAAATAATATAATTTTAATAATTAATCATTAAGTAAAAGAAAAAAATTAAAAATTAAAAAAAAATGATAAATTAATAATAAATAAGATGTATATATCATTATTCTTATTAGATTAATCATCCACATATACGATCCTCTCCTATCTTCTTTATCCAATGAAAGTGACGTACTGATTCCTGTCCCGTTGGCATAATTTGTAGCCTAATTAAATTAAGGTTGTCATAATATAGAGTCCTTTGTAAGCATGTCTTAAAACTCTCTCACGTACAGATGCTGATCAGGTTGTGGATTTTTTTTTAATTGAGCTGTAATTGGCAGTTTTTACTGTTTAAAAATAGTCGGAACAGTTCAAAACTATAAACAGTATTTTAATCATTTATATAAACAGTAAAAATATTATTTATATTTCTAAATTATTTGGACTGTCTCTAAACAGTAAAAACTGCCAAAAATTATTCTTTTTAATTAGTCTTAATTGTATGACGTAGATAACTTTGGTTAAAAGTACATTCTATCATATCATGAGTTGTCTTCTTTCCGGCGACAGCCTAATTGATTGAGATACCAGCTGGGACAGCATATTATCGATGAAGTGATTTGCATATCCTACTCGCACGTGGTTTTGGTCCGTTTCGAATACGCTCTGAAAGGATTGGTACTTTTTTTTTTTTTTTTTGGCTGGGGCCGAAAAAGCTAGATAGCGTCCTCTTGATTCCTTGAATGTAGGCTGGGAATGTGAATTTCGGATCAAACTTTCAAGAAAATAAAAAAAGAGAAAAAGTTGTCTGATAAAGCAAATGCAATTAGTGGGATCCATCAAATTGGCACTCGTGGGTTGCTTTTTGAAAGGTCGGAAAAATTTAGGCCGGCGAGCAAATAGGGAGCAACTTGCCTTAAATAAAATTATCTTTCCTTCTTTATTTGTGTGAGCGTGTAATTGTGCTTTTGGAATTTTATATATATATATATATATATATATACACATATATACAGTAGCAGAGTCACATATGAGTTTAGAGGGCCATGGCTCCCTCATACATTTTTAAATTTAAAATAATTCTTTAAAATGTTTTCAAAATTTAAAATAATCTTTATATTTTATTCATAATTTCCTATACATAAAAAAAATAGTGATAGAAATACTATCATTTTAAAACTTATTAGTGTAATTGAATGTTTTTATTTTTTAATCATTTTCTTTTAAGTATTTTTTTAACATTTTTAATCATTAATAAAAAATATATATATACAACTTTATTAATATTCACTTTCTTAATTATTTAGTAAAATTTAAAATTCAAAATTAAATACAAAATTAAATACAAAAAAAAATTGTAAATAAGTAGTAAAATAGTAGTAATGCTATATTAATTATTGATATAAAAATTGGCACTTCTAAAAAGATTTATAATTCTCTTATTCTCATATACTTTCTAAAATTTTATAAAATTTCAATATACATAAAAAATGTCTTTATCTAATTTTCTTTTTCTCTATAACCTTTAAATTTTGTGTAATTTTCATATATTATTTATTTTTTAGGATGTGGCCACAAAAAATAATAATAATAAATAATAAAGTATTTACATTTATCCTAATTTTATGTTATACACTATTAAGTTTCTTATTATAGAATTCATAGTGAAAATACTAGAAAACTTATTTAAAATTGATAATTTATATGAAAAATAGTAAATTTTTTTATTTATCCTCTAAAATTTATTGAGTACGGAAAATTTTATTTAAAATTTCATTCTAGTATTATATGCTGGCTGTAATATCAAAATAAATAGATTTTATATTAAATTTGATCAACTAGCTTAGATATTAAAATGAAAAATGACATTTAAAAGATAATTTTATAAATTTTATAAAGAAAATAATTTTTAAGTATTTCAATATTTATAAAAATAATAATGGATGAATAATTCTCTTTGAAACAAATAATAAGTTGTGTTTTTTTTTATACTTATTTGGCAAATTATGAAATTTAATTTTATAAATACTCTATAATTTTATAATATTTTTTATATTTTACATAAACATATCGTATGATAAAAAAGTTTGCCTCTTAAAAAAAACTGCTAGTTCCACTACTATATATATATATATATATATATAGTGTATTCACTATTCATACCCACTTTGTACTGCAACGCCAACAAGTACATGAGATCGAGGGAGACTTTCTATCTCCGATCTCGATGATTTGGCTTTGATTTCACGTTTTCATGCGCATATATTACTATCTAAATATAAGGATTTCGGTTCTTTTCGCAAATTATTCAAGCCCTACGCCCTATTATACATAGATAGATCATAATGGAACTTCTTTTGACGTAGATATCCACATGCTAGGTGTGACTCATTGCATGCTCATTTTCTAGGGCTAAGTTGATAATCTTTTCGCCATTTTGAAAGGCAACAAATTGCGGTAGAATAGAAATATGTATTGTTGGTCCTGCCTAGGTAAGATATTACATATTCCAAACTATCAGAACACCACTTTAGTCCAATGAGGAGTAAGTAGGTTTCTACCTAGCTAGATTGCACAGAGCAATGTTCATTAATTACCATGAGTGCATGTCGTGTTTTAATTTATGAATTTATGAAATTCAGCCAAACTTTCATGTTCGAATCATTGTGAACACACCATCATGATCATGATAAAGATAAAGGTTATTTTCTTTGTTTTTTTTTTTCTCAAATGGAATTTCTATACACTTGTCAGTTATCTTTGCATGCAAAGAGTGTCCGTGTTAACAAATAATTAAATATCTTGATACTAAGTGCATATGTAAAATTATGGTGAAAAATATAATTAAAAGCTTTAGAGTGTATAGCTTATAACTTAAATAATAAGTTTTATATTTTAAACGATGTTTATTATTTGATAAACATGTATTTAAAGCGTTTTTAAAATTAGTTACAGTATTTTTTTAAAATTTACAGTTATCCGCAAAATTTTTTTAATAAAAGTTTCAATTTGATATTTTTTTAATTTTCGAAACATAATCCTAAACAAGTTCCAAGCGAACAATTTGATTCAATTTATATCTTTCATTGACTATTTATGTGAGGATTGGATAAGAAGATTACTTTTTAGTATCTACATTGCCACTATGGCTTTTGACAGACAAGAAATTATGCATGATGCATACATTACAAATTAATTATCACCCTTTTTTTAACTTTTTGCAATATACGGTCCATGGATTCCAAATCATCAAACTTGTTACTTTTCCTGCTAAACTTTGGGACACATTTCCTTTTTAACAGTGTGGTCGTGATGAGGGGATGAATTAGAACATGATACATTTCAAATGAAGGGAGCCACATATTAATCTTAATTTCTTGAGGATATATTACAAAAAGAATGGTCATTGGAAGGGATAAAGATGTGACCCCCAAAAATATATTTTAGTGCAATCAAATCTTCCATTGGATGGGGATATTACCCGCCCTATGCGAGTGAGAAGTTAGTCCTCTTGACCCATGCACCCATTTGGGTGGGGATCCTATTTTTGTGCCTGCAATCCAGTCCCTCTATTCACAGGTAGGCCGGCTCGCCTAGCCAAATGAGCGAGCTGATTGGGCCATGGTCGTCTAACCACTCTCAGGCCTCACTGGACCATTGGCAACAATGATGATGAGAGGGAGAAGAGATGCGAGACGGAAGAGAGAGTGAGATAGAGACTCAGAGGGGAAATACAACGAACGAGAGTTGAGAGAGACAAAGAGATGAGAAGAGTGAGTGAGATTGAGATGGACAAGAGAGAATAAGATAGAGACAGAGAAGAGATAAGAAATAGGGAATATAGAGTAAGATAGAGATGAAGAATTGACGGGAGATGGAGAAGAGTAAACGAGATTGAGCTAGAGAAGAGATGAGAGAGAGACAAGAGAGAGTGACAACAGTGATAACAGTAACAAGGAGATGAGAGAAAGCAGAGAGGGTGAGACAAAGATAGATAAAAACTACAAGAAAATTATTTATTTGTGATCAATTATTTTCAGTGAAATGACTATTTTCAATATAAATAAGTCTATTTTCGTCGTAAATAATCTTTTTCATCATAAATAATTAGTCTCAAATACTCATTTTTCTTGTAATGAAAGACAAAAAGATAGAGAAGAGAGAGTGAGACAGAGAGTTAGAAAGGGGAGACAATGACTGAGAGTTGAGAGGGGAGAGATTTGGCCAGTCTAGACCAAAAAAATCGACCAAACCGAACCAAACCAAAATTGGATTTAATCGATCTCGATCCAAATATTATAAAATCGAAAGACATTCGATCTGGTCTTGGTCCAAGGGTTTTTCACTCCGGACCAGACTAAATGAATAATACAATATATATATTATTTATATAACTATAGTTGTATGTAATTAATTATATAATGTATATTAGTTATATATATTATTTAGTATTAAAGTATTATTAGATTTTTTAATGTAAAACTATTAACTATTATATATAGCATTAGTATATATTAATATATTATAAGAGTTATAATATAAAGAGTATATGGATATAAAGATCGAGTGGACCGACCAAATTGGACCGAAAGGGACCAGTTTGGTCCGGTCCTATAGAGTACTCGATCTGATCCAAGGTGGAAAAATCATGGACTGAATAAGCTTGGTTTGGTCCATAAAACTCTCCTAAGACCAACTAGACCAGACCGAACTCCCCTCCTAATTGAGAGAGAGAGAATTGAGAGGTTTCGAGAGAAATGGGATGAAATTCGGATAGGTAGTGCCTCGCCTAGGACCCACTCCCTACTTTTTTTTCTTAGAGGCTGGTGCCTGCCCCAAGTGAAGCTCGAGCGAGCCATGTACGGGTTCCTGGTCAGAACCCCTTTCTACGTTCTGAAATGTTGTCTTGGCCATGTGATAAGTGAACATGTTTTAACAAGGGATTGGCTCAAAACATATTGCATTGAAAAGAAAAAAGAAATGATACACATAATTATTTCCACAATTCTTTATATAACTCTATTTTTAATAGAGAACATTTTTATTAAAATATATATATATAAGCAATATTGTTTGATAAAAATACCCTCGTTTTGAAATATAATTACATAAAAAATTGTAGAAAAAGATTGGACGTATATTGTTACTAAAAGAATCCAAGGTCAAACATGTTTTAACCAAATAAAGTAAAAGTACATGTAATTGTATGTATATTTAGACAATTAAGTAATATACAAGTCAACCAACCTTTTTTTCACTTTTTGGTGGGGTTAGGAGGAGAGAATTTATATTTGTTTCTTTTGAGAATTAATACAAGTATTTTCACATATCCTCAAATATTTTATTTTCAAAAATCACTTAAACACAATATATTCTCACTTTTAAATTTTAAATTTTAAATCTAATCATTACATATTTTATTTATGATAAGTTTTTCAAACTCTCAAACAAAACAGAAAAAAATATAAACATTTCAAATCTTAAAATAAAATTAATATTCAAAATTAATATTTAAATAATTTTTTAACTTTATAATATTTTTATTCAACTATTTCTATCTCACTTTTCAAAATATAATAAAACATCTTAATTTAAACTACACTAGTATTCACAAATATTCTGAATATCCAAATCAGATGAAGAGAAACTTTGCAAATGTTCCTTATCCCCAATTACTTACACTACAAAAGAAATAAATCTTTTACAATATCAAATTTTGTCACAAAAAATAATTAAAAAAAACATCACAAAAAATTATTTTAAGCAAAAATAGTCAAGATTGGTTATTTTTACTATTTTTTCTTGTAGTATTGCACCCACTTCATCACGTTTAAGTCAAGTCAATGGCGTAGAAGTTTGGATATGTTTACTGAAAAGCTTCTAGATCTGATATTTTGGACGACTCATTCTAAAGCCGGCCTCCTCTACAGTTCTACTTTCTTTTTAGTGGCGTTCGGACTCATTCAACACGCTAAAACAATGCCCCAACTTAGCTGGACCTCCTTATAAAAAAAGTTCCGAAATATGCGACTGATGATGATGATTGTCTCCCCATGTCCCCGGTATCGGTCAGGTTTGCCCTACTTGTCTTACATGGGCTTAAGCCCATTATGTAACAATAAATCCATGCTCTGGTATACAGAATCCAGTCCAAGTAAACTTAAATTCGGGAAGGGAGCAATCCAAACGGGCTACAAAAAAGGACCAGCGAGTGATGATGGTCTCAGCCATAAAATCGATTTTTTTGTGCCTAAAGTAACACCAGCACGCTACAAAAAATGAATGTCCGGTGTCTACAGCAGCCAGAGTTTCTTTCTGCCATTACGGCGTTGGCCGCGGTAAGAACGGCAAAATTGTTTACGCGGACTAACTTTGCATATAGAGCTTCAGGATGACTAAAAATCTCATGAAGAAAAAGCGATAAGATTGGTGGACAGTCATTATTACAAAATTAGGGTACAAAACCATCAGTTTGTACGAGAAAAAACAATTATTCTGATTCCAAGTACTAAACAATAACAGAAAATAGACCAAGTCCAACATGGATCAGAGGTTTTGTATACAGTAGTTTTGTCCAAATGGTCCATGAAAACTCGAGCAGAGATCAAAGCGCGATAAAAATTTTAAAACTAAGAGAATAATGACGACTAGGTCCTACATCACAAGTTCATACGCATATTACTGCAAGAGGTCCTAACTCCACGATTGTTGTCACTGAAAGAGGCAAACTGGAACAAACTATGATCTAGATGACAAATCAGAGAAACCAATTGGAGTTCTTCTATACTATGATCTAGATCACTCCTCTGTTGGTGGTGATCGACTGCATTATCAAAAGAATATAGAAACAATAAAAACAACATAAATCCACTATGTTCGTACTATAGCAAAGGGAGCAGGGTAAAAAAGACACAGATAAATGACTACAACGCTTACCTTTGATATCTCTCATGCACAGGGGTATCTGGACCACCACCATAATTGGGGCTATCCTCTGTAGCTTCAGGTATTGGGCTGACTTCATGAATACCGTCAGGGTTAGCCTTCTCTCCTCCATATGGACTACGGCTGGGGCCATGACCATTTTCAGGACTAGCCCTCTCTCCCCCATTGGGACTGCCGCTCTGGTCACGACCAGTGTCAGGGCTTGCCCTCTCTCTTCCATAAGGGCTGCGACTAGGGCCATGACCAGGGTCATCACTTACCCTTTTGGTTTGGTAGGGACTACGGCTGGAACTGCGGCGATGATCACGGCTAACCCTCTCTCTTTGAGGACTACGACTGCGTGCACGACCATACTCAGGACTACCCCTCTCTCTTCGATAGGGACTTGGACTGCGATTGCGACCATAATCAGGGCTGCCTCTCACTTTCCTAGAGGGACTAGAACCACGTCCATAATCAGGGCTACCCCTCTCCCTTTGATAGGGGCTAGGGGATCGCCTTCTATCACGACTTCTATCCAATGACCTATCACGAAATCTATCAGGGCTATGCCCATTTCTCCTTTCATCATCATCATCATCCCGGACTGCATATTCCACTGAAATAACTCGGTCCTGCAATTTGCTGCATGCCAGCATTGGAACACAATCATCATTATCATAACCAACAATGAGCGACAAATGTTAAGAATGCCAATATGAATGCATTTAGTAACATGCAAAATCAAACCCTAGAACAACCCTACCACATTTTAACCCGACACTCACCATCCTCAAAGGTGTCTTAAGGGCTTTTCTGTGGAAATTAAATATGTTTTGAAGTGTAAGTTATACCTCATGTTTGTCGCATCCAATGCTTTTGTAGCATCATCCTGTGATTCATACTGCACAAATGCAAAGTTCCTTCTAATCCTCACACTCACTATCTTTCCATATGGTTCAAAGTGCCTCTCCAAGTCCCTTGTCCTTGTATAGTGTGTATCAAAATTAATAACAAACAAAGTCTTTGAAGGTTTCGTACTAGCTGAAGGTCTTTTGGAACCTCCAGGCCTTCTAATGCCACGTTCATGCTGCAACGCATATGTTAAAGGGCTCAGGCACAACAAAACAGAGCTGGAACAAAAATTATGATCCAAAACAATGATGTAGATATGTTACTTTTGTCCATTCAACACGAAGCCGGCGTCCCTTTCGACCAAAATCTGTTCGGTCAAGTCTCCGAATAGCATCATCAGCATCTCTCTCATCCTCCATATAAATAAAAGCAAATCCTAAAAACCCATGTAGAAAAGAATCAAATTAATAAAATATAATAGAGCTTGAAAATAGGTATCTAAACCAAGAATCCTCCCGTTAAAGGATTCTTCAACATGACGGCATTTCCACCCTTCAACTGAAAATCTAACCTGAAGTAAAGATGTTGGTAACCTCTGTTATTCTATAAACTAAGTGACCAGCAAAATTAGTAACAGACCTTGTGAACTAAGTGGTGTCAAGGAACAACATCAAAAGAGGATGTCTCCTAGTAGGTCAATGAAAAGAGTGCCTTCTCCTTCCATTCTGCTGCCTCTGCTGTGAGGTTGGCAATGTTTCTAGGTAGAAACATGTCTGAAATTGAAGGCTGGGCAAAATTCATGAGGGATGATGGGCAATTGTGACTGAAGGAAACGTGGGAAGGTAGTCCATTGAGGATCAGAGTGACTCTTCTTGAAAACAAGAAGAAGCTTGTCACAGGCAGGGATCAGATTTCTGAAGAGCCCATCCGTTAGCCAGGAAGAATGGGGGACATGCCAAGATAATCCTGCGCCAAAGAAAATGTTGAATATGGGGGTCGATGCCTCAAAAAAATGTTTTTCTTAAACATATCCTGAACCCCCAATATAACTCCACATAGGAAGAAAGCAGTCGCTGAATTACGGATTGTGAATGATGTTACGGTCAACTGCCAAGCTATGAGCGTGCTAGGAAGCTGTCACCTCTGTGGATAGGATTGCTACTGCCAAGTTGCCTTGCCGGTGGAGGATCCGAGAAGAGTGCGGGCATTTTTTGTATGATTGTGTTTGTTTTGTTTAAGACATCACAATTGCAGGTTACAGACATAACAAAGTTTTTTTTTTTTTTTCAAATTTACGAGGGTTTTATGCTCACCACAAAAAGATAATCAAGCAATTTATTTTCAAACAAAGCAAAGCCAGCAAGCAAGAAGCTCAAGTGATTACCTTATTATGAGTGAAATTGTGTTGTGCTCCAAGACATTCAAATATAGTAATTACCCACTCCTCGACTCATAAATCTACCATTGGCAGCAGCACACCTCATTCTCCATAATTACCTAATTTGCAGCACATTTACTCTCTTCCTTAGTATAACTAAGTCCAATTGGATAACATGCCTGATTAAGTTACCCCGGTATTCTTATTTATGTGAATAATTATAACACATGCATCAAACACTTGCTAACTCAAAAAATTTCCAATCCCTTGCCCACCATCTAAGAGAATTCTCTTAAAACTTTGATCCCATAAATGCTACACCTTTACTAATGGATTATTCCATAAGCTAAATGCACAGTTTCAAACTAATATCCTGGCACTTTAAGGAGCTCAGCCTCCAAGTCTCATATACCAGAGCCTCAATGATTAGCCAGATAGAAAGAGAGAACAGATAAATATGGTAGATCTGAATTCATTAAAGACCAAATGGTAGATGGGACAAAACAAAAGTTCTTACCAGACTTCATATCCACCCTCTCAACCTTCCCATATCTACTGAAAAGCCGTTCCAGATCAGACGGTCGAGCGTCATACTCAAAATTTCCACAGAAGATTGGCCTCATTTTCCTGGCCACATTATGAGACAGCACATTTTCATATATATAAAACTTGGTCAAAGCAACTGCAATTGGTGTAACCCCATAAAAGTAAGTGCAGCCGCAGCATAAAACCCAAGAAATATTGTCCACACACAACTTCTTTGTAAAATGCAAGTCAACTACCATACGATATGCATATAACTCCTAAGTTTATAACTGCATCTGATTAAACATCATGGCCTTTCTCAGCCAAAAAAATTACAATGGAACTGAAATTAGGGCAATAGTATTTTTCAGCAAAAGATGGCCCAAATTACAATGTCAAGCTTCTCATAACCACATATTCAACACAAGAAACCAGCAAACCCCACCTATCAATAGATAAGAACCACGAATGTTTGACCACACTGTCAAACCAATAATGAACTAAGAGCAAGTAAATGTAGTTATTGAGAGAAAAATATATAGAGTATAAACACATTAGAGTCATTAGACACATTCAGATTAAACGAGAACCACACCTGAAAATTAGAATGGCTTGGATGTGAATAAATCGCATTATTCTAGGGATTCTTTTTAAACAAAATTAACTTGAGGAAACAAAACCCAACGCTGACCAAAGAGGCATTATGTGCATTTCCATACTTTCATGCAACATAAACAGTGCGTATATTAATAACCAGACCAAAAAGAATAAGATTACAAGTCTTTTACAAAGATGATGAAACCCCAAAAATCAACACAACAAAAACAGAAAAGCCATAAACCATTACAGCAATAGCACGAGTAATATTCAACAAAATCCTCAAATAAAGAAGACACAAAGACTAATTAACCAATAGATCGATAACAAAACCAATATTCAGAAAATACGCAAGACAACAACAAGCTCAGCTCTGTGCCAGTTAGTATCATATACCATATTCAAACTATATCCGAAAAGACAATATTGCCAAAATAGTCACATTACAATTGTTCAAAAATATGAGCCATATAACCAAAAGGACTATATTAGAGCCAGATCTACAAGTTAGAGAAATATCAGATCTACAAGATAACAAACGACATACTACCCAAAAAAAAAAAAAAGACAACAAACGACAATCTCGAATCAGACCGTTAACGTACAGTTTGGTTTCCGTGAAACTCGAAGAAAAGAAAGTTAAAACGTAATGCCCTTACAAATTCCCTTAATAATCCCAAATCCTTCTCTGTTCTGTCTCAATTCATCCGGAACCAAACGGAACAAGGGGAAAATCAGAAAGGAAAAAAAAATCAAGTTCGGGATAGAGCATATAAAAGGATTTGAGATTCTTCATGTACCTTCGAAGGCAGTGACCGGAAAAAAGTCGGTAGAATTTGAGAATTGCTCTCCAAAACCCTAAAGGAGAGAAGATTACGATAATTATTTTGGGATTGACCGAAAAAAAGAAAGTATATGGACGAAAAACAATTGCGAGATTCTTAAATGGACCCTATATTTTCTAGTATTTGTAAGAGCCCCACAAATGTCCGGAAAATTTATTCTAGTTTTAGCTTTTAGGCTATGTTCGGCGAGTAGGAGTATTTCAAATATTTTTAAAATAGTTTATTATTATTTATTATTTTTATTATTATATTTTACTTATATTTTATTTTTTTATTATTTAATATTTTTTTATTTTTTATCTATTTTTTATTATTATTTATAATTTTTCTAAACACTTCTCAACATCCAAACTAATAAAATCATCTTACTTTAATGTATAAAATATATTATTATTACTAATTTACAATTATTTTTTTAAAATAAAATTTAAAATCATCATGCAAATATTTTATTAAGTATGTTCTATATACATGTTTGAAAATAGAATTTTTTACAAATAAATCTTTAAAAAAAAGTCATTTTTTTCTGCATGTAAAGCTCTGCCATGTGAAAATGGTAATATACAATAAAAAAAAATGAAAACATTAGTTATATTTTAAAACTATTGATGATACGGAAGAACACAAACAAAAAAGACTAATGAGCTGTTTGGTGTCGATTTTTTGCGAGTCCCACCATCTGAGAAAAAAAAAATGCAGCTTTAATTAGCTATACAAATTTCATTTTGGAGCAATTAGATTGTTATCCAAAATGGTTTTGAAATTATAAACTTAATAATTGAAACAATGGAAAATTTAATTCGTTTAATAAATCATCTATGAGCCACTTCTAAAAAAATGGGTTTAAAAATTACAAACATATTTTAAAATTATTTTCCAAAAAGATATGCATTTCCAAGCAGTATATCAAAAGTTTTTATTTTACAGAACACCAAAATATATTGGCGAAACAAGATTTGAGAAGCCAAACCTAACTAGGAGTGTAATCGATTTGGTTTGATCTAGTTTTAGACAAAATTTAAAATCGAACTGTACGATCAATTTTGTATTATTTAAAACTAATAACACTCTACTTATCTCTTAAAATCGATAGTACAAATTTTGTCAATTTTTTTAATTTCGATTTAGTTTTTTATTTTTAAATTAGTCTATATTAGTTTATTAATCTATTAGTATATATATTAGTTTTAGTTTTAATGATTAAAATAATTATATATTAGTATTTGTAATAATAAATTTATTTTTTTGTAATTATATTATTAATAGTTATAGTAATAGTATACAAATACCAATAATATTAGTATTACATTAGTATTAGTATTACTATATCATTATTTTATATGTAATTATTTAGTAATTATTTAGTAATTTATATATACACTTAAAATTTATTATTAATAGTAATATAGTATTAGACTATTAGTATTATGTCATAAAAATGTAAATTGTAATTAATTATATACTAATGTATAAAATTTTATATATAATTTAAAATTCTTATTATTATACATATAACATTAAAAAATTAATTTAAAATATATATTATATTAAACCGGTCCAATCTGATTTTAAAAAATTTAAAATCAAAATCAAATCGGTACTGACCGATTTTGATATTACAGGAACCGATTTTGAATAAATATCAATTCAAAACCAATTGATTCCACCATATTAGATAGGTCTGGTCTGATCAAATTTTTTAATTTTTTCTTATTATCCTAAATCTGAGTTTTATTGAGGGTCCGTATTGCAAACAATATTTTTAGAAAGGATGCATAGCGAGAAACCCATAAAGACAAAGGTTTCGTATGCAAATTGCGGAATATCAATAATGCAACAAGTCTTAGAGTGTGTTTAAAATTATGTTTCGAGGCTTAAAACATGCTTTTAAGTAATTAAAAAAACTTTAAAAAAAATAACGTATTTGATGATTTTATAAAAAGTACTTTAGGCAATTAGAAAATCTAAAAATTAATTTATTTAAAAATTATTAAATTATAAATTTTATCAAAAAATTCTTACAGATAATTATATATTTTAAAAAATTATTATAATTAACTCTAAAAAAATATTTTAGATATATACATCCTAAATAGTAAATGATGTTTTAATAATAGAATTTATTATATTAAATTTTTAATTATAAATTTTTAATTAAAATTAATATTTTTTATTACAATCTCAAATATACGTTTTCAAATAGAGATGTGTAAGAGAGTATCCACACTCAGGATACTCCCTCTCACATGAACAATACATAAACAGTGTCATGCACTGTTTATGTGAGGGAGAATATCCTGAATGTGGATACTCCCCATAATTTTTCTTTCAAATATACGCTTAGGAGAACTCAAGAATGGTAGGAAGCCACGTGTTTTGGTGACCGTTACTACAGTCTGAAACCACGTGCTGTTTGCCTTGGTGCCACGCTCGGAAAATATCTTCGTTATTTACCAGCTAAAGTCCCACGTCCTCCTGACCAAAAAAATTTGGACTTGGGCTTGGGATTGGGCTCGAGCCTGAAATTCTTTTCGGACTCAGGACTAGCAAGCTAAGTATGATGACCCATGTTTCGAGATTTTTAAAGTTTACATTTTATCTAATCATTTAATTAATTTCAGCTATTAATATTTCTAGCAAAAATAAAACACAAAACTTCAAAGGTTTGTGTTAAAATTAGTCCACAAAGATTTTCACTTTAACACGTTGATAATGGGGCCAAACAATTTTGAAAACATAATAAATAAAAAATAGCTACAAAACTTTCTCAATATTTTTCATGGATCTATATTTTCTCACAAATTCCAAAAAAATAAAAACTCATATTAAGAGATTTTCTCAGCAATTAGAAAAATTTTTAAGAATATCTAGTGTCCCCCGAACATAGCCTAAATTCTTACAAACCCAAGATTAACCAAGTGAAGTTATGAATATTGCTAGAACAAAAAAGGCGCAACTAGAGGTGTTCATCTGGATTCTGGATTTGGAAATCTGGAATCTAAATTTAAAATTTTCTTCAATCTTTTTGAAAAAAAAAATAAAATATTAAAAAATATATTAAAATTTCAAACTGAGCTGGCCCGGCCCGAATGAACAGGCCTAGGCGCAACTTGTGAAATTGCAGAAGTAATCTGATAATTTGAAAGAACTAACATGAACTTGTACTTTTTCTCTCGTTTCAACGTGTGTTTGAGTAAATAATCTACAAATAAATACATACATATATATGGAAAAATATTTTAGCTAGCTAACCACAAAAAAATTATACAAAAATAAACCACAAACTCACATGAGATACATATATACATATACATACACATGTGCACACACATATATACTAAAAATAAATTGTTTATCTATAGCTAGTTGTTTCTTGCTAAAATAACTATTACTTATTAAAATAAGTTTATTTTTATAGTAAATAATCATATTCGACACAAATAATCTATCATGAATATTCTTTTCTTTTTTTTGTAGTGATACATATATAGTAGGATTCATTGGAATGTCTTGGTCCTAAACAAATTTCATGGGGATTTTCCTGTTTTCTTTGTTTCTTTTTTGAAGCATTTACACTTGATTGTCTATGCTTTCGAGAAGAGAAAAACTCCAGTCCGAAAGGGTTTAAAACCCATTTCTATACCCAATCAATTAAATATTTGACTGTATACAATTTTGGACTAAAATGGTTGAACCTTACCTCACTGAATCCATCAATTAAATGGATGGATATGTACACAATCCGACTTGTAGTTGAATTTTTACATTTCTTGATTTAATAATTTTGAATTGAACATCAGAAATATTTCTCCGTGTTTTTTAGCGATTCGCTTGTATTCTTTCTTGTGAGTTATTTATTAAAACTATCTTGCAGAATTAATTGCTATTATGTCCAGCGTCGACTATCCAAAGTAATCCTCTAGAAAATTAATTATCTAATGCCTAAAATTAATTATCTAATGCCTAAACCCACAAATATTTTATTTGATTTTTCAATAATTTGCTTATACCATATATAGATGCATAATGAAAATCTTTAATGATTATTCATTTGTCCAAACGAGAGCGAGAGATCAATATTATTTGTATTGCATGCTGGGTGGGTGCTAACCTTGGAGCTCAGGTCCTCCAATATACATCTAGTTATATGCCAGGAGTGTAACTGATTATGCATCTTTAAAATTTTGCATAAAGAATTTAAGTGGCTGTTGGGTGCAATTCTCCTCTCTGGCCATTTTGGCGATCTCAGAGGTGGTGCTAGTAGGGTTTCGTGCCCTTTCTTTGTGATTATTGCCTAGTTTGTGTGCTATGATTGTGCTGATGGACGACTTGTAGGATAAATGGTGGCAACTCTGTTTATCTGAGGTAGAAAAGGTGACGATTGAAAAGTCTCCTGGTAACGAATTTGACATTAAAGAGAAAGGAGAACAAAGTCTCATTGCTAAGCTATATTCAATTCATATTGTGGCTAGGGATGTGATTGCTAAAACTATGCCTAAGATTTGGATGATTAACAAAAGAATTTCATTTCGGGAAGTGGACAAGAATGTGTTTATCATCTCATTTGCAAATCATGCTAATAAACAGAAAGTGTATAATGGTCGACCCTAGCTCTTTGATAGTCTGTTGCTTGCTCTCACCCCTTATGACGGGGTTCTCAAGTTGAAAAATATTAAGGTCACACATGAAGTTTTTTGGCTCCAAATTCACAACCTCCAACTGCGTAAGATGATAAGGGACTAAGGGAGGAAATGTGTGTTGTTCTATTGGAAAAGTAATTGAAGTGGATGTTGATGAGAATGAGAATGATTTAGGGTAGGGCAACTGCCTGAGAGTTAAAGTTGAGATTCCAATACAAAAAGTCATCGCTCATGGTCACTTTGGGAGGGATACCAGATATGGCTTACTTTTAAATACGAGAAACTACCAAAATTGTGCTTTGATTGTGGTTGGCTACTTCATGATGAGGAAGTATGTAGGGTAGCGTCAGAACAGGGGCAACAAACCCAATACAGTGCGTGGCTCCGAGCTGAAGTTACAAGAAGAAAGATACCGTTTCTTCCTTCCACTATAAGTCTTAGTGAAGAGGGAAGGTGGAGAAAGGAGTCTCCAGCAAGTAGAGAGGGAAAGGCCAGAAAGCAAGCTGCCAGAAACGTGGAATTTTAGGCTAGTGCAATCCCAAACTTGGTGCAAAAGTAGCAATCTTGTAATTCCAAAATTGAAAGAACAGATACATATGACGATGTTAATGAGATGACGGAGAGGATAATGGCTGAAAATCCACAGCGATGGGCTAGGTGGAAAGAGATGTTGTTTACTCCCAAATCCTCTACTAACGGTATTCAAAAGGAGACTTAAAAAAGGCTTTTTACGAGTGGGGTGGAGGAAGTTAATAGGCTTGTACCAATGATTGGGCCTGGGTCTGCACAAGCAAAGTCCCATGGGTAGCATGTGATTTCATTAGTTGAGGAGACGAATGGTAGGAATAGACCCATTTCTAAGAACCTTGAAGATGCAAACACTCCTAGATCTACCGAAGGAACACAATTACTAGGTTTTTTTTTTTGGGGGGCGGGGGGGGGGGGGGGGGGGGGGGGGGGGGGAAGGGGATGGAAGAGGTAAGCCCAAGCTAAAGAAGAGGTTCTTGCCCCTTCAAAGTCGAAAGTGTCTAGAAATAAAAGAGATTCCAAAGAGGACTCAACGAGTGTTGTTCGACCAAGTAAATCAAAGAAGCCTTTACCTTTGATTGATGAACAATTTGAGATTTTCACACATGAATTGGCGAAGGTTACTCAACAACTCCACCAAGAATCATGAGGCTCTTAAGTTCGATCTGTCAGGAGTTTGGGAACTCTCAAACAATTCAAAGCCTTCGTCAATTGGTGAAGGACCAAGTTCCCGATGTGGTCTTCTCGATAGAGACAAAATTGGGTTATTCTCGGGCTCAAACAATTTAGAAGATATTGAGCCCAAGGTTTCAAATCTCGTATTTACGTATAGATTTTAATAATAACAAATAAATTCAAGACTCAATCTCAATCTGTCTACACATGAAAAGAGTTAGGCACATCAAAAAATCAAGCATGAGCAAGAAGAAAAACAAGTCTACAAATGAAGCTCATAGAGTAATTTTGTACATCTCTTAAAATTTGAATTTGGATTAAGGATCAAAATTAATTTTTTTTCATAAAACATCAAATTGTATTTTTTACATTTACATAACATTATTAAAATTTTTAATTTTTTAATTTTTTTTTCACATATGCATAAAAATTTGAATTTGTAAAATGATTGATTGTCCTATTTAACATGTGTATGTTTTGTTTAAAAATCCTGAAAGGTGGTTGTGTGTTTTTTTGACAAATGTAAAAAATAGATGATTTTGTTTGAAAATCTTAAAGGGTGGTTGTATGTTTTTTTGACATATGTAAAAAGAAGATGATTTGGTTTTAAAAAAAAATCATGCTCATTTTGTCATATATGAAAAGTAAAATATTTGATTTGATTTCTTTGAAAAATGAATGGAGTTGTCTTTGACAAATATAAGAAGGAAATATTTTTATTTGAATCTTGAAAAGTAAATAGTACTCTTATTTAACATGTGAACCTTTTCAAATTTGAATATAAAAACTCATTTGCCAATAAATAACTCATTTGTGTCTTAATCCTTATTCATTTTGAGAGAGACATAAGTTACGATATATTGTTCTTATTTCACTCGTTGAGGAGTGTACTTTGATAATCTACCAATTATCAGCTCTTGTATTTGTAAGAGGGTGCGTATAACCCTTATGTGTGTAGAAAATATTCTACACAGAAAATAGTTGAATCACCAAGTGTGAGGTGATTGCAAGTGTAGAGGGTATTCTACACGGATTCTTTGTAGCGGTATTGCTCAAAAGTGTAATAAGTTTCTATCTCCACTTGAAGGAAATTGAATAATGAATTTGGGATCCTCAAGGGATAGCTTGAGGCGAGAACGTAGGCAATGGGGCTGAATCTTGTTAAAATACTGAGTTTGATTTTTCTTGCCCTTACTCTTTATATTTCCTACTGTTTCGTATTTTGTTTATATTTTATATTGTTTATTTAGTTTATTAGTGCTAATTTTTTTAATATAACCCAATTCTGCCCCCTCTTGTATTAGTTATCTGAGCAACAATTAGTATCAGAGTAATGGCTCTATTATAAGATTAATTATCTATTGAATTAAAATCATATGACTAACATTGTAGCTACATTCATTGAAAGTTAATCTAGTAGTCAGCTTTCGCTATTTTGTGGAGACAATTATACTTTCTGGAAACTAAAATGAGAATATTTCTTCAGTCTCAAGGTTGAAAAATCTGGAAATATATTGTAAATAGGTCTTATATTCTAACAAAAATTGTTGATGGAGTAAAGGTCAACAAGGAAGAAGAAGAGTTTGATCGTGAAGAAGATAGACTTTATATAGTGAATGTAATGACTATGAATTTTCTGTATAATGCTCTCAATGACAATGAATTTAACAGAATAATGACTTGCAAGACAGAAGGAGATCTGGGATAACTTGGAAGTAACTTATGAAGGAAATTCGCAAGTTAAATAATAAAAAATTTATATTCTTACTCATAAATATAAAATGTTTAACATGATTGTTGATGAATCTATTTCCTCTATGTATACTCGTTTTACTAATATTATAAAGAACTTGATAGTTCTTGGAAAAATTTATTCTAACTTGGAGATAATAAGAAAAATTCTCAACTCTCTGCCAAAACGTTGGGAATAAAAAGTAATAGTGATTATTGAAGCTAAAGATCTCAAAAGAACTCGAAACAAATGAACTCATCGGGTTACTTATTATTCATGAGTACACATTAAAAAGATGAGAATAATAAATAAAGCAAAAGAAGAGTTTGGTACTCAAAACTATTCCTCATGAAAATGAAAGTGATGAAGATGAGGAAAGTAATAATAAAGATAAAGAAATTACAATAATTACAAGAAGATTTCAGAGATTCTTAAAGAAAAATAAAACTCCTGCAAAGAAATCTTTTTAAAAGTTTTCTAATAAAAATACAGGTCAAAACGACTCATTAACTTGTTATAAATGTAAAAAATTAGAACATATTAAGGCAAATTATCCCATGCTAAACAAAAATCGATACAAAGGCAAGAAAATAATGAAAACTATATGGGATGATGACTCAAGTAGCTCAAACAGCGATGCAAGTTGTAATAACCCAAATTTTCTAAGGTAAATTATTTTATAGAAATTAATTTAAGAAAATTAATTTGATTTATTTATTTTCTAGGAAAATAGAGTGGGAGATTTAATTGAGGAATATGAGATAACACTTGGTATTTGGGACTTATGCATTCTCGGATTAATCTGTCGAGTTTTAGTAAAATGAGCATAAGTTATTCATATGAGGTCCAAATTAGGTGATTTCAATTGGTATATAACCTTGAGAGATAGATCTAAAACTTATATGTTTTAATTGTTCCAAGATTCGGAAGGTATCAATAAATTATTTGGGAAGCAAGTGGGCAGCTCTGGAATGGGCTTAAATGGAACCCGAGTTGGATAAATTGAACTAATTTGAGGCATGTAACTAATTAGACAATTGGTTTTAAGATTTTCTGGGATTAGGACATGTGTAGGGATAGTTGGAAATCGATATAAAGTTGATTTGGAAGCTAATTGATTAGTTAGTGTGATGGAAACACAAGGGGAGCCAAAATCTAGTTGATAGGTGACTAAGTGGGTCAGATTTGGCTCTACCCTAACTAAACTAAAAAGTGGTCATCTAGAACTTGTTAAATGGAGACTTAAGGGAGTTAGGAAGTAACCAAATGAGTGGAAAAATATGGAGAGGGGCGTGTGACACAATGAGAGGGCTGGAGATAGGAGGTGCATGCATGATTAGGTGAAATGTCACATCACCTCTTATCCCTTTAGCTCACTCCTCAGCCATGGATCAAAATTGGTAACAAAAATATCTCAAATATGAGCCCTTGGATGACTAATCCAGCTGCAAAGTCTAGGATTTGGGAGGCTTAAGTCTCGTCATAAGATATGCTTAGATTGCACCTCATCACCCATGCAAACTGACAACTAGTGCACCTTAGAGTGTTTTTCCTCTTCTCTCCCTCATGTTAGTTGACCACCACCCTATAAATAGAGCCTTGAGAGCTTTCTAAGCTCTTTTAGAATGAGTGAACACATTTTCCTTTGGAAGATACACCAGAAAACCCTCCCAAAACCCTTAAAGATTTCCTTTGTGAGCTAAGTGATTGAGTTTGGAGAAAAGTTTGCAAGAAGTTGATTGGATCCATTCTCTTGAACTTTGAAGAATTTTTAAGTCTATATTCTAGCTTAACTTAAGCATGGAAATGGTTTATTGAAGTGATTGAACTATGTTTACTAGTATTGAACTCTTAAGAACATGATTAAGTGACAAAGTGACATATGAGTAAGGTTGGATTTAAATTATCTTGTTAAAATGTTCAATAAAATTTTAAGAACTTAGATTTAAGTTTTTAAGAAGCCAAATGAAGTATAGAAAAAAGATTGGCATGCTTTGAGTAGAAAAACTCCTAGAGCCGTGATCTCGCTCAACCTGTGGGTCGAGCGAAGGCAAAATATGACCCCTCACTAGAGTATCGCTTGATACTCCGCTCGAACGAGTTCAAACCCGTAACTTCTCTTGATGATCGCTCAATACCCGCTCGAGCGAGATGCCCTATTTAGCTTAGACTCAGGGTTTTCCTGGAATAAAATCGATGTTCCAATTGGAAAGGGGTTATAAGTGAAAAATTCTTATGAATAAGAAATGAACTACTAAAAAGAAAACGATGTATAAGAATAAGTTAGTCACGTCATGATGGGGACGGCGAGACGTAACGTCCGGATGACTGACGTGCCGACAGGGACGGCGGTACGTAACGCCTGTCGTGTTATAAGAGTGTATGGTTTTCACGGGGATGGCGATACGTAACGCCCGTGAGATTGATCTGAATAACGGGGACGACGATACGTAACGCTCGTAAGATTGATCTGAATAGCGGGGACGGCGATACGTAATACCCGCAGTAATATAGGTATATGTTTTGTGTTAAGACGGGGACAGCGAGACGTAATGTCCGAAAAATTGACATGAGACTCATCACAATGGGGACGGTAAGACGTAACGCCCATCAGTAATAAAAAAGAATAAGAACTTTTAAGAAAACGGTGTAGTTCAGTATAAGATTATGTATTCAGTTGAGTTAAGAAAAGTACAAGTTAGACAGTAGTTTTATGATGTATATCTTAGGGTAAATTTCTCTAGTCATTCAGTGGTGATAATATTATGGTTGCTTTTTCCCTGTTTCTTTTAAGCTGCTTATGTACTTACTGAGATTTCAAAAAAATCTCACTCTTTTGTGGTTCTATATTTTCTTGTGCATATCATATATATACAGGATTCAATGAACAGCAAGGGGACAGTCTTGATGAAGCAAGAGACTTCGGGGAGTCTTGAGGGACTCTCCGACTATAGTCCTTATATGGACATTTCTTTTGTCTCTTTCGGACCTCCTATCAGTAATCAACTTACAGGAGTTTGGAGCCTTGACGCATTCACTTTTGCTGAGGAAAGGTGACGCACAGGATGCTGTTTAACATTAGAACTAGATGGCTCATTGTCCTTGTGTGGGGTTTTTGTGACTCCACAGGGACAACTACTCCAGCGAGACTTTAGTGTTAGTATGGATAGGTTTCGTTATGAGAGAAAATTTCCTGAAGTTAAGAAAGAAAAGGAGTGAGGTGAAGGAGAGTCTTTTGGAAGAATGTATTATATTTTGTTACTAACTTGCTACCATTTGGGTCTTGTACATGTAAAAAGTACAAAGTTAAGTTATTAATGAATGATGTGAATGTTGTGAGTATATTTTCCATGTGATCTTTATAAAGTTTTATATCTAAAACCAGATCCACTGCGAATTATATGATATATGCATTTTATTCTTGTTAAGTACGATGGTGAGTAGCCAAGTGTTACTTATCCAAACACTTTAATTTACGTTATGTTGCCCAGATGACTAACACAAGAGGGGGGGTGAATTGGGTTATATTAAAAAATTAATACTTATAAACTAAATATACAATATAAAATATAACCAAAATATAAAGCAGTAGGAAATATAAAGAGTAGGGTAAGAGAAAGCAAACTCAGTATTTTTACGAGGTTCAGCCCCACTGCCTACGTCCTCGCCTCAAGCTACCCCTTGAGGATTCCCAAATCCACTATTCAATCTCCTTTAGGTGGAGATAGAAACCTATTACACCTTTGAGCAGCACCGCTCCAAAGATTCCGTGTAGAACACCCTCTACACTTCCAATCACCTCACACTTGGTGATTCAACTATTCCCTGTGTAGAACACCTTCTACACACACAAGGGTTATACACACCCTCTTACTTCCAATCACCTCACACTTGGTGATTTAACTATTCCCCGTGTAGAACACCTTCTACACACACAAGGGTTATACACACCCTCTTACTGATACAAGAATTGATAGTGGGTAGGCTATCAGAAAACACTCCTCAATGAGTGAAATAAGAACAATACAGCACAAACTATATCTCTCTCAACAAGAACAAGAATTAAGGCTCAAAACTTTAGAAAAGAGAGAATGAGAGTTTTGAAAGAATGATGCAAAATTTAGCAATAGATGTGTAAGCTCTTGTTATGATTTTTGCAAAACTCAAGTGAGCTATTTATAGGTAAATGAGTCTTCAATTTCAAATTTGAAAAGATTCCCATGTCAAATAAGAGCACTATTCACTTTTCAAAAAATTCAAATAAAAACATTTCCTTTTTGCATTTGTCAAAGACAACTCCATTCATTTTTCAAAGAAATCAAACCTAATCTTTTGCTTTTCATACAAGACAAAATGAGCATGATTTATTTTTCAAACCAAATCATCTTCTTTTTGCATATGTCAAAAAAACACACAACCACCCTTTAAGATTTTCAAACAAATCATCTATCTTTTATATTTGTCAAAAAAACACACAACCACCCTTTAAGATTCTCAAACAAAATCATCTACCTTTTGCATTAGTCAAAAAAACACACCACCTCCCTTCAAGACTTTCAAACAAAATATGCACATGTCAAATATGATAATCAATCATCTTATAAAATCAAGTTTTTATAAAAAAAAATATAATTTTCGAAATTATTTTGTTTGATGGTGTTATGCACATGTGAAAAACATAATTTTCAAAACTAAGATATTTAAAAATGTCTTGCATATGTGGAAAAAGTAATTTGATATTTTATGAGAAAAAAAAGTAATTTGGAGCCTTAATCCAATTTCTAATTTTATCAAGAGATGTACAAAAATAATCTATGAGCTTCATTTGTAGACTTGATATCTTTCTTGCTCATGCTTGATTTCTTGATGTGTTTAGCTCCCTTCATGCATAGACAACTTGAGCTTGAGTTTTCAATATTATTTGTTATCATCAAAATTTATACGTAAATACGAGACTTGAAACCTTGGGTTCAACACGTTAAATCCCAGACATAAATTGGGGGCGTCACATAAGTAATGAAGAATCTGCAAATTTTTATCTTATGGCTAAAGATGATCTTGAGGTAACAAATTTCAAAAATATTGAAAATCTTTCTTACGAAAAATTACAAAATATTTTGGAAAAAGGTATATGAGAAATTTGAAAAATTGGGTATCAAGTATACTATTTTGAAAAAGAAAAATTTTTCTTTAATAAATGAAAATGACGTTTTAAGAAAAAAAAATGTTATTTTGAAAGATCAAAATCATGAGTTAAAAAAGAAAGTGATTGATTCAGAAAAAATTGTTGAAAACTTTACAAATGGAAAAAGAAATTTTGAAAAATTTTTTGATAGTCAAAAATGTGTTTTTGATAAGATAGGCTTGTGATACATGCCAAAAGAAAAAAACAAACTCTATAAAATATTTTTTGATAAACTGACTAAATCAAAATCAGATTTTCAAAATTCTTTTTATAAAAACAATTTTTTTAAAGAAAAACATTATTACAATCACTCAAGGTTTTCAAATATGTGACGCCCCAACTCCCACATATAGAAACACGGGAATTGAGCTGTCGGAATGCTGACAACACGGGTCCCGCACTCCCAATGTGAAGTGCTAAGTGTGTGAACATATGACATGCATAAATAAAAGCAGCGGATAAATAAAGTCAATATCTAAGTACCAAAATTTTTATAATTATTTTACAAACTAGATTAATATAAATTCTCTAACAGGAGATTTAATACAATCATTCCAAAGACAAGTCATAAAAAAATATTTATTACAAAGGAAAATACATTTTTCAAGATAACAAATTATATACCATACTTCAACAGCAGAGCCGCCTCCTCAAGTTTAGCATCCTCAACATCTGCATCCAAAATCTACAATATCAAAAATGGTATCGCAGGTAAGTACAACCCAAACAAATCATAAGATATAAAATATACTCATGCAACAACAATACGCATGAACATAACACCATATGCATAAACTTTAAAATCCTCTTTCTCAAAACAAATAAAATAACCATACACGCCAAAATCCAATTTTGGCTCAAGATAAAACTCCAATAAAAACATCCATCATTTTCCCAGAAAATGATATACGTAAATCCATTAAAACTACAACCATTTTTCCAAAAAATGATCCACGTTAAACCAATAATCAAAATCTTTTATTTTTTCAGAAAATGACCTAAATATCCATTTTATCAACCGTATGCACCATGGCCTCCCCTAAGGACTATCCACACACCTTGACTCTTATCATCATACCGTAGGTAACAACCATATATGTAACTTTGGAACGGGTGATGCCTAACTAACCTTGCCCAACACATACCATAACCAGGCATACCCTAACCCCCGCCAACAAAGGGGCCACGGAGTCGGCACGAGAGCGTTACCATTCCGTCCGATCTCGTTGTCGCCTGGTGACAACCCAGGGGACATCACTCAGTATATTCCGCTCCCGAGTGACCAGAGAAGCTCCACTGGGATAATGTCCCATCCCGGCTTGGGGTCGTGATACACACGCACCCGAAAATCATTAACACATGAAAATCTAGTTTTTATTCCCAACACATAAGCATGCATGCAATTATACGAAAACTCAGTTTTCTTTTACAAACATGAACATGCGTGTACTATGCAATGTATACGACAATACATAGAAATATGCAACAACCAACAAATATCCAATATTTGTTATTGTAAAATATATTTAAATCTTAAAATTTATTTGGAAAGTATTTACAGCGGGTAAAAGCAAAGATCTTCAAACAATTACCAATCCACAGCGCTTATAGCAGTCATTTCGTACGTTGGGTTAGGGTACTCGGTTTGATACCAAAATTTAGGAAAATACTTATTGAATGATGGGGAATCTTACGAAAGTAGTGGTGAGGCGGTGCAACCATCGGAAGGTGGCGGATTGGCTCAAAATTGGTGGAAATCCAATTTCGAGTTTGAGGTTGTACAGGGGAGGTAGGACCGTGGATAGGGAAACTGAGCTAGGGGTGGTCGGCTGAGCAAGGGGGACTTTTTGGTGGTGGATGTGAGACCCACGGTGGCTTGACGGGGGCGAGGCGAATATAGGTCCATTTAGAAACCCATTTCGGGTGGAAGAGGAGAGGAGGAGCTAGGGTGGCTACCGACAGTGGATTTTGTACTCCGGAGGGTGGGGAGTCTAGTAGTGGTGGTGATGGCGCCGGAAAATACAAGATAAATCACAAAACCTATTTCGAGTTTGTGGCTCACGCATGACATGGGAGTCGCCGTGAAGTGGACCACCGGTGCAGGGGAGCTCGCTGGAGGGTGGGGGTGCCGGCGACATGGGCGGCAGTGGAGACAGGCTGGGCATGCAACCGAATGAAACCAAATGGGGGGGGGTCGCGCACGGGGCTGGGGGAAAATAGGGGAAGTAAGGGAGAAAAGAAAGAAGAAAAAGATAAAATAAAAAGAAAAAATAAAAATGAAGGGAAAGAAATGAAATCCAATTCTTACAACTAGGGTCACAAAATCACTTAAAATCATATCATAAACATATATATATATATAAACCCATTTTGAAACATATTTAATTAAAATAAATACATAAAAAAATAAAAAAAAATTAATTCCAATCATTGAAATAATTATCACACATTAAAATTAATAAGGAAAACAACATAACTCAACATTTCAGCCTAAAACAACGTAAAACTAATATTAATTAACTAATCATTCAAATAAGAAATTTTAAACAAATAAAACACAACTAATAATATTATTAAAATAAATTAAAACAATCAACAACAAGAATAAATGCAATACGTAAAAATATACGTAGTCTGGGATCTTACATTTCCCCCCCAAATAAATTTCGTCCTCAAAATTTGTTCGACTACAATTAATAAAAACTCCAATAGCTCACTTATCACATAGCTTAATACTCACCCTATGCAATTATACAATTATCTATTTTCCTCAAATACAAATAGATATTATTCCATCATAATTGTATAGTCTCCAAATAACATTTCATCTCTAGAACTCCTACGGTAGCAATAAAGTCCGAAATTTCCATATGTACAGACTGTAGTACAATCTTCCAAAATCATAATGTTCACTAGCTCCATACAACAATTCGTGCCTCTCAAATAGCTCCCAAGTTTATTTTCCCCACTTAGTCATCAATAAGCATAATTTACCTAATCAAAAGATAAAACTCCACTTACAAATATCATCTCAAATTTCAAGTCACTACTAATCCTTCAAAACCAGCACATGACATGAACCTTCAACTACATAGCGAGATATCACGCTTTCACGCGTACTCTAATAACTCACTAATTGTATAAAATTAAGTCCTTATAAATTATCATCATTGAGAAGAAGCTGGCTCAACATCTATTAACAAGAAATCTTATACCACTCTTCCAAATCCTAAAATTTTAATATCTCATAATTCCGTTTATACTGCTATGGTTGATACCTAAGCTCCATCGTACATCATATAACAGCCCTATCAATTCTACTCAAATTAATTAGCAAGACAAACATGATACATATAGTTTTCCAATCGGACCTTTAATACCTATGAGATAGAATAACCTCAAATATTTAAATTTCTATGCGATCTCAAGTCACAACTAATTCCTTAAGATATTTCAACAAAGACAACCATTAAATTCATCAAATATCAAGCTTAAATCACTCACCCCAATTAACTCGCCTAAAATCTTAAAATTTAGATCTCTTGAATTTAATACCATCACATCAAATCAATATCTATCACATAATAAAACAACTTCTCCCAAGTTAAACACAAATCAAAGACAAGTACTCTTCAAAATTTACACACACACACCACTATTACCCATTAAAATCTAAGCATCCACAATTAAAATCAAAATTTCACCAAAGAAATAAATGATTGTCTATTATCATAAGCATCTCTAAAACAAATTCCATAATAATACACCAATGGCAAGGATTTCACACGCACAAGAATAGTCCATATAGAGTACAATTCCAATGATCACCCAGAAATAAAATTAGAATTTGAAAACTCAAGCACTTAGTGAGACCCAGGTAATAGACATAAATAGCATATGAAACATCAATGAAGAAGCACACTTACGCAATTACCAACAATTTATCAAAACAAGTTCATCTCGTAAAGATATAATAATATACCCAAACACTAAATAAAATTTAAATAATTCACATAAATATTGTATAAAAATAGAAACGGGGAAAAGATCTAATAAACAAATAAATACATAAATGACAGACATTCAAGAAAACAAGTCCACCTCCTTTAATAAACACAAAGTCACCAAAAACTTTTTTAAATAGAACAAGGAGATTGAATTAAAAGAAAAACGAAAAAATAAAATAGCAAATAAAGTTTTGAAATTCTTCTCAAGTCCAACTCTAACAAGTTTATAGTAGAAATCCCTAAGATTTAAAACCTTTAAAAGAATTGAACCAAAGTGAAATTAATTAATTAATTAATTAATACTAACTAGTCGCCAAAACAAACTCACTCGTCAAAATAAATAAATAAATTTTTAAAGTAAAACAAGCAAAAAGGTGAAAAAAAATAATAAATTTAAAAGTTTCCCTCAAGACATGTCTCTAAAACAAATATAGAGTAGCGAATTCTTTTAAATCTTTGTCTCAATAAATATCAAAGTTTCAAAAATATTTAAAAGACAAAAGCCATAATTAAAATAATACAAAATAATAAACAAAATCCAACCATCTTGTAAGAAACTCATGAAAATTAAAATAAAACCAAATCCATATAATAGTTGCATAAAAGCTTAATAAAACAAAATAACCTATAACACAAAAATAATAAACTTTAAAATAAGGGATTCCATTATACCATTATTTAAAATAGGATTCAATAAAATGAATGATATAAAATAACAATCTAATCCGAAAGACCCAAATTTCAAATTAAACAAAATAAAGGCATATATAAAAATAAATGTTCAACAACTTAACTAAATCAAATCAAATAATTAAAATCTTAACTACTATCCAAAATCACATTAATGAACAAATATTAAAATAAAATAAAACAAAATAAACCAACCAAGCAAAACTAAAATAAACCCGAAAATAATAAACAAAAAGCACATTAAAATACAAAGTACAACACAACAAAATAAATAGTGAAAATCTTACAATACAAGCTAGCAAGAAAAACTTAGAGAACAATAAAAATAATAAACTAGAGTAAAATACCCAAACAATAAAAAAAACAAATTTTAAAACAACAAACTTTTCTAGTATTGTCCTTAGGTAATCTGTAAATTTACCCAGAGTCGAACTGCTCTGATACCACCTGTGACGCCCCCAACTTCCAAGTATAAAAACACAGGAATCGAGGTGTCGGAATGCTAACAACACGGGTCACGTACTCCTAACGTCAAGTGCTAAGTGTGTGAATACGTAATAACCATAAATAAAAGTAGTAGATAAATAAAGTCAATATCTAAATACCACAGTTTTTATAATTATTTTACAAACCAGTTTAATACAAATTCTCCAATAGGAGATTTAATACAGTCATTCCAAAGATAAGTCATAAAAATACATTTATAAAAATGGGAAATATATTTTTCAAGATAACAAATTATATATCATACTTCAATAGCGGAGCTAACTCCCCTCAAGCTTAGCTTCCTCGACATCTGTATCCAAAGTCTACGATGTCAAAAATGGCATCGCAGGTAAGTACAACCCAAACAAATAACAAGATATAAAATATACTCATGCAACAACAATACGCATGAATATAACACCATATGCATAAAGTTTAAAATCCTCTTCCTCAAAACAAATAAAATAACCATACATGCCAAAATCTCTTTTTGGCTTACCAATAAAAATATCCATCATTTTTTCAGAAAATAATACACGTAAATCCATTAAAATCACAACCATTCTCCCAAAAAATGGTCCACGTTAAACCAATAATCAAAACCTACAATTTTCCCAGAAAATGGCTTAAGCAGCCATTTTATTAACCGTATACACCATGGCCTCCCTTAGGGACTATCCGCACACCTTGGCTCTCATCATCACACCGTAGGTAATGACCACGCATGTGACTTTAGAACGAGCGATGCCTAGCTAACCGCGCCCAGCACGTATTATGACCAGGCATCCCCTAGTATATTCCGTCCGAGAGTTTTACCATCCCGTCCGATCCTGTTGTCGCCTGGCGACAACCCAGGGGACATCACTTAGTATATTCCGCTCCCGAGTGACTAGAAGAGGTCCACCGGGATAATATCTCATCCCGACTTAGGGTTGTAATATACACGCACACAAAAACCATTAACACATGAAAACTCAGTTTTCATTCCTAACACATAAACATGCATGCTATTATATGAAAATCCAGTTTTCCTTTACAAACATGAACATGCGTATACTATGCAATGCATACGAAAATACAAAGAAATATCCAACAACCAACAAATATCTAATATTTTTTATTGCAAAATATATTTAAATTTCAGAATTTATTTAGAAAGTACTTACAGAGGATAAAAGCAAAGATCTTCAAACAAGCGACAATTCACAGCGCTCATAGCAGTTATTTCGTACGTTGGGTTAGCGTACTCGGTTTAACACAAAAATTCAAAAAAATACTCATTGAATGATGGAGAATCTCACGAAAGTGGTGGCGAGGCGGTGCAACCACCGAAATGTGGCGGATCGGCTCAAAATGGGTGAAAACTCATTTTCAGGTTTGATGTTATACAAGGAAGGTGGGGTCGTGGATAGGGAAACTGGGTTAGGGAGTGGTTGGCTAAGCAAGGGGGACCTTTTGGTAGTAGAGGTGAGACCCACGGCAGTCAGACGGTGGTACGACGAAGATAGGTCCGTTTAGAGACTCATTTCGGGTGGAGGAAGAAAGGAAGAGCTAGGGTGGCTATCGGTGGTGGGTTTTGTACTCCGAAGGGTGGAGAGTTTAGTGGTGGTGGTGGTAGGCCAAAGCAGCCGGTAGTGGCGCCGAAAAATGTAAGAGAAACCACAAAACCCATTTCGGGTTTGTGGCTCATGCACGGTGTGGGAGTCGACGTGAAGTGCACCACCGGTGCAGTGGAGCTCGCCGAAGGGTGGGGGTACCAGTGACGTGGGCGGTGAGGCACGGTGGGTGGCGGTGGCGACGGGCTGGGCATGCAACATAATGAAACCAAATGGGGGGGGGGGGGGGGGTCACGCACGGGGCTGGGGAAAAACAGGGGAAACTGGGGAGAAAAGAAAAGAAAAAGAAAGAAGAAAAAGAAAAAAGAAAAAGAAGAGAAAAAAAAAGGAAGGAAAATAAATGAAGTCCAATTCTTACAACTAGGGTCACAAAATCATTTAAAATCATATCATAAACATATATATATATATAAACTCATTCCGAAACATATTTAATTAAAATAAATAAAACACATCAAATAAATTCATAATAAAATAAAGAAATTCAATTCCAATTATTAAAATAATTATCACATATTAAAATTAATAAGGAAAATAACATAACTCAACATTTCAACCTAAAACAACGTAAAACTAATATTAACTAACTAATAGTTCAAATAATAAATTTTAAACAAATAAAACACAACTAATAATATTATTAAAATAAATTAACACAATCAACAACAAGAATAAAGATAATATGTAAAAATACACGTAGTCTAGGATCTCACAAATATGTCACATGTTATTTTTAATTTATATAATAAAAATGGTCATAACTATCATACATGTCCTATTAGAAGAAGACATACAATGACTATTAAGACCATATGAGTACCAAACAATCTTATTTCTTTTAATACTAATAAATAAAGGATCCAAAGAACTTGGGTACCAAGAAAAATTATTTTAATTGTTTTTGTAGGTATGCATGAAGTCCTCCATAGGTAAAAATAAATTATTTTTAGGCAGCAGATGCTCAAGACACATGACAGGAAACAAAATTAAGTTAATTGATCTCACATCTAAAGAAGAAGGATACGTAACATTTAGAAACAATTCAAAAGGAAAGATTATGGGAATATGTAAAATTGATAAAGAGTCTTCTCTCATAATTGAAGATGTTTTACTTGTTGATGGTTTAAAATATAATCTTTTGAGTATAAATCAATTATGTGATAAAAGATTTACAGTTACTTTCAAAAAGAATAAGTGCATTATTTTAAATAATCATATTGCAATGTTTGTTTTTTTACTTTTAGAAACAATAATGTTTATACAATCGAATTTGAAGAAATAGCCTCACAAGATGCTATTTTTTTATCAGCTCAATATGAAAATAGTTGATTATAATATAAAAGGTTGGGTCATGCAAATATGAAATTTATTACCAAATTTTCTAAAAATGATCTTGTGAGAAGTTTGCCAAAAGAGAATGTTTTTAAAGATAAAATCTATTATGCATGCCAATTTGGTAAATAAATAAAAACTTTTTTCAAAATCAAGAAACATATTCTCACTATTAGACAATTACAACTAATACACATGGACCTTAAACTAAACAAAGTTACAAGTCTGAGAGGAAAATATTATGCATTTGTTATTGTTGATGATTTCTCTAGATATACTTGGATCATCTTTCTCGCTCATAAATATGATGTACATAATGTTTTTGCCAAGTTAGGCAAGAGAATCCAAAATGAAAATGATTATACTATTTAAAACATCCAAAGTGACAGGGTGAAAGAGTTTTTCAATAAAGATATTAAATCTTTTTGTGATAAAAATGATTTTTTGCATAATTTCTCCGCTTCTCGAACTCCTCAACAAAATAAGGTAGTAGAGAGGAAGAATAAATCTATTCAATAAATGACAAAATAATGTTTAATGAGAATAATTTACCTAGTTATTTTTTGGTTGAAGTGATAAATACTGCATGTTATGTTATAAATAGAGTTATGTTAAGGTCAAAATTAGATAAAACCCCTTATAAATTTTGGAATGAGAAAAAGCCTAACATTGATTACTTTCATGTATTTGGATGCAAATATTTTATTCTCAATGATAGTGATAATTTAGGAAAATTTGATACAAAATCTAATGAAGATATATTTCTTGGGTATTCAACAAATAGTAAAACTTATAAAGTATTCAATAAAAAGATTTTGACCGTACAAAATCTATGCATGTAATATTTGATGAAGAAGTCCAATATGGAGACATCAGGAAAGATCATCAAGACTTACTACAAGATGCAACCAAACAGTAGAAACATGTGAAAGATCATCCAGTAGAACAAATTCTATGAGAACCTTCACAAGGTGTAAGTACTCGATCATCTCTTAAAAATATTTGCAATCACACTGTTTTTCTATCTCAAATTAATCCAAAAATATTGATGAAATACTTATTGATTAATCATGGATTCTAGTTATACAAGAATAGTTAAATCAATTTGAAAAAAATGATGTATGGACACTTGTTGCTAGACTCAAAAATCATGTTGTTATTGGAACAAAATGGATTTTTAGAAGTAAGAAGGATGAGTTCGGAATCATCACTAGAAACAATATTCGACTTGTAGCTCAAAGTTTCAACCAAGAGGAATGAATTAATTATGATGAGATGTATGCACCTGTCGTAAGATTAGAAGCTATTCGAATGTCACTTGCATATGCAAGTTATAAAGATTTCAAATTTTTTCAAATGGATGTTAAAAGTGTTTTTTTAAATGGTTTTATAAATGAAGAAGTATATGTTGAGTAACCTCCAGATTTTGAAATCACATATCTCCTAATCATGTTTTTAAACTCACAAAAGTATTATATGGACTCAAACAAGCTTTTAGAGCTTGGTATGAGAGGTTTCATGGTCTTTTAATTGAAAAAATTTTTTTAAGAGGAAAGATCGATACAACTCTTTTCATAAAAAATGACCAAGATAATATTCTTCTAATTAAAATTTATGTAGATGATATAATATTTGGTGCTACTGATGAGAATATGTGCCAAAATTTTGTTAAGAGTATGCAAGAAGAATTTGAAATGAGTATGATGGGAGAATTTAATTTCTTTCTTGGATTGCAAATCAAGCAAGCAAAAAGTAGAATATTCATTAATCAGTCAAAATATATCAAAGAATTACTCAAAAAGTTTGAGATGGAATATGCGAAGGTAATTGGAATACTAATGAGACCAACCATCAAACTTGATAAAGATAAAAGCGATAAACCAGTTGACTCAAATGTATATCGAGGTATGATTGGCAGTTTATTATATTTGACAGCTAGTAGACGTGATATTATATTCAGTGTATGTTTATGTGCACGTTTTTAGTTATCTCCAAAATAATCTCATTTGATTGCAGTTAAGCGTATTTTTAGATATCTTGCCGGTACCATTAACCTAGGGTTATGGTATCCTAAGTACACTTCTTTCGATCTTATTAGTTATTCAAATACAGATTATGCTAGTTGCAAAATTGATCGAAAAAGTACTAGTGGAACATGTCATTTTTTAGGTCATGCACTTATTTCATGGTTTAGTAAAAATCAAAATTTTGATACATTATCTATTGTTGAGGTAGAGTATGTTACTGCAAGTAGTTGTGATGCTCAAGTTTTTTAAATGAAACAACAACTTGAGGATTTTAAATTTATGTACAATCATATTCCTATTAAATGTGATAATACTAGTGCTATAAATCTTTCAAAGAACCCAATACAACATTCTAGGACCAAGCATATTGAAATTAGATATTATTTTCTTAGAAATCATGTGCAGAAGGGTGATATTATACTAGAATTTACAAGCACATACGATCAATTGGCGGACATTTCACAAAATCCCTACCAGAAGATAGATTATGCATGATTAGAAGAGAAATAAGAATGATGCATGCCATGAATATCTATTGAATATTTTTATTCCATTATTTCAATTGACTTACAAAAACTTGAGACTTCTAACCTCAGCTTTCAATTGTATTTGCTATTCATAAATCAACATGTTATTCTCATCTAAGAATTAGGCAGTCGAAATGCAAAGGAAAGTAAGGATTTTAAATCTTTATTTTGTTGTTTTAACTCTACTATTTTTCTATTTGACTTATAAACAAGTCGTTGAAGTATAGAGACCGTTTCACTAAATTTCTCAATTTTGTGAGTTTTAGACTGCAACCGAGCGAAAAAACAACAATGGATGATGAGTATCGAGTTTCGAGACCCACAAGCTCATAAATGGCGTCATGATCTGATTTATTAGTCAAATCAGTCTCTTGTTATTTCATGGCACCTACAACAAATGTAGATATAGATTGATCACGAGAAGTACTGAAGGAAAATTGACGAGCCATTAAAAATTTGTAGAATGAGAATGCAGGCAAATTGCAAATATGAGAAGGAGATTTGATACGAATTAGATAAAAGTAAGAATTGCTCTTATAGAGATGGAAATAAGAACAAGACATACTATCATCTCTTCAAATTTTACCTAGTCAAACTTACAAGATATGTTGATAAGACGGGTGAGATGACTGATTGAGACAGTTCTAAGTTCAAATTCGGAAGATTACCAGAAAAGATTTTCTCCGCCATTCTATCATTTTGGATAAACAGATACTGGATCAATGAGAAATATAAAGTTTTTCTTTGAGTATCCAATGGATGAAAATGGTCTTTTAAACAGCAACTCAAAGATTTCAAATCTCGGTTATATCTCATTCGTTAACAACATCAAGTGAATTTTAAATTTCTGCACCGAAACGATAGAGTTAGGTCTCAACCTTTGCAACTTTTGTCAGAAATAGATGGTTCCAATTATTCAACTTCAAATCTCCGCAACATCTAATTTGTCAATAACATCAAACGGAGTTTAATCTCCTTCCGCACCAAAACGATAGAGTTAAGCCTCCAGCCTTTACAGATTTTGTTAGACACGGATGGCTCTAATTATTCAATTCTCTACAGTTTTTACTAACGCACCATTTTATTTGGTTATTGGTTATTGAGGGAATTTGGTTATTGGTTATTGAGGGAATAAATCTTACTCAAACCAATTGTGATTCTTTTTTAATAATGCCAAAAGGGGGAAAAGTCTTATACTAGTATTATACTACCATGTTATATATGCTAGAATCATGTTTATATTTTACTTGAAAAACTAACGCATATTTTCAGGAGAAACTTAAGTATTACTGCAGATCGTAAATTTCTACTAAATATTTGTCATAATAAAAAAGGGGGAGATTGTTAAACCCAAGATTTTAAGTCTCGTATCTACGTATAGATTTTGATGATAACAAATAAATTCAAAATTCAAAATCAAGTTGTCTACGCATGAAGGGAGTTAAGCACACTAAGAAATCAAGTATAAGCAAGAAGAAGAACAAATATACAAATGAAGCTCATAGAGTAATTTTGTACATCTCTTAAAATTTAAATTTAGATTAAGTCTCAAAATTAATTTTTTCTTATAAAGCATCAAATTCTATTTTTTATATTTGCATAACATTATTAAAATGTTTAATTTTGAATTTTTTTTTCAGATATGCATAAAGATTTGAATTTGTAAGATGATTGATTGTCATCTTTGACATGTGTATGTTTTGTTTAAAAATCTTGAAAGGTGGTTGTGTATTTTTTTGACAAATACAAAAGATATATGATTTTGTTTGAAAATCTTAAAGGGTGGTTGTGTGTTTTTTTGACATATGCAAAAAGAAAATGATTTGGTTTGAAAAATAAATTATGCTCATTTTGTAATATATGAAAAGTAAAAGGTTTGATTTAATTTTTTTGAAAAATGAATGGAGTTGTCTTTGACAAATATAAGAAGGAAATATTTTTATTTGAATATTTTGAAAAGTGAATAGTGCTCTTATTTGACATGTGAACCTTTTCAAATTTGAATATAAAAACTCATTTGTTTATAAATAACTTACTTGAGTTTTACAAAAATCACAACAAGAGCTTACACATCAATTGTTAAGTTTTGCATCATTCTTTCAAAACTCTCATTCTCTCTTCTCTAAGTTTTATGCCTTAATCCTTGTTTATTTTGATAGAGATATAAGTTGCGTTGTATTGTTCTTATTTCACTCGTTAAGGAGTGTATTCTAATAATCTACCCACTATCAGCTCTTGCATTTGTAAGAGGGTGCGTATAACCCTTATATATGTAAAAGGTATTCTACACATGAAATAATTGATTTACCAAGTGTGAGGTGATTGTAAGTGTAGAGGGTGTTCTACACAGATTCTTTGTAGCGGTGTTGCTCAAAGGTGTAATAGGTTTTTATCTCCACCTGAAAGAAATTGAATAATGAATTTGGGATCCTCAATGGATAGCTTGAGGCGAGGATGTAGGTAGTGGGGTTGAATTTCGTTAAAATATTAAGTTTGATTCTTCTTGCCCTTACTTTTTATATTTCCTGCTGTTTCATATTTTATTTATATTTTATATTGTGTATTTGGTTTATAGTACTAATTTTTTTAATATAACCCAATTCACGCACCTCTTGTGTTAGTCATCTGGACAACAGAAGAAAATGAGATATAAAATGTGTATTGTTGTTAAGGCGATAGGGAGGAGTGGGGGTATGATTCTTCTCTGGCGACAAAATGATTTGCTTGAATTAGTAAATTATTCTTCTATACATATTAATGTGTGGATGAATAATGAGTCTTGTCTAGACAAATGGCTACTGACCTGTTTCTATGGCCAACCAGAGGCAAGCTTAAGTGCTAGGGCTTGGGATTTTTTAAGCTCTTTCAAGCCAGTGGATAAGGGGTGGTGTATTGTAGGAGATTTTAATGATATTTTAACCAATGATGAGAAATTTGGGGGCAGGCCTCGAAGTGAGAAGCTCATGGCTATGTTTAGATCAGTTTTGACAAATGGGAACCTATCGAATTTAGGATGGCAATGGGATAGATTTTCATGGAGTAATTGTCATGGGGATGCTTCTTTTACTAAAGAAATGCTTGATAGAGGGGTGGCTAATTTAATATGGAGGTCTATGTATCATGAGCATTCAGTTACTACTCTTACAGCTTTGTGCTCTGATCATAGGCTTATCATTTTGGTTTGTTTGAGCAGGGAGGGGGAGCAGGGTGACAACCTATAGGCATCATTTCAAATATGAAGCCAACTGAAATAAGGAACAAGGTTGTAGTGATGTTATAGCATCCATATGGCAAAAACAGTTTGATCTCAAATTCCTGGATAGAACATACTCAAGGTTTGCTGGAAAGGAGCAAATCTAGGTTGTAAAGGTGGAGCAAGAATTTGAATAGGGAAAGGGTGAAGAGCATTAAAGATAAATACAAAGAATTACAAGAACTACAGAATAATGAGGGACCTCAAAATAGGGTTGAAATTAAAAGAGTGCATGCTTACATGAGTTTCTTATTGGAGAAATAAGACATTGGATGCAAACAAAGGGCCAAACGTCACTGGTTAGTTGGTGGGAACAGAAATACCAAGTACTATCATGCATGTGTAAACCAGAGAAAGAAAAAGAATATAATAAAAAAGGTTTTGGGTGCTGATAGTGCAGTTTTACAGAAGTAAGAAGAAATAGTAGCAGGTTTTTTTTATTACTTCACCAATTATTTTTAGTCTATTAATCCTTCTGATGATAGTATTGTATAATGTAATGATGGGGTCTCTGAAAAGGTTACTCAGGAGATGAGGCTGAACCTTGATACAGTTTTTACAGAAGAGGAAGTGCAGCGGGCATTAAATCAGATGTCCCCTTACAAGTCACCTGGACTAGATGGATTTGGAGTAGGGTTCTTTCAAGACCATTGGGATACAGTGGGGAAGACAGTGTCAAAGGCTGTTTTGGAATTCTTGAGACATGGCAAGATACATAGCGAAGTTAATCACACTCAGATTGCATTAGTTCCAAAGGTAACCTCACCCTCCTCAATTCGTGATTTTCGTCCTATTAGTTTATGTAATGTGTTTTACAAACTCATTTCAAAATTTTTAGCTAATGGGATGAAAAAGATAATGAATGTGGTTGTTTCTTGTAATCAAAGTGCGTTTATCCCTGAAAGACTTATAACGAATAATATAATGGCTGCTTTTGAGATTATTCATACTATGCAAACTAGGAAAAGAGGGAAGCAAGGTAGTATGGTTATTAAACTTGATATGTCTAAGGCATACGATAGGGTGGAGTGGAATTTCCTAAAGGCAACGATGATTAAACTTGGGTTCAGGCATAGATGGACTCAATTGGTGATGGAATGTGTCAAAACTGTGTCTTATTCAGTTTTGGTGAATGGAGTGGCTGGTGATACCATTTTCCCATCTAGAGGCTTAAGATAAGGGGATCTCTTGTCACCATAACTATTTCTGATTTGTGCTGAATGTTTGACAAGTTTGTTAGAGAAAGCTGAGCAACAAGGTTTTATTAAAGGTGTAACGATGTCTAGGAGGGGACCAAGGATTTCTCACTTGTTGTTTGTTGATGATGCTGTAATTTTCTGTAGGGCTACACCAGTGGAATGGGGCTATGTTAGCAATCTTCTGTCTCAATTTAAGGAAGCTTCGGGGCAGACTTTGAATCAATAGAAAACAAGTTTCTTATTTAGCTCCAATACAGATTCTGACATTAGAGAATATATATTACAGCTAGCAGGTGGGGTGGCCTGTAATAGTTATACAAAATATTTAGGCCTACCTAATATAGTGGGTAGGGCTAAGTATAATTCATTTCAAGGTTTAAAGGAAAATATATGGAAAAAAAATCAATAACTGGAAAACCAATTTGTTATCCTCAGCAAGCAAGGAAATCTTAATCAAAAGTGTGCTTTAGGCTATACCAGCATATACTATGTCAGCGCTCAGGTTGCCAAAGAAGTTGCTCAAGGAAATAGAAAGAATTATGGCACAATTTCGGTGTAGTCACAGCAGGGCAGCAAGAGATATCCATTGGAGAAGCTGTGATAAGCTTGGGGTGATGAAGGGACAAGGTGGTTTAGGGCTTAGAGATTTAAACTCTTTTAATATAGCTTTAATTGCGAAACAGGGATGGAGGTTAGTTCAAAACCCTTCATCTCTAGTTGCTAGCATTTATAAAAATAAGTACTATAAGCATAGTGATTTATTGGAGGCAAAACTAGGGGTTGGTCCATCTTTCATTTGGAGAAGTTTGCACTCATGTTTGGATCTACTTAAAAGAAATCTAGTTTGGAGAGTTGGAAATGGGAAGGGTATAAAATTGTGGAAGGATAAGTGGCTACACAAACCTACTTTATACCAGATCCAAACTCCTATTAACCATCTTGATGTTGATGTAAAAGTAAAAGTTCTTATTGACGAAAAAAAAGGGAGTGGAAGCAAGAGGTTATTGAATCTGTATTTTGTGAAGATGAAACAAAGGAAATTATGTCCATTCCGATTGGTAGTAGGGGAGTTGATGATAAACTAATTTGGAGACCCTGCTTCTGAGGGTATATATACAGTGAAAACTACTTATTATGATGATCTTCTTTTTGAAAAACAGAAATTGGATGGCTTTTCATATTCGAACCTGCAGGAAGTGCAATGGAAAAAGCTATGGAACATGAATGTTCCAGGGAAAGTGAAGCAGTTAGTATGGAAGGCTCTTAATAATATACGCCAACGCTCTTAATAATATATGCCAACAAAAGGAGATTTATACGGGAAACATGTAGTGGATAATCCTCTCTGTCCAGTGTGCAAAATTGATAATTTGTGATACATGTCTTATGGACATGCCCCGCCTCTATAGATGTGTAGGGAGATGCATCTAACCCAATCAAGAAATGGAAGACTAGTTTCTTTGGTTTTGAGTTGGTGTGGGCTGCATTAATTCAAAAGTTGGATGGTGATCAGTTAGCATTAATAGCCATGGTCCTACAGCATTCTGGGGGAGGAGGAATGAGTTTGTGTTTGAAGAGGAGTTTAAATGTCCAGCTTTATTGATCGAGTCAGCAGAATCTTCTCTAAATCTGTTCTAGCATGCAAACTTGAAGGAATCAAATGCAGTCATAAATCAGCATGGGATCTCAATGTTAAAATGGTCTCCTCCTCAATGGCCTTTTCTAAAGGTTAATTTTGATGCTGCATATGATAAAGAATCTGGAAAAGGGGGAGTGGGGACAATTATTAGGGATAATTTGGGCGTTACCTATGCTATTTTGGTTGCTTCTAAAAAGAGTATTGGCTCAGCTTTTGTGGCAGAAAGTTTAGCATTGATAAAAGTTATTGAGCTTTGCATTGATTTGTTTCTACGAGTACAATTGGAGGGTGATGCAAAGCAGCTCATTGAAGCAGTCAAACATGATGATGAGGATTGCTCAAGATTTGGTTGACTAGTTGAAGACATTAAACTATGCTGTCTAATTTCCCTCATATCAATTTGTCTTTTGCTCATCGAACCTGTAATAAAGCAGCTCCTAGTGTAACTAGAATGGCTATGAGTTTTGAAGGGAGAGGGTATGATTAGAAGAAGAACCAGATCTTATTGCTTTTTTTTTTTGTTTTGAAAGAACAACAACATTGTAATAGTATCAGTTAAGATGCAATGAAATGTTCTCCTTATAAAAAAAAAAAAAAAGAGTGTAACCGATTCAGTTTGATTTATTTTTGGACTAATTTTGGGATCAAATCAGTATATATCGATTTCGTACTTTCAAAAACAAATTCCACACTGGCTACTCTCATAAAACAATACTTTCATTTTTATCGGTTTTGATAATGTTCGATCTGTTTTTTTTTTTTTAATAAAGTGTCAATTTATCAAAAAGAATATATTGAAAATTCCCTTGACCAAAAAATATAATTAATATAATATATATGTTCTATATTTAAAATATATGATCAAATAAGTTTACTTATTTAAGCTTAAAATTTTATGTTTTAAACCATAATACAACATTACTTTATCTATAATTATAATTATATTATATATGAAATTATATATAATATAAAAATATTATATAATTTTTAGAATGAATTTAAAAATTATATAAATACATGAACTGGTCCGATCTCAAAAAGTATAAAATTGATTCCGGGCTGGATTTGACCAATTTAAATAAATAAAAAAAAAAGAACTGATCCCGAATTGGATCGATCAAAAACCAGACGGAATCCATAGGTCCAGATCGGTTTTTTGGTTTACCAATGTATTATTACGAGTGGTCATGTTACTCTACCACCTGAGTAATATTGCTTCAACTAATTGTTAGGCTAAAATTAGTTTTTTATTTTTTTTATTCATATTTTTATATTATTTTTAAACATTTTTAAAAATTATAAAAAAATATCAATATCTTAATAATCACTTTAACTATTAGGTAAATTAAAACTATGGGGCGTGTATATATATATATATATTAGTATTTTCCTTTCTTTTACACCCCTATGTAGGAAAGCTGATCAATTTTTAGATGGTAAGAGTAGACCAACAGAGTTGAGAGTTTCACTTCTCTACACAATGGGTTTCAGGGTGTGTGTGTATATCTATCTATATATATAAAGAGTCTATCTAACAGAAATTCTTGTTTTAACAGAAAAGTAGTGTTGATTTAACGAAAAGTGTTAAACTTTATTAGTCTATTAAGTCCTCCGTTAACAAGTGCAGTAAATGAAAAACAAATGTTAAAATAAATGAAAACAAATGCTCTAATAAATTTCTTGATCGGAAAACAGACGTTAGGATCAATTGCAGGACTTAAATTGCAATTTAAGTCCATCCATCTGTATTCCAGCAATTAATAAACAGACTGATAAGAATGAGAATCTCAGGCAAATCTTGGTATTTAACGGGCCGACATTGGCTTCTGTTCTTTGCAATCTAATCGTCTCTTTCGGCATGTTTTTTGGTTTTCTTTAAATATTCATCGTTCCTCGTTGGTAAATCACACTTATAAATTATTTATAGTTATGCCATCCGTATACCCAAAAAGCTTTAGCATCTGTAAGTTGGTTGTTCGTGTGCCTGCCTCTCTGTGTGCCAAGGTCAATTCTAGGTCCGATCCAACCCACATTTAAAATCTTTGATTAGAAGATGTTTTTCTTCTCTATCTTTGTTGTTTTTTAGCTTTAACATTAAAGTTTTGGTCCTTTGCAGCGTCGTAAATCCAACTAATGCCGAGATAATTGTGGTGCATCACAGTGAAGTTGACTCGAATGTTGATAGAAGAATTCAGGCCCATTCTTTCTTTTTTGAATTTCAAGGTGAAAAAAATTGGTTTGGTTGAGTTTTGAAAAGGCGCCTATTAATTGGTTTATTTTTCATTTGTATGAGCATCGGTATGTGCTGCTTTTTATTAAAAAAAAATACAAATCTATTATTGTTCTATGTTCTGTAAGAGTTGCGTTTTTTCATATTTCAAGATCAATTTTGTGTTTTATTTACAAAACTTTACAAATTCAAATGGCAATTATATAGGGCATAGATCAGAATCCTATAAATGCCCTTTCATTACCCTATGATTGTTATATGGTTTTCTCATCAATATATACAGGGTGTTTGCCTCACTTAGATATTGAATTAAATGATGCTGGAAGACAACCAGCAGCTGTTGTAAGTTTTCACCTATAGATTTTATGTGCCTTGGTTTCACTTCAAAAACCAATATGGTTATGAGCCTTGTGGAAGGTTCTCTGTTCTACTTCAACCTTAAAACTTGATCTTTTTTCTCTTAAATGTGGCTGACAGACTATCCAAGGAGTCTAGCATCTCTATTATATACTCTCTCACTTATAACGAGCTCTCGAAACTGCACAAATAATTGCGGCCAACTATGGGGGGGCAAGGCCGCAAGAGCGTAAGTATTGAGAAATTACTTTCTTGAAAATTCATATCATTTCATTTTAATAGAAGATATGTGAGGAGATGATTGTGCTGGTTCAATTGTGAATATTTGATCATAGTTGTGTATACAGTAACGACTTTGAAGTCATTTTTCCTTCACCTAATCAATTTTACTTTGAAAAGTATTATTTTGTACCGCACACGGGTGCTTAAAGAAAGTAGCATGATATAATGGTGTTTTGATTTTTAACTTAACCCTATTTTTTAATTATCGTTTGTTAAAATTCAATTAGAAACTATGTTGTCTTGTCCATATATAAATAGACAACTTTTCATGTTTAAAGCGGATATTAATTTGGAACTTTTCAAGATTCTTGATGATTTGATGTTCAAAGGTGGATATTTGTTCAAGAAACTACCAACACATTGAGAGAAAGTTAAGCCATCAGAAGAGAAGCTCTTTTAAGTTTAAACCTTATGTGGATACTGAATTTAATAATTTGAAATGGATTTAACAGCTTATGGTGAACAGAAAAAAAAAAGTGCTCATTTTAAAATTTTTATATTTGGGAAGAGTTCTGTTTTGCTATTCAAATAATGCTCATTTTGAATAAGCAAATATGTTTAGAAATCAACTTGCACAATGAAATAAAATGATTTGGTATTTTTTAAGCTATTCCAGTATTAATAAATATTCAATTACTTTTTAATATTTTTATTAAAAAAAATTAATTTTATAAAAATCTGTTTCATTTAACTAGGTAACGTACAAAGGCACTAAGACGACTTGGATGAAATGTCAACTAAACAAATTTAAAAACAATTCTTAAAAAATAAAAATTTAAATTACGCAAACGTACTTTGCACTTTACACGTTGCTTCCACCTAGTATATATATATATACATGGATTTTCTTTCACAAAAAAAAAAAAAAATGACCTTTCTTCTTCCAATCAAATTGCAAGTCCATATTTTTAGGTCGAGTGAATCAGTGAATATTGTTGCTTTGAAGGTACACATAACAAGTACGTCCATTTGATATCCTCGGCTTTGTGAATATTTTATATTAATTGAACGCCCATCTGAGAGGAAAAGCTAATTCAGTTTCATCGCCCATTGAAGGTGAAATTTGTACGGTAATCCGTACTTCTCAAAAAAAATGGTACATTATTATTATTATTATAATTATTTTTTTTGATACGTTGGATACATTATCTTAAGTTCGTGTAACGTACATATAACGCGTTGTACGCAAACTTGAACCATTAAATTTCAAATAGTAATTGAAATTTCAATACTTCTACCGTACGTAGAGATATCATAAAGAAAAAAAAATTACAGAACAGAATTTATTGTAAGAACTACTATTTAGAAAACGAAATTATCATCATGTACGGGATATCAGAACAAGAAATTAAAACAAGAATTTAATGAGTTAAAGTATTTTTAATAGAGTAGTTAAATATTTACTTTTTATAAAATTTGACTTAAATTTAATTAAAAGATCAAAAATCACATTTCGATAAGACTCTTTAAAATATAAAAATTATAAAAAAAATATTACTGTTAAAATGACTATTTACTGCAATAATGACCAGAAATATTATTTTTATTATATCTAAGTTATAATAACCAGAAATATACGTTATTAAATTTTGTAATACGATTAATTATTAACCATTTCAGAATCAACTATTTTTTTTTTCTCATGAAAGAAAAACTGAATACTTAAACATAAATTGTCAGAGAGAGAGAGAGAGAGAGAGAGAGATGGAACACACACATATATTATATATACAGGGTAAATATTTTTAAGTTTTCTACTTGGTTCCATGGTACTGATAATTAATTATAAGCATACAGGATGATCAAAAGAGCCACATAATTACAAGCTGCGTGCACAACAAAAATAAACAAAATTCACTTGCAAAGTTGGATTACCAGTACAGAACCATAACTGAGTTAAAAATTAAACTATATTATTCTTTGAAATCCAGTCAGTCAACTAGCTAGCTAGCAGCTAGGATGCATCATCTACAATTTCTCCATCAGCATGCAGCCTCAGCTTAATTACTCGACTCCCTCATTAGCTACTAGCTATGGCCCAGGACTGAACAAGAATTCCATCAACTCCTTTTCCGGCCAATCCTTCACAAAATTCATTTCCAAACTTCCATTAGAAAAAACTAAACGAATAAATTCGAAACTACAAATTAAATATATTTTTTTTTTTTTGGTTATGTATGGAAGAAAATAAAAGCTCTAATTTATGATCCCATGCATGCGGCCTGAATGAGAAATGAATTACTTGAGAAGGTGTATTCTTTACCTGATCGTTAATGCAATTTAGAAGATCATCATCCAGCTTCAAGAGTTCATCACTGTTGTTTTCTTGCTGTACACAGTATAAGAAGTAGGTTAGGATTAAGAGGCCAGAAAACTAAGTGCATGCGTTTCGACCCTATCTTTAGATTTTTTTTTCAAGCATTTTATATTATTCTATATATCTAAGATAATATCAAATGCTTGAAACAAAGTATACGAGCAATATATACATGTTTGGGACCAAAAAAAGGAAAAGAAAAGGAAAGCTATAAATATTATAAATTACCTGGTTGGGATGTTGATCAAGGACGTTGTTCTCTGGATCATGATACACATTGCTTTCAAAGACTGCGTTCGGTAGCTGTTCATTGGCCGGATTCTACACATGATTTTGTGACAACACATTTGGCATCAATTAAGAACAATCACATCATGGACTATGTTCCTTGTTTAAGACGACTTGTAAATTAAGGAAATGGATTGAAATGAAAAGTTGAAAGAATATATATACAATTTCCACTTTAGATTAAGATAAATTAATTTTTGAGTATTAACAAAAATTTGACCATCTTAACAGTCAAATTCGAGTGGATTATTTGTCATTTGAAATATCTTGATATATAGTTGAGGCCGGTATAATCAGAAACTTTGTGGATAAAATCATGATTAGGGATACCTGGTCAAGGGATGGTACTTCACTCAAAAGTGGATCATTCTCTTCATTAATAATATTTTCAACACAGGATGAACCGGAAATCATGTCATAATTCACTTGGGATTCCTGTGATGATCATCAGAATATTTAGAGAAGTCAGAAGCTAGCGGTCATGCATGCATGCATGCAGGTTTATAAAGGCTACATTGCGTAAACAAATCGAGTTAATAATAAATCAAGTTTTGCTAAAGAGAACAGATTTAGGTCTTCTTACACATTGATCAGAAGGAAGCTGATTAAAGTTTTGCTCGGTCAAGAAAAGATCAGTGAGATCATCTTCCCCCAATTGTACTTGCCCGGCCTGATCAGAAATTCCACTGAGGGTACTTGAAATGTTATTGAGCAGATCATCAATATCAGAGCCATTCTGATTATTAAATTCCCCTCCATTCGAAAGACCATATTGTTGCTGCGCCTGAGGCGCCATGAACAAAGGATTTTCATGTTGATTGGCAGTCAAGCTTTCGTCAAATAACACTGGTGGCAATTGATTTGCATTCTCAAACGCATGCGCTGAAGAAGATCCACCTCCTTGAGTCATATAACCAGAAGTCCCATTAATATTCCCCATAGGTGCAACACCAATAATGTTTTTAATCTTCCCAGCGCCTAACAAGCCATAGCCATGATCACCACTTGGACGCGTAAAAACTAGCTGCCCTTCATTGCTTATTTTGATGCCAGCATACGAAGTAGAACCGCTAGTAAAGCCAGGATTTGAGCGTGGATTAGAATTATTTGCAGGCCCCATTAATAGTTCAGATATTCCAAAGTTGCAGTTAAATGGGGAGTTGTTTAAAACTCCCTGCCTTTGTTGATCATTTTGTTGTGGATATGTGGGAATTGAGTTTTCACCAATCATAAGCTGGCTGTTCGTAGCATTCATGAAGCCGTTTGCCGCATCTCCATTTGACATAGACATTGACCCCAAATTGTATTTCGGTTGATGATCTATATGATCAAATCCTGACTGATCATTTGCCAGGTAAAGACTAGGATTTCCGTTGCCAAAAGACTGCTCCTGAAGATTAGCTTGATGGCTGATCAATGGAGGAAAATGCCTCCGCCCTAGTTGAGTCAAATTAAAGTTGGAACTTGGAGCTTGGTTGTCGGGAAACCGAACAGGGCCGACGTTGGGAGCTTGAAATGAATCATGTCCAAATCCGTAATGAGGCACGAAGCCGCCACTTGAGGTTGCTCTGTTGGAAAATAGGAAAGGGTCAACATTGCTGGGAGCATTAAGAGCCGGCATGTCACCTCCTTGTACTCCAGATTGTTGGAACATTGATGCTTGTATTTGCTGCTGTTGTGGGAATTTTGGATATTGTTGTTGTTGGTGCAGATTTTGCATCACCGAAAATGGAAGTTGGCCATATGCGAAGCTTGATCTCATGGCCGATCTATCAGCAGACATTGAAACGCTCCTTGAGGCGACGGCATTCTTATCCGCAACTCTTCTCAAGAATAGACGATACTTCTGCCATATTCACACACACACATATATGGCATATATCGTTAATTAAAGAATGATGATGATTGGAAAAATATTAAAAAAAATTTGTATATGGATATTTCCATTCATTCGATTAATTCTGGTCATGAAAGACATATATACAATATGATTTGAAATTAATTAAAATTTGCTTAAAAATTGTAGCAAATTAAACCTCCTTTTCTTTACAATTCTAATTTCTTGATATTGCAGTGCTATAATACATGATATACGTACTAGGTATAGTACTAGTCACATACACCCGCGCGACGTCCGGAAAAAAATTGTTATAACATATAATTTCTATTCTGTTTATATATAACTTGATTGTGTTTTGTTTAAATATGTTTTCTTTAATTAATACTTTTAATATATATATATAATATATTTATATAAATGAAAGAAAACGAAATGTTGATATAGATGAAATTAGAAGCTAAAAGTACTTTATAAATAAAAGAAGGATAAGTACTTTCGACCTTTCAAATTATAGTCATTTAATATATGAATGGATGACGTGGTACTCCTTTAAGATTATTCAAATTTAGATCAGTTATTTTGAAAAGTAGAAACTGAAGTCATGGCTCAAGCCTTTTGTGTATTGAATGATCATTTAAATAATAATTACTTATACATAAAAAGACATTTGTAAAAATTTAAAATTATTCAAATAATGAAAATACATTACCTTTCATGAAGATTATATGGTATTAGATAATAAGTATGTGTGAAAAACATTCAATCTTTTTCATCAAGATTAATTCGTTTATATATGATGCATGGCGCGTGGCATGCATCTCGTATTAAAGAATATTACGTATTAGAACATGAATAATAAAGTTTTCATTCTTGTTGGGTAGTCCCCCGGCCACAATGTATACTAAAAGAAAAATACATATTTGTGATTAATTAATTGTAAACAACATAACTATTTGTGATAAACAATATTGTACATTTTGTCACAAATAATCGTATTGATTGTACTTAATTAATCATAAATATATTTATTTTTTTGTAATATATATACGTGGGTGTACTATAATATGAGAGTTATCACTAATCATGGAAGATATAAAATAATAATAATAATAATAATTGCAAACCTGTTTCTTGTTTCTTATACCAACACATCATATTAGTGAGTTGATCCACAATGATTAAAAAAAGTATAATTAAAGTTTTACATTATAAGTACTATAATATTGGGTCTCACAAGCGGTGTTTTAATACGCAATTTGCTAGTAGAACTCTAACGAAAACGACCATAAAGAGAATAAAACAAAAAATGCATTTGGAAAGAGGAATAGAAAAAACTTAATATCCAGATATATTTTATAGAAGAACAAAGTTTTATACATTAATCCCACAGTTCATTTATAATATACAGAATATTTCTCGAATCTTATGATTTCATGATATATAATTCCCAATTTGTCTAGACAATAGATCAAGAACATGCATCTTTAATTATAAAATTATTTTTGCACTTTTCGTGACTTCAAAATCTTTATGCATGCGCAGGTTTGGTTATGGTTTATACAAATTTCTTGACTAGCTAGGCTTACTTATATTTTTCAAATCCGCACACATGATGAGTAGCAAAAGTTTCAACATATATCTTGAAAACTTATTAATATTTTAAGAGAAATCTAAACTGAGTGAAGGCAAGTCAATCTCTCGAAAGAGATACATAATATTGTTAACTAGGAGAACTCAGGAAACAATGATTGAAAGGGAAACATTAATTTTGCTAGTGATTGCCATCAGATTTCATTAAAGGAAAACCAAACCTGTAAATGACTTGCGACATTCTCTCTAGTTATGCCGGGCACATTCATGAACTGCAAAATATTTTTTGGGACGGACTCTGAAAGAATCAAAATCAGAAAATTAATAATTAATGTTGTAATTACCAATATATATTATTCGAAATTGCATGTTTTATATCTCGAGATGTTCCAAGTGTAGAATAACTCCAAAGGGTTGCGTGTTTTTTTCTACTAATTGGGGCCCACCCTTTACCATCCCATGGGGATGGTCTACAGGATTCATAACTACTCTTCTTATTACAAGATGCTTATCTAGCCAATATTTAGATCCCGCTCTACGCAAAATTTTTTGATTCAACCCAACCATGCACGATAATTTTTCAAAACAAAGAAGATAAAAAGACATGGAATCAATTAGCTAGCAAGGGATGGCATATATAATTACTTACTTTCCAAGCCAATATGTCTTATTGCTTGCAAGAACCTGTTGTGGAGTGAAGTAGTCCAAACCACCTTAGACTTTTTAGCAGCAGGACAATCTTCTTCCCCATGATCTTCCTTATTGCCGGCCTTTTTGGCCGATGCCTTTCTCTTGGCCGGATCCTTAGTGTTGGCTGTAGTACGCTTTTGTTCATTCACGCAGGATGAAGCAGAATGTACATGCTCATCATGATGATCAGGTCCTTTCTCAGTTGATGAATCTCCCCGCGGGTTGCGTCTTATTTCTTCGATAGCAGCAGATTTGCCTCTTTTACCTGCAACAGCGTACTGCCAAACATTCTTGAGATCATCTGGGTTTATTGGTTTTACCATGAAAAATACTGCTCCATTCTCTAAACTCTTCAATATAACACTTTCTTCATCATCTGCGGACATCACTGCATGACCAAATTAATAAAAATTAAAAAAAAAAGTTATGGTATTATATAAAAGTATACAAGCAAAACCCTAATCATGAACTTGGATAGAATTAATGCTTTAAAAATCAAATAGTAAGAGATTATAAATGTAAATTGGAAGTACTCACTGATCACAGGTAGGTTGAATTCTTCTTGGACTTCCTTTTGTAATTCAAGCCCATTCATTACAGGCATATGTAGATCTGTAACAACAAGGTCGAACTTCTGCATCCGAAGAGTAGCCAAAGCATCGAGTGGGTTTCTAACAGGCACAACTGATCATGAAAATATAGGAACAGTGCCATCAGTTTGGGAAGATGTTATTGCATAAGTATTTTATATATATTGGCATTTCTCTTAAGATCAAGTACAAGTACTACTCATGTGCAAAACAAGAAAAGTTCTAAATATATAATATAGTCTTAATTTCCATGTAATTAATTGAAGTTTGTTATTCAATGGCCTGAAAGGTGGAAATCAACAATTAATTATATGTAATAAAATTCTCCAAAATTGACCAAAAAGGTTTTATTATTGTTATAGTAACATTTGAAGAAGGATGATTATAAAATTTCTGTTTGCATGGATATTGTGAATTCTTCAACGCCTGGATCATGCCAAGAAGAGAAGACTAGGGTTTAATTTCTTGTTTCTTCTTCTGAGACCGTCTCGATACAGTACTTTTAAAGATTCCCATAAAAGCATGACATGCATCCAGTGAAAGGAATTAAGAAGAAAAGGGCCGGGATTGGTAGGCATTGCGAGAAAGAAAACGATGAATTATCAGAAGTTGGATATATTAATCCGGTGGCCGCGGGCCAAGTATTTATGGAAGCTCGGATTTTGATCACTTCAATTTCTATGCTTTGCATGTGGTTGAAAACGATAAAATCTCTTGGAGTGAATTGAAAAACTTGCATGTTATGGCTTACGGCCAAACAGTGCGATATATAATGATCAAATATTATCTGCACCTACAGCAAATTAAATACTAGAAAAATAAGTTTAGAGGTAATTTAATAAAGGGAACAAACATCTTTAAGAAATAAAGACGATAACTTCACAGACAAATTAAGAAGAATTAATTTGATCGTTAATTGGCGTATTTATAATGTAATTTGAAAGGTAATTAAGTGGCCCCAAACAGGCCATGAGTGATCTAATTAAATCGTCGACACCGATCATCTCTCATGGTAACATTAACTGCTGGGGAACGAACAGATCATCGACTATATACCCTTAAATATTCATGAATATCATCGAACAGGCTGAATATCATCAGACATGTCAAGATCATCATCCTCATGACATGCATCCAATTTCTGTAAAAACAAGGAATCGAAGAGGCATATATATACAAACAACTAGTATATATATATATATATACCTCCATATTTGAATGATCTAAGCATCGCTGAAACAATGGCAAGAGATGTAGCGTCATCATCAACAACCAATATGGAGATATCAACAAGGGGAGGAGGGGTTTGGGTGTTGGACTTAGACAGAGGTTGAACTGCTCCAAGCTTCTCACTGTCGGCCATGACGATTAACTCAATAATCTAATTGCTGCTAGGATGCCACAACTGGAAAGAGGGAGATGGTACTTATAGTAAAAGATGGTGCTAGTTGAATCGAAGTTGGCATAAAGAAGATGCAACAACTGTCAAATGACTACGTGCGGGTTATATGGAGAGATAGGGACGGCTCTACCCAGACCGGCCGGAGGCCTGAATCTATAAGCAATTTTTCTTTTAAAAATTGCAGACTGTATTTTATGAAGACAACAATATTATGCATGCATCACTTCTGGCCTGAATCTTCATGTACTAATTAAATTCAGAAAATCTGGAATAGAATTAAAGATTTAATGCTCTCTAGCCAGAATTGGAGATTCTTACATGGAGCCTTTGTAAAGAAGATTTCGTAATCTTTGTTTAAATGAGAGTTCCCTGGTTTTCATAATCCGCTTTTGAAGTTGTTTTAGCTAGCCTTGAAGTTAATTTCAAGTTTAAAATGTAAGTACTATTTCTATCTTTTTAGTTCATGTGTAGATAATAAACATTTTTTAATTTCTTATTATATCATGCCAATCAGAGGCTGCCTGTTTAGTAAATCCAAAATGACAATTTGTTCTAAGAAATTAACCTTGAAGATATAAGCATTTTCGTTAATTAGTTCCCTTTTATTAGAATTTTTTGCTTGTAAATTATTTTCCATCTGAAATCACCAAAACCTACATGGCCTCTTGCTATTTTATTTATGACAATACATGTAAGATAATATAAAAGACTATTTTCTTTAATGTTGATCAATGAAATATTTGATTTTAAGGTGAAAAAGACTTCAAAAATTATTTAAACTTGTTCTTGAATTAACTAGTTACAACAATTAGGGTTTAATCGTGTCGGAAAAATGATCTTATAATCGTAATTAGAAATAAAACTGAATAAACAACCCGAGCGCTCGGAGGTCTTGGATTTAACGATAATAACGAAATAACGATCTATGCAAGCATCTTAAATACAAGATGATTACGTCAAGTGTATCTAGTAATACTCAATATTATGTAGCATTATTATAGACATATAACCATTTAAACATATAATATAATTCTGTTATCTCAAACAAAACAAAAAATAGTTCTGTTTAGATACTAATATATGTATGATTAAAAGGATTAATGCTTCACTTCATTTATAATATAATATATGTATGACCAAAAATGGGGTTATGACATGACATTGAAATCAATGATCACAAAGTACTCCCAAGTTTATTTTCAAATCCTTTAAATAAAAAAGTTTACTTTCAAATCATGATCCTCTTTATTACTAAACAAGCTTCAAAATGACTAAACCCTAAATAATTGAGGCGATCAATATTTCAGCCTTTTGGTGTCGAAAAAATAATACAAACATGATCAATCTAGCTAGTGGTGCGAAATGAAATCAGGAAACAGTGAAGTGGCAACACACGTGTGCAAGAAAATGTTACCATTTGTTGTAGCAGTTTGGCTGCTGGTTTCAGAAAAACACTCATACAAAACTATGGGTAGAAAAGGACCCGGCCGTTTCGGCCTTCAGTTACATCCATATAAAGTCGACCCACCTCCAGTCTCCAGATGTTAAAAAAGAAAATCATGCATAATAAATGTGCCTTGTCACATACTTATAATTATTATCTAGAAATTAATTCCCAATGAGTTTAACTGTGTCCACATTCAAAATTGGCACGGTATATATTCTTACAACTCATACATGAACTAATTAATACCACAGAATTAATTATTACGCGACTTAGATATAATGACTCCATGTAATAGGTCTTGATTATATATTAAATTATGTGATCAGTGTACTCTATAAGGTCCAAACATATTTGCAAGACCATCGAGCCCTTTTTAGATATTCTGAAAATTTTTATATTTTTCATTGTTTTACTATCATTTTTATGAAAAAGATAACGTACATTAGGTAATGATTACTTAAAAAATAGTAAATAATAATTCTCTTATATTTTACTTAAAAAGAATCCAAAATCTCAAAAGCAGATTACATAAGTTGAATATGAATTATGTTCATTGGTTCCTTTTACAATGCTGATTATATCATTAATGGTTGGAAGTATTCACAAAAAGTATAAAAAGGAAAAAGCTGGTTCCTGCAGATGAGTATTCTAACTTAAGACCCTGAACTGTTCCAAATAAACACACAATTCTGGCTGCTGTTTTGTGGTCAACTTAATTTTAAGTGTAGGACAAAAGAGGGTAATTAGCACTTTGCCTTGGGTCATTGAAACTTCGCTGCTTCTTCTTAATGCATGCTTTCTCTTTAATATTCAATTTTGACTTTCTATAATACTAAAGGTTAAAAACTTATTAATTATTCACAAAAAAATTTAAAATTAAAAAGAAAACAAAATCCCAGATAAGATCACTTCTGTCTGAACTGTCCGAGCCAACCCACAATGTATGCCATTAATTTCATGTTTTGTAGTCAAATTAATTACTAGACTAAGGCACAAAATGGGGAAGCAATTAATCATTAATTAGGCTTAGTTAATGTCTTCTTCTTCTTATGTACTTTCTTTATTGACAATGTTTTGAGCCATAAACGTCCTACCCCAAACTTCACCCCATGATTAGACATCATCCAAACTAAGACATTTAATGATTAGTTGTTCTTTTAAATAACATAAATGATGCATATTTATTATGAATTTTGAATAAACAAAGTAGAATAGTTGAAAATGAAGATCACCCGAGTCTAGGCTCCACCTTTTATCTGTTCATATAATGCCCAAAGCAGAATACCAATTACAGTGTCTCTAGCCAGACTCTTAAGAAGACTATCAACCCAACGATTGGAGCCATGATCACCATCTGACCTCTTCCCTGCAAGGTCCCGAAACCTCAAGTTTCCTTGGTCGGATACCAATGCATATATTACTCCATTCATGTGCCCCTTTCCAATCACCCCCACCACTCTTTTACTGTTATTCACAGCTTTGCTCCGCTTTAATGACCATGCAAGGTACTGGGACAAAAAAAATCACATATTCCTTAATTAGTGTTAAGATATAAACTAAACAATAAAATCTACTTTTTTTCATCAGCTTAAATTTTTAGGATAAGTGATTATTTCACATGGTATTAGAGCAGATGTCCTGAATTCGAACTCTAATTCTACATTACACTCTACCCCGTTTAATTAAATATTCTACATGTTGATCAACCATCCATTGAGGAGTCATCTAGCCCACACGTGAGAGAAAGTATTAAGAGATAAAATATATAATAAAACTTTGTTGTGATCGTGCGACAATTATGATGAATATAGGGAATAATAAAAAAAAAGTAAGAGAAAAATAACAGAGAAATTTACGTAGTTCGATGATGTGCCTATATCCACAGGAGGGGGCGGCAAAATTTTACTATCAACCAAATTAGGGTTACAACATATGTATTTATACTAATCCTAGGTGCCACTTGCCACTGTATATTTATCAGATATAAGCCACATACTCCAACAACTTACATCTTATTATGAACTTAAACTTTGGAGATAAATAGGGATTTCACAATTAGGTTGATGATTATAGAGTGAAAGCAAAGCAGAAATTTATTGAATCCCCTCTTAATTGTGTAGTTCATGAATGAGGACCAAGAGTATGACTATCATATTTCTTAGGAAAAGATATTAAAAAGATCCAAAGTGACAACGCGGTTATTAATTATGAAACAACATGATTACTTAGCAAGGACTAATCTTTCCTCTCTTGATTCAACAAAGCTAAATGAAAATTTTAAGTTTGTTTGTGCACAAACTTTTTATTCCATTATCCAAACACTTTTTTATATATGAGAATCTGCATGTACCCGTTTCAGAATTTAAGGACATTTTATGTTTCAGTGCCTTTCCAGATTGGGAAGTACTTACAGTGTCTCGTTCATGTATAAGAGGTTGCAAGAGTGATGGATATGAAAAACCTAGCTGTTCGTAAAGCTGAAAGGTGCTATCATCTGAATTTGATTCCTGCAAAATATAGTTATATTATTGCGACCATATTGTCGAGACAGTGGTGTAAAATTCATAGGGAACTTCGATTTTATATTCTAAGAGCTCAAGAGCCAGGATTATTTTTATTATTACATTTCCCCTTGCCGTTACACTTCATGCTAGTTTCTAGATTCTGCTAATAGTTTTTTTAATAAGACGACAAAGCCCCAAAATTTAGATTCTGTTAACCATTGATTTCTTCCTTGTCAAAGGCTTTCTGTCTTGTGTCAAATCTGACTTCAAAACAGAGCATTTGCAACTGCTCTATCATTATTTTCTGTTCCTAGAGAATAGACAACTTACTTATAAATCATGTCCGCATAATATCTATGTCTACGAGTGTGAAACAAACATAAAAACAACAATCAACCGAAAAGAAAAAAAAAACAAGTTAAATACAGAACACGCCATGGGCAATATCAACTACATTCTCTATTACCTATTGATTGAGAAAGAGAAGACTCATTTAACTCTGAAACTAAGGTCTCAACATGATCCTAGTTGCATTAGGATCTATAGTTTTTTATGCATCAGGGTCTATAATAATTCACAGAGAGAGACGCAAAGATAAAGAAGTTATCCAAAAAACGTAGGAACCACCAGTAAATCAAAGAGTTCAAACTCTAGAGTCCAACTCTATCCAATATACTGAACTTGAAGATGAAGTCGAGAAAACTCTTCCAACAGAGAACTTACATAGTTTTGAATTTTGTATAATCTAAGATAATGTTTATCTTTCTATTGTATATTTGAAAATCATCTGATCTTGTAAAGTATTATTCATACATAATGAAAATTTTCACCTGGTAACTATTGAAACCAGATCACTCTATTGCTTTGACTTGGTACCATAGCCAAAATTGGCTTACACCCCTTTCGTTCCTCATGGCCCTCTCCAAAGACTCTGTTGCTACCTTCCCATTCCCAAACATCACTCATTTGGTTTGTCAGATTAGATAGAATCAACTATCTAAATTAGAACCCACAATTTATCCTTGTACTGCATAGCCATGATATATTGAGCATCATAGATGATTCTGAGCCGTGTCCCTCACAGTTTGTCACTGATGATGAAGGCAAACAAACTTCTGTCATTAACACTGATTACTTGTGGCAGAAAAAGAACCAGTTCATTTTGGCATCGATAAATGCCACCCTCATAGAGAAGATTTTGTCTATTGTTTATGGACAAAATACATCTCGCCAAGTCTAGACCACCTTGGAAAATAGATTTGCACCCACTCTAGATCTAGAATCTCTCACCATAACGACAACACTCCATCACCTTTAATGTTTTGCCACCCGTGAGTCCTCCATCACCTTTAACGTTTTTCAATTTGAAGTGCTCAATTATGAGCAACTGCTTGAAACACAGCAGAAATTTATCCCACTCGATAACACCCAAATAGCCTTCCTCTCTTAGAAATCCAAACCCTCTTACAACAACAAAAGGCCAAGGCACTATTCTGTTAGCAAACCTCACACTAGATCATGACAGTTTAATGCTTTACATTCTGCTGTGCAATTAACGGTTTAAGGTTCTACCAACAATCCATCATTTTCTAACTCTAGACTTCCTTGTCAAATTTGTGGTGGAACAAATCACCAAGCACTCAACTATTACTATTGAATGGACTATTCATATCAAGGAAGAGACCCTCCTATTCAATTGGCTGCTATGGCTGCACATACACATGTTACACAGGAGGATAAGCAACATTGGTTCCTTAATAATGGTGCTAATAATCATATTACCTCTACTTTAGAGAATCTTACCATACAACAGCAACCATATCAAGGCCTTGCTCAAGTAACTATTGGCAATAGTAGAGGTATGCTCATGAATCACACTGGTTCCTTCTTTATCAAAATTAAAAATAGTTCCTTTCTCTTATCTAATGTATTACATTGTCCTAAAGCTTCCTCTAATTTAAATTTAGCCTTATGTCAAGACAATAATTGCTACGTTCTACTCAATGCCTCTTCATTTGTTGTGAACGATTTGTAGACCAACAAAATACTCCTCCAAAGGCAGAGTGAAGCAGACTATATCCAGTAATTTCAAAACACTAAGATGAAGTACAACTCAGCTCATAGCTCCTCCTTTATTGCCTTTCTAGGAATTTTGTCATGCAACATCTCACTCATGATTTACTCATTTCTGTATCTTGCTCACACAAGCTAAAACATGTTTGTGAATTTTGTCAAATGGCTAAAAGCCATAAACTTCCCTTCCCCGACTCCAACCATTAGTCCAATCACCCCCTTGAACTTATTCTTTCTAATGTGTGGACCTCTCTTTTAACGTCAATCAGTGATTATAAATATTACGTTGTTTTTATAGATGATTTCTCTCAGTTTTCATCTATGTTTCTACTTAAACAAAAAATCAAATGTTGCCTTATGTATTATTTGAATGCTTGGTTGAGAACCTTTTCTCCTATAAAATCAAAATCCTTCATACAATAAATGGAGGATGATACCTCTCTCATGCATTTAAATCCTTCTTAGATACAAATGGCATCTTACATTGACTTACATGCCCGCATACCTCTGAGCAAAATGGCATATCCAAAAGAAAACATCGCCATCTAACATAAACTGGTCTCAATCTCCTAGCTCAATCTCATCTACCCTCTGAACATATTGTTGATGTATTTCTAACAGCCAAATACCTTGTTAATTGCATGCCCACGCATGTTCTTGGTAATCACTCTCCTTATTTTATTCTATTTCAAAATCAACCAGATTGCTCCCTCCTCAAAACCTTTGGATGTGCCTGTTTTCCGATTCTGAGTCCTTACTCTACTTATAAACTATTCTGTAGAAGCAATAAATGTATCTTTCTTGGCTATGTTGCAAGTCAAAAAAGATATCGATGCTTTGATATTAAAACTGGTCGAAATATATCTCCCGTCAAGTAGTTTTCAATGAAACCAATTTCCCTACTACTAGCCTACATACTAACTCTCCTTCTCATTCCAAAAGTCTAGCTGCCACCATCCCCTCTACACCAATTGCACCATTGCCTGCTATCACTCAAATCTTGGAGGATATTTTATTGGACCCTGCTGCTCCCACCACAACAAGTATGACTCCTCCATCACCCTCAGAGACTCCTGCTTTATCTTCTTCTACTGACACAATTTCTGCAATATGTCTCTCAATGAGATACATCATACATCAAACCACAAGCTCCAGACTCACTCTAAAATTCCTTCACTTCCTTTCCCTCTAGATAGAGAATTACCCGAGCTCAAATCAACTCCCTCAAACCAAAACAATTTCCTAACTACCATCTTTATTACTCCTCCAAACATCTTATCTCGGCCTTATCTTCTACCCTTCTTCTCTCTGAACCACTCACCTACAAACAAGCAACTAAACAAGCAACTAAGGATGTCAACTGGCAGGCAGCAATGCAACTTAAGAGTAGACTTGGACCTTGTGTCCTCGACCTTGTGATAAAGACATCATTCTGAACAAGTGGGTCTTTAAACTCAAAACAAAGGGTAGATGAGACTATTAAGAGATATAAAGCCAGACTAGTTTTCAAAGGCTTTAATCAAGAACATAAAGTTGACTTCCATGAGACCTTTAATCCTGTTATATAGCCTACCACCATCAAACTTGTGCTTACTTTGATAGTTCATCACAACTGGGTGATACAACAGCTTGATATATCTAATACTTTCTTACATGGCTATCTTGAGTAAGAAGTGTACATAGATCAACATGAAGAGTTTGAGGACAGTCAATTTTCAACTCATGTTTGTCGACTACACAAGTCCCTTTATGGCTTGTAACAAGCACCATAGGCTTGGTTCAAACACCTCTCTCAATGCCTACTTGAACCAGGCTTCACTCGTTCGAATGTCGACACTTCTCTCTTCTACCTACATCAATCATCTGTCACTATTCTCATTCTCATATATGTTGATAATATTTTATTTGTTAGTAATCCATCTAATGCAATTTCAGCTCTCCTCCAACTTAGCGACGACTTTGCAGTCAAAGACTTGGGATAGAGCTCTATCATGCTTTCTGGGTATTCAAGTTCATCGTACCCCAGAACAACTCCATCTACATCAAAGTAAATACATTCTAGACCTTCTTCATGATACCAACATGATCGGTGCTAAACCTGAAAAAGCGGTAGCTAATTACCTTACACACCTATAGGGGGGTGAATAGGTGTTTAACAAAAACAATAGCAGTTTAAAAAATTAATCAACAAACACAAGCAATCAAAGGAGAAATCAACACACTGATTTTGGTTATGAAGTGGAAACTCATTTGAAGAACCTCTTCAAAATCTAAAACCACTCCGGGTGTAAGACACCACCTCTAATCCACTATAGAAATTTTAGTTTGTTACAACTAATTTAGAAACACTTACAAACCAACAAGAGCATCTAAACTTGTCTTGCAACACCACGAGTGACCCACTCGATCTCTACACGCGTGTAGTGCCGGAACTCCGACCTTTCTATAGCTTCTCACACGAACACCTTGATTTCTTCATCCAAGCACCTTGAAGAACTCTTCCAGCTTGATGAACACGTCCACTCCAATGGACTCACTAAAATTATGAATGTGTGCTGTGGGGGAGAAATATAATCCAAGAGAATGATCCTTGAAAACAATGGAGATGTTTCTCTCAAGGGATGAAATGTGGCTCTTTGGCTTTTCCTCTATTTTTCTCACTTTGCAGCAAAGGACTTAAAGATGTATTTATAGGCCATCTTCTGAAACGGCGCTCAAACCCTAGAGAAATCCATTTATCACTAACTTCGCTCGAGCGGGATGTCGAGCGAGTGTCGAGCGAAGTCTCTGCCTGGACTTCGCTCGAGCGCCATGTCTAGCGAGGGTCGAGCGAGATCACTGTGTTCGGTTTTTCTCGAGCCATTTTGACCCTCTTCATGTGTACTCTGTCCACCATTAGTTACAACTCAATTATATTAGGTTTTTCACTAGAAATTGCCAACTACCAAATTTTACATCAACAATCTCCCCCTTTGGCATTTCTATGACAAAACCTCTAACCTATACATTGGACCTAATCCTATCACACACAGACAACAGGACTTCCACATGTAGATTTAGTCTTGGCAAGTGAAGTATCTGCACACTTAACAAACATATAAACGTACCAAAAGAAAACACTTGCAAGGAATTTAACAAAAGAACTCAAACGTAAAAAAAAATTGCCACAAAAATTTAACATTAAACCTTCAATAGCAATTAGTTCAACACAGAATACATCAAGAGTTCAAAAAGTTTAATCACATAGCAAAACTAAAAACATTAAACGGTTAGGTACTCCCCCTACAATGTAGCTTAGCTCCCCCTAAATCTAGCTACTCCCCCTAAGATCCCTAAGATCACTCCCTCTTTTTGTCACAAATGGTAAGGGGTCTCAATCTTCATCAGTTTCTTCCTCCTCAGCAAGAAGATGCTGGACTTGATTTCCAAGCTCAATCACCTGAGTGTCAAGTGTGTCAAACCGAGCATTGATATGAGTATCCAATTGAGTAACCCGAGTCTCAAGGCTGTTAAGTCGGTTATCAATGCGGGTATCCATGCTGGTCACGGACTGCTGAATGCTAATCAGAAAATCCAATAGGGTCTGCCGGGTTGGTTCTGTAGCTGGTGGCATCAGACCCGAACTAGAAGGACCCAAGCTGGACTCAGGAGCGTGAGGAATAGGTCCGCTCTGGGTAGAATGTGCAGGAGCGGGTTCAACATTAGGAAGATGTGCCTGACTTAGTTGCATGGTCTTCCGTCCAATTGGTGTCTTAAGATTCACTCTAAGTTCCTGGGGAGTGATGGACACAGATTGAGCCAAGGCTATCCTCGTAATGAGACATGCAAGAGGAAGACCAGTTCGAAAGTTTGACGACATATGGGCCTCTATCATGACCCGACAAAGAAGACTGCCCAAATCAATAGTGACATCAGTGAGCAAGGCATGTAGAAGAAGGGCACGATTCGGACCAATGTCACTATAGTGTCCAGTAGGGTATATGTTGGTCAAAACAATCCGACTCACAATCTGGTATGCATGGGGAAACGACTTGGTCGCTAGAGGAGGAATCCCAGTCCAAGTCATAGGAGACCTGGTGAGAAAGCGACCCAGATCAGGTCTGCTAGGGGCTGGGGTATGGAGATAGGGGTAAACTGGATTATTTACTCGTGGTACCCCTAGTAAATGTGCCACAAGATCGGGAGTCACCCGGAAAGTGATATTCCGGATATCCACTTGAAAAGATCCCTCTGAGATGTCATGCATGTTCGAGTAAAACTCCCTGACCAACTCCACCGAGGGAGCGGGATGACCAGTGGTCAAAGCAAGCCACTGGCGCGACTCAAAGATCTGAGGGACGATGGGATAGGTATCCCGAAACTCACCGAGAAGAACTTCACGTTCCACAAGAAGGGAGCGATGAGAAAAATTCTGTGTGTAGAGTTCCTCGGCTTAGGGACTGTGGAAGTAAGTCCGAGAGGCGGATGGGGCAGTGCGAGGACGAACACGCCGAGATGCCATGGCAGCTGTAGATGGACCAAGTACAGACAGTGAGACATATATGACATGATGTGGAGTTGCATATGGACCCAACAATGTTCTCAACAAGGTGTGCAGACTATGAATGAGACCTACATTTTGTATAAAGAGCAATGCACCAAAAGAGAGACCAAATGGAAGACAAAATTTCATTGAGGCATTTTATCGAACATGTAGTGTGCATGCTGTGTAATCATGGGTTTAACACCCAATTAATTATCTCATTCCTCCCTAAATACAACACTACTCTAATAGGTTCATCCATACCAAAAATGAACCACCAAGTTTCTTAAAAAAAACTAAAATATTGGAATCCAAACACAACCCTATGAATGGAATGAACCGTGAAAGAAGGAAAACAAAATGAAGAAGAAATGGATAGAGGAAAGCTTACCGTTGATTGAGTGTTTGAGAGAAAATGAGATGCTTAGGCTTGGATTGAGTGTTTGAGAGAAGATGAGAGAAGGGAGAATGAGAGAAGGGAGAAGTGGTTCCGGCAGACTGGGCTTATCGCGCGATGCAGAGCGCAATATAAGGGTTTTTCGCTCGAGCGAGATTTTATGGTCGAGCGAGATATCGAGCGAAATTGCAGCCTCTTTTTTTTTTTGTTGTTGTTTTGGTAGTGACTTCAAACTTGGGGACAATTTTAAAAAAACATTCGTAGCAGAGCAAATGTAAAATAATATCATACTCTAAATGCCACGCAAGTATAAAGACTGTATGTCACAATTAATATGACTATGCGTGTTTAGACAGTGCTCTTTCTCAATCAAGAAATTTTAACCGAGAGGTGTGAGTGGGGTTGGGCTAAACAAGAAACCATAAGAGCTTGGGAGACCCGTCAAAGCGCAGAAAGTCAAACCCAATGCTGCTAGGACCTAATTTCTTGTGTCTAATAGAACCAGAGTCAGGATTTCTATTTTGACCCTTTTTCTTTCTTTTTGCCCTTTTTTTTTTTTTAATACAATAATAGAGCCTCTTCATTTTCTTTCCTTTTTGGATACAAAAGTTCTTACACAGGTTATCTAGCCCGAGGTCAATTCTGATCACTCGTAAGGCTCCCCCTTACACTTTTGATTGCCTCCCCAAAGTCTCACATAAGGTCAAATGTCAAGAGATTGAGCTAGGCGTGCAGTGTGTGCGGCAAAACGCATATTTAAAGTGACACACATCTTACACCTTTGCAACATAAGCCTATGATACAATTTTTACAAGACACATGCTTGAAAGTGTATTGTCTAGTAGTAAGGCCATGCATCACATCGAAGAAAGGGCAAATGAATCAGAGGAAAAACAAAGAAGAAGATGAAGACAAGAAAAATAACAATGCATAAGAAAAAAATGATATGCATGCAATGTATGAAATGCATGTTACATCTCTTGTGTTAAGGCACAAATACCAATAGCCTTTCTAAGACACTCAAAACGAAGACTATCTAATGGTTTGGTAAAAAGATCGGCTAATTGATGTTCGGTGGGAATGTACTCAAGAGTAATTACATGTGTTTCCACAAGTTCCCGAATGAAATGATGCCTAATGTCAATATGCTTGGTCCTAGAATGTTGGACAGGATTTTTAGAGATGTTGATGGCACTGGTATTATCACAATAGATGCTCATCACACCTTGAGTAATACCATAGTCACGAATCATTTGTTTCATCCACAGCAATTGAGTACAACAACTCCCAGCAGCAATGTATTCAGCCTCAGCTGTAGACAAAGAAATGAAGTTTTGTTTCTTACTCATCCAAGCAACAAGATTTGTTCCCATATAAAAACATTTACCTGAAGTGCTCTTTCTATCATCGGCATTTCCCGCCCAATCAGCATCAGAGTAGCCTGCAAGCTCAGTATTGGAATCTCTGGAGTATCAAATTCCATAATTCACTGTAGCATTCACATAGCGAAGTATGCGTTTGACAGCCACAAGATGAGATTCTTTGGGGTTTGCTTGGAATCTAGCACAAACGCCGACACTGAAAGTAATGTCAGGTCTACTAGCAGTGAGATACAGTAGACTCCCAATCATGCTTCTGTACAGAGATTGCTCAACTCCCTTTCCTGACACATCAGCACTGAGTTTTACACTTGTGCTCATAGGAGTTCTAGCATGGCTACTCCCATCTAATCCAAATTTTTTCAGCAGGTCCTTTGCATATTTTGACTGGGATATGAAGAACCCTTCATCTAGCTGTTTTACTTGGAGTCCCAAGAAAAAAGTTAGCTCACCCACCATACTCATCTCAAATTCATTCTTCATTTCTTCTGCAAACTCAAGAGCTAGGTCATCAACGGATGATCCAAACACAATATCATCCACATAGATTTGAGCTACAGTTATCTCCTCACCCACTTTCCGGATAAAAAGTGTCCTATCAACACTTCCTCGCAGAAACTTGTGCTCCAAAAGATACGAAGTTAGCCTCTCATACCAGGCTCTGGGAGCTTGTTTCAACCCATACAGGGCTTTCTTCAACCTATAGACATGATTAGGATATTTTAGATCCTCGAAACCTTTTGGTTGCTCGACATACACTTCTTCTTGAAGGATTCCATTTAAGAAGGCACTCTTTACATCCATTTGATAGAGTTTGAAACACATATGGCAAGCAATATTCAATAGTATTCGGATTGACTCAAGCCTTGCCACCGGTGCAAATGTCTCATCAAAGTCTATTCCTTCCATTTGGGCATAACCTTGTGCCACTAATCTTGCCTTATTCCGTACAATCATTCCATTTTCATCAGATTTGTTCTTGAATATCCATTTTGTACCTACAACATTGTGCATTTCAGGTCTTGGGACCAGGTACCACACATCATTTCTCACAAATTGATTAATTTCTTCATACATGGCATTTGTCCAATTCTCATCATTTAAGGCTTCTTCCACCCTTTTTGGTTCAATCTGAGAGATGTAACATGAGTGGGCTAGTTGACTTATCACTTTCTTCCTCAACCTCATCCCTTCATTTACATTCCCGATTATGTTATCTTGAGGATGGTTTAGCTTCACTCTCGAAGATGGCTCCTTGTGAGTATGAACTTTTTCAGTTGATGAGGTCTCTTGATCTTCATTAAGTTCACTAGAGTTCTCTTCAGTTCCACTTGGTGTATCAATTAGATTTTGATTCAACTCCTCTTTAGGAGTATCATCTATAACCACATTGATGGATTCCATGACAGTTTGGGTGCATAGATTGTAACATCTGTAAGCACGACTGTTTCTGGAATAACCAAGGAATATTCCCGCATCACTCTTTGGGTCAAACTTACCCAGATTTTCCCTATCTCTCAAAATGTAACACTTACTCCCGAACACCCTAAAGTACTTCACATTTGGCTTCTTTCCTTTCCACAGCTCATATGGTGTCTGAGAAGTGTTGGGTCGAGCGTAGACTCTATTCACAATGTGACATGCTGTGTTCACAGTTTCACCCCAAAAATGAGCAGAAACATTTTTGGTATGCATCATAACTCGAGCCATTTCTTGGATAACTCGATTTTTCTTTCAAAAACTCCATTTTGCTGTGGAGTAATGGGAGCAAAGAATTCTTGACGAATGCCTTCTTCATCACAGAATTTCTCTAAACTTGAGTTATCAAATTCTCGTCCATGGTCGCTCCTGATTCTGATAATAGGGTTCCCTTGTTCATTTTGAAGCTTCTTACATAAGTTCCTTATCACATTTGAAGTCTCACCCTTTTCCCTCAAAAATTCTACCCAAGAGTATCTGGTGAAATCATCTACCACCACCAGTATGTATTTCTTTCCCCCCAAACTTTCAGTCCTAGAAGGTCCCATAAGATCAATGTGTAATAACTCTAAAGGTCTTTTAGTCAAGATATCTGTTGTGTTCTTGTGAGCTGCTCGAACTTGTTTTCCCACTTGACATAATCCACAAACAGATGTCTCCACTTTCCCAAATTCGGGCAGTCCAATCACCATTTCTTTCTTAGCAATCTTTGACAAATTTTTGTGATTCACATGCCCAAGTCTTTGATGCCAGAGAGTAGTGGCCTCACTTTTAGTACTATTACAGCTGTACTGTGAAATGGGAGCGATACCATAGCAATTGTCAGAGGTCCTGGTTCCTTGCATCAAGCATTGTCCATTGTTATCAGAAACAACGCACATATCTTTTGAGAACCGAACTTCGGCACCATTATCACACATTTGGCTTATGTTAAGAAGATTTGCTTTTAATCCATCAACATATAGAACTTCTCTCAATGCCGGTAGTCCAGTAATGTTAATTTCACCTTTCCCAATTATGTTTGTTTTTCCACCATCTCCAAATGTCACTGTCCCACATTTGTACTCTTCAATTGTCTTAAAAAGAGTTTTATCACCGGACATGTGTCGAGAACACCCACTATCAAGATACTACAGTGAATTGTTCTGGGTCTTCAAGGCAATGTGAGCAATGTGACATGTGTCTCTTTCCTCCTTCGTGACCCACACTCTTTTGATCTTTGGAGAGTTGACTTGCACAGCCTTCTGAGTACTTGTCAGGTTGTCTATCTTGGCATTTAGACGAGCATTTTGTCTAGTGAGAACTATGACTTGATCCCACAGATTTATGTGATCTCCTTTTGGTTGTCTCCTTTTATTTCTCACAGAGAGCTTTTTGAGCTCATAGCAGTTAGGCCGGATGTGACCATACTTGCCACAATTATGACAAATGCGGTATTTTTTGTGAGTTTGTTGTTTCCTGAAGGGCAAGTCATCCTTAGGAGCTTTTCTGGTGAGTCTTTTAAATTTCAAACAATTTGTTTTCACATGACCCAACTTCCCACAGTGATGACACACGGGTCTTGTGTTGTGAGCTATTTGTTTCTCTTGAGATGAAACAAACTTTTGTGCATGTATGATTTTCTTTCCCTTTGCTAGTGAGTGATTTTTCACCATGCTGTTTTGAGGAGTTTTCGAGCTCGTACCCACTTCAAACTTTCCTCTAACATAACCTATTCCACTCTTGTCTCCTGAGGGCTTTCCAAGAGTTAGAATTTTGTCCAGATTTTGTTTTCCAGTGGAAAAGGCTAGCAATCTTCCCTTTAGCTGGGTTAATTCATTTTCCTTAGTTTCCATAGCATCTTCCAAAGTCTCACTTTTCTTTCGCAATTGGTCAGTCAAGATATAAGCTTCATTCAGTTTGCCTTGGAGCTCATCATTTTCTTGTTTGCACTGAATTATCTTTTCAGTCTGTGCTTTGTTGACTTTTCTCAATTTCACGCACTCCTTGTAAAGTTTTTCATAGATTTCTTGCAATTGATCTTCACACTCGGACTCATCTTCCGGTATGTTACAATCATCAGAAGCTTGTTCACTGCACTGATCTAGGTCTCCAACGGAAGATGTAAAAGCCATGTAGTTGAGATTCCTTTTAGGAGTGGAGTTGCCAGATGAGTCACTCGATTCAGACTCACTTTCACTTAGAGAGGCAATCTTTGCCTTTTCTTTGCTCTTCTTATAATTTGCACACTCCAAGCGAATGTGACCAAATCCATGACATTCATGACACTGTACTTGTGTCTTGTCCTTGTTAGGCCTAATGTAATTGTTGGAAGCTCTTTCTTTATTCTCTGAGCTTGACCCCTCAATATATCTCCCAAACTTCTTCTTCTCTGGTCTTTGGCTCCTGTGCCTTTTTGCTACAAACATTTTTCTGAACTTCTTAGCATAAAATGCTATTTCTCTGTCACTCATTGCTAATTCATCGAATGACTCATCTGAGTCCTCTTGAATTGTATTAAGAGCAATGGACTTGCTCTTCCTATCCAATGGCAGAGTATGTTCATAAGTTTGCAGGGAACCCACCAGCTCTTCTATTTTCATGACATCTAAGTCTTTACTTTCCTCAATTGCAGTAACCTTGGGACGAAATCTCTCAGGAAGAGATCTGAGAACTTTTCGTACAACTCTATTTTCTGGGATTTTGTCTCCCAAGTTGAACCGAGAGTTTACAATGTCATTCAATCTTGCATAAAAGACATCAAAAGTTCCATCCTCCTTCATTCTAATTTCCTCAAAGCTGGTGGTAAGCATTTGGAGTTTAGAATTTTTTACAGCCCTAGTTCCTTCGTGAGTGATCTCAAGAATATCCCATGCCTCTTTGCTTGTATTACACATGGAGATTCGTTTGAACTCCTCCTGGGACACGGCCATAAAAATTGCATTTAGGCCTTTACTATTCCAGTTAATTTCACTCAACTCATCCTTTGAGTAGTTGTCCACATCTGTGGGAACTTCTACTCCATCAACAATGGTGACGGGCTCTTTCCATCCTCTTATCAAGGACACCCACACACGTTCATCTATAGACTTAAGAAACGCTCTCATTCGAACTTTCCAATAAGCATAGTTGCTACCATCAAAATATGGTGGTGATGAGAGGGATTGAGACCTATCCATTTTGACCACCAAAGCAGAATCACACTTAGAAAGTTAATCCTAATGAAGTGTACCCGCTCTGATACCAATTGAAAAAGCGGTAGCTAATTACCTTACACACCTATAGGGGGGGTGAATAGGTGTTTAACAAAAACAATAGCAGTTTAAAAAATTAATCAACAAACACAAGCAATCAAAGGAGAAATCAACACACTGAATTTGGTTACGAAGTGGAAACTCATTTGAAGAACCTCTTCAAAATCTAAAACCACTCCGGGTGTAAGACACCACCTCTAATCCACTATAGAAATTTTAGTTTGTTACAACTAATTTAGAAACACTTACAAACCAACAAGAGCATCTAAACTTTTCTTGCAACACCACGAGTGACCCACTCGATCTCTACACGCGTGTAGTGCCAGAACTCCGACCTTTCTATAGCTTCTCACACGAACACCTTGATTTCTTCATCCAAGCACCTTGAAGAACTCTTCCAGCTTGATGAACACGTCCACTCCAATGGACTCACTAAAATTATGAATGTGTGTTGTGGGGGAGAAATATAATCCAAGAGAATGATCCTTGAAAACAATGGAGATGTTTCTCTCAAGGGATGAAATGTGGCTCTTTGGCTTTTCCTCTATTTTTCTCACTTTGCAGCAAAGGACTTAAAGATGTATTTATAGGCCACCTTCTGAAACAGCGCTCAAACCCTAGAGAAATCCATTTATCACTAACTTCGCTCGAGCGGGATGTCGAGCGAGTGTCGAGCGAAGTCTCTGCCTGGACTTCGCTCGAGCGCCATGTCGAGCGAGGGTCGAGCGAGATCACTGTGTTCGGTTTTTCTCGAGCCATTTTGATCCTCTTCATGTGTACTCTGTCCACCATTAGTTACAACTCAATTATATTAGGTTTTTCACTAGAAATTGCCAACTACCAAATTTTACATCAACAAAGCCAATTGCAACACCATGTATCTCGAATGGAAAACTATCAAAACACGTTGGTGATCCACTCCTTGACCCATCAGTATATAGACACATAGTTGTAGCCCTGCAATATCGCATGTTGAATCGAGCTGGCATTGCATACATTGTCAATCAATTGTGTCTATTTCTTCACTACCTGACTCCAGTTCATCTTGCAATAGCCAAAAGGGTACTTCGTTATCTCAGGGGAACCATTGAGCATGGACCTCGTTACAGTAATGGCTCTCTATCTCTTCATGGATTCTATGACTCAGATTGGACTAGAAGCACTAATGATCACAAATCAAGTACAGGATATGGATATTACACTTTCTTAGGTCCCTGCCTCATTTCCTGGATGGTAAAGAAGCAGCCAATGATTGCAAGGTCCAGTATTGAGGTGAAATATAGATTTATGGCCCTCATTGTAACTGAACTATAATGGCTCCAAATGCTCTTCAAAGAGCTTGGCTTTCCTCTTCACTCACCTCCTTATATGTGGGTTGACAACCTTGATGCACTCTCATTATCTTCTAATCCTGTATTTCATGCCAGGACAAACTATATAGAGGTTGATTATCACTTTATATGGGATAAGATTTTCAATCGAGATATCCTTGCATGATACATCTCTACCACTTCACAACCTTCGGACATCTTCACAAAAGGGTTGACTTTATCCAGATTTTGCTTGCTTCGTGACAAACTTACGGTTTGACCTCTCAACATCAGCTTGCAGAGAACAATTAACTAGAAAGTTCAAACTCTAAAGTCCAAATCTATCCAATCTATAACTCGGACAACAAATTACAAAACCATTAATGACATCCTCCAGGGCAAAACAATTGTCTTGGAAATGGTAAAAGCAAATGCCAGCTTGGAGATGGCAAAAACAATCTTTGTAACCAACCCCAACTAATGTGAAATCGATACTGACTGTGTCATCACTTCATAACATTTTCAAACACCAAAATATGAATGGGAAGTGTAACACCTGGAGTATTATATACACAGATTTTTTATTTTTTTTAAAAGAAAGCAGTTTCGTGAATTGGGAAAGTATAGAACATGTCATATATCAAATCAAACTTTCTAAAGAAACTTTAGCAACAATGCAGAAATTCTTTCTCTCTCTCTCCCCCCTTATCAATACATCAGTAAGGAAAAAATCAGATTGTACAGATGACAAAGAAACCAGGGTAAGGATACCTTGAGACCGTTCTTAGACATATCACTGATATCAGATGATGATGTTATCCCACGAATAACCGATGTCACTAAACTCAATTTCTCAGTCCAAGTTAAAGAATTCCAAGCCCTTTCAAGCTGCAACAACACAGATGACAATGACTGAAATTCTGTCACTTGGCATATTATGTATACTTAAAAAACCCAGCTTCCAAAACAAACACCAATGAATATACCAATTAATTTAATGCATGATGACTAAAATCAAAATCATTATGGCCAGAATAGGAATTAACTTAAGAATGGCTCACAAGAATGCTAGAGTCAACATGTCTGTACATACCGTTATCTCAATTGGACGATCCCCCAAAACTATTTGAGCTCCTATTTCTTCAGATACTTTCCGAGCAGCTCGGAACTATATTTTAGTAAACAACTTGGTAAATCAGCATTCTCAAAACAAAAACAAAGGCAAGTTTCTCAAGTGCTTGATTGGTTATTTTAATTTAAATCGACTACCTCATCACCAAAAGGGCGGTTGATATCTGAAGAGATTTTCGAGGAAAATACTGCCAGTAGTAGACGTAGTGCTAGAGCGGTTTGACCCCCTGCCATCCGGATATTTTAGTAACTAATTTTCAGATGGAACATGTTGAAAAACAAAATTTCTTACTGCTTACCCAAGTTTATGCTACGACCAACTGCACCAAAGAATTCAGTTCCACTCAAAGAAAACATATTTGAACGTAATTGCTGGACATCCGCACCATCATTGGAAGTGTACATGATTCCTGCTCTGAAAATAAACTCTGCAACAACTGGAGTTAAGATGTGGATTGAAGGTAAACAAGTTTGGGAACCATACTGCTTAGTTATTGCAATCTTTGTTGCCAATCAACGCACTAAAATAGTGCTAATGCTATGTCCAGATAAGTGTAATCTTGAGATCAAAAAGAAAAAGAAAACATTTGGCCAGGCCTGCTTGCACCATATATAGAATCAACTAAATCCTGCATAAGATTTAGTTCATTTTATTGACATCAGTTCTATGTAACCTGTGGTCCTGTACTCTCAATCGGAGATTCGAGGTGAAATTGCTGGCTAAATCCTTAAGTATCCAATGTCAAGAACCGTATATGTCAACTCTATGATAGTTATCATGATTGTGGATTGGGGTAATTGGATATATATTAGTGAAAATTGGTCAAACACTTGGCTTGCGAAACCGCAACATGGAAAAGGAAGTCATAAAAAGTTCTAAGGTTTCGCAAAATGGAACATAACATTTTTTTTTTCTTGCTTTCAGTATTCTACTTCACAATTTGCATTGACAAACTAAATTCAACCAATAACCAGTAAAAAATCACACTTGCCTGCTTCTACATAGCTCCACCACCACATTATCAGGCTTCACAGCGCGCACAACGCGCTCAACATCCTCAACCGATTCCTGTGATATGTGGGTAGTTCCGACCAACCATATCTTCTCCGGTTCCACAAACTCTGTCCTCCATGCTGGTACTGGGCCATACCGTCTTTTCTCAATCAATACCAAGCCCCCTGTATCAGCCAAATCAAGCAATTCAGGGTAAGTTTGGGCTATTATGGTTCTTGAATCATCGAGGATTTCGGTTCTAAAATCAAAGTCTGGTGGAGGTGGTTTGATTGAGACCTTGGAGGGTTTTAGGGGCTTTTTTGAGAGGTAAAATGGGTTGGTGGTGAAGATGGGGAAGGATGATTTGAGAGTCTCCATGGATCAGAATGAGAGAGCTACGTGGTCTTGTGCGACTCTCAGAAATACGAGTGTGCCTAGCTAATTTTGTGTTTTAAGAATTTAGATAAGGCAACTAACTCTAACGGCCATTAGCCCACACGTGAGCAGGGCATTGATTGTCACACGTGTAGGTGAGCTGGTTTTTTTTTTTTTTAGATGAATTACTCTACATCTTAAATAGAGATTTTACAATACAATTGTGTTTTTTTTTTTTAAATTACATTTTTTTTTTAAATTACATTTTTTTTTAAATAATTTTTTTCTTTTCTTTTAACTCATATATGATATATCAATAAAATTTAGAATTACATATATCATTTTTTTATTTAAAGTTGTAAATAATTTTTTTTTAAAATTGATCAAAAAAAAAGTCGAAATTAGAGTTTAGTCATTTCAAGATAAAGAATGATAAGACAGGGTGGTATGACAAATACAAAACCTGGCCACGTTGTTGTAATGTTACGGGCACCCACATATCTAAAAGGCACGTGGGTAGCATTTAAGGACAATGACTCGACAGATTTCATCGGTAACATGTGAAAGCTTTTCATGCCCTGTTACCGATAAAAACCGTGTTTTGAAAATGACAAAAAATAAAAATAAACAAACAAACAAACGCCAGACTTGCTTAAAAAAATGAAATTTTTAATTTTTAATTTATTATTATATTTTTTTAACTTTTATATAAAATATAATAAAAAATTTTAAATTTTAAATTCTAAAATAAAATTTTAAATTCTAAAATAAAACTAATATTAAAAAATATTTTCAATAATATTTTATTCTTTTTTTAATTTTTATCTCATCTTATCTCATTTTATTTTTTAAAATAAATTTAATTTAAAATTCAAAAAAAAAAGATTATAATAAAAAAATTAAAAATGATGAATAAAAAACAGTAATAATTACTGTTTATATGAGAAAAAGTATTCTTATATAACTTTTTCCCATCATTTTTCTTAAACTAATGTACTGCAACTTTGTAATTTATTTTCTGTATGTGTTCTCTAGATGACTTGCTTCAGGTTTTCATATGCTAGTCACCTAACCATGATGCGCAAGCCTCTCTAGAGTCTGGCAATTGCCAGCTTTAACATCAGTGGCCCACATTCTAAGGAAAGAGGGTTTTCGCATGAACAAGCTGATTGACCTATGATTTTTTTAGATTAAAAAAATATAATTTTCCAACTATCACATAAACACAAACTCAAAGAATAATAATAATTCATTAAAAAAATTGATTTTTTTGTAATTAATTAATTATAATAAAAAAATTTATAATAAATTTTAATTATAAATAATTATTTCGTTATAACTAACTGAAAGCAAAATAAATAACTTTTTTTTATAATAATATGAATTAAAATGAAACAGACTTTTAGAAAATTATTAATCCATGCTAAATTGCTAATGGTCTTGCCGATGGAATATCAAATTTCCCACTCTCCCTCGTAAATAGATGGCAAAAGAAAGTTCCAAAACTGACCAAAATATTAATATAATAACAAGTAATAATAATACATACAATTTACTATATATAAATAATAATAATAATAATAATAATAATAATAGTACTCCATTAGAAGTCGAATTTAATTTGTATCCAAATAAGTAGCCAATAAATAAATAGATCAAGGGTCACCATGAACTAAATTAATCATCGTCAACAAAGAAAAAAAAAACAATTCACATCGAAATTAAAAATAAATATATATATATTCTCAAATTTCATTCACTTTAGAAACTTTAAATAGAAGAGAAATTTAGATTTTAATAAAACATGAGATATTCAATAAATATTATAGATTTTTATTCTATTGTACTATGGTGAGAATTTGAAAGAGATTTTTCCATGAAAGTGACAGAAAAGATAAAGTAGATTTTGGTTAAGGACCAAAATGAAAAGGAAATGTTCATTGACAGGGTAGTTTACAGCTAATTGCTAGTTTGCGCCTAATACGTGTGCCCACGTTTGGTCACACCATGTCACCCTAGAGTGTTAGCCACGAATTTCCCACGCTTTTCCCCCCATTCTTTCACTTCCCTTAAATGAACCCCAAATCCCATGACCCTTAAGGGAACCCTTTACAGATCAATTCTATATTACAGTTAGACCCCTATCTATCTATTTTTTCCCCATATTTTGTTTACGTACACAAACAGAAGTATTACATATTCATGCACTCACATGGCCAATAATCCTGCTAACGTGCGCCAAGATGACCCACAGCCGCAATTCCCGGTGCCCAACCTCTCCATACAAGTGCCCGAACCTTCTTTTCCAGCTAATGTGCGCCAGGAGGAGACTACGCCACGTCTTTCTGCTCCCACTGCCACAAACTTTGAAGACCCGTCTCCTAGGCCCGTATCATCTCCAGGCGGGTCAGCGGGTCAACCGGCCTCCTCCAGTGGGAGCCCGAAGTATAGGGGAGTGCGGAGCCGGAGCGGGAAATGGGTGTCCGAAATACGGGAGCCACGTAAGACTACGCGCATTTGGCTAGGTACGTACCCGACTCCGGAGATGGCGGCCGCCGCCTACGACGTGGCCGCTCTGGCCTTGAAAGGCCCTGATACATCTCTGAACTTCCCGAATTCCATCCTTTCGTACCCTATACCGGCTTCGACATCGGGGAGCGATATTCAAGCCGCGGCGGCCAGTGCGGCGGAGGCTATGGCACGGAAGCCGAAGACGTCGGAGAGTACGGAAGGAATACGGGAAACGCAGCCCTCGGAAAATAAGGATACGACGATCAGCAGTAGCAGTGGTCAGGTGGGGGAGGAGTATGTCGACGACGAAGTTCTCCTGAACATGCCGAATTTGCTGGTAGACATGGCGGAGGGAATGCTCGTGAGCCCGCCGAGGATTGAGTCGAAATCCTCGGACGACTCAGATGGAGAAGAAGATTTATGGAGTTATTCCTAAAGAAGGCACAAATCGGAAGTAAGAAAAGATCTATAAATATATATAATCGTCGCTTGCCACTTCAGGTAATGGTATTCATGGAAAAGTTTTGGTATTTTCCATATTTGTGTGTGGTTTTCTCTCTCCCTCTCTTGTTTCCATTCAAAGTGCTTTCCATTTCCTAGTATATGATTCTGGTTCTGGTTCTGGTTCTTGTCCTGAACTACTGCAGCAGTTGCGTTAGGTAGCAAGGTAGAACTAGTGTTGATTTTGCTGCTGTCTTGGTGTTTGTGTTGAATTGTTGTTTATACAAATTTCAAAAGCTTACAATATTTCGAGCTTCTCATTTGTTGGATCTTTTCAAGGCAAGAATTAGTTTATTATCAGAAATCCAGATGTATTACAACATCGGCCTCTCTTTCATACATACATACATACATATGGATCATACTCCCTCTCTTTCATATGAGTAATATTTGTACAAACTACAAATCCTCAGTATTCTGAGGCTCAGCCTTCTGTTTTGAGGGGAAGAGAAGGAATAAAACATCATATGATGTTTTGTTTTACGATTGACTGGGGCCCAGGTGACCCTAACATTCAACTTTAAACACCTTTTTTTTTTCACGTGGCAACCCTTTTATTTGGAGACTGTTCTTATAAAATTGAATAATTTTATCTTCACTTTTTTTTTTCAAATTATAATAATATTTATTTTAAATTATAATAATTTATATTTAATAAAATATATTAGAGAGTTTGTTAAATATATATAATAAATAATTAACAAATATATATATATATTTTTTTATACCCAACTATCAGAAAGTTTGTTAAATATGTGTAATAAATGATTATATTAAAGTAAATCTATAAACTGATATAATTTTATGAAGTCAATTAGATCTATTATATATATAATAAAAATAATTTTATAATATGACGTATCGTATTATGTCACATATTTTTTAGTAGTTTATTTTTGTATAATTTTTTTATAATTAAAGTATTTTCATGTAAAGAATGCTAGCTGCAGATAAAAACAAGTAACAAATTGTACTACGCTCCCTTAACATTATTTGCTACTATTTTTTAGGGCCTATGATATTCAATCCCCAATTCATTTACCCTCAGAACACATGCTACTCAAATAAATAATGTCATATCGTTTAAAGTTAAGGGTTATGTAATCAACTTTATTGATCATATTAACTATGATCGAGTACTTGTTAATCCGCCCTTTTGATTCAAAAGAAGAAGAATTGTTTTTCTTCGAAATTATTAATTATCCACAAATATCTTTAACTTTTTAGACATCATGGTAGTCAAACATTTGAGACGAGGCAAAATTTGTGCCAAAATCAAGGGCAGCATTTTCAGGAAATTTGAATAACTTTTGATTCTTTAAATTTTAAAGTCTGGTTTATTTTTTTAAATCATCTCATCTCATTTCAAATTTATTATTATATTTTTTTCAAAATTTCATATAGAATAAAATAAAATAAATAATTCAACTTTTTAAAATCTCAAAACAAAATTAATATTAAAAAAATATTTTATAATAATATTTTATTCTTTTTTTAAATTTTATCTCATCTCGTCTCATCTCATCTATGAAAATAAAACAGAACTTAAATTTCTATTTTATTTTCTTTTATAAGATAACTGAACTTTTTTATGATGGTTCTCCCTTGTATGAGGGTTGTGATATATATATATATATATATATATATAGAAAAGAGCTGATTTATGATCATAATTCCACAATGGGTCCGAGTTTATTTACATATATACATAAGAGAATCATAAGATGATCTAGCTAAAGGTAGTGTTATTTCATCAGCTGATTAAATCATGTCTTGTCATAATACCCAAAAAAAAGACAACAAAGAGAAAGATCGAATCCCCCGGCTGAGGTTCAACGGAAGATTAAAAGAAACAATAACGATGAAGATATTAAAGAAACATGATCAAAATGATGATCTAATTACTTTAAAAAGAAAGTTGATCTGTTTTGTCTTTCCAAAAGAGGATGATTGTGAAAAATAAGGTCATGAATAAAATTAGAAGCAGCCATGGGCACTAGATCCGATTGATTTCTATTAATGGATGGGATCGAATTATAAAGATCAATATTAGTATTTTTGTTTTTTGAGTGGGAATTAGATTGGAAGATTAGTTATAAAAAGCTAATTAACATAATATATCTGAATATTAGTGGATAAGCTCAATCAACAGAAGGAATAATACTGTTCCATAAGCGGCTAAGAAAAAACTACAAGGACCAATGAATGGAAGGAGAAGGAAAGCATAACCACCTTTATCTTTTCAAGGTGGCCGGTTTCTGATTATTTTATACGGATTTGGAAACCTTGATGATCTATCACCTTCTAATATAATGATAATTATAAGATTAAATTAAAGCAATGCAGCTAATTCGTCGTGGGTAACGACGACTTGGAGAAAGGTTGTCTCCCCCAACCCCCCCTTACCTTACCCAACTAATTAATTAGCCCCTCTTGTTGCTTTTTTTTTTTTTAAGCTGTGGACGATATATAGAAAATATTATTTGACGTTAAGGTTGTTGATTGACGGTCAATGCACATGATATATATCTATACACATGATATACATAAACATATATATACATCATGTTGGTTAAGATTCGATAGGTCTGATCAGAATTAGAACAATTGGGTCGACATGTTGACAGCTTTTAGCCGCACACAAAAATTCTACTTAAAACAAATGCACGTTGTTAATTACTATCAGGATCATCGGTGGTCTCTGTTATGAGCAACAGGCCAGCGACGACGCATCGATCATTTTTTTTTTTTTTTTTTTTTGCAGCAAAGTAGTTGGTATTAGAGTATCGAAATGAAATGAATTTTTTTATAAAAAGTAGGGAAACGGTTTATTAATAATAGCAAAATTGTTTGAGTTAAGATGTTTTTATTGAGTTTTGAAAAATTGGAGAAAAAAATCTAATAAAAATATTATAAAGTTAAAAATATAATTTTTTAATACTACTTTTATTTTAAAAATTAGAAAATTTTATATTATTATTATTATTATTATTATTATTATTATTATTTGTTTTGAAATTTGAAAAAATTGTAATAATTAAGTTAAAGAACTGAAGACTTAAAATTGAAGAACATTTTTTGTTTGAATGATGTTTGAAAATGAAATTATAAAAACTTTTAAAGATAAGATGAAATGTCTTAAATTTCAACTCATCTCACTTCTCATACACGAAAACCCAATATTAGTTTTGGGTTTAAGCGATTATAATATTTTTATTAACACTCCTTCTCACACTAGAGGGAATAATAGTAAATGTGGCTATTTTTATTTCTACCGACGTAATCATGATCGGTAATATGTAATTAATTGCAAAAGAAGTGGTAAATTGTGGGTGATGTCATAATTTGATAGATTATGGCCATACTGCAAATGCAAAAGAAATGTTTGTTTAGTGTGTAAAGTATAATATTCCCCTAAGTGATATCTGGTATTGTATATTCTGCACTCCAAACTACAGAACAAACAATTCTAGTCAATTTCTAGGTTACGTGTTTATTGCAATCTTCTTTGTGACCATTTTTCCACTCACGAAAAGTTATCTTTATTGCCTTCTCTGCATCGGCTGATTTTTGGAATTTTTTTCCAATTGAAGTTATGAAAACAAATTGATGCTCATAATGTGTCAATATTTTTTCGAGTTACTCATTTGATTTGAGAGCTAGCTAGATAGGTTATCATGAGAGCTGTGAATTTTTTTAAAAAGAATCCATAGAAATTAATGATTAAACTAAATGAAGATTTAAGGCATGCAGCTTTTTCTTTTCTATTTTTTTCTAAAACTAGGTATAGATAGAAATTTGGTGATTATTATATTAAGCATAGCAATAAGGAAAATAGAGTTATTAGTATATTAAGCATCAATACTATTGTGGTGATGATTATAGAATTCAAAGCTGACCTAAATCAACATTCTAAAGCCCATGTCATCTAAAAAATGGAAAAAGAAGTAATTCTTGTCATCTAAAGTCCCGAGTTTAGAGAGCTAGAAAAGCATAAGAGTTTGTGATCATTTGTAGAATATTGCCTCCCACTTCAGTGCTTTTGTATGTTTTTGTGTGACCATATATTATCTGAATTAGTTTGACATTTGCTGCAAGTTCTCAGTGATAATATTTGCCAATAAAATAATATATTCAAGCAGCAAGAATTAGGAGAAAGTCCATTATAATCAGTGTTGTTGGAGAAGACTTGGGTCCATTAAGTACCATCGTGCTGGATCAACTTGAGCATCTACTAGAGATATCATTGAAGCAAATTAGATCAACAAAGATAATTTAAAACTAGGCATTTGAACAAGAGCTACTCAACTTGTTCTGATCTTATCTTAGTTACAATTTGGCATTTGAACAATTGTGTAGCTTAAGCACATCATATAGTTTCTTATCATTCAAGTTTCTTCCCATTTCAATCTGCTAACTTTGAGTACATTTTTCATGCTTATGGTTTATATCTCTCTATGAATTGTACCAACTATATGAGGTGAGATTTGCAGTTATACATCTAATCAGAATAGTTAGCAGATTGATATATGGGGTATATTTATTAGAGAAAAGCAAGCACAACAATATAGTATAAGCAACAGTCTACGTGTATATATATATATATATATTAATAGAGCATATGGAAAACTTGTCCGAGTAAAAAACTTAAAACAGAGTTGTGGGAATGCTTGGGAAATGGGAATTGTTGACTGGTGGGGCGCCCAAGTGGGCTGCCCCTCTCCCTTTGTTAGTAACGTATGGCATTTAATGCCATACTATGTAACGTATGGCATTAAATGCCATACGTTACTAACAAAGGGAGAGGGGCAGCCCACTTGGACGCCCCACCAGTCAACATCTCTCATTCACACACAGTGGGCATGACCCTAGGTCAACATCTCTCTTATGTTCTCAATCTTGTTCATACAAGTAAATAGGCTGTGCGACCACCAAGCACACCAAAAAAAATGGGAGTACATACACCAAATCTCTCCCAGAGAAGACCAGCATAGTAACATCCCCGAAGTGTATGGTCATGTCCTAGACTTATTCGATCGCATCAAGTCAAGTATTTTCGAACCCTCTTGAGTTTAATAAACTCAGAACAATACTTGACTTTTTCCAAATCATTTCAATGTGTTCACAACCTTAGCCGCTACCAATATGCAGCGTCATAGTTTGACGTCAGCAAACACTATCGAAAATACGATATCGAAAAAATCTTCCTTTTGCACTCATATCATTCAATTTTGGTTAAACCGCTTTCCTAGCAATACCTCTTTAGACCGAATCAATCATGGCCATAGACAGCATGCCAAAGTAGCAGACGTTTTAACCTCTATCTTGTGACATAGTCAAAAGTAAAGGACACCTAAAAAATGAGACTCACACAGTGAGAAAGAGGGGAACCATTTACTCACTTACTCATATGGTCGAATAAGCACATGTAGTATGAAACACATGCTACGGTGGATTTCTCTTTCTCAAAGAGCATATGTCTATATCAACACCATACAGATCTTTAGTCTAGGCGCTCATTAAGCGTCTAACTCAAGTTTCTCTATTTGCACGCCTCCAAGGCGTCAAAGAGAATCTCGCATCTGGCTAATCTCAGGCTACATGGATGGTAGGTAATCCATTCACAGTCTTCTCAAAAGACCTCATCTTAGCTCCCACTAAGGCGACATATTTTTGTGTTAACTAACTTATCCCTTTGAACAAGTACTTAGGGACACAATGTCTCATCTCTTCTTGCTACTTAAGCGCTAGAGGCGATTGCTCGTGTGAGTGAGCCAATCTTAGCCTGTTGACATATCTTGTGTGTGTGTATTAGTAAAAGACAATATGATAAAGACAAGAACTGAATCATATTGTATTAATATCCCAAAGGAAATGTTACATCTCAATATTATTTGAAATACAAATTACATTTACAATCTACGTAGTCCTAGATTCCTAACATGAGCCTCATATACATCTCGTGCAATAGGCTTTGTTAAGGGATCAGCAACCATGCGACTCGTAGAAAGATGTTTCAGAACCACTTCCTTTTGCGCTACCATATCTCTTATGTAGTGATATCTGATATCTATGTGTTTGGTTCTTCCATGATATTTTGAGTCCTTAGCATATGCGAGAGTTGTCATGCTATCACAGAATATTGTCACCGGATCTGAAGTATCCGTGCCAATGTCTAAATGCTTGAGGAACCTCCTTAACCAAACAGCTTCTTGAACCGTTGCAGAACATGCTATATATTCTGCCTCCATGGTCGATAGAGCTATGCAGGGTTGTTTCTTGCTGCTCCATGTAATGGCGCCATTGTTGAGCAGAAAGACATACCCAGTGGTTGATTTACGCTCATCTAGGTCACTGCCCCAGTCGGCATCGCTATAACCTCTTAGCTGCAAATCTGAACCTTGATAGCACAGCACATAGTCTGCAGTTCCCTTCAGATATCGCATAATCCTCTTGACTGCTTTCTAGTGAGCCAGTCCGGGGTTAGATTGGAATCTACTTACTAAGCCAACTGCATAGCATATGTCAGGCCGAGTACACATCATTGCGTACATCAAACTACCCACAGCATTAGCATAAGGGACACGGGCCATCTTTTCCTTTTCTCTTTGAGTCTTAGGACACAACTCTTTAGATAAGTTCTCGCTTTTTGTGACAGGGGTGTCAATGGGTTTACATTCACTCATTAGGAAGCGTTCGAGAACTTTCTTTATGTAAGTCTGTTGGGACAAACACAATATTCTCTTTGAGCGATCTCTGTAGATCTTAACTCCCAGAATGTATTCTGCCTCACCCATATCCTTCATCTCAAAATTGAAGGATAACCACTCTTTTGTGGCGACTATCAACCCTTTATCATTTCCAGCTAGTAGTATGTCGTCACCATATAATGACAACATAATGAAACTCTTCTTGGATCTTTTGACATAGACACAATGGTCCTCTGTGATCATCGTAAACACATTCGAAAGAATGGCTCGATGGAATTTGAGGTACCATTGCCTAGATGATTGTTTTAGGCCATATATAGATCGTTTGAGCTTGCACACTTTGCGCTCTTGACCTTTGACCACAAAACTCGTTGGTTGATCCATATAGATCTCCTCATCTAGTTCTCCATTGAGAAATGTTGTCTTAACATCCATCTGGTAGAGTTCCAAATCCATGTTTGCTACTATAGCTAAAATTAGACGAATTGAGGCAAACCTCACAACTGGTGAAAATGTTTCCTCATAGTCTATACCCTCTTGTTGGGTATATCCTTTCGCCACTAAGCGAGCTTTGTACCTATCTATTGATCCGTCCAACTTGCGTTTGATCTTAAGAACCCATTTGTTCCCAATAGGTTTACGCCCTGTTGGTAGATCAACCAGATCCTAGACCTGGTTAGTTTTCATAGACTCAATTTCATCATTAAGAGCTTTCATCCACTCATCTTTAGTAAAAGATGAGAGAGCCTCATGAATTGTCCTAGGCTCATCATCATCATGCGGAGCTACCATAAAAGCTTCCCCTTCAATCTCAAAACGACGACGGGGAATACTTTCACGTGTGCTTCTATGCGGCTGAGGTTGTTGTGATTGATTGACAAGTGGTGTGCTCCCACTCGGATTTAATTCCTTATTTGTAGGAGCTTGAAGAATTTCTTCCTCATTCTCAACTAAATTCCTTGGAGCACTTTCTTCTTGTTCCATAATCTCATGAAGTTCTAAACTCCTATCAACCTCACCTCTACTTGGAAATTCATTTTCAATGAAGTCCACATCTCGTGATTCAATTTCAGTCATACTTTCATCAGTTTGTTCACCTATTAACACATACCCTTTAGAGTGTTCTGAGTACCTTATGAAAATACACTTCTTCCCTCTAGGGCCTAATTTCCCATACTTATGAGAAAGATCATGAACAAAACCCGTTGAACCTCATGGCCGCAAGTTACTCAAATTGGGTTTCTCGCCGGTCCATAGTTCATATGGGGTGGAAGTTACTGATTTGGAGGGCACTCTGTTAAGAATGTAGGCAGCAGTCAAAAGTACATCCCCCCAAAAAGAAATTGGTAGGTTTTCTTGCGCCATCATTGACCTAACCATCTCAAGCAGTGTTCGATTTCTCCTTTCCGTCACGCCATTTTGTTGCGGCGTACTCGGCATCGTTAACTGTCTTTTGATTCCTTTTTCATCACAGAGCCTTTTAAATTGCTCAGAGAGATATTCTCGTCCTCGGTTAGTTCTTAGAGTTTTTAAACTCTTGTCTAACTGATTCTAAACCATTCTTAGATATCGTCTAAAGCACTCCAATGCTTCAGACTTATGGGAGATTAAGTAGACATGACCATAACGTGAAAAATCATCTATAAAAGTGATGAAGTAGACACCCCCGTGTCTTGCCCTCACACTCATTGGACCACAGATGTCTGAGTGGACTAATTGCAGTGGAAAAGATGCCCTAGTGGATTTTCCAAACGGTTTTCTCTTAACTTTTCCCATAAGACAATATTCACATGTGGGTAAGATGACCTTAGCGAGATTGCCCATTAGGCCTTCTCTAGCTAACCGAGTCATTCTATCTTGCCCTATATGTCCAAGCCTAGCATGCCATTTATATGAATCCAAATTATCAGATGCAGAAAGAAAAGTAATAGATTCATTCATATTTGAATAATCCAAATTCATTATCATAAAACCGTCTTGAAGAAAAGCATTGCCATAAAACACATGGCCCAAATAAAAGGAAACATTATTGTTTTCAAATTCAATCCGAAAACCAAGTCTTAATAGAGTAACAACTGAAAGTAAATTTCGTCGGATTTCGGGAGTGTATAACACATTGTGGAGAAAAAAAGTGCGGCCACCCCGCAAGTCCAGCTTGTAGGTACCAAGTCCTAGCACCTCCACACTAGCTCCATTCCCCACCTTGATATCACGACTCCCAGCTGGAATCCGGCGATATTCCACAAATCTGACTCTATCTCTCGCTATGTGTTCGGTCGCTCCTGAATCAACAGTCCACACAGGATAGGAGTGAGCAACCATCACATGGCTAGTTACAAAAACAATATGAGAGAAGTTAGAGTATACCTTCTTCGGCTCAGTGTAGTCACGAGCGAAGTGGCCTTTCTTTCCGCAGTTGTAACACTCTAATTTTGACTTGTTCTTCCCACGCTTGCCTCTTTTGCTGCACTGAGAAGTTCCTGACACCTTCTTAACTTGTCCAGCAGCTACCCCATTCTTGGATTTCCAACGCTTAGGCCTTGATGCCTTGCGTGAACCAGAATTAGCCACATAGGCCGAATGATTGGGCTTAGCAGCCTCTAGGCGCTCAGCCTCTAATTCTAAGTGACGCGAGACATCATCAAAATTTTTTATATTCTCATTATGCGTCAGATTCTGGCTCATGCTCTCTCAAGAACTTGGTAGTGATCTTATCACTGCCTGGACTTGTTGTTCATCAGTCAGGTCGTTTCCTGCCGTCTTAAGTTCGCGGATCATGGTTGACATAGCCCTAAGATGTTATTTCATCGTATGGTCAGAGCGCATCTTATAGGAGTCAAACCTCATGGTTAATCCACGTAACCTAGTGGCCGAAGTTCCACCAAACTTCAACTTCAAAGCCTCCCACATGCTTTGGGCAGTGTCATAGGTCTCGAACTCACACATTAGATCATTGTGCATGCTGCTTAACATTATTATGCGCGCGCACCGATTTTTCTTAGCCCATTCAGAATAGGTTAATTCATCTAATCTGTGTTGTTCTGAGTCCCCTTCCTTGGGCTTAGTCAGGGAGTGAGATAAGGCCTCTACGACTTCTTGCTCATCTAAGACATATTGGATCTTGCGATGCCATATGTCATAGTTCTCCCCATCCAATTTCTCCCCTTTGTTCAAATCGGCAACAATACTCTTGGATGCCATTTCACTACAAAACGCAAAGGAGGGATATTACACACACCTAAGAAATCTGCCGCGTCCATTCAAGCTAGAAAAAAAATAATTTAGACATGTCGCAAGATCGAAAAATCGCTAAGTTTCAGAATCATCTCTTGCGCCACAATATCCAATTATTAAATTTCTAACCTAATTCTCGCGCAAATTTAAAAAAATATGGGAGATTTAATCATAAATCTCAACCATACTCCCACTATCTAAAGTAGTCACCTAATCCTAGTCACGCGTAGAGACAGATCCTACTAAAATCGTAGTAACCTGTTGGACCAGTCTACAAAGACAGCTACAACAACCACAGCAGCCTGTTGGGCCAGTCTACAAAGATGGTTCATATAAGACCATTACAGTCCATTTTTCTTATTCCATCAGTGCATTTACAGTTCTTACTGGGGCTACCATGGTGTTGTCGCTATACAGTGCATTTACAGTTCTTACTGGGGTCACTGCAATTCTTTCAGCCTATCAATCTACACTGACAACTCGAACTAAGACTACTTAGTGGGAATTTCCTATTTTTATCACTAGAATAAATAAAGGCTAATTTCTAACCATACAAGCCTAACATTTATATATGATAAAATAATAACACATTCACATGTTATATACATACATGTTATCACATTTAATCAAAAAATTAAACATAATATCCCATGTAATAAAATGAATATCATCAAATATCCACATGTAATCATATTTAATCAAAAGCATTAAATAAAAGTATCACATGTTATAACAAGAAATATATCTAAGCATATATTAAAACATGCATTTTTTTAAAATTTTATTTAAACATTATTAAAAGAAATATATATAAAAAAAAAAAAAAAAACACACAATATAACCACATGACCCTCACAGTCCAGTGGTGGGTGGACTAAAGAATTAGTCATCCGGCCTGGGTTCGAAACCCACAGCCGGACTTAACATCCTTTTTTTTTTTTTTAAAGAAAAGGGGCTGGGCCGTATAAAAACCCAACCCAAAAAAAAAGGGACTTAAAAACCACATGGGCCGCAAGGCCCAAGCCCGGCCCGAAAAGACTGCTCTCTTCTTCAACCTTCGGCCAGGGCACTGTTCACGTGAACAGTGCTCAATTTTCAGAAATGAAAAACAGCGCCCCAGGCCGCTGCCCATCGCCGGAAACCGCCGTCCCATCACCGGAAACAACCTCCGGAGGAGGCTGGGTGCTGCCGCAGCACCTGGGTGGTGCGCGCAGCACCAAGGTGGTGTTGGCAGCACCCCTCTGGTGCGCGCAGCACCGTCCTGGTGTGCGCAGCACCGAGGCGGTGCTTGCAGCACCGCTGGGTGCCCCACGGTGCTGCCAACACCACCGCTGGGCAGCACCATTTCAGGGGTGCTGCGCAACACCCTACGATGCGCGCTGCACCACCATGCTCAGGTGGTGCACGCTACACCACTGCACCGGCTTCGGCCAAAAAAAAAAAATTTTTTTTTTTTTTAAACGTAGCAGCATTAAAAAAAATGGCACATTTATCATTTGCATGTATCTCAAAAAAATATGGAAGCAATTACGACAGCTCTGATACCAATGTTAAAAAAAATCGCAACGGAAAAATACCTCAGGCTTAGCTTAAAGAATTGCTCCACAAGTTTCTCCAGCACGACAAAAACAAGCGTTTTCTCTTAGTGGTGAAGTGTACTACGTAGTTATAAAACTAGAGTAACACTTAATAATCCACAGCCTAAAAACCGTTTCAAGAGAGAACAAACGAGAGAGAGATTTTCACTTTTCGGATTGGTCACAAAAACCAAACTAGTGGGGGACTATTTATAGTCAACCCACATATGGCTGGCATTAAAAACCAGCCATTACTCTGCAATTAAAATTGCAGTTAAAAAAAATTTATTTTGTAACGTATGGCATTTAAGCCTAACGTTACAAAACATTTGTTAGTAACGTATGGCATTTAATGCCATACGTTACATAGTTTGTAACGTTTGGCTTAAATGTCATACGTTACAAAATAAATGTTTTGTAACGTTGGGCTTAAATGCCATACGTTACAAAATAAATTTTTTGTAACTGCAATTTTAATTGCAGAGTAATGGCTGGTTTTTAATGCCAACCATATGTGGGTTGACTATAAATAGTCCCCCACTAGTTTGGTTTTTGTGACCAATCCGAAAAGTGAAAATCTCTCTCTCGTTTGTTCTCTCTTGAAACGGTTTTTAGGCTGTGAATTGTTAAGTGTTACTCTAGTTTTATAACTACGTAGTACACTTCACCACTAAGAGAAAACGCTTGTTTTTGTCGTGCTGGAGAAACTTGTAGAGCAATTCTTTAAGCTAAGCCTGAGGTATTTTTCCGCTGCGATTTTTTTTTTAACAGGAATATTATCGTGTGTATCGTTTCCCCTCTTTGCCTTATAAGTTATAGTGGCCCGTAATATTTCAAAATTATTTTTCCAAACTTAATAAGGGAAAAGTTTTGGAGAAAATGAGAGATTGGGAGAGATTGAGCCTAATAACGAAGTAAAATCGCTATGGTAGCTCCAGTATTTACATGTATATCTATTTTTCTGATTAATTTTATCGAAGAATTTCAAGAAAAACAATTTCAAGTTAATGCTGATTGAAATGCTCAAACTCAGCCTATAACAAGTAGTGAGAATGCCCAAACATTTTTTTTTTAAATGCTGAACAGAGATTTCAGTCCCCACCATGAAATATGATGGTGTTAAAAAGAATGCAAGAGCATATTCTTGAATGAAAGTAGAAGAGTCCATCATTGTTTAATTTATTCTAAAGTCATTGTCACCGTAGTATAGGATATTCTCGATGCATTATAATGCTATTAAAGATAAAAGTAAATATATGGGGTCTCGGTATTGGGGGCCCCTTTGCGCTCACATGGGAGTTTTTAAATAGAAAAAAAAAATAAAAAATCACATATATTTTATCTCCATACATTTTTTTATTGATTTTGTAAAAAAAATTAAATGCAAGAAAGTGTAAAAAAAAATTTCACTGAGGGGGCGCAAAGGGGCCCCAACGTCGAGGCTCCATAGAATTGCCCTAAAGATAAATGGAATGTGAATGAATTAACAAATATGGAAGTTCAAGAGGAAGCAAAGTTAAAACAACAAGGATATTATTCTGTCAATTTTGTAAATAAAGAAATTAGAAAGAAAAAGCATTGTTATGATAAAAATAAACGAACTTGACTACCGAAAAGAAATAAATCTGTGAAAGTTAATCAAATTTAGCATAACAATAGTAAATGTTAAATTTGTGGGAACTATGGACACATGAAGCTGAATGTCCCAAATATAAGATTTCATTTGAAAAAAATGGTAAGCCACTTACTTTTATATGTTTTGAATCAAATCTTATAAAGGTTTCCACTAATTCTTGGTGACTAGATTCATGTGCAAATATTCATATTTTCATAATTATGAAGGATACCTTACCAGCCAAACACTAAACTCCAGTGAACGATTTATCTTTATGAAAAATAAGAATAAAGATGAGATTTTAGCCCATGGAACTTTTTATTTAGTTTTGAGCAGTGGTCATTATTTATACTTTCATAACACATTATATGTGCTTTAATGAGACATGTTTTGATTTCTCTATCCAAACTAAAACTGATGGTTATTCATTTTCTCCATAATGGTAGTCTTAATTTATTTTAAAATAATTTACTTATTGATTTTGGATTTTTTTTCGATTGCCTTTATCAACTTATCTCGATAATACATTTATTAAAAATACATATAACTAGCACCATGAAACATGTTTTAGAACTAAAAGAAACATGATGACTTATGGTATAAAAGATTAGGGCACATCTCCAAAAAAAGTTATAAAGATTAGTGTTGCCCAGATGACTAACACAAGAGGGGCGGTGAATTGAGTTGTATTTTAAAAAAATAACAGTTATAAATCAAATATATAATATAAAATATAAACAAAATATGAAACAGTAATAAATATAAAAAGTAAAGGTAAGAGAGAAGCAAACTCAGTATGTTAACGAGTTTCGGTACTACTGCCTACGTCCTCGCCTCAAGTTATCCCTTGAGGATTCCCGAATTCACTATTCAATCTCTTTCAGGTGGAGATAGAAACTTATTACACCTTTGAACAACACCGCTACAAAGGATCTGTGTAGAACACCCTCTACACTTACAATCAACTTACACGTGGTGATTCAACTATTCCCTGTATAGAACACTTTCTACATGCACAAGGGTTATACACACCCTTTTACTGATACAAGAATTGATAGTGGATAGACTATCAGAAAACACTCCTCAATGAGTAAATAAAAACAATACAGTACAAACTATATCTCTCAAAATGAATAAGGGTTAAGGCTCAATGCTTAGAGAAGAAAGAATGAAAACTTTGAATGAATGTTGTATGCTCTTGGTGTTGTGAATGTGAAACTCTCAAATGATCTATTTATAGGCATATGAGACTTCATATTCAAATTTAAAAAGATTCACATGTCAAAAATATCATCATTCACTTTTCAAAAATTTCAAATCTAATTTTTTTACTTTTTGCATGTGACAAAAGGAGCACACTTTACTTTTCAAAATTTTCAAATAAAGACATCTACCTTTTGCATAAGTCAAGAAAATCATCCACCACTTTTGAAATTATTCAATTAAAACATGTACATGTGAAAGATGACAATCAATCATCTTAATATTTTCAAAATTCAAACCTTTAATCATGTCATGCACATGTGAAAGATGATAATCAATCATCTTTCAAAATTTTCAAATTTAATTTTCAAAATATTCATGCACATGTAGAAAATGTATTTTAATGCTTTATGATAAAATATTAATTTTGAGTCTTAATCCTAATTTCAAATTTTTAAGAGATTTACATCATTACTCTATGATTTTAATGTAAACTTGTTCATTTCTTACTCATGCTTGCTTCCTTGATGTGCTTGATTATATTGTGTGGACAACTTGAGATTGAGACTCTTTTATTCTTTGAATTCATTTGTTATCATCAAAATTCATGTGTAGATTTACACAAAACTTGAAATCTTGAATTCAACAATTAGTAAAAGAATAGATTTTTCTACATCTTGACTTTATTAATCTTGAAGTGTGTGTAGATTGTATAAAAGGAAAGTAAACCAAACATACTAAGAAATGTGTCAGAAGAAGTAAAAAGTTTCTTGAAATAATTCACACAGATATATAGACCATTGTCCACAAAACCTTTTGGTAGAGAAAAGTATTTTATCATCTTTATAGATGATTTTTCAGATTTTGGATATATTTATTTATTACATGAGAAATCTCAAACTGTATCGATACTTAAGATATTTCTTATGAAGGTGGAATGCAATTTTATATAAAGGTGAAAATCATCATGTCGGGTTAATGTGGAGAATATTATGGAAAGTATGACGAATCAGGCCGTAACCCAAACCCATTTGCCAAACTTCTTGAACAACGTGTCATTATTACACAGTACACAATGCCCAAAATGCATTAGCTGAATAGTGTTGCTGAAAGGCGTAATTGAATCTTATTGGATATAGTAAAAAGTATAATAAGCAATTTTATCTTACCTAAATCATTGTGGAGTAAAGTTATTAAGACATTAATATATATCTTAAATTGAGTTCCTAATAAGTCAGCTCTAAAAACTCTTTTCGAGCTATAAACTGGTCGAATACCAAGTTTGAGACAGATGAATGTTTGGGGTTGCCCAGTCAAAGCGAAGCTTTACAATCTACATGAAAAGAAATTAGATCCTAGAATAGTAAGCGAGTATTTCATTGACTACCCAGAGAGATCCAAAGGGTATTAGTTTTACTGTCTAATCACAATCAAGAATGATGGAAATAAGAAATGTCAAATTCATTAAACTTACTGAGATCAATGGGAGAATTGAACCTAGAGAAGTGATCATTGAGAAAGTATAGGTAGATGTTTATTTACCTACATCCTCAGAAAAGATAATAGTACCTCTAATTGATCATCACAATGATACCTTGGGACAAATAAATTATCACCCATCTGAGAATGATAATATCACTAATGAACTAAGTTAAGAATCACCAGAAGTCTTGCGTAGATTTCAAAGAGAACGAAGACATGCTATTTTGATAGATTATGTAGTATGTTTCTAAAAATCTGAATTTGACATTAGAACAAGTAAAAATCCACTAACGTTTTGATAAGCCATAAAGGGCAATGATTCATTGAATCATTGCCATGAAAGAAGAACTGAAATCCATGAATCATAATCAAGTATGGGATCTCATTAAGTTGCTTAAAGGGAGTAAAAGAATCAGGTGTAAATGGGTTTTTTTAGACCAAATGCGACTCAAAAGGCAACATCGAACGACATAAGACTAGACTTGTCACTAAGGATTTTACTTAGAAAGAAGACATTGATTACAAAGAGACTTTTTCTCTAATATCTAAAAACAACTCTTTTAGAATCATTTAGTATTGGTGGGTCATTATGATTTAGAGTTATATCAGATGGATGTGAAAATAACCTTTTAAATGAAAGTTTGGATGAAATGGTCAACATAGAACAGCCAGGGGGCTTCTTAAAAAAGGGTAAAGATCACCTAGATGTAGACTTAAGAAATTAATATACAAGCTTAAGTAAACTTCCCAATATTAGTACTTAAAGTTCAATGATACCATTACTACTTTTGATTTTAAAAAAATAAAAATTCATTGATCGATGTATATACCTAAAGGTTATTGAAAGTAAGTTCATAATTTTGATCTTGTATATTGATGATATCTTGTTGACTAGTAGTGAACTTGATCTACTTTATGAAACCAAAAAATTTCAATCCAAGAACTTTGAAATGAAAGATATCGATGAAGCATCATTTGAGATCAGAACTGAGATTTTTTGAGATTGAGAAAAAGGACTGTTGAGATTGTCTAAAAAAAGTTACCTGAAAAAAGTTTTTGAGAAATTTAGCATTAAATTTTGTCCATCGTTGGACACTCTAATATCAAAAGGTGATAAGCTTAGTTTATCACAGTCTTCTAAAACTGAATAAAAAGTAGTAAAAAGGGTATTGCGATACCTGCAAGAAATTAAGGATTATTAGCTTACTTCAGAAGAATTGATAGTTTGGAGATGATTGGATACTTAGACTCCAATTTTATCAATTGCTCTAATAGTTGGAAATCACTGCTTCAACAATAATGGAGATTAAGTTTGTGGCATGCTTGAGGTCACAGTATATGGTTTATAGCTGAAGAAATTTATCTTAGAATTTGGAATTACCGATTTATAGCCAAGCTGTTAAAAATGTATATCCTCGAAATATTTTTCTCCGAATAATAAATATTTAATAAAATATTAAATAATTAAGTGTTAAAGAAAAAATACATAAACATATCTCCATAACAATCGTATTTTAATGATTATATTTTAAAGGACATGTTGGAAAGATAGATTGTATGCTTATATCCATGATGTGAACATGATCAATAAATCATTAATATGTTGGGTATTTTGTTATTAGACATTAAAAAGATATATATTATGGTTATTTCTATGTTTTTGTCTTTCTACTTTAAATTTACATTGAAAAACGTGGATGAATGATGATAAGATAATATCTACAAAAGTTATGAATTGAAACTTAGAGGCATTATAGTATTAGCTTTAATTAACTCAATTAAAGATCGTATTAAATTAAGTTACTAGTGTTATGGTACATGAAAAGAAATTTATTAATTATATAATAGAGAACTGACATGACTCGCTTTGATAACTGATTTGACATTGATATTACAGAATCATAAAATGTATTTTGAGTTATGAAAAGTTTCAGTAAATGAATTTGTACAGTATGGTTAATTTCCTATAATAAATTCATAAATGAAAAATATTATTTTTATAGCGTATGAGGCAAGTGGGAGAATGTAAGAGTTTAAATTTAAAATTTTAAACTATGTATCCCACATACTTATCTTAATAGAGTTTGAAATAGTTCATAATTTTATCGATTAATATTTGAGTTATGATGGTATAAGAATACTCTTAAAAAATAAGATTAAAATTTTATATTTTTAATTATAGTTAGACACAAACTCTTAGATATCTTGATGGCTAGAAAGTTATTAATAATACTGAGATATTCAATAATGATTCTCATCTACAATATCAGAATGTCTTACTAAGAGACTTAAGAGATAAAATTATTAGGATGATCCTTTTTTTTATAATTAGATTAATTCTTTATCAATTAGATAGAAGAAATTATGTATTTATTTTTTTTATTATAAATCATAAAAAAATTAAAGATATGTTTATTAAAATCATATTAAAATATCTAACAATGATTTGATTGAAAATAGAAGTTTCTGGGAAATGCAGCAATATTAAATATCTTTTAGTGCTATGATCGAGCTTACGATTAATACGTACGTGGGCTAAGTCCAAGCTTAATGAGTGAGAAGCGTGTGCTTTAAGAATTAACGGGCTGCTTATCTCGAAGCAATGGACTTTTATATATTGAATTTCTTTATATTATTTTTTTTATTCGTTTTTTCTTCTCAAACAATAAGCATTCGGAGATTTCAAATTTCATACAGGTGGTCAATATATGTGTAAACTAAATCAATTCAAAATCTAGATGGAACCAGAGCCTAGTTGCCAAGTGGATCAGAGTCATCGCAAATTGCCAAATCTTGGTCTGAAACGAACTCCCAATTGAGTTTCAACCTAACCCGGAAAGAGCTTATGTCAACATCAAAGATTTGGCTTTGTCCCAATCAAACTAGGCCAACTCAAATGCATGAATGAGCTCTGCTGATCGCAGCAGCAGTGATCCTGACTCCCGAGAAACCCAGTGCCTCTCTCCTTCCTCTACTTACTCTCCTCCATTAAATAGGGAAGATAGTATCTGAGTCGTATGGTCAACTTCGGACCCCAAAAAACTTCATATAGGATAAACCCACGTTTAGGTGGTCACCACTAGGCTATCCATCTTCCCCACCGCCTTTTCTACATTAAAACGATGGGAGTTAAAACTATATAATTTTAGAATAATTCTAGGTACAATTATAAAATATATAAATATTGTATAATTATTTTGAAAAAAAAGAAATTATATTATTAAAAATTTTATTTTTTTATATGAGTTTAATATTTTATTCATTTTTTTTTAAAACGATTATATATTGATTACACAATTTATAATTATAAATATCTTATCTCTATTATTTATATTGTTTATATAATAAGATTTTATTTACAAAATTTTATTTTCCTATTTTTTCTTTTAAATTAAATTATGCTTTTTGTAAACATGACTTTATTTAGTTTGTTATCCACATGACTCGCGTATAAATAGAGTTTTTTTTAAGGGAATATTGCTTTTTATGGTAAGACAATATATCTATACTTTCTCCCTAGTAGCGTTTTCTCTCTAATTTTTTCAGCCCACGTCAGCTCTTCAGCTATTGCAGCTTGTTTCTGAGAAAGAGCGGACCTTTTGCTCGTACCTCCCTCCCACCCAACCCCCTGCGGCAATTTCTCTTTGTTTTCATCTAGTTTTCCTATTTTTCTTTTTCATGTTTTCCTAGTTATATGTCCACAGCTCAAAGATTCTCAGATATATTGATTGCCGGGCCTCTGCGACCACCACGAACCAGACATATGAACTCGACAGCTGTCGATCTAAAAAAATGAAGGAGCAGAATGTCCAGATGAGTTGCACATCAGTATTATGCGTAGGGAATAGTGCGCATAAAACTCAAGCGCTACTTCACCAAGAGAGTTCCCGTGTCACTACACGCGATACCATTGGATTCAGCGGCCTCAGTTCCTTCGATTTCGACAACTAGTTTTCACTCCAGTGTGGTGTGTATGCTCCACACGCACCGCCACAACTAGCAGTGGTCATTCTTTGGTTCATTAGTTTTTCTTCCTGTTGCTACTTTTTGATTTCTTTACCAGGGATCAAGTTAAAATAGATGTGAGACTTCTCTTCGGTCAGACCAGCTCAATAGAATACAGTGCACCTCCTCTCGTGACGGCTTTTAGTCGCAATTTTATAATTTGTTTATCAATTTCAAAACTGCTTTAGATGTCATCTATTCAATCGGAATTAGTGGGAGTTATATTTGTGACTTTGAAATTATTTTTTTATTTTAATATCTTATGTGTATTTGTTGTATTAGGATAATTATTGGAGACTCTTACCTTATTAAATTTTGTATCCTTGTATCTGATTAATTTAATATATGATGTGATTGCCTTTAAAAAAAATAGAATCTTTTAAATCTTTTTGTAAGTTTAATTATAGACATACTAAAATATTATGAAAATTGCTACAAATATAAAGTAATTATACCAAAAACAAATACTATTGACATAAAAATCTATCACATCAACGAATGTAAAAAGTCATTGGTGTTTTTATCGTCTTTATGAATATAATGAGTTTTACAATAAGTGATATAATACACGTTAGATTCATATAAAAGAAGACTATTATGAAACAGAAAATGTATTAATCATGTGAACTATCATTTTATGGATTCCAGCTTGCCACAAGCAATCTTCTTCTTCTTAACGAATCTCTCATTTATATTAATGAGGATAAAATATTTTAAGTGATTCCTATATTTTTGTACATAGATACCATAGATTCATCCTTGAATTTTAAGTTTAATCATTTTATCTTTTTCATTAATGAGGACCGTACGTGCAATGTTCATTCCTCAATTTAATCAGATTCAAAGTTTATTATTAATGGAAGTAGAGTTTATCAGAGTCAGTATTGAGAATGAACCAGTTAACAAATAATAATAGATAAAGTAGTGCAGCAAAAATGTAACAGAGAAAAATAAAATAATCACACAGAACATTTTGGACATCAAGATTTAAAGTGATTCAGCTTAATACAAGCCTACGTCTACTGTTGGGTCGGTCTCAATGAATCACTATAAAACAAAAGATAGAGTCCAGAAATTGAATTAGATGATTCTTAATCTAGATCACTTAATCTCTCTTACAAATTACAAAACTCTCTCTCACAACTCTCAAACCTTACAAATGCTCTCAAGAACAAAAATTTAACATAAAATGAGTTACTCACGTCTTTCTGCGTTCAAATGAACGCAAGCCTTCTTATAAGCAAATCTTGCTTGAGTGAGACTACTCTTACTCGAGCGCAACACTATTTGAAACGGCACCAACCTTGATATAGAGAACATTAGCTTGAAGCGAATTTTGAGCGAATGTCTAGGGTTAACTCTTGCTCAAGTGGGAGGTCGAGTGAGAGTCAAGTGAAGTCTCTGCCTGAATCTCTCTCGAATTGGAAGTCGAGCGAGAGTCGAGTAAACTCTCTGTCTAAATCTCATTCGAGCTGGAAGTCGATTGAGGATTGAGCGAAGTCTCTATCTGATGCCTCGCTTAAGCCGGACATCGAGTGAGAGTCAAGCGACCTTATCTTCGCAAAGCTCGAGAGCTTTGATACCAGTTTGTTGGAAATGGACCGATTAACAAACAACAATAAATGAAGTAGTGTAGCGGAAATGCAATAGAGAGAAATAAGACAATCACACAGAATACTTTGGACATCAAGATTAATGGTTCGGCTTAACACAAACCTACGTTTACTGTTGGGTCGGTCTTAATGAATCACTATAAAACAAAAGATGGAGTATAGAGATTGAATCAAAATAATTCTTACACTAGATTACTCAATCTCAGTTACAAGTTGTAAAACTCTCTCTCACAATTCTCAAACCTTCAAGTTAATGTTCTTTGTACCAGAGTTGGCGCCATTTCAAATAGTGTTCCGCTCGACTAAGAGTAATCTTGCTCGAGCGAGATTTGCTTATAAGAAGGCTCGCTTTCATTTGAGCGCATAGAAATGTGAGGAACTCTGTTAGATTTATGTTCTTGAGAACATTTGTAAGGTTTGAGAGTTGTGAGATTGAGCTTTACAACTTGTAAGAGAGATTGAGTGATCTAATATAAGAGTCATCTGATTCAATCTATGTACTCCATCTTTTGTTCTATAGTGATTCATTGAGATCGACCCAACAGTAGATATAGGCTTGTGTTAAGTCGAATCACTTCAAATCTTGATATCCATAGTGTTTTGTGTGATTGTGTTATTTCTCTCTGTTGCATTTTCTCTGCACTATTTCATCTATTGTTGTTTGTTAACCGGTTTATTTCCAATAGTCAGCTTGAAAAAATGATTCGATTTAGGCCAAATCAAACTGAATCGACCAAAAAATCAAGTTGTAGTAAATGAGTTTGAAATTGTTAAGTTCATGAACTGGTATCTCATGATCTCCATGTCCTTGAGATAATATTACGTGATTTGATGCTTGATTCTCTGAATATATTATGCTTCCAGTTTTTTTCTCTATTCAGGTTCATTTTTTATGATCTTTTGTTGGTGTTTCTTTTTTCAATTGTTGTGATTCTATGCTCCTCATTGTTGATCGGGATATAGTCTTTTCAAGCTCAATCAGATTATTATTGAAAAAAAAATATTGATTCCTTGTTTTTTAATTATGATACTGTTAAGGACGTATTCTGCTATCTTGTCTACCGAATCCCGCGTGATGGTAACCTGCAAAACAAGGACGAGAGGGGTCGGGGTACCGGGACCGCTCCGACGATCAAGTTAGTGTACGGGAGGAGATATGCAAAAGAGAGAATAAGAGGACTTGTGAGCGTACCGTCTCCCCGTCGTCGGTTGGGTGTTATTTATAGATGCTCCCCCTGGGAGGAGGGTCTGTGTGACGAGAGCGCCGAAATCGGGGCGTCACTCGTCCGTCATCCTCGATAAGGAAACCTGGTTCGATTCGGTCGGTCTCATCGCATTAATTGAGCATCCTCCTAATTAATGCTCGATTAGCCCCTTTTGGACAGGGGCATTAAATGCTGCTGTATCTTTTGTCAATTTGGTAATTAATGATGAGTGTTTGTAGTATCTCTGTATTAAAGAAAGGGGGGGATGTAGGCCGGCGGCTGTCTGTCGTCCATAAATGCGGGAGTGGTCTTGATGGGAGACGGGTTCAGGAGATATACCAGCACGTGAGCCGCCGTTCTGCCCTTTGCGTATTCTCGAAGCCGGTTTAATCATTTCCTACCCAGATCGGGATAACCAGGGACTCGGCTCGTCCTCGATCTCGGTCTCCCCAGTTGAATTCGGACGCTGCGTCAAGGTGGGTGCGGGTAACGGGCCTTGGGCCTGATAACCTGGTGGGCTCGGGCTCGGGCAAGTTGGACCCCCTTTCAGATACAACAATCAAAATCTAGATTCGTAATTTGTTCAAATAAAACATCAATATGCCATTGAGTTCGTATTCGAATTTTGATTTAAGTAAAAAATAAACTTATTTATTTATTATTTTAATGTATTTTATCATCAATTAATAAATTAATTTCAAGATATAAAATTTTTCTATTATAACAGGTTGGTTTCTATTTGGCTATCTAGCACCTTTGATGTTTTCGTTTAGATTAAATTATATTTGAGATTTTTCTAATGTAGACATTTTCGTTCCTCTGCCACATCAGCAACAATGAATTCACGTTAGTGGAGAAAAATTATCAAAATAAGCAAAAGTTTAAAATTAAGATTTTATTTAAATTGAGAGATGAAATGAGATGAATTTAAATAAATTTAAAATTTGAATAAAATATTATTATTATTTTAGAATTTTAAAAAATTAAATTGTAATTTTAAAAAATTAAATTACTTATTATATTTTATATAAGATATTAAAAAAATATAATAATAAATTGAGAATACTTCAAATTCAAAAGACCTAAAAAAGATACTAAATGAAGTAATAATGCATGTAGTAGACACGTTGGAACGAGGGGAATGGGGGCGATGGAGAGAGGTGGAAAGGAAAGGAAAGGAAAGGAAAGGAAAGGAAAGGGCGGCAGAAAATAAGAATTAGGTGGCAGGGATGCGTTTGGTTGGTTGAAGCTGGACACGTGTTAGATTTATCAAGTGGAGATAAGTGCAGTGGGACCTTTCAGGAATTTTAAAGAGGAGATTATAAAATTATAAAATAATAATAATAATGTGGGACCCGCAGCTGGTTCAACAACGCGTTTCCGTGGCGAAACCACCCGCTGTCTGTCTCTAGTTGTACGTACTAACTACTCTTTATAAACGGCCTTTTTAAGTTATTAACTGTCAACCGTGTTTTGGGATATGCATGACGTCATCCAAAAAGAGGTTTCCACTTGTTTAGTAAACCAACGTGCCACGTGCGTTCCTGCTTCACAGTGGGATCCCAAGCCGTATCTTCCATGAAAGTTCTGAAATGCTACCGATTACTCACCGACTTTTTCCAAATTAACTTCTCTTTTGACTGGGTAATCATTTGAAGAATATTCCTTCATTTATTTTTTAAAAAAATATTTGATTGATGCACATTAACGGTAGATTATTGTATATTGGGAGGAAAAAATATCTCAAAGTGGATTCGGCTACGTCAACTACTCAAGCATTTTAAAGATATGATTTATATAATTTATTAGTATAAGATGAATTAAGATAAATTTTAAAAATTAAATAAAATAATATTTTTTAATAATATTATTATTATTTTATGATTTGAAAAATTAAACTATTTGTTATATTATGTATGTAAATTTTAAAAAAATTATATTAATAAAGATAAGATGAGATTAAATAAATTTTAAATTCAAATAAGACCTAAGTGATAACATATTGTCCATCATCAAAAATTTCAAAAACTCATTAAGACTTAAACTTAAGATGATTTTATAAAGTATTATTTTTTTATTATTGGCCCGGACAACTGAATTGAATCATTGTTATTGATACAACATAAATAATTAAACACTTCTTAAATCCAACAATATGAAATTTTAGCTATTATTATTGAGTTGGAAGTCACTAAAAATTAATGAAATATTCTAAGGTTGTCTTAAATGTATAGTCGAGTTCTAGGAGAATTTAGGTTCTTTACTGATTTTTAAAATGACCATTTATTCTATTATAATATCTGAGTAGATTTTTTTTATAAAGATATAAAAAGAATTCTGGAGAATCATGTAATTGTATATTTTTATATATGTCAAATTATACAAATGAAACTTATATAATAGAATAAAAACAAACCTAATAAGGAAATAACTACAATATTAACTCAAGTAAGGACATGAGTATACATATATATACACACACTAACCCTTCCTTTCTTTACATTTTTTTCTTTATTTCCACCTGTTCATCAAATGTTAGAAAAAAAATTCTTTATTTTGTATGAAAATTTGCTTAAAAAGCATCAAAATTATAATAATAAAATGGTATTTGATGAAAAATTGGGAGAGCGAGAAACATAATGAATGGGCGAGAAATTGGTGAGAATGGAATCCGACGCAAATGGATAACGAGAGTCAGCACGTACATCATACATGATAAGCACAGTTAGAGAGAGAAAGGGAAAGAGATGAGGACCGTTCCTTGACTCCCAAACTGACACCTTTACAGATGATGATTCATTGCTTCCCAATAAGCAATCTTTAATTCCTTTCAATCAATAGTCTCTGAAACGGTCAAATATACCACGTGTTATCCGTACATCTCACGAGACCCAGTTCCCCCCACTTGTCAAAATCCAGCTGGCTCCTAAACCCCATTCTTTATAATTATTATCAATTAATATTATTTTTTCTACTTATCTATTAAGGTGGCTTTCCCTACAACTACGTAAAAACCGTGGCTTTTCCCAGCCTGGCTCCTCTTCATCACTCTCCGTGTTTTTCCCCTCCTTCGTCTTTTTCCTTCCCAAACTAACGTATATATACACTGATACACACTCAATTTTATCCATTCATCTCCAAAGCAACACACTAGCAAAATCTGATAGAACTTACTCCTCAGTACTCACTTCTGCATCTTCCACTATTCCATTAATACTTCTCCAACTAATCACCAAGTACATAAATGGATGTTTTCCTCCAGTATTCCCCCGATTCCGAGAGTAGCTGTAGTCGAGCCGTCAACTTTTCCGACACGGAGGTTTTTTTGGCTTCCCGGAATCCGAAGAAACGTGCCGGTAGGAAGAAGTTCAAGGAAACCAGGCACCCGGTCTACCGGGGAGTGAGGAGAAGGAACTCCGGCAAGTGGGTGTGCGAGGTCCGGGAGCCCAACAAGAAGTCCAGGATATGGCTGGGGACTTTCCCGACTGCCGAGATGGCGGCGCGCGCTCACGATGTTGCTGCTATAGCTCTGCGAGGACGGTCCGCCTGTCTTAATTTCGCGGACTCGGCCTCGAAGTTGCCGGTGCCGGCGTCGGCGGAAGCAAAGGATATTCAGAGGACGGCAGCAGAGGCGGCAGAGGCGTTTCGACCAGCGGATTTGTTGGACACTTCGTCGGAAACGGTGGCGGAGGATGAGAGCCAATCTCCGGGGAGAGTATTCTTTATGGATGAAGAAGCAGTGTTTGGGATGCCGGGATTGCTGGCAAATATGGCAGAGGCGATGCTACTGCCTCCACCATATTGTGCAGGAGATGATGCATTCAGGGGTGAAGATGACGTGGAAGCTTCATCTGACATGTCATTATGGAGTTATTCCCTATAAATTATAACTCATAAATAGAAAATCATATCTCATCCAGAACATAAACCATACAGAAGTGAGAGTAATATATAGTAGTGTTAGGAAACCGAATGGGTGATGAGATGTGCTTTGAAGTAGAAAGGGGCCATTTTCCGTACTTTGTTTTTTTGATTGAGTGCGGCGACTATGTGTCATCATGTATTCGGCCTACACAGATCAGATTAGCATGTATTTTGTAAGATACCAAATATTGGGATATTATAATTTAATATTCGTGAAGAAAAAGCATCATGATATTCATGCGGACACATAAATTGCCCAACAATTTCAATTCGTGCTTAATATTATACATGATAAATGGCGAAGCATAATATTATACATGGAAAAACTTTTTTTATTTTTTAATTTTCTGAACTGAGGAAACTAGTCGGCCGACTGCTTGGATTTGGGGGTTGATGGAAATGGACTATGGAGCATCCACGCTTGGGAGTTTGAGGTAATCCCTTTTGCGGCATAGAATTGTCTTGTTCAGATTAGAAATGAGATGAATTGAATTTATTTTTTAATATTATTATTATTTTAAAATTTAAAAAAAAATTAAATCGAGATTTAAAAAATATGTATTAAAATTTAAAAAAGTGTATTGAAATTTATATTTTATATAAAAAAAATTAAAAAAATATAATGATATAATGAAAATAAATTGAGATAAACCCAACCTACTTTTCAATTCAAATAAGACTAAGAGTCTGTGAAAGCGAAGAGAAAATCAGAAGAGGAACGGATACTTTCTAATTAGTTCAATTCTGGATAGTTAGTGTGGGGGAATTTCTTTTAAAAACAAAATAAAGATATACTTTTTACACAATGGTGATATCAGACTCTTTCCGAAGTTCAAGTCCAACTCCGGGGAGAATTTGGAGCCCGATTATGTGACTAAAAATTACTTCATTTACATTGGAACTGGAAAGTGGAGAGTTTATTGGATAGAAACTCAGCAGTCATGTTGTAAATGTCGGTCAAAAGGGATTTGATTGAGATAAATCGTAGACTTGAACATCTCGAATTTCAAGGGCTTTCCGTCATAAAATATAAAAAAGAAATGTGGACAAATGTACATGTCGTGTTAACTGAGACTCCGATGAAAGAACTTCTTTAGTGAAATGACCCAAAACTCTAAACAGTAAATGCTCCTGCCTGCATCATGTCCAATTTGGCTCGCTCAAGAACTACAAATGTCTGCCCTCTTGCTATATTCCTGCGTAAGCATGTATGCATTTGTGATTCTAGATAAACACGAGGATCAACATTAGCAAGGCTACACAATTTCTTTACAGTAAAATATAAGTTGCAAATGGTTGTTTGCTTCTTATACATCTACAGCTATGAAATTTCTAAGAGTTGTTGGGGGGGGGGGGAACAAAACAGGAAATGTAAACTCCATCACAGATAAACATCCCACATATTCACGTGGGAGGAAAAAAAAAATGGTTGTTATCAAACAAAAAGCAAAACAAGGGGACACATTATGGTAAGCACTTCAAAGAAATGCATAGTAAGGAAAGAAGAGAGTACATTCCCAATGTATTAACAGAGGAGTGAGCATGTCATGTACTTGATGCATCCACCAGCTGATTAGTGCGGGCAATAGATTCAAATATATGCTACTTTGTCTTCTTGAGGAGAGATGATGTCCTATACTCTGCATCATCCCTGATAAAACTCCACCATAAGTATGTAAGAGGGATGGTGGTTGCATGCCAAAGTGCGTGAGCATCAACATATCCTTGGTAGGGTGGGAAGTCTCTAGCTTCCAACAGCATAGCGAGGCCTCCCCCCACAACCACCAACCACAACTTCCAGCGGGATGGATGGCGAGTGACGCCAGCCCAGATTGCCCATACAAGAAGATGAATGACGCCCATGACCGCACACACTTTCATGTTCAAACCTGCAATACAAAGTGAACCTAGAACTCGTCAACCAACATGTCCCATTCCAACTTCACGTATATATATGCATATAGATTTTTCTCTACAGAGACTTCAACTTTTAAACTTCGTTGATAGGTATGGTAAATATATTGAGGGGTCATGATAGAAATTGATCAATTCCAGAACTCCATGCAGGTATTTCACACACATGAAACCTTTACTTCTCTCACAACTTTCTAACTCTGTTTCATTATTATTGATGAACACAACAACAAAGGCTTCTTCAATATAATTGACACTTGAGCATGTACCATCATAAAGTTGAATGCATTTTCAATTCCCAATAAGCGCATAATAAAACAATTATGGGAAGTTTGAATTATTAGCTTCCAAACAATGAGGTACCAAGCAATATTGTCGTACTGGTCAGATAAAATTAGCTTACATAACCAGAAAGTCCACACAGACAGCATTCTCCGTGAATTTTCCATGGATATAGGTAAAAAATGAGATAATCATTGTGAGCATAAAATGTCTAATTACAATATTTGAAGCTACTTTGAGAAGTCAAAGTTAACGAATCCAACCACAAAATAATATGGATCAACTTGAGGGAAACAGAAATACTGAAATACACAAAACACTTTTCAACATTTTTCAAAGAACGTATTAATAATAAAAAAAATCTGTAACTATTTAATTTCCAAAAAGCAGTTATATTTGAAGTTACGAAGATAAATGCATGGGTAACGTCATAAAAAGGATTAATAGAAAGTATTTTCTAGTGTATCTCAACTGATAAAAGAATTTCAATTGTCTCAATCAAACAAAGTTTATCAACATATTTCCACGTATACGCAGCTAACGATATCAGGGTAAAAGGGTTAGCTTAAACAAGGCTGTTGAGATAGATGAGACACAAGACAATAAAGGATAGAATGAAATACAAATCCAGTCATGGGTAAATAGGGTATCAGTAATTCAGGAAAAAAGTTGCGATGTGGTCAATCAAGATGGTAAATTGTGTGGCCAACAACCATGCAATCAGAGACGAGAACAACGAAAAAGATTTTGCGGGAAAGATCGCCCAAGATACAAACGTAACAAATGTAAGCAAGACCAGTCCCAAATAGATAAGATAAGGGCTATTTAAAATAAACAGTGCATTAAAACTCTACAGAAACTACCAAATGATCCAATATTGGGTGAAAACTCTAAAACAGCTGGTAAGAGTACCCAAACCATATGCAATGAAAAGTAAGATGGGCATATTTGACACAATTGTATCAATAGTTTGGAATATGATAATGAACATCTTCCTTAAGTGGAGATTAGTAGGAAAATGTTTTACCGTGGTCAAGTTTGTAGCAGTTCAGATACAAGATATGGGTTGTCATAAATGCAATCAGTGGAGCAGCAACCATAACTCTTGCAGCCTCATCTCTCACATCAAAAGCTCGCAGTATTGCCAGAATCAGGCTAAACCCAAGTAAGGCCACAGCAGATGAATAATATAGCTTCTCTGTCAACTCCACATCTCTGTAAATATTTGAATCAAGAAAATGTTAACAACATGACACAACAAAACTAAACAAATAATTTCCTCAGGTGATAAATAATTTCGTAAGTTCTAAACAAAAGCAGACAAAAGATGCTTTGAAATAATGATCCACAATATGTTTTCCCCTCTGCAGGATGTGAACGGCACTAGTTTTCTGAGCATGTCTGGAGTTGGACATCCCTATTTTAGAGCTAACACCACGAAACTTGATCCACTTTGTTTCAAAGTGAGCCAAGAAGGATGTGCAATTACTAACAACCAGAATACAAATAATAATAGATCATTTATTTGCAAATTAAAATGATATTTATTGGTTTTTGAGTATTTTATGCACTGCTTACACTGTCCTTAAAATCTAGCAGTGATGTAAGGGCTGCTTACCGACTGTGAAAAACAGCACTCCAGAACCAGCAATTCATGGATAAAATCCCATAGATATGCCACAAGCCAGTATACTCATAATAAGACTTCTTATCAGGCCTCAATGGTAACTTGTAGTATAAAAGGATGAAAAAGGATAGCCAACCATGAAATTGCATAGAAAGATTGAGGGCAGACAGAGCAACAGCAACAGGTTCCTAAAAAATGAAAGACATTTATATGTAGAGTGTGTAAGCAATTAGAATCAAGGTAATAACCATTCACACTAAACTGCTCTCCTCAAATATTGGCATAACAACCTGAATCCCATAAACACGCTGAAATGGCCACTTCCCATGATATTTGACAGGCTTATGACCAAGCTGCTCTCTTTCTTCCTCCCTGCTTAGCATGCAATGGTATCTACAGTCACTGAGGCAGTCCCATTGTTTCCACCTCAGATAAAGTGGTTCTTGCAGATACCATGGACCATCAATAGATTTTCCATCAGATGAGAATTTACAATGATGGAAACATTTCTCCCCCACGCAACCAGTTTTCTCGCACTGGTCCACACAAGCCCTGTCAAAGACAAATGAGAATGGAAATGACTTGTCTTAAAACTATAAAGATACAAGTATGTAAACTGCCAAATCTGAAAGAAGTCATGAATAAGCAAGTTACCTGGTTGTAATTGCTAAATCTAATTCTTTTAATTTGTAGAATGTACTTGAAACCCCAGGTAGATTCAGCTCTCCAACCTAAACTTAGGATATTGCTAGAAAAAAGGTACTTTTTACCTCTCACGATCAATTATTTTGGCAGGTTAAGTTTTCCAGAAAATTTTGTTTTCATATTTTCAATGTTTAGAGGCACTGAAAATACTTGTCAGCTGAAAGCATACTTGTCAGCTGAAAGCTTTTCTTGATCAACCAAACATTATAGACGAAATACCTGAACATTACGCTTTAAAAAACAAGTCATTCTTCGGAATCCCAGTCCTAGTCCTATCTTCTGTCTTTCCCACATATTTTTGTCTATTATCTGTCTTTTGGATCTTTTCATCCTCAGTTCTTTACACAGCACCAGCTCCCCCAATCTCCTCACCCCACACACCATGACCTTCATCTCAGTCCCCCCACCGCCCCCTATTAACTCCTATGCACCACCACAGCCTTCTTCCCTCACTCCCTGACACCACACCCTCTAATGCTTCATCCCCAACTCCAGATTTACCATCCTCGAATCTTATCCGTTGCCTTATCTAAAAGGCTTTAGCGTGATTGGTTTCTAACTCTATGGTTTTAGATCAAAACCAACAGTGAAAAACCATGTTCAAAATCTTAACCTAAAGACAAACAAATCATTTCTTGAAAAAATCTTGCTAGTTTGAAACAATTGGAGGTTTAACATCCAAGAAAATGGATGAAGTTCTTCTAATTTTGACCGAGCGTTCCTTCTTACAAACATTAACGATACTCAAGTATGCCTTCTCCAATAACTTTATTTATTACACCATAACCTTAGGTTCACATAGCCTCTAGAGTCTAAAGTACACATCTCCTCCAGTAACTAAATGATCTTAAAAGACAGAAAAATTAAAAAAAAACCTTAATTATCTTGAAAAGATTTATCTAGCAGTACCTAAATTTTATAAATCTCAAACTTTCGATTACCCTCATTTTCAAATTTATCAAAAAGATACGGTGCCAATGTTTAACTTCCACTGTATCAGAAATCCGAAAGTAATACTTCTCCACTGCTGCACAGGTATTATAAAACACTAATCTTCTCCATCAAACAGTGCAACCATCAATATTTAACAAAATTTGGGGGAAAAGAAAGAAAGAAAAGAAAGCGGTTACATATTTAACCGATTATGATAATACAAAAAGAAATTTGAAAATTAGAGCAGACACAAAAGCTAAAGAACAAAAAGAAACTTACCTGTAAACCGGATCAGCGTCCCCAGTGCTAGCGTCTAGAGCACGAACGAGACAGAGAAGTGCGGAGAAGAGCAGAATCCCATGAAACCGAGCCATCCGATTCGTTGAAAATGGAAGTCAACAGGAGAGAAAAAGAAAAGCTCAAAAGATTTCTAGAGAATCAAGAGCGAGCCATAAGTATCACAAAAACGATGCGACAACTCGCGCTCCATGGATTCAGATAAAGGATGGAGTCGATGACGCACGAACTGTGGTCAGTCAGCGAGGATGACGAGCTTTTGGGCGTTTGTTTGGACGAGTGAATCGGTTCGTAATCGTGGGGTGAGATGTAGCAGATTGAGAGACCAGAATCAGTCGTCACTCACTCGTGATGAGGGGTGACTCTCAGAGCCCCAGAGGCGATCCACTACTGAACACGTGGACAAGCCCATTCGACTTATAGTTTTACTATAATGACTCCCCTCCATTTGGCTCATTTGGAATTCAAAATTCTTATTAAATTATCTTAACTTATTTTTATTTCATCATTATATTTTTTTAATTTTTCATACAAAATACAAATTTTTATATACATTTTTTAAATCTTAATACATATTTTTTCAAATCTCAATTCAACTTTTTAAAATTTTAAAATAATAATAATATTAAAAAATGAATTAAACTCATATCAATTTATTCCATTTTCGAATCCAAACGAAACTTATGTCATATACTAAGATTGAGAAATATTAGAGAACTCTTATTAGATTAGTTAAGAATAGGTTAGGTTTGGAAAGGAGAGTGTAGCAAACACTTTATATAACTATTCTCTACTTTATTATTATTTTTCACTTATTTTTATTACTATTTATTACTTTTTAATATTTTATTATTATTTTTTACCTACTTTTTATTACTATTTATAAACACTTTCAAACAGTCTTAACATCTAAATGTAACCTTAAATTTAATTAAAAATTAGCTATTAAGATTTAAAATAAGTCTATATTAAATTATTTAAAAATCATAAATTTTGACCCAAGTGAATAGTAGTACTAAAAAAAAAAACTCTTAAATTAGAGACTCTAAACCAATGGTTAAACTCTTATTTTATTAGTTTTTTTTTTCTATTTCTTTTCTCATCATATTGAATATAATTATTTTTTTTTTAATTTCTCTTTCTTTCCAAACTTTTATTAATAATTTAATTTAAATAGATTATGATTACTAATGAGTTTCTTAACTCATAATTTAATTAAAATATGATTATTAATTAACATATAAAAGGTAGAATAGTAAAATATGATAAAATAAAATAAATTAACAATTACAAATAATAAATATTTTTTTAATTATTAATTACTCAATAAAAAATAGTTATTCTAATATAGGGACTTATGTGAATAGAATGACCAAAAGTCAAATTATTCTTCTCAATAGCTAAAATTGTCATTTAACTTTGAACATTCCAATGAAAATACTCTTTATGCCCTTATGAAGAACACCATCAACAGCAAGAATCCGAGGTTGAGGTAGAACCTGAAGGAGACCATCGCAAACAAAGACCCCGTTGAATCAAGTTTGACTTTCCTCATTTTTTTTTGCGATGACTTAGCAGGGTGGATTTTTAAATTGAATCACTACTTTACCTTTTATCAAACATATGTAGCACAAAAACTATTAATGACTTCTTACCACATGGAGGGGGAAGGCCCTCACTTGGTACCAAGACGCTGTTGACATTAAGTAGTTTAATTAATGGCAAACCTTCCCGAAAGCTCTTCAGCTATGCTTTGGCCCCACAACATATGACAATCTAATGGAAGTTTTCACTCGAATCAAGCAAACTTCCAATGTGGCCTTGTACAATGCTTAGCTTGAGACTCTCAAATTGACTCAAAAACCTAGTCGACAGCCACAAGTTGAGCTACTTTCTTAAAGGCCTCAAAGATGAAACCCGTCTTCCTCTTTGGATGCTTAATCCTATGAAATTCAAAGCAACGTATGGCTTCGCAAAAATACAAGAAGAATATTGGATTAACACAAAAAATGTTAAGGAATCGGGAGACCAAAATAGCTTACAAAACACCATTGGAAATCAGTGGTTAGCTCCTAATCCTAGTGTATCTCAAACACATCCCCTACTTTCATGAGGAGGGTGTTCTCAACTCAAATAGAGGATAAAAGAAAATGATGTTTATGTTTTCACTGTGATGAGAAATGGCATGTAGGTCATGTTTGCAAATCCTCAAAGGTCTATCTCTTACAAGTTGCTGACTAGATTTGTAAGGACAAGGGTGAAGAGGTGTTTTATGAAACCATAGAATTAGTGGAACCAGCTACACCAACATCAATACGTGATGGCCCAACCATTATACTCAATGCTTTGACAGGTACTCCTTGCCCCAAAACTATGAGATTATATGGACATCTTGGTGTTGTTTCTATGCTTATTTTAGTGGATACAAGAAGTACTCACAATTTCTTGGGCTATCTATTATTAAAAAACTAAGTTGCGAGTTAAACATGAGATGCAATTAAAAGTGCAAGTGGCAAATGATGAATTGCTAGAAACTTTGGGATCCTGTGAGGAAGTGGTCATTTGGATCCAAGGGACTTGTGTTAAACCCTCTTATTTTGTATTACCCTAGCCGGCTGTGATGTGGTAATAGGGATACAGTGCCTGAAGTCACTAGGGTCAATGAATTGGAAATTTTCTATTCTACAGATGCAATTTCAATGGGAGGAAAAATCAGTTACATTTAATGGCCTTAAATTACAAGAAACTTCACTTAGGGATTACCAAAAATTGTTTCTAACTCTTGTTGCAAAATGAAAGGTTTAATCCTACAATTACAGCCCCAATCTACACTAGTGATTAATGACTTGCCTAATTCTGAAATTAGGAAGGTCTTATCAGCGTTTAAACATGTGTTTGACGAGTCCACTAGATTGCCACCTATGAGATCTCATGACCATTGCATTGTACTCAAGGAAGGCACAAACCTTATTTATCCATAACCCTGTCGGTACTCATACTACCAGAAGTTAAAAATAGAAAAAATAGTGGCTGAAATTCTTAAAACATGTGTCATTCGACTCGGCTCTAATCCCTTTTCATCATCTGCTTTATTGTTTTGAAAAGCTGATAGAAGTTGGCTCTTATGTGTTGACTATCGAACACTAAACCAGAAGATTGTTAAGGACAAGTTTTCCATTTTGGTGATCGATGAACTCCTCGATGAACTACATAGGAAAATGGTATTCTCAAAGTTAAATCTCAGATCCAGCTATCATCAAATAAGAATGGTGCCTGAGGATATTTCTAAAACGGTCTTCCAAACTTATGAGAGCTATTACGAGTTCTTGGTAATACCCTTTGGACTTAATGCCCCTTATACATTTTAGGGGCTAATGAACACCATTTTAGGCTGTATTTAAGAAGATTTGTCTTCGTACTTTTTTACGACATCTTGGTGTACAGTAGCACCATGAATCAACATATTGAGCACCTTAAATTGGTCATACAAGCCTATCTTCACGCTATTTTTTGCTAAGCCATCTAATTGTCAAATTAGGGTTACGAAAATCAACTATTTGAGCCATATAGTATCTAGACAGGGTGTTAAAGCTAACCCAAATAAGATAACATCAATGGTTGAAAGGCCAACTTCAATGAACACCAAAGCTTTGAGGGGCTTCTTAAACTTGTCGGGGTACTATAGGAAGTTTATACGGGGGGAAACCCTCATTGCAGCACCACTCGAGTCTCTTTTGAGAAAGAACTCTTTTACTTGGGATGATAATACTAACAAGGCCTTTCTGAAACTTAAGGCTACAGTTTCTACTCCACCGATTCTAAATTTGTTTAACTTCTCACAAAAGTTCACCAATGAGTGTAATGCAAGTGGTTGTGGAGTGGGGGCATTCTAATGCAAGAAGGCTAGTCTATTGCTTATTTAGCAAGGCATTAAAGGGTAAAGCTCTAGCCCTTAGGATTTATGAAAAAGAACTTTTGGCATTGGTCATGACAATCCATAAACGAAGGCCCTATTTATTAGGCCAGACCTTCATTGTCAAATCGGACCAACAATCACTTAAATATTTGTTTGAGCAAAAAGTGAGCATGGCTAAGCAACAAAAATGGATCACAAAATTGATAAGCTATGACTTTACGATTCAGCATGTGAAAGGGAGAGAAAATAAAGAGGCCGATGCCTTGTCTAGATGGCATGAACCATATTTGATTAAAGAGGGATTTATGGGCCTTATTAAATTTCCCACTCCAATGTGGATAGATGAACTCAAAATTACATATGCAGCCTCACCTGAGTTGAATGAGTTTGTCCAACAAGTTATTACAGGTCAACAAAAGCCAAAAAGATACGTTTTAAGACAATGATTATTATTAAAGAAAAGCATGTTGGTCATTGACCCTCAATCCATATTCAAGACTAAGGTACTAAGTTTTTTTCACTCGGATCCTCAAGCGGGCCACTTTGGTTATTTAAAAACATATCAGAGAGCAAAAAGAGATTTTTATTGTTGATGCATTAAGAAAGAATTCAAATGACTAGTCCATGAATGTGATATAATGTTAAGTGAATAAAATAGAAAACATTTTACCCCTGGTCTCCTTCAGCCCCTCTACATTCCCTTACAAGCATGGGAGCACATTTCACTCGACTTTATTGAAGGTCTACCTAAATCCCAAGGATATAGTATAATATTGGTAGTCGTTGATAGACTGGCTAAATATGACCATTTTCTAGCATTGGCACACCCGTACACAACTATTGGGGTAGCACAACTATTTTTCTGATAAGTTTTTAAGTTACATAGATTTCCAAAAATTATATTCTCGAATCGTGATTCTATTTTCATAAATAATTTTTGGAAAATCTTATTTGAATTGCAGGGTTCTGTTTTACATTACACCTCAGCCGACCATCTAGAAACTGGTGGTCAAACTGAGGCCTTAAACAAGACATTGGAAGGCTACTTACGTTGCTATGCTGGAGCAAAATCTAGGGATTGGGTATAGTGGTTACCACTGGCCGAATGGTGGTATAATGCATCATAACACACTTTGACCAAATTGTCCCCATTTCAAACTCTCTATGGGTATTGACCTCCAACACTCAGCTCATACATTCTAGGTATAGCCACCAATGAAATAGTTGATAAATAGTTAATTATAGATCAATTTTCTACTTAAATATAATTTATTGCATTTCCAACACCAAATAAAATTGTATGCAGACAAAAAATATCATATTAGGAGTTTATGGAAGGGGATTGGGTTTACCTCCACTTATAACCATATCGCCAGAGCTCCATCGCTACGTGTCATAGCCTCAAGTTATCACCCAAATTTTATGGGCCATTTCAGGTGGTTTAAAGGATAGGCAAGGTGGTTTATAAGCTTGATTTATCAGTGACTTCATAGATCATCTAGTGTTTCAAGTTTCTTGTCTGGAATGAAAACTGGGGAGTCAAATCTACCCTCTTCTCACATTTCCTCCATTCAATATAGAAGGAAAAATCCTAAGATCATTGTGGAAAGGCATCTAAAACGATGAGGGAATAGTGGCATCACTGAGGTCTTAATCAAGTGAGTTGGAGTTTCATCAGATCGCAACACTTAGAAGCCAGTTTTGAAGATGAGGGACCTCTATTCGCACCTTGTGGGCAAGGTCTACTAACGGGGGAGGATTGTTATGGTCCCATGGAGAAGAGAGACGTTACACAAAAGGGGTTAGGGTTCACAATTCGAAGATAAGTGAAAGGTAAAGTGATGATAAGTGTTGAGTTCGGGAAGTGAAGTGTTGAGTTTAACAGCAACTCTAAATGCAACGTAAAGGCGAAGTCGAGGCCTCAAAATGCGCAACAATGAAATGAGAAAAATGCATGTCAAAACACAACGTGTTATGTTTAGTAGAAGTGCATCGTTTCACCAAGTTATCAAGCACACCATCTAGTTGTTCTTTCTTCGTATATGGTCTAGAGTATTGTAGCACAAGTTCATATTTAATTCTTGCTTTGTTTTCGTTAGAGTCATAACATGTGCCCTTTTGTTATTTACTTTCAATAGTCACCCATGCGTGGATATTAGAATGGGCATATTTTATAGGTTAATGTTATCTGAACACTCATTTAGAAATTGAAATTGGAAACTTTTGAAGGTTTAAGAGGATCCTCAAAGAACCCTATATCATTTTCATTTGTGCAAATCTATTCAACATTTTCACAAATACTTTATCAACATTCATTTCTTTTTCATTACAACCCATATATTCCATCTATTACAAGCTGCCATTTACAACCCAGGTTTAGCGGAACCATAATAGGGGATTATAGACTTGTAGTGGCGATCTGAAGATTTTAAAAGCGACCTTTTTTTTTTCAAATGCATTTTTCGTAACACATCTATAAATGTGACTCCAAATACAGTTTTTAAAAGGAAAATTCTACTATCATCTCAACATTATATTTTATACATCTTTTTTATTTAATATTGTTTGTTTTATTCTTATTAAATAAAAAACCTATTCTACTTATCATCCATACATTATATATTTAATAAGTAAATATGTGATATGTAATATAAGAATGATGAGTAGAATGACTATTTTTAAAAAGAAGATTTTATTGAGACAAAAATTATGCAAGGAAAACTTTTCATTATATCTAGTTAAAAATGTCCAATTGTAGCAATATTTGTTCTTCTAACCTTAAGACACTTCACTAGTAAGTTTTTTTTTTCTTTCATAAGATACAACACTCTTTTTTTTAATTAATTACTAAATAGATTAAAATAGGTGATAAAATGCGATCTATTATTTTTTTATTTAATTGAGTTAGAGTTTAAAAGTCTGATTTAATTGATTTGTATAGTTGAACGTCTATAACTTAATACGATTTGTAAACACGAATTATCACTTTTAAAGACAATATTATGATAGCTAAAGAACACATAATCATATAATCATTCAACCATTTGAAATATGAGAAAACTTGAAGACTAGCCTGTTTGGTTTCCAACCATAACTAACCCTCCCATCTCCTACCGCCCCATTAGCATATTATGTGACTAATTACGCACTTGCCTACACCATATCCAAACTCCTCTTTAAGTTGCAAACAAACAAAAAAATAGGTTTGAACATCAATATAAAAATGGATCGATTTCTGGAGAGTTCCGAGAGTCTCAACGTATAGAGAAAAGAGGGGGAGGGGTCATGTTCTTTTCCTAATTTTCTCCTTTTCTTTTCTTTCCATCCCCTTATTTGCCATAGATATTAAATGCAAGGTTTTTGTGTTCCAACCCACAAAGATGTAATTCTTGGTTTTGTGAGATACATATAGAAGAAAAGAGATTATAAATAAATCAAATAAGGGGCTGAAATGCCAAGACATGAAGTTGCCGAAAGGTTCCAATATGGTTGAAACCTGAAGCAAAAATTGCCAAGAAAGTGTAAACCATAAATGAAAAGCCAAGAAAAAGGAAGAAGCGGGGACGTCAAAAGCTTTCATAGAGTTCACCATTGTAAGCCCACACAGAGACCACAAAAAATGATACTTCACATCAAGTTCATCCAAAAAACTAACACAGAGATTACCAAAAGCTTCAAAGTTGGCCGAAACCTAAAAAAGACAACCGAAACCAAAAAAGAATGCGAATGAGAGATTTTAGTTGTGGGCTCTTAATACCATAAGGAATTGAACACGAATTTTTTCCTGAATTGTATTGAGACGGTGGAGAAATGCTTTCGAGATGAAAGATCGACAAGTGCCAAGTTCATAAGGTGGTTCTAGTTGGCGGGCCCATGATGATTCCAATGAATAGGTTGTGAGAATTGGTCGACAAGAAAAAAATGGGTCTTAGTTTTGTTTGTTTTATTTTGTGTTGTGCTGCCTGTGATTTTAAGCTCTGTTTGTGTGGTGGCTTGGAGAATGGAAAATAATTAGTTGCTTTCTTCTTATTGTGCTATAGCACCATTATCTTACGTGTAGCTAGTCTCTTGGTGGACTATTTTTCACCCAACAATAACAGGACTATTGCAAAATGATTTTCTTGAAATATACTATAAAAAATGTTATAGATGTATAGACTATCTGATATATCCATATAGAAAATCTAGATTATATTTATTATATATTTAAAGAAATACGATAATAACTGAGTCAATTGAAACTATAGTTGTTTATAAAGAGAATTTCTCACTAACAGATCAACATAAATAGCTCAACAAAATAGTTGTATTTATAATATATCTAGTATTACAATAAATTATCAATGAAATTAAAAAGCACCGTAATGGATATTTTATTCTATGCATGGAGGTATGTATGCGGTTTGAACAATACTATATATAATTGTAGAATACGTAACTTTTGTATAATCATTTTAAAAAATGTAGAATTTATTATTAATTTATTAATTATTAATTATTTTTTATTCTTATGTATGTGAGTCTTATAACTACCCATCCAAACAGGTCCACTTGGCGTCTCATCTTTTATAATGACCAAAACTTATTGTTAAGGCGATATTAAGAGTTGTAGCAGCGAACCACCCACACGTTATCTTTGGAGGACTTGGCCACCAACATAGCGTCTTCTGGGGTGAGAAAGGCATCGCCTCCTCGCTCTTCCTCTGCACACTTTTGGGTACTTACGTTTCTCCCTCTGTCCCTCTCTCGTTTGTTTACAACAATGAAGAAAAATGGAACTTGGGAAGTCTCTGCATTTGAAATCGTAAGTTTGATCGAGGTATATTATTTCGCTCTTTTATTTTCTCTAGATTTTTGTTAGATTGAATTAATTTGAGTTCTTACACAAGTGGTGATGGGTTTTTTTTTCAAATAAAACTTTTTCTCATTTGTTAATGTATGCACTTGAAAGTTATAGAACTTTTTGGTGTTTATAGGTTTTTTACCTGGAGGCTTTGAGTTTAGGATTTCGATCGCTCAACCTAATTTAGGTGAATATAGCGTCTACAAGATTCTAGTTTTTCCTAAGAAGCGACTTAAGAAGTAAATCAAATTGCATAATTTAATTTTATTTCTAATAAGTAATCAACTTACATAATTATATATACACATATATAGCGTAATGTGATATTGTTTATTTAACGTCTCCTACCATTTGCCAATAAGAAAATTGTGTTTATTTGTTAACTTGTTTTTGGGATTTGGTTGGATTATTTGTCCTAATAGTTGACATATCAGGTGCTTGAAAATAAGGGTATGAAATCAAATTCTCTACAAATAAGATAACGTTGAAATGGTTTAGGGAGACTATATTGAAGATGTACTTTTGAAAGAGAAAAACAAAAAGATCTTCTTGCCTATATAGGACAGATTGTTGATGTTGCCAAGACCTGCATTTGTGCTAATGAACCAAGAAATGTTACTAACTGAATTGTTGTTTTGTATGTTATCAAAATGAATTGGAAGGAACATATTCTCTGGATATTAGCCACATCAAGGCAAGAACAAGGTTGTAAATTGGAGGGATTGGTTTGTACACTCCCTAAAGAACATGTTGAAAAATCACTGCTAGAATCATGAACACTCAAGTATAAAAGATTTTTATTGATTAAACTAACCATGCAAACTACATAAATACCTACTTAGAGAGAGGTGTAGGAGGGGTAGTTTTGAGGTTCTTGAGGAGGCCACTTGACCTTGACAAGGCACTGCTTCCAAAAACCAACCTTGTATGAGAATTGTGATGCCAAGTTTTCTCACAAAAACAATCCATCATAGCATAATAATAGTTGTGATAACCTGTATTTACATGTATTTTTATTGAAAAATTATTTAAATTATTATAATTAATGGTTATGTTGTTTTAAATTAAATGTGTTTTTCATTGTTTTGTTTTTGTTTTATTTTAAGTTATAGAATTTTAATTGATGTGCTTTCTTTATATTAATTAATGTTTCGTATTTAAATTGCTCTTTAATTTAAATTAATTTATTATTGGGTTTTAAATATTTTATTTTATTGATATTAAAATGTAGCATTTTCAGTTAGTTTTTATTTATTTTATTGTGCTTTTTTTCTAGTTGGACTTCATTTTTTTTTCTCTTTTTCCTTTTTTTCTCTTTTTTTTTTTTTGTATTTTTCTTTCTTTTTCTTTTCTTTTATTCCCTTGCTTTCCCCCCCAGCCTGTGCGACACCAGCTTCCCCCTCTGTCTTCTGTTTGGCCTTAAGCTCAGCAAGTCTCCACCGTCGGCCGCCACCTTTCACTGCCCACACCGTCGGCCTCCTCACCCACCGGCGAGTCCATTGGTACCGAAAATATAATTTCCGGTCATCCCACCGCCCCTGCACGGCCACAAATTCGAAATGAGTTTTATGGCTTTTCTTGTGTTTTCTAGTCACTGCCGGCCACCCATGATGCCGGCGACCTACCATCAACCTCCCCTCATTTTGGCGAGCAAAACCCGCCGTCCAAAACCACCTAGTTCCACAATTTCCTCCTCCACCCGAAATGGGTCTTCAAACGGGTCTCTCTTCGCTGCTCCGCCGTCCGGCCACCATGAGTCTCCCCTCTACCACCAAAACGTTCCCTCACCTCAGCCGACCACCCTCTAGCTCAGTTTTTCCATCCGTGGTCTCACCTCCCGTATATGAGCTTAAATTCGAAAATGAGTTTCCACCTCTTTTGAGCTAGATTCGCCACCTTCTGGTGGTTGCACCGCTTCACCACCACCTTCACAAAATTTTCCACCTTCCAATGAGTATTTTTCTAAATTTTGGTGTAAAACTGAGTATTCTAACCCAACGTACGAAGTGACTGTTATGAGCACTGTGGATCGGTGCTTGTTTGATGGTATATGATTTTGCTGTAAGTATTTTCTAAATAAATTTTGAGATTTAAATATATTTTGTATTAATAACTCTGTGTTTGGTGATGTTGGAAATTGTTGGTTGTTGGATATTTCTTGTGTATTATCGTAAATATTGCATTGTGTAATTGCATGCATGTTCATATGTTGGAAATGAAAACTGGATTTTCATGTGTTAATGACTTTTAGGTGTGTCTGTATCATGACCCCAAGCCGGGATGTGGCATTATCCCGATGGAGCTCATCTGGTCACTCGAGAGCGGAATATATTTAGTGATGTCTACTGGGTTATCGCCAGGCGACGATGGGATCGGACGGGATGGTAACGCTCTCGTGCCGATTTCGTAACTCCTCCGCTAGTGGGGGCTAGTGGATGCCTGATCATTGTACGTGCTAGGCGCGGTCGTTACCTACGATGTAATGATGAAAGCCAGGGTGTGCGAATGGTCCCTAGGGGAGACCATGGTGTATACGGTAAATAAAATAGATGTTTAGGCCATTTTATGATAAAATGACAGATTTTGATCATTGATTTTATGTGAACCATTTTCTGAAAAAATAGTTGTGGTTTTAATGGATTTACGTGTATTATTTTCTAAAAAAATGATGGATGTTTTTATTGCAATTTTATCTTAAGTCAAAATGAGATTTGGCGTGTGTGGAAATTATGCATTTTGAGAATGATGATTTTTGAGTTTCATGCATATTGCGTCATGTTCATGTGTTTTTGTTGTTGTATGAATATATTTTATATCTTGTGGTTTGTTTGGATTGTACTTACCTACGATGCCATTTTTGGCATCGTAAATTTTGGATGCAGATGACAAGGAGGCTGAACCTGAAGGGACGGCTCCGCCATCGGATTGATTTGCTGTAATTTATTATCTTGGGAAATGTTATTCCCGTTTTTGATAATTATGTATTTTAATGTTTTAACTTTGGGATAATTGTATTAAATCTCCTGTTAGAGAATTTAAATAAAACTGATTTGTATTATTTTAAAATTCTGGTACTTAGTTATCGACTTAAATTATCTGCTGCGACTTTTATTTTATACTTATCATGTGTACACACTTTTAGCACTCGAGATTGGGGTGCGAGATCCATGTTGTCATCATCCTGACGTTTCGATTCACATATTTTCATAAGTGGGAGTTGGGGGTATCACACCCGCTGTGGGATGGGATACCCCGTCCCCATTTGGGCAGGGATCACTCATGCCTTTTACTTTGAGATCCTCTCATGCGCTTCTTTATGTTCGAGCTGTGCAAGAGAATGGAGAGCCTTGAAGACTAGTTTACATTATCAGACTTGTGCTAGAGCTCTCGAGGAATTACTTTAGAAGTCCTCAGAGGGCCTTTTTTGGGGAAATCTCGGTGTTGGGCAGATTTTATGTTGCACAGACAATCTTTCTATAATTTGGAGCTTTAGGAGTGAATGATGTGATTGTTGTAATTGTATGCGTTCTCTTGACAGAGTATGTGACAAAATTTTGTTACAGTTGACCCAAGGTAACATTCCCACTTACTCTTCTTAATGGTCTCTTCATTGATGTTTTCAAGCTTGCCACCTGACAATTTTTAATAAAGCACTTGTAGATGACTCGACAGATTTAGTTCTTGTAAATTTCTTTAGTTACATGTTCATCTTCAAATATGTAGTAAGATAAGATACATTTTGCAGATTCAATCAAGTCATACTATATATTTATGATCTTTCTGTCTTTTTGTCTCCCTTTCATTTTTTTTTCTCATTTTTTTTCTTCTCTACTTATATAGTTATTCTAATTTTATAAAAGCCACATTTCTTTTATTACTTAATTTTGGAAAGAGTTATGCTACATGCAATATCTTTGTGTATTCTATTAATGGATTGGTTAAAACAATTATTTTATTTTAAAAAAAGTGATGCAGTCAATTAATATGCAAAAATAATTACATAAGAGTTTTTCTTCAGGAGTCTCTCTCTCTATCTCCAAACCTAATCTTCTTGTTAGGTACATTTTGTGAGATGATTGGATAGGCTTATTGGGTTAAAGAGGTGTTAACAGAGAATTAGTGATTTGATAATGAAAAAATTGTTTTGTGAGAGCAAAGAGGTGTTGACAGAGAATTGTTTATAATTGATGATGTTACTGGTTTAAGCGTTTTATTTGGGAAAAAGCCCTGACCCGGATCCTAACATTCGTCTGCCCAACTGTTCAGTTATTTTTCAGTACATAAAAAAAAAAAAATTGAGGCTAATAATTGGTACGATCGAATAAAGAAAAGGGTTCATTCTAGGTGCTACCCGCAGCTCTCGGTTGGCGTGCACTATAATTTTGACTATGAGGCTAATAACTATAATTCAATCTGGGACATTCGATTCTCTCGCTGCTTAACTTGTGTAAAATAAATGGCCGGGAAGGTGAACTCCAAACGTACGTAAAAATGCCTCGCTAAATTGTTAAGACTTGTATTATGTTAATATATCAATTATCAACTGGTACGTGTGCATGGCAACGAATCACCCACCATCTTGAAGAGTTTAAACAATTTTCAAAGTCCAATTGTTGTCCCTCCGATGCGTTTTTTGTATAGTTGAAAATAAAGGATGAAAGAAACTCGGATTCACCGACAAGTTTCCGAGTGTTTTGTTCAAGCACAAAAAAGCAAGAAACGAGAAAGAAAGAAAAAAAAAAAAAAGGAGGTCGAACCAAGTGCGCAGGTTGAGTACTGGAGACGAAAGGGAGAGTTCTTATCTATATTATGGTTTGGATGTATTGTGGACTTCAGTTCGGCTTCCCTTTCGTCTTCGCAGGATTGAACGGAAAACAGCTTTCTAACTTCGCAAATCACCGATTAGCCCGAACAGCCTCGGGAGCACGCACGTAGTCCAGAGACAAAATCTTACGACTTATCGTATGTTACTTCCAGGGTATCTTTGTAATTTCACCTCTTCGTACTTCCGACGCGCTCTCGCCCTGTATTTCTCCTCGAGGCTACCTTCTTTCCATCCCCGGAGAACAGAGACACCCCGAGAGAGAGAGAGAGAGAGAGAGAGAGAGAGATTCGACAAAACAGAAACAAAATTAGGGTTTCTGATTCTAATATTCTCAAAACATCTCTCTTGGATAGACAAGTTCGGAGGGAGAGATAAATTAGGTCTTTCTGATATTTTCTAATTACGTTACTCATCCCCCGATTCTTCCAACTTAGATTTTCTACTTCCAATCCAAAATACTCAAAGACAAACAGTTCTTTATTATCGTACTGTCACTATCTCTGATTCACTTCCTTTCTCACTCAAAATCACAACTTTTTCCTATTTCATTTCCAGAAAGTAACAAACTCTGAGACATAGAGAGAGATAATTGGATCAAATTGATAAGTCAGAGATTGGGAATTTAAGCTATGGACTTAGACAACGGCAACAAGCGTGTGTTCCAGCGGCTGGGTGGGCCCGTGGATCCCAAGAACCAAAAGGTCTGCTTCCATTGGCGGGCCGGTAATTGCACTCGCCACCCATGTCCGTATCTACATAGAGAATTGCCACCTCCGCCTTCTAACGGCTCCTCCTCCAAGCGGGCTCACGGCTTTGTCGATGACTCATCGGGCTTCTCGGGTCCCCGGACCAGGACAAATTACACCGGTTCGACGTGGGGCCGTTCCCACGGCGGTGCAAATAGTAGAACGGTTAGGAAGCCGGAGAGGGTATCCAAGATTTGTAAATATTGGGTTCAGGGTAATTGTGGTTACGGCGAGCAGTGTAGGTTCTTGCATTCTTGGAGCTTGGGAGAGGGTTTTTCGATGCTAACGCAGCTTGAGGGGCATCAAAAGGTGAGTATTTTGGTTGAGTTTTTTTAGTTCTTTTAGTGCTTCTTGCGTGTTGATTTGGCTAAATTTTTGGGGTTTCTGATACCTATAAAAAAATTAAAAAAAATATATTGGGTACTGTTGGTATTTAGGTTATGGGATCTCGTAGATTAATTGTAAGTATTTTGTGAACAGGTTGTGAGCGGGATTGCGTTACCATCGGGGTCCAATAACCTCTACACAGGCAGTAAGGACGAGACTGTAAGGGTTTGGGATTGCCAGTCTGGGCAGGTTGGTATCAACCTTTTGTTTTGTTGTGATATTATTGGCTTTGATTCTATTTTTCAGTTTTAGTTCATTTTATGTGTGGTCACCAGGAATCTGTGGGAAAGGAAGGGAAGTTCATAGTTTCTAAGTCATTTTTTCAACTAGTTGATTTCTATTGCAGAAGAAATTTTCACCCACTCGAAATGACGAATAAGATGACCTCAAACATAATGGCTGATTTTGTAATACTTTGGAATTAACTACCTAAACTTAACATTTTACTGCAATCATCAAATATATTAAGTGAATTAACTATTAAATGGAAGTTTCTTGTTGAGTCTGATTGTCTCAATAATTTCGTGTATATGAAAGCAATGGTCTTCGATATGTTTCGGATCACTTCTCTGATGCCGATGGAATGCTAACTGTGGTGAGCTGAGCAAACTTTCCAAGTTCAAAAGACTAAATAGGAGTTTTATATCAATAAAATATATCTCTTACTTATATAAAAAAAAAAAGACTAAATAGGAGTTGCTTTTAAAGAAGAAATCCTAAACTTGTTCGATCTGTACCATTGTCAGTATCAATTGTGCTAGTCCTCTTGGAATATCACAAAAATTCAAAGTTGAGAACCCTCGTATTTTGCTTTATTGAGATGAATTTTATTCTCCCCTCATACTCAAGAGACATCGGCAAAATGATTGCCAACATAATTCATTACTCATTAGCTTGTAGCCTATGAAAGAGTAGGCAACTTGATTCATATGTTATGGTTTTACCTTTTTCTTTTGCAGTGTATGGGAGTAATTAATCTCGGTGGTGAAGTAGGTTGTATGATCAGTGAAGGTCCTTGGGTCTTTGTTGGGATACCAAATTTTGTCAAGGTAAGATGGAAGGCAAACTCAGGTTTGTGTGTTTTACTATAGTAAAGTGTTATTGTTCCCTTTTTGGTATTATAGTATGATTTTACTGCTCTGTCATCTTATACTTGTGTGAGTAATTCTGCCTAAGTGGATTTGTGTCAATGGTGTTGTAGGCATGGAACACCCAAACTTCTACTGAGCTGAGTCTAAGTGGGCCTGTAGGACAAGTTTATGCCATGGTTGTGGGTAGTGATTTGCTTTTTGCTGGTACGCAGGTAATTTTCTGGATTTATGAGTGTTTGTTTGTCACTTGTCATGGTTTCTTCTAAACTTGTGGCTGTCTCATTAGGCTTCCTGCTGTGGGTTTATAATGAATATCATACCACATTACATGAACCATCTGATTGTTTTAACTATGTTATATGTATTATCAGTTTTTTTTTTTTTACCTTGTTTTTTTTTTTGTTTGGGAGGGGGGGGGGGATGTAAAGTTCAACACACCTAGAAGGTATGAAGAGTGTAAAGAAAACCAAAATTGGGAAAAAGTGGAAGGATATTTTTGGAAGTATCAGTAGAGAGCCATGCAAGTATCTCTACTCCCATCAGGATGTTAGGGGGTTCTGTATATGTGATATCTACTGTAAAGGAAAATATGGTACATAAGGCCCCTTAGTTTCCTTGGAAGCACTTATCAAAAAATTTCCTTGGAAGCTAGATTCAGTAATGTAGCCTGAATCTCACTGAGGGAAGAGCCATTGCATCTTTTGGGATTACATCTTTTACAGGATTGAAGGAGATTTTCTTTGGTGCAGGATGGGTCTATATTGGCATGGAAGTTTAATGCTGTTACCAATTGTTTTGAACCAGCTGCAGCCCTTAAAGGCCATACCCTTGGAGTTGTTTCACTAGTAGTTGGAGCTAATAGACTCTATTCTGGGTCCATGGACTGTACTATAAGAGTAAGTTGGTTTCAGTATTATATTTCTCCTGTACATCTCAGCCTTTTGGTGTACTTCTAGGGGATTTATTTGAAATTTGAAATTGCATTATAGTTGGATTTGGTATCTCTTGCATTTTCATTTTTTCTTTTCAAAATCTTGCATCTTTTTTTTTTTTTTTTTTTTTTTCAGGTCTGGAACCTTGAAACTTTGCAGTGTATACAGACACTTAAAGAGCATACGGCAGTTGTGATGTCTGTTCTTTGCTGGGACCAATTTCTATTATCATGTTCATTAGACCAAACAATAAAGGTTGATGTCTCTAGTGCTTGTCCCATACTGTATTTACACATGTTCATCTTCATATGCGCTTGAGCTATAAACATTTTGCTTCCAATTTTTGTTCATTCAGGTGTGGGTTGCTACAGAAAGTGGAAATTTGGAAGTCACATACACTCACGATGAAGAACATGTACGCTGTTTTTGATGTTTCATTTAACTTTGTGATGCATATTGATATTTGATTTGCAAATAAGTTAGCCATGTCAGAATTGAAGTGTGGAGCTTGTAGATGCATTTGTTTGTAATATCTTAGATTAAGATGTTGAGACTGCTAAAATGAGCATCTTCATTCGATCTTGGTATACATTTGTTGAGATTATGAAATTTATTTTAGGTCATCTAAACCTTGGTAGATTTTGTTCCAAAGTATGCCGACTTGTATTGAATTTTTTGTTCATAACATGATAGGCTTAAATGTGGTTTTCTTTGTTGATACCGGATTTGGCTGTTTATAGCTACTATTCTAAGTGATTACCCTTGACATAAGGTTTCGATTTACACTATTTCAGGATTCGAATGACCCAAACGATATTTCAGATTATTAAAAGATTTGTAACTAATGAAGATTTGTGCATGTGGGCCCCGTTTGGATAGTAAAAGAGTTTCAATTCATCTCATTTCGTCTCATCATTACAATTTTTTCAAATTTCCACACGAAATATAATAAACAATTCAAAATTTTCAAATCCCGAAAAAATCAATTACTTAAAAAAAAAAAAAAAAATTTCAAATCCCAAAATAATAATAATATTAAAAAAATAATATTTTAACAATTTTTATTCAACTTTCATCTCAACTCATCTCATTTCAACTCACTATTCAAACGGCACCGTAATATCTATTCCAGGTTTGGTGGTTCTTGAAGTTTTTTGCTATTGTGAGATCCATTTTCTTTTAATGGGACATTATATATTGAGTTATTCAAAATACATATTATATTCCGGGAGTACTATGTAAGTTGGATATGGAGAAGGCTTATGATCACGTGAATTGGGACTTCTTGTTATATGTGTTGAAACGTTGTGGCTTTGGTGATAGATGGTGTAATTGGATCTTCCATTGTGTGTCGACTGCTCGTTTCTCCGTGTTGGTGAATGGCAATTCGTGTAGTTTTTTCCCAAGTACGAGGGGGCTGAGACAAGGGGACCCTTTATCCCATTTTCTATTCGTCTTAGTAATGGAGGCCTTGAGTAGAATGGTGGATGCCGCTGTTCGGGGAGGATTTCTTGCTGGTTTTACTGTGGGAAATAATAATAATAGTGCTGTATCCATCTCCCATTTATTGTATGCGGATGATACCTTACCATTCTGTGATGCGGACATCAATCATATACAAGCGCTATTGGCTGTACTTTTGTGTTTTGAGACAGTTTCGGATCTCAAGGTAAACTTGGGTAAGTCGGAATTGGTTCCAATAGGGGAGGTCGCGAATATCACACATCTAGCTGAGATATTGGGGTGTAAAGTGGCTGACCTACCAATGAGATACCTTGGACTCCCTCTTGGTGCATCTTTTAAAGCAACTTCTATTTGGGATGGTGTAGTGGAGAAAGTGGAAAAACGTTTGTCGGGATGGAAGCGGCTTTACCTCTCCAAGGGAGGGAGATTAACCCTCATCAAAAGTATCATTTCCAATCTCCCTACATGCTACCTCTCTCTTTTCCCTTTACCGGTGGGGGTAGCCAACCGAATAGAAAATTTTTTTAGAGAGTTTTTGGGGAGGGGGTGCTTGGGGGAGGAGCAAAAATTTCATCTAGTGGGATGGCCAAAAGTGTGTAACCCAAAGGAGATGGGTGGTTTGGGAATACATAGATTGATCACTTTTAATAAAGCACTTTTAGGAAAGTGGTTGTGGAGAATGGTTGTGGTGGGGTAGTATGGATGTGAATGGGGATGTTGGAGCTTTAAGGAAGGCCGAGGGACGTATGATGTGAGTCTTTGGAAGTTTATTCGGAAGGGGTGGAAGGTGTTTGCAAAACACACCACTTTTGAGGTTGGTGATGGTTCAAGAATCAAATTCTGGTTTGATAAGTGGTGTGGAGAAAGAACACTAGCTGCAGCATTTCCTAGAGTTTTCAGCCTAGTGGAAAATCAACTAGTGGCGATTTCTGATGTGTTGTGTCGCAACAATGGCACAATGTGTTGGAATCTAACCTTTTTCAGAAATATTCAGGATTGGGAAGTGGTTGAGATATCAGATTTTTACTGCTTTATTTACTCCCGGCAGGTTGGAGGTAACGGAAGAGATAGGTTGCTGTGGATCCACTCCGGAAACAAGAAATTTTCAGTAAAGTCCTTCTACAAGACATTGCATGAACAGCAGCAGGTTGTGTTTCTGTGGAAGGCAATTTGGAGAGTCCCGGCGCCACCTAAAGTTGCTGTTTTTACATGGACAGCAGCGTTAGGTGCAATCTTGACTGCTGATAACTTATGAAAAAGAGGGGTGATTGTTGTGGAATGGTGTTACCTGTGTAAGAGATGTGGGGAAACGGCTGATCATATTTTTCTGCATTGTGATGTGGCAAGGGAGTTACGGAATGGTCTTCTACAGAGGGCTGGATTGTCTTGGGTTATGCGTAAGCGTGTTGAGGCGCTCTTAGCTTGTTGTAAAATGTATCATCAATGCGCCAAGATGGCTGCGACATGGCGAATGATCTCGCTATGTTTATTATGGTGCCTATGAATGGAAAGAAATGAAAGATGCTTCAACAACCAAGAGAGGAACATGGGGGAAATTTGAGATTTTTTTGTATCCTCTTTGGTACAATGGTTTTCTGCCATTTTACTAAAGGGAGGGAATGTTCAAGAGTTTTTAAGTTCTTTTCAACTTGTTAGAGTGTAACTAGTAGTTTTTTTGTATACTCCCAGTGTACATGGGCACTGCCTAGTTGTATTCAATCAATAAAGTCTATTATTAGTTATCAAAAGAATAAATAAAAATCTTTTTGTGATTAACTAAATACATGGGGAAGTCGTATTTTTGCGGTTACTAAATACATGTTGAAGTAAATTGTGATTGCAACAAATCATTAACAAAGACAATAGTTATTCAAAATACATATTATAATTTGTTTATGTAATTAAACAAATACATATTGAAGTGAATTGTCACTCTGACAAATCATCAATAAAGACATGGTATAAATTGAGACTCAATTAGCAGATTTATTGACCAAAGCATTGGATCATAGTTAGGTTGAATTTATTTGTTCCAATATATATAACCTTATCTTGGTATTAGATCATATGTTTTATTTATTTATTTATATTTGTTCACTTCTTTTCTAGTTTTGGCATACACTCAAAGAGTTGGGGGCTCCAATATTCCTGGGTGAATCATAATCTTATTACAAATGTTTGAGCATGGGGTTGGGTTTTTTTGGGGAAAAGCGGAGGGAGGGGGAGGGGGAGGGCGGGGGAGGTGAATCTGAACTTCTTTAACTTATATGGGTATTGGATTATGATAGAAAAAGGAAATTGTCGGATTGGGTTGGATTTACTTGTGGATTTAGGAAACATTGAATCACTGTTGCACCATCATACTTTATATCCTACTATAGTTAGTTTAATGATGTTATGAATTTGGCTGCTGCAGGGCCTACTTACCCTCCGTGGGATGCATGATTCGGAAGCCAAGCCAATTTTGCTATGCTCTTCCAATGATAACTCTGTCCACCTGTATGATTTGCCATCGTGAGTGTTTTCTTGGTTTGAACTTGTCTCCTATCTTTTTTCTTTTTTAATTTATATATTTTGGTAGTTTGTTTCCAATAACCAACTTAAATCTGTTTGTCTTCTCTTGCCATGTTCTGGTTTAGATTTACCGAGAGGGGTAAAATCTTTGCTAAACAAGAGGTTCGAGCAATTCAGGTTGGTCCTGGTGGCCTGTTTTTTACTGGTGATGGAGCAGGTCAAGTAAAAGTGTGGCAGTGGTCAACTGAACCAACGGCTAATGCCCGATGAGCGACCCTAATTTTTTCTATTGAGTTATATTTATCAGCTTAGTTCACTTTTTTCCTTCTTTTTAGTTTTTATTTTCTGGTCTCTATGTAATTGGTGAGTTCATGGAAGGAATTGTAAGATGAGAATGCCAGTTTGGGGTTTATAGTAGTTGATGTTTTCTGTTTAGTAGCATCGAAGCTATTGTCTCCTTGCCCTGTGTCATTAACTTATAAAGATATGTTTCTTGGAGTTGGACCATATCCAGGCTGAAAGATTTTTGACAAATATTCATGAAAAATTGAGCCAGTATTTATATTGGTTGATGCAATATAATTTGCAAAGAGACAGATTTCTTGTCAGGTGTTCTATATTGTATATCGGGAAGCATTCAATTTTGTTGCAGATCTTAATACTAATGTCCTTCAGGGTAGCATTCAGCAGTTGCGCGTTTTGGTTCTCCGGTGGCCTTGCGGAGTTCTAAATCTTGGAATAGGTGGGGTTGTCTACTTGTCTTGCTATCACTTTACCAAGAAGCGCAACATGTTGGTGACAGCATTTCTAATATTACCCTAAAAGCATCTTAATAAATTACAACGCCAAATTCTTTGTATCGTTGCTCTCGTAATTGGTCGAAAAGAACAAATGATGTCAATTTCTTCCTTTCGGAAAGAGAGGATTAGAAAAATTCTATTGATCGCAACTTTTTCCAGACTCGGGAACATTTGAAATATTTGATTTCTGAAAGTAGAAGTTGAAATACCATTGTAACTTTCATAAAGTTGCTTTACCAGTGTTTGGTATGATATGGCTTTCATTTCAAAAGCATCTACCCTTTTGTTTACAGAACCAAGATATTCAAACGCATTGCCATTCTTACCATTACTTCCTGCTGATACAATGTCTAAACTAGTCTGAGAAAAGCACAACATCGTAAACAAGTGCAAAAGGTCTATTATGATGCAAGATTTTTCGGATTAAATGATAAACGTTTATATCAGAAGAAGAACCACAGAGTTGGGTAAGCCTTAGCCTGGGAGAGAGGTCACTAACATATGAAATTCTGCATTTAGATACCACAATAAGTCCATACAAGCCACTTTTGAGATGAGTAATCAGAAGAAGTTTATATGTACGCTAGTATTTCTTTCTTTTTTTACCACTTATTTTATTATAAAGGTAAACTGAGCTCTAGAAACCATTATTACTATTAGCATCAAGACAATGCTGTTTCACCAAAGCTTCTCGGACTTCAGAGGTTAAACATGACCTTGATGGCATTACCACCTCGAGCACTGGTTTCAAAGGCTTCTTCCACCTCCTTCTGAGAGAACCCAAATCTGTGGGTTATAAGGGGCTTCACGTCAATCTTACCACTCCTTATAAACTCCAGGCAGAGCGGCCATGTGTTCTTATAACGGAAGATGCCAATCACATCAACCTCCCTGCAAAAAATGGAAAACTATTACAGCCAAAGGCTAAACAGAAAAAAACTCACTATACCAAATTCATATCCCTATACCACCAGCCTAGCTAACAGGTTTCCATCTCAAATCAACAGCCCAACAACTTTCTCCAGCTAATTTCCTGACGATGGTCTTCATGGTTATGTGCTCCTACTAATTACTTGGGCACATGCAACTCTCCATTCTATATTCACTGAGCAATTAACAGGCCACGCTGAACCTTGAGAGTGGCCTCAAATGGATTATTATACAAGGTTTTGAATTCTTGACCATGTAAGATGCTTATCAAGGTCTGCTTGCCACTTGAGCTCTTGGGGTCAGTCAACAAACGGTTTTATTTATGGTGAATGCTTCTAAAAAATTACGTGCAGACTTAACAATTCTTCCCACTAATATTAACATCAGATATATGTCCTTTGCCTCTTCCCTTGCATCCATTTTTTTGTTTTTTTGACACCGGGTCTTTGGGGACATTGTCCTAAGGCCCTCGGCAAAGAGTTCTCCACAAGTGCACCTTAAATAATTCAAAGGAATAATGCCCCAATCCGATGGCCTCTAGAAATTATTTGCACCTAGTGGGATTCGAACCTTAGACCTTGGAGGGAGCATACCACCAAAACCAAGGCGTTTACCAATAGAGCCAACCCCCAAGAGTTCTTTGCATCCAATTCTTTTGCTCTCTAAATCGGACTTGCAGTGTCAACCATCAGGCTTTATGATTTTCCCACAAAACCAAGAAATGAATTCTAGTTTGTCACCAACTTATACAATTCCTCAACCCAAAATATTCAATCATATGATAATATTCAGTACCTCGCAGCAGCTGGTGTGAGTGGGACAGTCATCTCACTATGACCCATTCCCACAAGGCAAACTTTCCCCCCTGGACAAGTCGCATTCAGTGCTGTTGACATGGTTTTATTGAAGCCTGCACAATCAAAGCTCACATCCACTCTGGCCCCCATTGCTTTATGTATTTGTACTACTTCTTGAGCTACATCCTGTAAGATAGTGAATTAAAATAATAGAAGTTGTGGCTTGAACCAACGGCCATTAAAACTTGAAGCTAGTTGGAGAAAAAAAAGGTAAAAAGAATTGTCAGTTGACAAAAGAATGGATCATAAATCTTCTTGTTGATCTGCTGCAAGAAGTTAACATTTCTTTCAAAATTAATATTGCAACTTCAATCAAAGAACTAAGATAGGCTGAGATCAGATTGACAGGTTAAGGAACTTTTTTGGGCTAAGGATAAAACATAAATATTACACACAAAAAAAACTGGAAAAAGTAGCAAAAATGAAACATATTTACAAGATGGAGGTATTTGACATTATGTTTACTAGCAAGATTTTCTCCCACAGCCACCACAAAAATGGAGCAAATGTGCAAGATGGAGATATTTGACATTATGTTTACTAACATTTTCTCCCACAGCCACCGGAAAGGGTTGGAGGTGGGGATCGAGAGATGGATCTATACATTAAAAAATTGTGGATTCTTTTTCTTTTCTTCTTCTTCTTCTTCTTCTTTTTTTTTTTAAAAAGAAAAAAGAAAAAAGAAAAACTGAGACCTGAATATTTGTCGAAACTTTTGCAATCCCATCTGCACCAAGTTCTTTTGCAACTGATAAACGGTGGTCATCCACATCCACAATGACAATTCTAGGTGCTCCAAAAGCACGAGCTGCAAGCATCGTAACAAGCCCTATGGGTCCTGCTCCCATGACCAACACATTTGTTTCTGGACCAACATTTGCTCGTCGACAAGCATGAACACCAACACTTAATGGCTCACACATAGCTCCTTCCTCCAAGCTGACATTGTCTGGCAATTTAAAACATAGGTCTGCAGGATGCACCACCTGCCAGAATAAAAAATGCATAAAAACGGCCTTTCTACCCAATGAATTTAGTCATCACATTCAATTCTAGGCATCGGATGCCCTACCATTAGGATTATGGGAGGAATAATCTACACAACCCAACTTATCAGAACTTGATCCAGCTTTCAGCCACATGAATTCACAATAGTGCTTTCATGTTAATCCCTCTTCTTTCACATAAAAAATGTTAACCCTGTTAAAATTTATGAGTAGTTCCCTATTTATACAAAAATAAAAATAAAAATGATTCTAATAGATGTTGGCATTGTTAATTGAGTACCGTTTAGCTACTTAATTCACCTTTGTTTTTTCCTTTCAAAGCTATAGGTGGGGGGCTTGGGTACAGTCCAATTCTTCAGTATATATATGATGGCATGATAGAGCGCCTAAATTTGTTGGACAGAGTCGTAGGATTAAATGGGCAGATAAAATCACGATGGCGTTTCATAATCTTGATTCCTTTTTGAACATCTCTCTTCCAACAAGATTAATTAATAAACTCAAGGTCTAACTAACCAGAATGCTTTTACAAATGAAAATAAATAGGCATAAAATGTGATTCGTATTGTGCTGGGTGTATCTATGTTAAAGCAGAAGTCTAGTATACTTTGAGACAACTTCAAATTTTTGACCTGATTTGCAAGAGAACCATGGACAGGTGGAGTGGCGAAAAACTTCATTTCTGGACACAGATTGTATCGACCTTCTTTGCAAAGGTTGCATTGCCAGCAACTAATCCCAGGCTCCAGTGCGACACGGTCGCCAGGCAACAGAGTCTTAACCTCACTCCCAACTTCCTCTATTGTTCCGGCACACTCGTGCCCAATTACCATCGGCTCTTTAACTATAAAATCTGCACATCTCATGGTCTGAAAACACATAGAACATTCAACGAGGGTCTGAAAACAACAATTTATGCGGATTAAAGAGGTGGAAGCAACTGAAGAGGGTTTACCTTGAGGTAGTGAACATCACTGCCACAGATACCAACAGCCTTCATCCTAACTCTAACATCATGGGGTCCTAAGAAATATCCAGAAAGAATCAAGCAAAAGAGTCATCAGTGAATTTGCTTAAAAACGAAAAAAGAAGAAGCGGAGAGCACAACTTCAATAACACTGTTAAAATTGTGATTGCTTGCTGGATCCAAGAAAAGCAAAGAAAAGATAGATAAAGTGATACCAAGTGAAGGGAGCTTGAAAGGCTGAATCTTGAGGCTGTTGATGCCAACAAGCCAAGCAGCCATGTTCTCTTCTTCACCATCTCTGATTTCCTCAGCACCCCCTAGTGACATCCCTCCCTTACCCATTTTCACTCTCTCTCTCAAGATATGGACGGTAAGATGTAGAAGGTTCACTTGCCGCTTTTTTTTTTAGGTTGCGTTGAGAATGTTTTGAGAGGTTATAAAATATAAGGAAAAATATTTGTAGCAGTCACGGTAATACTGGACACTGCTGCACACTGAAGGAAAAATAAAAATTAAAAAAAATCTCAACTGAAAGTGTGTTGCAGTGTGCAGCTTATAGTGACTGTTGTATAGTATATTTTTAAAAATAAATAAGAAGTAGGTAAAAAATAATAATTAAATATTAAATAATAAAAAAATAATAATAAAAATATGTGAATAATAATAATAAAATATTTAAAAAACTTTCGTTTTCAAAACCCAGCCTAATCTGAAAAGGCAGTGAAGAAGAATGCAGGTCTAGTCAGTTTCAGCTGGCGGATAACATTTTTGTTTATAAAAATGAGGATACTTCAAACCGGGTTCGGTGTAAACTGTAGATTTACACCCTCTAGCAAACTCGCATCATATTTCCTAAGAGATACAGACATATATATATATATAGATATAGATATATTGGAAAATCAACACCAAACAGGACAAGGATTAACGTCGGCAGTAAAATGAAAACATGATGACACCGGTGAAGAGAAGATCAAGGTGAAGGACACTTGTTTGGAAGTAGCCACAAACGTTGAATATCTACATCATTGAAGAAGTGATTTTATCTTCTTAAAACCGACTTCGTTGGGCCTATAAATATGTAACGTGTGTGCAGCATTGGGTACAGCGGTGGAAGCTGTTGAAGTAAAGGGGTTGCAAAATAAAAATCGTTAGAAAAAAAATTTATTTCAAGATGTTACGAATATCTTTTTTTTAAAAATAATATTCGTTCATACTAACTACTGTATGTACACGAGTAATTGCATTATACACAAAAAAAAAAAAAATTAGAACGGGAGTTGTTGCCCAGATGACTAACACAAGAAGGGGGGTGAATTGAGTTGTATTTAAAAAAAAATAACAATTATAAATCAAATATATAATATAAAATATAAATAAAATATGAAACAATAATAAATATAAAGAGTAAGGGTAAGAGAGAAGCAAACTCAGTATGTTAACGAGATTCGGCCCCACTGCCTACGTCCTCGCCTCAAGCTACCTCTTGAGGATCCCCAAATCCACTATTCAATCTCCTTTAGGTGGAGATAGAAACCTATTACACTTTTGAGCAGCACCGCTCCAAAGAATCCGTGTAGAACACCCTCTACACTTCCAATCACCTCACACTTGGTGATTTAACTATTCCACGTGTAGAACACATTCTACACTTCCAATCACCTTACACTTGGTGATTTAACTATTCCCCGTGTAGAACACCTTCTACACACACAAGGGTTATACACACCCTTTTACTGATACAAGAATTGATAGTAGGTAGACTATCAAAGTACACTCCTCAATGAGTGAGATAGAAACAATACAGCGCAACCTATATCTCTCTCAATAAGAACAAGAATTAAGGCTCAAAACTTTAGAAAAGAGACAATGAGAGCTTTGAAGAAATGATGCAAAACTTAGCAATAGATGTGTAAGCTCTTATTGTAAATTTTGCAAAACTCAAGTGAGCTATTTATAGGCAAATGAGTTTTCAATTTCAAATTTGAAAAGATTCCCATGTCAAAAACATCATCATTTACTTTTCAAAAATTTCAAATCTAATATTTTTACTTTTTGCATGTGACAAAAGGAGCACACTTTACTTTTCAAAAATTTCAAACATAATCTTTTACTTTTTGCATATGACAAAAGGAGCACACTTTACTTTTCAAAATTTTCAAATAAAGACATCTACCTTTTGCATAAGTCAAGAAAGCATCCACCACTTTTGAAAATATTCAAATAAAACATGCACATGTGAAAAATGACAATCAATCATCTTAATATTTTCAAAGTTCAAACATTTAATCATGTCATGCACATGTGAAAGATGGCAATCAATCATCTTAATATTTTCAAAATTCAAACCTTTAATCATGTCATGCACATGTGAAAGATGACAATCAATTATCTTTCAAAATTTTCAAAATTCAAACATTTAATCATGTCATGTACATGTGAAAGATGACAATCAATCATTTTCAAAATTTTCAAATTTAATTTTCAAAATATCATGCACATGTGGAAAATGTATTTTAATGCTTTATGATAAAATATTAATTTTGAGCCTTAATCCTAATTTTGAATTTTTAAGAGATTTACAACATTACTCTATGATTTTAATGTGAACTTGTTCCCTTCTTGCTCATGCTTGCTTCCTTGATGTGCTTGATTATATTGTGTGGACAACTTGAGCTTGAGACTCCTTTATTCTTTGGATTCATTTGTTATCATCAAAATCCATTTGTAGATTTACATGAAACTTGAAACCTTGGGTTCAACAATCTCCCCCTTTTTGATGATGACAAATGCTTGATAGAACATGAATCCTGTATTAATACTTAAGCTCCCCCTGAGAATGTGCGTTAGTTTTTCAAGCAAAAATATAAACATAATTCCAAGCATATATAACAAGTTTAGCAATTTAAATAATGTTAATGTTCTAGTCTAAAACTTCTCCCCATTTTGGCATCATTAAAAAGGAATCATAATTAGATCAATAAGATATATTCCTGCAATAACCAATAGATAAATAAAACGCTGCGTTAGTAGAGACTGTAGAGAATTCGGTGCGTAGCCACACGTGTTCGACAAAACTTGCAAAGGCTAGAGGCCTAGTTCCGGTAATTCGGTGCGGAAGGAGATTTTGTAAAGAGCTGAATAATTGAAACCACCCGTGCCCGACAAAACCTGCAAAGGCTGGAGGCGTAGCTCTGGCAATTCGGTGCAGAGATTTGATCCGCTTGATGTTGCTGAAAAATGAGATATTATCAAGATTTGTAAGTTTGTCTTATTCTTATTTCCGTTTCTATAAGAGCAATCCTTAGCTTTATCTATTTCGCATCAAGCTTTCTTCTCATTTTTGCAATTTGCTTGCATTCTCATTCTACAATTTTTTAATGGCTCGTAGAATTCCCTTCAGTGCTTCTCTTGATCAAGATTTGAGGTATCCTTCACCTCAGTCTCAATCTATTTCTGTATCTGTCGTGGGTGCCATGAAGCAACAAGAGACTGATTTAGCTAATAAATCAGATCATGACGCCATTTACGAGCTTGTGGGTCTCGGAACTCGATACTCATCATCTATCGTTGCGTTTTCTGCTCGGTTGCAGTCCAAAACTCGCGAAATTGAGAAGCTTAACGAGACTGTATCTGTACTTCAACGACTTGTTTATGAGTCAAACAAAAAAATAGTAGAATTAAAGCAACAGAATAAGGATTTGAAATCCTTGCTTACTTCTTCATTTCGATTGCCTAATCCTTTAGACAAGGATGGCATGATGATTTATGAGGAGCAAATGCATTTGAATGATGAGGCTAAACGTCTCAAGTTTCTGTAGGTCATTTAAGATAATGAAATAAAAGTATCTAGCAGATATCCATGGCATGCATCATTCCTATTTCTCTTCTAATCATGCATAGTCTATCTTCTGGTAGGGGTTTTGTGAAAATGTCTGCCAATTGATCATGTGTACTAGTGAATTCTAATACAATATCGCCCTTTTGCACATGATCTCTAAGAAAATGATATCTAATTTTAATATGTTTGGTCCGAGAATGTTGTATTGGATTTTTTGAAAGATTTATAGCACTTGTATTATCACATTTGATTGGAATGTGATTGTACATAAGTTTAAAATCCTCAAGTTGTTGCTTCATGTAAAGAACTTGAGCACAACAACTACCCCCAGCAACATATTCTGCCTCAGCAGTAGATAGTGCAACAGAATTTTGTTTTTTACTAAACCAAGAAACTAGTGCACGACCTAAGAAGTGACATGCTCCACTAGTGCTTTTTCGATCTATTTTACAGCCAGCATAATCTGCATCTGTGTAGCTGATTTGATCGAAATATGTGTGCTTATGGTACCATAACCCTAAGTTAATTGTACCACTAAGATATCTAAGAATGCGCTTAACTGCAATTAAATGTGATTCTTTTGGAAATGATTGAAAGCGTGCACATAAGCACACACTAAACATAATATCTGGTCTACTGGCTGTCAAATATAATAAGCTACCAATCATACCTCGATATACCTTCGAGTCAACTAGTTTACCGGTTTCATCTTTATCAAGTTTAGTGGATGGACTCATTGGTGTTCCAGTTTCCTTAGCACCTTCCATCCCAAATTTCTTTAGCAATTCCTTAATATATTTCGATTGATTGATGAATGTCCCACTTTTTGCTTGCTTAATTTGCAATCCGAGAAAGAATGTAAGCTCTCCCATCATGCTCATTTCAAATTCTTCCTGCATAGTCTTAGCAAAAACTTGGCACATATTTTCATTAGTAGCACCGAATATTATATCATCAACATAAATCTGAATCAAAAGAATATCATCATTTTCGTATTTAATGAAAAGAGTTGTATCAATTTTTCCTCTTGAAAAGCCTTTTTTAATCAAGAAACCACTAAGTCTCTCGTACCACGCTCTAGGAGCTTGTTTGAGTCCATATAGTGCTTTTGTGAGTTTGAAAACATGATTTGGAGAAATATGATTTTCAAAACCTGGAGGTTGCTCAACATATACCTCTTCATTTATAAAACCGTTTAAGAAAGCACTTTTAACATCCATTTGAAAAAGTTTGAAATCTTTATAACAAGCATATGCAAGTAGCATTCGAATAGCTTCTAATCTTGCGACTGGTGCATATGTCTCATCATAATCGATTCCTTCTTCTTGATTGAAACCTTGGGCTACAAGTCGAGCCTTATTTCTAGTAATGACTCCGGACTCATCTTTCTTGTTTCTAAAAACCCATTTTGTTCCAATAATAATAGTATGATTTTTTGGTCTAGGAACAAGTGTCCAAACATCATTTCTTTCAAATTGATTAAGCTCTTCTTGCATAGCTAGAATCCAAGATTCATCAAGAAGTGCTTCATCAATATTTTTAGGTTCAATCTGAGATAGAAAAGCAGTATGATTGCAAATATTTCTAAGAGATGATCGAGTGCTTACACCTCGTGAAGGTTCCCCCAGAATTTGTTCCACTGGATGATCTTTCACAAATTTCCACTGTTTGGTTGCATCTTGTATTAAATTTTGATGATCTTTCCTGATATCTCCATGTTGGACTTCCTCTATTGTGTTCTCTTTGTTGAGATTGAGACTTTCCGTATTATTTATACCTCCTGTTTCTTCATCAATAGATTTCTTGGAGAGTAGAGAATTAGATTCATCAAATACTACATGCATAGATTCTTGTACAGTCAAAGTCTTTTTATTGAATACTCTATAAGCTTTACTATTAGTAGAATACCCGAGAAAGATACCTTCATCAGATTTTGCATCAAACTTGCCTAAATTATCTCTGTCATTTAAAATAAAACATTTGCATCCAAATACATGAAAGTAACAAATGTTGGGCTTTTTCTCATTCCAAAGCTCATAGGGGGTTTTATCTAATTTAGACCTTAGCATAACTCTATTTATAACATAACATGCAGTACTTACCGCTTCAGCCCAAAAATAACTAGGCAAGTTGTTCTCATTGAGCATTGTTCTTGCCATCTCTTGAAGAGATCTATTTTTCCTTTCTACTACCCCATTTTGTTGAGGAGTTCGAGGAGCAGAAAAATTATGCACAAAACCATTTTCATCACAAAATGTTTCAATATTTTTATTAACAAACTCTTTTCCCCTATCACTTCGGATACTTGAAATAGTATAACCCTTTTCATTTTGAATTCTCTTGCATAACTTGGTAAAAGCATTATGTGCCTCATCTTTATGAGTAAGAAAGATGACCCAAGTATATCTAGAGAAGTCATCAACAACAACAAATGCATAATATTTTCCTCCTAAACTTGCAACTCTATTTGGTCCAAAAAGATCCATGTGTATCAGTTGCAGTGGTCTAGTAGTGGAAATATGTTTCTTGATTTTAAAAGAAGTTTTTGTTTGTTTACCAAATTGGCATGCATCACAAATTTTGTCTTTAAGAAAATTTACCTTTGGTAAACCTCTCACAAGATCATTTTTTGAAAGTTTGGAAATAAGTTCCATATTGGCATGACCTAATCTTCTATGCCATAACCAATTAGTTTCATTTTGAGCTGAAAAACAAATCGCATCTTGTGAGGTAATTTCTTCAAAATCAATTGTATAAACATTGTTACTTCTAAAAGCAATAAAACAAATATTACAATCATAATCATTCAATATAATGCACTTATCCATTTTGAAAGTAACTGTAAATCCTTTATCACATAATTGACTTATGCTTAAAAGATTATGTTTTAAACCTTCAACAAGTAGAACATCTTCAATTATAAGAGAAGACTCATTACCAATTTTACCTATTCCCACGATCTTCCCTTTCGAGTTGTCTCCAAATGTCACGTGTCCTTCTTCTTTAAATCTAAGATCAAAGAACTTAGTCTTGTCTCCCGTCATGTGTCTTGAACATCCACTATCTAAAAACCATTTATTTTTGTTCGTGGAAGACATCATGCACACCTATAAAAACAATTAAAATGATTTTTCTTGGTACCCAAGTTCTTTGGGTCCTTTATTTATTAGTATTAGAAGAAATAAGATTTTTAGGTACCCATATGGTCCTAATAGTCATTGTATGTTTTCTTCTAATAGGACAAGCAAAATAATTATGACCATTTCTATTACAAAAATTACAAATAGCATGTGACATATATGAAGAACTTGAGTGATTATAATAGTATCCTTTTTTAACAAAATTATTTTTATGAAAAGAATTTTGAATATTGGACTTTGATGTAGAAGGATTATCAAAGAAGTTTTTATAAGGTTTGAATTTTTGTTTTGGCATATATCCCAAGCCTGCCTTATCAAAAACACATCTTTGACTACCAAGAAGTTTTTCAAAATTTCTTTTTCCATTCGTAAAGTTTTCGATAATATTTTCTAAATCAGTTTTCTTTTTCTTCAACTCAAAATTTTCATCTTTCAAAACAATATTTTCTTTTCTTAAAATATCAATTTCGTTTGTTAAAGAAGAATTTTTCTTTTTCAAAACAGTATACTTGATACCCAATTTTTCAAATTCCTCATATACCTCTTCTAAAACATTTTGCAATTCTTCATATGAAGGATCTTCAATATTATCAAGATTTGTTACCTCAATGTCATCTTTAGCCATAAGACAAAGATTTGCTGATTCTCCATTGCTTGCTTCACTATCTGAGCTACTTGAATCATCATCCCACGTAGCTTTCATTGCCTTTTTGCCTTTGTTTCGATCTTTCTTTAGCAGAGGACAATCTAGCTTGATATGACCAGGTTTATTGCATTTATAACAAATTAAAGTGTCATTTTTACCTGAATCTTTCTTGGAAAACTTATTGAAGGATTTCCTTAGAGGAGTTTTGTTTTTCTTTAAGAACCTCTGAATTCTTCTTGTTATCATCGCAACTTCTTCATCTTTGTCGTCATTTTCCTCATCTTCATCACTTTCACTTTCATGTGGAACAGCTTTAAGTGCCAAGTTCTTCTTTGACTTTCCTTCTTCTTCTCTTCTTTTCAATGTGTACTCATGGGTGATAAGTGACCCGATGAGTTCATTCACTTCGAGCTTCTTGAGGTCTCTAGTTTCAAGAATCGCTGTCACTTTTGATTCCCAACGTTTTGGTAGAGAGTTGAGAATTTTTCTTACTATCTCCACTTTAGAATAAATTTTGCCAAGAGCTGTCAAGCTATTTATGATGTTAGTAAAACGAGTGTACATACTAGAAATAGATTCATCATCATTCATCTTAAACATTTCATATTCATGAGTAAGAATATAAATTTTTGATTCCTTGACTTGAGAAGTTCCTTCATAAGTAACTTCCAAGTTATCCCAAATTTCCTTTGCTGTAACACAAGTCATTACTCTATTAAATTCATTACCATTGAGAGCATTATATAATAAATTCATAGCAGTTAAATTCAAAGTATAAAGTCTATCGTCTTCACGATTAAACTCTTTTTCTTCCTTTTTGACCTTTACTCCATCAAATACTTTTGTTGGAATATAAGGTCCATTTACAATACATTTCCAGATTTCTCGACCTTGAGCCTGAAAGAATATTCTCATTCGAACTTTCCAGAATGAGTAATTGTCTCCACAAAAGAGTGGAGGCCGACTGCTAGATTGACCTTCACCAAATGAAGTTGCAATGTTAGCCATAAGATCTTAACTCAAAAGATAGTTAATCTTATAATAGAGCTCTAGCTCTGATACCACTTGTTACTGATCATAGGCCGCACCTATGTCACCTAACAACTGTACCTATCAGACTAGCCGGCCACCGTCTCTACCGGTGCACCGTCACCCATGGTCGGAGAGTCTTGCTTCGGTGACACAGTCACAAGCGAGAGTTCCCATGAGTGATCTGCCTGTGTGAACAGTACAGGTCAACTAGCTCTGATACCACTTGTTGCCCAGATGACTAACACAAGAAGGGGGGTGAATTGAGTTGTATTTAAAAAAAAATAACAATTATAAATCAAATATATAATATAAAATATAAATAAAATATGAAACAATAATAAATATAAAGAGTAAGGGTAAGAGAGAAGCAAACTCAGTATGTTAACGAGATTCGGCCCCACTGCCTACGTCCTCGCCTCAAGCTACCTCTTGAGGATCCCCAAATCCACTATTCAATCTCCTTTAGGTGGAGATAGAAACCTATTACACTTTTGAGCAGCACCGCTCCAAAGAATCCGTGTAGAACACCCTCTACACTTCCAATCACCTCACACTTGGTGATTTAACTATTCCACGTGTAGAACACATTCTACACTTCCAATCACCTTACACTTGGTGATTTAACTATTCCCCGTGTAGAACACCTTCTACACACACAAGGGTTATACACACCCTTTTACTGATACAAGAATTGATAGTAGGTAGACTATCAAAGTACACTCCTCAATGAGTGAGATAGAAACAATACAGCGCAACCTATATCTCTCTCAATAAGAACAAGAATTAAGGCTCAAAACTTTAGAAAAGAGACAATGAGAGCTTTGAAGAAATGATGCAAAACTTAGCAATAGATGTGTAAGCTCTTGTTGTAAATTTTGCAAAACTCAAGTGAGCTATTTATAGGCAAATGAGTTTTCAATTTCAAATTTGAAAAGATTCCCATGTCAAAAACATCATCATTTACTTTTCAAAAATTTCAAATCTAATATTTTTACTTTTTGCATGTGACAAAAGGAGCACACTTTACTTTTCAAAAATTTCAAACATAATCTTTTACTTTTTGCATATGACAAAAGGAGCACACTTTACTTTTCAAAATTTTCAAATAAAGACATCTACCTTTTGCATAAGTCAAGAAAGCATCCACCACTTTTGAAAATATTCAAATAAAACATGCACATGTGAAAAATGACAATCAATCATCTTAATATTTTCAAAGTTCAAACATTTAATCATGTCATGCACATGTGAAAGATGGCAATCAATCATCTTAATATTTTCAAAATTCAAACCTTTAATCATGTCATGCACATGTGAAAGATGACAATCAATTATCTTTCAAAATTTTCAAAATTCAAACATTTAATCATGTCATGTACATGTGAAAGATGACAATCAATCATTTTCAAAATTTTCAAATTTAATTTTCAAAATATCATGCACATGTGGAAAATGTATTTTAATGCTTTATGATAAAATATTAATTTTGAGCCTTAATCCTAATTTTGAATTTTTAAGAGATTTACAACATTACTCTATGATTTTAATGTGAACTTGTTCCCTTCTTGCTCATGCTTGCTTCCTTGATGTGCTTGATTATATTGTGTGGACAACTTGAGCTTGAGACTCCTTTATTCTTTGGATTCATTTGTTATCATCAAAATCCATTTGTAGATTTACATGAAACTTGAAACCTTGGGTTCAACAGGAGTAATCTTAGAATTTTTTATTAAATTAAGGAATAAAAAATTTATTCTTCTAGAACAAATAAATTTTAATATTAAATTTAAAAAAATAAAAAAATTTTAGAGAGAGAATTTCGAAATTTTCACTTCTAGAATCTATGAGATTTGTTTGACAATAGTTCTATTTATAAAGAACCAAAGAATAAGAATGAAAAGTTATTTTTTCATTTCTTATAATATGATACAAATTGATATCTTTATATATATAATGTGGCTATCCAATAAAAAAAAAAAGGTTGATTTAACAGAAAATGTAAGTTTAACGAAAATTAGAATTTACAATTAAGATTTTGCTTTACTTCCGTTATTCTCTCCTTTATTTCCTTTAAATATCATTATGATAAAAGTGATTAATTCACATAGAAGAGAATTGAAGCCAATTTAATTCACGTCCGACGTTGCATTCACAATATCTCATTTTATTCACAATTGTTATGATTACAGTCCTTTAAAAATAGTTTCATATGCTGTTTTTGGCCATTAAAAAGCGTTTGTTAAATAGCATTTAGATGAAATAGATTAATTCACATAAAAAATTGAAGCCAATTTAATTCACGTCTGAGGTTTCATTCATTAAATTCCTAGTTTTAATTCGCGTGTGCCATTTGTGATTCATTTCATCTCTATTAATAACGTAAAAGATAATTTAACTCCATTAAATATTCAGATTATTCATATAATTGATAACTTTAAAGAGAATCTAAGCCCATTAAATGACTTACTATATAAAATTATCAAACTATATAAGAGATTTCATTGTTTACCAATAGAACATGAAGAAAGAAGAGGAAAAATATAAGAGACTAATGTGTAAGATTGTGTTTAACTTCTAATTATTCTCAGTTTCCACTAACTTGTTCTGTAATTTTTCTTTTTATTTTATTTTATTTTATTACATGTTGTAATTGTTTTTCGTGTTTTTTGTTTCCTAATTTATTATGTAATTTATATTTTCTAATTCTCTCTACTTTTGCTTCAGATTGATTTGAGCTTCATGTTGTTGGTAGGTATTCAAATTTACCTGTATTGAGATATTGATTCGTATTAAATTATTTTATTATTTCTTTAAATCCAATGAATAATCTATTTGAGATTATTAATTTTTTTAATATTTTATTTACTTAATGTATTTTTTTATGAATATTCATATTGGATTAATCTTGGTCCTGTTGGAAGCTACTCAAATTTAGCTAGATTGAAAGTATTCATTTCTATTAATATGTTTTATTATTTGATTTCTTCTTTTTAGTTTTCGTTAATTTTATTTACTCCATCTTTTGATCTAAGTATGCATTACAATAAAAAAAAATCTATTTTTAAATTTATTTCATATTGTGATTTTTTATTCAGCTCTCTGTTTTATAATTTATTATGTAATGGGGATAAGAGAATAGAATGTGAATAAACTGTTTTCTATAAAATAATATGTTCTTAGTAAATTATTATCTGCTTGGTATAAAAACTTAGATTATTGTTGAAAAATATAATAAATATGTCAAATTCTAAATCCTTCTTTTCTAAATATTCTAGAAAGATTTTATTTTTTTTCCATTACTTAATATATTAAAGAAAAGTTTTAAATTTTAAGTTAATTATGTAGAAAAATATTTATTAGGATTTACATTTTTTTCTTTGTTCATTAAATTATTGATTGAAATCAATTTCCAATATAGAAAAAGTATATTATTTCTAAAAAATAATCATTTGACTGAAAATAGATTAGCAGATTAAAATAATATGTAAAAAATAATCCTTCTATATTCTATTTTCTTCAAATAAAGTTTTTTTTTTATTCTTAATTAATGCCATTTAACAATTTCGTATGATCAATTTCCTAATTTGTGAATAATTTTATTGTTAATTAAAAATATGTTATAATTTGTTTATTTGCTAAAACAGATTAACCACAATGTTGATTATTTTTAGTGAAAAATAGAAATAGATTATATTATTCACAGATTAAGACACCGATTATAATAAATAGGTTATAACAGTTTTTAATAATATTATTATTATTATAACAGATCAAACACAATGTTGATTACTTTTAGTATATAATCTGTTTATTCACAATCTCGATTATTTTTGATAAAAAGAAAATCAGTTCTTTATTTTTTAATCATTTTAAAAACAATTCATTTTAAAAATAATTCATAAATTTTTAAAATTAAATCTCCAAAATATATTATTAATAATAAATATAATATATATTATTTTGAAAACATTTTCAACACAAGTTGTGTGTGGAGAAAAACGCACGTTGAGGGGCCAAAAATGTAGATGCTGCACAGAGAGGAGCACAAGAAGGAGATCTGAAAGTGAATAGCTGTGAAGAGAAATGGAGAGCTAGGATGAGCTCTAAAAGGATAAATAGTGGAGTTGAGTGAAGTGTAGTTTTTTTCTTATAATATTTTTTGTATTTTATTATTTATTAGTAAATTCCTTTCTTTATGTAGCTATAGGTTAAATTTTAATATCACAACCGTCACACGTTATTGAAAGGTGTTAATTCCATCCGGGCTCTATCCTCTATAAAAATCTGTGTAACATCATTATTTGTTTTGGTTGTTTAATCGAAAATAGTCAATTTTCAATTTCAATATCCCTATCAATTACCATCATCCCATCGCCTTCTGGTTAAGAGGCCGATTGGGTGCCCACGAAGGATTTGGATCATCTCCAATTCCTTAACTGAATTCCAGATGATCTCGGTCTGCTCATGAATAAGGTGGTGTTGTTTGCTTTTATATATCAAATGGGACAAGATAAAATAAAGGTTTAAAAAAATAAAATATTATTACAATATATATTTTTAATATTAATTTTATTTTGAGATTTAAAAAAATTATTTTAAAATTTGAAAAAGTTACATTATTTATTTTATTTTGTATAAAAATTTTAATAATAATAAGTTTAAGATAAGATAAAATAAAATGGTTTGAGAAAACAAAAGAAGCTGCACCTGTTTCGTGAGAGGTTTGGCAAGTGATGTATTCTCAAGTATTATTAATATATTATATTATTATTTATTATTTTATTATTATTTTTTACTTATTTTTTATTACAATTCATTACTTTTCACTAGTATTTAATATTCTATTATTTATTTTTCATTAAATTTTCACTACTATTCCCAATTTTTTTTTAGACTTCTCAGTATTTTTCATTATCCAAAGTCCAAACGTACACCGATTATATCAATACATATAACTTATTATATATTTTTTTAATTTTTAATTTTTTTTTGTTATGAATGAATTAAATTCTTTTACTCATTATTCATATATTACATACTTAATAAGAAAATATATATATATATATATATATATATATGATATGTGATGTGAGAATAATGAATAGAACTTTTCATTTAGTGATCGTGTTTTATAAGCCTTAGTAATATTTACTTTGTTTCTTTATTATACAAATTTTTTACTTTTTTTTAATATAAAAATGGCGTATTTTTATTTTTTAAAGATTATTTTCCTATGAGGCTTAGGCGTTTTTATTTATTTATATTTATTTATTTATTTATTTAACACGAATGAAAAAAGGTACTAAAACATGAACCTCTTCCTCATATAAGCATTGCACTAGAAATTATTCTCAAAACATGATATAGAATTTGAGTAAGCAAAATCTAGGGGCTGTTTTGGCCAAAAATTCCAAAGTTTTTATGTTTGGGCCAGCATCCATATGTACAACATAATTTGCATCAATCCAATAAAGTTAGTTTTGCTTTTGCTATTTAACTCTGGAATTGACCACAGGAGAGCAAAACCTGAATCAAGACTGGTAGAAGGAGAGATTCAATCCAAAATTTAGGTAGGGAATCATGACATGTTGCCAACGCGGAGAAGCTGATATGTATAAGAGGACAAAGAAGTTCAACTTCAATCACAGAGAGAGAGACAGAGAGAGAGAGAGAGATGTCAGGGGTTTCTGGTGGTGAAGACAAGGAAGAACGCAGGAATGGAGAAGAGAATATGGCTGCTTGGCTTCTTGGTATCAAAACCCTTAAAATCCAACCTTATCATCTACCTGCTCTAGGTGAAAATTTCTCTCCTTGTATTTAATATTTCTTGTCTAGCCAATGCCTTCTCTCGTTTATGTTTCAAAATAATTGATCAGATGATGTTTCAAACAAGTCACTCTATCGACAATTTTTGAAACAGTCACTCATGTTGCTTATAAACTTCGTGTAATAAATTTAGGGCCCCATGATGTCAAAGTTCAGGTAAAAGCACTGGGTATATGTGGAAGTGATATTCATCACTTCAAGGTAATATTAATATATTCCCAGAACCTTGCCTATGAGAAATCGCTTATTATTAATAATATTTACCCTCTTTTTTTTTTTTTTTTCCTTGTATCAGACGATGAGATGTGCAAACTTTATTGTGAAAAAGCCCATGGTTATAGGACACGAATGTGCTGGAATCATTGAGGAAGTTGGAAGCCAAGTGAAGACTCTAGCAGTGGGTGACCGTGTAGCATTAGAGCCTGGAATCAGTTGCCGGCGGTGCGACCTCTGCAAAAATGGTCGTTATAATCTCTGCCGAGAGATGAAATTTTTTGGTTCTCCCCCTAACAATGGCTCTCTTGCTAATAAGGTTTCCCATTATGCTTCTCTTCATAACATTATGTTTATTAGTAAAGAATATACTTCATTGGGCTTGAATCCATGACTACTTTTCATCCTGTTTTTACGAGGAGGGAAAAAATCAAACAAAGTTCATTGCAACTTTGTTCTTGAAATCGAAATCCACTTGTGAATATAAACAATCTACAGAAATATACCATTGTTAATTTATCCAAAGTTTGTTGACATTTGTCTGCACTATCTTACTGATGCAAAAATCAGGTCATATCTGTGCATTTATATTGGGATTCAATTAAGGAAGATTATGCAATGTCTTAAAATTATATATGATCTGCAGTTTTGAGGCATGGTGTATGGAGATAATTAGCTTCTCTCAGATTTCGTAGTATGATAACTTCTTAAGGTGGGCATGTATTTTATTAATTGCTTTTGAAGTTTTGATTACCTTTGGCCCTATTATAATCCACAAATGAAGATCTTAGTATCCAACTTCTGCCAAAACAACTTTCACCATAGGTTGTTAGGTTGCAGATGAGCATATTTATGGCTGGTTTGATTCCCACCCCAAGTCAGTGCTCTGGAAATGTGATTTAAAAATGTGAGATACTAAACAGTAAAAATTGCTCAAACACCATATGTTACCATGTTAGAGATCCTGTTTGTTTTGTTGGCCAAATTGGGAATATTTGCAGTATGTTGGATCGTGGAGATGCCAATCAGAGTTCTTCATTTTCAGTTATAACTCAAATGCAATTTTTCTTGTACCAGGTGGTTCATCCAGCATATTTATGTTTTAAACTACCTGACAATGTGAGTTTGGAGGAAGGCGCTATGTGTGAGCCCCTAAGTGTTGGTATCCATGCTTGTCGTCGTGCAAATATTAGTCCTGAGACACTTGTGTTGATCATGGGAGCAGGACCAATAGGCCTTGTTACACTATTAGCTGCTCGTGCTTTTGGAGCCCCCAGAATCATCATAGCTGATATTGATGATTGCCGTTTATCTATTGCGAAGAACCTTGGTGCAGATGAGATTATTCAAGTCTCAACGAACATTCAGGTTCCAGATGTTGTTCTTTTCTCTGTCATTTGAACTACTCACCGAATCATTTAAGGAATTGAACATTTCTATTGACATATAGACAATTTCACGAAAGTTATTTTGTCCTCCAAGTTATTTGTGAGAGTAAATGATCTTAACTTGAAGGTCATTTCTCAGGATGTAGGTGAAGAAGTAGTAAAGATACAAAATGCCATGGGCTCTGGCATTGATGTCAGCTTTGATTGTGTTGGTTTTGATAAAACCATGTCAACTGCCTTGAATGCCACCCGCTCAGGCGGCAAAGTTTGCCTTATTGGATTGGCTAAGAGCGAGATGACTGCCCCTCTTACCCCAGCAGCTGCAAGGTAGGTCTACAGTCTACTTTAATGGCAAAGCAAATGACTTCCTTGTATTTTCCCTCCATTCGTGAATGCCGAACATCCCTTTTCAATCCTACACCATACCTAATAGCAAGTCAGCATTACAATCATAATGGTTTCATCCTCCAATGGCTTGACTACGAACATTTCCTTGTGCTTGTTTGTTTTGTTGTGTGCATACGAGCAGAGATTCGATGTCATTATGAAATTCTCAGATTTTCCCTTTGAAACTTTGATCTCATACAATTGATTATATCCAATTCTTGTGGCTGGCAGGGAGGTTGATGTGATTGGCATATTCCGATATAGGAATACATGGCCACTCTGCATTGAGTTTTTGGAGACTGGCAAGATAGATGTAAAGCCATTGATAACTCACAGGTTTGGCTTCTCACAGCAGGAGGTAGAAGATGCCTTTGAAACAAGTGCTGGTGGAGGTGCTGCTATTAAAGTTATGTTTAATCTGTAGGAAAAGGTCTCATGATGCATCTGATGTGATCGAACTTTGTCGCTTCTTTTTTTGTTTTGTTCCATCTAGTACTATAGCCCAAGTATCCAATTGCTTGCCATTAACTACCAAATAATTGTAAGTAAAAAAGATTTATGGAGCTCAGAATAGATATACCCACTTGCTTGCATAATGGTCAGCATCATAAGACTGTAGTTCAGTATTCAACAAGGACTAATTGAGCCATTGAAGACAATTTGCAGCTTGGTCCATATCACCTATTTCAAGCAATTCTGTGGACATCCAATAGAATTATGAACTTCTAGAAGAAGAAAGATATTATAGCAAAAAGTAATGTGAAAAATAGACGACCCTCGACGACTAATCAATTTCTCCAGCGATAATTGAAATGCAATGAAGAATTCTTTGTTTTGTTTACAATTTCTTTCCCTACTTTTAACAACACAAGAAATAAGTCTTCCAAAGTATCCTCAAGAAGCAATGATCTCAACCCTGAACTATTTACATGAGATTACTAATCAATTTGTAGCAATCAGCGGCTAGATAAGAAGTGTAGCCATCCCAACCAAAGTTTGTTTTTCTCTCATACGATTGAGAACTTCTGGTTGGACTCCTTGGTTGTGTTACCATTCTTCACGTGAAAACTCCCAAATATTCTTCAAAAAAATACCGTTTCTTATTCAACCATTTTTTATTAAAAAAAAAAACTCTCAAGTAAAATTACAATAGAATGGAGATTTGTGTCTGGCAGTTCAGCTGGTGAAATTTTGAGGCAGAGGTCCAGCGTGAGGTCTTGCATCTCCAGGAGCACTCCTACCTAGTCGAGCTCCTTTTATCACCAAGGCTCCCTTTTTCACAGCTTATCAAGATCGAATTTTGTCCCCAAATATTACTTATTACCGAGAGACAGCTTACTTAGAGTTTGCCTCCGACACATTGTCAAATACTGGTACCCCATTAAGCCTTCCCAACATCATCAAAGGATTATGTGATGGGCATCTCTAGCAGAATTTGTCCCCTCAGAACCCAAAATATCGAGCTCGGTTGGTTCCCTCGCCAAAATCATTTTGGATGCCAACACGGCATCGCAGCTTACAAGCTAATGAAAAGTAGAACATCTTGGTTCCGATACCAACCATATTGATAAGAGGGTAAGATTCATACCCTTCAAATAGTAATCATTTTCATTTTGTTTTACCAAAACTTACATATCTTACTTGATGGATTCCTCCTTTAAGATTGGATAAGGCACGGACTATTGAGAGTTATACAATGTTGTGCCATTAACTTCAATGGAACTAAAACCAAAAGGCTTCGGCACATTGCTTTCCTCCATTAACTCTCTCATTTTTATTGCATCGTCCCATCTATCTGAACCAGCATAAGTATGTGAAGAAAGAACGTAATTCCCACCATTATACGGATCTGATTCCAGAAGCTTGTTTTTAGCAATCTCAGCTAGGACCACATTTCCATGAAGTTTACAAGCACTTAAGAATATCCTCCATACCACAACATCAGGAACTAAAGGCATTCTCTTTATGAATTCATATGCCCTGTCCAGATTGCCAGAGCGGCTCAAGAGATCCACTACGCAACCATAATGTTTCATTTCTGGAATTAACCCGTGAGCTTTTTCCATACTTTGAAAATAGTACAAGCCTTTATCCACTAATCCAGCATGAGCACAAGCTAGTAAAATCCCAACAAAGGCTCCATGAGTTGGCCGAACAACTTCTCTTAACATTTGTGAGAAGAGCTCAAGTGCAGAATCTACAAAACCATTCACGGCAAGACCTGAAATTACTGAAGTCCATGAGACAGAGTCCTTTGTTTTCATCTCTCGGAATACCTCGAGTGCCTTCTCAACCACCCCGCATTTGCAATACATATCTATCAACGAGTTTCCCACATAAACATCTGCTTTTATACCATGCTTACGTATGTAGTCATGAAGTGCCTTGCCAACATCAAGCGATCCGAGGTGGGCACAAGCAGAAAGCACGCTAGCTACTGTTTTTTCATCAGGTTTCACCTCTGCTGCCATCATTTCTTTAAATAGCATCACCGCCTCAGCAAACTGGTTAGCTTGAGAGTAACCCGTGATCATAGAAGTCCATGAGATCACATCCCTTTTGGGCATCTCATCAAAAAGCTTCTGCGCAGCAACTACGTTCCCGGCTTTCGCATACCCCGTTATCATGGCATTCCAAGAAACTATAGTCCTCTCAGGCATCCTATCAAATACTCCCCGTGCCAGATCCGCTAGACCCCGCCGTCCATACATATCTATCATGGTGGTCCCCAAGTAAACATCAATCGCAACCTGATTATCCTCAATATACTTAGCCATTGAGTCTGCAGTTTCCCACTCACCCAAAAAACTACATGCTAAAATAATTTTCACCATTGTTACTGAATCGGCCTTCACGTTTGCAACCAGCATTGCTTTAAAAAGATTCAAAACTTCCTTAAATTTATTGCACTGACTATACCCACATATCAAAGAGTTCCAAGAAACCAAATCTCTTTCGCCCATTTGATCAAAAACCCTCCTTGCAAAACCCAACTCGCCACAACTAGCATACATGTGAATTAAAGCATTGGAAACAAAAACATGCGATTCAAACCCAAGTTTCCAAGCGTGAACATGAACCTTCTGGCCCTGTACAATATCAAGGACCCTAGCACAAGCCTTGCAAACAAATATTAGAGTTAAATGATTCCCCGCTTGTCCTTGCTGGTACATACGGTGGTAAAAACAAATCGCTTCACTTGGTTGGTCACTCAATGACAAACCACGGATCATATGGTTCCAGATTGTCAATGTGGGACGCTCAATTTGGTCGAAAATGAAGTGGGCTTTGGGTAGAGTTGGTTGAGAGAGTGTATAGAACTTGATAACCTCAGATATGGAAAACGGGTCAGTGTAAAGTCGGGCTCGGATGAGGTAGGCGTGAAGCTCTTTGATGGGGTTGAGGGAGATGGGTCTATTGGATCCTTGCTCTGATTTTGGGTTCGCCGTGTAGGTGATGAATCGGCGGCAGATGGATCTTCCGATTTTCATGAGGATTGCAGCAGCGCTGATCCCTCTCTCAACTCTTGGAATGATATATGCAGGAATGTCAAGTTTTATTTTTTATTTTTTATTTAGTAGCATTCGCTTCATCAAAGCCTCTTTAAAATTTGATAATATTTACGATAAATTTAAAATTTTTCTAACCATAACTCCAGATTAAATAATAATATAATAATATTTTTAATAGAATAAGAGGTCAAAAGTAAATTACCATATGCTAAAAACAAGAAACTGTATCTGCACAAAAGAAGCTGAATATCATGCAATGTCATTTAATTAGTTATGAATCTTTGCTTTTCTTTTTATTTTTGATAAATAAGATAAATTTTATTTATAAGCAGAGGGGTGCAATTTAAGTACACAAGGTGTATACAATAAATACAACTAGTTAGAAAATGCAAAACTATTATTATTATTATTTTTTTAATCTTAAGGATGTTTGCTATTTTTCTTCGTCTTGTTTCCATTTTTGCATTCACGAAAATGATATATGATTAACCAATTACTTGTTTTTTGTTTTTTAATTCCCAAGTGGAGATGGCTTAAGAAACAATTAACTTGAATTGATTTTCTATACGGGTTTCATCAGCTGAACATCACCTCAAATCTGCCCTTAATGCCAATGTAATCACCGTACAAAAAATATTGACAAAACAAAGTTTGAAGACTTTGCAATATCTTGACTCTCTATTCTCACAAATCATGAAGAACAAATACTTTAAAGATTCATGGTAAGTTACTGGAAGCAAACATTGTGCCTCGGCCTTCTTTAGCATAGTTCATCGAGGGACTTCATCAAAGAATAATTGTTTTGGGGGGTAGGGAATGGATCAAACATTAGAATTTGGAGTGATTTGAATTTTAACTGAAAAATATGAGCATATGAATCTTAATCTAAAAATGATAATTGCTTATGTAACAAAAGAAAAAAAAAATTATCATAAAATTTGAAAATAATTGTGGAGCTTTAAATAAAAAAAACAATAAATCTGATAAGAGTACCTTTAAAAGCTGAGAGGATCCACATCAATTGTAATTAGGTCTAGAGATTGGGTTAAGCTCAAACCCACCTTTATATTCTTGGGCTGAAAAGGCCTAACATGAGTGGGGACTGGGGTTATGTTGAACTAATCGTAATACTATGGTTCGCTTGTTGGTGATTCGGCCTTCACATGCACGAATCAGAGGCCAGACTAGCCATGAATATGGGGCAGTGGCCACTGGCCAGGTCGATTTTGACATGGATCGTGGATGGCAAGCTTTCCTTGTAGATCTTGTCTGTGGGCCGAGGTTTGAACCTTGGACTTTATATAGCATTAGTGCCACTATTTTATGGCACCTGTGTAACTAGTGTTTGTAATTATGTATCATTTTATTTATTTTTTGAATCAGAAGCATGAAACTCGAGTAAGTTTACATTCCTTTGACTCTACAATATATACTGCATTTTATGGGAACAAGAATAACTTTAAATCCAACAACAAAGGGTATCGACCATCGGGTTCTTTTACTTCCAAAGGGAAAGGATTTTCTCCAACAAATCAGGCCACTGTAAAGACCAACAATTAAGGTCCTACTAATGCATATTCATAAAACACTCGGAAATCCAACCGTGATCTCATGTGTCAAATTTGTGAGACGTGGGGACACATACCAATCCGTTGTTGGTACATGTTCAATCACTCAATGCAACCTAACAATGGGCCCCAAGCCTTTGCCGCCTTCAACCTTGGTGATACGGCCAACAATGAAGCATGGGTTTCAGACATAAGGGCTACTACTTATATTACCTCTCGTGAAGGTATTTTGCGCAATTTAAAACCATATATTAGTTATGATCATGTGTTAATAGAAAATTGTAATTTCTTAAAAATAAAGCACATTGGTGATGCTACTATTGAATTTGGTTCTGCTAAGGTAGTTCTACAAAATGTTCTTTTGGTTCCTGACTTGGAAAAAAATTTACTTTTTATTGGACAATTGATTACTGATTTTTCAGTAAATTGTAAATTTACTAATGAAGATTTTGTAATTAAGGACCGAGTAACACACACAATATTGATGAAGGGAATCAAGTAGGATAACCTCTACACTATTTGACCTTCACCAGCTACCTTCTTTCCCACCAGATTTAGAGCAGTTACCAAGGACTTAGGGAACCAAAGGTTCGGGCATCCTCAAGCAGCTGTTGTGGAAAAATAAATGTTTTGAATATCGTATTGATGAGTGTACCGGTCAAGGCACTGTATTACTACAATGCCTCAAAGTAAGGTTAGTAGCTAAAGCTATCATCAAGTTGATGGATTAGATTTTACAGAAACTTATTCTCCAGTTGTTAAGCCAACAACTTTAAAAATTATTCTGTCCGTAGTAGTATCTCGAAAATAGAATATCAAACAACTTGATGTGAAAAATGCATCCCTTCATCGACTACATTTAGGAAAAAAAATTTCATCGAGCAATCTCTTGAGTTTGTTAACAATGATAAACTTGATCATGTTTGCTTACTTCACAAAGCAATTTATGGGTTAAAACAAGCTTTAAGAGCTTGGTTTGATAGGTCCAGCTCATTTCTCTTGGAGACAGGATTTTTCTGCATCACAACTAACCCAAGCTTCTTCATCAATCATTCAGACAATGACACCTTAGTCCTACTTCTTTATGTGGACGATAAAATCTTAACAGGGTGTTCAAATGCACTAATCGATCAATTTGTTACTCTATTACACACTGAGTTTGCCATGAAAGATCTTGAGCCCATTCATTATTTTTTGGCTATTGAAGTTTCTCATATTGCAGATGGTCTTATCTTACATCAAACTAAGTATGCAATTGATCTGCTTGACAGAGCACTCATGACAAATTGCAAGCCCACTCACACCCCAATGACTCAGAAGACTAAAACAGCTACAAATTTCACAGTTTCTTATGACCCTCGTCAGTATTGATCCCTAGTTGGTGCTTCACAATATTTGACACTAACAAGATCAGACATCTCTTTTAGTGTTAACTATATATCTCAATTTATGCATATACCAACTTAAGATCATCCAACAATGGTTAGAAGAATTCTAAGATATGTCAAAGATAATATCAACAATGACTTGCATGTGCAAAAATTTAGCTCATTAGACCTTTATGCCTTCTTGGATGCTGATTGGGCAGGGTGCACACAAACTAGAAGATCAACTACTGGCTTTTGTACCTATCTTGGCAACAATTTGATACTTGGAGTGCAAAAAGACAATCCATAGTTTCCAGGTCAAGCTCATAAGTCGAATATAAGGCAATGTCTCAAACAGCTATAGAACTCACTTGGCTCACTTTCATCCTTCGTGATTTTCAAGTTCCACTGTTAATACCACTAGTTCTATTTTGTGACAACTTAAGCTCCTAATTCATGACCATCAATCCAGTGTTCCACTCTATACTACAACATTTATCACTTTTTGCCACAAATTCCTTTCCCATGATATGAGTTCATGAAGAATACTTCTTATTGTGACAAATTTCATCCATGGAAAAAGATATTTAATCTTGTCATGACTTCTTATCCCACGATTTCAAAATCATGGCTAAAACAACTATTTATGGCAACTAGAAGTTGCGGCAAATACAACTAACCTTTTTGTCACACTCTCCTACATTACTCTCACTTTATTATCTGTAAAACTTACATTTTGCAACAACGTCTTCTCGTGGCAAATAAGTATTCTGCATTACTACTCACTTAATTTTAATTTTAAGAAATAATATAATTATAAAATATTATTTTAGTTTTATCACTTATTTAATAAAAAAAATTATTACTTTTATAAATTAAAATTAATTTTTTATGGTATGATATTTATATTTTAAATTAATATTTTAGTTAGTTTAATTTAATATTTAATCTCTACTGTTGGATTAGATTTAATATCTACCGTTAGATTTGCAAATCCTAACAACCCCCATTCTCTTTCTCAACCACACGAAATTACTTAGTTTTCCGTCTCTCCTCATTCTCATTTCTCCTTCTCCCTCTTTGCTTTCGTCTTCTTCTCCATCTTCACAGCTCTCTCTCTCTCTCACTTTCATTCTCAGCTCTCATTCTCCCTCTTCTCAACTCTCAACTCTCCTTCTCCTTCTCCAGAAACAAAACGTCATTTTCGTCAGAGAGATCCTCATTAATGCCGAATGTGTCACTGACTTCACCAAGTAACGATCGGTGAGAGTTTTTTTTCTCTCTCTCTCTTGAAGCTTTTCGCTTTTGTCCCCGTTTGGGTGCTTGGAAAATGAATTAAGATAGAGAATAAAATTTTAGAGTTTTTGAATAATCCATACTAGATCTCACATTGTTTGCACAGCTAAAGTATTGTTTTTTTTCCACTTTTGGCGCCCGTTTGGTTTCTCTTGAAGATTTGAGTTTTAGTTCTTTTTTCTCAGGTTGGTTAGTTCTTGCGGGTTGTTTGGATTGGGTTTCGTCATTGTCTGTTATAATTAGTTGTAGTCATTTTCCAATTTGTATTATTAATTGCTTTTGGAATTTAGAGGTGATTTTTTGACCCCCCCCCCACCCTCTGATCTCATCCTCCCTGTTCTAGTTTACACTTGGTACAAACATCTCATATCTCATAGGGTTTGTATGCCAGACGTTTTCATTGTTTGCTAGGAGTACTAAAATCTAAAAAATTGTTTTGAAGATTTGATATGGAACTTTTGTTTGAGCGTGGAGACTGTGAGTGGCATGTTTTCATAAGAGGAAAATTTTGATTTTCCCGAAGAGATTTATGAATTATACTTCAATGTCTGTATTTTTCCTCTTATGTTTAGGATCATAATAAATGAGCTTGTATGAAAAAGATATGCTCTTTATTTTAAAATTCCAATTTGTAGGATAGAAACGAAAATTTGGCTTCAAGTGCAATCGCAAACCTTGTCAATGAAGTTGGTGGTGTTGTAGTCCATGTTGAGGGTCTCCCTATGAATATATGAAGATCTCGTTTGTTTCGACTGCAAAGGTTAACGTAAGCTAGGCTTCCTTTACAACAAAGGGTTTAATTTTTTCCTCCCCTTGTGCATTTCTTTTGGTTCATTGTTCGATTTATATGTTTAAAATTGGTATTTCTTGATGACCATCCATGCTTTAGAATCTACTCTCTACTTAATTCTTCACTAGGAGATTCATGTTTAACCTATTGTTCTTGATTTCTAACTTTTCATTTAAGATTTATACACAAGCACACACACAAGCACAAACACACAGATACAGCCCTTGATTTTTTTGATAAGTAGGATGCAGTCTTTGATTATTTGTAATACTATTATGGTCTAGTTGAGGCCTCATTTTCCTTTTGGCTAATCTATGTGACCTACACATCTGCTTTCAAATATGAATTTGAAAAACATCACGAAGAATGGGTAAAATAGTCAAACCCAAGTTAGCACCTGATGTGTCTGATCTTGTTCTTGTAGCAATCAACACCTCAGATGAGAACATGCCAATGTAATCTGAATATATAACTAAATGAATTACAATTGTTGTAGTATATTGCTGGATATATGTATATATATATAGTTTTATGAGTTTAAAAACATATTAATTTGTTTGCTAAGAAATTACTACTATGGATCCATACTACTTTATTGAATATTGTGTCAAAACAATTTGTCTACAATATGCTATTTATTATACATGGCAACATTTTAGAACTTTTTGTTACAAATGTTGCTTTACCACAACCAGATCATGGCAATGGTGTATTGGGCACGAGTTGTTGTGGGGAATAAGTAAATACAGTACTAATTATACAATTTTGATTTACTGGTCGTTGTTGTTTTTAACTTTTACCCAAAACCAAGTTTATGGCATTAGTGTGTGTATTTCACACAACTTAATCTTGTGGTGAAAAATAATAATTACCCACTAAATCAACTGCAATCACCACAAATTTAGCAGCACGAAGTTATCAATCCACAAAAACCAAACTCGTGGCTAAAGAGTAATTACCACAACGCTAATGAACCCAAGCTGGTGCCAACTTCCCTTTAACAATAATTTGATTCATAAGAAATAAGTTTTGCATATGGCATGAACTCGTGGCGAGAAAGCAATGGCCACAACAAAGTAGGCATGATGAAGCTTTTTTGACACGAACATGGAATGCTTGCGCCAAGTAACCTCTGGTGGCAATAAGTTCCTTTTTACCACGAGAAAACTATATCATGGCAAAAGGTAGTATTTGCGGCAAGTTATATGCCACGAACCTCCCAAGGACCGAATTGGTGGCAATTACTTTTTGCCCACAAAACAAACACTTTTAGCTACAATAATCATCCTTGGCAAAAACCGATAATTCTTGTAGTGCTAAAAGCAAATACATTGAGCTAGATTATCACTATATCAGGGAAAGGGTCTCTCTTGGACAATTGATTACTCGACACATACCAACTTCCTCTCAAATAGAAGATGTTTTTACCAAGCCACAAACCAGGGTTGATCTGGAAAGAAACAAGCACAAATTATGTATGGTTAGCACGCATAATTTGAGGGGGGTGATAACATTCAACAATTAATTCCAAATAATACTGATATGGAAATCAGCGAAATGGGAGTGAATGGGGCTAGTCCAGCTATGAAATCAGTTGAAAATTCCATCTTATCTCAATGAGATTGCAGTGCTGATTCATAGCACTAATTTCATGTATAATTGATTTTACCATTACCTTGTATAGGTTGTTTTATTTCCTTTCATAGAATATTCTTGTATAGAAGATATTGATAGCCTAAGCTATTCTTGTATACATTTTTAGTATAAATACAATATCACTCCCACAACAAAATTTGTGGTGAGATTTCTCAATCATCGTATCCTTAGTTTTTTTTACTAAACCCTAGATCTTGGCATAACTCCATAACTCTCCTCAGTGCAAGACATTATGCTATATCTGGATGATAGAGGAATTAGTCTTGCAAGATGAAAGAGGAAGATGCTTTTAATGACTATTTTGGCTAGCTATTTACTACTTACAACCCTGGAGACTCAGAAATAGTAGACTGCTTAACTCATGTGGAAACTAGAGTTACCCCTCAAATGAATGCTGATTTGACCAAGAAGTTCACAAGATGGGAGATAAAGGAGACATTCATCAAGCAAATGGCTCCCTTAAAGTTACCTGGACCAGATGACTTTGGAGCTTGTTTCTATAAAAAACATTGGGTTGTTATCGGAGATGAAGTTAGTGGGGCAATCCTATCATGGCTAAATGGTACCTCTTTTCCTTCTTCTCTCAACCATACTTTTACTGCACTTATTCCTAAGGAGAATTGCCATGTAAAAGTCAATGAATACAAACCTATAATTTTTTGTAATGTGACTTATAAGATTATATCTAAAGTCCTAGCTAATAGGATGAAGAAATTGTTAAATGTTATTATTTCTCCTAACCAAAGTGTGTTTATTCTTGGGAGATTAATATCTGATAACTTCATGGTGGCATATGAGTTTTTGCATTCTATGAAAGCTAGGAAAAAATGGCAAATATGGTTGATGGCCATCAAGTTGGACATGTTCAAAACTTACGACAAAATCGAATGGAACTACCTTGAAGCAATATTAGCAAAGATGAGATTTTATTCACAATGGGTGTGTCTCATCTCAAATTGCATCAGATAAGTCTCTTACTCAGTGCTTGGCAATGGGCAACGGGGTCCTATTTTTAATCCCACAAGAGAATTGAGACAAGAAAACCCTTTTTCTCCTTATCTCTTCCTCATGTGTGTTGAGAGTTGTCATCCCTTCTTAATTTTTCTGATATGCAAGGTCTGACTAAAGGGGTTAATAAAGTAATTGGGAGGATGTAGAAATAACCATATCTTATTTGTGGATGATTGTGTGTTATTTGAGAGGGCTGTAGTGAGTGAATGGAATCGGATTCAAGAGACTTGCAAGTGTACGAAAAGGCATATGGCCAGGTTCTTAATAAAGAAATGCCAGCCACCTTTTATAGCTCAAACACACACACACAAAAAAATGATAGAAATCTCATCAACAATGCAAGGGTTTCTAGTATGGTAGGATCCTATGACAAGTATTTAGAGTTACCTCTTGTAGTTGGAAGATCTAAGTACCAAACTTTTATAGGTATTAAGGAGAGGGTGTGGAAGAAAGTGATCAATTAGAAGAATACATTCTTGTTATCTGCTGGAAAGGAAGTGCTTATTAAAGTTGTACTCCAAGCAGTCCCTACCTTCACTTTGAGTGTTTCCTTACTTCCCAAAAGATTATGCAATGAACTAAATAGCCTCTTTGCTAAATTTTGGTGGGGTAATCAAAGTACTCATAAAGGACTACACTGGAGGAGCTAGGATAGCAAAGCAATATAGAATGCTTTAACTTGGCATTGTTAGCAAAGCAATGATGGAGATTCCTCACGAACCCAACCAGTTTAACAGCCCAAATATTCAAGCAAAAGTATTTCAGATCTTCAGCATTTTAGAAGCAAAAATGGGTAATAGATTTTCTTTGATATGAAAGAGTACTTGGAAGTAACAACTCTTATTAAAGAAGGAATGAGACGGAGAGTAGAGGATGGAAAAAGTATCAAAAAACGGGGTGACAAATGGCTTTCAGCCCCCTTCAGCTTCTATGTATGGTCCCCTATGACAAGACTTGATAAGGATGCAAATGTCAATCAACACATGTTGGAGACAGGTCAAGATTGTAATGATTCTTTGGTTCAAGAGGTTTTTATGAAAGATGAAGCAAAGCAAATCCTTGGAATTCCTATTAGCAAGCTTAGCTGTGGAGACATAATTTATTAGGGCCATCCTAGAAATATATTTTTTCAGTTATAAGTGTTTATCACCTAGAGATGGAAAGAAGAAGGAGTCTGAAAGGGGAGTTTTCAACAAACATAAGATTTAGATTAGAGATGGTCCAAGATTTGGAAGCTAAATGTACTTGAAAAAATCAAAATTTTCCTATAGAGAGATGGTAACAACTTCCTTCCTACAAAAGGGAATCTGATGACAAAAAATATAGTAGAAAATAGTGTCTGTCCAGTCTGTAATGCTCAGGAGGAATCAGTCATGTATGTTATTTGGCAATGCTCAGCTTCAACGTATCTACGTTATCAAGATCAGTGTGTTTAATTAGTAAAAGTGTCTCCTATCGTTTTCTCTCTAGGAAAAAAGAAAAGAGAGTAGGGTCCACTAGAGATTCTAACAGAGTTGTGAGTGGGGTAGTGCAGGACTTGCGATGTGAGTGAGTGCCACAGACAAAAAATAAATTTTGGTTAGGCGGAAAAAAGTTTTTTTGGTGGCAGTATTTGATTTTTGTGGTGGTGCTTAGAGGAAAAGATGAACGAACTTGAAGAACGATTGGGAAAGTTTCAGCTTTCAAAGGAAAAAACATGCGACATTATAGTTGGTGAGGAGATTTCAGTGGAATTATGATTCAAAGAGAAATGTAGTATCGTAGGGAAGGTATGGATGGAACGAAAATTGAGTGTTTCTGTTATAGAGAGTACCATGGGAAAAGGTTTGGCGTATAAGCCAACAAAATTCTAAAAAGTAGGGACCAATATCTTCATGATACAGTTCACAAATCAGGTGGATAAGATGAGGATTATGGATGGCAGGTCTTGGCTATTTGATAAATTCATCTTTGTTTTGGTTCCTTTCAATGGCTAAATTCCTCTACAAAGAATGGATTTTTCAAGAGAAAGACTATGGGTGTAGATGTTTGAGATACCTTTGGGGTGTATGAATGAAGATGAAGAGAAAATAATAGGGGATTCCATCGGAAAGGTAATTGAAGTGGAGACTCAATTAGATGACAGTAGCTATATCATTTTATGCTATATACTATTCGTTATTCTATCATTTTATATTAATTTTTACTTTTAAAAATAATAATAATAACTAATGACTAACAATAAAAATGAGATGATGATAAAGTCAATTTAACATTTTCTTTTCAAAATTATTTATCTTAGTCAGCAGGTTAACAAAAATTTAAAGATAATTGTTACAATATTGGAAGTCATTTTCGATATTTTTTAGAAAAGAAATGGCATCCTCAATTTTATTGGTAACACTACCTTATTGGTGAGGAACACCATATACAAATAAGAGAAAAACCTTAAAGATTACATAAATTTCAAAGCCCAAACTTTTTATAAAAACTACCGACCTACAATCTCAATGTGAGAAACTAATCAAGGACCAAAAATAAAGTAAAGGTTTAAGATAATAACTAAAATTTAAGATTTAAAATTGGATAGGGTGAAAGGGTTGTCAAAGAGTCCAAAATTCCACGATCTAAAGTAGGCCTATCAATCTGATAAAGTGAAGATAATGCCATTTGGTAGGCTTTCCCACAAAGTGAGAAGCCTGTATGGCCCAACCCAAGAGTAATGAGACGCCAACAAAGGTTGCCAAGGTTGACTTGTCGGTTACCTTAAATTATTACTAGCATGTGACTACCAGGAAGGGTGTGGGAGAAATTGTAACAACCACAGTTTTAAATACTGTGCCATACTATGTTTTAACCTCAATTTAGACTAAATTAATTATATATATTTATCTATATAATTTATTTATATATTAACTATTATTTTGAAATATAATTTATAATTGTATTTATATATATAATTTATTTATATATAAATTATTTCGAAACGGTACCGGTACCGAAATATTTCGTTTCAGTGACTTGATCGGTACCGGTACCAGTACGGTATTCAAAATATTGGTAACAACTATTAACCTTGAAAAGGAAGGTGGGTATCGCAGGATAGGTTGAGGAGGCCCAAGCTTCTCAATTCCCTAGAAATAGTTGTTAAGAAGTGTGTGGTAGAGGTAACCATGCGGAAGGAAAGGTCAATGCCACCGTAACAGGTTGATAGGCCATCGAAATGATGGTCATGAAGCAGTAGTCGTGAGAATGCGTGACGAAAGAACAACCATGGCACTCCACGCAAAGAAAGGGACTCGTCAGACCTAACTGAAGGGGTACCAAATGTGATTCAGAGCTCAACACCGCATTAATTATTTTCTTTAGGGTATCACGCCCCTAAAATGATTCATGTGCAAAAAACTTGAGGCGCAATGAAATAGCCCCTTGGGGTGAAAGCAACAACACTTCAAACTACCTAATATAAAATCTCACCCAAGGTATGATCAAACTCATAAAATTTTAGGAAAAACTAAACATTTCCTAAAAGGAAAACCAACAAGGCCTCGCTTAGTTGTTTGAATGTATTGAGATCAACTCAGTTCAGTATAGTTTTAAGTTAAATCTAACATCCAAATACTCAACTCAAAACTTATTTAAATTTGGGGCCCACAATTTTTTTCAACTTAACCATTTTTTACATGCTGGATCCACAATCTTTTTCAAATTTTCATAAATATATCTAAACTCATTTTAACATTTAAACACATCAAAATTCATTTTAAGTGGACGCCACAAAAATTATCCCACTATCTCAATTCACTATTATTCTTAAAAAACTCAACTAATTTCAATTCAACTCAACATCTAAACGCAGTCTTACGAATCAGAGGGTCCCCTAACCACCCTAAACTCTTTTTTTTTTTTTTGTAGGTCCCTTAACCCACGTCTCAGCCATTTTAGGAGTCCTCCTAGTACATACAAAACACGTTCAAAACAAAAATAATAAAGAGTGTTATTATTATACACAACTACAAACCTGACCAACCTATATATGGTCTAATTGCCTTCAATATTGTAAACAAATAGTCAGTACTGCTAGTTCTTAGTTTCCTTCTTTGTGGTTGAATTCGTAACAAATACCTACTCATCCACAATAATTCTCAAGTTCTATCCAATTCAATGTGTCAATTATATATGATGCCAATTGCCAAACATATATATGGGTTCTTCTACTCATCATATCTACATAATACGCACGCTAAGAAAAATAAATAAAAAATAAAAACAAGTGTGTGGTATATGTATGATGAGTAGATTAATTTTTTCCTTTATATTTAAAAAACATATATATTTAAGAGTCAGCGCGCAAGTACACCCTCCATTTAATTGACATGGCAAGACTTAATTTGATAAATTTAAAATTAAAATCTCTAACAAATCAAGTTTTTTCTACATAAGTAGTTCTAGAAGAAAGTAAAGTTAAAAAATATTTTGATGATATTATAGTGTGTTAGGTAGAAAAACCAAGAAGAGTTTATATATACATGTCAGGACATAAAAGGAATAACTAACCACTTATAAGTTGCTAAGTAATACATAATAAACAACAGGCATACATATACAAATATGATAATATGACCCCTCAAGATGAATATGTTAAAGACACCCATCTTGTAGAGATGCATGAATAACTGGTTAGATCCAAGAGCTTTGATAAGGATGTCAACCAGTTGAGTAAAGGAAGACACATGCAGAGTCTTAATGCGTTTATATTGAACCAACTTTCGAAGTACTAGATGATAATCAATATTTATGTGCTTCGTATGCTTATGGAAGACTGTATTGGCAACAATGTGAAGGATAACTTTGTTGCCACAAAAGAGCAACTAAAGAGATGGGACCTCGACTAATAAATTTTTGAAGAGAGTGGACCATAAGAGTTCACAACAGGTTGATCCATGCATCTGTATTGGCTTTTGTTGATGACTAAGATGCAATAACCTGTTTCTTGGATCTTTAAAAAACTAGAGAATATTCAAGAAAAATGCAAAAATTAGTATCTAGACAACCAGCCCAATTTGAATAATAGAAAGCTCATAGTTATAACTTTAATGAACTGGGAAAGAAAAGACATTGTCTAGGTGTGGACTTAAGATACCTCAACACCCTTTGAACTGTAGTGAAATGAGGTTGGCGTGGTTGAACAAGAAACTGACTCAAACTATTAACTGAGCAAACTATGTCATGTTTGGTAATAGTTAAATAAAGCAATCTATCGATTAGCCTCTTGTAAGGTTTAAGATATGAAATTAATCCCTATCTAATTTGGAAAGTTTTAAATTTTGCTCCATTGGAAATGTAGATTGCTTGGTGGCTAACAAACCAAAATCTCCAAGAATCTCCAAGGTATATCTGCACTGATAAAAGAAAATATAACTGTGGATGTAGCTACTTTTAAGACTATTAAAATATGAAAAATACTTTAGCTACAAAGGGATTATATAAAAGTAAACTTACAAACTGATGTGTCTTGATGTTGTATGTTAGATGGCGAAGTTACTTTTATTATAAAATAGATCTAATAAATCCCATAAAACTATATCAGTTTGTGGGTTTGATTTGTGTAATCTCTTTGTGTATATAGCAGTTTTCTTAAAATATTTGAGGTATTCAAGATCGTTGAGCTTGAACTTGATTGAAGAAACAATTTCTAAGAACATCGGCATTAGCTTTATCAATGTATTTTTCAAAATTTGATGAAAAATACATCTTTTTCATAAATCCAAAACTTCCTTATTTATAATTCCACATTGGATTAGTTATTGGATTTATCAAAATAATAATATAATAATAATTTTTTAATAATAATATTTTTAATTTTTCTTTTTTTAATATTTTGTTATTACACTAATCATCTGGAATTATCCAAATTCGAGTCTACCCAAATAAAACCTCTAAAAAATCATTTTAAAAGATCACAAATATATAATTTCTTTCCATGCATCTGCAACGAGCCGAATGACATATTCAAAGCCACCCACCAAAGCAAATAAATAAAAGAATTAACCCAACAACATTCACATTTAATTAAAAGCCCAAAAATAAAAGCAGAGGTATAGAGCCCACAAGCCATGAAAAGAAATAGTGAAGGGATCTGTTAGACTTTTAGTGAAAAGAGACGGAAAGGGATATGGGAGAATAAAAAATTATTTTGATACATGTATAATAGATATAAAATAATAGATATTTATATTTGAAGGAAGACGTGAAGTTATTGTACCTCACGACTTCAAATAGATCCCTTTGATGATTCCAATGCAACTATGTTTTGATGAAATTTAACAAAATGTATATTTGATTAGGCTTTTGATGAAGGCAATGCTAATATTTTAAGAATTTATAGCATTTAAATCATTACAAAGATGACAATTTCATCCACATACACAAGAATGGGTATGAATTTTATGGAAGAGCGAGACTTTGAAACAAAGAATAATCTAATTTTGATTGAGTAAATTCATATTCTAACAATGTGTCAATTAGGTTAATGTAAATTTGAAAATCACCGTCTGAAAGTTGTTTTAATCTATATAAAAATTTGTTTAATTTGCAAACTCATGTATCTCCTTATTTTATAAAACTTGATGATATTTGCATATATACTTTCTCATCAACTCTTCGTAAAAAGATATTATTTACATCAAACTGATGTAAATGCTAGTTATGAATAGTTGCCAAAGTTAGAAGACATGGAATGGTGACAATTTTTGCAACAAGAAAGAAGATATCAAAATAATCAATATCTTATTGTTGTGTACCCATGTATTCCATTTCAAAGTAGTGCTATTTGAAAGCTAGTCTTTCCTTCTACACATTATTCACATATCATAATTTGATATGTAAGATTCAAATTTTAAAATTTATTTTTTAAATCAAATTATATCATGTGAATAATGTATGGTATAAAAGCTTTCAAATAGAATTATTATTCTTTCGTACCCAAATTAAGTTTATACTTTTAGTGGGTTTTTTTGGGTGGGTAATGATTCAGCTTGCATGGTCTTAATTTACAACATTGGCTTATTATTAACTTTGGTTGTGTGTTGGTCTTTAATTTAGCTGATGAGAATTAATTAGGAACGATGTTGTTAATTTGATCCAATTTCTCTCTCGATAAATTCATGAAATGCGTGTTGAAACATCTGAAGATAAGATCAGACACGGTGGCTAGTCATGATTAGTGATACATACAAATAATTCGTATTTGAATGATTCGATATGTCACTTCATCTTTGAATTATTATGGAATAATTGTGGATGATCACGCAAATTAAAAGATGTGTGATTGTCCACGTTTTACTAATTTTAGTGCACTACTCGTGTGATCCTTTTCGATGGATCTAATAGTCAGTTTTTGTCATTCATTGTTATAGTACTACAGTCAATGTCCCATTTTGTTTCTTTAATAATTCCAAATCATCTCGGCCTATTTGATCCGTTTTCTCTCCCGCACTTGTTTAATTTGATATTAAAAAAGGAAAAGCGTGTAAACCTTAATTTTATGGTTTTTTTTACAAAGTGTGTAAACTTTAAATGGCATTATTTAATTTAAAAAATAAAAAATAAAATCTAAATTCTCTAAATAAAATCTTATAATTTCAGTGATCATGTGTCTGGGTCATGTACGTAGTGATCTATATATTAACTTGAAAATAGAATGAACAACTCTTTATAAAATTGTCTTACACTCTCCCAATATGTCGAGATTTGAATATCTTAAAACATGACCTTACTGAAAAATAATTTAAATATTTAAAATTTAAATATATTTATGAGCGAGCTAGCTTATAACTAGCTAGCTAGCCTTCCTTTTGTATAAAGAAAAGAATAATCTTAATTAATTGCAAATCTAGCCTGCCTTTTGTATAAAGAAAAGAATAATATTAATTGCAAAGTTGCAAAAAAAAAACTAATGAACAAAATTTTCCTCCATGCACAAATCCAGAAAATTATAATTTTATTATTATAATTTTTTTAATTTTTATATAAAATATAATAAACAATTCAATATTTTCAAATTTTAAAATACTATTAATGTAAAAATTTAATATTTTAATAATATTTTATTCAATTTTTATCTAAAATAATCTCATCTTATATCACTATTCAAACTAAACTTAAATTAAAAGAGTGATTAAAGAGTAGTACCGCTGCACAACATTTTGACTACCAAATGATCCGTCTTTCACTAGTTTTATTGATAATTAATACTTTGGGTGGCTTTAATTAATGTAACAAACTCTAAAATACGCGTCTTATACGAATTTATAAACCAACAGTATCTATATGTGGTCCATTAATATAGATTTAATTAAGAACAAGTATATCGATCACACTGGATAAAATGCTTATAAACGTTATAATATATAATTTGATTTGAAAAAATATTTTATAATTAAAATCTTATATTTAAGTAATGCTATTTTCATGAAGTATTCATGAAAGTGCAATCTGTTTCACTCCAAGCAAAACAGACAATAGTAATGGATTAGCTGGTCCCCACATGCGTACGTATTATAACTACGTCGCACGCCTAGAGGAAAAGTCTTAAAAGTCTAGGAGTATATAATATAGTTATTAGTTAAGTTAGTCCCCGTGCAATTGCATGCCTGCTTAGCCTAAAAACTGAACAAAAACAAATACGTACCTAGAGGCTAGAATGAGTTTATTATAAATTGCATATATAGATAGGTTTAGTGAGGTCATGCTGGTTGATTATAGGTAATTTATTGCGTGAAATCAGATCGAATGGTGGCCACCAATATTCTTTCTGCACGCAACTTGCCCATGCTACATTAATTAATATTCTTTCTCCATTTTTCTTCATCATTAATTAATTACCTGTACATCTTTCGAAACTTATCCTACCGTTCACCATGCAGTACCTAAAAGCCCCAACTCTTCATTTAAAAAAAAAAAAAAAAAAATCCCGCATATATAGTACTACTTAAAAAAGATAGATTATAATAACTAAATATTTATGATAAAAAAGATTATTAGTGATTAAAACAGATAATTATTAATAATTAAAATAGATTATTTGTAATTAATAAGTAATAACATATAAACAATTTTTTTTTTAGTAAATATATTTTTTTTTCTTAATATTGCAAGAAAAAACAAGATACGAATTTGAAAAAAGAAAATTAAAAGAAACTAATTAAATTGCATACTGGGAAAACATTGGAATTAAGCATGGGAAAGGATAGAAATTAATATATATATATATATATATATGTACGCGCGGACGTGATCTTTAGGTCGTTAACGATGTCAGGGCGATTATTAATGGAAACTTACGCCTCGATTGTTTTCATAGATGGAATGAAATATATAAGATGGAATAAAAATAAAAAATAAAAATAAAATATTATTTTAACATTAATTTTGTTTTGAGATTGAAAAAATATATTTTAAGATTTAAAAAAATTGAATTATTATTTTATTTTATATAAAAATTTAAAAAAATATAATAATCATGATCAATTTGAATGAGATAAAGCTCAAATGAGATAATTTGAAAAAAATAAATCAAGCATTAATTAGCATGCAGGGCAGATCATGTCGAATATAATCTAATATGATATTAATAAATAGATAGATCAGCGAGTCCGTTTGACATGCAAGTACCTTAAGAATAATTCTATTTTTGATATATAAAAGTATTAACTGATCTAGATCTACCTGATCATCACAATAATCAACTAATTCCAATTATATTAAGACTCGTGTACTTCATATTATATATACGACGTATGTACATATCCTGCCCATATATATATATATATAATATATGTAGCTGGATAAGTATATATATAAAATATAATATTTTGATGGATTAGGCGCTTTATAATGATCCAACACATGGTACCCGATTATATATTATATATGCAGATCGAAAATTAAATACATGATATGTTCACCCAAAGGCTAACATGACGCGGGCCGGCCAACATGAACTTAAATTATTTATGGATCAAAATCAATTTTGAATAAAATCAATTTTGAATATGATCAAACAATATCTTATGCGGGATTTTTCCTCTGATTTTGCTAATACAAACCCCACATGTCGATCGAAAATCTGCCAACTGTCTACGAGTTTTTCAATCCTTTCCAAAGAATTAAACCTAATCTATTATTAAGGTCCTTTTCTGTAAATACACGAGTACGAAGGTACTGATTCAACATTCATGTACTGTTACACTTCAAACACTAACTTCCTCCCAATGCTAACGATCAAGACTCCTCTCTCTCTCTCTCTCTCTCTCTCTCTGATTTTATATAAATATATATTTTATTATATTATATTATGATAAATACTAATACGTACGAAGATGATCAGGACACTCCTTCCCATAAATATTTGTATAAATATATATTGTCAAAACCTGAAAAACGAACACGAGTGTTTCATCAAAAGCCAGCTAGCCATCTTCTTTCTCTCCTATTATCGGCCTGGCTTCCTCTCCTGCAACGAAAACCATGACGAGGAAGCCCTCGAAAACCATAGCCGATACCGCATCATGGTATTGTGCGATAATCTTAGCAGGTTTAATCTTGTTTGCCACCGTGAGGGAGAGTTCAATCGAAGATGCAGCAGTAACGAGACGTTATCAGCTCGTGGACAAGCCTTGTGACGAGATATATGTGGTCAGTGAGGGCGAGACCCTCCACACCATCAGCGAGAAGTGCGACGATCCCTTCATCGTCGAACGCAACCCTCATATCCATGATCCCGATGATGTCTTTCCCGGACTGGTCATCAAGATCATCGGTACTACTTCCTCAAACTCGAGGAAGTTATTGAGGCAGTGATCATGATCTATATATATGAAATTAGTATTTTTTTTTTCCCTTTCTTTTTTCCCGGCCTTTCCCTTTTCCATGAATACGTCCCTAGCATGTAACATATGGAGAATGGGTTCTCATGGCTGGGATGTGGGAACTCTCTGTTTTTGTATTCTTTTTACTAGTAAACTACTTTTTCTGGGTGAAGTTTATGATGAAATGGGTGACAAGTAGGGCGTTTTCAGTAAGTTGGTGATGGGCTATAATATCCGTAATCCGTGATTAATTAAACTTGCTTATAATAAAGGAGTACTAATTGTTCCGCACAGGCCAGGGCTTAGATCATTCAAAGAATTAAACAACTGCTTAATTTGCCTCAGGCTTTGTTCGTCGTGATAATGGCCGATCTTAATAAAAAGCAGCTTGCATGTAAGGAAACCATGGCAAATTTAAATGAAACTCGTTTCATATGCAGTGGATTTTCTTGACTCGTGGATTGTTTAAAGAAAATTAAAGACAAGTAACGGAGAACCCTTTAAAATGTTATTCGTCTATTTGAGAGAGAGAGAGAGAGAGAGAGCAGTGGCGGAGTTGATTTGTTTTAGGAGGCCGGGTCAAAGCAAAGTTAAAATAAAAAATATTAATTTTTTTTATTTGTATATAATAAAAATAAGATACATTCAATATAATTTATGTATTAAAAAATATATAATTTTAAAAAATATATAATATATCAAGAAGATGTCATCATAATATAAATATATTAAAAATTAAAAATTATTAATTTTTATTTTTATTTTTATTCACAATAAAAATATATCATTATATTATTATGTCATTTTATTTTATATGAGATATATTTTATTTTTAAATTAGATTAATTTTAAAAAATAAAATAAAATAATTTTTAAAGAAATAATTAATATTATCCAATAAAATTATAAAAAAATAAAAATCTTAAAAAAAAACATATCTCATATATATATATATATATATATATATTTTAAGGGGGGTGACCTGCCCCAACGGGACTCTGAGAGAGAGGCTAAGCCGATGGAGATTCGATTTCTTATGCGAAATTGATAAAGTTGCAACTTTTAGATAACTTCGACACAATAATATCCGATTAAGAATTTATTTTATGATTGATTGTGAGATGAGTATACGTACCGATTCAAATTTTAAAATTTATATTTTAAAATTAAATTATGCAACGTTGATTATATATAATTGAATTGAAATGAAAAAATACTTTTTAATTTTTTTTAATAAGAATTGTGTTAAAATTGTATGTACTTATAATGAACAGTAATTCTATCATGAAGAATAAGGATGGCAGCGAAACTCCGCACTCTGCTGTCCCACCACTACAGAACTTCGCCCTGCACCCGATTTCTTAATATAAATAAATATTTATACTATACATAATTATATATTTATAATATATATTATTTTTATAATATATAAATATAATAATATATGCTACATTATGTAAGTTGTAGTATAGTAAGGTGATCATTTTATGGATTGCATTCATAATACAAATCTCACTTTATAATTTTTAAACTAAAATTTTTAGACTATACATTTTTTATATTATAGTTATATTTACAAATTTAAATTTATAATTGGGATCCAAAAACACATTGTTGATCTCTTTTACACTAAAGATATAAGTTTTGGGCTTAGTAAACTGTAGTTTATAATCAAAGTGGGTGTGGGACTGGACGGATTGGGAATCCGCCCCGCTCCCCGTCCACCAAGACGGAGTACCCCACTCCCGAGATGCCAGGATGGAAGTAAAAATCTTACCCTCCGACTCAAGCAGGGCAGGAAAGGGGAAGATATTACCTGAATCGTATGGCGTGGATAGTACCTCTAATGAAAAATGATAAACATACATCAATTTTCATAAGATTTTACACTCTAATATTGTAAAAGGATGGAGACTTTTATAAATTACCTTTAAAAATAACATCATTTATAAAAATATCCTCATTTTATAACATGTAAATACTTTATAAGATGTGCTCTACATATCAACTCAAAATATTATTTTTTTATTTTGTGAAATATTTTATTGATTATAAGAAAAAACTATAACAATTGTCACTAGGATTATAATCGAGCTGAGTCGAGTCAAAGCTTGGCTTTGCCGAGCTCGGCTCGATTAAAAATACTTGAGCTTGAGATAAAGCCTGAGCTCGAGATTTCTTTTTTATTTGTTCGAGTTCAACTCGATAGACTAAACTCTCAATTCAAGTTCATCCCACAAATGAATTCGAGTTATTTATCTTTTTATTTTTAATAAGATTTAATAATTAATAAATTGAATAAATTGAATAAATAAATAAAAAATCTAATATTGAATTTGTACAACTAACAAATAAAATCTCTATTTAAATATAAGATTTTAAAAACTTATAAATAATTAATATCTAACTAATTAATATTTATCCATTATAACAATATATATATTATATGCTTACATATATATTATTAATACATACACATAATATGATAGCATATATTTATTTCATATGTGGTTTTTACATATTAGTATATGAAATTATTAAATTTTATCGATTAATTATTGTATAAATTATCAAATGTATTTACGAAGTATATTCAATATATAGACATAAGTAATTAGGTTGTATATTATATATTTAATTATAAATATGATACACTTATATTATTAACTAATACATATATATATATATATATATATGTGTGTGTGTGTATACACATAGCTGTTGGTACATATTGATCAATAAATGAATAAGTTTGAATTGAGTCATAAACAAACAAATTTTAATGAGGCTTAACTTAATTGAGTTAAATTTTATCGAGTATATATCATTTACTAATTCAGCATGTATTTACTTTTATGAATGATTTTTTATTTTTACGAATCAAATTCGACTTAAATTTAACCAAAAAAATATCAAGTAAGCTATCAGACATTCTGATTCATTTACGGTCCCAGTTGCCATGCGGATTTCGCTGTTATCCTACATGCATTTCCGTTTGAAAAATCATAAAACACCGACACTCTTCAGAATACTTTACATACAAATATGAATATCATTACTACTCATACTCAAAACCTAGCTAAGTACGCATTAATTTATGTTCTACTTTAGCTCAAAGATAGATAAATGCGTATATTCCACTAGGGCTGCAGGCTTAATGGAATTATGCTCAAGATTTGTGACTGTACTTCCCCATCGGATCAGATAATACAGGAAATGCAATTAGTTATCTATTTGGATATAAAATCTCGAGCATGCGCGGCATTGATTTTGCCTAATTTTTTCCGTCTGATCAATATACCCATTACCCGGTTTGAGAACCTTCCGGGAAGAGACGATAATGACATCCTTAATGTTTTGATGTTAGGGACGTTCTTTCTTACTGATCAAATGACAGCCCCATTCTATTTCTAAAAAAAAAAATAATCCAAAACTTTGGTATATATAGTTAACAAGCTATCACTACAAGAGAAATCATTTTTTTCCTAGGAGACATATGGCTAGAAATAGATTGATTTACTGCAGGAAAAACTTATTTCTGACATTTTCTATTCGCAGCTGTGTTGCCAGAAATAACTGGCCCAATAAAGTCCTATTTCCTGCGTAATTGTTTAGTGTCCCAAAACTCTCTTTTTCTGGCATTACCGAATGGTCAGAATTAAGGCATTATTTGCCAGAATCGGTGCACCATGTATGGTCATTGGTGGGTGAATATGGTTTAATCCGACATCTAATACTGTGAGAGATGAGTATTTTTGACATTTGAAATGCCAGAAATACTAATTAATCCCACATGTTGGTGCTAGAAATAGACATTACTTGCAGATTTAATACTGTCCAAAGTAAATGTTTCCGGTTGGGTTAGGAAGCTAGAATTACGTTTCATCTTCAAATGCTAGAATTACGTTTCACCTTTAGGACAATTTGAATTGCCAGGAATTGTGATTTTGGACAGCAAATATGATCTGAAATACTCTATGGCTACGAATATAAGCTTACATTCGTACCATGTGATCTAACCAGAAATGGGTTTAGATTCCATAATATTACAATTAATTATTCAAATTCATGAAATGCCTCCATTTCTTATATATTGCAAGGAAAAAGTTGGTCTAAACGGCAAGTTGTTTGAATACTGTGACAAGTTTTACATTTCTGAAGCATTTGCACTTTCATCAGTGATTTCCTCTGGTTCCATCTCATTCAACAAGGAGACCATCATATGCTGCAAAAGAAATGATATATAAATAAATAAATAAAATCTAAAGATAAGGAAGTTAATGAATGTTCTAGAAAATACACAGAGTTCATTTTCAGGATCATTAGGAAAGAATAGCTTTTTCAAACACTTATACAAATATAAAGCCAACCGTATAATGCAAGCAAGTTGCCAAAAAAAGAAAAAACAAACCATAAATCTGAGTTGCTACCGTGTGGGAGTCTGAAACTTTTTTTCTTTGAAGATGTCTGAAAAGAGAAAACGTGATCAGGAAAAGCTTAGAGAGGGCATATTCGGGTTATGGGCAAAGTGTTGAAACTTGCAGTTGGAACCCTCCTTTAACCTCGATGAATTGCTAGCTACAAATTCCCTGCTGCTTTGGTCCGCAAGTTGCACACAAGAGAAGTGGCGTAAAACCAGTTTTAAGAGCTTCTGTGCTGCTCCTTCGTCGAAGAATACAGGGAAAAGCTTCTCAAATCTCTCCTCAAAATGCTAGAATATCAGCTCTGCCTTTCAAGGTATGGTAGTAGTACATCTTGCATATATAGTACTATGCCCATCTATTTTTTTTTTTTTGAAAAGATACAATGTGAATCTATGATCTGACGATAATGATATGCTTTGGTAAAGGAGCCGAAATATTTTAAAATTTCCCACATTAACCATGTGTTTTTACCGCCAGTGGGTTATTTAAAGAAATCAATTTTATTTTTATTTTTAAGTTTCATTATTATTATTAGGGTGACGTGGGATGCGGATGGTGTCTTTATAGTCCATCCTTTAAACTTTTATAATTTATATAAAAATATAATAAAAAATATTTAAAAATATAATAAAAAATAAAATTTAAAAATCATAATAAAAAATATAATAAAATAATAAAATGAAGAAAATATAATAAATAATATAATAAATTTTTAAGAGAATTCAGTCTCAACCCACCAGCCCCCGTCGTCGCCAGTGACGGTGGGCTACGAACCCATTTTTGAATTTAAGGGTCGGGGGCACATCGGAGGTCACCGAAACTCGTTGTCGCAGAGATGGGATCACCGGCTTCCTTCAATTCCAAAAGGATGGGTGGTGTCATTCACCGTCGCTAGAGACAACAGAAGCTACAATGAGAAGTTTTGATAGTACTGAATCCCAGAATATTCCTTATTATTATTATTTTTTATAAGAAGTTTCTTTTTTTTTTTCCAATTTTCTAATTCATTGTAAGAGGAGGAAGCGTAATGGGAAAGAAGACTTAAACAGTGAACACACACGGTCATTTAACCAAGTCCCAGCACATGTCAGTGTCAGTGCGCATGAGTCTTGCCCAAGTATTCTCCTCGTTTAACCAAGTCCCATCCTGTAATCCGAGTGACTTACTTTCTCCAAAACAAGATACTTATTAAATTATTGTGCACGTTATTGCGGCAGACAATGTCGTTAGAATAGGTTGTGGACTTAAAATCACTTTTTGTGGCAGTTTGTGTTACCGTTAAAAACAATATTTCACACTTTTACAGTATTTCAGACATTTTATCTTTTTTGATGGAAAATCTCCTGCCAGAATAAATCTTTATTCTCACACAACATCATGCTGCCAGAAATTGTATGGCAATAGAAGGGAAAACATATATTTCCTGCGTAATTTGGGTCCTGGGAAAAAATTTTGGCAGCAAAAAATACTTTTTGTTGTAGTGTATATATGAAATCATTTACTTATTTATTTTCCATGATTTGAGTTTAAGGCCGCCTAAACAACAATATTTGGACGGTAAAATATATAGTTAATCTTCATTCAAATTGGAGAGGATCCATCATCCATGAGTTCTTTGAAGAACAAAAAATATATAATTTCGGCTGTACTAATACTATCTATACGTACTCACCTGAATATATAGAGAAACCAAACAACTTCACAATTACTAACTCGAATAAGTAGCTAGCTGGTGGAGCATTTTTCTCAAAAATGGACAAATTATTCCCTAATCTACTAATTTAATGCATTTAGTATTTGTAAAGCAAAAATAAATGACAACGTACGTAAGCATTAGACGAAAGAGCATTAATGAGAGTAGCAAAGAATTGGCCGCTTCATCTTTCGTTGTCTAGCCTAGTCTAATCACCGGGCGGTTCAAATGGAGCTATGATTAGTGGGTGCGCGCATTAATTAATTTCAAACGTATCGAAATTCAAAACTACTCCAAATCTTGCTCGATCGGTAAAAGCATGACAATTGCGTGAAGTGTAGAGCTTCAACTACTTTTAATAGGTTAATTTACAATTTCAATTAATCATGCTGACAAGACGGACTAATTAAGCTGACGTCCCCAATTCTATTATTACCAAAAAAAAAAAAAATGGTCATTATATATATATATATCCCAAATACTACTGTTATTAATTGTTTGGAGCATGAATATCAAACTCTTAAAAAAGCCATTTCAGATAGTTTGGATATCAAGGTAGAAACAGATCACAGTGGATGCAGCAGCTACAACCGTCCACCCTCTAATTAATAAGACTCTAATGAATTAATAAGAAATGAATTGTAGCCGAAAATTACCACATGCAAAGTACTTTGATACCACGTATAGATGATAGTGCTTTTACTATCTTTACTTGAAACGGATAATGATTCTTCCGTTGTTCTAAGAAGTAAATGAACTCGTGCCTAACATTTATTTACTATATCAAGTAGCAGTTCTGCTTTACATATGAGAGTACATGATCAACTACTTTTCTTCTAATTAAACTGGCCAGATATATATATATATATATATATATATATATATGAGACCGAGAACAGGTTGGACGTTTCACGTCATGTCATGTCATGTCATCATGGCATTTGATCTGGTACTAGGATTTAGGACATTGAGTCTTTATGCAGTGGGTTCAAATTCATGATCATGTTGTGGCCTAGAAGTACTATGAGTCTCTAAAACAATGAGAGGCGGGTTGTTAGCTGAGAGTTCATTATATATACGTATATTATTCTTGATCTTCCAACGAGAATTGATCGATTTTTGAGTTCTGTAAAGAGGATTTCAGAAATTACTTTAATGCTAGTAACTGTGAATCAAGTGCTGCATTCTGGTTCAGTAATGGATTTGCAGTGTCCGCTTATTGGGGCTATTCTAATTCCTTGGATTCTTTTGTTTCGTGGCAGCTTTGTCCACTCAGAAAAAGGTATAACATAATTAATTATATAAACGGTTGATCCAGAATTTCTGATTTTAATCACGGCCTCTAGCTGATATCTCTCCCTTAATTTATATCTCAACTGCAGCTCCCTACAACACATTCGTCAAAGAAGCAACTTCAGCTCCAGCAGTCTTATATTACGACTACATTATAATTGGCGGAGGGACATGTGGCTGTCCACTCGCAGCAAGCCTCTCCCAAGGTGCAAGGGTTCTTGTCCTCGAAAGAGGAGGCTCCCCTTACGACAACCCCAACATTACCAACATGGCCAATTTCGCTAGCACTCTTTGGGACACCTCTCCCACCTCCCCTGCCCAACAATTCACCTCCGAAGATGGAGTTTTCAACGCCCGAGCTCGCGTCTTGGGCGGTGGATCTGCCTTGAACGCCGGGTTTTACACCCGTGCTAGCACTGCCTACGTAAAGAAAGCTGGTTGGAATGAGACATTGGTTAAACAATCTTATGAATGGGTTGAGAAATTGGTAGCGTTTAGACTGCCGTTGTTGGGGTGGCAATCGGCTGTGAGAAATGGGTTGCTGGAGGTCGGGGTATTGCCCAATAATGGATTTACGTATGATCATGTGGATGGGACCAAAGTTGGAGGCACTATTTTTGATGGGGATGGTCACAGACACACCGCGGCGGATTTGCTCCAATATGCGAATCCAACAAGGATTACTGTTTATTTACATGCAACTGTGCACAAGATCTTGTTCACTGTTAATAGAAATGGTAAGAATTTCATATAACATTAACTTGCCAAAAAATGAAGAAGCATGAACCTAGCAAGCTAAGCTACAAAGATTACTTAACTATGGCTATGATTACTATAAGAAAAGCGAGTATTTATGATGAATATTTTCTTTTGATGAACATGATTATTTGTGAGGAAACGTACTCATTTGAATAAAAAAAAAATCATTTTTACAAAAAAAAAAAAAACAAAATTAATAGTTTTCTTGCAGTGGGCATAGTGTATGAAAGGTTTTGTTTGTCATATATAACCCAATCTTGCAGCTTGTAACCTAGATGAAAAGTACTTCTATCTTTGAGTTGCGCGTCTAGATTATTCTTATCACACTGTTGACACAGGAACAGGAAGAGCACGAGCAAGCAGTGTGATTTTCAAAGATGCAATGGGAGGGGAGCACAGAGCATGCTTAACAAAGAACTCCAAGAATGAGATAATAGTATCAGCTGGTGCAATTGGAAGCCCACAGCTGTTGATGTTGAGCGGTATTGGGCCTGCTGAACAACTAAAGGCCCATGGAATCAAGATGGTGCTGGACCAGCCCATAGTAGGCCTAGGGATGGCTGACAACCCAATGAATGCACTCCTCGTTCCCTCTCCAAGTCCAGTTGAGATGTCCCTTGTTCAAGTTGTGGGCATCACCAAGTTTGGCAGCTACGTCGAAGCTGCCAGTGGACTTGACTTTGTTCATTTCTGGGGTCAAAGCCTTTTAAGAGATACTGCCCTGTTTTTAAATCAGGTCCAAGCTACTCAAGACATAGATTATCTCGTATAATTTATTATATATTTTTTTAATTTTTTTATAAAAAATAATTTAATATTTTTAATTTATAAAATATATTATAATAATATTTTATTCAAATTTCAATAAAAATATCTCGTATCTGTCTCATATTAGCTGCCTAATCAAATGAGACTTACTCGAGTTTGCTCAAAATTGCAGAGTGACCAACCCTACTTCACAGTACTGCCCGTGGAAGCAACCACTAGTGAAGCTCATGCTGAAGCCATAGATTCTGTTGGCGACATAATTCTTAGAGGCGGAGTTATACTTGAAAAGGTGACGGGTCCTCTCTCTACAGGTCATCTCGAGCTTCGGAGCACGGATCCAAATGACAATCCAACAGTTACCTTCAACTGCTTCAATGAACTAGAGGATCTAAACAAGTGTGTTCAAGGAATGAATACCATTATTGACGTTATAAACTCCGAAACCTTTTCGGAGTTCCGTTATCGCGGCGTGCCTGTGCAAACACTAATAAACTGGATGCTAAATTTACCCCTCAACTCGAGGAGGAGACATGCAAGCGCTGCAATTTCCTTGGAACAATTTTGCATAGACACAGTGATGACTATTTGGCATTATCATGGAGGGTGCCAAATTGGTACTGTTGTGGATCGTGATTATAAGGTTCTTGGTGTGGATGCGCTTAGGGTAATTGATGGCTCCACATTTTTAGAATCACCTGGGACCAATCCTCAAGCTACTGTTATGATGTTGGGAAGGTACGTATGTACGTAGATGGTAGATTAACAACCTGTAGTATAGATTTTCATTTGTGTATTGATTGATGTCATTGTCAGTGTCGTACGTAAGATTAACAAATTTAATATTGATCTTTAATTAATTTGATGCAGGTATATGGGACAGAAGATTATGCATGAAAGGTATTCGGCCCACAGAAGCTAGCTGGTCGAACTATAATTAATATATCGGTTCCTTTGCATATTTTAAGCTATCACACAATATTGTCAGTTGTTATATGTTATATTTATGCATCTCATGAATTAGAGCTTATATTGTATTTATAGAAGGTGCGCCGATTGAGTTAAATTACACTGCATGGATCGATTTCGACATGGCGAAAAACTTTGCATATATGGGGTTCATATATAGTAGTCTACCGTTGAATCAAATATGTCCTTTTTTTTTTAATAATCAAGAAAGTGGTTATTAGTGAATTATTGTTTTTAATCTTTTTAACGATTAAAAATATTTAAAAAGTAAAATAATTTATGAGAAATGATAGATGCAGTTGTGGAATTGCAAACGACATGCAATCGTTTTAGAAAAAAATGGGATCTACTGTTAAAAAAATTAAAGTGACTACACGACTATATGTAGCATTACCCATAACTTATTTACTAATGTACATATTTGAGATGCACATTTAGTAGGTTCATTTGACTGCCCTCACCCGACAAAATGTTTATCCCACTCCCTCCCTCCCCCCTTAGTTGAGTTTCTGCCACTCCCTCCCCTCAGGCCTCTCTCTCATCCCTCAGCAACCACCCCTCATGAGAAGGTGAAGAGCGAGCCAGTTGTGAGGTTTCGTCCGACAGTGGAGAGCAAGATACAGAGGTCGGAGAAGAGGAATAGACCAAAGAAGAAGGTGAAATCCTTCTAGATTTGCTTTTAAGAAAAATATCTAGCACTTCCTTCGCATAGATCTGAACTGATTCTTGGCTTCAAATAAATCAGATTATCATATTTTCAAAAATGTTAGATTTGTGTACAACATAGTTGGTTTTAATGCAGTTTTGACTACAAATGTTAGAGGGGGTTGCAGTGACTGGTTTCGAAGAAAGGGAACTGAAGGGGGATGCGGATGAGGCTTTCCTTTCTTAATTTTGAATTTTGTTGGTCTACATTTTTAGTATGTTCAAAGGCCAATATATATGATTTCACTCATATATGCTTTGTTCTCATCAAGTTCCTAAACTAACAAATCATAGAAGAAATACATGCTACTGCAATTTTATATCAAAGATTGTGAAAACAAACTGCGGTATGATAAGTAGCTAGCCAATCCACAATTATAATGTAAATTGAAACAACCATGAGAAAATAAAGTGTTGGCTGTATAAAAATAAACCACCTTTTAGAAAATATTATATTACACTTTGCATATCAAGTTACATATCAGATACACCCCTTTACTTATAAAAAAAAAAAAAAAATCTGGTATACCCCTTTTACAGACAAGAAAATATTACACTGCAAGAAAATAAACCCTGCGTGACAATATGTGGTTTACCCCTTTTAGACTTTAAGAAAATATTACCCCCTTTATACTTCAAGAAAATATTAAACTTCCATTCTCATATCTGCTTTATCTCCTTTACAAACCCATTGCACAAAATTACAATACAAAATAAACACAAGTTGCACACATAGACAAGCAGCACCAAGTCAATTGATTTTACAAACACATGTACACATAATGCACGCCCTTATTTGGTTTATACCTGTACCAATAATGCAAAAACCAAATAACTAAACTTAACACTAACGGCCACAGCTTGAAAAAATAAAATGAAATGTTATTATTTATGCATGTACCCACCCCAAGGGATTGGCCCAAGTGGTGAAAGCCTTGATCTTGGGGTATCACTCCCTTCAAGATCCAAGATTCAACACCTCATAGGTGCAAATAATTATTTAAGGTCACTCCCTCTAATAAAAAGTCAGCAATTTAACCAATTTTGTATAGGAAAACTTTTAAGGGTATAGTACATGAGATCGGGGTTTATTTTGCAAGAGTGAGTCCGAAAGGCCCTATCTTGTTGAGGTTTCCTAACATTTAAAAAATACACTTGTACCTACAAATTAAGGAAAATAAAATGCTAGCTGAACATAATATAAGGCATGCTAAGTGAAAATATTTTCACTAGCCAATGAAAATCTATATATGATAGAAGACACATTTTACTCACTAAAACTATAAGCAAATCTAATGTTCAGGTCTAAAAATTAGATGACTCTTTCCTAAGGGGATGAAAAGCATAAATTCATTATTATGGGAGCCACATCCAAATGAGGCCTTAGACTAATCAAAGACTACTCATCGTCTCAGAAGCGACAACCAAATGAGGCATTAGAGAAGGTGGAAATGAAGAGTACAAACATCTGGGTTTATTTTTTTTAGCCTATATAGTTTTTCGAGCCTAACTTTTTCAAGACCATAGCTATGGCTTAGTCACATTCAGATTTATTCACTACAACATTTAAAAGCTTTTTTGGTGCTAAGAATTCAACGCAAGTGATGGGAAAACCATGGTAAAATGGTTTCAGCTGCGATTTTAAGCTCGTAGGAGAAACGCCAGAAATTGGTCCTGACATATTCTCTGTTTCTCCTCGCAAGCGTGCTGTTGAAATTCTTCCTGCCTTTTACCGTGATCTTCATGTCGAGAAATCCATCAACGGCAACTATCGCTATTGCTTCCCTCCCAAGTCAACCTGAGCGCCGATAATGACACAAGCTCCTCTGCACGCATGCCTATGTTGTAAATTAAGGTTCAACTTCGGTGATTTTCGAAACACAACTACTGTGGTTCTCGACACTTCTATTATCGCCGATGAGATGATCTGGTAAGCCTGTCGGCTCTTCGCACCTGGTATTTATGACGTTTGCCATTATCATAGCATTTGAGAAGTAAGAAGCCCCCAATTTTTCTAGTTGTAGGTTTGGGTTCATCGTCGGATAAGTAACTAACGCCAAATTTCATTCCCAATTTTTCGGTGTTAGGTAAGAACTTTAAAATTTTGCATACATGGTAGCAAAATTTTCATTTTTGATATGTATTAAAAAATTTTATAGAGCTGGAAGTTCAAATTTTCATTTTTAATTTTTAATCCAGGCAGTTGGTTGTAAGCTGCTAGAGCTGGAAGTTCAAAGCTCAGATTGTACCTAAACCCAGGCGGAGTACAAACATTCTCAAACATGAACCCTGTGTGACTATTTGAAGAGATGAACAAATCTGGTGTTTAATATGTAGAAATGTAAAAGCTTTCCCTCTAAATCATGAGATACCATGCGATGAGTTTAATATGAACCCTGGCCAGGGGGATAATAGAAGTTTTATGTCCCAATGGAAAAGGAAAGTTTAAACACAATATTGCTAGTTGTGAGGTTCAACATCTGTATAGTGTCTAAATCATACCTATTTCGCATTTCTAATCAGCATAAAATGGGTAGAAATAAAGCTTATGCCTAGAAAATCCAAAACTCATCTCAAGTACTTAGCTGCTATATTCATGCTTAGCACTAGATTTTGAAGCCTGCAAGTAACAGCAGTAGTATGGGAGAGATGGATTTCCGAACTTATCAAAAGAGTAAGTTTGCAACCTGACCAGTAGTATATACATTGGCATTTTAACAAGCAAAAACAGAAATGTTCATAACATATCTGGAAATCTACTTATCAAGACTCTGATAAGTTAGGTCATCATGACAAAGGTCAAGGCATTGTACTACACAAGCAAAATCATAACTCAAGGCCTAACAAATTTGAAGCCGTTTTCCAGAATCGTTTACAGGGGTTGAAAATCTCTAGAGGAGTTGCGTGTTTGCTGAGTAGCAGAATTCAGCACTTTCTAGTGAATACAAGTATCTCGGCACTTCAAAGTTCAAATTAATACAACAAATATTGGGTTTCGAGTTGGCAAAAAGTATCTCCCGCCTAACTTCATTTTATCCCGCGCAGGTACACCAGTCACATCGGCTGCAGCGGTATTGCTAGCCGGTGTCATGATCAATGTTCACTAGCTCCTCCATACTTCCTGGCGTCAGAGAGAGGGTCCTAATCCTTAGCACGCAAGCTTGTTGTCCATGCTAGTTGTGGCATACATAAACCCAATTCAGCTTATTTGTGGCAACATACACGTAGCAGGAATCTCTGACGTGGACCCACCATTTTTAGCCATTTGTAGGATAAAGTAAAGCGCAACCAACACTTATAAAACTTCAAACTTTGCTCTTTGTATTTTTTGAAAGTCATGTAATATTGTGACTAAGTTCACCATGTTACAGAACTCACTATTTTTAAGCACTTCTGATATATATATATATTTATCTATTATATATGCATTTATATATATATGAATGTGACAAAAGTGATATTAACTTGTATACAAGCAGGAAAAAAAAACTTGGTAATCAAAAGTTTACAAAAGCAGCCTATCATTATCTCCTTGTTATAAAAGACTAGAATTTAAGAGGTATCAATTAATACCTCTTCAATTCAACCAATGCGAAAAAAGCTACTAAGTAGAAAAATGCAGCAAATGAGTAATGGTAGTAGAATAACTGAAGCGGCCGCATATAACTGCTACAATAAGTCCTAGGCCTCGCGGTGAAAACTAGACCGAAAAGTTTTAGCTTCAGTTTTTTTTCCTCAAACTATTACAGCGGCACACAAGGCGCGGCAACAAAACGATTCTCTGGCGCCCTTGAAAGTGTCGCACTTTCCCCTTGCTTTTGCCGCAATAACAGTTGTTGCCATGGCAACTTGCCGGAAATTAAGCAAATTACACCTACGGCTCTTTTTCTTGCCACAAATTCTGCAATGGAAAGAAGACAGAGTTCACGATGCCGCCAACTCACCTCGCCACAAAGAAAAATGTAGCAAATGCCCTGATGTGTTGTAGTGATTTTATTTCATAAATCAATTTTAAAATGGATAATGACTAATTTTGTTGGTGAACTGATGTTCCTTTCACTATAAGAAAATGTGGCTATTGTGACCAATCAATAACAAAAAAAATGCTATTTGTAATTAATTTTAACTGTAAATAATTATTTAGTTGAAATTAATTAACTACAAAAGGTTAGTTTTTTTGTAGTATTTGGTCAATATAGTTGATCTTAGAGTATTGATATTGGTCTCATCAAAATAAATTATCAAATTTTGATAAAATATATAAATTTACACACAGATAAAAAAAAAAAAAAAAACATACAACATCAACGACCCAAAAAACCAGTGAATGGTATACAAAATAAGGAACCAAAAAACACAGTTGGTGCGTTGTGTGTGAAATGGTATACGAAATTTATGCATGCTGTGGATTTCATTCTCGGAATCTCTAATGACAAAATACCCAAACACAAAACACAGATCAAACAGACGCAAAATCTTGAAAGGGCTTGTTATCTGTGTAGAGATCGATCCCAAGAGGCGGATATTTGTGTAAAGCAGAAAAAAAAAAGAAGAAGAAAAAAGAACGACATAAACGGATATGCCAATATTAATGCCCTTATAGCCGTACGCATTCTAACATGGACCATGGTGGAGCATCTCCTTTCGACTGCTTTTTTCCACTTCTCATGATCTGACAATTATCACGGATAAAGAGAGCGAAAGAATTTGGTGTCTTCCCACAGCTTTTTCGGGACTTGGATGGGAGAATATAAATTAACATAGCCATTAGCCATGCATGCAGGACCTACTAAAGGCCGCTGGGAAACCAACACTTGATATTGAATCCAGGATATTCACAGCATAAACCCATTATAAGGACATACTTTTGCTTGTTCATTTATTCCTTCTCAAGAGCTTGGATTGATGGCTCATAAAAACTCATGCCAATTATGCCATGCATGCAGTATCCAAAGCTTGAACAATACCTATTAAAAAAAAAAAAGTATCCAAAGCTTGAACAATATCTAACACTGAATTTATAAAGGCATCAATGCTGCGTACGAGGCCACGCAAGTGCATGTTCATTAATATTATACGCAAACCAGCTAGTCATCTATGGCATCTCTTTCTTAGCAGGAGATGATCGACGAATAATGCAATTTTGGAATACCATGATCTGCATTCTGTTGCATCGTCTTATATACCAAAGGAAAGTTTCCCTGTGACTACTTTAGCTTAATTAACATTATCTTATAGCCGTTATTATTGTTAAAGATTATATTTATATACACACACACACATTTGGACATGATACTTCTCAAGCAACAAATATTATGCAAGATAATTGATCATGGTGTAATGAAGTTGATCTCCCTTAATTACTTCAATCAATGGCATAAAATTACCTTTAATTTGTCCGAGGATGCTCGTGCATGGTAATTAAACTTTTTTCCATTTTCAGTTTATGAGCTTTAATATCCTATGAATACATACATATAAGTAATTACCCGGATAAAACAATAGAATATATTGTTTTTGTTGGGAACATTTTGAAATTTATTAAACAAGAAAGGAATTACAGAGAGCAGTTAGCAGGAACTTTAATGCTGAATAAACTGAATAAAGAAGGATTGCTCTTTCGCGAGACTGCAATATCATATTTAATTAATTCAAAATTGTTGGAAGCCGCAGCCTGCCCATGCATCGAACTATACCTCATACGCTCAGATATTCATGTTATAAGCTCTACTATAAATCTTTTTAGCCTTCCATTCTAGATTTCTCACCTTCTGATGGCTGAAGTCTCTGCATGATCTGATTTTTCTTCGTTTAAGTGGCTGTGTGCAATATTAATTAATGTTCTTCCTTAATGGTACATGCTCTTACTATTGCTTTCGCTGCATTTCTGCACATGGCTGGACATAATATATAGCTCTAATTACCTTTTTTTCTTTTTTTCTTTTTTTCTTTACATTGGCAGACAATATTGGGTGTTTTGAAGCTAACTACGTACGAATAGCCTACATTATTGTTCACGACTTGTCCTTTCACAATATCCAAGGGTTCTCTGAGGAGAATATTGTGTCTTTTTCGTCTTGTTGTTAGTGGATGATTTATCGTAATTACGAATCGCTTTGGATCCGTTTTTCTTTTACATGGACCCATGCACTGAAATGATATAAGATGCGTGTCGTCGGTACTTGGGTTTTGTCATTTACTACAATAAAAATAGATATATATAATTAATTAATTATAATTAAAAAAAATATTTATAACAAAAATAGATTATTTTAATTATAAATAATATTTTTAATTACAGCTAATCAATTATATATACCCTTTTTTTTTTTTTTATAATGATGAAACGTTCGTCTCATCTTGTATCCTGTTATAAGACACGTACTCCTGCGTCTATTCATCCAATGGATCGGTCTAGCTATTTCAATCCGATCGAAACATGATCATTAATCTATATATTAATTGTGGGTTTTTTCCCAACAAAGTCCTGCTATAAGACTTTGTTTGCTTGAATTATTATTGGCTTGTGTTATTTATTTATTTATTTATTGTGTGGAAAGGATTGGCTTATGTTAATTGAAAAAGAAAACGCTATGATCTAATTGATCGGTAGTCATATATATATATATATATATATGACTAAGCTAATACTTGACCTAAAATTTAGATTGAGAGATGATCTTAATTTTTTTTATCACATCTTATTATTATAATTTTTTCTAATTTCTATATAGAATATAATAAATAATTTAATTTTTTTAAATCCTAATATAATAATAATATTATATATTAACATAATTGTGATACCCTATATGAGAATGATAAAATAGGTGGTGTATGGGATCCCACATTGCTTGGGAAGGAGAAGTTTTAGCTCTTTATAAGGTTCCAATGGGGCTCCAATTGTATCATTGACTAGTCCTTTTGGAGTATAGGCCATGTGGTTTGGGCCTTCTATTGGGGCGTTACAAATGGTATCAGAGCCTATCCCAACCAGAAATGTGGGACTTGAGCCGTGCCACCTACAATGGACATACCCGACGAGGACGTCGGGTATTTAAGGGGGGTAGATTGTGATACCCTATATGAGAATGATAAAATATGTGGTGTATGGGATCCCACATTGCTTGGGAAGGAGAAGTTCTAGCTCTTTATAAGGTTCCAATGGGGCTCCAATTGTATCATTGACTAGTCCTTTTGGAGTATAGGCCATGTGGTTTGGGCCTTCTATTGGGGCGTTACATCCCCACTGCGAAAGAAAGGTGGATTCCAAGGATATCCATAGCATATGCCATTTCTTGATAGTTATTGTTTCGTTGGAGCACGAACTGGAGTGCATATAAAGCTTGGAAATGGGGTAGCTTCGAAAACCCAGAAGCATGCAGTCCGAGGCAGGACGCATAAACAGGCCGGGATCCATCAAATATTGGCTCGATATATATATATATATAAGCAAACCAGTTGTAGGGCGTCTCTTCCTTAGCAAGTGAGGACTGATTGAGCTATATATATAATATATATAGCTCCCATTACATCATGACTTGCCAAGGGAGAGTTGCCCTGTGACTGCTTTAGCTTAACGTACAGATTCACATAGCTAGCTAGCATGCCATGCATGCAAAATAGCACAATCCGTGGAAGATCTAAGGTACGTAATTTACTAATTTAACTGAGGTTAAAGGAGATATTTATACTTTTTCTGATCATACTTACCCTACAAAGCTGAAGCCATGCACTCTGTTAGGATAATAATCAGCATTTATCAAATATATTTATCATTTTTCCAATAACTTTGATTTCTGAAATATAAGTGACGGAGTCCAAGTTAGACTTGAGTATGAGTCTTCAAGAATAATTAGTAGTTGTTACTGAGTTTATTTTCATTGTTATCTTTACCGGTTTTTCAGATTAGTTTTCAATAAGGAATTGAATTCCTAGTTGTTATCAAGTTACCGTAGGATTTAGTTATCAAGCCATAGTAGGATTTGGTCTTCAAGTCATGTAGAAGAACAGGTTAAAGAAATCTCGAAAGATCTCTCTGCAACAACCGAAGACTCGCAACTCTCTGCTTCAACCAAAGACTCCAAGATTTCAAGAATCAAATGAAGTAGTGCAGTTATTAATTATTCAAATTTGATTCAACAAGATTGTATATGTTTAAATTTTAAATTCATGAGATGTATATGCAGATATGTTGGACAGCAGTTAGACTTGTTTTCTATTTAAACTCTTTATACATGAACAAGTGAATATCAAAGCATTTTTGGATTCCTTTATGCAAACTGATATTTTCTACATGGTATCACAAAGCCTCTAAAAGACATAAGTCTCATTCCGATCCTAAATGGCCTCCTCCAACTCCAATCCTCCCACTACTACTATCCCAGCCCTCTCCAATCCTCCCACTCCACCCAAAGAAATTGATGGCCTTCCAAATCCCCAATATCGTCAATGGCTTCGCCAAGATTCCTTAATCCTAGCCACAATTAACTCTTCACTCATTGAAGATGTCCTCACTCAAGTCATGTCCTACACAACATCTCGTGAGGTATAGCTTGCACTTGAGTGCAATTTCGCCTCCGTTTCTCGTGTTAAAGCAATCCAAATTCGAACTCAATTGGCAAATGCTAGAAAAGGCGCCATGACAGCAAATGAGTATTTCCTCTCCATCAAACGAATGGCCGATGAGCTTGCACTTGCTGGACAATCTCTCAAAAATGATATAATCACCTATGTGCCTGCAGGACTTGATCAGGAATACAATTCCTTGGCCTCCATCATTACCTAAAGAGTTGATCTTGTCACCTTGGAGGAACTCTACTCCTTCCTTCTCATCTGTGAATCATGGATAAACCACAATAATTAGCCTCTTCAAGTTGCTGCTTCTGCGAATATGGCCACTAAACAACCTCAACAGCAAACCAGACAATCTGGTAACTTCCAATCATCAAATCGGAATCGAGGTGGCTATCGTGGTAGAGGACGTGGAGGACATTCTCAATCTCGTGATTCAAGTCAAAACTCTACTATCTATCAGGTATGCTTCAAACTAGGTCATAGTGCCCAAAAATGCTATCACTGCTTTGATTTATCTTATCAAGACCAACAAAATTCAAACAATTAGCCACAAGCAATGCTAGCAGCTGACTATCAGCATCCTGACAAAGAGTGGCATCCCAACGCAGGAGCCACCTATCATTTGACAAATGACATGAACAACATTCATGTTCAAAATAAAGGTTACGATGGTCAAGATTATATCCAAGTGGCTAATGCTGCAGGTATGAAAATTGTGCAAAGTGGCACTTCTACAATCTCGTCTCCATCTAAATCCTTTGTTTTCTTTGAGTTTCATGCCTCTTTCTTCATTGTGAAAGACTACTCGGGAGCTATCCTGCATCGCGGCCCACTCAGTAATGGTCTATATATACAGCTTCCCAGCTTCATTAGCTCGTCTACAGCCACAAGCCTTCTCTAGTATTTGTGTGTCTTCCCAAATATGGCATCTTCGTCTCGGACATGCTTCATTTCCAGTTATCAATAAGGCTATTTCTCTAACTATTCAAAATAAAATTTGCCCCATTTGTTCTTATTGTCAATTGGCCAAGAGCCTTGCTATACCCTTTACAAATATGCATGTTAATGTATCAAAACCTTTGGATTTAATTTATTCAGATATTTGGGGGCCTCTACTTTATCCACTTTTGGTGCACGATATTATATTAGTTTTCTTGATGATGCTACAAAATTCTTAGGGCTATTTTCCTTTAAATTAAAATAAGATGCATATAACACATTTTTATGCTTTCAAGCTGCTGTAGAATGCCAATTTGACAGAAAAATAAAATCCCTCCAATATGATTAGGGAGGCGAATACCATAGCTTAAAAACATATCTACAAAATCAGGGAATTAATTGTTGAATATCATGTCCATATACGCACCAACAAGTAGGTGCTATAGAGGGAAGTCACAGGCAAATTTTTTAAGTTGGACTAGCTTTGGTTGCTCACTTCAACTTGCCTAACATATTTTGGGAAGATGCGTTCTTAAATGCGGTGTGTATTATCAATAAACTACCAACTCCAATCTTAAACCAAAAATCACCATATGAAATGGTTCATCATCAAAAACCAGATTATAATTTTTTTACGTACCTTTGGATGTGCTTGTTGGCCCTATTTACACCTATACAATCGATATAAACTTGATTTTAGATCCAAAAATTGCATTTTTATTGGGTATAGTATTGGTCATCAAGGTTACAAGTGTCTAGATGTCTCTACTGGGAAAGTCTGTGTCAATGCATTCTGTCTTCGATGAAACATTTTATATAAATATTAAATTTAACCTAATTGATTTTATAAAAATATTAAAATTTAAATAATAGTTATAAAATATAACAAATTAATTACAAATTATAATTTTAAAATTACAATTCAATAAGTAGTACACTATAAAATATGATAAATACACAAATATGATCCACACATTGTAAATATTAAAATTACATCCCAAACATATTAAACAACAATGGGTTAACTCAATGACTCTTTAAAAAGTGTTTAAATGGGATAGGTAAGTGCCTAAGGTTATAAAACTAATTTTAAATTAGAATTTTTTGAAATTTAAATTAAGGGTATAAAGATAAATTCAAATCTCTTAACGTGTCTTAGCAGGTTTGATCCATTATGACCCTTTATCAAATCGTGTCTTAACGGGTTGACACAATTTGACCCAAAACTTGTTAAGGCTAAACACTAACCCGCTTTTATCGTGTCATATTCGTTTCGTATTAATGTGTCGTATCACATATTGTTACCCTTACTTAAAAGCCGAAATTGGAAAGATGCTATGAGCAAAAAATTCAATGCCCTATTGAACAATGACACTTGGAATTTAGTTTCAAAACCAATTAATACTAATTTAGTTGGTCGCAAGTGAGTGTACCGAATCAAGAGGAAAGCTAATGGTGATATTGAAAGATTTAAAGCAAGACTTGATGCCAAAAGATTCCATCAACAAGGAGTTGATTTTAATGAAACATTCAGTCTTGTGGTGAACCCAACAACAGTCCGATTGGTTCTATCCTTGGCTATTTTTCATGGTTGGCATCTTCGACAAATTGACATCCAAAATACTTTTCTACATGGACACTTGCATGAGGATTTTTACATGGCCCACCCTTCAGTTTTTGTTCATTCACAATTTTCACATCATGTTTGCAAACTTAAAAAGTCTCTCTATGGCCTTCGCCAAGCACCAAGAGCACGATTTTCATTTTTAACTGATAAGATTCAAGCCATCGAATTTATAGGAAATCAAGCTGATAATTCATTCTATGTTTATCTCCAAGGCTCAACTCTTATTTATTTTTTAATTTATGTCGATAAAATAATTATAACTAGAGGTGATATAAATTCTCTAAACAGAGTAATCAACTTGTTGCAAGATGATTTTGCAATCAAGTACATGGGTGAACTCAGTTTCTTTCTAGGCATTGAAGCAATCCGAAGTGATCATAGTCTTTACTTGACACAACAACGCTATATTTTTTACCTTATAATATGCAGCAAAATGGACAGAGCAAAGCCGTGTGTTACTCCAATTTCCACCTCACAGCCATTGACAAAATGTGATGGTGTTCCATTCCATGATCCACACTTGTACCGAAGTGAGTTGGTGGGTTACAATACCTTTCATTCACTTGACCAAAACTTGCATTTGCAATTCATAAAGTTAGCAAATATATGCATAATCCTATGGAAATGCATTGGGCAACGGTTAAACACATATTGTGTTATTTAAAACACACCATTTCACATTCATTACTTATACAACCAATTGCCAGTGTTACTTTACAAACATTTAGTGATGCAAATTGGGCATCTAATCGAGATGACAGACAATCCATTGGAGCTTACTGTGCATACTTAGGCCATAATTTGATTTCTTGGAGTTGCAAGCAACAGCAAACCGTAGCTCACAACACAGCAGTCGAATACAAAGCACGTGCAAATGTTGTAGAATAAATTCAATGGATAAAATCAATGCTTAATGATCTTTGTGTTCCAATTGTTCATTCTCCAATTCTGTAGTGCGACAACATAAAGGCCATTTACTTGACCAGCAATCCATTATTTCATGCTTGTACAAAGCACATCGAAATCGATTTTCATTTTGTTCGAGATCAGGTTATGCGTGGATAGCTTCATGTTCATTTTATATCGGCTAAAGATCAGTATGCAGATGCTCTCACAAAGGCACTTCCTGCTCTCAGACTTCAAACTTTACGTAACAATCTCAAGGTTCGATCGCTACCCTTTTGATTGCAGGGGCGTGTAGAAGAATAGGTCAAATAAATCTCCAAAGATTTCTTTGCAACAACTGAAGACTCCCAACTCTATGCTTCAACCAGAGACTTCAAGGTTTCAGGAATCAAATGAAGTAGTGCAGCTGTTAATTATTCAAATTTGATCCAACAAGATTGTATCTATTTAAATTTTGAATTCATGAGATGTATACTCAGATATATAGGACAACAGTTAGATTTGTTTTCTATTTAAACTCTTTGCACATACACAAGTGAATATCAAAGCATTTTCGGGTTCCTTTATGCAAACTGATATTTTCTACAAGTTACAATAGGATTTGGTCATCAAGTCATAGTAGGATTTGATCTTCCATAAATTAGTTATGATCTTTATCTATTTATAGCGTCAAGTATTATAGTGAGAAGCACTTTTGATGAATTAATAAAATTGAGTTTTCAATCCTAAGATGGGAAGATCTGGGTGAGATGGTTGAAGAGTGTGTGTGTTGTGTTTTATTTATGAGTTGATACATTCCATCAATTTTGGTATTAAGAGTTGAAGTTCCTACCGTTGTTACTAGAAGTGATTGATCAACTGGGCTCCCTTAATAAGAAGATAAACATAGTTTGGAATCACGTGTTCCATAAATCGAAAGGTTCAGGCCGCATCAACAAGTAGGAGGATACGCCAAAATAGTGGGGAATCCAAACTACATCTGGGAGGAGGCTGTAATAGCCCTAAAAATCCTCATCTTAATTTAATTAGTTAATTAAAGGTTAATACACAAGATTAGTGGTAATTGGTGAAAGAACAAAATAGGTTTTGAAGAGATAGGCTTAGGAATGAGACTTTTGAGGAATGGATCAAGTAAATGGGCCAAGAGAGTAATGGTGAGTCCAAGAGCCCATAGAATGAGCCCATGGCCCATCAAGCCCATATTAGAGACATTTGTCAATTGAAGAAAAATCCTAGAAAATTATCCAAATACTTGTAGGAAAACCCTAGTTGGTGAAAGTTGACTAGTAGTTGGATACATGCCATGTAGGATTGAGTGTTGGATCAAATGAAATGATTTTCCTACCATAGAATCTTGGAGGTACAAGACACCATCCCTTGACTTGCCAATTGAGATCATGGTGTGTAGGGAAGTGACAAATGGCATGAGGAGAAGCAAGGATGAAAGGGAACTAGGTGGTTTCGGTGGAAGGCCATCCGTGGGGTGCATTGAAGAATCTCATGGGGTATGGCCACCAACAAGGATAGGACAAAAGGAGAAGAGTGTGTAAGTGAATAAAGTACATGTGTAAGAAGGTATGGTGATGTCAAGAGAGGTATGGTGTAGGTGTAGGTGATTGAAATGACAAAAACTAGGAAAATGATCAAGGTGAGTTTTCGGTGGAGCTTGGGTTGGCCGGATCATGCCTCGCTCAAATTCTAAAAAGCATGGCTTTGGAATCACTTGGATGGACATATGAGAGGATAGGGGAATGATGATTGAGTGAAAAGCAAGAAAATGGATGCTAGAAGCACCAAGAAGCCGCCGGCCATAGGAAGGAGAAAGAGAAAGGAAAATCACCAAGGCATGGCCTAGATTGATCTTGGAGTGGCCTAGAGTTGTCAATCACCCAATCTATCATTAGCCATACTTAAGTATGGTGGAAAGTGTACCAAAGACCCTAGGAAAGAGAGCTGGCCGTGTGACCCCCTAAACAATTCCCTTAAGCTCAATTCACTTGGACACATGCAACCACTCTCCTATCCCATTTCCTCTCCACCTCTCGGCCAAACTCACTCAAGTCACTTCTACTTTTGCTTCTTCTCTTTTCACCACATAATTTGAAGAACCCTATAGTAGTGAAGCCAAAAAGCAAGAGTGTGTAAATGATCAATTCATTGGAGAAGGTTAGTGACTAAATCCATACAAGTTTAGGAAGAACACACACACACATGTGACACTTTGTTTTGGTTAGAAGGAAATAGGGTTTCCTTTGAGTTTTATGTTCATGGCTAGCCTAATGGGAGATGTTATGTGTGTAATTTCAGATTTAAGCTAAAGTCTAATAGGAGTGTGGTAAGTATACTTTCACCTTTTCCTTAACAATTCTTGTATATAGTAAGGTGATCATGTTTGTTGGATTAATGGTTGCCATTGCCATATTTGGATTGAATTGATTTTACTTGTTTGTGATAGGAATATTTTTGTATAAATCTATATGATGAAATAAGCTTAGAATGTGAGTAGAGATGATGGATCAAGTGTTAGTTGCAAAAAGAAAGGAAAATCATGATTATTTTATGAAATGATGAAATTGATGCATGAAAGATTTTAGTGTTAAATATTAAATTTGGTGTTGCTAAGATAAAGTTTATTTGAGGAAACTAGTGATGAAATTTAATCATTCAAGGAGCATATTGTTTTGAGAAAATGAAAATGGACATGAGAATAAATTACATGATTGACATGGATGGAAATGATATATACTTGCATATGGAAGAAGTGAATACTTGTGTATGATGTATAGTAATGTTTAATTGGAATTTTATGATATTTAAGGTTGAGATTTGGAAGATTAAAATTATATTGCTTTGTGGTGATTTTGTTTAGTTAAGCTCATAGAAGAAACTATTAGAAAAGGAAGTTGGAATAGACTAATGGGAGGAGTTCCCTAAGTTAGAAAGGTGAATGAAGAAAATAGAAATAACTAAGTTTGGAAGTGAAAATGGTTACTTGGGGAAACAATAAGGTTTCGGTTACCCATTGCTAAGGAGGGTACATGATTTAAGTTGACACTTTAAAATTTATTGGAAGATAATTAGAGTCAAATGATGAAGGAAAGCCCTAGGAACTCTCTAGGAGGATTCGGCCATGATAGGTTGGAGATGGGCCACATACCCCACTTCAATCCTAGGCCCATTTTGGGTATAGAACATGATGACTAAGTAGGAAAATTATGAAGTTATCCCAAAAGAGGGAGAAAAAGAAAATGAAATGTGAATGCACTCGAGCTTGTCTCGGGTTTTGCATGAAAATAAGTACGCATGCATGTCCCATGGATAAGTCATGAAAAGAATGTTTTTAAAGTCAAGCATGTTTTTAAGAAAAAGAAAAGAAAAGAAAAGATTAATTTTTTTGAAAGAAAAGAAAAGAAGTAAAGTTTTATAAGAACCCTAAAGGCTGGGACGGGGAAATGTCCCAGTGGAACTCCCTGTCCACTCAAGAGTGATTAAAGTCGAGTGGAAGCCCCTAGGTCGATGAAGAACAGTCGGCGGACCGTGTATGGCATCAAAAAGTGTCCGGAGCGCGGTAGCACCTAACGCTGGTGGGTGCCAAGGACGGATATGGTGTAAGGACCTTCCATTTTAAAGTTATAAGACGCACTCACAATAACGTGATGCTGTAACTAGCAGGGAGCACGCGGTGCTAGGGGAACCGTGTTGTGTCTCATACATGTTAAGTGAAAAGTCATGACGAGAAGGGCTTTCGAGCCATAAGAAAGATCTGTTCAAGATAAGTGGCGCCTAAGAAAGAATGAAAGATATGAAATATTTTAAAGAAATGTTTTGAAAAGTAATGATGATACGAAAACAAGTTTGAAAGAAGAAATCTGCATAAAAGTTTTATGAAAAGAAGTCTAAAAGAAGCAAGTCTGTTTAAAAGTTTTCATGAGCATGTGCATGAGTCAGTCATTCATCGCATGTGCATTAGTTAAGAATGTTTTGTTCACTTATCTATATATTTGAAATGTTCTGGTTTAAGTGTTAGTGTATTTGCTGAGATTTCTCCCGAAATCTCACCCCCTTTTATTATCTCTACTATCGCTCCCTTGGGAACGATAGAAGTTATTGCAGGACATGATGGATCCCCGGATTACGACTCTCGAGAAGATGGGTCGGACCCTCATGAGCCTGACTAAGACTGAGACTGCTGGGCTAGTGACCCTAGACCTGTTGGGTCAGTGGGCGGCAGAGTCGCTTCCTATGGCGACGTATTTTTTTGACGACTTACGCCCTACGGGGTGCTGTTTGGTGCTAGGAGTTGATGGGCTCCTCCACATGGGACGCCTGTTTACGTCATCCTCTGCGATGATGTGTGACGTAGGCCCAGGACTGAGTCTGGATAGCCTTCGTTATGGCCCAGATTTTAAGAAGATAAAAGAAGAACCCGCCTATTAGTATGGTTGGCGGAAGGAGGAGTGGATTGACAGTACCTCTATTTGTATTCACTGATGTATTTTGTAGAAAAATCTTCCCGTTGTTTTGGGAAGTACTTTTGTATAAAACTATTTATATTGGTGACCTTATCCTGATATACATATGCATGTGATGTTTAAATTGGGTTTATTTCGTTAACCATGTGATGTGCGACAAGCGTAACGTTTTGTCGTTTATTTATGGCTTGACCTTTTTCCGCTGCGATATAATGTACAAAAAAAAAAGGGGAGAGAAATATATCTGTGTATGACTTAAAAACAAAGCTCTCACACGTAAAGATGAGGGATGACTTTCTTGTGACGTTCGTCCCCGGCGTCGTAATTTGCGTACGAACCCAAGTGCAAGCTGGGGCGCCGACAGAGGCAGCAACATAGAAGATCCATCGCATATACCACTCTTTACCCCGTTCCAAGAATCCCGATGGATGCCACGAGCTCACAGAGGCGGAAACAGCCTAACACATTGCATGGACTCATTCCTAAACCAAACATGCTCGATGGGTAGAGTTCTTACAACAATTTTCATTTGTTCTCAAGCATAAGATAGGATCTGAAAACAAAGTCGTTAACACCCTCGCTATAAGACCTTATTGCCTAATGCCCTCATGGTAACAACGACGGGCCTTGACTCCATCAAAGCAACCTATAGTACCAACACTAAGCTTGGTCCTATATACACGACATTGCACGCGGGACCTTCAACACAACACGTTAATTTCATCTTTACGAATGGTTTCTTTTCTACCGTAATAGGCTTTGGTTGCTTGACACAAGCATTTGAGCCTTCATCACCCATGAACTACATGCAGGAAGGATATTTGGGCACTTTGGGCGTGACAAAACTATTCAGCTAGTTGAAGACATGTCCTGGTGGATGAGCCTCAAACTAGACGTCCAGATGATAGTTAAGTGTTGTCAAGTTTGCCAGCTTTCGAAGGGATAGAAACAAAACACAGGTTTGTATACACCTCTACCTGTTTTAGCTTAGCCATGGGAGGACCTTAGCATGGACTTTGTGTTTGGCCTCCCTCAGAGCATACGTGCACATGACTCTATTTTTGTGGTAGTACATCGCTTATAAAAAATGTCCATATCCTTCCATGTAGCCTGACATATGACGTCTCTAGAGTCGCCACACTATTCTTTGCCAAGGTGGTATGTTTGCATGGCATTCCAAAAACTATTATCTCTGATCACAATGTTAAGATTGTTAGTTATTTTTGGAAGACCTTATGGGTGAAGATAGGTATGAAGCTATAGTTTTCTAGTACCTTCGATCCGCAAACGGATGGACAAATAGAGTCGGTCAACCAAAGCTTGGGCAACTTATTGTGTTGCCTTATCGTTGATCATGGAACCACCTGGGATCTACTCCTCCCTCACATTGAGTTTGCTTATAACAACTCAAGTCAATCGCAGCACAGGTTGCTCACCATTTGAGATAGTGATCAGTAGGATTAAATCGAGAACATCACTAGACCTTTTTTCCCTGCCATTACCCCTAGAAGCAGGGAAGGGGTTACCAATTTTTGTATAAATCTGTAGGATGTCCACTAAGAAGTACGTAGTCATATAGCTCACAGCAATGCAGTACAAACAGAATGCAAACACCCAGTGAGGCACATAGAGTTCCAACCTGAGGACCTAGTGCTCACACATACTAGACCAAAGAGATTCCCACGAGCGGCAATGACCAATCTAGGCCTTTCAAGGTACTACGTCGATTTGGTCAAAATGTGTACTTACTCGAGCTATTGCTAGATGTGCAAATTAGCCTAGCCCTATTTTCAATGTAGAGTCCCATAAAGGTCGGGCTTTCATGATGCTACGTCATTTGTGAATATACAACTTTTTTATATAAATATTATTGTTATGAAAATACTAATTTTGAAAATATTATCGCTTTGAGAGAAGAGTAGTTTAAAAAATCATTAAAAATGAAAAATTGAAAACATGGGTACAACAAGTAATTAAATAATTATGAAAATGTGAAAAAAGATAAGTTAAGAAATTTTCTTCAATTCTTTTCCTGAAAGACAAAGAAAAAAAGAAGCTAAATATTTACAAATAAATGAGTAGGAAAACTAATATAATAATAATAGTAATGTTATTTTAATACAATAGAGAAGGAATAGGAGATGAGATTGTAAATGACGTGTTTTACACCGCCAACCACATAATTGGTTTGTGACGAATAAAGGGACGACCCTAGTAGCCCTGGAAAACTCCAATGCCAAAATCAGTATAGCAATGTGAGAGTAAGTGTATAAAGTAAATTAATCAAGTAGTGAATATAGTGAAGTTTAGATCAAGATGAATTATTTATTACCTCTTGTAGGCTATTTATAGCGGTTATTTCTTTGGAGTGATAAAGTTCAATTCAGGTTAGGAAGTCTTTTCCTTATAGGAGTTTGAGTTCATCTCCTGTTAGGAATCTGAGTCTATCTCCTGTTAGTAGTCTGTGTCCCTTCTTGACTTTATCTTTTAGTTAGACCATAGGCAATAGGTCTCCTGACCAAGGATATCCCAACCCCAAGCATTAACTTGGACTGATGCTCTAGTCATGGGCTTTGATACTGTAGAGGACCAAAATATGTTTTCCAGTTACCCTTCTAATTTTATTCATGCTGGCACATAAAAGATTACATACTCTTTATTTTTTGCACCTACCTTTTATCCCGTTGGCTTGTGGGCGCCCACTTGCTCTTGTTTTTCCTTACCCTTCCAAGAATCCATGCTAGTTAGTGCGTGTGGGCATCTTCACGCCTTTTAGGTTAGCTAATAGTTGGGTGCACCATGAGCGAGGTCCAAACTTTAATGGCTTGATCTTTTGGGTGCACCATGAGCGAGGTCCAAAAAAAGTGATTATAGAATATGATTTTGTGTTGGATGTAACCTGCAGAAAAAGTAGTTCTAGAAGCTGGTCCCATGATAAAGGTAACCCGTAGAAAAAACATTTAAGTAACCCGCACTCAAGTGGTCAAGGTGCTCGTTGACCCCCAAATCCATCTTAAATAGTTGCTAAGCTCGTTGACTCATTTTCGAAGGGTACCCATGTGAGGCGATTGTAGAGCTCAGAGGCTCGTTCCTGAAGGTAACCTGCTAGTGGCGGTTATAGTGAGTGGAGACACTCGAGACTTGCTGATGAAAATCAGTACGAGATTCATAGGGTTCTTTGACCTCCATGCCTTTGTTGTGGATGTCGCGGGGTTCTTTTGACCCCCATGCTCATTGTCGTGTAGGCTATAGGGTGGTCTTTCCTTTACTCCTTTTTTGTTGGACTGGTCGTGGGGTTCTTTTGACCTCCACACCCGTTATTGTATAGGCTATAGGTTTCATTGACCTCTATGCCTTTCTCATTGGGTGGGTTGTAGGATTTTTTGACCTCCACGTCCGTTCTTGGCTATAGGGTTCTCTGACCTCTATGCCTTTCTCTTGAGAGGTTTTCACTAAAATAAGACAGGTAAGTGTAATACAAATTACAAGTTTGAAATTTGTAAACTTAAGTGGTTGCTGAGTGGGTCGTGAAATTTTTTGGCCTTTACGCCCTTCTTGATTGCTAAATGGGCCATGGAGTTCTTTGATTTCCATGCCCTTCTTTATTGTGCTACATACTGATAAATTCTCACAAAAATACAAAATAGGTAAATATAATATAAATTACAAAATTGAAATTTGTAAACCTGAGTCATTTTGTTAGAGTGTGGTGAAGTCCAGTGACACATGAGTGATGCCCGTGATGGGCTTCATAGTTGGTGATTTTCAGTATATTCCTAAGGCATGTTGTTACTGGACTTCCAAGGAATTTAACCATTTATGAGATTGATTGCCGTCGACTGCTTTTTGCATGGAGAAATTGTTCATCCTTGAGTGCTTTTGTAGCAAAATCTTGCACAGTTGCAACTACCGAATTTTTACGCGTCGGGGGGCATTGGTCTTGTTGCTCCCAAAGGCATTAGTGAGGTTCGTCACCCCAAGAGTTGGTCTTGTTTGGCAATAAAAAAAAATGGCTTTCATTGCTCGCCAAGAGGTGCTGCTCTTCATGTATACTACTAACACCTAGGACATATTATCTACACTTATATAGATTTGGCGAAGTGCCTCTCACCACGGTGGTGGCGATATGCACTACAGCTGTGTTGGATGCAGTGTTGCAATGGAGTTATGGTTTTGATCTATTGGGTGCACAGCAAATCTACCATGAGTCCATGAGTACATGACTCTGGTATGCAATAGTTGCCAACATTGTGTGTCCCATGCGTATCACGGTTTTTACATGAGACATGTAGGTACGTGCACTTGGCTGGTACGACATGCATGTACGTGCAATGTACGTCATGTATCTGTTTTACTCCTATCATATTTTTCTTCTATTTCACATATGTTAAAATGTGAATAATTGAAAAACTTATCGACTTTTTCAGATGATCTAATGGGTTTCTCCCCATTCGGGTGTATCGATTTATGGCAAAAATATTTTAAGCTGTTGGAGTTTCTATGGGCTAGTACTGGTGAGGAGTTGTATATATAGCAGTAAGCACTGGCATGGCATGCACAATGCATGCCATGCACTTCACCAGTTTCTCTTTATTTTTTGTTACTCTACAAAAGTTGCCCCTACAGAAGTTTTGGTCATTTTGTGCCAGACGCAGATTGAGCTAACTTGTCCTTAGATAAGATGTAGTCCCTTAGGCTAATAAAGGGATTGTAACATCATAAAAAGCGTCTAAAGGCCTTGAATCTGCAACTGCAACATCATTAGTTATCTCATTGTCAAATGGAAAACGTGCATCATCACACTCTTCAAGATCATGAGCGACGGTGGAATCCATGTTAGATTTATTGTTGGAGCATTTTCCTTTTGAAGTATTTTCCTTCAAAACTACTTTTTTGAGTAGTCGAGGTTTCTAATGATTTGGACACTTCTCCGACATAGGTGCAGCAAATTGGAAGTCAATGGTCCAAACTGCCTTATCTTTCTTTGGATCAGTATTGGGAGTGTTCATGTTTGTCTTATCATTGGGTTCAACTTCTGAAAAGATCTCCCAGTTCGGTTTGGAAACTACTTTTTTGAGCCTTATGAGTTTTTGCATGTCCTTCTCTACATGACGCTTGGGTTTGTCCTTCGTGGGAATTGCAGGCATTGAAGGATGTATTAGAAGTGCAAAATGATCCCAATTGGGCTTCAAAACGTCTATGACCTTCTGCATGTGCTTGTCGGTCCTACATGACTCAGGTCTATCTATTATATTTCCATCATCATCAATATCATCAAAAAACTTGAGGATATCAGTCATCTTAACCCAGTCGAAAAAAGCCTCTTCATCAATTGGTGGACACGGAACTGTGTAGTTCATATCCATGCTATAAAAGGCATACATGATACATGTTACATGATACAAGATCAATAATCCACTGTGGTAGCATTTCAAAAGAAACCCAAGAATCATGCAACGCTCTTGATATTCTTTAAACATAAGAACCAAGGTCGAAGAACTTTGATTGCTCAAAGTTATTATAAGGGGAAACTCGCTGGCAGAGAGCACTAGCATGACATGCATAGTGTATTCTTCAAAGATAGGAGTAAGGGTGCTAATATGTGACACGACACCTTATTAAGAAATGAAAAAAGCCGGTTAGTATTTAGCCTTAACGAGTTTCAGGTCAAATCGTATCAATCCGTTAAGACACGATTTGATAACGTGTCATAACGGGTCAAACTCGTTATAACCCGTTAAGATACGTTAAGAAGTTTAAATTTACTTTTATACCCCTGACCTAAATTTCAAAAAATTATAATTTAAAATTAGTTTTATACTCTTATTAACCATCTCGTTTAAGTACTTATTAAAAAGTATTTAACCAGTTAATTCATTGTTATTTAATATGTTTGGATTATAATTTTAATATTTTACAATTTGTGTAGATCATATTTGTATGTTTATCATATTTTATAGTATATTACTTATTAAATTATAATTTTAAAATTGTAATTTGTAATTGATTCTTTATGTTTTATAACTATTATTTAAGTTTTAATATTTGTATAAAGGGAGACGCTGGGGTGCGGTCTAGCTGCATCCCAGCGTTTTGCAGCTTACCCCCTCCCACTTTCTAAACTCCTATTATTGATATAAAAATATTAAAAAATACAATAAAAAAATATAATAAAATTTAAAAAATATAATAAAATCATAAAATGAAGAAAAAATAATAATAAAATAAAATAAAGATAAATTTTTAAAGGAAATTCGGCCTCACTCAGCCCCCGCCGGTTGCCAGCGGCGGTGGACTACACCGCCCACCCCATTGGAACTGGAGGGAGTCGGCGACCTCACCTCTGCGATAGCGAGCCCCGGCGACCTCCGGTGTTCCCCCGGCCTTAAACCATTTTTGGACCCGGCTTCCTCCGGTCTTGATGGGGTGGGCAGTGTCGCCTACCACCGCCGGGACTGGCAGGGGCTGCAACGGTGAAGGGTTCAATCAGACCGAACCCCAGCTTTCCTTTTGTATAAAATCAATTAATTTAAACTTAAATAAGCTACTAATGGATTTGCGGGTTGAAACAGATCAAGTTGTGTTGTATCATGTCGTGTCATATAGTGTCAAGAATCTTTAACGGGTCTTAACAGGCCATGTCGTGTCAACCCGTTATCTTAACGGGTTGTGTTAGAGTTGAAGTTTTTGACATGAAACCCTTAACAGGTCGTGTTCGTGTTGACCCTTTAAATATTATGTACATGCTCTGACACGACACAAACACGATCCGTTAACACGTTTTAACACATCTAGATGGGAGACCCATTAACACGTTGACCCTTTAAATTATTTTTTTTGTTTCAACAAATATTTTGACTGTACTAGCTGATATTTTGGCTGTACCCCAATTCGATATTTCAGTTGTAAATAGTCAATATTTTGATCAGTGTTTCAGCCTTACTAAATTTTGGCCTTTTATCTTATTTTACTTTTTTCATTTCTTGCTATTTTTTTATCCAAATTCGGAGTAGACTATTTACATATATATTTATACATATAATTTATTCATATATTGACTCTTATTTTGAAATATAATTTATATATGTATTTTTATATATAATTTATTTATATATAGACTATTTCGGAATGGTACACGAAACGGTACTGGTGTCAAAATATTTTAGTCCAGTGCCTTGACCGGTACGTCTACCGGTATGATATTCAAAACATTGATTCAAATATTCGATTTTCTTGTGACAGTTGAAATGTGTTACAGAAAGTAATGTTCGAACGTACAAATAGACATTCAAACATAAATCTGCCCAGTTGACAATCGAATGACAGAAGTTGACACTCATAAGGCTAATGTTTGAATGTATCATATTTACGTTTGGACGTTATACATCTAAACGTTAATTGTAGTATACGTTCAGATGTTACGAAGAAGCGTTCGAACTCAAGTGGTGCATTTGAAGGTTTGTTCGAACATTAATTGATTAAACATTTGAATGTTTTGTTCATTTTAGGGTGAGTACGTTTGAATGTTGTCTTGAACGTTCGAACGATGCAATTTTTTCTTTTAATGTTGGAACGTACATATTTACATTCAAACGTACAGGTCAGAAATGATAAATTTCATAAAATTGAAAATTATACAAATTGTATCATATTTCAGCAACAATTTAATTAACAATGTCTTATAGCATTCCAAAATTAGATATTAATAGTTACAAACAATAATAAAATTGATCTAATACTATTTCTTCCTCTTTCCTTATCTACCGCGATTATGCTGCAGTAATATAATACACTTCATGTGGACCGTCATCTTTCTTTATACTTTTTGTTGGACTGCACTGCAAATTCTTTCTTCCTGGTCTCTCTGCTGCTCTTGCAAATGTGTTTCTAGATTAGAATGTTGCTACAAGAGAGGCTTAAACTCATGCTGTCTCGACCTCATATACTCATTTTCTCGTTGTGGTACTTCTAAATCTTTTGTAAGATTATTAATTTATGAATTCGAAGAGCTCGTGAAGAATGAACCGGCGAAATGCTTGAGAAAACGTCCCCAACCTCTTACTATGCCAAACTTGATCTCGAACACTTGCGTGAATATGTCTACATCTAGGGGTATAAATAGTCCAGTCCTGAATCGGACCGAACTTCTATTTAGTCCATACCAATTCGATCTAAAGGCGGTTCAGGAGTACCTAATATGATTTAATGGGCTAAATTTGATCCAAAATCCTGCAATGATCAAATATAATTTTTGGCCCAAATTTAATTATTTTCAACCAAATTTATGTATTTATCACAGATTTAAGTAAAAAAAAAAATTTACTCTTAAAAAAATATATTAAATAATAATAATACACTTATTACTTATAAGTTATTACTAATACTCTATATAGATATACTACAATTTGAATTTTTATACTACAACTATTATAAATTATAATATACTAATATTAGAAGAGTATATATTATATATTAATATGTTATACTATCACTTTTAATCTATGTTAATATTAATATTATAATTTATATACTATTACTTATATATACATATATATATATATAAATAGTTTTGCATTCAGTTCGGTCCGGTCTAAGGGGAGAAATGCCCTAGGCCAGGACTGGACCGGAAATATTTGATCCATAAAATAATTGGACCGGACCATGTTCCATTCGGTCCAGTCCGGTTCGGTTTTCTTACACCCTTATCTACGTCAATAGGAGAGGATTCGCAAAAACTTATTGCATCTCCAACATTTTGTCTTACACTTAGAAAAAAAACAAACAATAAGCGACATACTAAAAGAAATACAAATAAAAAAATAAATTATATATATGTTGCATAATTTTATTTAATAAAATCAACATCGTTTACTTAGTTATTTACAGTGACAGAATCCATCCACCCACTACGCTCATTAGTGTGAGCAACAACATAGACATGAATGAAGAAAAAATTTTCATGATCATCACATTTCTAACAAATATACATTAGCAAATTTAAAAGATAATGTTATAGTCACCTATATGATACTGTACTTTTATTTTTCATCTTCAGATGTATTTTTCATGATTGTTTCAAAGTCTCCCTCAATAAAATATTCGTCTTCATCTTGCATGTCTTCTTCTTCTTCCTCCTCAAACTCTTCTTCTTCCTCCTCCTCACATACTTCAATTGGATAATCGTCTAATTCGGATGGATCGAGATAGATGGGTGGGACATCATCTCCATATAAAGGGAGTATCTCAAATGTATCGGGATCAACAAACAAGTTAATACCCTCTCCATCTTTCTGGTATATCTCTACAATCGAAGCGTCACCTTCGTCTATGTTTTTCTTCTGTTTCGCACTCGTTCATGCTTCATATATATTTTTAGAAACAAATTTTTGTACAACTCGCCAAGTTATCTCTTCATTTTCTTTATCAACACCTTTCATTAGATCAACCAAGTAATAGACTTATATAGCTTGACAAGCCAATACGAATGGATCATCTTCATACCATTTAGATGCAGCATTGGCACTCATAAAGTGAAACTCCTATGTATTGTAACTCAATTACCGCCTAGATCCCACCAATCACATTTGAAAACATATGTTACAAGCTCACCCAAATATTTCAATTCAATAATATCCATGTATGATACTGTAATATTCAATATCATCTATATCATAACTCTCATCAATCAACACATTACAGTTTTGAGTCTTTCTATTTCATTCATGGTCCAAAATATAGAATCTATAATCTTGAACCATGCATGCATTGTATCACACCGCTTTGTTTAAGGGACCACAGACCAATGCATGCAATGTAGGAGAAACTGACCCATGATCATGAGCACGCTGTTCCAATATCTAATAACATAAAATAGTATATTAATATTAAAAAGTTATCAAGAATATTTAAAACTTTAAAAATCCAATATATATGTAATTTTAGTTCATACAAGTTATTTAAACCACTCAGAAAAAAATTTTTCTCATGTCTTGCTTCCACATTCTCTACACCTTATATGCTAAGTTTGTGTAGTGCTCATTGTATATTATTGTAAAAGAATATTATTTTAAGTAGAAAAATTATAGCTAAGTTTGTTTAACTATATCTAGTTATTCACATAAATTGGGCGACATACCTAAGATAGTCTTCAATCTTCCAAAAATTATTCAAAACATACTACCAAACTTTGTCAAACTCTCCATCAATGAAATCATAACCCGTTTCTGCACCCAATGATCAACAATCTAGGAAAACACTGATAGCTCACGAGGAGGTGTAGCAATAAGATCAACATTTCACTCTTCACGATTAAACCATGCCTTAATATCGTGAACATACAATGAGCAAAATGTCAACCATTAATTGTGTATACAGGCCTCTCCTATTAAACCCTCAACTCTAGTTTTATTTCTAACTGTGCGCTTTAGTCAACTCAAATATCTTTCAATTGATTAAAGTTAATGGAATTGCACCGGTCCACCTAATAATAGCTCTCGAGATAAATATATTGGTAAATAGACCATTACATCAAAAAATGATGGTGAAAAGATATGCTGAATTTATTTAAGATAGTGGCAATGTCGTCTTCTATTTTTCATAACATATTTCGATTTACTACCTGACTGAGTGCACAAATCCTTGAAAAACATATAGAGTTTGGAAATGGTGACACGTACATTAGATGTTAGCTTCTCATGGATTCCAACTGGAAATAACTTCTGCAAAAATACGTGACAGTCATAAATTTTCGGTCCACTAATTTTCTACCTATTCGGGTTCACACACCTAGTGATATTCGAAACATAACCATCTGATAGTTTCACACCTTGCAACCATTTGTAAAAGTCCATTATCTCATTTTTCGTCATTGTGAAATATATACACTACAACAGGATTGGCCTATTGCGTCTAGGAATTCTGTCACCAAAAGTCCACATCTTCTCACAAAATGTATTTACCGTCTCAAAGCGATCGACACAATGGGGTCACTATTAATGACTCTCAAAAGGTTTATTACGTCAAAATAAGTGATTGTCACAAAAAATGTGCTTTTACATCTAAATATGTAAGACGCAAGTATCAATTTCTCATGTCAGAAAAGAACTAACCATTTGTAAGAAAAATGCATTTGCATCAAAAAAATATGGTGTTGATAAATATATACATGTAGTCGGAAAAGGACTTAATTCCATTTTTTTACTGATCGTAATATGTGTTGCCACAATAAGTTATTTTTTGTGTCTATTAAACTCATCACAAATCAATAATCACTTTGACACAATAAGTACATCTTTTGTTAAGGATTTAACAGAACTTGTGTTGGAGTTGTTAGTCTGACTTCTAGTACTAGGATTAGAATACATGTCGTCCTCATTCTCCTAATTTTTCATAGTCGTTGCCGTCAATAGCATTGATATTCTCACTCAAACCTTATTCCTGTGACAGCATTAGAAAGAAATATTAGAGATATGTTCCAAATATACATTACAACCATATCTTGCAACCATAGAGTAAAGATAAAAACCACCTTAAGCTCAGCTAAAAGTCTTGGAAATTGCCACAAATCCTTTCCATGTTGTATTGGTTCTTCACTTTTCTTGCAAGGACCTAAAGAATAAAGTCAAACACCCATTAAAGCTTAGGCCTATACACGTCTCAATCGTACAGTCTCAAGAAATTGGAGTTTTCCAATAAATGAAAATCAAAAGAAGTAAACGAATGTAAATTTCAGGATGAAGAGAAAAAGTAGAGATTAAAATACTTGGAGAAAATGAGGCCGAGGGACTTCTGCTTTCTGCTATAGGTGTGGTGCCTCATCGAGGGCTGATCAGCTAGTGTAGAAGACAAAGGCAAGGCTATTGACGGTGTGAATCTGAGGGCTCAACTAGAGTTGCTGAACCAAGTGTTAAAAACCTTAGATTCAGAATTGCAGCATTGGAGGGAAGTGAAGCGGAGATAAGAAAGAAGAAAGCGAGAGGTGGAGGCTAAGGAGAAGTAAAAGGATCATTAAGAAAGAGGGAGGAAGAAGGGGGGACGGTTAGAGAAATGGCAGAGTCGGCATTCTGTAATTTGAAATTGAGAAGGGCTTAGAGTTTGGACTTTCGTTTAGATCCAAATCTGCATTTGGTTGTAAATAAGCGGGAATTTGAAATTTTTAATTTGATGCACTTCCGAATAATTGTTTTGATAAATTAGTAACTACTTTAAAATGATGCAAATGACTTCTTTTTGCGTTGCTAAAATTTAGACCAAAAAAATTTTAATTGCGCCACAATAAATTTCTTTTTTGAGTCACTTCAATTTAGACACAAAAATATATAATTATGTTGCAAAATCTATTATAACCATCTGGTGTCAAATGGTGTCGAAGGCAACTTATACATTTCATAGATTTGCATCAATTTTACTTTCCACAAAAAACAAGTCATTCATATATCACAATAGAAACTTTACGTGCTTGTGACCATGCAATATTGACGCTAACTCTCAAGACAATGGTGGTATTTTTTGTGGCATACAAAAAATAATGCAAGTAGCTATAAATTGACACAAATAACTACATTACTGTTCCAGTGCTTAATTTCACCAAAAAATGTGGTTATTTGCGATATTATTTTTTAAGACACAAATACTCATCTATAGTGACACTTTATTGATCGACAGAAACTTTTTGGACACAATAGGCAGATCTTGTTGTAGTGATATTTGCGTCATAACCACCTTATTGTTATCCACCCACAGATGTAGATTATTTTAATGCTCATTCTCTCAAAATCTTCCCTCATCTTGACCATGTTTTTAGGGTTGTTTGAAATTTTACCACTTCTAATTTCGATTGACTTTTGCTCTAATTCCAACTCCGACAAAGTTGGAGTTATCGGAAGTCAAAGTCGGAGTAACTTCGACTCCGTATTCGAAGTAACTCCAACTCCGTATTTAGAGTCGGATTTGGAGTCTAGTGTGACTCTGAGTTTCCACTCCGAACTCCGTCTATTTATATATTATACATTTTATATATTATAAATTAAACATAGCTACCCAAGTGGCTTAATGGTTTAGACGCTATTTTTTGTTCTTTAAGAACCTGTGTTTGAGTCCATGGACAGTCATGCCGTTTCTCTCCATTTGCATTTTTTTAAAAGCCTTAAATGATGACATTTTAGCATGGTATATATTCAAATTTAATCTATTTTCATCAAAAAATCCTAACCCTTCACAATTCGCTACACACTCTCTTCGAGTCTTCTCTTTCTCTCTTCCCCCAGCTGCATATCTCTCGATTCTCTTTCTCCTCTCCCCCCAATTGCATCGACGTAGAGAGCCCCATGAGGCAAGAGCCATGAAATCATGAAGCTGGATTGTTCATCGATCTTTCCCTCTTTGCAAATTGTGATATTTCCTACTACTTTTGGTGGTTTGGTTGGTTTATTTTTTTGTGGAGATGGTTTGATATTTCCCAGTGCAAATCACAAATCGTCGACTGATATTTTTTTTCTTTTCATTTTTCGTGATATTTCCTAATTCTATTGATGATTGGTTTGGTTGATAATTTTGTCGGTGCCAGTGGTTTCACTTTGTTTTGGTTAGATTTCTCTGTGTGGGTATTTCACTATTTTGGCAATCACCTCTGATCCCTGAGTGCAACTTCAAGAATCCAGAGAACTCTGATCGGAGTCGAACTCCAACTCTGACTTGGAGGAGTTTTGACATCTGCTAGTCGGAGTTGGAGCCCACCTGTAATGTCCTTCATCTTTCTTTTAATGCTCATCGATTTTTCAAGTATATTGTCACATATATTTCTCTCTATGTGCATTAAATCCAAACTATGCTGCAACATGCAAGACGACCAATATGGCAAGTCAAAAAAAAATATTACACTTCGTAACTCTAGTTACATTCGAATGCCATACTATGGTGTACGTTCGAATGTTCAAGCATTACATTCGAATGTTCAAGCATTACATTCGAATGTTCAAGCATTTCATTCGAATGTAAGTCCATAACCCATCTCATTTAACTTTATATCTTCAAACACTAATTTGGATTTTAATTGTTTATTTCTTTTTTTGGGTGTAGGATATGGCTCACTACATTGCTACTAGAAATAGGGAGAGGGAAGGAGAAACTCCAAACACTGCTCGATTAAGGGCCCACATAGTTACGTCCGAGTGGGAGATTATGATTAACGAGTTCGATGAACTCTTTTGAGAGCAGAGTACCCTCAAATCAATCTTCACAACTAGAGGCTGGGTACCCATCTACTCATTTAGGGGAAGGTTTATCCTTCAATGGTTCGAGAGTTTTACATCCCCATGTCCATGATGCCAATTGATGTGATATCCCACACTGTCTCGATCTGCAGTGTGCAGTTCAAGTTCTTGGCATATGTCATCATCAAGCTACTCCAGATCCTACATTGCTTGCTTGAGGTGCTCAACTTGGAGGGAAGAAAGCAACTGCATTGGCTTCGCCTACATTTGAGATGGATGTAGGCACGACTGCTTCATCTACTTGCCCAGTTGACTCTACGGCTAGTCATGATGGTGACCAATTAGTGGCTGAGGATACTACTCTCAAGATCGATGGTGATGAGTGAGCTGAGGGTTTCTATATCCTCACTGGCAGAGACCACACTCCGCTCGAGACGATGAACACCTTCCATCAAAGTCACCTACTAGCTTTCTTCCTAATGTTGCACATTATTGTTGGAACAAATATAGAACTAGTGGCCAGGCTTGCGCATAGTTTCTGATTAACTTGGCACATGGAGAGCCAATCGACTTGCCATTGGTGATATTTGAGACAATCCGTTATGAGGCGAGCACTGTCTCAATAGACAACCTCCTATACGGCTCATCATCAACCGACTACTACTAGAGCGGGGAGTGGCAGATCAGGCAGGGGAGATAGTGCTACACTAGATGAGTCTCATCCACATGACCACTCATCATCGAAGCCTCGAATAGGGGAAGGAGCATCAGCCTGCTCCTATACCATATATTGTTCCCCCAACCCAGTGTGGGGCCGATCTTGCTCTCCTATTGGGAGCAACAGTAAGCAACAGGTAGGTGGCGCAGCTGGACGGGATGTGAGGCCTGCTTGGATAGCCTCGAAGATGATAGAGCTGCAAGCACATATTGACCGATAGATCAATAGAAAGATTGTAGATATAGACCGAACTATGCATTCGCTTTCCAATCATGTAGATTTCTTAAACAACAAGGTCGAGACATTGACTGAAGAGTTTCGGGCATTCAAAGATACCCAACAGGTCGCCCCGCAGTTCCTGCAGCAGTTCTCGACCCCACAATTCCCTCGTAGTGATGGATTCTTCTTTCATATATTATTTTTGAATTTTTATTCTCAATTTTCTTTAATATTAACTTATCTAAATTTAATTTTAAATCACTGTACTTCAAATATTTTTTAAATCAAAATATTTTTTAAGTGAATCTTTTTAATATTTTCTTATATTTAATGGGGCCTCTTTAAAGTAAAATTAGTTTTTCATTTTTTTCTGCTTTTTTTATTCATATTTTTTCATCATCTTAAAATATTTTTAAAAAATATAGAAATATCAATACACTAATAATCAATTCATTCACTATTAAGTAAAAATAAAATAAAAATATATATTAAAATATAGAATGTGTCAAAATAAGGTATCAAAATAGCATTATAGTCATTTTTTAATTTAATGCAACGTTCGAACTTTATTCATTAAAGTCCGAACGTGAAATCGTCCGTGTTCGAACGTAACAAAATCTCGCATATTTCTTTAGTGACAGTTTCCACAAACCATCACAAAAAATGAATTTTTGTGATAGTTGAAGACTATCACAAATTTCAAACCATCACTAAAACCTATTTTTATTGTAGTGTGTACATTATTACTAGACATTTTAAATTTATTTACTCCATTTTTAACTTTCTACTTCCCAACATTACACCAACCATGCGGTTACTTTATCCAACTCAACAATGTTACACTCTTCACAATTTATTTCTCATCCTTCATAAATATCCACAATTTCTTTTTCTTCTTTCATCTAGTTGTTTATTTCCTTCATTTAGTTACTTGAACTTCAATATAAGGTTTATATATTAATTAAAATTTTCATTAGATTTTATATTTTGTTTTGTAATTTGATATTTTTAATTATTCAATTCAATTAAATATATATATATATATATATATAAGAGTGCAAAGAAAACTCTAGTAATAACTCGACTCAGTTCGATTCAATTCGCGCGGCCCGTTAAAAAGTAAAAACAAATATCGATAAATAACCCGATTCGGCTCAATCTCATCTTTGATCAGCTCGAATTCGGCTCGACTCGGCAAGCTCTTACCTCAACTCGAGTTCAAACTCGAATTATTTGAGTCCAACTCGACTTGATAATCAAAAAGCTCGATTCAGTTCAGATCGTTTGCAGTGCTTGATTTGGCTGGTGCTAAACGTAGTCATTTAAGACATTTTTCGATCGAAATTGAGAATCATAAATTAATCTTTGTTGAACAACATATGCGGCTACATTTAAGCTGTGAAAGTTGTAGCCCAACGATGGGAGAGCGACGGCAATGCTCTTCCGTTGCAATTGTCAACTGCAATCGTCAACATATGGATCTGTACGCGGAATGAAATCATCTCGATCGTTCAGCATGCTTGATGCTTTTCTCATTAAATGATTAAAATTAATAAAGTTTACATGCATGAAAAGCCAACAACAATGGATTAGTCAAGATTATAAACATACATATTCACGAGAGCGTACGTACCCACGTTCTGTCGGTGATTATAAGGTCGATCTCTCTTATTAGCTAGCTACATATAATTATCTAAACCGAGAGAACATCACCCGATTCTCTTGATCTCAACGGCTTTCATTTCTCGACTCATGATCAAATTCAAAGCAACAAGGAATCTTATCTGCTTGGAATTAAAGAGATTTTTTTCTAGACAGCTTCGTCGATCGTGGAAGATGAAGAAGAAGAAAAAGAGGTGATCGATCTGGCGTAATATCCCCACTGCAAAAGAAAGGTGGATTCCAAGGATATCCATAGCATATGCCATTTCTTGATAGTTATTGTTTCGTTGGAGCACGAACTGGAGTGCATTATATAAAGCTTGGAAATGGGGTAGCTTCGAAAACCCAGAAGCATGCAGTCCCAGGCAGGACGCATAAACAGGCCGGGATCGATCAAATATTATTTAATATTGGTTCGATATATATATATATATATATAAGCAAACCAGTTGTAGGGCTTCTTTTCCTTGGCAAGGGGGACTGATTGAGTATGTATATATATATATATAGCTCCCATTACATCATGACTTGCCAAGGGAGAGTTGCCCTGTGACTGCTTTTAGCTTAACAGATTCACATAGCTGGCTAGCCTCCCATGCAGCATGCATATTAATATACGCACAATCCATGGAAGATATTCTAAGGTACGTAACTTACTAATTTAACTGAGGCTAAAGGAGATATTTATACTTCTTCTGATCATATATACTTCCCCTACAAAGCTGAAGCCATGCACAGTGTTTGGATAATAATCAGCATTTATCAAATATATTTTTCATTTTTCAATTAACTTTGATTTCTAAAATATAAGTTATATATATATATATATGTTGGCGTTGAAGATCACTTGAAGAAGCCTAGCTATACTAGAGCATCCACATCCGATTGATCAGCAATCGGCCATCTCATTCCCTAAATCAATTTTACTAAAAAATTTTAATTTTTTGACAAAAATTAATGGAGGTTACATACTTTCCACGATCTTAGAGAAGTTTAGACGTTGATTATTAAAGCTGCCTCGACTCGTTAATTAGCTGAAATATCAGTAACGATATCGTAAATATAATTGATATCAGGTCAATGGCCTTTTGTGTACATTAGGGTTGTTATCAAATATATTTCATTAATGCCCACTGGTATTACTTGATCAGTATTCATGTATTGCTAGGATATGCACTTTAATTTATTCTTCTTTTTTTCCCCTTTTTTACGAATTAATTGTTAGTCAAGACAACGGCCACTTCGTAACCATCGACATATTGCATGCAGTACTTGTCCTAATTTCGAATTAATTAAGACATGACAACATAAAATTAAACAAACGTTATTGGTCAATCTATAATACTGTTTCAACAGTAGACTATACATATATATATATATATATATGGTTGTAGGTTCAGCAACTCAGATTTTGGAATTTGGGTGATTGAGAAAATTATATCAGCACCAAAATAATCCCGAGGGGCCGTCATCTTCTGACGTACGGACGCCACTGCTGAGTGCCAAGAGACGCCATAGAAATAAAATTATTTTCACCCCCACGAGTTTTGGGAATATTGCTCTCATGCGCGCGGAGACCTTGAACTTCTCAACAACCGCATGAAACTTTCTTCGATTAATTGATCTCTACAACGAACGGTCAGATCACTCTGATCATTATTTAGGTTAATTATACACTATAAAAAAAAATATATATTTATGATATTTTAATAATCTATTATAATTAAAAAGATTATTTATAATTAAAATAGTCTTTTTTAATTATAAATAATCTTTTTAATTATAATTAAAATATCATAAATATTTTTTTTTATAATGACAACTCTATATAAATTGCCTTTTAATTATGATCTGACCTCTGTCATGTTGTCCGCATGCAATTTTCGTTTTCGTTTAAGCAAAACTTGTGTGTCTTGAATTTCATTTGGCTGATGCTAAACCTAGCCATATTATACTGACTGAGTTAGACAATTTTTCGATGGAATATCGAGAACCATATTAATCTTTGTTGAACAATATATATGCTACATTTAAGAAGCGACACTTGTACCCCCAACTTTTAATGGGAGAGCGACGGCAAATAAGACCTTCCATTGCAAATTTGCAATTGTCACCCACCAGGGCTTAAAGCGATATTTCCATTGCAACTGCTAACAATGTCATCATGTACTATGAAATCATGTCCATCTTTCAGCACACTTGCTGCTTTTCTCATTAAAATAAAGTCTACAATATGAAAGCCAACAACAATGGACTAGTCAAGATTATATATTTGTGTGTAATCATTCTCTTCCCACTTTCTGTGCTTTTTCAAAGAAAAAGAGAAAATTTCTCTCTACCTTGGTCCTTAATTTGCTGGCGCGTATGGACAGTCAAATATGAAAATCTGGCTTCTGTCAGAGCCCCATTAAAGACCATATATAAAAGCTTTTCCTCAAATGCTTCGGCCCACTCGCTGATCAACTCATTGCTAATGTCACATATTATTGTTTTGTTGCAGCAATAACTTACGTACATGATCTATCACAATTTCTAGTCTTGTGATCATCTAACTGTGTTATGGGGTTTTCGAGTGGATTTTGTTAGTTTATTATGGTAAGAATAAAGAAGTTGAGATTATTATATTGTAAGTCTTAATTTACAATAATAAGTTGAACAAAGATCCCACTTCGACTGTGTCTTGGCACCGACAACAAGCACAAGACAAATGGATGTGTCTTCCACGCATATTGCTAAAGGAGTGGGGCGTGCAATTGCGGATAATTCCAGGAACCTTTTTTTTTTATTTATTGAATATAATTCCAGGAACTTAAGGCATAAGCAACTTGGAAACAGTGTAAAAGATCCATCTTTGGTCATCGTCAATGGTGCAGGCCGATATAAAAGCCTTTTTGTCTTCCACTTACGACTTGTTGCCTATCCCCACCAATTTGCCTCCGAAAAGAGTAAAATAAACAGAAATGCCATCGCAGGCTCCTAATTGGGACCATTTCTACGTAAACTTTTGGTTCTACATGATCTAGAATTTAGAGCTTAAATTGAAAATTAAATTGATACATAAAATGAATTTTGCCAATATTTAATATTAATTAAAAACCCGTGGCTTTTTCTTAGGGGTGTCAAATCGTGTTAACGGATCGTGTTCGTGTCGTGTCAAGACATATATATTATACTATATAGGTCAACCCTAACCCGACCCGTTAAGCTTATCGTGTCAAAATCTCAAACCCTAACCCGACCCGTTAACATAATGTGGTATCGTGTCAACCCGTTATGACCCGTTAGTAAATATTACAAAATATATTAATACGACATAATATGATTCGTTTTAACCTGTTTATATAAATGAGTTGAATATGTCCAAAATTAACCCGTTTGACTTAATTAAATTTATTATAATTTTATATAAATATTAAAATCACAAATCTATAAAACTAATAACACTAATTATAAGTCTAAATTACATTCTAAACAATAAAATATCAAAATTAAAATTCTAACAATCTTACTTTTAAGTATAAGAATATAATTGTAATTTTAACTTTCTTAGCGTGTCATAACGTGTCATAACGGGTTAAAGCAGGTCAACCCGCTATCAACCCGTTAAGCAATCGTGTCATAACGGGTCAACCCATTTTGACCCTAAACCCGTTAAGACTAAACCCTAACCCGCTATTATCGTGTCGTGTTCGTGTTGGGTTAACGGGTCGTGTAAGAAATTGCCACCCCTACTTTTTCCCAAGTGGATGGCTAGCACAGCAAATGCTTCGCTCATAATGACATTCTTCTTGTAGTCGCCTTCCATGTTAATGTTTTAAATAATTAAAATATGGTTATAAATTTATGTGATTTGTTAAATTTAAAATTATTTTTATTATAAAATAAATTTAATGAATTAAATAAAATATGAACTTATTTTTTACAATATTGTAATAATTATCTTTTTATTAACAGAAATTCCTCCATATAAACAACGGATAGCCTGCTAAGGACAGGATCATGGTAAGGTAAACCATTTGGGGGAGGATATACCAAAGGGAGGGATAACCAAGAATTATTGAGAGAAGAGAGAGCAAAAATGCCGCAGTCTTGCCTAGATGAGGTCTCACAGGTATGCCTTCATGGCTGCTGCCCAACCCCTCTCCTCAACATGCCAACACAGGAGAAAACTATCTCTAAGCCCAGAAGCTCTTCTTCAATTTGTCGCCGTGATTTTGCAACAACAACTTCATCCTCCATCTTTCCAAACACCAAGTTTACCAACCATGAATCTCTCCCATCTTTGCAGGAATCATTCCTAGAATTCGTCAAAGCTTACCCCCAATACTCTGCTACTGATCAAATTGACCAAATCCGGGCCCAGGAATACTACCATCTCTCTCTCTCCGATCATACCTGCCTTGATTATATTGGCATCGGCCTCTTCTCCTATTCTCAGCTGCAAAACCAGGACTCCTCAAGAAACCAAGTTGCATCTTCTTCTTCATCACCTCCTTTAAGATCAGATTTTCCCTTCTTTAGTATATCCTTAAAGACGGGGAATCTGAAGACGCAGCTACTTCATGGTGGCCGAGAATCAGAATTCGAATCTGCAATGAAGAAAAGGATAATGGGTTTTCTTAATATTTCTGAAAACGATTACTGCATGATTTTCACTGCAAACAGAACGTCAGCTTTTAAACTTTTAGCAGAAGCTTACCCATTTCAATCTAATCAGAAGCTTCTGACAGTTTATGATTATCAGAGTGAGGCAGTGGAAGCAATGACAAATTGCTCTGAAAAAAAAGGAGCCCAAATTATGTCAGCAGAGTTTTCATGGCCGAGACTGAGGATTCAGTCGGCGAAGCTAAGGAAGATGGTTGAGAGTAAGAAGAAGAAAAAGAAAAGGGGACTCTTTGTCTTCCCGCTTCATTCTCGAATAACAGGAGCCAGATACCCTTATCTCTGGATGAGCATAGCACAGGAGAATGGGTGGCATATCCTGATTGATGCTTGCGCATTGGGACCCAAGGACATGGACAGCTTCGGCCTCTCTCTCTTCCGTCCGGACTTCCTCATCTGTTCCTTCTATAAAGTTTTTGGGGAAAACCCATCTGGGTTTGGGTGCCTCTTTGTAAAGAAATCAACTATTCCAATTCTAGAATCTACTACGAGTGCCGGTATTGTTAATATTGTACCGGCAAAGAAGCTGTTTCAGTTAGGGTATGAGTCTTCTGGTACTGATACAGAACTTGAACGGGTACCTAAAGCTGGACTAGGAGAAGAAGATTTAGCATCGTCGAGCTCTTTCTCCGGTCATTTACAAATACGATTGGAACATGAGTTGTCGGGGGAACTGAAAGGATTGGAAGATTCCGAGACTCTGGAAACAGAAAAACTTGCTGATTTAAATAAACTTGGAAATGCTGAAAGCAGCAGAAAAGGGAGGCAAGAAATTGAGTGCAGGTGCTTGGATGAGGTCGACTCCTCGGGACTAATACTGATTAGTAACAGAGCAAGGTACTTGATCAATTGGCTGGTAAGCTCTTTGTTGAAGCTAGAGCATCCTAACACAGAGGGAATTCGCTTGGTGAGAATATATGGACCAAAAATCAAATTTGAAAGAGGACCTGCATTGGCATTCAACATATTTGATTGGAAAGGGGAGAAGGTTGAGCCTGTTCTTGTACAAAAACTTGCTGATAGAAGCAAGATTTCTCTGAGCTATGGATTCTTACATAATATCTGGTTCGCAGATAAGTATGCAGAAGAGAAGGAGAGAATACTAGAGGTGAGAGGAAATGGATCGATGAAAATAGTGAAAAACAAGAGTAAAGACAGAGCTGATCAAGGAATAACTGTAGTTACAGCTGCACTTGGGTTCCTGGCCAATTTTCGAGACACCTACAAGCTTTGGGCTTTTGTTGCTCAGTTCCTGGATGCCGACTTTGTGGAGAAGGAGCGATGGAGATACACTGCTCTTAATCAGAAAACAGTTGAAGTTTAATAAGGAACTTACTCAATTGTTCTTCAGGATGCTGGAGTTCAGAAAGTGAAGCCCCAAGATTTCCAAACATATGGAAAGTAAATTTTCATAGGGAGAGGTAATACCATTTATTGTTGTTTCATATAAAGACTTTCAGAATTTTTGGAACAATCCATTGTCTTGAAATATACTGGCTTTCTAGATTTTTCTTTGCACATGTATTTCATCAGAACAAATCTGCAACCGATACAAACCTGGTAAGAGTGTAGCACATTCAGCGTACGACAAACTATTGTTTGCTCTATATTTCTGTCATTCTAATTCTACTCAATGACTAGCACAAACTGATGACATATGTGCTTATGTTAATCTATTTCTAGTTTTAAATTTAAATGACCAAGAAAATTTGTATTTTCTCACAAATTAGTCAGTCAGAATAATAACAGATGATATTAACATAAAACAAAATCTTGGTGGACTCCATTTAGATGTAATATTGCTTTCATTTATAATGACCTCAGGGAAAAGGTTTAGATCTTATCGCCCCGAGCTTCCATCTTGAATGCACTGGGTCAATGTCTAAACTTGTTAACATCATACAGCTTGCACTCAAGAAATGAATTTAAATAATGAGTGCATGTGTATCAGTGAGTGCATGAGTGTATGTGTGTATTTGGTAGGGTATGAGGATGACATTATGAACATAGAAGATGATAAGATCTCTGAAGTGAAAGTTAAGTTAGTTGTCTATAGTCATGACCGTTCATAACTTTATTGGAATGGAGGTTGAACTATAATATTCCACTCAATCAGCAATTGCCAATTACCCTGCCAGAGTTCCAGCCCAGGGATAGCAAAAACCACTACCAGAAAGCTACTATACAGTCAGTCACACTTTGCCAAAAATGCCAAAAATAAGATTAACAGACCAGACTCACAGTTACTGCTGAATGACTTCGAGGCTTCGACCATAAAAGCCTAAGCATGAAATACTTCACTCTATCTGAACGAATTTAGCCACTAAACTTGGTCACAGGCAGGGCCAGCTTGATAGGTTAGGGGTCTAAGGATAAAATTTTGATTCACACTTTTTTAAGTAAAATTAAATTAATTTATTCTAATATTAATTTTTACTTTAGATTTTTATTGAAAAAGATTTCTTATCATTTGCCAAATAAATTACTATTTAAGATCTTATACTACCATTTCAACTAATATTTTTAATTATTAATGACATATATAACATGTATTTGATACTTTTGATGTTTTTAATTAATATTTTTAATTGGATTTTTTTTTTCTTTTTAAAAGAAAATTATACTTTAGGCTTTTATGGGCTGCCTTCTTCCATTAGGGGGCCTTAGGCAATTGCCTAAGTTTCCTAATGGAAGAACCGGCACTGGTCACAGGTCGTTCAGTCTCAAGTTGCACAGGTTGCTTCATGGTCTTTCAACAATAAGATGTTGGTACTGCCTTAAGTAAAGAACTCAGGGTAAGGCAAAGAACTCAGGGATATTGTTTGAAGGACATCCCCTAAATCCTCAAGCAAAGGGGAAAACTTTGAAAAATGATGTAATGCCCTCGATAATTGTAACAATCTCCACATAGTTAGCTCTGCAGATCCAGAGCCAACTTTCACTGCTTGGTCTTCCAGAGATGCATTGCTATATCCAATCAAATAGATAAATTAAAGATAATATAACCACCATCGTTCCTGTATGTGGAATGACTTTATGACCATAGGAGATAAGAAGAAGATTTTTAGGTGAGAAGATACTTCTGGCCAAGAACTTGCATCGAGTGCCTTTCTTGTATTTCATGGACATGGAAGTTGGCTCTGGAAATTATGGTATATCTTTTTGTCTGACCACGTATGCACCACACCTCTTATTAACAAATTGATTTAATGCCCATGAGAACATTTAGTTTTCGCCTAGTAATTCAACCTGCATGATCAGAATCCAACACTTTCAGATCCTAACCCGTACCAAAAATGGGACAGGAAGCTCATTAACTGATAATGACTCGAGTAGAAGACCTTTTCCAAACAAGATTGCATGAGGACATTCAGATCATTTTGCTTGTTTCAAATGTTGTATTATCAGAAATTTAAGCAAAGTTTACTAGAACTTGGAAGAAATTGATTTCAATATTGATTTTGCTCCTTCAGCATAATGACTAAATCCCTGTTTTCATGAAATGACTACAAGGGGAAAAGAGGGCTCTTGTTTGAAAGGTTAAACCATAGCTCACGGTGCATTTGGAACCAATCAGGCGACATTCTGTCCCAAGGATTAACTTCAATTGTCATTCATATTTCCACAATATATACAGAGGACTGAATAAAATTGGCACCATATTTATAGTTTGCATATATCTTAATAATGGTACACTACTCTCTTTTTACTTAGGACTCAATTTTTTTATAAGTAATTTAGGACTCACAACAACGTGAATGCATCATAGGCTTCCTATATATGTGCTGGAGGTCAAATTTCTTCTCGCACGCTCAAATATAGATTAATGAGGTCAAATAAAGTACACAAAGCTTGCAGTAACGGTCGTGCTCAAATCTTTTTTTGTTTTTGTTGTTATAATAACAGTCATGCTCAATTGTATTGCTCTTTTATACATGCCTGTTTATTTGATTATCATAATTATCAGATGACGGCTGCAGTATAAAACAAATCCCTTAAAGGAACACCAAAGAACCATTTCTGAGAACATGAAAATGCCAGAAGTTGACAGAATGTTACATCAAAAAATGAAACAACAAAGGGACTCTTCAACTTTGCAATAAAAGCATACTTACATCATCCTAGAATGGGTCTGAAAAATGCCCTTCAAGATAGAGATTGCTAGAAAGGATATTTAACATATAATGAAGAACCTCATTTTGAGGGTGGCTAGCATCTCCAGCAAAAAATTCATGAACCTTACCATCCACCTCTATAACACTTGATCCAGGGGCTTTTTTTATACCCTTCTCCTTCATCAACCTCCGCATTCTCGTTACTTCAGTCCATCTTTGATCAGTAGCATGTATGTTGGAAAGAAGGACATATACCCCACTATCTCGAGACTCCAGTTCCAGGAGGCTGTCTAATATTTTTTGAGAGAGTTCAACAGCTCCTCTTGCCTTGCAACCAGTAAGAAGAGCTCCCCATATCAACAGATCAGGTGGCATGGGCATAGTTTTTATCAGCTCCTGAGCTTCATCAAGGAGTTGAGCCCTGCAGAGCATATCAACCATGCATCCATAGTGTTCTAACCTTGGAAAAAGATTATGTTGTTGACTTTTCATATGATAAAAGCACCTGCGACCTTCATCAACCAAGCCAGAATGGCAGCAAGCAGTCAAAAGGGCTAGAAATGTCACCTCATTTGGCCTCATACCAGATTTAATCATTTCTTCAAAATATTTGAGCGCCTCACCCCCATGTCCATGCATTGCTAAACCACCAAGCAAGGCATTCCACGTATAGACATTTTTAAAAGGCATCTCATTGAAAGTCCTCAATGCCTTCTCTACACAGCCACACTTTGCATACATGTCGATCATAGTTGTTCCAACATGAGTATCCCTTTTGATGTCTCTAAAATCAATATACTCATCAATCCATCTGCCATAATCAAGAGCCCCGAGACTGGCACAAGCTGACAGCACACTAGTCAAGATAAGCCTATCAGGTTCGATGCCTGATGCAAGCATTTTGTCAAACATTTGTAATGACTCTTTGGGACGTTTGCATTGCACCAAGCCACTAATCATGGTAGTCCATGATACAATATCTATCTCAGAAAGCTCATCAAAGATCTGCTTTGCCTCACACAAACACTCACACTTGACGTACATATCCATGATGGTATTGCCTACCACCAAATCCACCCTTACACATTTAACTATCAATCCATGAATTTCCTTCCCCAAGCTCAAATGCCTCATTCGGCCACAAGCCACAAGCATGCTGACAAACGTTGCTATATTTGGTTTCACATCCATCCGCAAAAATAAAGCTACAGCCTCATCAAATAACCCTGCCCTCACATACCCAGATATCAAACAACTCCAAGACACCACATCTCTCACATGCATGTCATCAAACACCATACTGGCAACATGAAAATCACCAAAGCCACCGTAGAAATGGACAAGCGAGTTCTGCACAACTAGATCGCTCAAAAACCCCATTTTTACAACCACCCCATGAATCTGTCTCCCCTCCCCAATTCCCAAAAACTTAGCACAAGATTTCAGAACAACAGGAAAAGTGTACATATCGGGCATAAACCCATTTCTCAACATCCTTCTATAGACCAGAACGGCCGCCCTCGGCGTGTCACTGCCAGCATAGCCTGATATCATCAAATTAGATGGGAATGAACTTATGCTCCAATCAATTTGCTTTAAAAGATCACAACCATATTCACCAAAATCTGCAAATTTTCCGAAGAACTCTGCAACTCTGTTAACAACGACCTGGTCACGAACGACACCGGATGTTAATAATTGCGCATGAATTTGCATGAAGGACCTCACATTGTTACACCTATGAATGAAATCTAAAAGAACCCATTTCCGAGAAAGCATGATCTTGTTCATATCATTTGCCCATCTTAATAAGAGGTATACGAATCCTTCTCCACCAAATGCCCGACCAAATGTGCATGGATTCGCACACAAATACACAACCTTTCATCCTCGAATCAAGAAGAACCATTTCAGAGAGAACATGATCTTGCTTATATCAGTTACGCCAAGCCCATTTTACGACCTACATGACTTTTATGTCTCCCAAAAATTCATATATTACTAAATATATACTCATGTCGTGATTGAAATATGCACGCACACATCAAAATTTTACCACTGTTACGAATATAGAAGAAAAGCTCGAGTGGATATGCAGACTCGATACTAGGTTTAAAACTTGGGATTTAGGGAGAGCCACGGTCTTTGAGTATTGTCGAATGGCGGTGGTAAGCTTGGTGGCTTCGATGTTTATAACACCATTCAGTCATTGACGACTTCGAAGAAAACGATGAAGCTCCCGTTGGTCAAGGAGTTTTATGGCGTGTTTCATGCAAAATCATCTCTGTTTCTTATATTTTTCTAAACATAAATTATATTTATGAAAGTTATATAAATATAAAAATTTAATTTTTTAATAATAGAATTTATTCTTTTTAAAAAAAAATGCGCAGCACTTACCCAACCTATAGGCTATAACCGTATCTATTATTACTATTTTTAAATAATGTGATAGCAATTAGCATACCTTCATTACAAATATATTTTCTTTTCTTTTTTATAATTTCACACCTTATGTAATTGCTTTTCATAAACAGAATAATAATAAAAAAATTAATGCTAGATATAAACTTCAAATAGAAAAATCTTGCTTAGACCTTTTGTTAAAAAATAAATTCCACTAGAAAAGGGTTTTTTTTTTATAATTTTTTAATATGAAATCTACTTTTTAACAAAAGTCTGCATAGAATCTATCTATTTGGAACTTGTATCAATCATTTTTCTTTGAAAAAAAGAGTTTTTTATTTTTTATTATTTAAGCATTACAATCATAAGAAATGGATAAAACAGGAAATGCGACTAAAATCAATTTAAAACACCCATTTCAAAAGAATAAAATAAAACAAAACAAAACAAAACACCCAGTTCGTCATAATTGCTTCTTAATGTAAAATTAACTGACCCATCAATCAAAATGACGGAAAATCTACCATTGTCGCAAGAATTTTTTTTTTTTTAGAAACATTTTGCAAGCGTTATTACCGTTCGGAGAGGATAAAGTTGCGTTTGGCAATTACAAGACTAGGAGGGATTGTGGAAGCATTTGCCAAGGATCGGAGATTGTCCTTTAAGGAGTTTGCAGTTTCGATGATGAAGATGGGGAACATTTGGCTGATTGGAAAATGATGAAATCAGACTTGGATGTCGAGCGGTCAATTGAGAAAAGAGAAGCTAAAAGATCAATATCCCTATTCAATTCTCACAGGCTGTATACCACCGAAAATCCAAATATATATATATATGTATGTATTACAACGAGAAACCATCCCATGGCAGAGTCCTTGAGGAAGACTAGCACAACCCACCACTATTAACCCCACCTAAATCGCAATTTGATCCCAGAGAGATGCGAACCTGTTACATGGTACACATTCACACAACTATTTGGACTGCCCATAGACAAGTGGGCCGAAGGTGTTTTTATGTTAATATCACTTTTCGGCTTTTTAATATATTAAAGGCCCTTACTATTATTCTCCGAAGGCCCTTGGGCAACTTCCCGAGTTACCTAGGAAATTAGGCCGGTCTTTTCAATGGGTAATGCTAGTGTATCGTTGCCGCGTATCGTTTTTTTTTTCATTTTTTTAATTTTAAAATATTTTAAAAATATAGAATATATATATATATATATCAACACAATAATAAGTAAAATAAAAAAATAAAAAATAAATAAAAATGTATGAGATGTCAAATGGAGGTGTCAAACTTAGTGGGCATACTAATATTTTTCCTTTTCAATTAAGTCACCATCTGTATTGGGAAACAGCACAGCTGCTTCGAACTGAGCATATTAGCAATGCCTAATATGAAAGGACTATAAATTTGTAATGGAGGTCTTGATATAACAGTGACCTATAAATCTATGAAAATGCTCATTTTGCAGAGGAATAATGGGTAATGTACGAGCAGAGCATATGGAAACTTGAGATTGCTACTATTTGCCAACAAACAGAAGGGACAATAAATCAAGATATTTCTTTGGGAGCCATTCTTCATAGAATTAAAAAGAACCATACAGATATTCACTAGTAGCTTCAGCTAGCTGTGTCGGCCAATTCAACAGTGGAAACTTGGCATCCACACCTGAGAGACACGATTTTAATATTAGAGCTATGATCATGCAATACAATGAAGTTCTTTTTCGGGAAACCACGATAAAAGAGTTGTTATAATGAAAAGTTATATATTAAAAGAGAATACAACCATATTGTGCCTATCATTTGAACAAGTTGCCTAACCAAATGGTTCCACACTTAAAGTAACCATCTGTATTGTATATTCACCTTCATGAAACGAGATCTGATAACAACAAACCTTGAAAAATAAAATGAACAAACATACCGTATGAAATCTCGAGATGAACCCAAAAGTGAAAGAGCAGCTATTATACCTTTCATGCAAATCTTGCAATAAATTTCAAAAAATCTAAAATCATGTGCAGACACAAAACTGGGAGTCATTTGCATTTCTATGAGCAGGGGTAAAATGAAAATCCGTAATAATCTTGCATTAACTTTATACTTTTGGTGATAATGCATTGAGTTTCCAGGGAGTATTTGAAAGCTTTACAGGTGTGAGTAAGTTCGTACATTAGGCTCGTATTCATATTCGACTTTCTGAACTGTCTCTTAGTACTAGTCCCCTGGACTCCTAGTACGGTTTTTTAATAAGTCGGACTCCTACTAAGGTAAGGAAGAGTCAAGTATTTATATATGCTTCATTGTATTGAAAGAAATCGAACTGATATGGGAATATGCAAGTTAGCATTAATGAAAGCATGGATGCTTTAGGGTTGTTCTGATTGAGAGAACATCTTAATTCATCCTATCTATTCATTACAACTTTTCCAAACTCCCACACATAATACAATGAACAATTCAACTTTTTCAAATTCCAAAAAAATATAATATTAAAAAATAATATTCTAATAATATATTATTCAACTTTTTTTTATCTAATCTCATCTCGTTTCATTTCAATTCACTATCCAAAACCTCCCTTTAGTGCGCATATGTTTGCCCCAAGTTTGCCAGTGCTTCAGCAATCCCTTAGGTTTGCTTCTCTCGCCTTCTCCCTAAAGCCTACAAAACCTAAGATCAAATTTTTATCTTCTGAAGCAGGCATCGGCATCCAATGTTTTGAAAGATCAGCCAGATGGCCCTCGAATTTTCAACCAATTTAATTCATAAATGACCTATACATCCAAACAGCCATCTTATCATTGAAAAAAGAACTCTAGAACCACAAGTTTTAAATGCTAAAGCCCATTCTGTAGATTCTGTACAAAGTTTACCAAATTCTAAGTCAGCTTCACGGTATAGTTTATATCTTCAACGATCTCCAAAGTAAACACAATATCCATAATGTATATATTTGATTTACGGGAAATGTGGAAAAGAGAAGCTACTTGAAGAAGCAACTCATCGTTTTCTTTTCATTCTTGACCTTCACTTTAAATTCTAGCCAAAATTTTGTCTGATAGACTCCATTCCTGCCTCTCTGTCTTCCTAGATAGTTTTAAACCTCAACCATTCTTCTTGCACTCCCTGTGACCTGTGTTAGTTTTTCTTGTAGTGGCCCTGAGGGGAATAGGATGCAATTTGCCTTTACTTATCAAAAAAGGTAGTCCCAAATGCTTTGCTTCTATCTAAGATCAAAATAAGGGAACAGCCTCCCGAGTCTAGATTGATGCTTGCAACTATAAAGTTGATGAGAGAGTCATTTTTAAGATCATTATTAACTCAAATGTAACAAGTAGTTTAGGTAAGGAGTAATTAAGCTTGCAACTTTTTTTTTTTTTGGCAACTTATCAGGGATTATGGCATCAGTCAGCCAAAAACAAATTTTGTGTGCCAAGAAAAGGATAAAAGAAATGGGTGTAAGACACAGAAAGCTAAGCAATGAGATATAACCATCAACTAAGAAACTTACCAAGCCTGCTACATCTAAGAGAACACTCATCAGGCAAAGGCCACATCTGAGCGGACAACATACTTAACACCCTTAGTTACATTACGCCCTTCATGCAACATACACTTATCCCCATGAATGTGTAGGAGAGCCATCCCTTCAGTAGGAGCCACCTTCAAGTTCAACTTACATTAATGGGCAACAAAAATTCACAAACTTCAACTGACCAAGTTATGGAAGGGATGACAAAGTTCTTATTGACCAAGAAATTTAAGGACCAAAAAGGAACTTACCTCAGCCACAACCGCATTCCTTGGACCATAGAAGACAGTCTCTCCTCCAACTAGAGGCTCTGTAGAAGAATCCTTGGGGCTACTCGTGTCATTTTTTGCTTTAGGTTTAAAACTACCACTTAAATATATTAACAAGGTATAATGGGTGTGCTTTCCCTCTCCAAGATCAACACTTTCATCAATATGTCGTCCAAAGCGCTGACCAACCTTGTACCTGAAAGACCAAACCAAAGCATAAACAATAATCTGAAGTTTCAAGGTGCATGGGGCAACAGGATTTTGAGCCTTTGGATAGTCCTTTTCCCTAGAAGAAGAATAATAAACAAAAAGTGTAAGCGTTTTCCCTAGAAGAAGACTAAACAAAAAGTGTAAGTGATATAAATCCTCTGTTCAGCATCCATAACAGTCCTTCATATGCCCCAATGTCTTCTTAAATTAAAATAAATTATGAATCCAGACAATAAGATTCTCCCTATAAAACTAGTTAGCTATGTATTTTTGTAGGGTCATATAAAAATAATCATATAAAAATATTTCAACTAACCTGTAGAACCTAATATTTGAATTCAAGCCAACAGCAACCCTTCCTCGAATTTTAATGTCAGAAAACAGTTTGTGTAGTCCAGACTTCCATATGGTTTCTGCAAGAACAGGATCATTCACAGAGATCCGATCATTATCTCTATAAGCTTCACCTTTTGTTGGACCAAGACTCCCTTGGTGGACAAATCCAATAGACTCTGCAGCTTTAATAAATGCCTTCGACTCAGCAGATGCGAAGAAGTTTTGCACCTGGATATCTTAAAGATGGCGGAGATATTAAAACCAGTAAAACTCAAACAACTAGTCAATGGAAATCCTAAAAATTAAACGATCACGTATCCTAGGTCAGCCTTTTTCTTTCTGATCCTTTCAGTAGCCACACGGCCCACACCTCCATTTTAACTCCGCTCCAAGAACACTTACATGCCGCATACAACACTAATGAGATCATTTCAATTCGTTAGACAAATAAACGAACCCGAATAAGCTTCTAATTGAATCCCAATCAATTAATCAAGGGGTTCGTTTTCACCGCGCCCCTACAATCAATATCCTCGTACAATTACCACATCTAAAAAAACACTTCCCAAATATGAAATTTATTGATTAGTGGGCTCAAAAATTGCAAATGGGTGTAATTTTAATAGTGAAAAAAATGACAGTAAATGGAAAACCAAGCCGCTTCCTTCCTTTCAATCACCATCCCACGATAATTTTAAGAACCCATTGCCAAATATCTTTCAAAAAGTTCAAATTATTATGGAGATTTAAAAGTGGGTATATAATTACGAGAGCTAAAATTGATTATAAAAAAAAAAAACTAACATGAGATCGCATCCTTCTTGCCCTGGAACACAAATCACGCCCAACCCACAAAAGTAAATCAAGCTCATGTGCTTATACACAAGTGCATGCATTCATAAACATATGCTTCAAATAAACAAATAAATAGAAAGGAAGAAGAAGAAGATAAGGTGAGAGTATGTGATGCAATTCTTACAGTAAAAAGATCCGTATCTTTGAGGCGAGTAATCTGCAGATTTTGTTTGGATTTAATGAGTGGCCATCTTGTTGATGTAGTCGGGCTCTTGGTATCCATTCCTCTCCTGTCTCCCATTTTTCTTTTCTTCCTTTCTGGTATCCCTGCCATTCGAGTACTGCTAGGTACCCCCGGGATATATCCCCGGTGCGGCCTCTTGGCTGATGTGGATTTGCCACGTCATTTAAGTATTTAAAAAAAAAAAGTAAAATAGAAACAAAAGGGACGGATGGAGGGAATTTTGAAGAGATTGGATGGGCAGCGCGAAATCAAGACCTCGAAAGATTGGGTCAAGCTGTCGCTGTCGTACCGTGCTTCTCTGGTCATCGTCTTTGGTTGCTGTCGCCGTCTGGTTCTTGCGATCGCTTGCAGCGGGGTGGGTCTTTGTACTCGCAGTCTTTCGACATTCTCGAGTGGTATTCAACAAGTCCTATTCTCTTCCTTTTTGGTTGTTTGCTACTTATTTATGGTATAATCTTGCTCATCCCATTTATTATTATAATTTTTGGGGTCTCTCTATTTGTTTTCTGTTTTTCACGAAGATTTTTTAGGACACGGTTCTAGGAGGTTTCCCTTGGGTCTCTCTGGTTTTTGTTGGTTTGATTTTAGGGTGTAACTTGCTTTCTGTCTTCGTTATCTTCTTTCTTTCACTAGGAAAGGTAGACATGGTATTCTAGATGGGGTGCTTGTTTTAGTAGGAAGTCTAATGCCTTTATCCATCTTTCCCTTGTCTCTATTCTATTTAAGAACTGCAAGAGTGGTCACATTATTGAGTTCCTCTGTTTATCCCACCTCATTTTGGGGAGAGAATGTCTTTTTAATGTTTCCCCCATCTTGGATTCTCCAACATTTTGTTTCTCCTTGCTTCCTTTTAACCAGTTATTTGTCTTTCTCTAGCTTCGTTGTTGTCTTCTCCTTTTTCTTCTTTTATTTTAATATGTATAGTTTCAGCCCACTACTTTACCATCTTTAAGAAAGGATGCACTCTTCTTAAGTGTAGTGTATGCAAGTTTTAGAATGGTACTTATAATAGATGCAAATACAAAAGCAAACATGAAACAATCTTCATTTTGGCTTATGTTATGAGCTTTATCCTTTTCTTTCTTGTAAGGACAGCCGAAAGAATTCTAATGAGTGCAAATTTGGACAACTGTTATTCCATCATTATAATTTCTTTTGGATTTCAGACAACTCCCATTTGCTCTATTTATTTGTCATGGTGGTCCAAAAAACATCAAGCTATTAGCCTCCACCTCTTCCGGTTTCTTAGCAAACCGTAGAATAAAACAAGAAATTTCCATTGATATTGATTGTAACTTGTTTTCGAATCTTTTAACTTGTGGTTGGAGTGAATTATTTATGTGGTAGCTTATCTCTTGACTCCATCCATGTGTTCATTAGATATTGGAACTGGGGTAGGGGTGCTCTTGGTCCCTTTCCTTTCCATTTTGTAATATTTCCTCAGTAAATATTAAAGATATTTTTATTTTTTGTTCTAGATATACAACTTGACAGTGGATATTTTTGTTCAGATGCCCTAAAAAAGGATATTTTGTTCAAATAAAATATAATGTAATAGTACTGTCTGTTGTGTTGTGTTATTTTATTATTTTTGTGGAAATAAAGAATCTTATTTGGAGATACTCTTTCTGATAGTTTCTGTCATTTTGGTTTCAGAGGCAACACAAGCTGAAAGATCCGGTGATTTGCTTCCAGGGATTTGTTTTTGGTGATTTAATGTATTTTTGTGGCTAGAATGTATTTTAGGGATTTATTTATGTAGTTAATGTATTTTTGTGGATTGAATGTATTTTTGTGTATTTAATGTATTTTTGTGGGTTGAATGTATTTCAAGAGATTTTTGTGTGTAGTTAATGTATTTGAGGCAACTCTGTTGTGGATTGGGTATTTTTTTTTGTGTATTGAATGTATTTGAGGAAACTTTGTTGTGAACTGGATATTTGAGGCAACTTTCTGCTTTACAATGAGAAGGAAGGTTTTGTTAAAAAATGAAAAAAACTGTTGGCATGCACTGATTCTGCTTTACATACCTTTTGGCATTTTAGTGGAAGTTTAAATTTGTATAAATTTCAGCTTATGGTATAAAAAAAAAAAAAAAAACTGATTCTGCTTTAAATTTAAACTGATTTAAATTTCTTATGGTATAAAAAAAAACTTATGGTATAAATTTAAACTGATTCTGCTTTAAATTTGTATAAAAAAAAAACTGCTTTACATACCTTATGGTATAAATTTGTTGTTTTGTTTATGCCAGAATATTGGAAGTTTACAGTTGGAAGTTTACAGTTTGATTAATGAGAAGGAAGGTTTTTTTTATTTTTTTTAAAGTGTACAGCTTAATAGTGGATTTTGTAAGTCTCTTTTTGGATTAACATATTTCTCAATTCAATTCCAGAAAATCATTTGTACACAAGTTCCAGAAAATCATCTAATGTTAATGTCCTCCTTGGTTAATCCGTGCATATATTATTCTCCTGGAAATGAACAAATTGATATCCGTTTTAAGTGTAGAGATTGATGTGTACAGATTGGTTAATTCGTACCAAAAGATTGTTCTAGCATAAGGACACCAGGTATACAGATTGATGTGGAGAGAAATAGTTGAAACACAAAGTAAACAAAATATTACTTTTCATTCATCTCACAAATATTACAGCAAATGAAACACAAAATAAACAAATATTACTGTGTTACAGGTCTCATTTATCTTTTATTTCCCTTTTATAATCACTTGCAATCAGTGCATGCTTAGCAACCACAAACCAAAATTAAAGTTATACAAGAACGAAATATATAGCAAATGAAAATCCTGGCCATGTCTTCTCTTCCAAAACTCTCCAAATCCTCCATCTGAAAGAAGTGCCACAAAGCCATTCAAAATACTTGGTAAGTGTCGGAATCTGATAGAAGTACTACAAATATACAACAAAACATCATTAGCATAAACTTATATATATCGTGAAACGTTGCCAAGTAAAAGCATATATATTTTTTCTGATAAGTTAAAAAGTTGACATAATATCAAAACTCTGTTCTCACTAGCAGAGAAAAATCACAGAAGTTTTACAAAATCAAACAATAACACCCCACATGTGCTTGATTAAGCATAAAAAGCTTGCATGTACAATACTATTTCTCTAACAAAAGATTAAAAATATAAACTTCATTAATATCCATTAATAGTCTATGGAAACTGCAAGATAGTTAAAAAGTGAATGAGTTGAATAGACAGATCATACTGCAAATTATTTCGTGTCCCACTAAAGGTTCCAAACACATTTTTAGATTGGTTGATGGCCAGTCTTATACTAAGGTATGGTCGGGTGAGAAAGAAGAGGGAAAAGAAACCAACAATGCACAACCATGAACACATGAAGGGGGCACAGATATGGTAACTGCAAATAACTTCAAAACAACTGCAAATTGCATATATTCGAAGTACTTGAAAACTGAGTCAATTTTCTTTCAATTTTGAGTCAAGACCAAACCCAACAAGTTTTTTGCTATTCAATATTTTCTCAGTGTTGGATTTAGACAATAAACTTGATTCACCAATCAATGCTTCACAATTCAAACATCAACCTCAAGGTAGAAAGCAATTGACACTAACCTTTAATGGTACCCAGAATCAAAGCCCACAGAAGATAGGTAGAAAGTAAATGAAGTTCCACAAAGAAGCAAAAACCCCTGATTCCATATCTTTCCCCATATACCCCGCTCACCCAAATACCCCTAAAAATCACTACGGCCACATCCGATAGTCAACTCCAGTTCCAACTTGCAATCACAAAAGACGCCATCTTCAGCACCTCAACTCCCAACAATAGCCTGTAACCATAAAAAATAAAATCGTCGTTCAATAAGTATCGCCTCGAAGATTCAAGAGAAAGGATTGATCGCCCAGAATTCTCCTTCTTTCCTCTCTCTATCAAATATATTTCTTATTCGGGTTAAGGTTAGGTTTTGGGATTTAGGGTTAGGATTTCGGGACTTTGTGAGAAGGGAATTTCAGATCTGGGTGGAGAGAAAAAGAAAGGGGATTTGGGGATGGAGGTTCGTGGGGATGGCTTCAAGGAGAAGAGAGAACGCCGAGAGGGGATGCTGGTTCGCAGAGAGGGGATGGCTTCGTGAGGAAAAGGATGGCTTCGTGGAGAAGAAGAGAGAAAGCAGCGCCAGAGAGGGAAATCAAATAAAAAGAAAACGACGCCGTTTTTCTTACTATGCCAGGTAGGACACGAAGCCGCGCCGGGGTTATTACCCCGGTGCGCTAAAGAATTTTCCCTGCCGTTCACCCCTCGCTTCTTCTCTCTCTCTCCGGGGTCTTTTTCATGTGGAGTCTGGACCAGGTCGTTTTTTTCGATGGCAATAAATGGGCCTCGCAGTAATGTTTTCTGCTTATTTTCCCAGCCTCATAAGGCGACTCCTGTAAATCTTTAGGCCCGTTTGTTTTAAAAATATATATATTTATTTCTATTTTATTTCACTTCATCTTTTTTAAATCTCAATATAAAAATTATATTAAAAATATATATTATAATAATATTTTATTTAACTTTTTACTTTAATCTCAACTCATATTAATCTTATCTCTAAAAATAAATCCGACCTAATTTCATAATTTTTATTACAGTCTATATTTATAGATTGTATTATAAATCTAATTAAAATATTCTTATTTTATATATAGTTAAAATAAATTTTAAGAATTTAAAAAAATATATATGTCTTTATACTTAAAAAGCACCTATCCCCGATTCAACAGTAATAAACAATAGTAATTGTTTAATTTTGCCTTCCATTTATGCCCTTGCTTGCTTGGTGCGTTTTATCTTGGAGAAATTGCAAAGCATACACAGGACGAGTTCATTTGGCACTCTTCTCCATCCCGAGTTCTCTCTCACGACTACGCATCTCACACGGCTTCTCCACCCTCACGCCGTCATCGTCAGCCCCCAAACACCGCCGGCCACCATCAACTTCCTTTATCCCGGAGATCATACCTCAGCCACCACAATCCCTCACAGCATCTCCCTTCCGAACCCTCTTTCAATTTAGGCCCATTTTCAGACCCAAACCCTAAATTCTTCGTCTCACTCTCAATCTTCTCAGTCATGCCTGCACATGGATCGGCGACTCGTGAAGAGGGCACGTTTGGGCTAGGACATTCTTCCATAGGTCCCCAAGGTATAATCTTTCACCTACTTCCTTTCTAATGGTTTCACATGCGATTATTTTTCATGATCTTGATCTGGTCTGAATTTTGCGTGTTTACTATGTTTTATTATAGATTTTATTTTCTTTGGCTAAATCTGCTATTCGGTATATTGGTTAGTTGTGTTTGTTTATTACCTGTGTTCGTTTATTAGGCTGTGTTTTGTGAAACTTTGAAATCGATTTTTGTTGTTTGTGCGGCCTTGCACCGATTGCTTTTTCCCTAGAATAAGTTTTCTTTGTGCTCAATTGCCGAGAAAATTGGGAAAGTGATACAAAATTATTTTTTTAACAAAAAAAGAAAAAAATCCGCGCTTTTTTTGTTCACCTTGTTGCTAAAAAATGATACAATTTGGATAGAATGAAGACTCAATAGCATTATTCAACTAAAAAAGTTTGTTAGTATTTTTAGTTACTTTATTTTGGGAAAGTTTGGATTTCCCATTGATTTGATTGATTTTGGAACATGGGTTTTAATTTTTAATTAGTTTGTTAGTGGGATCCTATGCCATTTACACGAGTCATATTGTCTTGTTGTTTAGTGTTTTTCAAATTATGTCAATTTTCTTTTGTTGGTTGGTTTTTCTTGCAGAGATAACGAAGATGATGAGTTATGTAATCCAATCCTGGTCTCAAACCCAGATCTGAAATATCCCTTCAAAGACTATTTACGAATCGATTTGGCTTTAAAATCGTAAGCAGATTAAGATTTCTTTTCCGACTATGAGGCTCGATTTCATTTTTTCCATCACACAAGTAATCCTTACCATTAAAAGATCCTTTTTTTTCTTAGATGTGCTGTTACTATTCATAGTTTTGTATGAATATTTCCAAATGATGGTTTGGTGTTTTTTATTGTTATTATATGTGGATCCGTTCGTTGATATAGGGGTGGGTATTTTAACTGTTGTTTTTTCTTCATTGTTTAAGCAGTTGTTTATTTATTGGCTGAACATTGGAACATGAGACAAAGTTGAGGAATTGTTGAGTATAGTTGTTTATTTGTCCTCCCCCGTTACCCTTGGAATTGCTATTTGTTTATTTGTTAAATTGTAATCCTCCTTTGTAGGACCTATACTTAGGTTGAATTTATCTGAGATCAATTCTTCTAACTCTATAAACAAGTCGTATTATCTGGGATTATAATTTTATTCCTGCAAAACAAGATTTATATCTTCTTCCCATATGATTATCACAGTGGCATTTATCTTAGTTGAAAATTATGCTTGCTTTCTCGATTTTTTTTGTGTGCAGAGAAAAACAAAATTGTGGAATGCTACATTGTGGAGCTTTGGTGATTGGTCGTTCTACTTATTGCTGCAAAAGAAAACCGGGGTGCATTAGAAGAAGATGAATGTTGATGCAATGAGATCCTGAAAACCATGTTGTGTATGTAATTGTGTTTTTCATTTCTCCTCATCCGTAGTTTGGGTCATTCTTGAGGTTATTTTTCGTGATTTTGAATTTTGGATGAAGTTGGTTCTGTGCATTGTAAATTAGATCTATGCTTCGATTAGCTTCCCCAGTTCAGATTGCCTTTCTGATCAAATCTGCAAGGGACTTTTATCTTTACCTTATATCTTTGTGCAGTGCTTTTGCTTATTTAATTCATTATTTGTTGCTAATTGTATTTATCACTTTGAGGATAGAGGGAAAGTCTATTGTTTTTTGTTTTGATAACGGGAAAGTTCAAGAAAATTGAAGGTGTTTTAAAGGGAAGCCAACTGATGGAGCTCTTGAACACTCGGCAGGAAGTGTCATTGGCCTCTAATGACCAAAATGGTGATGTTAAACATGGGAATGCCAGTGGCAATATTAAGCCAGAAGATAATAGTGTGGATGGTGGGACAGGTACATATATGTATATATATATATATATAATTATACTTATAAGCTGTTAGATTAGGATGGAGAATCATGGATTTCTTTTTTTTCTTTTTTCTTTTTTGTTGGGCCAATACTATTATTTACTCATTTTGTCCTAAGCAGATAGCACAAGTCCATCATGCAACTTTGCTCCATCCACTTTGGACATAAAACTAAGAAGCAAGGCAAAGGTAACACTTCAGTTTCAGCATTTCTCTTCAAGGCTCCAATTAAACAAAAAGAAAAAAAAAAGTTCATATTGAACTTCTATAGTATCGTATTCTAAATTCAAAAAAGACTAGGATTTGCAGTTCTAATTTAAACGATGTTAAAACTATGATTATGAATGTCCTGTTTAACCTGAGTTATAGGCTAAAATAGAAAACAAATGTATAAAAAAAGCATATGAGACTAGAGACTATTTCTGAAATTAAAATAAAAGATGCTATCAATATATTGCAAGTCATGAGCCATTGTTGATCTCGATGTTCTGAAAAGGCATTCTTTTTATGCATTTATCTTCGCTCAGTCACAAGATGGTTTCAAACTCCCAATGCTCTTGCCCCATTTTGTTGTCATCATTAGCTTTCTTCTTGCTTTAGATTCTTTGCTTTGATTAAACCTTTAGATGTTATTTACTATTGTGCATGTTAGGGTACTTGGAAGATCAGCATCCAGCTTCAAACATGGATCCTTATATTGTGACCTCGTTACTGGCAAAAATTACAATATTATGGAACAAACATTGGAGGCTGAAGTTTGAATACTTAAAGGTGTTTTATGCATATAATTTATCTATGTCTAAAAAATGTTGTAGCTTTAATTATGCTCATTTTTCATGATTTTACAGTATAGACACAATAATCTTACATGCAATGGTTTTTGTTTTTTTACCAACTCAGGGGATTGCTTGAGGTGCATTTGTTAAAGTGGGTGTTTAACCATAGTTTAGCACGTCTTAGTCATATTTTAGGACTTTTTTGGTCCAAAGATTGGCCGTTAGTTTCTTAGAGTGGGAAAAAATAAAAGATGAAAATAAAGATTGAACATCATCTGTCTTTTGGTTAACCAATGAAGAAAGTCACTTAAATCAAGCTAAATAAGTTTTGCTTTTTTTTTTTGATGTTTTGATAGTTTGGGGTGGGAATTGAAAAAAAAAATCTGTAGCTTGGGAAGATACATGTATTTTTCTGCAAAAGAGAACAACCCATTAATCCATGAATGGAAAATAATAAAACATATACACAAGGTGTATTCAATGAAAAACCACATTTAGGTATGAGTCATCCAATACAACAAACATGAAAATTTCTCATAGTCCATTGCAGTTCACATATGTAAATAAATTACAATTAACTAAAAGGGCTGAATTTGCTTATTGCTCGTTGGCTTTCACACGTATGGTTTGTTCTACAGTTTCATGGTGTGACTTCATCAAGGTGAGGGGATGTTTTGGCCAATTGATGGGAGGTGTAGGCCAGAGTCCTCAATCCTACTTTTGTCTGTGTGGCCATGTTTTGTGTTTATTTGTGCTCCCTTCATTTGATTTCATCCCTGTCTAAGCAAAATATTTCTCTCTCTTTGTTTTCTCTCTCTCTCTCTGATTTTGCGAGAACCCTAAACATCTAGAAAGCAAGAAGAGGAAGAAAGTCTACAACTAAACCAGAAAATTAAGTTTTCATGATCAGAAATGAACCAATAGCGGATAGCCCCTCATTTATTTTTGTTCAAAATACTGATTCAAAGTTTATTTACTTAGTTTTTATTTTTGTTGCATTCGGTTGGACTTTCTTCCTCGGTTACCCACTGGTTAAGGTACAAACATAGGGTTTTCTTTAGTTTTTTTTTTGTATTTTTTTCCTTTTTTATTCTCTTATTTTCAGGTTCAATTTGGGTGTTGCATTTGAAAATAATGGTCTCTATTGGTCTCTGTGTGTGTGCTTTCAGAGAAAGCAGAGGGGTTAAGGGAACAAAGGTTCAGTACTATGAATGTTATATTGTCCTTTTGCTGGCATTTTAGATGTTGAGAGATGTGGATTTCGAATTCGAAAATTCTCTAACTTTCTCTTGGCAGCCAAATATGCCGTGAAAGTTTTGTTATATTTCTTGGAGACTCGAACACCCTGATTTCTTTGCACGTTTTTATGTATATTGCGACGTGCATTAGTTTCTAGATATATTAACGAGATTAGATGAAAGGTTTTGGATTTTGCTTTTTAGTGTTCTATGGTTTTCGGGTCAGATTAGTTCTGCCTTCTACTACGTATACCTGAAGAATAGTGTATTAGATAATGCTAAGGATCGTATGTTTCAAGTCATTGTTTTCCTTCCAAAAAAAGTTCTCCTTTGTGGTTCTCTTTCTTTTCCCTCCTTCAAGCCTTTAAATTTGGTCCTTTAGTTCTGGAAATGCTAAGAGAAAGAAATATAAATTCCCTGAATGCTAAAATATTGAACTTTGTTTTACCTTTTTTTTTCAAAGGGAATTCATTTCTAGAAATCAAATGTTTTATTATTTATATTCAAATAAAAAATGTTTTGGTTATTCAAAAAGCTTTTTATGATAGGCTCCTAGATTTACGTTATTTATAGTAGTCTGCTATTTTTTCCCTTTTAACGCTTTCATTATTATATAATCATCTCCAGTTTGCTCGTATGATTTGAATTGATGTGTAGTTCCCTGCGGGAGATATATGGCTGTGGTGATTTGATGTTTTCATCACACAAGATTTTTTTCGTTAGTATTTCAAATGTACAGCATTAAGAAAACAAGTTTTTGGTTCTATTTAGCTTTAAGCAACTTCTTTTTTTTTCCCCAATTGTGGGCTTATCCTTGCAGGTGCTTTAAGCAGTTTGCTGGCTACTTGACACTATTATGAGCCTCCTGATTATAACCTCTTACAAGCATTGCATAGTCGACATTATTGTCATTTGATAAGCAAAAGAATGATTTTTGTTATTGAATAGCTAATTGGTATTGTTTTAGTGATTGTGAACTACTATATTCTTTTGGAGGTAACGGAAACCTGCCTAACAATACATCTTCCTTATACTTAAAAGGGTGAAGTTACCTTTTTATACTTAAAGTCAACTACAATATTTCCTCTTTAAGTTATGTTGTTATAATCAAAGATGCTTTTACATGATATTTTTATTTTCCAAATCTCCATCGATGAATTCATTCGATACTTGATTTGCTCTCTTGTTGTTTGTTAGCTTTTGTCTGGGGGTACTAATAATTTGGTTTGTGTAAGTGTCATCATTTGGTTTCTATGGTTGGTTTGCATCCTTCTATTGAGTAGAGTAGAAATTGTTGAGTCTTGGGGAAAGAAAAGTGAATTTTCAATCTTAGACTAGCTCCAAGTTTCAAATTTATTATTCTATCTCTTGGAATTGAAAAAGGAATCATTTTCATAATGTCTAATATGGATATTAATATTGTTTTGGCATAAGTTACTGGGGTTCTATGCAACATCCAGCTAATTATAAAGAAAGTGAAGGTTTCCACCACCCCAAATGAAAAGTAATTGACCTATTTTTCATCTCAAATTCAAGGTTTTATGTTCTTGTACAATCTATCAGAAGTCCACATCTTGTGTTTTCTTTTTCTAGCATTTCTTTTATTAAATCTGTTGCAAGTTTATTATCGCATTTATTAAGTGGTAGTTGTTGGATGCTAAAAATTGATCTTGCATCTCATTTGAAATTGTGCTAATATTTTTTCGTACAAACTTGATACTCTCATTTAGAAATTATACAAAAATGAGACTTATGCAATCCAAGTAGTTGGGTAAAATTCCAATTTCATATCATATTTTATTGTAAGTCTTTAAATGTTAGAGTCATTTTAACAAATCTGTCATTAGCATATAAAAATCGTCTTGTTGGAGATTAGGAGCTGAAAATTAAATCAGGTTAGAATAGAAATAGATAAATAAATAATTATATGTGGTCATGTTCTACATACTTCCCATTGTTAAATTTATTTAAATATCCATTATATTTCCTTTTTGGTGAGGGGATCCCGAGTTTAGTCACACACGCCCTAATATTTGTATAGAGAACTTGTTCTGACATATAAGGCACAATAAGAAATAGTCATTCTCAATTGTTTCTTATGCTTGTGCATGACAATTGTCTTTCTTGTTTCTCAATTGGAGAATGATAAATATAATTATAAACTTGCAAGCGACATGCAGTCGTTTTGAAAAAAATTAAATATATATGGGACCCACATAAAAAAAGTTAACTTTTTAAACAGTGAACCCCACTTTTTCTAAAGTGACTACATGCTACTTGCAAATCCGCGACTGTATGTAGTATTACTCGTTCTTTAATGGTATTATGAAAATAAGTTATTGGTTCTATTTAGCCCCATTTTTTTTATATATATTGAGGGCTTATACTGTAATTTTTTGTAAACTAACTGATAACAAGATTCAATCCTATTTCACATGTATAAAGTTATATCATGTACACTTACTGTATGGTGAGTACAAAGTATTTCATCAAAGCTTTATATTGATAGACTCGAAATAATTATGCACGAAATTATTTGCTATGTTCTAAGCTTTTATAGCCTTAATACCATTACCGTTGTGTTTTATGTAATGAACATATTTTTCAATCAATTTGTATAGTTATTTGCTCCAACAGGGCAAATGTGCATCGCACGTTGAACCCCTCCTAGAGAACCACTACCAAGAAAATGTACTTATCTGCTATAACTCTTATCAATTTATTTTTTTCCCCCTCATTAGTGATCAGATGTTTCTAGTTTTATGGTTTGTAAACTTATTATTATTTGAATTAGTAGCTTGCAACTAGAATTAATTATGTTATTCTCATTCATTCTAAATTTTTTTTATACTAGATATTTATTTTTTTAATTTATTTTATAGTAATACAGGGTAACGTGCATCGCACGTAACATCACTACTAGTATTTATAAATAAGGGTAGGGGACATTTCTATTTTTTTATTATTTATATTGCAATATAATCCAATTTTATGGGCCCATCTTTACCATATGACCTCTATCCAATTATTTTATAGGTTGCGAATCAGGAGGCATTCATTTCATTTACAATGGATGGTATTATTTAAAAAATATATAAATTATATACCTATATATAGAACACATGTTCTTATTTAATATATAAATAAAAATTTTCCAACATATTTATGATATTACACCTACCTTACTAAGAAAAATAAAAACAGAAAACATTGAGACAATTTCATCCATTGAAGGGGCTAATTGTACCTATGCTAGACGTAAAAGGATTTTTTTTTAAATTCAAATTTAACGTTTAAGTGATAGAAAATGAAATTTAGGAAATGTGTTTGTAAAATAAGTTATGGCTAAAGATGACATAATTTTTAGTGTCTATTTGGGATTGCGGTGAGAAATATTACTTTTAATTTAAGGTTTGTACCTTAAAGTTTTATGTAATAAGTTCTACTACTAAAAAATTATTTACTGTTTGATATTCATATGTCTAAAGCACTTTTAGAATTAGTTACGGTAATTTTTTAAAAATGTATGGTTATCTACAAGAATTTTTTAATAAAAGCTCCAATTTGGTGCTATTTAAAAAACTTGATTTTTAATTTTTTAAACCAACTAAAGAATTTTTTTATAAAATTATCAAATATGTCATTTTTTTAAAAGTATTATTAACTATGTAAAAGTAACTTTTAAATTTCAAAATGCAACTCTAAACATACTCTTAGTTTAGAAAGTTGGTTACATTATGTTGCTCTTTGAGCCCTCTTAAGGAGCATTTTCTTGGCTAGCTTTAAGATATTTTGATTTTCGACCATTTTTTGTCTTAAACATTTTTTACATTAATATTCTCAAAAGAAACATCCATAACAAGTAAATTTTACAATATTTAATATTAGGGTATACAGATTAAGGACCATATTTAATATTATAAGATCTATATGTTGTGATTATCTCTTTCCAAATGGTACGAAATAGTTGAGTAAAAAATAATAATAATAAACCCTAATTAAAAAATTTTCAAATCTCAACTAGTGTGGACATGTTTCACACTCATGTGAATAGTCTTAGTAAACCTACACCAAAAAAATCTAGAAAAGGCCGAAAGAGTATTAAAAGTCTTCAATGCCTAAGTTAGATTCCTTGTATAATCTCTTTATGAATCCGAGACTCAAATATACCTACTTTGAATGTGGATTTTCCCCTTCTATATATAGAGCATAAGATGGAATAACCCTACCTTTATTCAAATAAAGCCTAGGACAGTTATTATTTAAGTCGTGTACTATTGGATAATGAGTGGATAAAGGGAAGATATTTCGGGTCCTAATGTTGCCATTTGGATATGATTATATCCCTTATCGGGTCTTTTAATTCGAGGTCCATTACGGCACTCGTTAGAGTATTAGGAATGGGCTCGTTATAGCCCATTGCAAGTCCATAATAAAACTTGGTTTGAAAATAATCGACCAGAATGGCTTGATTGGTGGTTGAAGTTTTCAAACTTGATCTATAGTAAAACAGGTCCCCTCGCCAATGTTGGTGAGCTACTATTCTAAGTTCAATGTAGTATTTTATTATATTTTTATTGTGGGATTTAGTGTGAAGGGTTCTCTCAAATTAAATAGAGGAATATATTGTATTTCATCATTTCTCTCTCCTTCACTTCACAGAAACCCCCTAAAGCTCCATTTCTCTTCATTGTTCTCCCAGGCCGGCCAATGCAAGCTCGTGGTTTTTCTCTCCCTCATCTTCTTTCCATTTCTTTTCAGTGATGCTCTTCTCCCCTAGGCTAGCAATGTAAGCTCATGTTTTTTCTATTTCTGTGGTGTGTGGTCCTATTTCTTATAGCAAAGCCAAATTGTTTTTCCAACTTTGAAAATTTTGTGTCCTTCTTTGGCTCCCTAGCAATCTTTATTTTTTATTTTCTTTTTAGATCTTATTTTTTTCTTGGTTTGGAGGTTTACTCAAACATCCAATGAGAAGTGTCTTTCCTGATTTCTTCGAATGTCCCCTCTTTTGCTTTTTTTTTTGTCATTTGTTCGTACACTGATCTTAACTTTTGTGGATGTTTTTTTTTAATCATTTGTAGGTACATTGATTTCTCTCTTGAACGAAATAATCATCGTAGGAGAACTGTCGCATGTATGCGTAAAAAAGATCACACCTCGTTCGAAACCTCCTCCTAAAAAAATTGGGCCGATATATTAGTAATTCAATAAAGTAATCATTCCAAATGTGTTATTAACCTTCAAATAAGTCACGTCTAATGAACCTACGACGTTGAGAAGTACAACGAGGTGAAGATGATGATCTCTTGGATATCATTGCAATTGTTTGCATCATATCTAACTCATGATCAGAATAATCATCATCAAAATTCAAATAGGGATCCAAAGCAATTTGAGGAAAGAAAAATAGAAGAATTGGAAAAAGAAAGTTTGGTTTTTGATGAGTGTAATTGGATGATGGGTCTATTTATAGGGTTTGATCCTCAACTATTAGCTATAACTAAAAAAGTTGGCAAAAAAAAAGGGTTAGTAAAAATTGGTTAACACTTTATCAAGGATTATAGGTGGTGATTGGTTGGTACAATACGTTGTGAGAACTTGTGTTTGCTAATTTTTTAGAATGCTATAGATGTGATTGTTGTGTGGAAAAAGAAGACTTTGTTGAAGTGTTTGTTAGTTTAAAGAATCAATATATAATTGTTGGGTAGAAGAAAGGTTGGTATCATGTGGTTGTTGGTTTCAGAATATTCTAATTCCACCATTTATCTATTGGCTATAACTAAAAAAGTTAACAAAAGAATAAGAGTTGGCAAAAATTTATTTGTTGATTGATGAATTGTAGATGGTGATTGGTTGGTACAATAAGTTGTGCTTATATTTTCTAATCTTTTAAAAAATTACGAATATGATTGTTGGGTAGAAAAAAGAAGGGTCAGTGAAAGTATTTTTTAGTTTAAAAAAGTGTAGATGTGATTGTTGGGTAGAAGAAAGGTTGGTTTTTATGTGTTTATTGGTTTCACAAAATTCTAAATATGTATTTGGGTATAAGATATAGGAGCTACAAATCCTGCACAAGATCAACCAACTAAATTGTAACCATTGTATTTAATTTAGTTTAATTCTTTTGTAATAGCTTGATTTGTGTAGCTCTAATGTATATACGATAGCCTAAGTCTAGGAGTAGTTCCTTAGTTCAAACTTGTATATATACAGCTACATCATACAATGAAAGAGTGTGAAAAACATTTTTTCAATATGAGTATTTCTCTATATGGTACCAATCTAAAGCCCGCAACCTCTAATAAGTATCTTCCAGGTTTTTCCCTGCTATCACCATGGCCAACTCTAAAAATACTCTTGTATCCATCAACACAACCCAGCAGATCACTGCTAGACTCACACCGACAAACTTCCATTCTTGGCATACCTAATTGGAGTCACTATTACTCAGCTATAACCTCTATGGTTATGTCGATGGCACTCACAAATGCCCACTTTAGCTAACATTAAATGATGTAGTTGCACCTGCAGCTTATCAATTATGGTTCCGTCAAGACAAGCTTATATTAAGTGCAATTGAGATATCCGTTTCTCTTGTTGTGATACCGCTCATAACAACATCAAATATGTCTCACGAGGCCTAGACAAAACTTACCAAGTTGTATGCAAGAAGAACTAGGACTCGAGTTATGCCTCTAAAGGAGGACCTTGCCCTTATGTAGCGAGAAACTCAAACTATTACAAAGTACCTTCACTCTGTTAAAGGAATTGAAGATGAGCTTGCACTCATCAATGTGCCACTTTCTCAAGATAATTTAACCATGTATGTTCTTCACGAGTTAGGTCCTAACTATTGAGACATTATTGCACCTATTTGAGCTCGTGAATCATTACTCTCTTTTGAAGAGCTACATAACTTGTTAATTGGTCATGAAGCATATCTCAAATAAATGGAGTTCACTGCACAGTCTTTGGTGCTTGGTGTGAACACCACCCAACGATTGGAGTTTCGCACATCCAAGGCTAAACACTCACAGGCCCAGTAGTCCTCAAAAGGTGACTCAAAGAACAAGCCTCGGCAATTCAAGAGCAAGTATCTACCCAGGTGCCAATATTGTGATCAACAAGGGCACATAGCAAAATATTGTCCAAAACTCAAGCAACCTGAAGCCACTATCAATTGCACAACTTCTACTCCCAGTCCTGACAAATGATGGCTTCTAGATTTAGCCGCTTCACATAATATCACATTGTAGATTTCAAATCTTCAATTTCACTCTGAATATGATGCTATTGATGAGGTTATAATTAGAGATTGATCAGATTTGCCCATTATTCACTCGGGTTTCTTACTCTCTTATATTCAAAAAGACAATTTCAAGATACACTTTGTGTTCCTCACATCAACAAAAACTTGATTTCTGTCCACCATTTTACCAAGCAAAACAATGTTTTAATTTAATTTCACCCAAATTTTTTTCTTGTAAAGGATCGGAGAATGGGGGAGATAATTATTCAAGGTCCTTGTGAGCATGGAATTTATCCTTTACCCACACAACCAATTGCTCTCGATCATGAAAGAACATCACCATCTGGTTGGCATCAACACCTTGGCCATCCATCTTTGAAAGTTTTTGATTGGATCATTAGCTCTTTTTCTCTTCCTACAAGCTCTTGTTCCTCCAATTCTAATTCTACTTTGTGTCACTCATGTGTCATCAATAAATCTCATCAGTTTCTCTCTCATGAGCATGGTTTATCTAGCAAAGCTCCTTTTGATTAAATTTACACAGATGTATGAGGACGTTCACCCACAAGTCTCAATGGCCTTGATTTTATGTGATTTTTGTGGATCATTTTACCAAATATATTTGGTTCTTTCCGTTGTAAAAAAATTGGATATTAATTTCATTTTTCAACATTTTTACAAAATAATTGATACTTGTTTTAACATTAAAACTAAGTGAGTCTATTTCGATAATAGAGGAGAATTTTTTGCTCTTTGAAAATTTTATATAAGCCATTATACAACTGCTCCCCACACACTCCCAATAAAATGGGGTTTTCGAGCGTTGCCATAAACATGTTGTGGAGATAGGAAAAACTCTCTTAAACCATTCACTTCCCCCCAAATACTGGGCTTATGCCTTTGCAACGGCAACATACTTGATAAATAGACTTTTCTCCCTTGTTCTTTAACATAAAACACCACTTAAAGTCTTACTTAATCAAAAGCCTAATCATGAGAAACTCATATCATTCGGTTGTTTATGTTTTCCTTAGTTGAAGCCTTATAACACCAACAAACTTCAAGCAAAATATGTGCCATGTCTTTTTGTTGGTTACTCCATAAGTCTACGTACCTATTTGTCTCTTCATCTTTCTGCTCAACATCCATACACCTCTAGGCATGTCATATTTAATGAATCTGTCTATCCATTTCAAAATGAGACAGCACCAACTTCTCAAGTTTCTAGTGTTCCAAAAATAGATTACTTTTCACGCACCATATTGCAAGTTGTCTCCAATGATAGCTCCAATCTTTCTCAGGCTCAAGAAGAATTCTCCCATACTTCTTCAACTGAAATTCAAGAGACACAAATCCTAGTACAAGTTCAGGTAACTCCTACAAACCCAACTCCCATACGCACAATAGTCACAAAATCCCTTAATAACATCTTCTAGCCAAAGCAAATACACAGCACCTTTAAACATTAAATAGTCGAACCACTTGAGCCAATAATTGTTAGTCAAGCTATCAAGGATCCAAATTGGCACAAAGCCACATCAGATGAAGTCCCAGCACTTCTCAATCATGGAACATAGGATTTAGTTCCACCTGCTTCGAATCAAAACATAGTTGACTGCAAATTTGTGTTTCGCAAAAAAAGGAACTCCGATAGCACAATAAATCATTTGAAAGCTCGAATTGTTGCTAAAGGCTTTCATCAAAGGCCAAAAGCTGATTATTCTCAAACATTCAGCCCAGTGGTGAAACCAGAAACCATTCGACTCATTCCCACTATTGTTGTCATGCATGGCTAATCTTTACGACAATTGGATATAAATAATGTATTCTTGCATGGTAGTCTTGAAGAATCAATTTTTATACATACTTCAGGATTTGAAGACTTATCTAAATCTCATTTCGTTTGCAAGTTGAAAAAGAGTATCTATGGTTTAAAATAAGCACCACAACAGTGGTACAAGGTTCTAAGGAATGCATTAATCAATTTTAGTTTTATACATTCAGCCACAGAAACTTCTTTGTTTATCTATAAAACTGGTGACATTTTATGCTATTGTCTTCTTTATGTTGATGATATGTTTGTAACAAGAAATAACAATAAATTTTTTAATGACATCATAAAGAAGCTTGGCAATATCTTCTCGATGAAGAATATGGGCAACTTGCATTTTTTTTCTTTACTCCCCTCACTTATGGACTAATTTTTGTCAATACTCTTACAAGTAGACCTTATTAGATTAATAGGTGGAGCGCATTACTAGAAGATTTTACTATGATACCATAAAAAGTTCAAGCATCATTCTCTAAAAGGCCTTGTTAGGAAGGAGAGAAGATGCCTCATATAAAGTTCAAAATAATCTCCTTCTAAGGCAATATGAGATTTCCTTTACTCTTTCTCACTTGTAGACGATCTTTGTCATACTCCTACAAGTGACCGTCATTAGATCAATGTGTAGAACACATTACTGGAAGGTTTGAATCTGATATCATGTCCATATACTCTTATCTAAAAAGTCAAATCAGTCAACTAAATTGTAATCATTGAATTTAGTTCAGTTTAATTCTTTTGTAATAGCTTGATTTGTACAGGTCGAATATATATACAGTAGCCTAAGTTTAAGAGCAGTTACTTAGTTCACTTGTATATATACAGTTACATACAATGAAAGAGTGTAAAAAATATTTTTTCATTCTATGAGTATTTCTTTATAGAAGAAATGTTGGAAAATTTCAATCTCCCAAATTATCACACCTAGTTGGCAAGTTTTAATCTCTCAAATTATCACACCTCACAAGCTATGTTGGCGACTACCTTATATACAACTTCAGTTCAAGATTTAGCAACTGTTGGTTGCTTTTTGGATCTCCATGATATGCGATGTTTATCAAAGTATATACAAAATCCATCAGTAGATTTTCTATCATCAAGGCAACTAGCTCAACTAACGTTAAAGAAGGCTGATAGATTAAAGTAATCTTTTGAAAAACAAATGTGAGGTGCAGATGTTAAAGTAATCTTTTAACAACCTTCCAATGAGAATCTTTTGAACAATGCATAAATTGGAAAACTTTATTTACATCAAATTATATGTCTAGTTGTGTGAATGAAAAATATCATATACTGCCTATGACATTTCTATGGAGTTTAGGGTTTTCAAAAAAGGAACCATCAAGTGCTACGACTTTAGTAGAGGTTGCCGTAAGTGTGAAATTGTCTTTGCATTATGCATGTTAGTGCGATGCAAAATATCATGATGTATTTAGACTGACTCAAATAAACACCATGGCAGTTTCGGGTGACTTCAATCCCAAGAAGAAAATGCAAGATTCGAAGGTCTTTAACAAGAAATTATAACCTAAAGTAGGGATAAAATCAAAGATAAGCAATAGATGATAACCACTGACAATGATATCATCTACATAAATTAAGACAAAGACAACTTAAGCAGATTGCTTGAAGATAAAAAATGGAGAAATCAGACCAAAACTCTTGGAAACCAAGAGTGAAAAGGTGAGAACTAAACTTGGAGAACCAGGCTCGAGGCGCCTATTTAAAGCCGTAAATGGCCTTTTTGAGCTTACAGATGGAGTTCAGAAAATATAGATTTACAAAACCAGGAGGTTGATGCATGTAAACCGCCTCCTCTAAGTCACTGTGTAGGAATGCATTTTGGATGTCGAGTTGGTATAATGCTCAGTTGCAAGAAACAATAATGGAGGGGAGTAAACAGATAGTGACAGGTTTAATGACTAGGGAATATAAAGGTTTTCATCAGTAGCTCGACATAGACTATACCAAGTGTCATCAACAAGGCGAGTATTGCGTCACTTAAGAGTGCCATCGAGATGCAATGCATTTTGGATTTGAGAATCCATTTTAGGTCTAGGAAGTTTAGTGAGGGAAATGGGGGAATGGGGTCCTAAGTTGAATTTTGCAGAAAGGGCTTGAAATTCAAGTTGCATGGCATGACACCATTCATGATGTTTGTCCGATCTGTGTGTGAGGTAGGTTTTTCGAGAACTTCGAATTAAAGAGTAAATGTGAGAGAAATTAAGGATTTTGATAGAGGCTAGCTAACAATGCCATCGATACGCCTAAGGAACAATGAACATGATTTTTTATTAGATGACCTTAAAATGTTTATTTTTGAAAGTTAGAGATGGATGAGTAGAAGCAGGGAGACAATGCAACGTAACGGAAGGCGGGAAGAGGTTTTCGACTAGGTGAGAATTGGATGGGTATTTTTCGGAGTGGAAGACATGAAAACTAGAGAAAGGTGCAACACATATGAGCTAGGGTTTATGAATGTTTGAGAGGTAGGGGAAGACTTCTCATTGGTCGGGTTAGAAGTAAAGGAGGGCCTCTTGAAGAATTTGAGAGGTTAGTGGAGTGAGATGGTGTTCTGGGCAATTTTTTTTCGGCCAGGTGTTAGTTGAGGGGATAGTAAATGAATTGGAGAACTTGCTGAGGACCTGTACAGGCCAATGATTGAATTCGTTATTGTGGGTGTAAAAATCGAAAGGGTTAAATTAGAGGGAAATGACCCAAAGTAAATGGACGATGGGAATGAAGCATTTTATGGGTTATAAATGGACTCAGGTGCAAATGGAAAGAGATGTTCATGAAATTAAACATCTCTAGAAATATAAGTGCGACCTATTGGTAAATGAAGATAACAATAGCCCTTATAGTTAGGGTTGTAGCCTATAAAGACGGATAAATAAGAATGTAAATCCATTTATGTTTATTAAAAGGACGTAAATTAGGCCAACAAACCGCACCAAATGTGCGAAGAAAATGATAATCAAGGGGTGTTTAAAGAGCATGTGAAATGAAGATTTATGTTGTAAAACAGAAGTAGGCATGCGATTAATGAGGAAAATTGTAGTTTGAAAAGTAGATGACCGGTATCTAAAAGGCATGGATGTATGAGTAAGGACTAGGAGGCCAATTTCAACAATGTATCGATGGCGACGCTCTACACTGCCATTTTGAGTATGAGAATGTGGACATGTGAGATAATGATTGATTCCATGAAATTAAAGCACTTTATAAATGGGTGATATTCACGACCTCCATTGGTTTGCACAGATAATACATTAGTAGAGAAACAATTGCTAACATATCCTAAAAAGGCAACAAAAATAGAAGTGATATTAGATTTTGCTTGAAGCGAAAAAAATCGAATGTATTTAGTAAAGTCATCAACAATTGACAAATAAAATCAGCATGTAGCAAATGACAATACTAGAGCTAGTCCCCAAACATCAAGAAATAACGATTCAAGAGGGTGCTTTAATCAAGAGGGAGAAAGAGGATGAGGTAAAGCATGTGATTTAGAAAGTGGACACGCAGAACATGGTGATGTTGGGTTACTTGAAGTTGTTGGAGCTGAAGACTACAAATAATAAAATATGTAACTCGGGAAGAGGGGTGTCCAAGTCACATATGATAGTTTTAATTTGAAGCATATTCATCAAGAAGGGCATAAATTGTAGTTGGTATGGATGCAAAGGCCGAAACTGAGTTGGGTAAAACATACAGTCCATTCGCAACAATGCTTTGAAAAATAACCTCCTGAGTTTGTAAATCCTTCACAAGAAAACAAGAAAAACAAAATTTAAATTAGTTGAATTATCAAGACAAAATTGACGAACAAACAAAATATTTTTTGTAATGGAAGGAAGATGCAAAAGTTGAGATAAAAGAAATTTGTTAGAAGGTTTATGTAGGTTAGCGAAACCCGTATAATGTATGGGAATGTTAAAGCCATTTCCAACACTAACTTGATTCGTGCCTTGATAAGATATAGAGTCTAAATTAAGATTTTGAAAATCATTGGTAAAATGGTTGGTGGCTGTAAATTGGGTAACCACTGCAGTTGATAAATTGAAGTAGTATAAGGAATGGTAATAGTGAGATTAGCAGATAGGCTCGATAGAGGTGAGGTTGGTATGTGTGGTTAAACTAGTGCTAGCAACTTAGTGCAGTATGGTCAATCTTATGACACACTTGGCATATAGGCCGTGTATCATTTCGAGTAGAAAAAAAATTTGGGATTCCTCAACCATCTCTACCACGAAGAGGTGATGGATATGCAAAAAAGGTCATCTGCAACACCATTAGGAGGGCTCAATGTGCTGAGGCTAGAACGGCAGCTTTGAGTTTCTTGCATGGTTCTAATGGGGTAACATTAGGCGCGCAGGGCATGGCCATGAAAGACCAATCGCTTGGATGAGTTCGAGTCAAAGGCAAATTCCTTGAATATAGGGGATAAGGCAATTTGAAGAGGACTAGCCAAACCCTAGTAATTAAATTCAATATGCAATGTAATTTACTATTATGCTATTTTTTTCAAAAAGAATTTCTTTACAATTTTCGAGAATTAGTGCTAGCCTGAGTTAGTCTTAATTTTCATAGTTCAACCATTCGAATCTTGATGTTGCCTTGAGGTAATCCTTTATTCGACCATCTAACACGACCATAAACACGTGAGTGCGAGTGAGACTTCCATAATTGGTGCTTTCATTGAGAGGAGTCCAACCCGTGGAAAGAAAGCCAAGGAGGAAGATCATGGCCAATTGACAACCAATGAATAGGGAGCAGATTGAGAACCTTGAAGCTACTTTAGAGGCACAACAGACCACCACCAATGAACGCCTTGAAAGTAGAGGATGTGCTCCGCCAATTAGTGGGCCAAAAGAAGAATAGAGATGGAAGGCGCCATAGAAGAAGAGCTTATAGTCCCAAGGGCTCTGTGGGGTTTAGAAGAAGCCAACACCAAAAGAAAATGGAGGATTTGAATTCATCTAATCAGAATTCTTCAAGTTCTGATGAGGAATCAACCAAGGAAAGTGAAAAGGAAGAAGGAAGTCAAGGTTTGAGAAGAGGCGCTCATAGGGGGAAGTGCTTAAACCAAATATGGACTTTCTCAAGTTCAATAATGATGACTCGAGCACTTGAGTGAGTAAGACAGAACAATACCTTTGAGCATAATCACATGGAGGGCCATGCTAACTGCTAAGGTGTCTTATGCCGCATACTTCCTTGAAGGGGAGGCTCATCAATGGTGGCAATGGATGAGGAAAACCAATAGAGCTCAAAGGAGGGAGTTGAAATGATGAAAATTTATCAAAGAGATTTTTGGAAGGTTTAAACTAATTGAGTATATGGACTATCACGAGACTCTCTCAAAGATCAAGCAAACCGGATCTTTAAAGGATTATCAAAAGGAGTTCAAATACTTGTCTACGAGGGTACATGGGTGGTAAGAAGAAGCCCTCATTGAAACTTTTGTAGGAGGATTGAAGAATAAACCGGCGGCAGAGGTAAAGTTTAAGAAACCAAAAACCTTGATGCAAGCCTTGGAGGTTGCATGGATTAAGGAAGACCAACTCCAAGATCTGAGGAAGCATAACCGCTTTGAGATAAGGAAACCACTCCCAATGGTTTCCAAGTTTGATGCCAACAAAGCTTATAGCAAGGAATTTCCCTAGGAAGTCCTAGTGGAGGTGCATCAAGTGGAGCCAAATCACTATCTGTGGGCATGAAAAGGCTATCATGAGAAGAGATGCAACGACGAAGAGAGAAAGGACTTTGTTTCAATTGCAATTAGTGGTTTACAATGGGCCACAAATGCAAGGTGAAGCAAATCTTTCTCATTAAGAAAGAGCTAAAGGAGGAGGAAGACATAGGAGAGGAAGAGCAAGGGCAAAAGGAGGAAGAACCTAGAGAAGTCGAAGGGGAGGACCCCCACATTTCTATTCATGTATTGGCAGATGTTGCAGGACCTAGAACGATGAGAAAACAAACTCACATTGGCAAGATAGAGGTAATGGTTCTTATTTATAATGGTTCTTATTGATAATGGTTCATCCATCCTTAAACTTTATCAACTCTAAAGTTGTTGAAAGTTTGGGGTTACCTATGACTTCAATCACTCCATTTGAAGTCAAGGTAGCTAGTGGGGAGAAGTTGACATGTAAAGAAACGTATAAGAAAGTATGTTTGAAAACGCAAGGCCTTGAGATTGTGGTGGATTTATATTCTTTGCCTATTGTTGGGTTGGATGTTGTGTTGAGTGTTCAATTGTTAGAGGAGCTAGGGAAGATAGTCTTGAACTATAGAAAAATGACTATAGAGTTTATGATGGGGACAAATGGGTGACCATGAAAATGAATAGGAGATGAGGATGTAAGGCCGTGGGGCCTAATGAGAGGAAAAAGATTTTGAGACCAGGGGACAATGTTTTTCCATCACTTTGGCTTCACAATCAAGGAGCTTGAGTGAGGGGTAAGAGATGGAAGATGATGTCATGAAAGTAGAGATAAGGACTGATGTGCCAAATGACTTAAGCGGGTTGATGCAAAGGTTTTCTAAGGTGATGGAGGATCCAAAGACACTTCCACTTTCAAGAAAATTTGATCACAACATTCTATTAAAAGAGGAAGCCAAACTAGTTAATGTAGCCCCCTACCGGTATACTTATTACCAAAAGACCAAGAACGAAAGGCAAGTCAACGAGATGTTAGCTAATGAGCTCATCTATCCAAGCACTAATCTATTCTCAAGTCTAGTTCTCTTGGTGAAGAAGAAGGATGACATGTGAAGGTTTTGCACCAACTACCGAGCCATAAATGAGGCTACTATCAAGGATAGATTTTCAATTCCGACCATTGATGACATGTTGGATGAGCTTGGAGGTTCAATGTTATTCTCCAAACTTGATCTAAGGGCCAGGTAGCATCAAATAACGGTGCATGAAGGGGACATTCACAAAACGGCTTTCCAAACTCAAAATGGCCACTTCAAGTACTTAGTGATGCCATTCGATCTATATAATACTCCTTCAATGTTTCAAGCATGTATGAACCAAATATTTAAGCCATACTTAAGGAGGTATGTCTTGGTCTTCTTTGATGATATTCTTGTTTATTCGAAGACATGGAAGGATTATTTGAAACACTTGGAAGTTGTTTTAAGATGCTTTGTAACAACTCTTTCTATGTCAAGTCATCCAAGTGTGCATTCGGCTAAAAGGAACTCGAGTACTTGGGGCATTTGATTTCACGTGAGGGGATCAAGGTGGATTCAAGGAAGGTTGAAGGTATAGTGGCTTGGCCCAAATCAAAGACCATCATTGAATTGAGGGGCTTTCTAGAGCTCACGGGCTACTACAGAAAGTTCGTCAAAAATTATACTTCCATTGCAAGACTACTCACCATCATGCTCAAGAAGAATAATTTTGTTTGGAGTGAAGAGGCGGAGATGGCATTTGAAGCTTGGAAAAAGGCCATGATAACCACACATGCCCTTGTTATGCCTAATTCTGAGAAGATATTCTAGGTACACACAGATGCAAGTAATATGGGGGTAGGTAAGGTATTGACACAAGAATGGAGGTCATTTGCCTTTATTAGCAAGGTCCTTGGTGTTCAAAAGAAATGGTGGAGTGTGTATGCATGAGACATGCTTGCTATCATAAAGGCCGTGAAGGTATAGAGGCCTTATTTGCTGGGACGGAACTTCTTGATAGTCATAGATCAGCAATCTTTGAAGCATATTTTAAAGCAAAGAATCACTATTCCAGATCAACAAAGGTGGATATCTAAGTTACTTGGATTTTAATTTCAATTGATGCAGATCGAGTAGGGAGAATCGTGTAGTCGATTTCTTATATTTCTAGGAGGGGAGATGGTGAGGTATTGAAGACCCCCTTAGATCCTTCATGGGGAGTGTGGGATGAGATTAGAAAGGGGATAAAAACTTATTTAAGGTGTAAAAAGGTGATAGAGAATTTAAATGTGGGTGATAAGGGAGTAGAAAACTATGTGATGCGTGGTGGGCTCCTAAAATAGAAGGGGAAAGTTGTGGTGCTGAGCATGGGGGATCTTAGAAAGAAGATTTTAGGCCATTTTTATTATATCAAGAATGAGGGACACTCGAAAGTGTATCATAATTGGAGTAAGAGTGGCTAAATTATTCTATTGGGATGGTATGACAGGCGATGTGAGGGAGTATGTTAGGAGGTGTGACATTTGCCAACGAGTGAAGAGTGAGAGTAGCAAGCTTAAGTGATTGATGCAACATTTACCAATCCCTACTCACACTTGAGAGGATGTCACCATGAACTTTGTGGAGAGAATGTTGCTATCAAATGGATGTGCTGAAGTGCTTGTAGTGGTAGACTGCTTGACCAAGTACACACACTTCATTGCAATGGTGCATCCCTACATGGCTAAGACTATTGCTAAACTTTATATGTATCACATGATGAAGCTGTATGGCATGTCGAGAAGAAGCATTGTGACGGATATGGACCATGTGTTCATGAGTAATTTTTGGAGAGAGTACTTCAAGATGCATGGAACAGAATTGGCCCGAAGTTCAACCTATCTCCCTCAAACTGATGGCCAATTGAAGGTAACCAACCGAAATCTTGAATAATCCCTTAAGTGCTTTGTGCACCAATATCCAAAAAAGTAGGAGGAGCATTTGGCTTAGGTTGAATTTTGGTACAACACCTTGTATCACTGATCAATCAAGATGACATCATTCAAAGCACTCTATAGGAAGTCACCACCGGTGCTTGTAGCCTATAAAGTAGGGAGTTTACCTAATGAGTTGGTAGATACAGAGTTTAGAGAAATAGATGAGGTCTTGTAAGAACTCAAAAAGAACTTGGCAAATGCACAAGATCTTATTAGCCAGGAAATTGGGTATTTCTTAAGTACTTACCAAGGAAGAATTACTTTGACAAGATCTTTTAGCCAAGAGATTGGTATTTCTCAAGAACTCAAAAAGACCAAATGAAGAAGTACTTTGACAATCGAAGAAGCATGGAGTCCTTTTAGCCAGGAGACTGGGTATTTTTCAAGTACTTACCAAGGAAGCACAAGGTACTATCCAAGGTAGTGTTGAGCAAGTTGAGAGCTAAATATTTTGGCCCATACCGTGCATTGGAGAAGTACAGACAGCTTGCCTACAAGCTAGACTTACCAACTGGGATTCACATTCATCCTATCTTTCATGTTTCATGGCTAAGGAGGAAGGTTTGAAATCCAACCAAGGTAGTGAACGAATTACCCATGGCGGACAAAGAGGGGCTGTAAGGACTCGGCCCTTACGTGGCATTTTTTTTTCCAAAACCATTTTAGAATATAGGACTAGTTTTGTTCGTTTTAAAACATCTCAGTTCATTCCCAGGATGTCAAACTTCACCTTTTAAAGAAAAATACATTTTTATAATTAAAGAGGGTTACGGGGGAAATACATAAGATTTAAAACTAAAAAGGTCATTCCCACATGCTTAAACTATCGTGCCCTTCCCTCGGACTGTTTGCTTCCTACTGCGTATTCCTGTGTGGGAGAAGAAACGCACAGAAAGAAAACTAAAATTAGTTGAATACTCAGTAAGCATTACTTCATATCGTTTTTACTATATAAGAAAGTAGGTTTTTCAAGCATATAACCAACACACAATATACATACATACATACAAAACAATACATACATCATTATTCATAACTATAATCCTATTATGTCTTTCATCTTTTATCTTTTTCGTGATCCTTCTTATTCTTAATCATTACTTTAAGACATTAACACACAAGAGATCAACCGACAAGCAAACATCTAACTACGAAGCAAGTACGGCAATAGCCATAACTACCAAACAGCCATCAGACAAGCAAGTCAAAAATCAGCAAATCAGAACAACAACCACAAGCTATCCAATCAACTAACAAATATTCACTCATCCAATACCTACATATTATGCATGCACTACACATCATACATAACATGATATTCATCCATGTTCATTCACTTCCTTTAGATCGTTGCACATTGTTAACCCCTTTGTGTTAGGGTTGACGGATCTTTATTTTGGATCCTGGGTCTCTTTTGGACTCTTGGGTCATCATTTGTACCCCTTTCGCATTTTCATACTTCATAGCATACAGTGATTCAAGTTTTCTTTTCTTTTTCTTTACCTTACTTTCCCTAGACTTTCCTATCCTTTAATTCCTATGCTTTCTATCTCTTTCCTCTTAGTCAGTTTGTCTAAAGAAAATATCTTTTAGAAGCATACCCACAAACCAGACGCATGCGCATACACTTAATCTCGTCGAGACATAAGGTCATCGCATAGTGTCCTCGCATTGCACCAGCTAATGGCATTCTTCCATAAAATCATAAGACAGAAATCTCAAGTTTAACTTTATATTTTCTTTTCAGAGAACATATCCAATAATTACTACGTATAAGCATCCATCACAAGCATATAGTTACACGTTAGAGGTTCGATAAAAGGGGTTACCAAGAATGATCATACATATGCATACTAGTATTTTCAATTCTATTATCTTTCTTTACTAATCCGGTAAACACTAAGATGTATGAACATAACATTTACCTAGTCTCCATGCTATTTTCATATCATGTAGTCCAATCGCAAGTGCATCATATAGCAACCAACCTACAACATACACACAAATAGCATCAATATATATATCTAGTACACAAGCGACTAACTAGGAAAATCTACACTTCATTTAGAACACTCTCCTGCTATCCTCATGTCCTTGGGGTCCTACTCCACTTAGACCATCGGGAGACTTACTGAGGACACTGAGACATCTTTCGATATCCCCATGCCCTTGAAGTCCAATTCATTCAGACCATAAGGAGACTTACTATGGATACTGGGACGCCTTTCGATATCCCTATTTCCTTGAAGTCTAATTCGATACACGTGTAAACTGACGCACATGTACCCTACCTCCACGTCACCTAAGATCAACATAGAATATGTTGATCAGCCGCTAGTGCAGAAAACACTCTACGTCGATAACAACCTTCTCCATACTGGTTCGCAGGACTAGTCCCATTTCCTAGCCCTTTACGAGATCATCCTGACACTTAACGAGATAAGGTCCATCTCAAATGTACCTCCATCATGTCACGCAATTCGATACTACTATCAAGCTATCTCGTCATCCATCACTTCACGTGGCGGTGCATCACATGACACCTACATCGACTCCCAACTCGACATGAGTATGACTCCTTAAGTACTCTGGTTACACTCCTAATACGTCACTGCTACGTGACTTCGTTGCTTCGCATGTATTTAAAGACATAACACGATTACACAGTGACAGTCGTCACTAAGGCTATCGATAACATCATTATTCTAGGATACTATTCCACAGTTCCCAACACTTCACACGCCTTATATTCTCCAGTCGTGCAACTATTTATCTTTGCGACACGCCTTACGATGCATCATGACTACAGCATAGGGAGTATCCATCACACTTCTGCTGCGCACTCTAATCCACACATATACCCCACATCGAGTATACTCTACGTATACCCTCTTCATAGTACTTTACGTCACAGCTCCCACAATGCACATTACACAATGCGCTGCTTTACCCCCATGGAGTACGCTATACGTGTACTCTCTTTAAACACCTACCACAACACTATACCTGCATACAAAGTACCCTTGTACTATACAACACAATCCACAACTCTACTTCACAACACAGCCCCCAACATCAAATAAGTAATAAATAAAATACAAGAGAAATAGGGTTATACCATAACGAGGTAAACCTGTATGTTGCTCGTTTCCCGACACGGCTAGTGGCATTAGAAGCCACTAGCTTTAACGTTAACTGCTCCATTGAGGTTAGCGTCGTGACCTCAAAACGAGAATAGTTCTGGGTTTGGATCTAGAGTTTTGATTACTAATTTTGGGTCGTAGGGCGGCCAATATGATGGTGAGTTCGTTAGTGGCGGTGGAAGGGTCGTACATTACAGCTAACATTGTGTACGACGATGATAACCACGTAACATGACGGTTTGGGCTAGGGTGCTCGGTTTGACACAGGAAGCTAGGAAAATACTCATTCGAGGGAGGGGAATTTCATGGTAGTGGTGGTGAGGTAGTGCAACCACCGGAAGGTGGCTAATCTAGCTCAAAAGGAGTGGAAACGCACTTTCGGATTTGGGCTTGTACACGAGAGGTTGGGCCTTGATTCGAGGAACTAAGTTAGGAGGATGATCGTCGGAGCAAGGGGGACCTTTTGGTGGCCGATGGTAGCGCTAGGTGGAGAAACCCGTATATGGGTGCTTAAAATACCCATTTTGGATTGGGAGCATTTGGGGCTGCCATGGCTGTGCCGACAATTAGGGGTGATGCCGGAGGTCTCTAAGAGATTACTGGTAGGTCGCCAGTGCCATAGGTGGTCGTGGGTGGCAGCGGCGTGGCTTGGAAGGACAAGAAACTCATTTCAGGTATGTTGTCGTGCATGGAAGGTGGACGATTGTCGGGGGTTGGGGTCACTAGGGTAGGTTCGCCGACAGAAGGTGGTTCCAACGGTGGGGACTGTGTCACAGGTGGTGGCCGGTCGGAGCTGGGCTGGGCAAAGGAGTCAAACGACCAAAAAAGTGGGGTGTACGCGAGCTAGGAGAGAAAGAGAGAAGAGATAAAGAAGAAAAAGGAAAAAGGAAAAGGTAAGGGTCTTGGGCTTTTTCGGGCTATTTATAGGCCCGGCACATTGGGTCTCTCAAACTGACAAACGATGTACTTAAAACAATGTTCTGAAAGCACATAAAAATAATTTAACTTAAACAACATTCATGATAATTAAATAAAATATTATTTTAACTTATTTTAGTTCACAACATAATATTTCTCATCATTAATTAAAATGATGAACTTTACTAATTATTTAAAAATGAATAAAGTCATATATTTAAATCAAAGATTTAAAGCATAATTAAAATCTCATATTACTTTAAATAATTAAAACCAAGGTATTAAAACGATCTTGCACATTTATAATATTTTGTAGCGCTCCAAGATATTATAATTGAATATTTATAAATCTGGCTTAAGTCCAATAACACTGAAAATACCTCATATAATATTCCTAAGAAATTTAAAATATTCGATAGCATTAAAATATTAGACGCAGTTTAAAATTAACGTTATCATTTTTAAAACACACCATCTGGATCGGACATGTGCTATGAGACCTAGCACGTATATCGAGACTCGTCTCAATCGAATGAGAGATGAACAAATTGTCACATCATCTCCTTGAGATTCGTTAAGCCTTAAATAAAGGAGGGACGGGGTGTTACAGGGGTGGATGGCAATTAATCCCGAAAAGATCTTGGAATATATGCATGTCAGGAAGGGCGGCCAATTAAAAATCGAGAGAATGGGTATTACAGGGGCGGATGGCATTACAAATGAGCCATTTACATGGTTGAACAACTAACTTCCCTTGAGGAGAGGCACCATCTAAGTCTTCCACAATAGAGGTACTTGTCAATGGTAAGTTTTATTGTAACAAAGTGGCTTGCGGAATTAAGTATGGATGTATTGATTAGGCAGGGTGTGGTTTGGGTAGATGTATTGGAAGACATGAAAGAATCAATCTGGTTGGGATCTGTAATGGACAACGGAGGTCGTAATTGGGCTCTAGATACCATACTAAAATGTAAAATAACAATACACAAGAAGTGTTTGTTGAAATACCTCAAAGAGCTTTTTCTATTGTGAAAATCGTTATCTGCATCTTTCTATCATACCAGATTACATCATTTTATACTATTCGAAATATATAACCGACTATCCAGACCATCCATTATCATTGTGCCATGTGTATCATAGAATCAGATTCAGTTTTTACGAGAATATTCTTATTGCCATTCTAGATGGTTCTTGACTACCACAATATATTTCTTCTTTGCTGTTGATGCACTTGGGTTCTTTCTTAGTAGAAGTTTGACTTCCATTATTAGATTTAAATAAATTTATGAGAAAGCAAACATGGAGTTTGAAGGAAAAATCTATTGTTTCGTTACAATTTTTTTTTTAATAAATAAATTAGCCACATGGCTGCACATGGCATGACCACGTCAAACTAATGGAGTGATACGTCATCACAGGCGGCAGTTTCTCTTTGGCAAAATAATTGATTGAGGAGGTCATATCTCATTTAAAATTATTTATGACTCATGAGAGTCAAATTTTACTTGCTTACTTGAAAAATGCTAGTTATCATTTCTATTTCTATACCATTCAAGTTATATATCATTCTTATTATTTTATTTGAACACATATTTAAATATTATAATATGTATTTAAACAATAAAAAAGGATAAATAACAAATTACATGACTGCGGTGTGAAGGATAATAAGTAAAATTTTTCTACAATTAATATCACATATTTTGAATAAGATTGGGAACTATCAAGTTATACATAATCTCCTAATTTTGAGTTGTACTCAATGCCATATTCTCCACTTGTTTTTATTCTTATATTGTGTGCATTATCACAATAGGGTAAAAGTAAGATAACACTGGTATATAATTTTTTTGCAAATTTAAATATAAATTAAATTTTAGTTCCATATAATTAAGATCTAATTATTAAGATGGATAATAAAAGAGGAGTAAGAGTTACGCTGTATTACATGCAATCTCAATTGTTACCAAAATAGATTTATGCAAAAAGACCAATAATAAAGATCAAATTGATTAAGTGTTGCATATACTTTTTGAAAAAATATAATTTAATGTTTTTATGAACAATATTTTTTTAAAATAATAAACTCTATTTTTTTGAAAATAAATGCACATGGTATTTTTTTTTTTTTTTATGAACGTCTGTTTTTCTTTTTAGAAAAGTGATAATGCGATGCGAAGGAAGAAGTTAATAACAGTTCGAATAAAGTACTATAATATGTCATTATCTTTTTTCTGCTGGTCCACGTGTTAGATTTTCCCATGGTCTTTACCATTTGCGTTCACACTTGGTCGGACGTATCTATGGCTTCCCTCTTCGCGTCACACCTTCGTGTATTGCCTACGCCATTCCTCGCGTTGGAGTTCCGAATCATATCCAAGCATCCACTCGTTGACCATTCGAGCCCCTTCCACCAAGCTTTGTCATTTTACGTCAATTGTCTCCCTAAGTAATTCCGTTCCGCATTCATATATTTTTTAATTTTACTTTTAGTTTTGTATATATAGTATTATTATTTTTATTCATTATAAAATTAAAAAATAAATAGTAAGAGGATTGAAAGAATACAATATCTAAAATTAGTTTTTCAAAATTTAAATATTATTTTTCTCAATTTTATTGTTTGTATCTATTATAAATGTTCTTCAAGATACATTTTTATAAATATGAAAGATACATAATATTAAATAAGTACAAAAGTTTAAGGAATAACAATATATATATTAAAGAGATACATAAATATAAAAATTAAGTATACATGAATATTAGAGAATTCTAATAGTCATCCACTAATTACATTTTATAGGTTTACAATACCATTCAAATATTACAAATTTTTTTCTCCAAAAATAAAGATGAAAAGGCCAAAAAACTTTTAACATTAAATTTTAATTTTTTCAATGGCCCACAAAGATCTATTTCGTCATTTACATATAAACCCGTAAAATATTGCAAGTAATATATTAAAGCTCAACCAATGTATATGAAGCCAGGATTAAGTAAGCGATAGAAGGGGAGGATATAACTAAAGACAAGGGCTAATACACATGGACAAAACTTCACCAGCTGACTATGGGGTCACATATAGCATTATATATAATGCTATATATAAATTAATTTGTGCATCAATATATGCTTATTAATTGTTTTAATAAAATTTAAATTTCTGACTAATTATGTTGAATAGGTGTGTGCATTGGTCAATGGCAGAGTCACAAATTTGTGCTTGGAGGGGCCAAACAAAATTAAAATAAAATATATAAAATATTTTTTATTCTATTTGTATATAATTTTTTATGAGGTATAAAATAATTTGATAGTAAGATTTACAATAAAAATAAAATACGTTTAATACAACTTATGTATTAAAAATATATATATATATATATATAATATGATAAGAATATGTCATCATAATAAAAATATATTAAAAATTATCCAAGTTCTTTTTATATTTATATTTTTATCTATAATAAAAACATATCACCATGTCATTATATCATTTTATTTTATATAAAATGTTTTTTATTTTTAAATTAGATTAATTTTATAGAGGAAGATCAAAATAATTTTTAGAGAGGGGACTAACACAAAATAAAGTTAATATTATCTTATAAAATCATAAAAAAAATAAACTTATTTTTCAATTTTTTTAGAAAAAGCATATATTACTGTTTTTTTCAATTTATTTATAAAATAGAGTAGGATCTGTGGGGAGGGGGGGCCATTGCCCCCCTGCCCCAAGGAGCCACTCGTATTGGTGCACAAAATTGTTTGCAATTGATTTTTTCATAAGTTTCATTTAAACACATCTTATTTCATTTCATCTTATTTTATTTTATTTTATCTCATTTTATTTCTAAACCACTTAATACAAACAATTTTTAATTTTTAATTTTAATATTTTAATTTAATTATTATTTAATTATTATAACTTTCCAAATCTTTCTTAAACAAAATATAAAAATATTCAACTTTTCTAAATCTTAAAACAAAAATTATATTTTAACAATATCTCAACTTTATAATATTTTTATTTTTATTTTTTATTTTTTATTTTTTATTTTTTATTTTTTATTTTTTTTAAATCCAATAAAATATAATAACTTAAACTACTTCACTATTATTAATTACAGATTTCTATATCACCTCATTTTCCAAATATCCTATAAAAGGAAGAACATGCAAGCTATAGCAAATGAGGACGTGAAAGCTTATATCATCACTATTCATAGTGGATTCCGTCCTAAAAAACTCATTGACCCATTTATGTAGTGGCTCTCTTTTTGTCTCTCTTGGACCCATTTATTGCTCAAGCCGACGATGAGTATCTCAACCGACGGGCCGCCATTCGAACACAATCGTACTGAGTCACTCGACCATAGTTGTTGTTTTTTTTTTTTTTAAATTAATAGAAGATAGGAATACTTTCATTGCAAAAGGGCACAAATGCCTCGAGACGGTTTACAAGACTTAACATCAAATGCCTTAAAACAGGTAACAAGATATAGTATTAAAAGTAGGGATATAAATGATTCGGTTCGGTTCAGAAAAAATGTGGACCGGTTCTATTTAGTCTAAGAATTCTCCTACTCTGAACCGGACCAAACTCCTATTCAATCCATACCGGTCCGGTCCAGTTTGGTTTATGGGCGGTCTAGTCCGGTTCAGGAGTACTTGATATGATTTAATGAGTTAAAATTTTATCCAAAATCTTGCAATGATAGAAAATAATTTTTAATCCAAATTTAATTATTATACTATTACATTAGTATATTATAAATTTATATATTAGCAGATAATGATAAATTTAATAATATATTAAATAATAATATACTTATTATATTTACTTATAAGTTATTACTAATACTCTATATAGATATATTATAATTTATAATTTATACTACAAATAGTTAACTACTATAAATTATAATATGTTAATATTATAAGAGTATATATCATATATTAATATGTTATACTACCACTCTTAATCTATATTAATATTAATATTATAATTTATATACTATTACTTATATATATCTATATAAAAAAAATGATGTGCATTTGGTCCGATCTAGGGGGAGAAATGCCCTGGACTGGGATCGAACCGAAAATATTTGGTCTATATAAAAATTAGACTGAACTGGACCGAATTCCATCCGGTCTGGCCCAGCCAATCTAATCCACCAGTTCGGTTTGGTCTTCTATACCTCTAATCAAAAGCCTTATTACAAATTGCAAGACATAATATCAAATGCCTTAGGACAGATTGCTAGATATAGCATCAAAATACGCTACATTGTCTAAAAGCATAAAAACAATATGCCACCATTGCTTCATGCTATCAATCGACCACGCACGTCTAGCCAAAAGATGAACAGGTGCATTACACAAGTGAGAATAATGCTGTATTTTGCAGTCTGTAAATTTGTTCATGATGCTTTGAATATCTAGGATTACATTCCTCAGTTCAAAGAAAGGCTCAATAACATTATTAATCTCCTCAACTAAATGAAAACAATTGCTTTCAACTAAACCAAGAGATAATCAATCCTAGTAGTTAAGGTTGCTTGCAGGCCTCTCAAAACAATCATAGCTTCAATAGTTTCCAGTTTTAGTGGAACATTTTCAGACATGCTCATAGTCATCGCAGCTTGATCACTAGAATCCCTAAGGATAGCACCAACACTAGTTTTGTTATAGTAAAGAAACAAGACTCCATCAACATTCAACTTAAACTAGTCTTGAGAGAGAGAGGGGGGGCGTCCCTCTAAGATCAAACCTCTTAGGTTGATTAGTAAGTAGTGACCGAGAGGTCTCATTGTTTCAGAGCTAAAGCATAATCAATGGCTTGAGTGGGCTATTGATTAACTTTGTCATGGATCATTTTACTCATTCTATCCCATATTCCCCAAGCCATGAGGACAAGGTTAGTTAAACCCTCAACTGTTGCAGAGTTATAAACCTTCATTACGATAGTTAGAACTGAATCAGAGTAATCAACATGCTGCATTATAGGAAACTTGAGCAATCAGAGGTGTAAAATAAAAGAACATAAAAAAGTATATGTCTCGAGTCCTCTAGGGTCTAAGAACATAAGCAACAAGAACTCTCTACATCAATTCTCTTCTTAATCAAATTCTCTTTTGTAGAAAGAATATTTGAAAAAGCCCTCCAAGTAAAAACCCAAACCTTGTGTGAAACCTTAAGTTTCCATACAACTTTCCAAAACCTTGTAACTAAAGCCCCATTTGAAGATTCACCCATGTCACTAGCAGATAAATACTTAAAGAAACTATAGCCACTTTTAACATTATATGCCCCACTTTTTTGTGTTCTTAGAACCATGAATCATATTGTCCAGTAGTACTCAGAAGAATTCTTAGAATTCACTCAACTAAGTTTGGATTAAAGAGAAATCTAATTGTAGGGATCCACCAATGTGTGCTTTGATCAATTAGGAAAGTCACTTGACTATCCAATGCAAAACCATGGCCACTTGACTAAGCCATAGTAGTAGCTTCAAACTATTTTAAGTCTCTAACACTTGCGATCCAAGGGTCTCGAGAGATATGTATAGATTGTCTATTTCCAACATTCCATCTACCACCTTGACTAAGCAACTGTTTTGCATCCCAAATTCCCCTTCAAGCATATGAAGGGTAATCACCAATATCAGCCTATAATATCGTAGAATTAGGAAAGTAACTTGCATTGTATACTTTATAAAATAAGCTAAAACTGAAATTTAAAATTAAGGCTTTAGTCAAATTGATTATGTAAACAGGAGGGGCGCCCAAGTGGGCTGCCCCCTTCCCTTTGCCAGTAACGTATGGCATTTAATGCCATACGTTACATAGCTTGTAACGTGTGGCTTAAATGCCATACGTTACAAATTGTTACATTTTTTTTGTAACTGCAATTTAAATGCAGTGTAATGACTGGTTTTTAAAGTCAGTCGTATGTGGGTTGACTATAAATAGTCCCCACCATTTTGGTTTTTGTGATCAATCTGAAAAATCGGAAAACCTCTCTCTCTTTTTATTCTCTCTTAAAATTGTTCTTATGCTGTGGATTTATTTAGTGACGCTCTAGTTTTATATTACGTAGTGCACTAACCACTAAGAGGAATTACTGGTGTTTTATCAGTTTGGAGAAACTTGTGGAGCAATTTTTTAAGCTAAACTTGACGTATTTTTTTTTCGCTGTATTTTTTCTAACATTGGTATCAGAGTAAGGTTAAATTGCTTCTAGTTGTTTTTTTTTTTTTTTGCATATGCTTGAAATATGTATATTTTTTTACTGTTTTTGTACGAAAAAAAAAGCTTGAGTGGTGCAGCACTACACCTGTGCAGCGCGCACCACTGCGAGGTGCTGCACGCACCACCGAGTGGTGCAGCGCGCAACATCGTGAGGTGCCGCGCGCACCTAGAGGTGCAGCGGGCACCTGCTGGTGCCGCGAGCACTTGCTGGTGCTGCGGCGGCGCCGATTCTTCTTTTCTGGCAACAAGCAGCAATTTTTGGCTTTTTTCGGTGACTGTGCCATCGTTTTCTTAACGGTTGTTATACGGGAACTGTTCATGTGAACAGTCCTTGCCGAAGGTTGAAGAAGAGAGTTAAAACTCATCTATTTCCTGGGCCGAGCTTGGGCCTTGCGGCCCATTTGTTTTTTTTAGTCCAGTTTTGGGCTGGGTTTTTATACGGCTTAGCTCCAATTGATTAAAAAAAAAAAGGGCCTGGATGTGTCCGGCCATGGGTTTCGAACCCATGACCACCAGCTATATTAAGCCAACGTCCTCCACTGGACTGTGTGTCTCTTCCGGTCTAAGTGTGTGTTTTTTTTTGTTATATATATTTTTTTAATAATGATTATAAAAAAAAATGGCATGTTTTAATATATGGTTAGATATATTTCCTGTTATAACATGTGATATTTTATTTAATGCTTTAGATTAAATATGATTACATGTGGATATTTGATGATATTCATTTTTTTTATTGATAAATTACATGTGATATTATATTTAAATTTATGGATAAATGTGATAACATGTATATATACAACATGTGTATGTGTTATTATTTTATCATGTATAAATGTTAGGCTTGTATGATTAGACATTAGCCTTTATTTATTCTACTGATAAAATAGGAAATTCTCACTAAGTAGTCTTAGTTAGTGTTGTCAGTGTAGATTGATAGGCTGAAAGAATTGCAGTGACCCCAGTAAGAACTGTAAATGCACTGTATAGCGACAACACCATGGTAGCCCCAGTAAAAACTGTAAATGCATTGATGGAATAAGAAAAATGGACTGTAATGGTCTTATATGAACTATCTTTATAGACTGGCCCACCAAGCTGCTATGGTTGTTGTAATTGTCTTTGTAGACTGGCCCAACAGGTTACTGTGATTTTAATAGGATCTGTCTCTACGCGTGACTAGGACTAGGTGACTACTTTAGATAGTGGGAGTATGGTTGAGATTTATGATTAAATCTTCCATATTTTTTTAAAATTTACGCAAGAATTAGGTTATAAATTTAATAATTAGATATTGTGGCGCAAGAGATAATTCTGAAACCTAGCGATTTTTCGATCTTGCGACATATCTAAATTATTTCTTTTCTAGCTTGAATGGACGCAGATTTCTTAGGTGTGTGTGTAATATCCCTCATTTTCATTTTGTAGTGAAATGGCATCCAAAAGTATAGTTGCCGATTTAAACAAATGGGAGAAATTAGATGGGGAGAACTATGACATATGGCATTGCAAGAAGTCATAGAGGCCTTATCTCACTCCCTGACTAAGCCCAAGGAAGGGGACTCAGAACAACACAAATTAGATGAATTAGCCTATTCTGAATGGGCTAAGAAAAATCTGTGCGCGCGCATAATAATGTTAAGCAGCATGCACAATGATCTAATGTGTGAATTCGAGACCTATGACACTGTCCAAAGCATGTGGGAGGCTTTGAAGTTGAAGTTTGGTGGAACTTCGGCCACTAGGTTACGTGGATTAACCATGAGGTTTGATACTTATAAGATGCGTTCTGACCATACGATGAAGCAGCATCTTAGGGCTATGTCGACCATGATCCGCGAACTTCAGACGGCAGGAAACGACCTGATTGATGAACAACAAGTCCAGGCAGTGATAAGATCACTACCGAGTTTTTGGGAGAATACGAGCTAAAATTTGACATATAATGAGAATATCAAAAATTTTGATGATGTCTCGCGTCACTTGGAATTGGAAGCTGAGCGCCTAGAGGCTGCTAAGCCTAATCATTCGGCTTATGTGGCTAATTCTGATTCATGCAAGGCATCAAGGCCTAAGCGTTGGAAGTCCAAGAATGGGGTAGCTGCTGGACAAGTTAAGAAGGTGTCAGGAACTTCTTAGCGCAGCAAAAGGGGCAAGCGTGGGAAGAACAAGTCAAAATTAAAGTGTTACAACTGTGGAAAGAAAGGCCACTTCGCTCGTGACTGCACTGAGCTGAAGAAGGTGTACTCTAACTTTTCTCGTATTGTTTTTATAACTAGTCATGTGATGGTTGCTCACTCCTATCCTGTGTGGACTGTTGATTCAGGAGCGACCGAGCACATAGCGCGAGATAGAGTCGGATTTGTGGAATATCGCCAGATTCCAGTTGGGAGTCGTGATATCAAGGTGGGGAATGGAGCTAGCATGGAGGTGCTAGTATTTGGTACCTACAAGCTGGACTTGCGGGGTGGCCGCACTCTTTTCCTCCACAATGTGTCATACGCTCACAAAATCTGACGAAATCTACTTTCTGTAGTTACTCTTTTAAGACTTGGTTTTCGAATTGAATTTGAAAACAATCATGTTTCCTTTTATTTGGGCCATGTGTTTTATGGCAATGCTTTTCTTCAAGACGGTTTTATGATAATGAATTTGGATTATTCAAATATGAATGAATCTATTGCTTTTCTTTCTGCATCTGATAATTTGGTTTCATATAAATGGCATGCTAGGCTTGGCCATATAGGGTAAAATAGAACGACTCGGTTAGCTAGAGAAGGCCTGATAAGCAATCTCGCTAAGATCATCTTGCCCACATGTGAACATTGTCTAATGGGAAAAACTAATAGAAAATCATTTGGAAAAGTCAATAGGGTATCTTTTCCACTGCAATTAGTCCATTCAGACATCTGTGGTCCAATGACTATAAGGGCGAGACACGGAGGTGGTTATTTCATCACATTTATAGATGATTTTTCACGTTATGGTCATGTCTACTTAATCTCCCCTAAGTCTGAAGTATTGGAGTGTTTTAGGCGATATTTAAGAATGGTTGAGAATCAGTTAGACAAGAGTTTAAAAACTTTGAGAACTGACCGAGGACGAAAATATCTTTCTGAGCAATTTAAAAGGCTATGTGATGAAAAAGGAATCAAAAGACAGTTGACGATGCCAAGTACGCCACAACAAAATGGCATGGCAGAAAGGAGAAATCGAACACTGCTTGAGATGGTTAGGTCAATGATGGCGCAAGCAAACCTACCAATTTTTTTTTTGGGATGCTCTTTTGACTGCTGCCTACATTCTCAACCGAGTTCCCTCCAAATCAGTAACTTCCACCCCATATGAACTATGGACCGGCGAGAAACCCAATTTGAGTAACTTGCGGCCATGGGGTTCAACGGGTTTTGTTCACAATCTTTCTCATAAGTATGGAAAGTTAGGCTCTAGAGGGAAGAAGTGTATCTTTATAGGTACTCAGAACACTCTAAAGGGTATGTGTTAATAGGTGAACAAACTGATGGAAGTGTGACTGAGATTGAGTCACGAGATGTGGATTTCATTGAAGATGAGTTTCCAAGTAGAGGTGAGGTTGATAGGAGTTTACAACTTCATGAGATTATAGAACAAGAGGAAAGTGATCCAAAGAATTTAGTTGAGAATGAGAAAGAAATTCTTCAAACTCCTACAAAATTTAAAAATAACTTGAATCCGAGTGGGAGCACATCACTTGTCAATCAATCACAACAACCTCAGCCACGTAGAAGCACACGTGAAAGTATTCCTCGTCGTCGTTTTGAGATTGAAGGAGAAGCTTTCATGGTAGCTCCTCATGATGATGATGAGCCTAGGACAATTCATGAGGCTCTCTCATCTTCTACTAAAGATGAATGGATGAAAGCACTTAATGATGAAATTGAGTCTATGAAAACAAATCAGGTTTGGGATCTAGTTGATCTACTGACAGGGCGTAAACCTATTGGGAACAAATGGGTTCTTAAGATCAAACGCAAGTCGGATGGATCAATAGATAGGTATAAAGCTCGCTTAGTAGCGAAAGGATATACTCAACAAGAGGGTATAGACTATGAGGAAACATTTTCACCAGTGGTGAGGTTTGCCTCAATTCGCTTAATTCTAGCTATAGTAGCAAAAATGGATTTGGAACTCTACCAAATGGATGTTAAGACATCATTTTTCAATGGAGAACTAGATGCGGGGATCTATATGGATCAACCCACAGGTTTTGTGGTCAAAGGTCAAGAGCGCAAAGTGTGCAAACTCAAATGATCTATATATGGCTTAAAACAATCATCTCGACAATGGTATCTCAGATTCCATCGAGCCATTCTCTCAAATGGGTTTACGATGATCACAAATGATCATTGTGTCTATGTCAAAAGGTCTAAGAAGAGTTTCATTATGTTGTTATTATATGTTGACGACATACTATTAGCTGGAAATGATAAAGGGTTGATAGTTGCCACAAAAGAGTAGTTTGTCCTTCAATTTTGAGATAAAGGATATGGATGAGGCATAATACATTCTAGGAGTTAAAATCTACAGAGATCGCTCTAAAAGACTTTTGTATTTATCTCAACAGACTTACATAAATAAAGTTATTGAGCGTTTCCTAATGAGTGAATGTAAGCCCATTGACACCCCTATTGCAAGAAGTGAGAATTTGTCTAAGGAGTTGTGTCTTAAGACTCAAAGAGAAAAGGAAAAGATGGCTCGTATCCCTTATGCTAATGCTATGGGTAGTTTAATGTACGCAATGATGTGTACTCGACCTGACATATGCTATATAGTTGGCTTAATGAGTAGATTTCAATCTAACCCCGGACTGGCTCACTAGAAAGCAGTCAAGAGGATTATACGATATCTCAAGGGAACTGCGGACTATATGCTGTGCTATCAGGGTTCAGATTTGCAGTTAAGAAGTTATAGTGATGCCGATTGGGGCAGTGGCCTAGATGAGCGCAAATCAACCACTGGGTATGTCTTTCTGCTCAACAATGGCGCCATTACATGGAGCAGCAAGAAACAACCCTGCATAGCTCTATCTACCATGGAGGCAGAATATATAGCTTGTTCTGCAGCAGTTCAAGAAGCTGTTTGGTTAAAGAGGTTCCTCAAACATTTAGACATTGGCACGGATACTTCAGATCCGATGACGATATTCTGTGATAGCATGGTAGCTCTCGCATAAGCTAAGGACTCAAAATATCATCGAAGAACCAAACACATAGTCACTACATCAGAGATATGGTAGCGCAAAAGGAAGTGGTTCTGAAACATCTTTCTACGAGTCGCATGGTTGCTGATCCCTTAACAAAGCCTATTGTACGAGATGTTTATAAGGCTCATGTTAGGAATCTAGGACTACATAGATTGTAAATGTAATTTGTATTTCAAATGACATTGAGATGTAACATTTCCTTTGGGATATTAATACAATATGATTCAGTTCTTGTTTTTATCGTGTTGTCCTTTATTAATATACATACACAAGATATGTCAACAGGCTAAGATTGGCTCACTCACACGAGCAATCGCCTCTAGCGCTTTAGTAGCGAGAAGAGATGAGACATTGTGTCTCTAAGTACTTGTCCAAAGGGATAAGTTAGTTGACACAAAAATATGTCGACTTAGTAGGAGCTAAGATGAGGTCTTTTGAGAAGACTATGAATGGATTACTCACCATTCATGAAGCTTGAGGTTAGCCAGATACGAGATTCTCTTTGATGCCTTGAATGTGTGCAAATAGAGAAACTTAGGTTAGATGCTTAATGAGCGCCTAGACTAAGATCTGTACGGTGTTGATATAAACATATGCTCTTTGAGAAATCCACCGTAGCATGTGATTCATACTACATGTGCTTATTCGACCATATGAGTAAGTAAGTAAATGGTTCCCCTCTTTCTCACTGTGTGAGTCTCATTTTTTTTTGTGTCCTTTACTTTTGACTATGTCACAAGATGGAGGTTATATTGTCTGCTACTTTGGCATGCTATCTATGACCATGATTGATTCGGTCTAAAGAGGTATTGCTAGGAAAGCGATTTGACCAAAATTAAATTATATGAGTGCAAAAGGAAGATTTTTTCGATATCGTATCTTCGATAGTGTTTCCTGACATCAAACTATGATGCTATATACTGGTAGCGACTAAGGTTGTGAACACATTGAAAAGATTTGGAAAAAGTCAAAACATTGTTTTGAGTTTATTAACTCTAGAGGGTTTGAAAATGTTTGACTTGATGCGATTGAATAAGTCTAAGACATGACCATACGCTTCAAGGATATTAATATACTGGTATTCTCTATGAGAGATTAGGTATATGTACTCCCACTTTTCTATAGATGTGCTTGGTAGTCGCACGGCCTATTTACTTGTATGAACAAGATTGAGAACATAAGAGAGATGCAGACCTAGGGTCATGCCCACTGTATGCAAGTGGGAGATGTAAACAGGAAGGGCGCCCAAGTGGGCTGCTCCCCTCCCTTTGCCAGTAATGTATGACATTTAATGCCATACGTTACATAGCTTGTAACGTGTGGCTTAAATGCCATACGTTACAAGTTGTTACATTTTTTTTTTGTAACTGCAATTTAAATACAGTGTAATGACTGGTTTTTAAAGTCAACTGTATGTGGGTTGACTATAAATAGTTCTCACCAGTTTGGTTTTTGTGATCAATCTGAAAAACCAGAAAACCTCTCTCTCTTTTTGTTCTCTCTTAAAATTGTTCTTAGACTGTGGATTTATTTAGTGACGCTCTAGTTTTATACTACATAGTGCACTAACTACTAAGAGGAGTCACTCGTGTTTTATCAGTTTGGAGAAACTTGTGGAGCAATTTTTTAAGCTAAACTTGAGGTATTTTTTTTTCGCTGTATTTTTTCTAACAGATTAGTCAACTTAGCATTCACATCCCATGTCCCAAATTGTTTTCCAAATCTTAACTAAAAGGCCCTTCCTATAAATTTTTCCTAAATTTTACTCATTTTCAAAAAACATCATACATTCCATTCACTATACTTTACATTATCTATTAAAATAGCATTCTTCTATTCTCTTCATTATTTTTTCTACTATTTTATTTCCATCTTTAACTACTTTCAATAAAATATATTTAAAATTTAATATATAGATGAATAGTAATCCCAAATATAAAGGGTTACTATAGCACCCCCTAACGACATTCCCTATTATGAGATGCAATTGTGGGTTGATTTTATAATAAAACCTTAAGACAAACCCTATAATTTAGGGAGAAAGGGATTTTGATGAACCCTATGAGATGCTTTTATAGATGTAAACCAGATAATTAATAATTTGCACCAAACTTATAAAATATAAGTAGTAATTAGTAATTTAGAGAGATAGATGTTGCCTACGATTTCATATCATTAAATATTGTCCATAGCTAGTCATGTAGACCACAACATTAAATACAATGATACTAATTATGTACTAATGTACAAATCAGAGGCACTATACTAATTTTAGATGTAAACATTATTCTTAATATTTTGGTAAAAGATGTGTGGATCAGAAAATTATAAAAAATGTTGGTATATTATTTTAGATGTAAATATTACTCTTAAGAAATTGTGCAAGAATGACTAGGATATAAGAGAACTTTCATTGGATTATGCAAATGCAAATCCAATGGAATGTTTACATAATAAAGTACAAAAACTCACTAGAACGAATTATGCAAATGCGAAAAATATGACTTCTAGCTAAAGTAAAATTAGTGTTGTGGGTCACATTTGGATGTCACTATAGCTAGACTAAACGAAACAAAAAAATATTTCTCTCTTCTAATTTCTTCTCTGATCCCCAAGTATTTTTCTCAATGTACCTACAAACTCTTGCATCGTGTTATGGCGTTCATACATTTAAGCTTTCATAGTGTTCTGATGTTCTAGTTTACGATTTTGGTTGATCAGAAGCAACAACAAAATAAACTTAACTAGTTATTGCTTCTAGCAAATAAACTTAACTAGCTATTGCTTCTGATAATTATAGAAAAAATTTGAAAAAAGTCATAAGTTTTGAGTTATATATAATATTATATTATTATTAAAATATAAATTTTGATATTTTTTAACAAGTATTAAATTGATAATATTTTATTATTATTTTGATTAATAGATGGATAATCCAATATGAAAATAAATATTTTGAGTACAATAGCCAAATGCAAAATTATGTGATATATGTACATTTTACATTTGCATTTTCATGATCCAATAAGGATGCTCTAACATTTCAATTATGATGTTGAATTTAAATTTTTCTTATCGATCCATGATTCGATAATTGAGTCAAGGGTGGGTCTTGAAAATTAGTGTTACTTGCTCGTCCTAAGCGAGGAGCTCTCAGCCTCACCCCTGCCCTTGCATGGGTGAGTGGGGGAGAGGATTGGGCCCTCAGATCTCTATTCCGATTATGCTATGTTGATAAGAGGGGGAGAGAGATTGTGATAAGTTAAGATGAGATTTTCAAATAAAGGAAAGAGAGAAGTATTTAAAACAAAACATAACATTAAAATAACATTGTATGTTTAAAGAAAATTTTCTTTTAATATATATAAAATCCAAATAAGTTTGGGCTCAACTCTAACCCGTCCTTGACACTATATGTAGGAGTGTAAAATTGTATTAACAAGTTGTGTTTGTGTTAATGCATGTATATTGTACTATATGAGTTAACTCGAGCCCGATCCGTTATACTTATTATGTCAAAATATCAAATCCTAATAGGACCAATTAATATAACGAGTTTACACGATGCAATCCGTTTTGATCTATTAGTGAGTACTACAAAATAAGTTAACATGATATGATATGATATGACCTGTTTTAATCTATTTATGTAAATAGGTTAAAAAAAATGAAATTAACTTATTTGACCTGATTAAGTTTAACATAATTTATATAAATGTTAAAATTACAATATCGATAAAAAAATATATAAAACTAACTACAAGTTCAAAATTACAATCAAAATAATAAAAATATCGAAATTAAAATTTTAGTAACTTTACTTTTAGGTATAAGGATAGGATATAATTGTTAATTTAACTTTTTTAATAGGTCATAACAAGTTATAATGGGTCAAAACGTGTTAATTCGTTATTAACACATTAAGCATTTGTGTTTTAATAGGTCAATCCATTTTAATCCAAATCCATTAAGACTAAATCTAAATATACTATTATCGTGTCAGATTTGTATTGGAGTAACAATTATGTCACATATTGCCATCTCTACCCACATGATTGTCCAGTATAAATGGGTGCCCCTCCTAAGATGGGTTAGATTCTAGAGAATTGATAAGATGCAATAGCTCCCTGGTCCACCCTTAGTCTCAAATATAGAATATTTGTCGTGGTTTCTAGTCGTCAACATCAGACTAGGGGTACTGCTTGTGAGCGCTACACAATTGATTCATTTATTGTGCTTCCTAACCACAAACTTATTACAAGATATTTTGTCGTAATCAAGTACAATTAAATGACCAAGATGAATATTAGAACTAACATGGGAGCAACCTTAGGCTTCTCCACCAAGATGAGGAATCCCCAAGACATGAAGAATTTCTCCTCCAAAAGCACATCAGAATATTCAAGTTGGATTGGTCATCTCATTTTTCAAAATCTGAAAAATATGTAACTTTTCATCTTTTAACTAATTATTCAAAACTTGAAGACCACATTGGATTAACTATCACATTCTCTATTAATAAAATAATTTTATTATTTATATTTCTTTAATTAATTTATATTTTTAAATACTTTTTTTATTTTATTTTCATAATTTCCAATAACATGCAATAATCATATTCATTTTCACAATCCACCAATATTTAAAATATAAATTTCATATATACACTGCTTGCTATTTAAAAATCTCATATGTACACTTATAGAACCCTCAATGATGTACCTTGTAAATTATTTAGAAACAACATATTGTATAATAGCATAAGCATTATAATTTGATGCTTCGGTAAAAATCAAACAAGGCAGTACATTGCACATTCACATATAATCGTGCACTATGTGCTATAATTTGATAGTGCCTTTTGATAAGTTAATTTGATAATGAACATGCTGATCACGCCTTTTAACATTAGTATGAATAAGGCAAAAAGAAAAAAACAAACAAACAAGAATTTCACCAACATATTCTAACCCAAAATGTTACAGACTCCAACATATGCATAATCAAAACAGCAGATATAGTTGTTGCCCACAATTACAAACACTCATATTAAGGACCAAAATAACAACATAAAAGTTTCATAACTACCTACTATAATCCAACACTTCCCACACTACAACATTCACATTAGTTGCTATCCACATTCACAAACACTCATATTTGTTATCCAAAATAGCAAAAATCACAAAATAGCATAGGCAATAGTTGCTACCCAATCACATGTATTTCAACCACATGTGGCTGTCCATCTACTACATCCAATTGTAAAAAGTTTAATTACAATATTAAGTGGATAAGTACAACCCCAAAATAGTTTGTGATCCAACAAAAGGCTACAAATCTTAAAAAGGTTGAGATGAAAATGGAGATGGAGATGAAAATTGTTTCTTTGATTTCTCAAAAATCTCTTTTTGAATATTCAAGAAATACTTATGTCGCATTCCATTCATGCTAGTAAGATCCATCTTCATTATCTCCATATTGATCTTCCTTTTGTCCATATCATTCTTTTTCTTTTTCTCCACTAGTAATTCACATTGGATAGCATCCATATTGTTGGTCGCTTATCTTCTCTTAGATATGAAGATGGCTCTATCATTTTCATGCAAGTTAAGGCCTCAATAAATTCAGCATCAACAAATTTTGTGGCCTTCATCTTCTCTTCCTTTCTTTTGCAACCTTATTGCTTGGAGGTCTTTGACAAATGACCTTTACATTGTCATCTAAGGTGTCATCTCCTAGCAGAGTCGACTTTGCAAAAGTAAGACATTTCCCATTTGGTTTCCTTCTCATTGACAATATGATTATATGTTCCTTCCATTCTGGTTGGTGTCTCATAAATACCAGTAATGTTTCATGTTGTATGTGGCCTTCTCAATCTCTTTATACATGATTTTCAATTATGCAAATGAAATGAGAATGTGAGAATCTCATTTCAGCAAGAAATTTTAGAATGAAATGTATTTATAAACTCATACCTTATCCAGCTCTGCTGCACCACTTGGATGCAACGATTATACTTGAGCCACAGTGGCACAAAATTTATTTGTGCATTTTTGGATCACGGACCATCAATTGGTCAATGAACCCTTAGTACGATTTGCCATCTAGGTTATTTATGCTCATTGTAATAATTGTTAATTCTCTCCCACATGATTGCATATTTTTGTCCGTCTCCCATATAACTTCCATGCTAATATTGAGCTAAGTCAACATGAGGAGATTGTCTTCCTTTATGGTGAAAGATGCACCTCATTGTGTTTCCTTATTAGGTAGCTTTTTTTCACATTCCAATTGTGTTGCTTGGAGTTCAACATTATCATGGCTACTAGTCAAGTGGGCACTGAAAAAACCTTGTTCACCATTTTGCAATAGAGTAGTAAAGTTCAAAATATCTTCATCAAATGTGGTGTCCATCCTTGATTCAAGTATAATAGTTGAGAATCATGACTAGACTCATAATTTCAATATGCACAATACATAATCTCAGTTTTATCCAATCATTCCTTAGAATGAAAAAAAACAAAAAACAACCCAAACTCATTCTATTTTGGGTACACAAACTCATCAATTGTAAGTATAATTTGTCAATCAATCAACACATGATTTTTTCTTTTTGTTTGCATAGCTCAAAGGGATTTTGTTGAAGCAAAGATAGCACACAGATAATTCACGATATTGAAATAAATGGTCTCTTATAGCATTTTCAAAAAGTAGGCACATGCAATATGTGAACCAAATTAGACATAATATTCAAATTGTGGGATGACAAAATTTAGACTTAGTTGAGCATACTTTAGAGGAATATGAGAAACTGTTAGACGAGAGGAGGAAGGCTCTGCAGACACTTTTAAAATTAAATTGGTGAAACCAGTTTACCTTTAGAAACTTTTGAAGTTTTATTGATCTTATGTCCTAAGCATCTGTACATTAATCATCTTATCCTAAGTATTTTTTGTTCTGATTTTACTGCTAGTTGGTTTTAACAATTCCATTAGATCTGAAGTAGCGCTCATTGGCATTGTCTTTTGTTGAAAAATCAGTATATGGGTTAACTATGCTTTTTTTTCTTTCTCATTTTTTTTTCTTTGATGAATCTACTTTAATATATTCCCCCCTCCCCCCCCCCCCCCTCCTCATCAAAACTAGCAAAAAATAAAAAAAAATGAGGACATGGGCCTTCAGGCTTTCAAGGAGTTGTAATGATTTATTTTGCCATTGTTGGAGTTGGGGGTTTTCTTTTCTTTTTGTAGATTGGTGATGTAAGACATTGGATTAGAAAAATCGAATATTAGAGTTATTGTTTTAGAAAATTACTCTTATTTTTCTTTTATAAAATATATTAGTGTAATATCAAGCCTTTAGTTTTAAATCTATTTTCTTAACTATTTGTATTCCTTCAGGATTTTGGATTTTGGAGCTTTTGTGCAAAGCATGGCTTGCAAAAAAATGTGAATGTTAATGGAGTTCCTTTTTCTTTTTAAAGAAATTAGACTTCATCTTTTTTGTTTGGAATGCTTTAAAGTACACAGTGACATATGAATGTTTGCACATTTGGATCTAGGTCGGTGCTTCAAAACACCAAAAAGTTCTCATCCACTCTCTTTCAATGGCATACCCATATTTGCAATAAATGATTTGTCAATCCAAACAGAGTATTTGTATCTTGTTAGGAATTGCGAGGCAGTATATGCCAACAAATTAACTTCAAAGTTTGAATCATTTAAATAGTGAGGGTTCGTATCTCGTAGTTATTTTGTATCTTGTTAGGGATTTGAATCATTTATTCCAAATGAAGAATAGAAACCAACCGTAGTTCCAATTTATCGACTGAAGGTGAACTATACAACCAAATAAAGTAATGAAATATAGATTAGTAAAATCACATAATGAAAATGCAAAGATGAAATCTGAAAAAATCAAAACTTTCAAACTTTTAAAAGCACCTATAAAAGTCAGTTAAATTTAGCATGAAGAAAATGACAAGACAGAGATGATAGCTCGAGAGAAAAAAGTACTATTTAGAATGGATAAGACGATGAAATTTCACTAGCGAAGAAGAGGAACTGATGATAGAAATGAGCTATCAACAAAAATGACCTGATAATGACAACGACCTAAAAATTAAAAGGTATTATTTGAAAAGAGAAAAATTACATAGTCACAAAAAGAAAGAAGTCTAGAAATTACAAAAGGAAATAATAAAATAATTGAAATGATATAATTACAATATTTTTATATATAGAAAGTGAAATGAATTTATTGTGGCTATTATTTCAGATAAATTTTATTTAGTTAATTTAATATTTGCTCAATTTAGCTAATATTTTTTTAAATAAAAAATGTATATTTAATTAACCTAATACCAGTAATCTCACAGACGAACTTCCCATTTTCTTCCTTTTCTCTTTCTCAAAAAGCTCCCATCCTTCTTTTCTTAAAAAATAAAATAAAATAAAATAAAACAAATATCTAAAAAATTTGAGCTGACCCGCCGTACAATGCGAACCACGTGACGCGATCGACTTCCATTGGTCGAGAATCAGAACTGCTCTCATGCCTTTATCTGATTGGTTCATTTTGCACGTCATTGTACGATGATGTTGACGCTGTGAGTTAACTGAACCTTTCTTTGTTTATTTTTTTCCCCTTGGAGCTCTATAGTGGCTGGACAGTATTATAATAGTAATAAAAATTTTGCTCAGTATGTCTTTCCTAATCTTTTCTTAATTTTACCAAAACAAGTTAAAAGAGAAATGGATATGTCTTTTATTTATTTTATACGTCAAGTCGTGATGTTCGATTGCAAGTTGCCTTTTCTTCTTTTTTTTGGTTAGTGGTTGAATATGCTTTCCTATTTTCTGTTTTGTGGAATGTGGGGTAAGAGCTTGAGAGAGAAGGACGAGGATTGACGAATAAGGAAATGGAGGCCGGAGGGGCCTGTGGTATGGGTGTAAAGAGACCCATACAGTCATAGCTAAGGAAGATCCTTTTTGTTTTCGCTCTTAGAATCTCCTTAGGGTTTCTGAGATTTTCTAGCACTGGCTGGGTTTGTTGTCTAAATCTTACCGGTGTCTGTGCGTTTCTGACTTTCATATAAAAAATGCCTTTTTTTCGTGAATCTTTTATAGACTCTGGGGTTTAGTTTTCCACAAAATCTGTTGTTAGTTTTTTTATTTTTTTTTATCTAGTTTCCTTCAGGTTCTTGGTTGTCACAATTTCTCCCATATTTAGCAGTAATTTCCTTCATATATATTTCTAAATTCTTCCCGTAGTTCTTCGTCTGTAACTTGTCCTGTAAAGTTCGTCATATCTAATTTCCTATAGTACTTCTTGAGCCAAAGCATAAGCGTTCTTGGAATTTTCACCAAAAATAGTTGGTGAGATTTGGATTTTATTTCATGCTGATCTTTCGTACATGACCTTTCTCCGATACCGATTTGGGACATGGCATACTGATATGAAGCAGTTTTTGTGGTCATTAGAACATGGTGAGAGGGAAGATTCAGATGAAGCGAATCGAAAACGCGACGAGCCGTCAAGTCACCTTCTCGAAGCGTCGAAGTGGACTGCTAAAGAAGGCCTTCGAGCTCTCCATCCTTTGCAAAGCCGAAATCGCCGCGATCATCTTTTCCCAGAAAGGCAGGCTCTACGAGTTTTCAAGCTCAGAGTATGTTTCTTTTCTACTTCATCTCCCAATACAATAATTATGCAATCCTGATCCATTTCTTTTTCAATTTTTATTTCTCTTTTGTGCTTCTTCGATACGCGTAATCAAAGATTTGTGAGCACTTCCATGTTTTTGGAATACTTAAAATCACTGCGTGATGTAGCACAAGGTCTAGTGGGAAATTGCAGTAAAGGTCTAATGTACGAGGAATTTGGCCTTTCTGTGTTGGATATGTTTGTCATGATCTCTCGTTTCTTTTTATTTATATGCTCCATGTGTGAGTGTCTCAGTGATATCTTAATCACTTTTTAGCATGTTCCCTGCCAGTTGGCCGTTAGATTTGACATGGGACCTTTTTAGATTGGCTAATACGTCCTTTGAATTCCGCACATAGCTATAGCGCAAGTTAGGAGGCAAAACAGCTGATGTAGGGATTTCCTTTCTGCTCATGTTTTCTTTTCTTCCATCGTCTGGAGTTTCAGAACCATCTCCACCTTTGTGGGTCTGATCTCTCTGATCCATCTCTTCTAATTCTGTGCCGCTTTTCATCTTTACTGATGTCTCTGAAGTGCCTCTCCAATTATTAATTGTCTCGTTATGCTGGCAAATTTCTGCATTAGGGTTTATGAAAATCGGCCGAAAATACATACACCCAGTGAGATTTTGGAAATAGGGAGCCCCCAGATTGCCTTTGGTCCTTCTGGTTCAACCAATGGGATTTTTCCAATTCGGCCACAAAATGATTTGGCTAGAATATTTCCCACTTCGAAACCCTGATATGCATGCTAACATATGATTATTGAAACTTCCCCTAATTTCCTTGCCATCATATATAGATTCAGTCGTATGAGGATTGCATTCTAATCCTTCAATTAAGAAGCCTTGTAAAAGTAATAAGTTTATTGGGAAAAGTTGCACTTTAAAAGCGGAATCAACCGACAGTAATAAATTTACAGTACAGCGTGATGGGATGATATTATGAACGTGATTTAATGGGGTTGTTGTACTTTGTGTGTCTACTCACACAAAACAAATATATATTTATATATATATAATTTGAGTAATTATAAATATATAAGTTATAGATTTTTCCATAATTTATTGCATCTGATTCTGTTTGAGGTTTGGTTTACTTTCATTTTGTTGAGAGCTACATAATTGTTTGCATCAGTTGCACTTTGATAAGTTTGATTACATGATATTAGGAGAAACTATCTTAATTATCAGTTACGTTAATCTTCAACTTCTAATTAGTCTTAGACAGCTATATATCTTGTTTATGTGGCATCCATCGTGTGGCGTCCTTGACCCTCACGTGTGAACAAGTGGAAGTTGAGACACTCGAATGATGACCACACGGGTCACATACCCCCATCGCCATGTGCAAGTGTGTGGAAACAAGTAATATGTGCAACAAAAAAAAAAAATCGCAGCAGAAAAATAAAAAGGCACGACGAATTAAGTTCCAGAAAAATTAAAACCTTACAATCCAAATTAAAATATGCTTTAAGTAAGTTATACAATCATTCAAATTAAATATAAATAGAAGGTAAAACAGACCCTCAACTAAAAATGGCAAGAGAGTGATCTCCAGCCAAATACTCATTCGACAGAGCTAATCCCTCTACCTCAAACTCGACCTCTGCAACAACTCTACGGTTCCATGAAACGGAACCGCAGATGGAAATGAAACACTACATAAGATTATGACATCTTTGCTAGTAAGCAACTAAACACAATCAATAGTTTAAAACACATTTAAGCAACCAATACGTTTCCACAAAATTTACAATAATACATGTAAGAAATAATCTATTATTTTCCTCGAAAAGGAAATGTTAACTCATACACGCAAAAAACTCAATTTTCGACTCACATCACAAACCATTTAATAAGTGCACACCATGATCTCCTCTCGGTATCATTTGTGCATTCTAGCTCTCTTCGTTACATCACGGATGATGAACGTGCATGCGACTTCATAACGAGCGATATCCAATTCTGCGCCCAGCACGTATTATGACAAGGCATCCTCTAACCCCCCGCCAGTAGAGAGGCCATGGAGTCGACAAGAGAGTGTTACCCTCTCGTTCGATTTCGTTGTCGCCTGGCAACAATCTAGAGGATGCCACTTCAGTTTATTACGCTCTTGAGTGACCAGAAGAGTTCCACCAAGATAATACTCAATCTAGACTTAGGGTTGTGATCCATACAATCTATACAATTATTTTATTATGCATGCACCATGGCCTCTCTTAAGAATTATCCGCATACCCTGACTCCCTTTGTAATATTATGGGTAACGACCGTGCGTATGAGTTTGTAACGAGCGATACCCAACTCCACGCCCAACGCATATCATGACAGGGTATCTTCTAACCCCCGTCAATAGAGGGGCCGCTGAGTCAGCATGAGAGCTTCACCGTCTCTTCTGATCCTATTGTTGCCCAGCGACAACTCATGGGATGTCACTCAATTTTATACGCTCCTGAGTGACCAAAGGAGCTCCACCAGGATAATGTTCTATCTCGACTTAGGGTCGTGATATACACGCAGTCACTTGCTTTGACCAATCACATCACTCAATTTATAGACATATACCATAGCATCACAGCACGGTTAAATAATGACAATAACTAAATAACGAGCGATGCATGTTTGATAGGTATTGGATGACATGACAATGACACCCTAAAGGCAAACATAATCATCAATATAATCACACCAACAATTTCAATTCACAATTAATCAGACTATGGAGTGATCCGATCCTCCATTTCATGGCCTTGGAGCCAACCAACCTACTCCCATTTTATTATTAATAGTATTAGCTAACACTTTACTAGGCTCAAGGCTCAGTACAACCAACCAGGCAATATAAGATATTTAAAGCGTAAATATTGTTTTAAACTTTAAAATTTGCTTTGGAAGATTACTTACAGCGTGCATAGGCAAAAATTGAAAGGTCAAGCATGTGACGGTCTACGATGTCCTGCAACCAGGCGAGTGTGCATGCCGCGACTCGGATGAACACCCAAACTGTTAGTATAGTAGTAAGAATGAAATTGGCACTTAAATTAATCAATGCGAGTAAAATAGCTCACCAAGGTGAAGCTAAACGTGGCGGAATAGCAGCGATGAAGGTGACAATGACAGCGGCGGTGCTTAGCATGAGTTAGGCAGATTTCTTCTATGTGGATCAAGGGACTACCAAAAAAGCATGGGCCTTGGATCAAGGACAGGAAAAATATGACAAGGTGGCGTGGGTGAGAGGAACGTGGGCGACGGCAAATTCAAGTAGCAAGCAATGCGCAGAGACCTTTGACACATCGAAGTGTAGAGTCATCGAGGTTCTCAAGCTACCTTTAAGGCGTGGAGGAAAATCGAGAGCTAAGAAAAAGGCTTGGCATGGAGTGAATCCTTTTCTCTAGAAACAATTGGGCATAAAGGCTAATTACTAGCAAGCAATATCTCAAAATATCATTAAATAATACTATGTTAAAGATACCAGATTAATAGTGATAACATAAATCTGAAAATATCTCAAAGTACTCGCTACTATAACAAAAGTCCAGCACCAACAATATTTAACCCTCACACAGTTGTATTATAAGTTGAAATAGGTAAATACAGCATGCATGCTTCCTACTTGAAATAGTCCTTTTGAGAACAACAAATGTTGAGGGTTGACTCAATAATTTGACAGTAGTAAGGACCAAAGATTGACGACACTCAAGGGATGAAAACAACAACGAGATATGTTAAAGCGAGAAGGAGAAATAAGAGAGGAGAAAAAGAGCTTACCGACAACGAGAGGTGACGTTGGGCAGCAACTCGATGGACCTTGCACAACGGTAGCGCGGGACTCCAACGGCAACGCCACGAGAGAGAGAGAGAGATAGAGAGAGAGAGAATAAATAGAGAATAATCGGCGGTGGAACAAGGTTGTGCACGGCTCATGGTGGTGATGGCACCGACAAAGCATCGAAAAATGAAGAGAAATGAGAGGAAAAACAAAGGGGAGTCACAAGAAAGAAAATCAAAGGGAAAGAGAGGTCTTACCAACGGCGAGCGACAGAAAGTTGGTGCAATTGTAGCGGCAACGACTTGCGATGGTGAGGAACGAACGATGCATGGCATTCACAAGTTGTGGGAAGAAGAAATACTAAAAGAGTGCTGGGGGGATCGAGTTCGGCTGGAGATAGAAAAGGAAGATGAGAAATGAGAAAGGAAATGAGGGAGAGGGAAAAGAGATGTCTAGCGCCAACCCTTAGAGATAAAACCCTAAGGGGTTTAATTTCACAATTGCACCAAACGGTGCGATTAGGAGGGGCGTTGGGGCTGGGTTCCCCATCAAGACATGGGCCAGACTAGCCCAAGCAATGCATACACAGCCCAAAATAAAACACACACAACCCACAAGAACCAAGTAAACACATATGAGAACAAGCCCAAAATCGAAGATATGCAAATGAAATTAAAATAAAATAACTACCAACCCATAAAATAAATGCACAACATAATAAAATAAAATAACCCACAACAGTAATAATAAACTTTAAAATAAGAAATCCACTAATACAATTAATTAAAAAAAAGATTCAATAAAATAAATAATATAAAATAATAATCAAATCCGAAAAAGACCCAAACTCAAAATAAACAAAACAAAAGCATATAAAAATAAATATTCAACAACTTAGCTAAATAAAATCAAACAAATAAAACCCTAAATACTACATAATGAAATACTCTAAAGAACAATTAATATAATAAAATAAAGTAAAGCAAACTAACCAAATAGTAATACAAATAAACTACGCCACACAAAAGGCCTAAACTTAAAAATAAAATAGAGGAAATGATTCAATAAATTAAACTAAAACATCACAGTAAGAAATATAATAAAATGATAAGACCCAATAATTAAATCAAGGAATCAATCCAAAAAGTCCAATAAAACAAAATGCTCTTTGAAATAAAAGGAAACCCAACAAATTAAACAATAATAGAAATAAAATCAATAAACCAAAAATAATAATAGTTAAACAAAATAACTAAAAACACTAAACTAAAGATCTAAAACTACCAGTAACAATAATAAATAGCATACACAAAACCGGGGATCTCACACATTGACATTAGGCAAAGATTTGTACAAGCTTTAATAGATAAGTCTTGTTGGGTCTTTTATAAAAAAGTAGACTCTACCATAAAAAAATGTAAAAACAAAAAAAAAAAAAAAAACTTTTTAGAACTTGTATGTACCTAGTATTACTCAGCTTGCAGCACACACACATCTTCTATGTACCTAGTGTGTGTGTATATATACATATATATAAACTCTCAACATAAGTGATTAGTCATAAGATGGCTTGCACATTAGGTTCAAACCCCTTTGGTACAAATATTCTTTAGTGGCCATTGGATTGGGAGAATTTTTTTCTCAAATTACCTAAGGTATACTTGCAGGAAACTTCTTGTCGAGAGCCTGTGCACATTCGGAATTAGTTGGAATACTATTTCTGGACACCCTGTGCTAATAAACAAATTAAAAAAAAAAAGGAAAGTTCCAATTAAATGTTTCTCTCAAAAAAATAACAAGCAATCTTGAAATGCGGCAGCCTCTCTAAATCTGAAGACATGAATATATATAGGGTTAATAAAAAATATACATCATTTTAAAAGTATGATAATCCGATTCAAACTTGAAAATTTTCCTTTTGCTTGAGCCAATGTCCTGCATCTCATGAATTACTAGTTTCACAAGTATTGTTAGTTCATGTGTCTCAAAGAATGTCTTACGCTCAACTAAAATATGCAAATTTTGCTTGAGTTAGGGTCATCTCTCGAAGTTTCTAAAATTTGGTAAGTATGTGTGTCATGAGGCCGGCTTAGTGAACTCCACAACTTTATATATTTTCCAATCCAATTTTCAACCAGAATTTATTTCAACTTTACAATCAAGTGACTTTGAACTTGGAATTTGCCAACACAATTATTTTTCGAAAATGCAAAGCTATTGATTCTTATTTTATATATATATATATTTTTACTTGTTTAAGTGTTTTTAAATGAGTCATTTATGTGGTGCCCTTAACCTCCACGTGTGATTTAGTGGAAGTCGTGATATCGGGATGATGACCGTATAGATCACACATTCCCATTGACATATGCAAGTGTGTGCACACATGCAATATGTGTAGAACATAAATAACATAGCATAGCAATAAAATGATAGTAGAAAATTAAGCACTAGAAATCAAAATAAAATTCTCCAAGAGAGTTTATATGGTTATCCAAATGAAATAAAAAAATTGAAACAAAGCTCCAACAATAAATATGAGTGCAACCCCAAGCCTTCACTCCTCAGGTGGGGCCAATCCCTCATGCTTGTACCCAAATCACATCAAAGCCTATGCATGAAATGGAACCGTAGGTACGATTATCACAGTGAGATTAAACAATCTCAGCAAGTAACCAACATTCAACAACCAAGAGTTTAAAACATGCATTTATACAACCAACGAATAAAACAGTCATACATACAAAAAGAAAACATAATAACTATTTTTCCAAAGAAAACATTTTAACCACACTTAAAAAATTCCTTTTTGGCCAAATACACAATCATTTATTACCATGTACACCACGGTCTCTCTCGAGACTATTCATATATCCTAGCACCATTCGTCACATCACGGGTAATGACCGTGATGTGACTTCATGAAGAGCGATGCCCAGTTCTGCACCTAGCACATATCAGGATCAGACATCCTCAAGTCTCCGCCAACAAGGGGTCACGGGTAATGCCAAAAGCGTTACTGTCTTGATTGACCCTATTGTCGTCTGTCAGTAGTCCAGAGGACGTCACTCAATTTATTAAGCTCTTGAGTGATTAAAGGAGCTCCATCGAGATAATGCCCTGTCTTGACTTGGAGTCATGAAGCACACACACTCGAATGTTATTACTATACCTCAAAAATCTAGTTTCCAAATCATACAACATGGCATAACACAACACAACTAAATAATTATAGCAAATAATAATAATAATAACAGGAAATGCGCAGATGCATGATAAACAATATATTGGATGACATGACATAACACACATCGAGCAATACATCGTTTTACAATAGTCACATATACACAAATTCACAACGCAAGCTACACGCGTAATTCGATTCTCCATTCAGCCCATGACCTGATTCCCAACCACTACTACTACGATATCAAGTCCCAACACTTCATCAGGCCCAAGGCTGTTCTTAACACAACCATAATGCACATAACGTTAGTGATAAAATATGTTCTAAACTCAAGGCTTGCGTGGATAAGTACTTACAGTTCGGAAAGGCAATTTCTAGATGCGCAAGTGCATTGTCTAAAGGGTCCAGCAAGTGTGCATGTGCATTTTGTGGCGGCACGGTAGCATTAGCAACGGCGCACGGTAGTGGAGGCAAATTAGGATAGATAAACAGGGACCCACAATTGGGGAAAAGCTTAAGGGTGATGTGATCAGACTAGTGGAAAGGAGGGTGGAGAGGACTCACGTGGCGGAAGAGGGCGGTGGTGGGTGGCAGAGTAGAACCCTAACAGAGGGAATCTGGCCTTTGATTGGGTGGATCTAAAAGGCTAGGTGCTGGGTTGGGTTTGCGTGGGTTTTTGAGGGCTCATAGTGGCCTTTTGGTGGTGGTGTGGGGCAGACCACGTCGGCGCCGTGGGTTTTAAGGGGCTGCGTCGTGGACATCGAACTGGAGGAAGGTGAGGGGGGCTCGGTTGGGTTAGGCGGTGGCTAGGGGAGGAAGGGATGGCTAATGGGTGGAGGTCTGGAGTGGTTGTGGGTGGCGATGCTCAGCTAGAGGCGGTGGATTTGGGTTGAAATAGGGAGAACCCGTGAGAGGGAGGTGCTGCTTGGGGAGAAGGGAGAAAGTGGAAGGCTCCTGCGGCTAGGGGAAAGGGAGGAGGCTGGTGAGGGAAGCTAGTGACGTCGTCGACATGGGTTGGCTGTGGTGACGCAGGGTTGCGTGGGAGTGAACCAGAGAGAGAGAGGGAGAGAAAATTGTAGCGAGTTTCAGGGAATTGTGACCTGCGGTGGCTAGCAATCAGCACTAGAAGGCGGTAGAAAGAAATAGGCAAAAGTGGCCCAGGTTTGAAGCATGGCGGCGAGCTTAGGGTCCAACGGTGACATGCTGGTGGTGGCTTCAATTAGCGATGATGGTGATGGCACCTAGCAATGAGAAGTGGATGACGTGCGACATTCATTGGTTGATGGATGAAGAAATGGAAGAGAGGTTGGAGGTTGTGTGTTGCTAGAGGTAGGGGATGAAATAAGAAAAGGTTCTCACCTTGACCACCTGACACCGTATAGAACAAGGGGCTACACCTAAGATGAAAAACCCATTATGAAAAGAAAAACCCACTTAAATAACACATGGAGTCCAAAACCTTTAGGGAAGAAAATAATATAAATAATTTATAAAATAAAATAAGACAGGCAAAAATAACACCAATAAATAATTAAAAACACTTAGACTTGGGGTCTCACAGTTTGTGATTCTTTTAAAATGTTAAAAGGATTTAAAAAATATTACTTGGAAAAAAAAACAATAAAAAAGTGTATTTTATACTTCTCAATAAGAATCCTTGGGGGCCACTCGGTAGTCCTAGCTGGACCATTATTTTTACGAAAAATGACACTTGCAAGGAATTTTGCGTAGGAACCGCGTAGGAAATGGGCAAATGGTTCGTCTCTAGTTGTGTTTTGCGTTTCAACCTTTTTAGTTTTCAATTCTATTTGTGTTGGGCAAATAGATATTTCTGTATTTTTTTTCATTTTTTAATTTTGGTTAATTTGGAATTATAACTTGTTCCTACACAATACCTCAGTGAAATTCTTTGTATGTGGCAGAACCCTATTTTTACATCAACAGTTCCCCCTTTGACAATTGCATGACAAAACTAATAATACAAATAATTGGCCCTAAGCCCCCGTTTGGATTTGGAGAACATTTCATCTCATCTTTTTTTATCATTACATTTTTTTCACACAAAATATAATAAATAATTCAACTTTTTCAAATTCTAAAATAATAATAATATTAAGAAATAATATTCTAACATATTTTATTCAATTTTCATCTTTTATCTAAAACTTTCTCTTCTCATTTGATCTTATCTCTGAATTTAAACCAGGCCTAATCCAAACAAACCATAAAAATATGATGATCCCAATTACAAGTGCAACTCAACTAATTTGTTGCATGAACAATACCCCCGCTTTTCGAAACCACTCAACCACACAAACGCATAGCTAGAGAACAAACATAAAACGAAAATGAGAGAATTTTGTTAAATTTTGAATATATAACTAGGGGATGATTATTAAATGCTATCTTATTAGCTTAGCATGGTAGAACAATGGTTAAATAATAGTGTAACTAGTGTTTCTAGCATGACTCTTTAATTAAACATAATACAATGATTAGAAAAGATTATTCTGAAATATTGTTAATATAAATCATTGGGTTGAAGATACGTACATTATATATCAACATGGATTAGATATGTTTTAGAATGTCAAACTAGTTTGCCTTGGTGTCGAACAAAAAAAAGAAAAGAAAAGAAAGAAAAACCTATCAAAAAAATAATGTTAAACTACATCATATATGCAACATTGATGAGAAACCCCTCCCAAACATATCTTTTCTTCACACTAATCTAATAACTACCCCCTTATATGTCAATCTACACGCTAAAGTACTCTTCCTTTTTGGGTCATGAAATGATATGAGAAAATAGAATATCAAGCAAAAGAAAAAATGATGCAGAAAGTGATATTTATATCTTAATGCTAACACATGCAATTTTTATGCACCAAGAATAAACTCCCACTCCTAAAGATCATCAAAATGTGAGAATGATGAGGAAAAAAAATTAAAAAGTGAATATATAAACTTTGATCAATAACTCAATACATTTTTATTAACTAATCGCAACATGTATTCAATGCAAAGGATCATATCTTGTTCACCATATCAATTGTTGTTTGAACACCTTACCCAATAGCCCTTGTGGTGCCCCCGACCCCATGTGTGAACAGGTAGAAGTCAATATACCCGGACGATGGCCACACGGGTCACACACCTTATCGCCAAGTGTAAGTATGTGCAAACATGCAATAAGTATTACACAAAATTTATATCAGCGGAAAAATAGAAAGGGCATTTAAACTAGTACTAGAAAAATTCAAATATATTACCCATTCAAATACTCCTTACAAATGATTACAGTTATCCAACTGATAAAGTAAAGCCCCTCAAATCACAATTATAATATTCCAAGTTTTCATTTCTCGGGTGAAAGTGGTTTAACTCTCAAACTCAACCTTTGCAACAAGTATACGGTTACTTAAAATGGAACCTTAGGTGGAAACACCACATGAGATTATGAAATCTCAGCAAGTAAGAAACCAATCAACATATAGAGTTTGAAAACACATTTAAGCAACCAACACATTTCACCAACACATAATAAAACATGCAAGAATATAACCACTCTTTTTCCCACCGAAAAGGAACACATTTACACTCGTGAAAAACTCTGTTTTTGGCCCACAACACAAACTAATTATTAAGTGTACACCATGATCTCCTCTCGGGACCATCTATATATCCTACATCCCTTAATTACATCATGAGTAATGATCGTGCATGTAACATCGTAACGAGTAATGCCTAACTCTGCGCCTTGTGAATACCATGACCAGGCATCCTCTAAGCCCCACTAGCATTATCGTTTTGACAGACCCAACTGTTACCTAGTGACAAACTAGAGAACTTTACATTAGTTTATTTCGCTCCCGAGTGATCAGAGGAGCTCTATCGAGATAATGCCCTATTTCGACTTGGGGTTGTGAACCACATACATTCATACAATCATTTTATTTATGCATGTACCATGGTCTCCCATGAGAACAATCTGCATATCCTGGCTTCTTTAGACCCCATCACGGGTAACGATCGTGCTTGTGACTTTGTAAAGAGTAATTTTTAGTTCTGCGCCTAGCGCCTACCATAATTAGGTATCCTCTAAGCTCCGCCAACAAGAAGCCACGGTGTTGGCGCAAGAGCGTTACCGTCTCATTCTATCTTGTTGTTGCCAGGCGACAATCCATGGGACAACACAATCCGCGCACATCATCCAATTCTGACTTGGGGTCGTGATACGCACGCACTCGCACACCCTAGCCAGCACACGTCACTCTATCCCTAAGCATACAACATGGCATCATAGCACAGTTAAGTAATTAAACCAATTAAACCAACACATATCAAACCAACGCATATAGCCCAATTCTCCAATATAAGCATGGCATTACATCTCAAATAAATAATCATGGTATTTAAATAAATGTATATGCATGAAAGATAGGTATTAGATGGCATGGTAGACCACTCAACAATCAAACACTATACCACAACAAGCATACACAATTTCACAACCACAGTTTTACCAACAGTTTCTCAAACAGAGTTTTACAGACAATGTTTTACAACCAACATTTCACAACTAATCAACTACATGTGTGTTCCCATCTTCCATTACCAGCCTCAGGCCCAACCAATCAAACTCCAATTCAGTTGCCAACACTTTATTGGGCTCGAGGCCCATCCAACCAATCAGGCAATAGAAAATATTAGTGCATAAATATTATTTTAAACTCTTCGAGTTGTATTAGAAGATCACTTATCGTCAAAAAGGCCATTTTTGGATAAACGAATAAGCGCCGGTTTATGATGCATAGAAGTGTATGCGAGGCGACTTTGGCTCATCAAGCTGACGCCAAACGTGACAGCATCAGCAGCAACGCGACGGAGACACTGGAAATTCACTATGAAAAGTGAGGGTTTGGAGGGATAAAAAGGGGATCTACGACTGAGGGCTATAGGGTGAAAGAACAGAACGTGAAGAAGGGAATTTTTGGGCAGCCACAGTGAGGTAGAACCCAATATTTGGATTTTTAGCTCGCGGGCTTGCATGAAATCTGAGAGGGGAGGAAAAGTTCAGGGAGGGGTAAAAGATAGGGGTGGTCCGACAACCACAAGGGAGCTGTTGACAATAGCAGGTCATGACGACGAAGTCGTGGCAATGAGCCAATAGGGAAAGCTCACCATGATCGACATTAAAGGACCACAACACAATGGGGCAAAGGCATGTAGTTGGGTTTCCCATACCCGAGTGGGTCTTCAATATCGAAGGGTGAGAGAGAATATGAGAGAGAAGGAAAGTGAGGGGAGGGGGAAGTTGGTCACGTGGGTTGCGATGATGGAGGCGGAGCAAGGTCCAAATGGCGAGAGAAAGGGAGAACCATGGAGCGAGATCGACGAAAAAGGGATGAGGAAGAGCTTACCGGTGACAAGAGGTGGCGAGATGGTGGCAAGATGCTGCTTGCCAACCTCGTGTGATGGAATGCGAGACTTTAATAGCGACCTTGTGAGCTTGCATGAGATATATACATATATATATATATATATAGATATAAAGAGGGAGATTACCCTCGATGAGTAGGTGCAACAACGACGAAAACTCGCGGTGGCCACTGCAATGGAGCTGGTCTACAAGGGAGAAAATGAGAGTGTTGGGGAAGAGGAGTGCTGAGCAGTGCTAGAAGAGGGGGGAGGGGGGGAGAGAAGAAGTGGGAAAGAAGCTAGGGTTCCCTTTAGCCAAAACGCACAACTTAAGTTAAAGGGGCTCATAGGCTGGGTTGCTTGTGCACATGGGTTGGGCTCACTACACGCGGGCTGAGCCCAAAATTAAGTCCTCCAATTTAAAATAAAACCCACTTAAAGTTTAAACAAACACACACACACCCACAAGGCCCATCTTGAAAAATAAAATAAATAAAACAAAGGCATATTGAATTAAAATACACACCTTAGCAATAATAAAATAAAACAATAAAAAGCCCCAAAATACTACTTAATAAAAAATAGAGTAAGAACAATTAATATAATAAAATATAGTAAGGTAAAATAACCGAATAATAACACAAATAAAGCATTACTCAAAAAGCCTATACTCAAAATGGAATAGACGGTAAATATTCTATAATTAAATTAAAATACCACAATATGAAATGAAATAAAATAATAGGACTCAATAATATAATAAGTTAAAATAAGAGAACTAATCCAAAAAGATCCAAAAAAGTAAAAATGCTCATTGAAATAAAAGGAAATATAACAAATTAAATAATAATAAAACTAAACAGCTAAACCCAACATAATAATGATTACAATTCAAATGAAAGAATCAATAATAATTAAATAAAATAACTAAAAACACTTAAATTAGGATCTCACAAATAGCCGAAAACAATAATCAATAAAACAACAATAATAGTAATAAAATAAAAATGAGATAAATAAACCACAAATAATAAATAAGATAAATCAATAATAATATTATTAAAATAAATTAAAGGAGCCAACAAAAAATATAAAAGCAATATGTAAATACACAAAACTTGGGGTCTTACAACCCTGATCTACTTGCAAACCTTACTATTGCTAAGTGTCATATATATTATATATCTTCAAGAATGTTTAGTCCTCGAGCATGGTTTTTTGGAATATTTACAAGGCCGCTACTTTGCATATTCTTCACGTTTCCATTAGCTCTTATCTTCTCTCTTATAATCCTAATTGGTTTGCTTAGTTTTGTCTTGTCACAAGTTCAATATACACAAGGATTTACAAAGAACGCAGCTATTATATATATGAGTAGTGCTATTATACCTCCTCAATTTGTTCACTTGGTATGCTCCCAATGTAATTTGCACTTTTCTATTTTTTGCTTTTCATGTCAAACATTTTTTAAACATGTTTAAACATTTTTTAAAAATTATAAAAAATATCAATACACTACTAGTTACTTAACCATTAATTTTTTCAAAAATAAATAAATACATGAGCAGTCCAAATGAAAAGGCAAAGTGAGGCGGCATAATAGCATTTTCCTATATATATATATATATCGTTAAAAAGGTTGTTATGTAAAGCTCATAGTTATGAATTGTAATTTTGAAGTCTCACTCATTGTTTCGCTACCATGTTTCATGGTAAATTTGTGAAAGGTTCTCTCAATGATGAATTGTATGTGAGACTTCAAATTGAGTTACAAGATTTTGCCAAATTACATGAAGAAGAAATCATGTAATGAAAGGAAAAGAACGCCACCATTACTCGAACATATATATTTCTAGTCATCTCCTCATACACTTCATGCATTTTACAACTCCAACATTAAAATACGATCACTTGCTACCTCTTGATCAGTCTAGGACCCGTGAAAGATATACGAATGGAACAAGCACCATGTATAGGAAACACCATGTATATGGTTGTATATATTGATAGCCAAGCACCATGTATAGGAAACACTAGATATCAGCCCACAAATTGTTATTGTAAGAAAGGTGCGATAAATAGATTTATTGCCATCCTTTCTCCCAAATGCAATATTATTGCATTTAATATTCAAATTGTAAGCTATTCATTAGATTGCTCACTTGTAATTGACTTGAGCTGTGGTGGAGCTAGAGGTTGAGGACAAAATTTTGGAACCCCTAGCTCTTATAAATTTTATGCACCCCTAGTGGCAGAACCACGTTGACTTCCCCCCAAAAAAATCATCATTATTATTTAAATTCAAATCAAATTTGATGAAAAGTAATATTGATTTCAAAATTCATCAAATCCCATCTAAAATTCTTTAGTCTTCTTAAAGCATGAAAAATTTAGTTTCTAAATTTTCTTAAAAGTTCATGACTGTTTAGCAATAGCAAAGATTTTATTGATCAAAAGAATAAGTCTTGCATCCAAAATATAAAAAACAAGTATATATACATGAAAAAAACCAAAAATATACCACCGAAAATTTAAAAACTTGAAAATATGAGTTAAAAACTATACAATCCAAAACTATTTATTATAGATTTAATGAATATGAAATTACATTATGTCTATAATATATTTTCTTATAATTATAAACAACAAAGTGTATAATATATACATACACATAAACATAAACATAAACATAAACATAAACATACACATACACATACACATACATATGCACATACACATATAGGCATGTATGCAAGCATCGTAGTCATTGCATAGATCAACATGGTCCCTCCAATGTAGAATTTCTGGTTCTGCCATTGTGCACCCCCCTCTCGAATAAAAAAAATTGAAATCACCCCCTTAAAACCTCCTTTAAGGGGCATGTTTGGACACTTAGAGTATCTTAAAATTTTATGAATAGTAACAAAATAGTTTAAGTGAAGATATTTGATTACATTCTAGGAAGTGAGAGAAAAAAGTTGAATAAATTTTTTTATAAAATTAGAAAAAAATTGAATATAATTTTTGAATATTACTTTTGTTTTTAAGTTTGTAAAAGTTATATCGATGTCTATGTTTTGTTTACAAATTTGTAAAAGTTATAATACTGATGTGTTAGCATATTAATTAAGTTATTATTAGATTAAAAAGTTGATAATTTGAAAGTAAAAGTATTATGTGTTTGAGTAATGTTTAGGAATGATGTTTTGAGAATTGTTTACCCATCCAAACATGCCCTAAATCTCAAAAGACTTTGAAAGTATTTCCACGTTCAAAAAAACATTGACTAACGTTAGAGCCCCAAAACCTATTATAGCACATTGAAATTTTGAATCACCCTAATTCTTGTGATCTTCACTCACACATGTTGATGTGGTAGATTTCAAGTAGTTGTCATTTAGGTAGTTGATAAAAGAGAACATGTGAAAAATATGACATATCATTACTATATTTTTTTATTATTTATTTATTTGTATATTTTTTATTTTTTGGAAAGAGCCGGTAGCCACCCACATAGCAGCCCCGTCTCAAGTTTATTAAAGAGCCTTACTTATGGCAGAGGAGATCGTGGTTACATTAGAGAACTTGAAAGCATAAAAAGATACAACCAATTATTAAAACAACCATCCAACTAATATCGAATTTGAAAGCCTTATTACTGCTATACAAAAATATAAAGAATAAATCAATGCCCTAACTGAGAAACCGACGTCTTCTGGAGAAAGAACCACATCTTTGTAGCAAAAATGAGGAGTAGCATTCCTCTTTTGAAAATCTCATGTCTTCATGAATGATCGGGCTTACAAAAAGGGGTGAAGTAAGATAGTTCTACACACGCGAGGTGGTTGCAATATTTTTTTAAAGATTCTAAAGGTGGTCACAAAAAGGAACTAGGGCTGTGCTGACAAAGAGGGAAGGTGTGCGATAGGGACTTTCTAGGTGGTTACATGAGGTTACATTGTGCAGAGTGGTGTTTTAGCACCACGAAGGGGTCGTTTGAAAGGGAATCTCATGGATTTCTGCTTGGATATGGAGGAAATGGTAGGGAAATGGGATAAGCTAAGGCTTATCGACGAAGAAGACCAAGTATTTGTTGTGGATGCTTGTATTTCAGCAGAGTTGTAAGCTAAAGGTGAGAGGAGCTTAGTGGGAAGAGTATTATCTGATAGAAATATTGGGAAGGCAGTGTTGGAATCAATAATGGCGAAGGTATGGCGAGTATCTTGGCTAGCTTCCTTTTTGGAGGTTAAACTGAATACTTTTGTCATCACCTTTGCTACTTTGGTTGACAAAGAGAGGGTGTGGAAAGGTAAACCCTGGCTCTTTGATAACTGTTTGATGGTCCTGAACATGTATGATGGTTTTATTCAACTAGCACATATGTCTTTTACTTTGGAAAGCTTTTGGGTTCAGCTTCACGATCTCTCCTTTGCATATATGAATGAGGACTATGGAAAGGAGATTGGAGGGGTGATTGGGAAGGTTTTGAAGGTGGTAACTAGTGATTATGGCTATGGATGGGGTCAATTCCTGAGAATCTGTGTGGTGGCGGATTTGATGAAGGCATTGTTGAGGGGTCGTATGATTTCAGTGAAAGGCAAGAATCTCTGGGTTCCATTCATGTATGAGAAACTTCCCAGGATATGCTTTGATTCTGGAAAATTCTCTCATTATAGGAAGGGATATATGAAGGAGGAGGGGTCTCGGCTCAAACATGAAGGGGTTGCGCAATATGGGTCCTGACTCAGGATAGATTCATTTCCTAAGAAGAGTGGAGGTACGAGTTTTTGGAAGGAAAAAAGGATTGCTGCTGGAGAAATTGGCCGAGAGAATGTAAGTGAATTGCCCAAAACTCCACCTGAAGGGGGAAGTCCTCCTGAAAGCAATTCTGAGAGGTTACACAAGCAAGTTATAGACAGGCCCTAGTAAAGCAGATGAGACACAGATGGGAGGACTGGGAATGAATGAAGAGGGGCAATGCAATTCCATTGGATTGTAGGAGTCATTAATCCCTGTTTACTTATAGAGTCACAATTCCATTGGGAGGATTGGGAATGAACAAAGATTGTAGTCGAGTAATAGAGGCAGCATGGAGGAATGTAGGGTGTGGTAGCACTTCAGCTTCGATAGTTCAAAATTTGCTTTCCAATTGCAGCATTGCCTTAAGTAAATGGAGTCATAAGGTGGATAATAATAGAGCATGGAGATCAAGAAAAAAACAAAGATGCTAAATGCTATGCAAGTTGAAGAAAGTGGTGAGAATATTGAAGAAATTAAGAGAGTGCAAGAGGAGATTGGGTTACTGCTAGATCAAGAAGATCTTAAGTGGAAACAAAGGGTTAAAAGAAATTGATACAAAATGTTAGTCAGAGAAGAAAGAAGAATCTGATTACTCAAATTAAAGATAGCCATGGAACTGTGTTTAATCAAGCTACTGATGTTGAGAAGGCTTTCAATAATTACTTCACAACACTCTTTACTACATCACAACATTTTGAAGTTGCAATTGAAGCATGTACCCAATTTTTGCAACCAAGGCTCTTGGCTGAAATGAACTAGAAGTTATGCTTACCTTACACCAGAGTTTAAGTAGAGGATGCTTTGAAGATGATGGGGCCTCTAAAGTCCCCTGGACCTAATGGCTATGGAGCAAGCTTTTTTCAACAGCATTGGAGCATAGTTGGGGATCGAATCTTAGCTGCTGTTCTGGAGTGTTTGAATAGTGGTACTGTCCTTTAATCTCTAAATTACACTTACATTGCTTTAATTCTTAAGGTGAATATGCCTATGTTGGTTAGTGAATAGAGGCTTATTAGCCTTTGTAATATAGTGTATAAATTATGCTCGAAAGTATTAGCAAATAGGCTAAAGTCCATACTCACTTTTATTATTTCTCCTAATCAAAGTGCTTTCCTTCCGGGAAGACTTATTACTGATAATGTAATAATAGCCTATGAAGTTCTTCATACCATGAAAACAAGGTTAAAAGGCAAGCAAGGAAACATGGCTTTGAAGTTGGATATTTCCAAAACTTATGACAAGCTCGAGTGAGTTTTGGAGGCTGTTTTGAGAAGATTGGAATTTCATGAGCAATGGATTAGCCTTGTGATTAGCTATGTTACTTTTGTCCATTACTTCGTGCTTTTAAATGGAATTCTAGGTGGAAAGGTGAAGCCCTCTAGAGGATTAAGGAAGGGAGATCCCATCTGTTCCTACCTGTTCATTCTCTATGCTGAATGCTTAAGCTCCATGCTAAATGATGCTTATAAAAAAAGAGTTATTAGAGGGGTGTCTATGATTTGAGGTGGCTTAAGAGTCAATCATCTACATTTTTTTGTAGATGATTGTGTGTTGTTTGGAAAAACCACCAGGGATGAACGGATGCAATGGAGTCTATTAAACAAAAATATGATAGGGCCTTAGGTCAAGCTTTAAATAAAGAGGAATCCTCTTTACTCTTTAGCTCAAACACGGGTACAACAGTGAAGAATTCTATCATTCAAGTTGTTGGAGGTGTTGTTTGTGAAACTTATGAAAAATATTTAGGCCTACTTGTCATGGTAGGCAAATCAAAATACAACACTTTTAGAGGTGTGAAGGAGAAAGTATGGCAAAAGATTGAAAGTTGGAAGAACAATTTTTTGTCACAAGCTGGGAAGGAAGTTCTCATTAAGGCAGTATTGCAAGCCATCCCTTCTTATACTTTGGGAGATTTCAAGTTACCAGGTAATTTGTCTGGTGGGGTCATAAATATAATACAAAGAGAGTGCATTGGTAGAGTTGAAAAAAAGCTGGGAGTTCATAAGGTAAAAAGAGGGATGGGGTTTTGGGATGTTGAAAGTTTCAATGTGGCCATGTTTAACAAAGGTGGCGCATTTTTAAAAATCCGTACTCTTTGGTGGCCAGAAGCCATAAGGATTAGTAGTTCCGAAATGTAGGTTTCCTCCATGCAAAACTTGGCTTTGAACCTTCATTTATTTGGAGAAGTATGCTGTCAACTAGAAGTTTACTAAAAAGAGGGTTGTAGTATAGTGTGGAGAATGAAGATAGCATCAAGATTTGGGGGAAAAATGGTGTAACGCCCCGTACCCGGAGGGGTCGGAGAATCACTACCTGTCCAATATAAACCTGTCTCCAAATACAAATAACAACTCCATAGATTTTCTAAAGTAAATAAATAATTCTCAATTCCAAATCCATACATAAATATATTACAAAGTCATAACTAAAATCACCATAAACAAAAGGGTTCACAATCTCTCAATAATCTCAATGTAATGATCCAATAATACTTAAGACTAATAAACTGAAAACATAACAACTAATAGATATTTGTAGTCTTTCCATCAACGGTAGTGGACCCACAACTCAGTAAGCGGAGGACTAATCCTAGTTCTCTGCTGGAAAATCCACATCACTAATTACTAATCCTGGTTCTCTACTGGAAAATCCACATCATCTAAAAAATATTTGAAAGTAAGGGGGTGAGTTTATCCACAATTCAGTTAGTCGAGGACTACTATCAGAGTGCAAACATGAGCATTTACATAGTACAGTATGCTGAGAAAAGAAAATATTATTGAGGAGCATCTCACAAAGTGATAAGCTTTAAATCATATAAACATAGAGTATTTTGGCATAACAAAACTGAGCATCATTATCATATTAAAATAGGGCATTTCACAAAGCAGAGACCATATTTAACCTCCGTGGTAGGGATGTACTAATCCCGATGGCCAAACCAGACAGAGACAGAGGTGAACATTTCGCTTATTTGTTCTCGGAGTCTCGAGTGTGCACACAAGAAAGTCCACATAAAAATCACTTTTTTTCTAAAGTGGTTGCACTCAGAGGCAAAGAAGTTGGTATCAACCCAAACAAAGTAGAGTAGAGACAAAGTAGAGCAGAAATAGAGTCAGATACAAAATCAGTATACCATGCTAAAGGTTTTCAAAATCATCAAAATAATATGTAGTTCCAAAATATTTTCAGAATCATTCTTATATAAATAAAACGGTGTTTATAAAATCAATACACAATTTTTTGAATTCTCAGTATCGCTCTTTACCACATTTAAGAAATAACATGACAAAAACTAAACTCATCTCTACACAATGCATGACAGAAACATTTTTCTTTCTTTCATATAAACTTCATGAGTAATGCAAATAACTGACTGAAGTTAGTTTTTCTCAAGTTTTCATTTCATAACAAAACATACACAAATTTTCAGAAAGTCAACCTCAATCTACAATTGGTATAAAACCAAGTATAGGAATCCTGCTTACTTAACTCTCGATGAGTATTGTCAAATTCTTGAGTCTGACCTATATTAGCCTAGCCACCTATTCATAAAATAATATGTACTAATTATTAATGACCAGCAATACATCTTCGATTTAAAAGATTAAAAACCATGATTCTAAACTATAGTTTAGCAAAATAACCCCACTCAACCAGCCTCCTTGTAATCTGAAAAGTTCCCAACCAGCCATCATAAAAGACTCAAAGATACTCTGAAAATAATCTTCTTATTCCATATAACCAGCCACCAATAATCCTCCCAACAAACAACACTTAAACTCAAAACAACAAAGAGATTAAAAAAAAAATGAAATAACTCCAACAACAGCTCACAAGACCTTCCTGAACAATTAATCCAATTACTAAAACATATACTCCACTTCCTCAAATCAAATAAACCATACACTCGAAGACCTAGCAGCCAAAGCTATGACGTCACAAATAAAAGATGCACTCAACTTAATTTCCAGCAGCAACCCAATGCAACAAAGTCACCCAAATTCGCTCAACAACATAATAAAAAAATGACTTGAACAAGCCAATCAAACCAGCCAGCCACAATAAACACGAATCCCCAAACTCCATCAACACAACTCAAAAAGAATCTACCAATAAAGCAGCACAAAACAGTGGAGAAGAAAACTAGAATTTATAATACCTAAATTCAAGAAGAGACCCTTGAAAACAGAGGACTATAAGCTGCCCAAGGTGTGAATTTTGAAGATGGAAGCACCCTAATCTTCCAAAGAAAGCGCAACAATGCAAGATAAGAGAGAAATTAAAGTTTGTTGAAGGGAGTAATAAACTTGAATATTAAAAGAAGATCAAAGAAATTGTAGAGATATAACAACAGTGGAAAACGAAATGGTAAGGGACCTCTACCTTCGTACGCTAAAGACTCCGGTGATGGATTCCAAGGCCATCCATTCCTACTACTATACAACAAAAGAAAAAAATTAAATTCTCTGAGACCTAAAGCAATGCAGAATAAATTAGATAAGAAGAAGAAAGGATCGAATATCTAAAGATTAGAGGAAAAAAAATCTAATCAGCGTGGGATTGAAAACATGCAACAACTAGAATTCGAGTCGAACAAACGCGAGAAAATAAAAGAGCAAATTTGCAACGCATGAATAAAATGAGGAGAAGGAGAAGAAGAAAAAAACCTCTATCTAGAAGTAGAAACCATCGGGGACATGGAGTTCAGCGAGAGAAAATTGCAAACAACAAAGAAAAAATGGGAAATGGGATTGGGAGATAGGAAAACCGTCGGGAGGAAAATTAGAGAAGAAGAAAAATGAAAAAATGGTCATACCTGTGAGGAATGACACCGTTTCGGCTAGAGAGCTGAAAATTGAATTGGCTTGGGCCCGGGCCTGGCAGTGGGCTTGGGTCTTACATCTGGCTGCCTACTCCTTATACCAACTATGTGCAATCACCAGCTCAAGCAACTTGGAAAGAGGAAAATGTTTGCAGGTTGATTGATTCCTCCACCAAGACCTGGGATGAAGCTTTAATTAGACAACTCTTTAACTAAGAGAAATCAGATGTTATTCTGAATTTCCCTAGAGTAAGTTGGGATCTTGTGATAAGTAGATTTGGGGATGCACAAAGGATGTCATTTTTACAGTTAGAAGTGCCTATCACCTTGAGTTCAGCAGGAAAAGAAGATTGAAAGGGGAAGCTTCTAGTTCTAATATGTGTGATGATGTGTGGAAGCAACTGTGGGGATTGAAGGTGCCGGCATTGGTGAAATTATTTCTTTGGAAGGTTGCCAATAACATTCTTCCTACTAGAAGCAATCTTTTTAAAAATAGATAGGTGATTGTCCTTTATGTCCCATCTGCAGTCTTTGTGAGGAAAGTGTTCTCCATATTTTGTGGGGTTGTCCCTCAGTAGTAGATGCATGGGCAGAGGCTTGCAATCCTGTGAAAAATGGGCTATAGTAGAAGGAGACTTCATGACTCTTTGGCATAAAATGATCACTTGTTTGAAGGAGGAGGAGATGGAGTGGATTGTAGTGATACAGTGATCACTTGTTTGAAGGAGGAGGAGATGGAGTGGATTGTAGTGATACAAGTGGCTAGTTAGGGGCTTGAAGACTATAAGTCTGCACAAATTGATACAAGAGCTACCCTACCAACTGTTTTTCTACTCGACAGCACCAGAGATGGAAAACACCTGATCCTGAGGTGATAAAAGCTAGTTGGAATGCTTTATTTGATAGAGAGCATCGGATAATGGGAGTAAGGATTATTTTCAGAGACGAGGAAGAGAAAATTATGGCTTTAGCTTATGATGTGAAAAGGCATGTTGATAACCCTGCATTGGCTAAGACTATGATTTTGTGGAGAGCTATTGAATTGTGTTGTGAGATTTTCTTGTTTCAATCCAAAGTTATATTTGAAGGAGATGCAATTGCTATCATTAATAAGATTAATTAGAAAGAAGAGGACCTGTCATGTTTGGGGTATATAATAGATGACATCAAGTAGATTATGCATCAAAGGGCGGATTGGTCCATTAGTTATGTTCTTAGAGAGGGTAATTGTGTTGCCCATTTGTTGGCCAAACACGCTTTAACTATAGGGGAGTACAAATTATGGATTGAAGAGGGTCCTTTTGTAATTTGTAATTTTGTGTTGCAAGACAAACTTTGTAATGTTTCATCGTGATTGAAGTAATACATGTTAGTTTCCTTTAGAAAAAAATGATTATGACATTACCTAGTTCCACCAAAAAGTTCTCAATATTATTCATAGACTCGCGAATATCAATGGGTATTGATTTTGATCATATCAAATGTTTGCAGAGCCAATTAACTTTAAAGAGGAAAACCATACATCTCTTTGCACTAAAGGTCGACTTGAAAGCAACTGTAGGAACAAGTATGATGCCCAATACATCATCCACCTATAATCCTCACAAGAATAGAAAATTTGGCTTCAATGTTCTACAATCAAACCAACAAATCAAATGTGGGTTCCATACCTCACAACCATTTGATAAATAATTTTTTTATTGGTCAATCTTTATTTTAGTTCAAAAAATGACTTAATCGCTGCTTTATCTCACTCATCATGCCACATTTTTCTCAACATCATTAGGGGTTTAATTGTCTGATTTGGTTTGATTTTGACAAAATTTTGAACTAAACTAGTATACACCAATTTTAAAATTTAAGAATCAATGCAAGACCGATTCATCACTGAAACTGTAACTTTCAGGTTTTCAATTTTTCAGTTTTGGTCCGGTTCTGTCCAATTTACTAATTCATCATACTACCATCGAATTAATCAAATTATACAATACTAAAGAAACAATCAAATAAAAGACACTGCGAAATAGATATATAATCAAATGTGTAAAATTGTATGTATAAAAAAGAATGGATATTATAAGCTATTTGATTATATATATCAAATACAGACCGGGGGTCAAATCCGTCCCCCGGGGTACTATGGGGCACCCCACCCTTGGGGTACTATGGAGCAGAATTCTAGGGTGGGAAACCCAAACCCAACCTACGCTGGGGCTTGGGTGCGGAAGGAGGTGGCCTCCGCCCTCATGGTGCGGGTAGCATCTTATTCTCAGTCATAAGTTGAAGAAAAGAAAGTTCAATAGAAATAATAGTGTGAAGAGTAGAAACTAGAAAGTACAAAAATGAATTGAAAGCATCAACTTTTAGAGTTTTGGGTGGTTATTTTGCGGTTAAGTTTAATCTAAAAACATACTATAAATGCTATCTTTAAAAATTGCAGTGGAGACTGTAAGTTTAAATATGATAACATACAGCTCATGAGTATATATAGAAGATTGCATTACCTTAAAGGTAGAAAGTGGTCGTGCTAATCTGCGGCAAAGACATGAAATTATTAACCTGTGAAAATAAATTTTGTTCATTCTAATAACATAATAGTCCAAGATCGAGACACGTAACTCTTTGACCCAAACCCGACCCAACTAATTGGAAATCCAAATTTAAGAACATTTACCCGCCTCCTACAGGCGACAAGGACAAAGAAGAGCTACAATATTGAAACCAAACATAATGAGCTCAAGTTGATATTTCTAGAAACATCAACTTGAGCTTATGCATATATAGCCCCCAAAACAGACAATCATTAATTCATGAACCATTATTGGGATCAAATATTTCTTAAGTGGATTAGAAATGCTTAATTACCTCTCACACACCAGGTATAATGAACTTTAAAATGAGATGAAAGGATAATTTTGTGTATAGTAATAAGATAGTTTGTGAATAATAGTGAGATATATTGTTTGATTAAATATTTATTGAATTTTGAAAATAAGAAGAAATTGAATAAAAAAAATATTATAAAATTAAAATATTGTTAGAATATATTTTTATAATAGAGAAAAGCAGAGGTTCAGTCCGACCGAACCCCCCACCATTGCAGCCCCTGCCGTCCCTAGCGGCGGCGAGGGCTGGGTGAAGTCGAATTTTCTTTAAAAATTCATCTTCATTTTATTTTTATTATATTTTTATTATGTTTTCTTCATTTTATTATTTTATTATATTTTTTATTATGTTTTCTAAATTTTATTTTTTTATTGTATTTTTTAATATTTTTTTTTGTGTGTTTTTATATAAATTATAGGGATTTAGGGGGTGGGCTGCAATACGCTGGGATGCAACCCGACCGCACCCCAGCGTCTCCCTTTATAATATTATTTTTTTGCCGAGATTTGAGAAGGTTGAACTTATAGAAAAACTAACCTACCTTTATTTGGTTTTGTATTGATCTTAAATAGAAATTACAAGCGTGAGTAACGGTTATGTATAGCTAACATCCTAGCTGTTTATTGTACTATACATGGAAATATAATCACTACCTATTATGTTATGGAAAACTTGCAACAGAAAGGAGATGTTAATATTTCTTTTCAGCAACTCCATTCTATTGTGGAGTGTAAACACAAGATTTCTGATGTAAAATGCCATGAAGGTTATAAAAATCTATCATGTTAGATACAAGGCCATGATTGGATCGAATTTGCTTAATTTTAGAACCAAATTGCACTTCCACCATGTGAACAAATGACTGCAATATTGGTCTAACTTCAGCCTTGAATTTCATGAGAAAAATTCAGGTTACTCGACTGTAGTCATCAATGGTGGTTAAGAAATAATGATGCCCCTGGTTTGACATTTGTGAATAGGGTGCCGAAATATCACAATGAATTAATTGGAAAGGAGAATGGGAAAGAGATGTGATTAATGGAAATGATTTTCTCATTTACTTAGCTAATGGCAAATTGTACATTGAGTTTCATCTTTACACTTTGCATTAGGAGCTTGAGAATGAATTAAATTCAATCTTTGATAGGATAAATGTCCTAATCTAAAGTACCACAAATTGAACTCTTGTTGTCCATTGACATTGAAGACTTGAAAGAGTGGCTGAGTGATGGGGATTGTTTGTCTCCTGTGGTGTGAAGTGAGCCGGGAAGAAGATAGTAGAGACCATTGTAAACCTTAGTTAGACCAATTATCGTCCATGAACATAGGTCCTGTATGACAGTTTATTTAAGAAGAAAAGACAAATGTGAGGGTCATCAGTGAGTTTGTTGACTGAAATTAAATTGAAGCTAAAAGATGGCACACACAGCACATTGGTAAGGATTAGTGACTATGAAAGTTTAACAGTTCCAACATGAGTAACTTGAACTTGTGTTTTTTTAGGAAGCTAAACAAAGGCATGAGCAAAACAAGTTATAGATGAAAAGAGAGAGGTGGAACAGACCATATGGTCTGTGGCACTAGTATCCAAAATCCAGGGGGAGTTTTGTGCATTTTGTGTGGAAATTGAACTGTGATTATAAGAGGAATTAGAGTTTATTAGAGTGCTATAAAGGCAAAGACTTCTACTTGCCATGTTAGAGCTCGATGAGAAGTTGGTTGTGACATCTGCATGCTGAGTGGGATTAGGCAGGTTTGAAGGAGTTTGGCCAGAAGGCTGATGGGTCTTTGGCTCGTGTATGTGTAGTTGAGATGTTTGAGCATTAATCATAGCAATTAGTTGTTGCATCTAAGTTTGAGTGAGAGGGAGTTGGGGTGAACTTCCCAAGCCTTGCCCCTGGTTTCCAGATTGCATGTGACTTGTAGAGTGACTAGAGACAGAGAAAACACCACTAGGATGCCCAGATTTAGTCTTAGTAAACTTAAAATTTGGCGGAAAACAAATCAACCTAAAACACTTTTCCTTAGTATGTCCATTTTTGCCAAAGTGAAAGCATGTTAGATTTTCTTTCTTCTTGCTGTTTTGAAAAATAGCAAGTGTTGAGGGTTCAGGTGAAGGCAATGTAGCTGTACGTATTTGCCGTTGTCTTTTCTCTTGTTGAAATGCTACATTTTTCCAATATCATTCAGAGCATTACGTGTACATTTTCCACACAAGCAATGAGGCAGTGGTCTATAACTATTCAACTCTTCCCATACAGCATTGAGTTGAGTAAAATACTCACGTACAGAGAGGCTTCCTTGCACAATGGAACTTAGCTACTATTGAAATTGATAAATCCTAATGTTGTTAGGCTGTGAAAAATGGTCTGAGTTTCTCCCAAACGTCTTTTGTCGAGCTGGAGTTAAAAAATCCAGGTAAGAAGAAGGTTGTTGCAGTGCAGCCAATGAATATAGAGAGGGTCTGAGATGTTTGGTGTAGAAACAGAGCCATCCAAGAAACCTAACTTGTTTTTTATGGAAATGGCTAGCATAAAAGACCTACTCCATGCAAGATAGTTTGAATCTATCAAAGGTGGGGTGACAATCACCGTGTGAGCATTGTCACTATGGTGTATGAAGAAATGACTATTAGGATCCTCTGAGGAAGATTTGGGATGAGGTTCAGTATTTTCAGCCATTTGAATGAAAAGAAAAGGAATAGATGTGGGGGTTGAAAAAATAAAGGGCTTGAAAGAAATGAAATAGCAATAAAGGATGAAGTTTCAGGCGAAGGTCTTAGGCGACCTAGGCTCTCGATACTATGTTGAAGTTTGAGGAATCACAGACAATGAGGTAGAGGACCATGACACAATAGAGATGGAGAGAAAGATATTCTCATTGAATTCAATGTTCTGTGAGCCTCTACAATAACAAACCTTATATACAACCTCATCAAATCAATCAAATGAAAAATAAGACAAGAATAACGGGCCTAGTGTAATGTAAGTAGGGAACATTCTGGCAGGCTTTTACTATATATGGCAAAAGCGGAATGTTCTAGGGCTAAGTGGGCAATCATCTTTGTAGTGGGACTGCTTGTGCTGCAGGTATGTGTAGTGCATCTTCAAGTAATTCATTTGATCTTTTTGTTGATTCTTGAGATAAGTTCAGCTGTAGTTGATGCCAATGATGACATTTTGCTTCCGTTGTGGAACAAGATGCGGTAGCTTGCTTTTTAGCACTCTAGGATAACAAGTTATCACCCATATAGATAGCAAACCTAGTTGTAGAACATCGATCATCCTCGGATCCTACCCAATCTGCAACACAAAAGCCATGAAGTGCAATAAGAGGAGCTTGTACAAAATTAAGGCCAACATTAAGTGTACTTTTGAGGTACTGAAATATACACTTATCGACATGAGATGAGTGTCTTGATAATTTTGCATGAACTGACAAATATTGTTGACTGCATAGGAGATATTAGGGCACTTGAAAGTGAGATATTGTAGTAAAAGAAATGAGACACTAATAATAGGTTGGATGAGATAGTAGTGCATCTTCATTAGCAGTCAAGGATAACGGGTCTGAGTGACAGTGATGGACAACTCATCTCGTGTAATTTGAAGTCCTAGAAAGAAATGAACATCTCCAAGATCCTTCATGTGAAAGAAGTAGAGAGGTGAGAAATAAAGTTGCTGATTTTTTAAGGAGAGCTCCTTGTTAAAAGTATGTTATCGATATAAATTAAGAGCACAATTATATCAAAGCCTTGACGTTGAGAAAACAATGATTGATCATAGGGACATCTTTAGAAACCCATTTGTTGAATATAATTACTAAACTTCATGTACCAAGCTCTTAGAGCCTGTTTTAATCCGTAGAGAGCATTATGCAATTGGCAAATATGATGAGGACGAGATGAGTCTTCAAAACTAGGTGGTTGAGATAAATATACATGCTCTTATAAATCACGATGAAGAAAAACATTACTTACATTGCTTACATCAAGTTGTTTAATTAACCAGCCTTGAGACCAAGGTTATAAATATCGTTCCGTTTTGACCGGAACTGATAGAAAATTTCGTTCCGGAATAGTGGCCGGAATGGTGGAAGCTTATATTTCGTTCCGGCCTGAATTCCGGTCATTCTAGCCGAATTCCGGATAAGCATATTTTTTTTAAAAATTTTTTAATTTATATTTTTGAACTACAGAATTATTTCAATATTTTATTCTTCATTTATTTTGATTTTTTGAAACTTTTATCACTTATTTGGTTATTTATTATTATTAATTCCGGATATCTATGTCAATCGAATTAGTTTTACTTTTTAATAATTATTTTAAATAAATCTGAAGTCTTAAATTTATTAAATTTATCAGGTATGTATGTTTTTAATTAGATTTGCATTGGTTTGTTTCAGAATATGGTTATTATATATATAATTTATTTATATAATATCTATTTCAAAACGGTATCGGTACCGAAATTTTTTATTCTAGTGCCTCAACTGGAAGGTCACTTGAACGAAATTCATAACTTTGCTTGAGACAAACCAAGCGTGAGGATCAATCGGATGGTACCATGTTTAACCACTGGACTAAAGGTTCATCGTAGTCCAAGCCAGGAAGAAATGTGCAACCACGGGCTACTAGTCAAACTTTATACCATTCAATTGAGCCATCCAATCGTGTTTTAAACACCCATTTGTTGCTGACAAGGTTCATGTTTGGTCTTCTAGGCACCAAAGTCCACGTGTTGTTGCTATGAAGAACATTAATTTCAGCTTGCATGGCTTGCTGCCATTTTGGATCAGTGAGAGTTTGCTTATACATGCGAGGCTGTTGTGGTTGGTTTGCAAAATCAGCTAGAAAGCATGTAGTTACTGGATGTATTGAAGAGAAGGAAACTTTAGGTTTTAACATACCTGTTTGAGCATGAGTGATCATATGGTGAGTTCGACATGGAGCAGATTGTAGATGGGCTCAATTGTTGGAGAAGACAATTCTGAAGCATCTGAATGATAGTGTTAGTGGGAGGCTCCTAGCATGGTGCGGACTGAGGCATTGATGTAGAGTTTAGAACAACAAAAGATGAAGGATGCACATGGTCGAAATGATTGACAGGTGCAGATAAAGAGTCCGTTGAAATAGATTACAAGGTAGAAATTTGAAGAGGCCTAGGAAGAGCACGAACTTTGAAAGCTTGTAAATCAGATTTAGTTGACCCTTGTGTAGACCTGAATGGAAATGTTAACTCATCAAATGTTACATGCCAAGAGATATATATGTGACCTGTTTGCAAGGCTAAACATTAGTGCCCTTTGTGATGTGTAGAGTATCCTAGGAACACACAATGTATGGATTTATAGTCTAGTTTGGACCTTCCAAAAGGAGTAAATAATGGGTAACATGCACACTCGAAAACTCATAGAAAAGTATAGGATGGTGGTGATCCAAAATCAAGTTCATAAGGAGTCTTGTTACCAAGAATAGAAGTTGGAAGCCGATTGATGAGAAATACTGTAGTGGTAAATGCAATAGTCCAAAATTGTGGCGGAATGGAGGCATGGCCCATTAACGTTAAACCAGTGTCCACAATATAAAGATGTTGACGTTCAGCCAATACCAGATACAAATAATCTATTTCCATTTCCAACCATATCAAATGAATACCTTGTACTTCACTTGCATCATATGTCATATAATGATTTGCACCAGTATCAGGGTACCAAGTATCCTTTGTAGTATCGGCAACTTGCAGTGCAGCAAAAGTTTTGAATTGTTCTGCTTCCTCATTTGATGCAAAAAAACTATATTCTTTATGATTCGGGCCTCCACAGCAAAAACATGTTATGAATCCACGCCTGCGACCAGTGCTGCATTCACCACGAGCAAAAACATGTTATGAATCCACGTCCGCGACCAGTGCTGCATTCACCACGATTTGGGAATGTGAGTGCGATCTCCAAAATTACCTCCAGTTGAGCGTGAAGAACGAGCATCTTTGTGTTGTAATTGAGGAATGGGTTGGTTGTATGCAATATTACGACCATGAGAACCATGAGCTCCAAGAGACCTTGTGTTGGGCCACAATTTGTGTAAAAAGCAACATTGGGAGAAGTTACCCGTGCTTTTTGAAGATGTATTTCGAAATCATGTAGTTTGCCAATGACTCTTTCAAGAGGTGGAAAAATATTCTGAGCATTTAAAGTTGCTACTATAGAATCAAACTCACATCATAAGCCTCGAAGAATATATAGGATAAACTCATCGTCATCCATTGGCTTACTTGCACCTCGAAGAGACATAGCCAGAGATTTGGCCTTGTGCAAATAATCCCCTAAAGTGGAATTGCCTTTTTTGAGCGACTACAACTCGTCCTTCATCTGTTGAATACGATCCCAGGTATGACTACCATAAAGAGTCTCCAAAACATGCCAAGCATCTTGAGAGGATTCACTATTGATGATTTGGGACAGGGGATCACTCGGATAGGGAGCTATTAATCCATCCAAGGATCAATTGATCAGTGTGCAGCCACGTAGTTGCCGCTGGGTTGGTTCGAGACACACCATCTTCACCAATGATGGTTTGTGACGGGTAGGGAACCTGATTTTGCACATAATCAAGAAGACCATTGCCATGCAGAATGGGAATGACTTGTGCATTCCACTAAAGATAATTGTTAGAGGCTAGCTTAATAGAGATATCAGGTAAATGAGTATATGAGAAGGTGAAATTCAAGAGAATTGAGGATTTGACACAGGTGGGTTCAAAGAGGTAGAAGACTCCATCGTTGGTGATACCTCTAGGGTCTCTGATACCATGTAGAAAAACTAACCTACCTTTCTATGGTATTGTATACATCTTAAATAGAAATTACAAGTGAGTAACGGGTATGTACAGTTAACATCATGGCTTTCTATTGTGCTATACATGGAAATATAATCATTGCCTATTATGCTATGCATGGAAAATAAGAACGTATACAAAATAGAGTAAATAATTAATTATAAGAGGAAGTCATGGGAGAGAGGATCATGGTTGACAGATCGTATCACTTCATAATTATTTTTTATTTGTTGTTTGAAAGTCTAGAAAATTTGTAATGATTAGTTTGAAAATGTTTATATTTAAATTATGTTTGGGAATATGATGAAATCAAATGAGACGAGATGAGATGAAAATTTTATAGACTTATTTCCAAACAAGCTCTAGTTGCTATTTCAGTCAGACAATGCAAATGAGTTTTTTCAAGCGAAATTATGATGAAATATGTTTTGATAAGTGAAACTATGAAGAAACTTAATTGGAAGGCGCTGATCGTACGTAATATTTTCAGTTATTGACTTATAAGTGCAATTCGATCAGTTTTATCATATTGCAAAAGCTGATAAATGGAATTAGATTATATATGAGATCATGATATCATCTTATGTTTTGGAAGTTCAGCATGCAAAAGTTGACAGAACGATATCTTAACCATACAAATGGTGGGAAACTCAACAATATTGCAGTGGACCAACATGTGCAGGTAGGCCTTTATTATGATCTTGTGATTAGAAAATATAGAGTTCGATAATATGCAGGCCAGTGGACCAATTATCATAAGCGTTGTTCGTGCACTTCTCATAAAAACAAGTAGATAGAAATGGTTATTGGTGTCATAATTAGATACAGATCCAGCTCATTGTTCTATGATAATTATTCTTACACATTGGAAAGTTGAGACGTTTGGTGTGCACTCATTATTTTGACCAATTTATTCTGCAAATCCAGTGCGTACTCATTGCTTTTATGATAAATTACATCCCTTGTGCAGCAACTGATGCGTGAAAGTGTAAACATGGCAAAGAAGATCGAGCTTCTTGAGGTTTCTCAAAGGTTCTCGTCTTTCTTTGATGATGGCTACTTACTGCGTTTACTAACGGCCTCCGTCTACTGGAGTTTTACACACTGCAATTTGTTTGTCGTAGGAAGCTTTTGGGACATGATTTAGGTTTGTGTACTTGCGAGGAACTTGAAGAGATAGAGAGCCAGCTGGAGCGAAGCCTACGCCGCATCAGGGAAAGAAAGGTACTTCAAAACCTCATCTGAACGCCGCTACTTTCTGAAATTATATATCTCCAGTTGCCATGTAAATGGGAGAGGAAGTTGAGAGGCTGGAAGATTCCGGTTATTTATCTTTAACTTCCTGCATCTCGCCATTCTAAGCAACAGAAACAGTAAGAAAATGAATATCATATATATATAAATATATATATATATATATATATGAAAAGCTAACAAACAGGAAATGGACTAAATTACAGGCTCAGTTATTGATGGATCAAATAAAGCAACTAAAGGAAAAGGTATATATATATATATATTTGGCTTCTGTGTGTTCACTTTTGCTACTAATTAATTATATATGTTTAACTAACTTTTAATACCTTTCCATGAATTTCAGGAGAGACTTTTGCTAGAAGAGAATGTAAGCCTAAGAGAAAAGGTGAATACCTTTGGTACTCATGATCTACTACTCAAACTTGCAACTACACCTGACTTTGAAATGTTAGCTATTAGTTGTCAGCTTTATAACTCAGTTTTAAGAGAAGTTCATCATGTTTTAGCTGGTTTCCAATCATAAAGTCAATATTCCCAAACCAACAAGCATTTCTCCACTTCATGCTTGCCCTAACCAGGAACAAAAAGTAGTTATGAGATGTCATTGGAATTAAAAAACACCCAGCTTCTTAATTAGCTTCTTGTCCTGTTGGCATCCTTTTAGCAGACCATGAATCTTGATGCATGTCTGATATTAATATGTTAACATCACATAGTAAGTAACTACTTGCGGTTCAAAAAATTGTCTACGGCAGTTACCAGTTGCTCAAGAGAAAGAGAAAGAGAAACAGAAACAGAAACAGACTGTACCCAACTGCAGCCAAAGTAGCCAGGGTTCCGACATAGATGTGGAGACTGAATTGTTCCTTGGACTGCCTCAAATGCGCTGCTCGTAGAAGTATCGTGGCGTACGTTCTTCCATGATTTGTCAGCAGAATCAAATAATAATACCACCACCTGGCAGGCCATATATATATATGCATTATATAATTAAGTAGAAATTATAAGTTGTGATTTGTATATATACATTGTGATTTGTTGTAAGTACTGATTTCTCATTGTCAAATTTATATGGTGCTTTTCCTTCCAATATTGCGACTTCAAATTTGTTGGTTCGCTAGTTGTATAATGTATCGTAAGCTAGCAATGATTTCAGTGTAATTTATGTACGCGGCTAAGTTGTTAACCGAGTGATGATTAGAATTACTCATAACATCCAGCATATATTTACAATATTATTTACGCAAAAAAACATTAATTAGGGACTTTTTTTTATTCAAAAACTCATTTCATCTTATCTCATCTATTTATTATAATTTTGTCAAAAATTTCAAACAAAATATAATAAATAATTTAACTTCTTCAAGTTTTAAATTATAAAAATAATATTAAAAAATTACATTCTAATAATATTGAATTTAATTTCAACTCTCATATCATTTTAACTCAATTTGTCATCCAAATGTCTTCCAATTCAAGAGAAATGATATATATACAAGACAAATCTTATACAAGTATTTTTTAAAAATAAAAAAGTAGATTTTATCAGGGAAAAGTGTGAAAGTTTTACCTTTTTTTGATAGATTTACATTAATTAATTAATTTTTTTTTATAGAAAAAGGGTAATCTATTAATTAATAACGAGTATTACAAACGAACTTGAAACATAAATTATAAGTTAACTAAGCGACAATATGTAACTATCTATACATTGAAAGTGACTGACATTTTCTAATCCTAACTGCAAAATCTTTTAGAATACAATCTGAAAGGCAATCCTAATTCTGTTTTAAGATAGAGTGTCAAACCAACTAAACAAACCCTACTTCCATACTAAGACTGAATAAGGGACAAATTCTAAGGACCACAAGTTCTAAAGACAATATTTTTTGATTTGTATTAAAGTTAAAAAAATAGATGATAAAACTAAAATTGAAAAAATTAGTTCCTAACAATCTATTTTCAACATTGGAGGAATTCAAAGGATAAACAACAAAAAACAAATAACAGAAAAACAAAAAGCAGGAGTTACTGTTATTAGCGGCTAGTGGCTTCCATGCACCGCCTTTGGATAGTTGCGGAGAGGCTAGGTGATTATTCCGATGACCTAGACCCGGCAGTCTCGCACGTGGTTGCGGAGAACTCCTTCAAAGGTGGCACATGGAGAGCGATCGTTTACTGTAAATGGTGTATCTGAAGCACGCGTTGCTCCAATCGACACGATCTCATCGAAATAGGTAGATTGGCGTCCTAGAAGTATCAGAGAGTGATGCGTGTGAGGACCAAAGCCCTGGGGCTGATGTAGATAGATTTACATTATTACAAAAGAAAAGACTTGTACAAAATTTGTAGGGCTTCTATCATTACTCCCCAGTTCATATAGGTATCATATTGAAATTATATTTGTTCATTTCCAACTTTTTTGTTATCCCTGATCGGACGCAAGGACTTTTGAATGGATAGGCCAGTGAGAGTTGTAAAATCCGGGCTGACTTCAGTCGACCCGAAGCTTATTTATATCTTAAAATGGGCTGAACTATATATGGGTTTAAGATCTGGGTTTCTTATTAGGGACGGGCTTGAGCACCACTAGTTACCTGCCCAGTTGACAGGGCCTTGATTGCTATTTTTGGGAGCTGGACTATAAATGTTTCTCTTATTAAAATTAAAAAATAAAATCATATGTATATGAAGGATATTTGAGGTCTTTTATTAACAAAAAAAAACCCGCTAATATAAAACATGCATAAACTTTCATTTGGTAATTAGCCGCTCCCCCATTCTCCCTAGCACGGCCGGGTGGGTACTTTTATATTCATGAAGTAATTATATAGATTAAATTTTCAAATTAACATGATTTTATCTAATTTATTAGATTTATTTCATAATAAAATTAAATTCACAATCTGATGAACTATATTAAATCATATAAGTTTATAAAATTATTTTTATATAATTATTTTATAGAATATTTCCATTTGAACTTTCCATATAGTCCAAAAGGAAGTTAGAAACTGCTTGCAGTAGCCCAGCTAGAAGTCGTGGAGTTACAGATGAAAATTATATAAAAAAATTTCTCTCAATTATTATTCTTTCCCCTTTATTTGACAAAAAATAATTATGTAATTAAATAAAAAAATAATATTTATTTATTTTTTTTAGATGCATTAAATTAGTTATACCTGATTTTTTTATTTTTTATATAGTGTCTTATCTATAAAAGCAAAAATAGAAAAAGAAAAAAAAAATCTGAATTAAGAGCGGCCTGGTCAGAATTAAACATGCTGACTACTCTTACGCATATCAGTATATTCATGGCGCCTCTCCCCCCCTCTCTCTCTCTCTCAATAATTGATATTTGCATGATTTAGGCATTTAGAGTATAGGGTTGGGGGGGGGGGGGGGACCTCTCTATCATCCATGGCTATATAGACTGTCTTTCCATTTCCATCTTCAATAATATAAAGGTTCTTTCTTTCTTTCTAAGTTCGATAACATGAGGACAAAAAAACCCTACTTATAATGTCCCATCCCCATCCCAATCTCATCATGTTTCCCTTGATTTGCCCTCCCAGCCCATACGCTCCTATTCCCTCTTCTCCAGTCCTTATGCATCATGTCTTGTCTTCTAATTCTATATAACATTATAAAAAAATAATATTTTCTTAATCATTAAATAAATAAATAAATAAAATCAGTAGGTCCGGGTTAGCTTTTGTCCTTTGAATTTCAAATACATCTCTCTCTCTCTCTCCAGAGATTCAACTTAGAATTTAGAGCAAAACTGCAGGTCTTCAGGAATAATGTGTAGGGGAATCTGCCAAGTTTTCCTCAAAAGCTGAATCTGATGAGCTCACCCCATAACGTAAATCCAAAATAGGAAAAGATTAATTAAATCTCCAGCTCTAACCAAAAGAAAGTGAACACAATATATATGTTTATATATATTATAGTAGTATAGACTTTGTTCACGATCGGTATATAATGATTGTGTTATTATTAGTTAATCATATCCAGGCGAGATAACTAAATATATATGCCATGCAGATAAGGTCTGTCATGATCTCTCGCTTCAAGGCTCAGAGCATTGAGTTTCGTGCATCTCTTTTCAAGTTTTTCTAAACTATGCACTGTACTCTATAGCTAGCCACTAGCTAGTAGTAGTGCTGAACTATTCCATTATTGGTTAATTAATATACTACTAATTATCTTTCTAATCTTAATATGTATATATAGGCTAAGCAAGATTAATTTAGCATTATCGATCTGCAGCTTCAAGATGGCCGATTAGCACGTTATTAATGTTCATAATCTCAAGTACCACGCCTAGTTCTTTCTTTCACATACACAGAGCCGAAGGAAATGCTGAAAATTGCTCATCTTAGGGAAATCGGTAGGAATCACGCTGCATGCAAGATGGTGTCATATCAGAAAAAAGAATAGAATCATTTGAATGGTCGTGGTCCCCTAACGTCTAAATGCAATGATGGAATTAGGGGGACCGGTAGGGCCAACAAGCTAGCTAGTTAGGCCCCCCAAAGTTTTAGAACCGTATATAAAGGAGCGGAACCAGAATTTTATGTTTGGGGGGCAATCGATAAAGTGTGCGATGCGTATAAATTTTATAAGAATGATCATCAGTAATAGAAATATCATATTCTGTTGTTACCGAGCTCTCTAAACGTATATTACTTTTTGAATTGTACTCCATTTATTTCTTTTAAAAAAAAAATTAATTATTCTTAAGTACTTGCTCATATTTTTTTATGATTTAAAAAAAAATTATAAATCAAGAATAAATTTGAAAACTTTCTATTAAGTAATGATGTAACGCTATTAGATTTTTAACAAACTATATCTCACAATCATACAAGTTAGAGTAAAACTAAATAAGTGAGTATAATCAATAAATTTTATAATTATATAAATTTATAATTAATTTTTTTACTAGAATTAAACTATTAGAGTAACTGTAAGATTATGTAAGTTAAAATTTGAGTTTACGTAAAGTTAAAAGTTAAAATATAAATGGATGTATATTGAGTTTTAAAAAAATAATTTTCGTAAAAAAAAATTTTGGAGGGGGCAATTTTTATTTTTATTTTTAAAATCTAAGAGAGAATTTTAATTATATATATAATTATATATAATTTCTATTATAAATTAAATTTGGAAAAAGTTTGGGGGGGCCGTAGCCCCCCCAACCGGAGGCGTGGGTCCGCCCCTGCGTATATATATATATATATATATATATTTTTTAGAAATTATATATTATATATTTATATATGAATTTAATTGTTTTGCCTTGCTGAGTTTCTTGATAATTGAATAGACTTATATAATTGCATAGACTTATTACAGGTACTAGCTAGTATGTGTGTATATATATATATATGGATGGTCTTAGACGTTTTAAAATTAGACTCATGACCACTTATACTAATTGTTTTCTTTTTAAGTCAAATGGATAAACATGTATGTATCATTAATGTCATTCAAAGTTAGTTGATAACACCGACTTTTATTTTTTCAAAATTCAAAGTTAATTTACATGGCTGCATGCATACGTATGTATATATGTACAGAAACTTTATGTGTAGTCAGTTTTGCATAGTTAGCTTTGCATATTCTTTTGTATACTTTACTAATATGATTGGTTACGTCATTTTTAAAATAACTGTTTTGATCAATTACATTAAAATGCACAGAGTTATACACAAAAATAATTATATGTAAGATAACTAAAATATATATGTATGTATATTTAAACTGATGAAGTCATGATCATGTTTTGTGGTGAGAGTAGTACTCATGTAATTTAGATGCATATATATATATATATATATATATATGGACGAGCCCCAAGGATCTGAGTCAAGAGGGATTTTATTAAGTGGGGTGTCTGAGAGTGATGGGGATAACATGTAGCAGTGGCTTCTTCTGCAGACACTGTAACCAAGCGCTCTCTCTCTCCCTCTCTCTCTCTCTCTCTCTCTCTCTCTCACTGCTACTACTATCATCACATGCAGGATGGCTGGTGCACATAGGCTAAATTATGATGGGTCCGGCGCCATTTCTGTGCAAAAGAAAATTTGAATTCGGGCTACTCTTATGCGTACGAACATTACATACTTCTGTACCAATTAGAACCCATTTTTGATTTTACCATAGAACGAGACTGTAGAAAGTTGGCATTCCCTCAAATTGCCTAGACAACTTATAACGATTTTATATGTTTTGGTTTCTCCACTTCATATGGCGCATTATATATATATATGGGATATGACTGTACGTACACCCCGATTTCATCCAACCACTCTAAGCTTTGATCCGGCCAGTACGTAGTACGTACTCGATCAATTTGTCTTTTTGCATGAATGTATATGGAGTACTGGTACTTGTGGGACTTTCACTAGATAAATCATGATCGATCTTGAAATTTTTATAGATCCAAAAGCAATTATAAACATATAAATGATTACAGTCAGAATATTGATGATCAATATAAGATCTTTTAGAGTATCTTCTTTGGATTGGTCAAATTCATCTTCAAAATTTAGCTAATATGACACTTTGTTGCATTTGCCTCTTCTATTTAAATTTAATCTTCACGTTGGATTAGCTGTTCACAATCTATATAATAATAAAATATTATTAAATTAATTGATTTAATGTTTGATTAGAGTAAGACACTAGTCTTTTCATGTTTGGTTGGAGTCATGAGAAACTAATATTTTAATATTTGAAAAACTAATTCTAGTCTTCTATATTTAGCTCAGCACTTTAGATGAAATCCAAAAATTTTAGATATAGTCAATCTAATGTAGAGTATTTTTAGTACAAATTATCCAGATTTTGACTATCTTTCTCATTTAGTCAAGCTAATGAGAATGCTCTCAAATAACAATATTACCCAGAATATAGCCATGCACATGTGATTAATCCCGGTCGTACGTGTCTGATATTCATGCTTTCTGATTTAGTGTGTGTATATATATATATATATATATTTATATGAGTTTTGTTGTTATATCATCCTTATGGTACACCAAATATTATACTTTTTTTTTTAATTTATTCTTTTGTAACTAACTGATTTTTTCTACTCATCATCTATTTATTATAAATTAAAAATTATATATAATGTGAGGATGATGAATAAATTATAAATATATATTTAGTAAATAGGGAGCTCGGATATTCAATGTGCCCCCTGCTTCAATGTATATTCCTTAAGGGTGAATACTTCATATAAATAATGTAACTCAAGAGAGTTTCCTCTTGAGGTTTCCATGTAGAGTTGTTTAACTTGTCTAGTACAGGGAGCATGTAGAGATTCACAATTTCAAGGATGGTGGAGGACTTAGGGAATCTATACCAATGTTTGTCATTGAGTGAGGGTGAACAAGAGGATGTCTCTATTGAGGGCAAACCATAGACGATGCATTGGGTGGGGGAGAAAGATGTTTGTTTGCCCAACTGATGACTTCAAAACACTTCAATAATGACACTATGTGCAATACCAAGAGGAAGATCTGGCGTAAGGCTCGTAGAGTGTGGTTTCAAGAACTAAATTCTTCTACTATGCTCGTTGAGTTCGAGGATGAGAGTGACAAGAGAAAAGTCTTAAGGGAAGAGCCGTGGTCTTTTGATAAGTCTGTTATTGTTGGAAGTGATAGATGGAAATCTCCCAATTAATAAAATTCACATCACTTAGACCCATTTTGGGTGAGAGTTTATAACTTGTCGATTTTTGCTCGAGAGTAAGTGGTGGGATCCATGATTGGTAGCAAAATTATAAAGGTTGTAGAGATTGACATGGATGAAGGGGGACTGGCATGGGGCGATTATATGCAGATTAGGGTGGTGGTGGATGTGAGTAAGCTTCTTCTTAGGGGAAAGGAAGTATGCCTCAAGGGAAAGAGACAATTTTGGACAAGGTTTTCCTATGAAGGATTGCTTGATTATTGTTATTGCTGTGGAATGATTGGGCATCAACATAAAGAGTGCAAGTGTAGTTCCCAAATGGCAGGTGCAAACGATTTGATGAAATACCGTATGGGTCATGACTTCGAGCAACCAGTATTGGCGGACAGAGTATGATGGGGCCATGCATGGAGGGATTGAAATTCTACATGCCAGGGGCCGGCGAATGAGGACACAATGACTGGCGACAAACATGGGGACCATTACGTCCTAGTGTAGTAATTGGTGATTTTCATAGCAGGAAGGCTTGAGCGAAAAACATGGCAGAGAAGTTGTAATAGGTGTAGTAGACGTTATGAGGGCAAAATTGAAGGGAGTAACTGCTGTGAGTGAGAAAGAATAGACTGTTACCAAACCAGATACCTTGGTGATGCATGTTGAGAAAGATTAAGCCGAATTAAGGATGTTTCAATTGCTGACAGGTTGAAGGATAATGAGGTGGATGTTGGGTTGATTGGGCTAGGGGATGGCCTTTTTTCTGACTCTTCTAAGGCCAAGTAAAATAAGAAGTTGTATGTTCTGTGGGGCCGTAAATGGAGAAGGTCATTTGATATTAGGGCCAAAGCTCAGAAACAACATTCATCTTTGAACCAAATGCCCTAGACTCGAAAGAGGAGATTAGGGATTTCAGAATCCAACGACTCTCAAAGCTTCGATGGAAGGGATGAGGAGATTGGGAAATCTCACTAAAATTATGGAGGAGATCGGCAGCCAGCCCTGCCAAAGCTTACGAAGACTTTATCTTGGAAAGAACACGGGCTTAGGAACCTGCGTAGCATTCGAAAACTTCACAATTTAGTGTTGAAGCAAGGTCTCGATGTTCTATTCCTTCAAGAAATGAGATTTCCTTCGAGGGAGATGGAATGCTCTAAGTATATTCTTGATTGCTCGAATTACCTTTTTGTTGATTGTGTAGGGAGGGGTGGAAGACTTGCTCTATTATGGCTGAATTTTGTTGATTTAACTATCTTAAGTTATGCTAGCCATCATGTTAATGCTATCATTAGGAATGTGGAGAGGGGGATCACTCATGGTTTTATACTCTTTTTCAAGTGGTCGTCTCGAGCTTATGTCAACAAAATAAGTCACTCTCGCTTGCCTTTCACTTCGAAAATCAAAAAATTTCTGTCAATTTATTTAAATGGAGAAATAGACTCCTGGAAAGTTCTTTATGAAGGCTTAGAGAAAGTCTCTTTTCCATTTAAAATGTGAAGAGATAAGACACAAACAAGGCTTAAAATAGCCTTTCAAAGTCAAAGGAAAGTAGCATTGATGGAATGGGGGATCGTACCTTTAGTGAAGAAATAAGTGACCACTAGGGTTTATAGTAACTTAGATGTGTCTATGAGGGTCTCTATGTGGAATTTGTTGTATGACTCTCATTTAGGTCCCTAGCTATTATTTGGAAATTTTAACAAGGTGTTAAGCCAAATGAAGAAACAAGGTGGGAGATCTAGGTTTGAAGCTCAAATTGAGGAATTTAAGCGTATGATGTAGGCTTGTGTTTTGAGGGATCTAGGATTCAAGGGTTTTGTTTTTATATGGTCTAATATGCGTGAAGGGTAGGCCCATGTTATGGAGAGACTGAATAGATTTATGACTAATGAGAAATGGTCTGCTTTTTTCTCACAAGAAACTGTTACTCATGGGTTGATTTTTTATTCGAATCATGTCCCATTATGGCTGGAGCTAGCAGGTGGAGAGGATAGGAGGGGGAGAAGAAGAAAATTGTTTCATTTTAAAGCCATGTTGGGGGGGGGGGGGGAACTTCAAGGGTATTATTAATCAAGTTTGGGATATAACTGGACAGAAGGATCTAATGAAAAATGTTTTAAAGCATATTTCAGATTGTGGCAAAGAATTACAGCAGTGGAATGAGACTAAATTTGGCCATGTTCAATCTGAAGTACATAAAGACCATAAAGACTTACAAAAACTGCAAGAAGATGGTTCTGAGGACACTGGTTTACTACTAGAAGCAAGAAAGAAAGTCCAATTGTAGTTAAAAAGAGATGACAAACTCAGAACCACAACTCAAGATTCAGGAAGGTGATCAAAACTCAAGATTCTTCCACTCGAAAGCTTCTCACAGAAAAAGAAAAACTCTATTTTGAAATTGAAGAATGAAGCTGGTGAATGGGTGCATGGGGAGGGTAAAGACCGATTAATTCTAGATTATTTTAGTGAGCTTTTTACTACTTCATCTTAGTGGGGATAAGTGGACTTTCTGAATAGTTTGAATGGCCAAGCCACTTCAGATATGAATGAAGACTTAACTAGAGTTTACACGGCAGCTGAGGTGGAGATGTCACTCAAACATATGCACCATTTTAAGGCACTTGGTCTGAATGGGATGAACCATATCTTTTTTCAAAAATATGGATCGATAATAGGAGTTAAAGTGAATGCAGCAGTTTATAAGTTTTATATTCTAGCGAGTTCTCTCAAAGCTTGAACCATACATTTATTACTTTGATTCCGAATAAGTCTTGTCCTACTAAATTCATTGAGTTAGACCAGTGAGCCTATGCAATGTAATGTATAAGCTGATTTTGGAAACCAGTGCTAATCAATTAAGGATGGTGCTTAATTCTATTATTTTTGAATCACAATTAGATTTTATTCAGGGTCGCCAGATGTCTGATAATGTATTAATTGTGTATGAGATTATGCATTTCTTGAAATAGAGAAGGATAGGAAGAAAATATTACATGTCTATTAAATTAGACATGAGTAAAGTTTATGATAGAATTGACTGAGATTTCTTCGAAAAGGTTATGTGGACTTTGGGATTTGTGGATAGAGTTGTTGATGTAATTATGGTTTGTGTGGGAATGGTGTCTTACTCTCTGTTGATTAATAGAAGTCCTACAGGACCATTTTTCCAACAAGAGGATTAAGGTATAAGGATCCACTATCCTTCTATATTTTTCTTCTTTGCACTGAGGGGTTACTCTCTTTACTAAAGAAGGTTGGGTTGGAGAAGAAAATCAGTGGGGTTAAGGTTTGCTAAGGGGCTCTTACCATTGATAACCTATTCTTTGCGGGTGATAGCTTGATTATTTGTCAAGCTACTGTGTAGGAAAATAGGCACTTGTAGGCTATGCTTAAGGAGTATGAGTTCGCTTCAGGGCAAACGGTAAGCATGGATAAGATTTCATTGGTTTTTAGCCAAAATGTGAATGCGCAAGTCAGGCAGCAAATTTTGAGCTTGTGGAATATTCAAGTTGAAAATAATTATGAAAAGTATTTAGGCTTGCCTCCAATAGTGGGGAGATCGAAGAAGAAGGCATTTTCTAAAATCAAACATTGTGTATGAAAGAAATTGCAAAACTGGAAGGAGAAACTACTTTCACAAGGCGAGAAAGGAATTTTGATTAAAGCTGTAGCTATGGTCATACCAACGTATTCCAGTCTTGTTTTCTTTTACCTAGTGGTTTATTCTTGGAGTTAGAGTCAATGATGGCACGATTTTGGTGGAGACAATGGAAGGATGAAAACAAGATACATTAGGTAAGTTGGGCAAAAGTGTGTGAATTATGAACATGTGGATGGATGGGGTTTAAGGACTTGAGAGATTTTAATCTAGCCCTTTTGGCCAAGCAAGGATGCAGAATTTTAAATAAGGTTCTCTTCTCCATAAGCTTTTCAAGACAAGGTACTTCTCAAGTTCAAACTTTTTTGAGTCAAGATTGGGAAGTAATTAATCTTACACTTGGAGGGGTATTTGGAAAGTAAGGTCATTACTTTTGAAAGGTTGTAGGTGGAGATAACTGTTGTCCGTGTAATTTAGATTTAGAAAGTCTGCTCATATGCTATTGAATTGTCCTTCTATTAACGGTTGTGGTCTAGCTATCTTCCCGTTATGGGACATATAAACTTAAACCATAGGTTTTTTGATGTGGTTGTGTAGGTTCAAAATTTGGGTGGTTTGGAGAATCTGGAATTGTTTTTCACCTTAGCCTCAAGCCTATGGTTTAGAAGGAATAAAAAGTTGCTTGATGATGAGACCCTTGATACAAGGACAATAATAGAACAAGCACTTACTATGTAGAGGTTCTATAGAGATGTAAAGGTTCAACCAATTTGGCATTGAAAGATTTTTGTAGTTGGAAGGCTCCTCCTATTGGCTTTCATAAGCTTAATGTGGATGGGAAACTTTTCAACATCTCCATAAAGCAGGGATTGAAGCTATCTTGTGAGATTCTCAAGGAAAGATCATTATGGTTGCCAGTAAAGGAGAATGGGTGGTTGAGCTACTAGAAATAATCGAGTTCATGGTTGTTTTGCACGGGCTGCAATTGCTGAGGCACATGGGTATTACACATTTGTTGGTGGAAACCGTTTGTTTATTGGTGGTGCAAGAGCTGAACTCACAAGATTCTTCGCATTCTCCTTGGAGTTCTATTATTCATGAATTAGATTGTTATTGGCCTCATTTATTGATGTAAAAGTTACACATGTAAACAAGTAAGGAAATGAGGGCATGCATAGTTTGGCTATGCATGCTTAGGAAGTTGAGTCTACTCAAATGTGATGAGATCGGTTTCCAGACTTTATTTCTCAAGTCGTTTGACTCGATAGTCGTCTGTAACTCAAATTGTTTGATTATATGAAATTGCTTGTTATAAAAAAATGCCATCACTCAAATGAGAAAGTTAGTTGACACCTTTATTTAATTTGTTAACATGTTGTCCCAGGCAAGGTTCAACCCAATTAAGTAAGATATCAATAAATAGTACTGAATATCGTGGCTAGGTTTGGCTTTTTATGACTTGGTAATTTTGGCTTTCATTTGAATATTAATGCAACCTTCAATTTAGTTGTTGAGCTTGTAAACACAATATTTTTTCGTTATAAATGTGGATATTTTCATTAAAATTGAGATATAGTCTTCTTCAAAATATAAAAGGAAAGACAATAAAACGAAAAATAAGTCAAATAACCTAGAGAATTCTACATGCATCATAATTCAAAAATAGAAGAGGATAAACACTATACACATCAAGATCCTCGTATGAGAGAGAGATGTATAAAATGAATCTTGCAATAATTAATGAATCTTTAATGTTGCTAATAAATTTAAAAGGATATCAATAACTCTTGTAAAACTTATTTTATATGTCTATCTCTTTATCGCTTGAAATATTCAAATTCATATAATAATTTAAAGTGATCTTTTCCCATACCATATAAGCCAATTCATTTTGTTTCTTTTGTTTTTAATTATTAATCTATTTGATTCAAAAACTATAGATTTGCTTCAAACCTAATGTTACGGGCTATGGGACAGGTATGTAATTCCAAGTTGAGCAGAAAAGATATGCAAAACGAGAGTATATAATATAATGCCCTAATGGAAGATCCAAATTACATGACCTATACTCTAAAAGAACTAGTTAATAATACAATTAGATCCCTATTAGAACCTTATAAAAAGTAAAAACTTATTTTTTTCAAACAATGATAAATCTTATACACCACCTACTGCTATCCTTATCATATAGAGTATCACAATTTACTTTTTTTAAATTCCCAACATCCTCGTCGGGCTAGTCTGTTGTAGGTGACATGATTCAAGTCCCACATTTTTGGTTAGGACAGGCTCTGATATCATTTGTAATGTCCCAATGGAAGCTTCAAACCACATGACCTATACTCTAAAAGGACTAGTCAATAATCCATTAGAGTCACATTAGAATCTTATAAAAAGTAAGAATTTCTTATTCCCAAGTAATATGAAATCTCATACACCACTTATTAGTATACTTATCATATGGGCTCCCACCACACTTCAAATTTTGGAAGATATGTTGAAGGCATGTTTGTTGGATTTTAAGGGGACATGGCTGAGACACTTGCATTCGGTTGAGTTTGCTTATAACAATAGTTTTTAGGAGGTGCAGATCTCCCTTGTATTGGGACTGGGTGGGAAAGAAAAATGTTGGGTCTAGAGATCATATGAGAAACACTAGAGATCATACGAGAAATAATAGAAAAGATAGAGATAATTTGAGCAAGAATGAGAACAGCTCCAAATAGACAGAAGAGCTATGCCAATAATCATCGTCGCCAATTAGAGTTTGAAGTTAGGGATAACGTTCTCTTGAGGATTGTATTGATGAAGGGGGTCATGAGATTTGGAAAGAATAGTAAGTTGAGTCCTAGATATGTCGAACATTTTGAGATTCTTGAATGAATTGGCCAAGTAGCTTACAGGGTAGCACTACCACTAGCACTTTTGAGAGTGCACGATGTCTTTCATGTATCTATGCTGAGGAAGTATATAGCCGATTCTACCCATATTATTGACTACAAACCACTTCAACTTTAGGATAATTTGACTTACATAGAGGAGCCGGTGCAGCTTATAGAGAGGAAAGAACAAGTTCTATGGACTTGAACTATTCCTTTGGTTAAAGTGGTATGAAATAATCATGCAGTCAGTGGAGCTCTTTGGAACTAGAAGATGAGATGCGAATTAAGTATCCACAGTTGTTTAGTAGAGAGCTTAATATCTTGTGAACAATTTCGAGGACGAAAGTTTTTATAAGGGGGGTAGATATAATACCCAAGCGCAGAGGCCCAATTGACACCACGGGCCTAGAACAATTTCAGCTAGCCCTTTTGCACCATATGCCTATATTTCAATTATGCTCAAATTCGAAAATCACTCCACATGATTTCTCTCCTTCTTTCACATCTCTTCAACTTTTGATTTGCTTTCCATAGTAAAAACTCCCTCTCAACTGACTGAATCCCTCTCACGGTTTTTCTCTTTCACAAAATTTTGGTGTTTTACCCTCTAGTGCCGCGTGGGTTTTGGAGTATTATTGTTGTCGACTGGGTTACAATCAGGTGAGTAGCTCTTTCTTTTCCTTTTATTATCTGTAGGTCTCCCTGACAGTTCCATGATTTTTCTTTGGATGATTTCACTATGTAGTAGCTTGTGGGTCTCAAAATTTGTTAGAGTCGTCGTTGAGCTCTGTCCCACAGGAAGTGTTGAACACTAGTGAGCTCTTTCTCACCCATTCTCTATTTTCATCCGCACACCTTCCCCTCACTCTCGGTTTCATTTCTACATTATCTTTCTAGAAGATATTTTTGGCACTATTTCTATGATGAAGCTTTGGATTTATAGTAGTAGGTGTGGTTTTGGATATACTCTAAATGGTTAAGTTTGGGAATGGTGCTAAAGTGTGGTGGCTGGATTTGATAAGTGGCTGTTTGGGGCGGTGTAGTTGCTATTTGCTCATGGAAGTGTTGTAAGATTTTAGTTATGGGGGCTAATTGGTGTTGTCATGTATGAATGCCATTGGTTTGAGTAAGTGGTTTACAGAGGTTATTTTTATGACGAGTTATGAACTAAAAATGGAAAAATTGGGGGTTGGTTTGGGTTTTATTAATTAAGATAGTAAGATGTTAGGTTGGATTTTGATATATGTTTCACTAGGTGGTGACATTGTTAGAGTTCAAACTCAAAGCATAGATATTACACGAAAATTAGATAAGCACGGTTCATATACTAACTTTGCACTAAAGAAATAAAATGAGGCTAGCTTGAAAAGAATACATACATGTTTTTGAAAAGAAAATCTGAAAATGACCCCAGGTGTTTATTTGCATATACATGAATTCTAATAAGAGAAAGTATTGTCATGTCATGACTATTGTAGAGAGGAGCTAAATTTTGGGCATTTTGTTTCCTGGACTGAAAGAGAGCGAATAAGTGTCTTTTGAAAAGTGTGGTTTTGATGAAATGAAAAATGCCTGATTTATGAGGGGTAAAAGTTTCGCTGTAATAAAAGAAGATATTTCTAATTTGGTTATTTCAAATATGTGAAAGGATCTGAAGATGACTAGTACTTGTTTTTAGATGATGCAATATTTTGATGTTCTATTTTATCTTTTATTTGGCCTTATTACGGGTAAAAATAGTGGATATGACCCAATTATGACTGATAATAGTGAATATAACCTAACTACGAGTAAAAATAGTAGATATGACCCATCTACACAAGTAACAATAATGGAAATGGTTTAACCAAGGGTTATAAATATAACATAACCCTACCACGAAGGTTTTTCATGGTATTATATACGGCCTGACTACGGGTTATAAATGTGGTACAACCCTACTACGGGAATTAAATATGGTATTATTTACGGTCTGACCACAGGTTATAAATATGGCATAACCTTACCACATGAGTTAAACATAATATTATGTTTTAATATGATGTTTCAGATGTTATATGCCAAATGATTTTTAAATAAGAATGATTTTTGAAAGTTTTGCACTGATGTTTTTAAACAAGTTTGTTTCTATATTTCGAATGTAAAATTTTAGTTTTCCAAACTCTGAAAGTAAATGTTTTATTTTGCTTGATAAAGTTATAAATGCTCATAGTTACATACTAATATATGTATTTTGATTATTGAGTTGCTGATAACTCACCCTTATCTTCATAATATTTTTCAGATGAGTTTGATGGGTCAGCTGATGATCAGTGATAGAATCATTGGGTAAGACTAGCATGGTTAGCCGTTGGGGGTTGACTTTGGGAATAAAAAATGTTGGGTGTTATTTTATTTTTGTAGTTAGTTTTTAGATTATGTTGGATGGTTACAAAGACTTATTTCAGTTGTAATGTTTCTTTATCTTTAGACATATGGAGAGGTTTCTTCTAGTTTATTTGGTTTAATATGTTGGAAATCTTATTAATATTTTTATAATGGAGATTTGTTTTAAATGGGAGACTTTGGAAGTAGATGATTGTAGTTGGAGAATACTTTAATATGTTTAAAGTTGATTATTAGGTGATTAGAGATAACAATCCGGACCTCTCGAGAACCAGGGTGTCACATATAAAATATCTATTAAATCAATATTTTATTATGAAAAATAATATTTATATTTTTAAAATGTATACATTTTATGCATTGACTTAAAAAAAAGTAAGAAATTTGAAATTCATATGATAAATTTATTTTTTTTAAAAACCACGCTTTTTTTCAAAATGAGTACATAAAACATTCATATATATATATATATACATATATATATATTTATCATTAATTCTTTTTTTTCTATATCAAGATTTTGGTAAAATTTGGATAGTGAGTTAAGATGAGATGAGTTAATATATAATATATGTTTTAAAATTTGAATAAAATATTATTAAGATAATACTTTTTAATATGATTATTGTTTTAAAATTTGAAAAAATTGAATTATTTATTATATTATGTATGTAAATTTGAGAAAGTTGTAATGATAAGATGAGATAAGATGAAAGAGAAATGCTTCCAACCGGTTATTCTATTTATCCCCAAATAACAGCCTCCCAATAAGCACATGCTAGGTATGATTTCTACTTTATGAAAATAGTTAAGCGACAACGATCCAAGTGAGAGAAGCTCTTAACCTTAAAGAGAAAACTCTAGTGAGCATGCCCTGGGGGTGTGAGTTGCGGCCGCCCCCCCTTCCCCCTCCTTTCCCCTCTGCTTCCCTCCCCCCTTCCCCTCCTATCCTCGCCGCCAGTTCTCCTTTGCCTTGTCGGGCTTTTCCTTATATTTTTTTCCCATTTCGGCATCCAACCATGGTGGGTGGCCCACAAGTTTTCGGTGGTCTGCCACTAACACGAGCCCCATTGGGGGATTCTGCGGCCATCGATCTTCCTGCCGTCCGAAGTTCCATCCATAAGGGACGGCGATTGCCCTGCACACTTGGATCATCGATCCCGCGTGGCTATGCACTTGCTGCAAATGAAGAGGCCTTCTGCAACCACGCGTGGTAGCACTAGGCTCAGAGATCTCGGCGGAGTAGGGGTCGAGCATCTGGCCTCACCCAGGCGGAGCGTATACGCCACGCGCCACCCTCTGCCAGTAGTTATGCCTGTTTTGTCCTAAGCCAAATTTTGTTGATCTTAGCTTCAATTTTTTTCTTTGTGTTGTTGTTTATTTCAGTTTCTGCTTTTGTTGATTTTGTTTGTATTAATAAATAGGAATATGATTATTCCTTATTTAACTCCCCACTCCTCTGGAGGACGAGAGTTGTCTTTCCTCCTTTGGAGAATGGAAGTGGTGATCTCCTATTTCTCCTTGAAGGATAGATATTTGGTTACCTCTGTCTTCTCCCAGTCAAATCACACTTCTATGTTGGTTTGGCTATTGAGAATTTAGAAATTAAGACAAAACATGTTATTGATGTGTGTGGGAATATTATATATCAGTGTTTAGTTAGATTTATAATCTGGATTTTTTCGTTCTTATTAGTCTCAGCTGTAATAATGAAATGAACTGCGACCCTTTTCTAAATAAAAAGACTTCTACTTTATTTCCACTAAACCGCACCGCGCCACAAAACAACCTTTGTTTATCCCTAAAATCACCCCCACCAAATCCTTCTCCCTTACAATCGACGCAAACCTTTCAATCCCTCTTGAAATCGACATAGACTTGATTTTCGAGCTGCAATGGAGCTCGACCTCATCATCCTTTGGTTCTCGTCGTCCACCACAATTGCCGTCAAGGAGATTTTTGCAAGTTACACCAGACATTCTAAGGTCATTGAGTTGTTGTTGAGTATTTGCCAAAAGCATCTTTCCAGGAGTACTCGATGGTCATCGTCCTTGCTGTTTTTGCCCAACAAAAGCTCTATATTTTTTTCTGCAACCGTTTTCGAATAAGTGGAGCGCACACATCAATGATCTTATACATGAAGTTGAATGCTCTCAATTTGATCCTGGGCATGCATGTATAGTAACCTTAGAGATTTTTTATTTTATTTTTTCAGGTCCACCCTACTTTCAAGTTTCAACATGCTTCTTTCAATCCTAAAAAGTTTTCCAAACCTAGAATTAAAAAAAAAAAAAAGCTAAAAAGGAATTTTGTAAACAAGTGAAAATCTACTTTTTTTTTTCTTTAATATATAAGCTCCATTTCATAATTCACAGTACTTTATCGAAATCGTAAAACATTGAAAGAGAACAAAAACAAGAAAGCACACTAATTTCAGGAGGCTTCGGAAATTTCTTCCATTTTGTTCAAATATGTATCTTCTAGATCTATCGAAATTTTCCCTTACATTTTCTAAGTTTTTCTTCTTTGAAATTCTTAAATAATATTAAAAATGAAGAACATGACTTCTTTCTTCCACAAACAGGTTATCTCTAAAGCCAGATCAATGGTCATAAAAAAGAAAATCAGCGCAGCCAAAGCTCGCTTCCTAGTGTTCTCCTTATTGAAGAATAAGAAGCTTTTACTAGATTCCATCTCTATGGTTATCCAGTAGCAAAATTTCAACCTTGCACTCCAGATCTTCCACATGTCCCCCATATTCCACCTCATTTTTTCCTAAAATTAATTCACTTTCATGATTTTTTTTCTTTATAATTTTTTTTTTTTTAATCTATGTAGAAATGGTTTAAGTGGGAAGCGATTTGAGAGCTTTGAGGGAGGAGAGGTAAGGAAAGAAGTGGTTGTGTGTGGTTGCATTTATTATTTTTGAAGTGATAGCTCATCAATGGAGGTTTGATACTTCTCAAAAAGAGCACTTTTACAATCCCATAAGAAAATTTTTGAATGGGAATCTCGCTTATATTAATTTTTAAAAAATCATAACATCATTATAAACCATATATTTAATCACTAAATTAAAAATAAATAAAAAATCATTGGCGACATTCTTATTCGGAAATTTTTGTCAGTAACTTAAGCATTTTATTTTAATAGACTATTTAAAAGTGGGATTGAAGATAAAATTAGTGGAGATAGTTTTGAATTTAAATATATTGATAACACTTGTATGGGAAGTAAGGCGTTGTACGCCACGTACGCTTTCTCGTCTCTTAGAGTTGGCAAATTGAGAGGTACGTAGTCATATCGTCATACCCAATTTCTTTCCACATCTCAATTCCCAATGACTGTCGAAGCACGGCAGACTTGGTTCTGGTTTGGTTCTGGTAAAACGTGGGAGTGAGTGTGAAAATCTAGGATATAGATAAACAGAGATAGTTTGAAAATATATAGAAAGAAAGGGTTTAAAATAAAAAAGGAAAGGGGGAAAAAGATATAAAGAAACTCAGACAACTAGTTTCACTGTACTTAATTCCTCAAATCAAACGGGTCTGTCAAACGGGTCTGTATTATGCTTCATGGATCCGCTTTTCTCGCTTCCTCGCCAGCATATCCCACAATCTTTTTAGCCTCTCTCTCTCTCTCTCTCTCTCTCTCTCTCTCTCTCTCTCTCATACATAGTCTCTTTGTGTGAGCCAAGACTGCATCTTTCTGTCATTTTCATTCTGATTTTCTCATTGTTAGAAAAGTCCTTTCCAGACCATATTTCTTGTCCACGGAATAGGAAGAGAGAAGTTTACTAGCAATGGGTAGGGAATGGTATTGGGGCGGAAGATCCAACACCAAGAGAGGTGATGCTGGAGGAGAGAAAGATGCCTCTTCTTCTGGTTGCATGAATGCTGTCTTTCACTTCTTTGATTTCCATCAGTTTCCGTTCGCTTTGCACCACCGAAAAACCTCTTTCGAGCCTACTTGTATCCTCCCAGAGGAACCCACTAATCCCAAAGGTTCTCTCTCTCTCTCTCTCTCTCTCTCTCTCTCTCTCATACATTCATGAACTTCGATTATGGAATATTTGTGTAATCCAGGAGTTGAAGCACCAAGAAATAGTTTGCAGTCGGAGGAGCTTTCGTTATCATGTCTTACAAGAGAAGGAGAAGAGGAGGAAGAATTTTTTAACATCCCTGTAAGTTATTCTGTTATAAAATTATTTTACAATTTTTCCAGGTTGCCACACCCCACCCTCCTTTATTTTTTTTTTCCTAGGATTCTTGTTTTGTAAAGTGAGTGATGATGATGATAATGATAATGTGGAGTACTCCTAATACTGTTATAAGATATATATATATATATTTTTTCTTTCTTTGGAAAATCCAGATAGGTATCCAAATTAAAACGAGTGGACTCAGACAATCGAAGGCTGGAGCTCCAACTGATTTTTCGTCGGAAATGAGCAGCTCTCCTGGAATCAAGACCCCGAATTTGGTAGCAAGACTCATGGGTCTCGACCTTCTTCCCGAAAGTAGCTCTCCCTTTTCTTATTCTTCAGCAAATGGAACCCAAAATCATCTTCCAAAATCACATTCTCACCGTCTTCGTCCAGTACCGCAACCCCTCCAAAGCAGGCTAAGAAATATCTTAGACTACGATATTTCTGGTACTCGGTCTTTGCCGGAGACTCCAAGAATATCTTCAGCTAGAAGATCCAGCGTCGATCACCGGCTCTCACTTCAGATCAACAAAGAGAACTTGAGCGCAAGTCATGATCAGGACTTAGAGTTCTCTCGATTTTCATATCTGAGAAGGAAAGAGCGCAGAGTTGAAGAGGAGAATAGCAGAAGTCCGAGCGAGTACGCTAAGCAAATTGTGAAGCAGATGAAAGAAAAGGTTAGCCGGAAAGTAGGGATGGACATAACGAACACTATCACGAACAGAGATCAAGTAAGATCAAGTACTGAGCTTGTTAATCAATTCAAATCAAGGAAGTATTCCAAGGCTTTGACCAAAGTTGTTGAAGAATATTCAAGTCAAGGCAGGCATTCAGCACCTTCTTCCTCTCCAAGGCTCAGATTCTCAGAGCCAAAGATCAAATCAAGCACGACAGAAGCATCCAGCAAAGATAAATCTTTCCATTATCCAAAACCATCGTCGTCTTCACCACAGAATGTACAGCCACAACCGGTTAAAGTTTCAGTCGTGAAGCCGAAACCTCAACCACTGCAAAAGCAGCAGCAGCAGCAGGCCGACCCGAAAACAAACCAAAAATGTGAAAATATCGAAGGTGAAAGGTTCCGTCAGAGGCTAAAGAAGCCTCCACAAACTTCGGATATAATCCGAAACAAGCAAGAGGAACCATTTGTGCGGAGATCAATAGCCACCAGAGCCAACATTCCAGAGAAGAAATGCAAGAAAACCCCTTTGTCAAATGACCTTCTCAACATTCCTGTCTCAACCCTTCTCACAGTGAAGAAAGAACCTTCCCCACCAGCAACCAAGATTCCTCAAAAGCAGGTGGTCTATTCTCGATTTTCTATTACCTTTCGATCTGTTGTAGTGAACCAAGCAGTATTCCTTTTTGCTTTTAATTTTTTTTCTTATCGTTTAGTCTATTGGCTTATTTTGTTTTTGTGTTATGGGGAACACAGTTTCAGGTATTTGACGCCCAAGAATCAAGATGTAGCTCACAGTTATCTAGTTGTACGAGCCAGATCAAGTACAAACCAGAAACGACGGACAAGCTCATGGCCCGAGAAAGCAGCGACGACAGATTTAACGGTGACTCCATCACCGGAGTTTGTGGAGCAGAATATGAGTACGTTAGCAACATCCTAAGGTGTACTGGTATAGACAAAGAAACCTGCATCGTGTCCTTCTCCAATTGGTTCTCTACTTCCCATCCCTTAGACCCAGCTATCCTTCACGAACTCGAAGATTCTGGTCGAATGGGTTTAGGATGCAACGTCCAAAAACTATTACTGTTTCATCTTGTGGATGAATTGTTGGTCGAGATTTTGAAGAATAATAACATAGACATGAAGCCATTGCCGGCAAGTTCGAAGAACGGACCTGGCCTTTGCCACATGCAAGGGTCCCAACTAATTGAAACATTGTGTGCTAAAATCCGAAGCTTCCCATGTGCCGATTGTCGTGTTCTTGAAGACATTGATGCTTTGATCGACAAGGATATTCCGAGACTGAAGTTCCAAAGTGCGGTGGCATGTGAGGAGGAAGGAGAAGAGATAGTGACGGAAATAGAGAAGGGCATACTGGACACTCTCCTGCATGAAACAGCTCTGGAGTTTTGGTGAGAGCCCAGGTATATTGGGTAGTCGGGACTTGATCGTACGACACCGTTTGGAGGAGAGACAGAGAGACAAAGAGCAGAGGGAGTCACATGGGGTGATTCACGTGATGAGAAACAGTATTTAGGTGGGGCCACTGGTTGGGACTCGTAAAGAGTTTTGAGGGTTCCACGTGGGATTTTAACTTCCAACAGAATTCGCTTTCTGATTGGTTCTCAAAAGACATGCTGGCAGAGGAATCCCTTTCTCTCACTCCTCCAGCATCCTTTGTATATTGTTTTCTCTTTTTATGAATTAATTTATTCTTAAGCAATACTGATCTCCAATATATCTCTTTGTTTTTTTCTTTAATATATATATTTTTTAAGTTGTATATATAGTTTAAAAAAACTTCTGAATCTTTAGCAGCAGTATATTAGTAATTAGGTGCAACAATTTATTTCTAATTATTAGAGTACTAAGTAATTACTAAGAATAAAATAAAATAAAATAAATATAGTTATTAGGTTAATTAAAAGTTTAGGTTTAAACAGGGAATAGGCATGCATGCATGCATGCTAGGGGAATATGTATTAAAAAATGCTACTCCCCCCGACTGTTAGATCTCGGCAATTTATTTATTTATTTTATTTTATTACTTACGAATAAAATAGATTTTTCTTAAAGATGTGAATTTAAAAAAAAACGTTTAATTAAGGACTTTAAAAAAGAAAAAAAAAAATTTAAATTACTCTTATCGGGATCCATCTGGTACTGCTACATCCAGATATATTGTAGCAATGCTCATATTTATAAATGTAATTTATATATAGTTTAGTTTATATATATTTATATATGCTCATATTTATATACTATATATATACTGAGATATAAGATCTGAGTATATGGCACTATATTATATGTAGTATACTATATACGCTTGTAAAGTTGCAATACGACAATGGTTATACTTAAAAGATGATGACTTATTGCATGCAGACGAGACTGCATGAACGTGGATTCTATTTCAGAGGCACCCTAAAGTTGCAACCAAGTTCGACCGAAAACTAAAAAGTTGCAACTATTGGCAGAAAAGAGATCACATGGTATTCCATTGGCCTTAGATTCTGTTAATTTATCGTGGAAAATAAGTACATTAATTAATAAATGAGTTGTTTAATTTGAGTTATTTATTGTACGTACGTATAACCATGTGTAAATTAACAGTCGTCAGGGCTTAAATGAAGAAAAGTTTTTATAAATTGACATCTAATTTATATGATCAGGACCATATAATATTCCGGTCTACCATAAATATTACATGTCAAAAACATAAATAAGGTGGACAGGTAGTTAAATACAACTGTCTACGAACATAAGTGCTAAGATTCCTTTATTTTGATTAAAATAGGTGAGCTACAACTAGCTCACGAGACTCCGTTGTAAGATGTCAGAATAGATCAAGATGATAGGAGAGGAGAATAACATTGATATGAAAAAATAAATAAATTAAAAACATGAATATGCAATATGCATGTGAGAGAGAGCATAGAGAGAGAGAGCGCGAGAGTAAATTGTCATGCACTAACGCTTCAACAATATATATTATTATATGTTTTAATATGATCATTATTATATGTTATTATAACTGCGTGTGTGGATTATGGAAATAGAGTTTTTTTTTCCCTTTAAACATAGCTTCTATTAATAAAGAAAGGAGATTACAATCATTTATCAAGTTAAAAGATTTAAGAAATAAAGTTTGGAATACAATCCCATCACATACTAATATTTGCTTCCCTATGAAAATAAACAAACTTATATTCAACAAAATCATGTAAAGAAAGTAACTTTATCTCTCTATATAACAGCCCCAATACAACTTCAATATTCAACTTTTGATCATTATCTTAATCATATTCAATATTGATCATTCCGTAAAATTTTGCTGCAATGCTTCCACTATTAACAAACAATCATATTCAACTTCAATATGTGAGTGCCCATGCTCACATAGTTGTAGTCTCAAACTATTGCAGTCAACTCAACAGCTTCAGGCTCCTCAAACTCATTCTCAACCTTGTTGGCAACCATTAGGACATTATCTTAATCATCTCTCAAAATACAACTTGCAGTAGATTTACATAACTCAACAAAAGCAGTCCTATTACCATCAAGCTCGAGTCAACCTACTCTAAGAGATTGTTGTCCAGATGACTAACACAAGAGGGGGGGTGAATTGAGTTGTATTTAAAAAAAAATAACAGTTATAAATCAAATATACAATATAAAATATAAACAAAATATGAAACAGCAATAAATATAAAGAGTAAAGGTAAGAGAAAAGCAAACTCAGTATGTTAATGAAGTTCGGCCCCACTGCCTACGTCTTCGCCTCAAGCTACCCCTTGAGAATCCCCGAATTCACCATTCAATCTCCTTCAAGTGGAGATAGAAACCTATTACACTTTTAAATAACACCGCTACAAAGGATCCGTGTAGAACACTCTTTACACTTGCAATCACCTTACACGTGGTGATTCAACTATTTCCTGTGTAGAACACTTTCTACACGCACAAGGGTTATACACACCCTTTTACTGATACAAGAATTGATAGTGGATAGGCTATCAGAAAACACTTCTCAATGAGTGAAATAAGAACAATACAGCGCAAACTATATCTCTCAAAATAAATAAGGGTTAAGGCTCAATACTTAGAGAAGAGAGAATGAAAACTTTGAATGAATATTGTATGCTCTTAGTGTTGTAAAGGTGAAACTTTCAAATGATTTATTTATAGGCATATGAGACTTCATATTCAAATTTAAAAAGATTCACATGTCAAAGACATCATCATTCACTTTTTAAAAATTTCAAACATAATCTTTTTACTTTTTGCATGTGACGAAAAGAGCACACTTTACTTTTCAAAAATTTCAAACCTAAGTCTTTTACTTTTTGCATATGACAAAAAGAGCACACTTTACTTTTCAAAATTTTTAAATTTAATTTATCCATCACTTTTGAAAATATTCAAATAAAGCATGCACATGTGAAAGATGACAATCAATCATTTCAATATTTTCAAAATTCAAACCTTTAATCATGTCATGCACATGTGAAAGATGACAATCAATTATCTTTCAAAATTTTCAAATTTAATTTTCAAAATATTCATACACATGTGGAAAATGTATTTTAATAATTTATGATAAAATATTAATTTTGAGTCTTAATCCTAATTTCGAATTTTTAAGAGATTTACAACATTACTCTATAACTTTAATGTGAACTTGTTCCCTTCTTGCTCATGCTTGGTTCCTTGATGTGCTTGATTCTATTGTATGGACAATTTGAGTTTGAAACTCCTTTATTCTTTGAATTCATTTGTTATCATCAAAATCCATGTGTAGATTTATAATTATACGAAATTTGAAATATTGGATTCAACAATCTCCCCTTTTTTGATGATGACAAATACTTGATAGAACCTGAAACCTGTATTAATACTTAAACTCCCTCTGAGAATGTGCGTTAGTTTTTTAAACAAAAATATAAATATAATTCCAAGTATATATAACAAGTTTAGCAATTTAAATAATATTAATGTTCTAGTTTAAAACTTCTCCCCCTTTTGACATCATTAAAAAGGATCGGCAGTAAGTAAATAGATTGAAAAAAGCGATGCGTTAATAGACATTGTAGATAGTTGAAAAAGGGAGCCGTTTGTGACCCGACAAATGTTGCAAAGCCTCGAGGCCTAACTCTATGAATTTAGTGCGGCTAAAGATTTAAACAATTGATGTTGTTGACAAACGGGATTGAAAGTTTTGAGTTTCTATAAAAAAAATAATCATTTTTACCTATCGGATACCAAAAAAAAAACATCACTTCTTGACCTGAGTTCTTTTTTTCCATAACGATAGAATGGCCGAATAATTCTCTTCCACTAATGTTCTAGATTTGAATCAGGAACCCTTGACACATCAACCATCAATCTTCTCTCTTGAGGCTGTCAATACCATGATAGGAGTAGAGAACCGTTTTTCTAGTAAGGTTGATTTTGAGATTATTACAGAATCAAGAATGCTCAGTAGTCAATATGCTGCCTCTGTTACGATCATGTTTCGGAGGTTAATGGCGAGGGTAAGTGAAATTGATCATCTTAACATTCAAATATCTGAGTTATGACAAAAGCTTGCTAATAAGGATAGAAAGAATAAAATGCTATAGCAAGAAAACAAAGAGTTGAAAAAATTTACAGATTGGTATGCTCATGATCTGCAACCACGAATAGAGGAGCTAGAACAAGAAAGGGTTCAGATACATGGTCAATATCGGCAGATAACAGCAGAGGTTCATCGTTTACTAGAAAAATAGGGACAATCTACTGTTAATCTCACTGGCTTAGTAAGAAAACTTTTGACAATGTGTGTCCAGCATATCTTGTATTTCTTTTGACTAAATAAGATTTGAAAAGACAATAATTTGTCTTGTTCTTTATGATATCTCTATAAAATCAGTTTTAAAATGCATCCGATTTATATCAAATCTTATTCTCATCTCTATAATTCATCTACATTCTTTCAACATTCTCGCTTTAAGTTTTCAATTTTTTTCTCAATGGCTCATTCTTCTAACATTTCTCTAGATCCATCCATGAGGTATTCTACACCTCAATCTCATATCCTTTCTACAAATACCATTGGTGCCATGTTGCAACAAGAGAATAATAGTTTGGCTAATAAGTCAGACTCAGGTGCTATCTACGACTTGGTGAGTCTCGAGACTCACTACTCATCCTCTATTGTTGCTTTTTCCCACCGGCTACAAGTCAAAAACCATGAAGTTGAAAAGTTTAAAAAACAAATTGTTGTACTTCAACGAATTATTCAAGAGTCTCACACAAGGGAAGGAATCATTCGACAGAAGAATAAATAGTTAAAATTTCTATTGGATTCTTCATTCCGCTTACCAGTTCCCATGAATAGGGATGACATGATATTGTATGAAGAGAATGAGTGTCTCAAACATGAGGCTAAGAACCTCAAGTTTATGTAAAAGTATTTAAAAAATCTCTCTATTTTTATGAACTCTAGTCTATCTTTTAAGAGATATTCATAACATGCATCATACCTATTTCTCTTCTAATCATACATAATCTATCTTCTGGTAAAGGTTTTGTGAATATATCTGCTAACTGATCGTGTGTGTTTGTGAACTCTAGTACTATATCGCCTTTCTGCACATGATCTCGAAAAAAATGATATCTTATTTCAATATGCTTAGTTCTAGAATGTTGTATTGGATTTTTTGAAATATTTATAGCACTTGTATTATCACATTTGATTGGAATGTGATTATACATGAGTTTAAAATCTTCAAGTTGTTGCTTCATGTAAAGAACTTGAGCACAACAACTACCCATAGTAATATATTCTGCCTCAGCAGTAGATAGTGCAACATAATTTTATTTTTTACTAAACCAGGAAACTAGTGCATGACCTAAGAAGTGACATGCTTCACTAGTGTTTTTTCGATCTATTTTACAGCCAGCATAATCTGCATCTGTATAGCTGATTAGATCGAAAGATGTGTGCTTAGGGTACCATAACCCTAAGTTAATTGTACCACTAAGATATCTAAAAATGCGCTTAACTGCAATTAAATGTGATTCTTTTGGAGATGATTGAAAACATGCATATAAGCACACACTAAACATAATATCTGGTCTACTGGCTGTCAAATATAATAAGCTACCAATCATACCTCGATATATCTTCGAGTCAACTGGTTTACCGGATTCATCTTTATCAAATTTAGTGGATGAGCTCATTGGTGTTCTAGTTTCCTTAGCACCTTCCATCCCAAACTTCTTCAATAATTCCTTAATATATTTTGATTGATTGATGAATGTCTCACTTTTTGCTTGCTTAATTTGCAATCCGATAAAAAATGTAAGCTCTCCCATCATGCTCATTTCAAATTCTTCCTGCATAGTTTTAGCAGAAACTTGACACATATTTTCATTTGTAGCACTGAATATTATATCATCAACATAAATCTGAATCAAAAGAATATCATCATTTTCATATTTAATGAAAATAGTTGTATCAATATTTCCTCTTGAAAAGCCTTTTTCAATCAAAAAACCACTAAATCTCTCATACCACACTCTAGGAGCTTGTTTGAGTCCATATAGTGATTTTGTGAGTTTGAAAACATGATTTGGAGAAATATAATTTTCAAAACCTGGAGGTTGCTCAACATATACCTCTTCATTTATAAAACCGTTTAAGAAAGCACTTTTAACATCCATTTGAAAAAGTTTGAAATTTTTATAACAAGCATATGCAAGTAGCATTCGAATAGCTTCTAATCTTGCTACTGGTATATATGTCTCATCATAATCGATTCCTTTTTCTTGATTGAAATATTGGGTTACAAGTCGAGCCTTATTTCTAGTAATGATTCCGGACTCATATTTCTTGTTTCTAAAAACCCATTTTGTTCCAATAATAGTATGATTTTTGGGTCTAGGAACAAGTGTCCAAACATCATTTCTTTCAAATTGATTAAGCTCTTCTTGCATAGCTAGAATCCAAGATTTATCAAAAAGTGTTTCACCAATATTTTTAGGTTCAATCTAAGATTGAAAAACAGTATGATTGCAAATATTTCTAAGAGATGATCGAGTGCTTACACATCGTGAAGGTTCTCCCAGAATTTGTTCCACTGGATGATTTTTCACAAATTTCCACTGTTTGGTTGCATTTTGTATTAAATTTTAATATTTTTCCTGATATCTCCATGTTAGACTTTCTCTATTGTATTCTCTTTGTTGAGATTGAGACTTTTCATATTATTTATACCTCCTATTTTTTCATCAATGGATTTTTTGGAGAGTAGAGAATTAGATTCATCAAATACTACATGCATAGATTCTTGTACAGTCAAAATTTTTTTTTATTGAATACTCTATACGTTTTACTATTAGTAGAATATTTGAAAAAGATACCTTAATCAGATTTTACATCAAATTTGCCTAAATTATCCATGTCATTTAAAATAAAATATTTACATCCAAATATATGAAAGTAACCAATGTTGGACTTTTTCTCATTCCAAAGCTCATAGGGAGTTTTATCTAATTTAAACCTTAACATAACTCTATTTATAATATAGCATGCAGTACTTACCGCTTCAGCCCAAAAATAACTAGGCAAGTTGTTTTCATTGAGCATTGTTCTTGCCATCTCTTGAAGAGATCTATTTTTCCTTTCTACTATCCCATTTTGTTGAGGTGTTTGAAGAGTAGAACAATTATGCACAAAACCATTTTCATCACAAAATGTTTCAATATTTTTATTAACAAATTATTTTTCCCTATCACTTCGGATACTTGAAATAGTATAACCCTTTTCATTTTGAATTCTCTTGCATAACTTGGTAAAGGCATTATGTGCCTCATTTTTATGAGTAAGAAAGATGACCCAAGTATATCTAGAGAAATCATCAATAATAACAAATGCACAATATTTTCCTCCTAAACTTGCAACTCTATTTGGTCCAAAAAGATCCATGTATATCAGTTACAATGGTCTAGTAGTGAAAATATATTTCTTGGTTTTAAAGAAGTTTTTGTTTGTTTACCAAATTGGCATACATCACAAATTTTGTTTTTGAGAAAATTTGTCTTTGATAAACCTCTCACAAGATCATTTTTTGAATATTTAGAAATAAGTTCCATGTTGGCATGATTTAGTCTTTTATGCCATAACCAATTAGTTTTATTTTGAGTTGAAAAACAAATAGCATCTTGTGAAGTAATTTCTTCAAAATCAATTGTATAAACATTGTTACTTCTAAAAGCAATAAAATAAATATTACAATCATGATCATTCAAAATAATGCACTTATCCATTTTGAAAGTAACTATAAATCTTTTATCACATAATTGACTTATACTCAAAAGATTATATTTTAAACCTTCAATAAGTAGAACATCTTCAATTATGAGAGAAGACTCATTACTAATTTTATCTATTCCCATGATCTTCCCTTTCGAGTTGTCTTCAAATGTCACGTGTCCTTCTTCTTTAGATCTAAGATCAAAGAACTTAGTCTTGTCTCTCATCATGTGTCTTAAACATCCATTATCTAAAAACCATTTATTTCTGTTTGTGGAAGACTTTATATACACTTATAAAAACAATTAAAATGATTTTTCTTGGTACCCAAGTTCTTTGGGTCATTTATTTATTAGTATTAGAAGAAATAATATTTTTAAATACCCATATGGCCCAATAGTCATTATATATTTTCTTCTAATAGGACAAGCATGATAATTATGACCATTTCTATTATAAAAATTACAAATAGCATGTGATATATATGAAGAACTTGAGTGATTATAATAGTATCCTTTTTTAACAAAATTATTTTTATGAAAAGAATTTTGAATATTGGATTTTGATGTAGAAGGATTATCAAAGAAGTTTTTATAAGGTTTGTATTTTTGTTTTGGCATATATCCCAAGCCTGCCTTGTCAAACACACATTTTTTACTATCAAAAAATTTTTCAAAATTTCTTTTTCCATTCGTAAAGTTTTCAATAATATTTTCTAAATCAGTTTTCTTTTTCTTCAATTCAAGATTTTCATCTTTTAAAACAATACTTTCTTTTCTTAAAATATCAATTTCGTTTCTTAAAGAAGAATTTTTATTTTTCAAAGCAATATACTTAATACCCAATTTTTCAAATTCCTCATATACCTCTTCTAAAACATTTTGCAATTCTTCATATGAAAGATCTTCAATATTATTAAAATTTGTTACCTCAATGTCATATTTAACCATAAGACAAAAATTTGTTGATTTCCCATTACTTGCTTCACTATCTGAGCTACTTGAATCATCATCCCATGTAACTTTCATTACTTTTTTGCCTTTGTTTCGATCTTTTTTTAGCAGAGGACAATCTGACTTGATATGATCAGACTTATTGTATTTATAACAAATTAAAGTGTCATTTTTACCTGAATTTTTCTTGGAAAACTTTTTGAAGAATTTCTTTGGAGAAGTTTTATTTTTATTTAAGAACCTATGAATTCTTCTTGTTATCATCGCAACTTCTTCATTTTTGTCGTCATTTTCCTCATCTTCATCACTTTCACTTTCATGTGGAACAATTTTAAGTGCCAAGCTCTTTTTTGGCTTTCCTTCTTCTTCTCCTCTTTTCAATTTGTATTCATGGGTGATAAGTGACCCGATGAATTCATTCACTTCGAGCTTCTTGAGGTCTCTAGTTTCAAGAATCGCTGTCACTTTTGATTCCCAACATTTTGGTAAAGAGTTGAGAATTTTTCTTACTATTTCCACTTTGAAATAAATTTTGCCAAGAGCTATCAAACTGTTTATGATGGTAGTAAAACGAATGTGCATATTAGAAATAGATTCATCATCATTCATCTTAAATATTTCATATTCATGAGTAAGAATATAAATTTTTGATTCCTTGACTTAAGAAGTTTCTTCATAAGTAACTTCCAAATTATCCCAAATTTCCTTTGTTGTAGCGCAAGTCATTACTCTATAAACTCATTACCATTAAGAGCATTATATAATAAATTCATAACAGTTAAATTCAAAATATAAAGTTTATCGTTTTCACGATCAAACTTTTCTTCTTCTTTTTTGACCTTTACTCCATCAACCACTTTTGTTAGAATATAAGGTCTATTTGCAATGCATTTTCAGATTTCTTGACCTTGAACCTGAAGAAATATTTTCATTCTAACTTTCTAGAATGATTAATTGTCTCCGCAAAAAAGTGGAAACCGACTGCTAAATTGACTTTCACCAAATGAAATTGCAATGTTAGCCATAAGATTTTAACTCAAAAGATAGTTAATCTTATAACAGAGCTCTAGCTCTGATACCAATTATTGCCCAGATGACTAATACAATAGGGCGGTCAATTGAGTTGTATTTAAAAAAAATAACAGCTATAAATCAAATATATAATATAAAATATAAACAAAAATATGAAACAACAATAAATATAAAAAGTAAGGGTAAGAGAAAAACAAACTCAGTATGTTAACGAGGTTCGGTCCCACTGCCTACGTCCTCGCCTCAAGCTACCCCTTTAGGATCCCCGAATTCACTATTCAATCTCTTTCAGGTAGAGATAGAAACCTATTACACATTTGAACAATACCACTACAAAGGATCCGTGTAGAACACCCTCTACACTTGCAATCACCTTACACGTGGTGATTCAACTATTCCCTGTGTAGAACACTTTGTACACGCACAAGGGTTATACACACCCTTTTACTGATACAAAAATTGATTGTGGGTAGTCTATCAGAAAACACTCCTCAATGAGTGAAATAAGAACAATACAACGTGTTGAACCCAAGGTTTCAAGTCTCGTATTTACGTATAAATTTTGATGATAACAAATAATATTGAAAATTCAAGCTCAAGTTGTCTATGCATGAAGGGAGCTAAACACATCAAGAAATCAAGCATGAGCAAGAAAGATATCAAGTCTACAAATGAAGCTCATAGATTATTTTTGTACATCTCTTGATAAAATTAGAAATTGGATTAAGGCTCCAAATTACTCTTTTTTCTCATAAAACATCAAATTACTTTTTCCACATATGCAAGACATTTTTAAATGTCTTAGTTTTGAAAATTATGTTTTTCACATGTGCATAACACCATCAAACAAAATAATTTCGAAAATTATATTTTTTTTATAAAAACTTGATTTTATAAGATGATTGATTATCATATTTGACATGTGCATATTTTGTTTGAAAGTCTTGAAGGGAGGTGGTGTGTTTTTTTGACTAATGCAAAAGGTAGATGATTTTGTTTGAAAATCTTAAAGGGTGGTTGTGTGTTTTTTTGACATATGCAAAAAGAAGATGATTTGGTTTGAAAAATAAATCATGCTCATTTTGTCTTGTATGAAAAGCAAAATATTAGGTTTGATTTCTTTGAAAAATGAATGGAGTTGTCTTTGACAAATGCAAAAAGGAAATGTTTTTATTTGAATTTTTTGAAAAGTGAATAGTGCTCTTATTTGACATGAGAATCTTTTCAAATTTGAAATTGAAGACTCATTTACCTATAAATAGCTCACTTGAGTTTTGCAAAAATAACAACAAGAGCTTACACATCTATTGCTAAATTTTGCATCATTCTTTCAAAGCTCTTATTCTCTCTTTTCTAAAGTTTTGAGCCTTAATTCTTGTTCTTGTTGAGAGAGATATAGTTTGTGCTGTATTGTTCTTATTTCACTCATTGAGGAGTGTTTTCTGATAGCCTACCCACTATCAATTCTTGTATCAGTAAGAGGGTGTGTATAACCCTTGTGTGTGTAGAAGGTGTTCTACACGGGGAATAGTTAAATCACCAAGTGTGAGGTGATTGGAAGTAAGAGGGTGTGTATAACCCTTGTGTGTGTAGAAGGTGTTCTACACAGGGAATAGTTGAATCACCAAGTGTGAGGTGATTGGAAGTGTAGAGGGTGTTCTACACGGAATCTTTGGAGCGGTGCTGCTCAAAGGTGTAATAGGTTTCTATCTCCACCTAAAGGAGATTGAATAGTGGATTTGGGAATCCTCAAGGGGTAGCTTGAGGCGAGGACGTAGGCAGTGGGGCTGAACCTCGTAAAAATACTGAGTTTGCTTTCTCTTACCCTACTTTTTATATTTCCTACTGCTTTATATTTTGGTTATATTTTATATTGTATATTTAGTTTATAAGTATTAATTTTTTAATATAACCCAATTCACCCCCCCTCTTGTGTTAGTCATCTGGGCAACAAGTGGTATCAGAGCTAGAGCTCTATTATAAGATTAACTATCTTTTGAGTTAAGATCTTATGGCTAACATTGCAGCTTCATTTGGTGAAGGTCAATCTAGCAGTCGGCCTCCACTCTTTTGTGGAGACAATTACTCATTCTGGAAAGTTAGAATGAGAATATTCCTTCAGGCTCAAGGTCGAGAAATCTGGAAATGTATTGTAAATGGACCTTATATTCCAACAAAAGTAGTTGATGGAGTAAAGGTCAAAAAGGAAGAAGAAGAGTTTAATCGTGAAGACGATAGACTTTATACTTTGAATTTAACTGCTATGAATTTATTATATAATGCTCTCAATGGTAATGAATTTAATAGAGTAATGACTTGTGCTACAGCAAAGGAAATTTGGGATAACTTGGAAGTTACTTATGAAGGAACTTCTCAAGTCAAGGAATCAAAAATTTATATTCTTACTCATGAATATGAAATGTTTAAGATGAATGATGATGAATCTATTTCTAGTATGTACACTCGTTTTACTAACATCATAAATAGCTTGACAGCTCTTGGCAAAGTTTATTCCAAAGTGGAGATAGTAAGAAAAATTCTCAACTCTCTACCAAAACGTTGGGAATCAAAAGTGACAGCGATTCTTGAAGCTAGAGACCTCAAGAAGCTCGAAGTGAATGAACTCATCGGGTCACTTATCACCCATGAGTACACATTGAAAAGAGGAGAAGAAGAAGGAAAGTCAAAGAAGAGCTTGGCACTTAAAGCTGTTCCACATGAAAGTGAAAGTGATGAAGATGAGGAAAATGACGACAAAGATGAAGAAGTCGCGATGATAACAAGAAGAATTCAGAGGTTCTTAAAGAAAAATAAAACTCCTCCAAGGAAATCCTTCAATAAGTTTTCCAAGAAAGATTCAGGTAAAAATGACACTTTAATTTGTTATAAATGCAATAAACCTGGTCATATCAAGCCAGATTGTCCTCTGCTAAAGAGAGATCGAAACAAAGGCAAAAAGGCAATGAAAGCTACGTGGGATGATGATTCAAGTAGCTCAGATAGTGAAGCAAGCAATGGAGAATCAGCAAATCTTTGTCTTATGGCTAAAGATGACATTGAGGTAACAAATCTTGATAATATTGAAGATCCTTCATATGAAGAATTGCAAAATGTTTTAGAAGAGGTATATGAGGAATTTGAAAAATTGGGTATCAAGTATACTGTTTTGAAAAAGAAAAATTCTTCTTTAACAAACGAAATTGATATTTTAAGAAAAGAAAATATTGTTTTGAAAGATGAAAATTTTGAGTTGAAGAAAAAGAAAACTGATTTAGAAAATATTATTGAAAACTTTACGAATGGAAAAAGAAATTTTGAAAAACTTCTTGGTAGTCAAAAATGTGTTTTTGATAAGGCAGGCTTGGGATATATGCCAAAACAAAAATACAAACCTTATAAAAACTTCTTTGATAATCCTTCTACATCAAAGTCCAATATTCAAAATTCTTTTCATAAAAATAATTTTGTTAAAAAAAGATACTATTATAATCACTCAAGTTCTTCATATATGTCACATGCTATTTGTAATTTTTGTAATAGAAATGGTCATAATTATTTTGCTTGTCCTATTAGAAGAAAACATACAATGACTATTAGGGCCATATGGGTACCTAAAAATCTTATTTCTTCTAATACTAATAAATAAAGGACCCAAAGAACTTGGGTACCAGGAATTGTTTTTAATTGCTTTTGTAGGTATGCATGAAGTATTCTACAGGTAAAAATAAATGATTTTTAGATAACGGATGCTCAAGATACGTGACAGAAGACAAAACTAAATTCATTGACTTCACTTCTAAAGAAAAAGGATGTGTGATATTTGGAGACAATTCAAAAGGGAAGATCATGGAAATAGAAGGAAAGATCATCAAGACTTAGTACAAGATGCAACCAAATAGTGGAAACATGTGAAAGATCATCCAGCGGAATAAATTCTAGGAGAACCTTCACGAGATGTAAGTACTCGATCATCTTTTAGAAATATTTGCAATCATACTGCTTTTCTATCTTAGATTGAACCTAAAAATATTGATGAAACACTTCTTGATGAATCTTAGATTCTAGCTATGTAAGAAGAGCTTAATCAATTTGAAAGAAATGATGTTTGAACACTTGTTCCTAAACCCAAAAATCATACTATTATTGGAACAAAATGGGTTTTTAGAAACAAGAAACATGAGTCTGGAGTCATTACTAGAAATGAGGCTCGACTAGTGGTCCAAGGTTTCAATCAAGAAGAATGAATCAATTATGATGAGACATATGCACCAGTCGCAAGATTAGAAGCTATTCGAATGCTACTTACATATGCTTGTTATAAAGACTTCAAACTTTTTCAAATGGATGTTAAAAGTGCTTTCTCAAACGGTTTTATAAATGAAGAAGTATATGCTGAGCAACCTCCAGGTTTTGAAAATCATATTTCTCTAAATCATGTTTTCAAACTCACAAAAGTACTATTTGGACTCAAACAAGCTCCTAAAGCGCGGTACGAGAGATTCAGTAGTTTCTTGATTAAAAAAGTTTTTTTAAGAGGAAAAATTGATATAACTCTTTTCATTATATACGAAAATGATGATATTCTTTTGATTCAAATTTATGTTGATGATATAATATTCGGTGCTACTAATAAAAATATGTGCCAAGTTTTTGCTAAGACTATGCAGGAAGAATTTGAAATGAGCATGATGGGAGAGCTTATATTCTTTCTCGGATTGCAATTAAGCAAGCAAAAAGTGAGATATTCATCAATCAAAATATATTAAAAAATTGCTGAAGAAGTTTGGGATGGAAGGTGCTAAGGAAACTGGAACACCAATGAGCTCATCCACTAAACTTGATAAAGATGAATCCGGTAAACTAGTTGATTCGAAGGTATATCGAGGTATGATTGGTAGCTTATTATATTTGACAACTGGTAGACCAGATATTATGTTTAGTGTATGTTTATGTGCACGTTTTCAATCATTTCCAAAATAATCTCATTTGATTGCAGTCAAGCGGATTTTTAGATATTTTGCTAATACCATTGACTTAGAGTTATGGTATCCTAAACACATTATTTCGATCTTATTAGTTATTCAGGTACCGATTATACTGGTTCTTTGAAATAAGATATCATTTTTTTGAGATCATGTGCAGAAAAGGCGATATAGTACTGGAGTTCACAAACACACACGATCAGTTAGCAAATATATTCACAAAACCCTTACCAGAAGATAGATTATTTATGATTAGAAGAGAAATAGGTATGATGCATGTTATGAATATCTCTTGAAAGATAGATCAGAGTTCATAAAAATAGAGAGATATTTTTTTAAATACTTTTACATAAACTTGAGGTTCTTAGCCTCATGTTTGAGACGCTCATTCTCTTCATACAATATCATGTCATCCCTATCCATGGGAACTGGCAAGCGGAATGAAGAATCCAATAGAGATTTCAACTTTTTATTCTTCTGCCGAAGGATTCCTTCCCTTGTGTGAGACTCTTGAACAATTCGTTGAAGTACAACAATTTGTTCTTTAAGCTTTTCAACCTCATGATTTTTGACTTGTAGCCGCTGGGAAAAAGCGACAATAGAGGATGAGTAGCGAGTCCCGAGACTCACCAAGTCGTAGATAGCATCGGAGTCTGGCTTATTAGCCAAACTGTTGTTCTCTTGCTGCAACATGGCGCCAATGGTAGCTGCAGAAAGGACATGAGATTGAGATGTAGAATACCTCATGGATGCATCTAGAGGAATGTTAGAAGAATAAGCCATTGAGAAAAGAATTGAAAACTTAAAGCGAGAATATTGAAGGAATGCAGATGAGTTATAGAGATGAGAATAAGTTTGATGCAAATCGGATGAACTTTAAAACTGATTTTATAGAGATAGTATAAAGAACAAGACAAACTATTGTCTCTTCAAATCTTATTAGTCAAAAGAAATATAAGATATGCTGGACACACATTGTCAAAAGTTTTCTTACTAGAAAAACGGTTCTCTGCTCCTATCATGGCATTGACGGCCTTGGGAGAGAAGATTGATGGTTGATGCGTCAAGGGTTCCTGATTCAAGTCTGGAACATTAGTGGAAGAGAATTGTTCGGCCATTCTATCGTTATGGAGAAACAGAACTTAGGTCAAGAAGCAATGTTTTTTTTTTGTATTCGATTGGTGAAAATGATTTTTTTTTATAGAAACTCAGAGCCTTCAAACCCGTTTGTCAACAACATCAGGCGATTGATCTGCTTTCGCACCGACTGCTAGAGCTAAGCCTCCAACCTTTACAGGTTTTGTCAAATACGCGTGGCTCCGCACCGAATTGCCAAAGTTAGACTTCCAACATTTGCAGGTTTTGTCGGACATGCATGGCTCCGCACCGCATTGCCAAAGCTAGGCCTGCAGCTTTTGCTGTCTTTGTCAGACACGAATAATTTTAATTATTCATCTTCAAATCTCCGAAACATCTAATTCGTCAATAACATCAAGCGGATTTAAATCTTCTTCGCACCGAGATGATAAAATTCGGCTTCAACGTTTGCAACTTTTGTCGGACACGGGTGGTTCTAATTTCTACAGTCTCTACTAACGCAGCGTTTTATTTGTCTATTGGTTATTGCAGGAATATATCTTATTGATCTAATTATGATTCCTTTTTAATGATGCCAAAAGGGGGAGAAGTCTTATACTAGTATTATACTACCCTGTTATATATGCTAGAATCATGTTTATATTTTTCTTGAAATACTAACGCATATTTTCAGGGGGAGCTTAAGTATTACTGCAGGTCGCAGATTTCTACTAAGTATTTGTCATCATCAAAAAGGGGGAGATTGTTGAACCCAAGGTTTCAAGTCTCGTATTTACGTATAAATTTTGATGATAACAAATAATATTGAAAATTCAAGCTCAAGTTGTCTATGCATGAAGGGAGCTAAACACATCAAGAAATCAAGCATGAGCAAGAAAGATATCAAGTCTACAAATGAAGCTCATAGATTATTTTTGTACATCTCTTGATAAAATTAGAAATTGGATTAAGGCTCCAAATTACTCTTTTTTCTCATAAAACATCAAATTACTTTTTCCACATATGCAAGACATTTTTAAATGTCTTAGTTTTGAAAATTATGTTTTTCACATGTGCATAACACCATCAAACAAAATAATTTCGAAAATTATATTTTTTTTATAAAAACTTGATTTTATAAGATGATTGATTATCATATTTGACATGTGCATATTTTGTTTGAAAGTCTTGAAGGGAGGTGGTGTGTTTTTTTGACTAATGCAAAAGGTAGATGATTTTGTTTGAAAATCTTAAAGGGTGGTTGTGTGTTTTTTTGACATATGCAAAAAGAAGATGATTTGGTTTGAAAAATAAATCATGCTCATTTTGTCTTGTATGAAAAGCAAAATATTAGGTTTGATTTCTTTGAAAAATGAATGGAGTTGTCTTTGACAAATGCAAAAAGGAAATGTTTTTATTTGAATTTTTTGAAAAGTGAATAGTGCTCTTATTTGACATGAGAATCTTTTCAAATTTGAAATTGAAGACTCATTTACCTATAAATAGCTCACTTGAGTTTTGCAAAAATAACAACAAGAGCTTACACATCTATTGCTAAATTTTGCATCATTCTTTCAAAGCTCTTATTCTCTCTTTTCTAAAGTTTTGAGCCTTAATTCTTGTTCTTGTTGAGAGAGATATAGTTTGTGCTGTATTGTTCTTATTTCACTCATTGAGGAGTGTTTTCTGATAGCCTACCCACTATCAATTCTTGTATCAGTAAGAGGGTGTGTATAACCCTTGTGTGTGTAGAAGGTGTTCTACACGGGGAATAGTTAAATCACCAAGTGTGAGGTGATTGGAAGTAAGAGGGTGTGTATAACCCTTGTGTGTGTAGAAGGTGTTCTACACAGGGAATAGTTGAATCACCAAGTGTGAGGTGATTGGAAGTGTAGAGGGTGTTCTACACGGAATCTTTGGAGCGGTGCTGCTCAAAGGTGTAATAGGTTTCTATCTCCACCTAAAGGAGATTGAATAGTGGATTTGGGAATCCTCAAGGGGTAGCTTGAGGCGAGGACGTAGGCAGTGGGGCTGAACCTCGTAAAAATACTGAGTTTGCTTTCTCTTACCCTACTTTTTATATTTCCTACTGCTTTATATTTTGGTTATATTTTATATTGTATATTTAGTTTATAAGTATTAATTTTTTAATATAACCCAATTCACCCCCCCTCTTGTGTTAGTCATCTGGGCAACACAACGCAAACTATATCTTTCAAAATCAACAAGGGTTAAGGCTCAATGCTTAGAGAAGAGAAAATGCAAGTTTTGAATGAATGTTGTATGCTCTTGGTGTTGTAAATGTGAAACTCTCAAATGATCTATTTATAGGCATATGAGACTTCATATTCAAATTTAAAAAGATTCACATGTAAAAAACATCATCATTCACTTTTCAAAAATTTCAAATCTAGTCTTTTTACTTTTTGCATGTAACAAAAAGAGCACACTTTACTTTTCAAAAATTTCAAACCTAATATTTTATTTTTTGCATATGACAAAAGAAGCACACTTTACTTTTCAAAATTTTCAAACAAAGACATCTACCTTTTGCATAAGTCAAAAAAATCATCCATTACTTTTGAAAATATTCAAATAAAGCATGCACATGTGAAAGATGACAATAAATCATTTCAATATTTTCAAAATTCAAACCTTTAATCATGTCATGCACATGTGAAAGATGACAATCAATCATCTTTCAAAATTTTCAAATTTAATTTTCAAAATATTCATGCACATGTGGAAAATGTATTTTAATGCTTTATGATAAAATATTAATTTTGAGTTTTAATCCTAATTTTGAATTTTAAGAGATTTACAACATTACTCTATGACTTTAATGTGAAATTATTCTCTTCTTGCTCATGCTTGGTTCCTTGATGTGCTTGATTCTATTGTATGGACAATTTGAGCTTGAGACTCATTTATTTTTTGAATTCATTTGTTATCATCAAAATCCATGTGTAAATACATAATTACACGAAACTTGAAACCTTGGATTCAACAATAGTTTCCAACAAAAATGCTGCTTCAACTGAGCACTTGCCTTCAATCTTACTTCCTTATAGTTCCTGATCAAACTCAAAGCACTTTCAGCAGCCTCTCTTGGATTTAGTAAAACTTGATCATGCACCATTTTATTATGTCTATATTCAGAAACTCCAAGCCAAAGTAAAAAACATAGCTAAGTTGTCACTTCATAATCCATTACAAAAATTCAAAACTATATCACAAATTTTCAAATTAGCATCAAAACACAGATTTGGTAAAAACTCTCTCCACAAACTCTACGAAGTAGAATAGTTTATCAAGTTATGATTGAGATCTTCATAGTGAAAATCACAAAAACAACACGCACAATCTGATAGCACATATTTCTTCATCAGATTTTCTTTTTTGTGGGAAGACCTTCCTTGCAAGCATGCTAAGCAAAAATTCAACCTTGGCCCTTCTATGGTCAAGATCAGTTGTAGAGAAAAGTGTGGAGAATATGACCTGCTTGGTACTTGCATTTTCCACAGCTGCCTTCATAAGATTATTAAACGTAGCTGTTGAAGATTTTGCAATCTGAGATCCTAACCTTGTCTGGCCTGATTTGCTTTCAAAACACACCCAATCTCATCTCATTTTATCTCATCTAATTATTACATATTTTTTAAATTCTAATACAAAATAATATAAATAATTTAACTTTGTCAAATCCCAATACAAAAATCATATTTAATAAATATATTATAATTATATTTTATTTAACTTTTCACTTTTATTTTAATTAATCTCATCTTATCTCAATCTCATATATGAAAACAAACCAGACCATAAACCTATAACAACTTTTGACACTAAAAATACCATTTCTCTTATTTGCCCACATTCTTCTATCATTATAAGCACTTAGACAGATCACAATTTTTAGTGTATCAGCCATGATCAATTGAAGAGAGATCTAAGTTTATGAGCATTCCAAGTTCTTGTGTCATCAATTAAAGAAGCCACTACATCTTCCTAAACTTTATCTAAGCCAACAAGTCCCTTCAAAAGTAAGCTCACATGACCTCGTATTCTTGCATCAGACCATATCTTAGCTGGGTTGCTATTACCAATTCTCCATCTACAACCTTCTAACATCCATTTCTTAGCTTCCCATATGCCCCTCCAAGTGTAAGAAGGACAATTTCTTAACGTAGCTTGCTCAAAACTCGAATTTGCAAAGTATCTGGCTTTAAATAATCTGAACAATAGAGAACTATCATTTTGCATCAACTTCCAACCCTATTTGGCTAAAATGGCTAAGTTAAAATTATTGATCAGATGTTTAAACCCAATCCGACCACAAGACTTTGGCTCACGCATTCTAGCATAGCTTAACCAATGGATCTTTCTTTCCTCTCCCTTTTGACACCACCAAAAATTAGACATTAGTATCTCTAAATCAAAAAACAAAGTAGAAGGTAATAGAAAATAGCTTATGGAATACGTTGGGATAGAAAGTCCCACTGTTTTTAGAAGCACTTCTTTTCTCCTTGAAAGAGTAAATGTTCTTTCCAACTTTGAAACCTTTGTCATATCTTTTGTTTAATAGAGTTGAAAGTCCTTTATCATGACTTTCCCACAATAGGAGGAAGCATTGTTTTGAATTTCATACCGTACCGGTTAGTACATACCATACCAGAATAGTGATCGGTACAAAAAATTCAGTCTGTTTCGTACCAGCCCAGATTTCGGCCGTACCGGCCGATATTTCGGCCATCGGTACCAGATTTCGGATTTTTTTTTTTTCATTTCTTCCTATTTTTTTATCCTAATTTAGATTAGATTATTTACATATATATTTTTATATATAATTTATTCATATATTAACTATTATTTTAAAATATAATTTTTATATATTTTTATATATATATCATTTTTTTATGTATAGACTATTCCGAAACGGTATTGAAACGATACCGGTATCGAAATATTTTGTTCTAGTGTCTTAACCGGTACGCTCACAGATACGATATTCAAAACATTGAAAGGAAGTCCTAAATATTTATCACATTGATGAATCTCACCAATTCCCCATAACTATTTAATGTCATCTCTAATCTCTCTTCTAATATTACGGCTAATACTGTAGTTGTTTTCTCTTTAGTGATCTTCTGACCTAAAACAGATTCATATATATCCAAAAAGTTTGTACTCTTCTATTCTCCTCGACACAGCCTTACAATATTAGTTTTATGTATTTAGTAAGAATAATATTTAAGTACTGGAGGGGTGACGTGTAAATATATAAAATATAATATAATAGTAAAAATTATTAACTAGTGTAATTAGCACATAATTAGCACATAAATTGATTCAAGCATTGCTCGATCTCGATCCACTTGTCTTTTGTCCAAGCAATATATATCATGATCAGGTAGAATATAAACTTTGAATCTTTCGTGGGAACTAAGGAGTTTAAGACATGATAGTATTAATAAACTAATTTGGATTTTTATTCATGTGAACTGTGAAAGGACTTCAGAACATGATAGTATTAATCAAAAGTTATCTTCCATGCACGTTAATCCTGATTTTGCCTATTATAAATGCAATGTACTGATCTAGTTATTTAGTTTGTAATTTGTTATTTCGGTAATAATTGTTTCAATTCTGAATTTGACTGTGTTTTATACATATTTTTAATTATATATACTCATGATCGGTGCTTAAACTAATTAGTTCGGAATTGATCAGGAATACTGAATATAGATCATTACGCGCGTGCATGGATATCTGAGTCTTTCCTTTGTTTTGTTTGGAGGCGTTTAAGGCCTTGTTTGGATTGATCATCACATAATATCTCAATCTAATATTTCATTTTATTTTATCTAATCATCACGACATTTTCAAATTCTCATACAAGATACGAAAAATAATTTAAATTTTTTAAATTTTAAAATATTATAAATTAATATTTTAATAATATTTTATTAAACTTTCAATTTTCATTTTAATATTATCTCATTTCAATTCATTATCTATTCCTTCCTTAAGCTTTCTCATGTTATTGTCGTATTTTTTCTGATGTTTCACTTAATCATGATCAGTTTAATTAATTTCTACTTACCTAACTCTGTCACATCAAAATTAATAATTTTGTTTCTGCTATCTGGGCATCGAATGGCCTGAATATTATTATCGGTACGACGTACGTATGTCATATATATTGAAGTGGTATGGTACCCAATAATGGTATACCTAGGGGCTGCTTGAATTTAGAATTGGGTTGAGTTAATCTCAACTCACTTCTATTTCATCATTATATTTTTATAATTTTTATACAAAATACAAATTCTTATACACATTTTTCAAATCCCAATACACATTTTTCAAATTCCAACACACCTTTTTCAAATCCCAAAATAATAATAATATTAAAAAATAAATCAAACTCATCTCAACTCATCTCATCTCCAAATTTAAACGAGACCTACTATTTGTGATTGAGCACTCTATTTTTGTACTTTATTGTGCAGCTAGCTTTCGTGCTAATCATACTTCCTTATGTACGTCCATTCACATGTAGAATGTATTTTATTATACATTATATAATTTTATGATTTATATAAGGTCGATCTATGTATAAGTTATGATATCATCTACGTACATGTCCAGTATGGACAGACGATTAGATTATTAATGATCATAAGCTTCAACCGAAATTTTACTTTACTTAGGGCCGACTCTTACTTTAAGCAAGTTAAGTAATTGTCTAAGACTCCTTAGTGGGAAAAGACTCATTTTCAAAAAGTTTAAAGTATAATTTAAAAAAAAAATCAATTAAAAAATCAATTAATTTAATAAGAGAACAAATTTATGAAATAGATATTACATATATGTCTTATTAGTTTTAGAAGTATTCTATATAATAATTATTTGAAGTATTATTTATTTTTTTATCGTTATTAGTTTGATATATAATGTGAAAATTATATATAACAAATTTTAATTTTTGAATATTCATAAAGAAATTTGTATGGTCCTCGGAAAAGGCCACAATGGTCATTTTTTTTATAGAACTTTATTGATGATGATAATTATTATTACTTCTAGATCTCTTTTAGATACTGCTTCAGACTATCTAGTAAAGGATGTAGTGAAATAATTTAAATTAAAATATTTAATTGGGTTTTGAGTGAAAAAAAAATTGAATTTAAAAATATGTAAGAATATATAAAAAAAAATTGTAATGTTCTCAAATGACCCCTAAAATTCAAGAGCACGTCTTATAAAACTAACTAGGTCTGATAAAATATTTTCTAAATCGAGTATTTTTAATAAAGATTAAGTTGATTATTAGTTGAAAATATAGTATAAATCTTCATTAATAATTTTACTTGACAAAAAATAGTCATTGTTTTTAAATAAAAATGTAATGTAAAAATTAAAATTAATTAATTTAATTTTACTTTAATAAAAAAAAAAGTCTCAATCAAATTTTTTGTCTCAGTTCCTTTAACTTATTAAACCGGTCCTAACTTTATCACCATATTGTACTATATATATATATATATATATATATATATATATAATATTATTCCACCTAATATATGAAATATCGCGCATGAACTCCAATAACCAAAATCTAATATTGTTTTGAGTTTTCAAAACCAGTGCATGAGCACTAGCTAGCTAGATGTAATAGTGATCATGACGGCCAACTGCATCATGATTAAGTGCGCGCAACGCACACAAATTAAAAAGTTATATATTAATTATAATTAATGGAATAATGAGAATGAATTATGATATGAATTGAAAGATTCATTATAATATATTATATATATATACATAGCTCGATATTGTTCGTCTTACTGAATGATCATCAGGATCACATTATGATGGAATATCTTTTCTAGGAATATTTATGTGAACTTCCAAAAAAATTCCACGCGATACTCAATTGTCTTTCTAGTCTCTTCTCTTGCTCAATGAAGAGGAGACCCCATTATATATCGATATATCTTGTCATGTATGCGTGCTCGACAAACGATTCCTATATATAATTCCAACTGTGAACAGACCATCATTACATATATATATATTTGCTCAATATTTTTCGTCTTATTGAATGATCATGATCACCATGATCAGTATCACGTCATGAAGGGATCTTTTCTAGGATTACATATGTGAAGTTTCAAAAATTTTCCACGCGATATGCTCATCATGTCTCTCTTGCTCTATCATGAAGAAGAGATACATTATATATTGATATATCTTTTCATGTATGCGAGCACGACAAACGGTTCCTATTCCATCCGTGAAATAGACCATCATTTTCTATTTATCGTATAAGTACGCATATATATATATATATGAGTTTTGATAGGGAACAGTCACTCTAGAGCTATACACATTGCATACCACACGTTTTGAGACTTTTTGGTCTTTTTTTTTTTTTTGATTTCTCGTCATTCAAATGACTCCATTCGAATATTTGCACCCCTCCCGCAAAAGCTCTCCCCCACGCCTCACTTTCCTCTGCCCAATGCCACCAGTGATGCCATTTGTCTGCCCAATGTCACCCTGCGACGTCGTCTTTTTGTTCACCGCCGTCTAGCGAAGGTCTTTCCTCGCCACTCCTCTTCGCGAGCACATTTAATGCAGGTCTTTCCTCATCGAGAAACAGCGATGATGAAGGTAACATGCTCTGTTTTTGGATCAATTTTTCTTCCATAAGTCCTAACCTTTTTTATCTGTAATAAGAAAGGATGAGTTTTGGGTTTTGTAATTTCCTAGGCATTGCAGGTTAGTTTTAGGGTGGATAAAATATCTGGTTTTTCTTCTTCTCGAAGGTAACATGCTCTGTTTTTTAATCAATTTTCCTCCCATACTATTAGCCATTTTTCATGTGTACTGGGAGAGGATGAGTTTTGGGTTTTGTACTTTCCTAGGTATTGTGGGTTAGGTTTTAGGGCATGGATAAATCTTTGGTTTTTCTTCTCAAATTTTTTGGATAGGAGGCAAGAGAATGAGGGCTTTTTTGTGTAAGTTTACTCCCTTTCCACTCGATCTTAGAAGCATAATAAAATGAGAGACACGTTTCTTGAATTTTTCTCAAATTTTCTCTTTCGGTTGCATTATTTGGACTGTATAAATAATGAAGTTAATTAGAAACAAAACATAAAGTTAAAAGAAAAAGAAAAAATGATAATTAAATTAGGCTGTATAAATTATTGAGTGGGTTTGAGTTTCCACTGTTTTAATTCTAGGCTTCTTATAGGCTTGACTTGACTTCCACTCTTTGAACAAGCTAATGAATTCTCTTTGAATGGTAAATGTGAAGTATCATGCTTATCGGTTTGAACAGGAAGCAAGTTATTGAGCTAAAAGATGAAAGCATGACCAAATTACGTGTGTCTGCTTGTTAGGCATATATGCTATGATGTTTGTACTGTTGTATGTGTGGTTTTATGAATATTATGTTTGATTGTATGTGAAAAACTAGTTTGATTAATTAATGAAGATATTTCCAGAAGTCTTCTTGTTCGATCTAAAATTTTAGCATGAAAAATTCTAGATGCATTTGATATCATTTCCAGTGCTTAGGCATTTGATTTTTTTTTGTAGTTTGCATTGCCCCTGCCATGGATACTAGTGGTTCTTTTGGTTCTGTTGTAGTTTTTGAGTTGAATACACACAACATTGTAGAAAATCTAGAAAACAAAATTATAATATCATTCCTAGGCCTCTATCCTTTTTATTATAGAGTCGAGACCATCATGCATGCAGTGTAGAGAAAAACATGATACGTATCATATCTGTTTACAAAACAAACAGCGTACATATGAGAGAAAACATATAACAATTAGTACTACTGAACATTGTTTCAGCTTAATTTTTTTCAATGATTCATAGTACTCTTAAGAATGGGTATTGTTATTTTTATCATGTAGACATTTCATTTTTGAAAGAGTAGATTTTTTTATGAGTCTAGTGTATTTTGTGGATGATGGAAGCTTTTTTTTTATGCTACTTGGAGATGGTATGGTGAATTACACAATTATGCATAAGGTACGCTTCAATTGACAATTTCAAATTCATTTATAATTAGATAATTATGTTTAGATAATAAGATGTGACGAAATAGTTTCTTAAAGTATCTTGACAGATTTCGACACCAGATAAGGAGCTCACATCAGCATTACGTGTGGTGAGAATTATCCAGCTACCACAATTGTTGTTAGGCATGGCATATTTGAGAGCATCTCATTCATACAAGTGCCATACATCATCCAAGACAATCAGGTACCTCATTTTCCTGATTGCAATTTCTTGACTATTCTTCTCAGCCTATCTTTGTTCGTACGGTCTAATTCTAAATTATTATTTAGTAATGTTTGGCCCCTATTTGCACAATCAAAGATAAATAAAAGAATCACATCCTTATATCTTTCATCTAATTTTTTGTTTTGGGTATATTGTTTGGGAGCTTCAAGTAGTGGGCTGGGAGGTGAGCTATGGTGGTGAATTTGCGCCTACAACATTGTTTGGTTGCTGGATTTGGGAGCTTCAAATCAGCTCAAAAAAATCGAGGTGCTAGAATGATAGAGGACCAGAGGATTCATTGAAGATGTTTCTCTTGCAATGATTTTGATTGGATTTCAAAATGTCCATTTATATTATGTATTTAGATAGCCACATTATTTGTATAAATGAAATTATTTAAAGTTTGGTAGAGTTGTTCTTGTACTTGGTTGCTGTGACTTTAATGATGTACAAAAGGAGTATATATAAATTCATTGAGTTAATCTTTGTAATGAAAACTTGTGAAACGAAAATAGTTTGTGCATATGATTTGATTTGAACTTTTTTGCTCATCAAACTCTAAATTAACCAAAAAAATGACAAATAGACTTTTTGGGAGGTCCAGACTAGGGACCAAAGTAGGTGCTCACAAAACCTGTGTACATGCTCATGAATGTAACACTTGGATTTTTTTTACAATCTTGTCGAATTCCCTCATCATTTTCAGGTGAAACAAACTTAGTGTTATTACAGCAAATGAAAATCCTTGTCTTGTCTCTCAATATATATAGAAATCAATGCATGTTTAGCTTAGCAACCACATACCAAGTTAAAGTTATACAATAGCTAAATATATAACAAAGTCTAGCTATAGGAGGGGGCCACATTTCCACAACAATATTTCTGAACTGGTGGCCCTACTTCTCATTCTTGCACAAGACCCCTTGATAGTACAAATATGCTACTCCTCCCATTGCTAACCCTTGTAGACATCACCGAAACAACCAAATCTTTTCCCTCACCAAACCTAACCTTGATCTGCATGATAAAATCCATTTTTTTAAGATAATGTAAAATCCAAATGAATACTCCCAAACATCACATGTATATTACCAATTATGAAAATGCTTACAATAAATTTAACTATTGCAGGAGGATGTCCAGCTTATGGGGAACAAAGGGTTATAAGCTTATATGAAAATTATCTTCTGCAAGACCTGGTCACTGTGAAAATGGATTAGCAATTGAAATATTCAACAAAAGAGACATCGTTACATTATATATGTGTATATATATATATATAATTGTTTACAAAAATCTATTCTTCAAAAGTAAAATTCACAAAAACACCACAAATTGAAATAAAATGCATTTCTGTATCTTAATTCTACAAGCTTCAAATACATCCAATTTTATGCTTCATTTTTTATTTTTGAAAATCACTTTCACATCAGACAATGATCCTCTCCATTTTAAGTGAAATAAATGGGATTTGTTTATATAAAATATGATATAATTTACTAATTTCACTTGTTAACATAGTGTGGAATGACCAAAATACTCCATATTTTGCACTAAATGGAATGAAAATGCTCAAACCAAAGTTCAATTGAGAGAGAGAGAGAGAGAGAGACGAGATGATCCAAGAACTTACATATTTTACTCAGTTACTCGTACAATCAGTGCACAACCAGCCTCCAACAAAGTTCGATTGAGACCAAGACAACAAAAATCATTTATATCTTTTTCTAAGTTATCACACAATCAGAGCATATGATAAAAAAACATATTAACCTAAATGATCCAAGAACTCACAAAAAACTCAAAATAATGTCAAAATGCAAGCCCTACTTTAAAAAGTTGCTTTAGAAAGTTAGGATTATAGAATGTTACAAGACAACCCTAAAATCCAACAATATTCAAATCCAAGGAATAATTATTAGAGCAATGAAAGGGCGGAGGGAAAAGAGAGAGGGAGATAACTTATAGAGAGCGTCATTGAGAGAGGGGGATGCAACTCATGGGGGGGGAAGTGCATAATGTGACTCGGGCTGAAAGATAGGTCTGCGATGCGACTCTGGTGTGAGAGATCGACAAAGAGAGAGAGAGAGAGATGGTTCCACTTCAACAAATGAAGATGGATTCGCAAGCAATCCCATTCACCAGGTCAATTCGATCATTTACACATTGACACGTCAGGTGTTCGCTCGACTGTCTTCAATAATGACTGACGCAAATCATTTTTATACGTGTATATATATATAAGTTGACACGTGGTATATAGTTCTTCCAAAAACCTATATATGATCAGCGTTATCTGATCAAGTATATTATTTCGATCTGTGGAGTACTTTAACGTTATCATCATGATTTTGTTTTGTCCCAGGAAAGGTTCATCAAATCATTCAACATGTAAAGGGTTCGAAATTAAGATGAGCTAGAATGAGATATACATTATTATTCAGCACGTCGCATGGATGAGTACGGATAAGGTTTGAAAAGAATGCCTGCTCGATCGAGAACGTATGTGTGTGTGTGTGTATATATATATATATATAATTAATACTTGATCAAAAAAGAAGTCACGGGGCTAAGTAAATGATGTGCTGTGGAAGGTACGTACCTACGGCCTCTCTCGATCGATGTATGTGCGATAATTAAGTACGATTTTCTCTCTGACCCCACTGACGAGTGTAATAACTTGCATTAATTATTGACACAACAGCAATCTGGCTTAGATATCACGCAGATCATCACAAATCAAATATGGCAGTGAACAACCAGTACTACTACTGTTCTAGCTAAGATTACTGAACAAGCGGGAAATTCAAATGCAAATGCAAATGCAAATGAGATCATGTGATTGTGGATCGGTCAAATGCATGTGAGGTGGTTTAATAATATTTGTGGTCAGGCCGTATATTAATGGTGGTGAGATGGGAGGTACTGGATTATATCATGAGGGAGTGATCAACCTTTGACTTGGTCGTTTTAATTATTTAATTAATCATGCATCGATGTTGGGGTACGTTGTTTGAGGCAAGCTGACTTGGTGCTTTCCAAGATCTATATATATATATATATTTGTTCCTGAGATTTCCCTAGCTCTTGGGTGTCATGTGATCCAAGTTCGTGGGATTTGTGTACCATTTGTTTTCAACTATTTTTCAAGTAATTAATGAGATTAATGATGGATGATCGTAACGATGACAATGTCGACAGATCTGATGAAAGTAATTTTGGTGTAACAAATATATATATATATATATTGAACATATACAATTTAAACTCATATATATCCTGCTATTTAATTATGCAGAAAGACATTTAAAGAATAGATAAAGAAGTTGTTAGAAAGACATTGGTGTATTTTTATTTTTAATTAATGTTGTATACTCATTGAAAATACTCATTGAAAATCTACGTAATGTAACTATAATGTATTTGTCTTAATATAAGATGACGTGACATATTAGTACTCAAAAGTAATATTTATATAAAAAAAAAATTGATAAGAAACCAGGTTTTATAGCCATATATAAAAAGAAATCATAAAAGTAAATTAATATAAAGACGAAGTTATATGATTTGATATAATATATTAAGTTATAAAATTATTTTTATTATAAAATAATTTTAATATATTATATAAAATTATGTCAATTAATAATTTTATTTTTATAAAATCCCTTTTAATTTTATTACTTCCCCGGTATACTTCCGAGGCGAACACGCCTGCCGGGGTTGTTGGGGCCCTTGGGTACGTAATAGCGAGGTTAAGGTCTGATCTTCGGCTAACTCGACCATCCCTTAAAAGTAGGTACAACATGATATTTAACTCCATTGATGTGACAAATGTACAGGACCATCTATACAGCAAAAATCTAAGAGAAACTACAGTTGCATGCTGCAGGCTGTATTTAAGAGGAAAACTACGGGCTGCCACAAGTTTTTAATGGAAATTTTTATGAAGCTCTTGCCAGGCCTTGACCCACCACGACTTATTTGCAGGATTGATGTGCCATTCTGCAGAATTTTATCCAACTCTCACGTTCCTCCTCTTCCCTATATGAATCCATGCTATATATCTAGGTAGGTTATAATGTGCTGCGCCCTCACTGTTGAGCTATAATTATGAGAACAGAACATGAACAATCAAGTAGACCATGCATCCAGCATCTTCATGACGAGTAGGCTTAGTTGGACAATTATTGCTGAAATTATAGTTCCTTAATTCTTACAGCTAATTTGAATATGATGATCTGACGTCGGATCGATCGATTAGGATCTTTGACAGCATGCAGTCCGTTAAAAAAAAAAAAAAAAAAAAGGTAAGTACAGCTTTGACACATCCTAATGTGTTTGATAAATTAGCTAAAGACGAGTTTTAAATTTTCTCGGGAAAATTCCAAGTGCTTTTCCATCCATAGAAATATCAAGTTAATTTGTGTATGAAGGGAAAACATCTGAATGTGCTAGCTAATTAATGATATATATGCCCAAGAAAAATTAAAAAAAAAAAAACTGACAGATTTTTGTTTTTATAAATGAGATAAAATTAAATGATTGAATTAAAATTAAAATTAAAATTAAAAATTGAATAAAATATTATTAAAATATATTTTTAATATTATTTTTATTTTAAAATTTTAAAAACTTGAATAGTTTATTTTGATTTATATAAAAATTTAAGAAATTAATAATAATTTTAATAAGATGAATTAAAAGGAGTTATAAAAAATAAATGATAGCTTAATTAACAAGTAAAGTAGATTTACTTGGGTAGGGAAAAAAAAAAGATTGGGTCAAAGAAAACATAATAGAAGCTCCAAAAGTTTGTAGTGATGGGTAGATCAGAGTGTTGTTGGAAACCCGGAAAGAAGAGATTCCTGGACGGCCCCAACAAACTTAATTCAGTAAAAGTGGAAGCTGCTGGAATTGATGTTCCTTTGACCAAATCATTGTACGTAATATTTGAATGCATTCATGATTCAACCAACTTATTACGCTTGTGTTTTAAATTATCGTTAATGCACAAACTTATTATTCAACCAACTTATTATTATGCTTGTGTTTTAAAGAGACGCCGTCCCCTAGTCGCAAGTTAGTTGGACCAGGTCAGTTCGGCCGGAGTACTGCCCCTTAATTTTCCCTACATATGTTTTCTTGTGCCGTATGTACGTATGCATGTTTTCCTTTGATTTCTTATTCAATAATTTTGTTTTTATTTGAAATTGAATTAAAACTTTAAAGTACGCATGACCTTTTTTATAATTTAAAAGAAAATAAATTTAATCAATCAACATAATCATATAATTTAATTAAAAACAAATTCAAACTCATAAAAATTGATCACTTAGTAAAAGATGTTCAATTTTTTATAAAATTAAATTTATTTTTAATTAAATTATATGATTATGTTAGTTAATTGAATTTATTTATTTATTTTTTTTAAATTATGTTAGAAGATCATGTTCCGAGATTTAACCCAAATTCAAAAAAAAAAACAAAAAAACAAAACACTGTCAACTGAATAGTAAAGCAAAAGCAATATAGTAAACGAGACAGAGACATAATGAGATGCATGGCAATTCGGGCCAGTCAATGCGCGCGGTTTGATTCAACCATGTTTTTGCTTTTCCTAACTGTAGATATTAAGGAGTAAGATGTAAGTCCTCCCCTTAAACAACTACTCAGATCACAAATTGCAGGGCACCTCAACCAACCATCCTTAATTGATCCTTAATTCTACCTTCTCACCTACCTCGTTCCGTTTTACTAATAAGCTGTTTGCTTAGGAAAAGAGAGTGAAAGATGCCTGGGATTTGACTGTTTTTCTGATTTGAATTTAGAGACGAGATAATTTTAAATGAAAAATAAAAATTAAATAACACATTGTAAGAATATTATTTTTAATATTAAAATTTTGAGATTTAAAAAAATTATATTATTTATTATATTCTGTGTAAAAATTTTAAAAAATTATAATTATGAGATAAAATAAAATAAAACGCTTTCCGTCCGAATCTAAATGGGAACTTAGGGTGGGTATAAGCCAGCGTCAGATTAGATCTATTGGAGAGAAACAAGTGCTGTACACCTTACTCTTGCAGAACTCAATGATCCTCCAAATGTAATGGAAGGCTGCTGAATTCTTTGCTGTTCTTGCTCTTTGCGTTGGACAGTTCATTCTGTTTTACTAATCAGATTGTTCATTTCTCTTTAAAACAATGCTCAAATCTCATATAGCACTTCCCCCATTTTTTCCCTTTATTTACATCACTTCAAGAGAATTTGGTTAGTGACATTAGATTCAACTTTCAAGTATCCAAGAGAAGTCAGAAAGTTCAGATTACATTTTCTTATCAACAAGCTCATGTAGACAACATGAAGAATTACATGGAAGGTAAATCATCAACCAAAAAAGAATGACGACATTGACGAGAGTAGTCCAGCAACAGAGGCGATCCCTGTCCTATGGCTCTAGCAAAGAATCTGGAGTGGCGCTCCTAAGCTCTACTACCATCCACATCAAACCCAGCACCAGTCCAACCAGGTGCGGGAGGTCCTCTACCCTTAGGAACAGCCCCAATTCCCTTTCCTCTTCCTTGGAACTGAGTTTTCTTCTTGCCTCTTCCTTCTCCCTCAACAGAAGGCTGTTGATTTTGCCCATTTGATACAGCAACATTTCCACCATTTCCTGGATTGGGAACATATGCAGTTACTCCAGCGCCTGGTTCTGTTGTTTGAGGAACTGCAGCATTTGCGACTCCGCTATTCTGGGGAGGTCCTGCTGGTTTCCCATCCTAAACATAATTCCAAGTGCAAAATTAAAAAAAAAAAATGTTTTATTGACACTGATATTATATATCAGTGCTTGTCACATCAGCAGAAAGTACATGACGGATGTAAGAATTCAACAAAATGAATGGAGTTTGTTAAGCGTAATGACAAATAGCAGCAACCACAATAGCCCCCCCTCCTTCCCTCATCCTTTTCTTCCCCTCCACTGATTAACCCACCACACACTCAAGCCAGACATAGACAAGCAATGAACCATCCCAAAGACATCGCCATTCAAATGGCAAAGGCTTCAGCATTTACACCATCAGCAACAGCTGCTTGTCCCTCGTAATTGCTCCACCTTCTGCCATTCTTTTGTAGATATCCTTTTATTTGACCTAAAGCCCCTCCAATATATTTAAAGATCAGTATTTCACCCCATGACAGCCTTAGTATAGCTGTTATCCTATCCTTAGATATTAGAAGAACAATATACTTAAGAAAATTGGGTTAAACTAAGGGCAGCAAGATCAATACATACAGTTGAGAACACGTAGTGCAAGCTACAAGCAAGATTGGTCACAGTTAAAATGGCTTAACTTGAAGCTGATCAGTCATATTAAGTGAAAATATGAAAAAGTTGAAATAAAATGAGAATCAATAAATGTACAGCAAACTCACTAAGTTAAGTTCAAGCGAGAGGTCGAAGTGCCTAAACCTGCACCCAACCATTTTAAGATGAAGATGAGCTTGGAACAATCCAAAGTCAAAACAGGGTCATGACCTCAAAACTCTGATTAAAAAAAAAAAAAAAAGAGCAACAGGATAATAGAGGAGTCTAATCGTACAGAAAAGATAAAGTAGGAATTTATGGATGAGAGACAATTCTTACAATGACTAACCACTAATAACGTTCTTCTATTTCAAAGACATTTTATTAGTTTCTTTAATGAATGGATGGATCACCAATATATTTCCCAATCACTGTCTATTGGTTAGTGACTTGGATGAGTGAAAATTCCTTGAAAAGGCAGATGAAATCAAGAAATTACTAAGGCTTTCTGCTTTCTGAACTTCTAATTCTTTTTCTTTCACCCCAAAAAGTGTCTAAACTTTGCATAGACTCCCTTGCAAGTCAATATAGACATAAGCAGGACAAACCCAGGTTAACATGGTCTGAATCTTCATACGTTTGCAATCTGGACAGTAGCTTATCTCGCCACAGATCAAATGAAGCAAACATATCCATCAAAAGTGATAAAGAATCTCTTCATAAAACCAAAACCATAATGAAATGGACAAGCTCATCACAACAGCTGCTGCACAAAGTTTTATTTTTTATTTATAAGTAAAAATATTATATATATACATAAGGGTAACTAAGTACACTGGATGTATACAAGAAAACACATATCCAATACTAAAGAGCTCCTAATAACCCAAAAAACCTGTGAAAAACTAAACAAAATACATCAAGTTCGAGTAGGAACGAAACACACCTCCCCAACCCCAACACATCGTTTCCCATAAGACAAATACTCTACCCGAAATACCCTCTATGAGAACGTCTTCACAATGCCCTCTATTTAGTCTTCCCTAGCTTGAGCTACCGTTCTTAGGGTCACAGTTGATTGCCCAAGAAAAACGCTTAAACTCTCTGCTATTCTTAAAACTTGATTTGGTATCACACAAGTGGCTTGCCTCAATCGCAGTGAGTAATGCTTTAAATTGGTCTTCACATCCTCCATGTGAGAGTGCCACGATATGCTGAATCTCGTAACTTTATGCAGAACCCAATTCGATGGTGAACCCACTATATTATTTATTGGAGGAAAAGAAACCAAGGGAATAACATTATCTCCATACACAGTACCCAATTGTACTCTCGACCTTAGGCATTCCTCCTCACCCAACAACATTATCCCCAGACACAATACCCAATTGCAAAAAATTTTATTTATATAACAAAATACACACAAAACCATTTTCTTTTGGCGATAACTTTTCTTTTTTGACAGGTTAAAAGAAACACAGAAATAGCAAAACTGATTATCACAAAACAGAAAAATCCAAGCAATCGATAGCCATAGGGCCCCATCCAAGCCACTGACATTTTATTAATATAACAAATAGAAAAAGCAAGAGAACTCACAAGAGGAACAGACGTGGATGCTCTATTTGGGTTCAATGCCTCTAATCTTCGTTTTAATTCCTCCAGCCTAGAGAACTGTGTGTTACTGCTTTGTTGAACCTATCAGAGATAATAGTGTCAAAAAGAGAAAAGTTTCAATCAGTAACCATTCACATACACGAGGCAGAGCCATATACCAATTGGCTAAGGTCTTCACATAGCTTCTGCTTAATTGCTTCCTCATCCTGCACAGCCTTTGATGCTGCTTCCCACACCTGAAGTGCACAAAAAGAACAATTTATTAGACAGAATGGAGAAAAAGATATGCCCTGGAAAAATGAAGTGATTACAAAACAATAAGAATTTGCAGTAACCCAAAAATATCCTCGCTCTTAAAAGCAAAATCCCTCTCTGAAGTCAAAGAAGGAATGCATGCATTGAGAGTCAAACAGCAAACGTAGACATACTATAACTACACTTGTCAAATTTCACAAAGTTTATCTTGTTCCAAGTGCCCTCCCATTTTTTGGGAAAAAAAAAAAACGAGATCAGATTCTTTAAGACACCAATATTTAACTTTAAGAACACTGTAACGCATGATCAAATTCTCCCAATTAAGTATGGCTAAGGACACTTTTTTTATGAATATACGCCCGCATGCACTTAGTGCATTTTGAAATTGAAAAACTAGACCAATTTCCCACTTGTGAAGAGTTTGATTGTTAACAATCTCAATAAGCTCGATTGACTTGAGTAACAACTTGGATTTTCGGAGGCACCTTTGAAGAAGAGGCCTTCATAAGCTATTTAAATGATGTCAAACATTATTTCCGCTATCTGAAGGGTATATATAAAATCAATCGAGCATTAAAATGGACAAACCTTTCGTGCTTGTTCTTCCTTCAGCTTGGCAACACGAACTCTCTCTGTTGACATTTCTATTTTCTTTCTCAAGTGTTCAAGCGCTTAAGGCATCCGTCATACATGATAGCGACAACGAAATCAATCAACTATGCACATAACTGAAGGAAAATATCATATTTCTGCAATACAAGAATAACTAAAGATGGCAACCTACCAACCTGCTTTTTTGGGCCCAGCAGTGAGTTTCATCTCCAAGTTAAGATTTGCTAGCTCTCTTTCCACATCACGAATTTTAGAATAATTTTCTTCAATGTACCTGGGTGAAAATAGCACAAAAAAATTAAGACATTCTTTGTCTAAATTATTTATTACATGGCCAAGAGTTACGAAGGAAGCCAGCAACACTAAACTACATGATAGAAGAAAGAGAAAGAGAAAGTCATTGTATTAAGGCCAAAAATCCAGGTATACTTAAAACGTGTCGATATCATTCTTATAATTATTATTAATGCCAAGAGGCAAACTATAAGCAAGATATCAAAAGGCTAATGGCAAAGATAACAAAAACCACTCCAATACATGTCTTACCACTACCATGCTGCACTTGCATCATATTGCTATCACCAAGATCTCATCATGATAAACATGTCATCCCAAAAAACAAATACCACCACAAGTACCTATTGCTACTAACTATGCAGATACTTACCACCACCAGCATTCAACAAGCAGTACGAGTTACTATGATCCTCACAGCTAATAGAATCTAGCATCACCAGCTTACAACAATCACCACAAAGTAGAGCTGTGATCAGTGATAAGCCACTACTATAAGTGGTAACTTTAACATAACACAGCAGCAAGCATTAGAATTGAACCACAATCACCACCACACCTTCATCACCTTGTCACCACAACCATCACCTTACCACCAGTGCAACTGCCTCCTCTACACTGCAGACCACCCAGCGATGCTGACCTAACAACACTTTCTACCAATCAACTTGTCATGTTTCTACTCTTTCACATTCTTAACTTGCTCAATAAGGGAAAAAAGTATGATTTAAAATACACCAAATCCTATCATAATTTAGGTTTAAAACAAGTATTAAAGAGTTATGCTATATACTACCCATATATCTCATTCACGTCATGGCATTTTATGAAAATTTTTCGCAGGCTAGTTTAAATGCAAGTATTTCACCAAGGTATATGATAGTTATGGTTAAAAACCTAAACCATGCCATTTTACCAACCACGATAATTACAGAAGCTTGGAAACTAATAAACACACAACTTCACATACTTTCAAACATCCAACAAGACGCTTATTACTAGTCCTAGCATTCCTTCCATTTTGAGATGGAGGAAAATTTAAAATAAACACAATAAATTGCTTAGCTAACCCTAAATCATTGTGATCTCTTTTAGAAACAACTTTTTTTTTTTTTTGTGAATACATATTCAATCATTCAAAATATGCTACTTGGTTTATCTTTTCCTGCTTCTGTATTTTCTCAGCAGCCAAGAAAACATGTTGCGCCCCGCGGCGCCCGGGGGGTGGTGGGGGCGCGGCGAGACAACCACTTGTCCACCATCCAATCGAGATCGGTCATCACTTCAAGGTTCCATTCCATCCCCAAATTTAAACAAAAAGAACCATCACTTAGATCATAGACGAATAACAATGATAACCCGATTAAAATAAAGATACACCAAAGTTCACCATAGATTGAAGAACAAACAGTTACGGGACTGAAAACTGGAAATTTGGGAAATGTACGTACTTCTTTAATTGAAGCTGCTCTTCCTCAATTATCTGCCACACACCCAAAAACATAAATCACAATCCCATTCTTCACAGAGAGAGAGAGAGAGAGAGAGAGGAGCAAACCTTTTCGGTGTAGGCAATGACAGGGGCTTCACGAGCGAGGCCATCCGGTCCGATCTCGTATCGGAGAGAAGGATTGATAGCCATTTCCGTTTCCAGAAATAATTTTTGAAACTAAAATGCTTTTTCAGATCTCTCCCGCCTCGATCCAACTCCACGAACTCATTATCCTTTTATTCTCTATGGCAATTTTTTTTTTTTATATAGGGTTCTCTATGGCAATTGATAGTTGGCGACAAAGGAGATCCCAAACTGATCAAAAATATTTTTATTTATTTATTTTTTTTTCAAAATTTTGCATTATTTTCCAAAAATAAATTATTTCTAATTTTTCTTCTGATCAATAATATTTGCCTCTGCCCGTTTGGCATCAAGGAAAACGTGGAGTTCCTTTCTTTTTCCTCAATGTGGTTAAATCTTGGATCCTCATATTTTTTTTTTTCCCGCTTTGCTATGTTTGGTTTTTATTTTTCAGTTTCACAAATATATCTCAAAAATCTTGATCTAAATACTCTCTCATTTTTCGTATCCACTTTCACAAAATACATTGCAAAACGCATCTCATAATGTTATAGAATTCCCAACATTTTCTCTCATCAAACATGTCTACTTTGAGTTTTACACCCACGCGAGAAGGAATGAGTTTGCTTTTTTTTTTTTAATTTATTATCAAATTTATTTTATTAATTAAATATGTTCTATCCACATATTTGAAAATAAAATTTTTTCTTAATAAAATTCAAGACATTTAAATTTGCACCCAAAAAGAGGTGACTTTATCATGTGATTCAGCTGCCATTATTTCCGGGTCAACAAAACCAGATACTAGTTTTCCCTTCTGATAAATGACTCTCACTTTGACTCACTGAAGGAGAAAGTGACGCAGGACTTTGATGCACCCGAATTTTGCAAGATGCGATCCCCATCATTCTATTCTGCGTTAAAGAAGATGCAATTTGACTTGAGGCCTCCTTTTGTCACTCACCAGAATAAGGATCATCTCTATGTAACCTAGATTGTCAGACAACCATCAGAACCCAAGAACAAGCTAAAGTCGCCAATGATTCTAACAGAGCCATTTTTTTTTTTTGCTTTTTTTTTGTGACTAAAATTGCTTCTTTTATTTGATTGGTAACCCTTACAACACTTTGAATGCTAACATAACACCTATGTTTGTGCTCTCAGGGGGCATAAGCCAAGCCAGAGACTTGAAGTGAATGGAAAGTTCCATACCGAGTAATGCAGTACACAATAAAAGGGATCAAGTTACCTTGGCAAGGAAACTCATTAGGTTATCTTAATTCAAGAAAAGAAAGTACATGAAGAACTAGTATCTCAGTCTTGGTTTATCCTGCAGCAACCTTCGGCAAGAATTGGAGAACAGCTTCTTTCGTGGGTAGGGCAGGAATGGCTCCCCTCTCTAACACCGTGAGGGCCCCACAGCCATTGGCAAAAGCTAGAGCTTCTCGTAATCGCTTCTCATCCTTTACAAAAGAAAAGCTTACATCAATTTTTGAAAGAAACTAAGAGTACATATTCATGCAGTCAGTTGTGAAATGCCAACTTTTTTTGAACCACTTTTTTGGGTGGATGACTTCGGAGATGAAGCAGAAACTCTTTGACAAGGCAGATGGAATAGCCATTCACATTGAAAGCCAAGTTTATAATCAATTAAAGAAAACTCATTTACCAGATGAAGGGTTTGGCCATGTAGCTAATAACGAGGAAATGCTTCGTGAATATGTAATCTGAAGTCCTATAAAGTCCTCTTACCCAGCCAGTAAGTTCAGAACCCCCACAAATTCTAAGCAGTGTAAAAGAGATAGCATTGGTAAGGTTTTGCAGAAAACTGGTGTTATAGGCTTTACTTTGATTAGAGAAATAGCAAGCCCAGAACCTGGTAATTTTTCCCGCTCATGGAAAAGATTTCTGGCTCTTAAACATCCACATTAAGGAAGCTTCGGGGAAAATTATCGTTCTTATTAGAAAACTAGTCGGGACAAAAAACAAAGACAGTTTTAGGCAATATCATCAGTAGATATATGGGAAGATAACTTCCAATGTACATGAAAGGCTAAGCATTCCTGACAATTCAAAGTTACTGAACAACAGAATGTCCATACATAATTATCAAGTTCTCTGCAAGAGGAATCGACACTGTTCCTGAGATCATTGACAAATACCCATGAGTTACTTCATTGTTGTGTCAAGCCAACTGTGGAGTTCCTAAAGTGTAGATTAATTGAATAAATCTTCTTAGGCTTCACAAAATAAGTTCACTAAAAAACCAAACCACCATATAGGATCATATAAGCACCTATGCATTTAAAAAATTTAATTAAATGCCTCATATTGAAGCTCCTCTACTAATATAAGATGGTTTACAACTATATCAAGAGCAATTATTATTCCAAATGGCCTGATATGCCAGGAACTATCACTTAGGCATATTACATTCTAGGAGATGAGCCAGAAACATATAACTATAGTACTAATTGTTCTGCACAGTAAAGATCGCACAAACTTCAAGCATTTGATGTAGATTTAAATAGCAGCAATGTAATGCAAACATTATAAACAGGGAAAAGAAAAAGGATGTAATCAAAACATTCTTTAGTCTCTTCAACAACTACAGATACCTGGACAAGACTTAGGTCAGAAGCTAAGCAGCTCAGAATGCCACTGACAAATGCATCTCCAGCACCAGTTGTGTCAACAGGTTTAACTTTAACACCATCAACCCGGCCCCTGAATTCCTGCATAAAATTCACTTGTTGTCAATGTTCTTGTAACCTATTAACAGGACATAGAATAAAAGGATAAGCCATCTGAAATTATTGCTAAATGCAAGTACAGTCATTTTTCCACAAGAAACTAATCATCCTAGGTCTCCTCTGCTAGCATTTAGTACATTATCCACTAGCTGCTAGCACTTACCTTAGTGTAATATCTGCAACCCTCTGACCCTTCAGTTACAACCAAAAGCTTAAGATTTGGATGGAAAAGCTTCTTTAACACCACATTATCATCAGAAGGATCATCACCACCAGTCAGAAATGTAATTTCATCCTCACTAATCTGAAATTTATATAAGAAGGCTTGATGAGTGCCATGTAACAGATTGTTACAATGAAATAATATTATTTCATTTGCACCCATGTGGTAGCAAACAACTCTCATATTAGAATCCTATATAATTGGATATGACACCTTAATAATATCAGCCTGGTTCCATATGCTCATTATGCCCTTCCAAGCAGCCTCTGCCGATGGCCATAACGGTAGTCTCAAGTTTGGATCATAGGAGAGGATGCAACCAGACTTTCTGGCAATGCTCATCGCAGCAAGATGGGTTGATTTGCATGGTTCATCAATCAAACTAATTGAACCATAATGGAAGATCCTTGCCTGCAATTATATGTTATTTGGATGTTAAATTTTCTGCAAAAATAAGCATCTGTGGTAGAATCGGTAACTTTTGTTATCTTCTTCATTATAAAATTCAAAAGGAGAGACCTTCCTAATAAGGTCTATATCAAGTTCTGATTCATGAAGAAGCATATCAGCACTGGGATGACGGAAAAATAAGAATTCACGTTCACCATCAGCTCGGAGCGTAACAAAAGCCAGTGCAGTTCTTGCATTGTGGTCAAACCTCATGCCTGAATTGTCAACATTGTTTTGTTTTAAAATGTCAGCCAACATATACCCAAACTCATCATCACCTACCTGTCATAGTAACATCAAGAACTTAGAATTGGTATTACTTAGCTTAAGTTGCAGCAATGAGCCATTCATAAAAACTTGCATGCCACATGCAGAAAAAGTATTGAGGATTGAGTTAAGCAGTCAAAAAAGGCATGATTCAAGAGGGATAGAGTTTTCCTCCTAAGCCATTGATAATGCACTGAGGCACCAAAGTACGTACTGCAGAAACAGTGAGAAGATATCCTTTGAGGCAATTTGGAACCAAAAAGGAGCTCACAATGGGTTCATATAAAACAGCTGGTCAAAAAATAATTCTATTATTGACTGAAACATCATATTACAAAAAAAGAGAAATTTAACAAAGCATTTAAACTTTTGGAAGAAAGTTTTACATCATACCAAATTTCATTGTCTTATTAAAACTCAAAAGCATTGTGCTCTGTTACTTTGAATCTTACTCACACATCTTGCATCTTTGATTGCATCTAAAGTTTAATATTAAAATTCTTAGATGATTAAAAAAAAGAGAGTTGATCATACACCTTGCCTATAAAAGCTGAGGAACCACCCAATCTGGAAATGCCAACAGCCACATTAGCAGGAGCACCACCGGGAGCTTTCTTGAAAGCAGGTGCTTCAGCAAGTGAAACTCCACCAACTGTTGGTACAAAGTCAATCAACATTTCCCCAAAGCAAACAACCAGTGAATTGTTATCCCGAGTCCCATGTGTATCTGAGGGAAGATCTTCAGAACCACCTATACAAATCAAATTGGTCATATGGTTTCTACAGTATTTATTAAGAAAGCAGAAAAGTGCAACACTGTCTTTTACCATGTTACTCAAACTAATATGTTGCATAGGCCTTTTGTGCCCAGATACACATCTAAGGTGTGTTGATACAGGAAATAAAAGGATGTAAAAGGATACCAGTCAAAACGCAAATCAGATGGTTAAAAATCAAGCATTAAGTCCAAGAGGCAAAACATGCCCTGCAATAATCTAAGCTTTCTTTTTCTTTTATTCTTCAAAAATCCCATATCACGTCAGAGTAAAAGCTTCAAATTGTGTGATTCAACATTCCCAAAACGTTATATCTGGTAGGAAAACTGATATATTATCTGCTGAACTTGATTTGTTAAAATTTCATTTTGGACTAATCCTTTTCAATGAAATTTCGTAGTCTTTACAAATGTCCCCTTTACCTTTTCCCAATAAATTATCAAACGTCTTTGTCCCCATAAAACTTAAGGTATGGTGAACACATACAGAACGAAAAAAACTAGTTTTACAAACCGAAAGCAAATAGAAACAATCTATCAAAACGACCATTTGCACTAATTAAGCAAAGACTGACTTATGGAAAATGAAATTTTACGTTAAGCCGTACCAGAAACAGCTCTTACAACTGTCCCAGAGAGATACAATACAACCAAGAATAAGCCATGAAACAAACAAAGAGAGAGCCGCAAGCCTAGTTGAATCTAGACAAACCGTCCCAAGGAAAACAATGATCAGATACGAGAAAGATACCGATAATAAGAAAAACAATAATAAGATACTATAAAGATACCGATAATAATCTTAGAAAGCCGTAATAATAAAGAAACAATCTTTTACTGAGAAATCTGGTATGATCCAGATATGAAATCTCTGCATAGTAAAACTAAAGAAATACCATTCGCATAAAGGATAGATATTCAATCAAGAACCAACATCGCATCAATAAGCAATAGAAGAGACGGAAGTAAGTAGGTTGAACCTGGATTGGGATTCATAGCCATTCGAGTGATACAAGTAAAAGTGATTAAACCGAGTACTACAACAATAATTGCAGAATGGTCGAAGGCTCTGTTCAGCGTTCAAAGAAGAGAAGAGAAGAGGAGAAAGGAAGAACGCGGTTGTGATCTCGAATGAAAGGATTCAGCAGGCAAATGTTGAAATGGAAATATAACACGCATCAGCCACGAAAAGGTCCGGAGATTTTACTGCCAAACAAGTAAACGAAACAAAATATGTCTTGCCATACACCAAAATTACTTTAAGATGGAATAAATAAAAAATATTATTATTTAAATCGTAATATATAAGATGGAATAAATAAAAAATATTATTATTTAAATCGTAATATATATATATATATATATTAATGATCTGGAATTTATTACATAATTGAATAAAAAAATAACAAGAATATTATTATTTATTATTGAAAAATACAAATCTATAAAAAGTTTAGAAAAAAACTTATATTAGTTTTATTAATTAAGTCCATAAGTCTTTTCTTTATATACATATATATATATATATGTATGTATAATTTTCTTTGTTGGCGAGGATAGTCAACCGTCCTATAGATCTTAATTTGCATTATATTCATATGTAGACACCTTTTATTATTATTATTATTATTATTATGAAAAATATTAATTGTAAAAAATACTTAACAAAAATTTTACTTCTTTACTTGTATATATTAAAAATGATGAAATTTAAAATTTAAAATTTTTTAAAAAAATTAATAGAATGAGTCTTAAAAATAAAAATGTAAGTAAATATGTGAATATAAATATAGTATGATTCTATTATTATTATTATTATATTATATCGATAAATGTGGAACTACCGAGTTTGGGCCGCAAGTATTTTAATAAGCACACGGGTTTGCATAAATGTATGATGCCTCTTCTGTAAAGGATTTATAAGCTTGATTGGGTTTCACGCCGTAGTTCTTTTAGATTATTTTGGATATTAATATACATAGTTTTTTCTTTTTATAAAAAAATATTTATCTATTTATATACGAATAGTTGTTAGTGAATAGGTTAGTAGTTGGCTGGCCACGTAGGTTTACGCTGTCCGATACAGCGCATGTTTGGATTTGAGTAAAAGTTTGAAAAGTACTTTTATTTTTAAATCTTAAAATGAATATGAAACATGTCAACAAATTTGACATTTGGGCATGGGGCATGCCTCTATGTTAATATATATATATATATATATATATCAATTACTTACAATTCTTTTACAATTAATATGTATGAATATTGAATTGTAATTTTGCTAAAGTGAATTATTTTAGTTTTTATGAAGTGCCATAATTAATAATTGAATTGATTAATTATAAAATAGTTAGAAAAATATCATTACTCTAGAATTAAATATATATCTATTAGACTATTATTTCGAGCAGCGTTATTTTTAAGTGTAGGTATCCCTCTCACAAGTCACAGCCACGCATATATATCGAAATATCTTACCTGCAAGTCTTTACCTCCACAAACATGCAAAAGGGCATGCATGCATGGGATATGCAACAAGCGATCGAGCAGAGATTATTAAAATTTAATATTTTTCTCTTTCTTAAATAAAAAATAATAATAATAAGAAAAGAAGAAGAAGATGAAGAAGGTGGTTTATCCTGAAATTAGTAAGCATTTCAAAAAGTCAAAACGAGGTTTTTCCAATATATTAAACGGTAGGCTTCGACCGTCTAGTAAACCTTTCCAGATGAATCGAGATCAATCATGCTCGTCCCCGCTAGCCTATTAATTAATTGGTAGAAGATTTTATTTGGACAAATTTTGGTCATCATCTTCAGCGTCATACATATAATATATATATATATATATTAAAAAATCTCTTATTAAATATAATGGGCGGTCCCATAATGAGAAAAATCTAGTAAATAATTTATCACCATAGTTTTCACCATATAAATTCGAATTGATCAATTATATGCATCAAACTCTTCATTTCCAATTCCCTACATGCATGGGGTACCTAAATAATTTATCAAGCCAATAAATCACTATATCACAAATTGCATGAAAAGAGAAATAATCAGTACTACTCTATTTTTATCGCAATTAAAATATCATAAATATATATTTTTCTTGTAATGACAACTCTTTATATCCGACGTAGAATTAATTGATCAGATTTTAGTTGGGATGCATTCATGTCTGTCTATCTCCAATGAACAATATTCTTGGATGGTCTGAGAGGAGTACTGTTTTTCCAAGAAACCAATGGACCATTAGGCAGCTTGTTTTTTAGGGGAATTTGACGATTATAAACATGATGATATGCAGGAGATGAATGCGTAATATAAAGCCAGATTTGAGTAATAAATTTTCATAATATATCATGTACGTTATATGTCCTTGCCGCGCGCCTGCATGTTGTACTCCTATTCCAACGATATATATTTCTGTCCATTTCAAGTGACAATCACATGCAGCAGCAAGATGGCTATTAATTTTCATAGGGCAAACACCGATATTATGGATCATTATAAGTAATAAACATTAATTTACGCATGCATGCTTGCAGGTAATCCCAAAGCATTAGTAAAGGATACATTGGCTTTTTCTTAGATCCGTACACTAAACGATTAGTTTTTTGTAATCTTGAAAGAGCTGCAACGAATATTTACGATGAGACATGAATTAATCTTTCCAGTTTCATTCCAACGAAGGAATATGAGCCGTATAGGCTACTGCATGCATACATGGCACGAAAGGAAAATGCTGATCAAATATCATGTCTGAAATGGAGAGATATATGATCACAGAAAAAATTTATTCTATCTTTTATTAGTTATACAACTTTCATATATATATATATATATATATATTATATTTTATTTTATTTTATTTTTAATTAAATATTTAATATATAAATAATAAATAAAAAAAATTAAATTAGTTTAAAAAAATTCAAAATTAAAATATTAAAAAATTTGAAAAATAAAAATAAAAATAAATAAAAAATAATGGTGTGAAAGATTGAAGGTTACGTAGAAGCCTTCATGATCAAATAGTGCACCGGATTCTGATCCTTTCCGTGCCGTATCTGTACCACGTAAGTACACGACCCGTGCACAAACTGTTTATAGGGACAAAAGTGGGTTGTACAGTAAAATATTTTAAAATAATAATAAAAATGATGATAAAAAAAGAGTATTTTTTTGTTTTTTTTTTTTTTTACTTTTCATATTTTTTTAATGTATTTAAATATTTTTTAAAAATATAAAATAAATATCAATATACTAATAATTAATTCCTTAATTATTACGTAAAAAAAATTAAAATATAAAAAATGTCAAAAATAATATCAAATAAAGTGAGCATAATATATAGCATTACCTTTTAATTATATCGACAGATCAGTTCTCCTTTGTTAAATATTTTTATACCAACATTGATAATTGAGTTTTTGATTTTTAACTTTTTATAATCCACAACAATAAACAATAATTAATAAACATGTACATTTCTCCATTTTATTGATGATTAAGAAATTAATCTAATTATGAGATAATGATCATTTTAATAACTTTGTTTTTTCAGTGTTTTTTTATGTCTATAAATACTCTAATATTGTAGGTAAGGACCTTTGAACCCCTTAATCCTATTTATAAATTTCTGGCCATCAAGAAATTCAAAACTCAAAATTTGACTATAATTAGCGATACAGAATTTTAATTTCATCTCTCATAAGTTTTCTTATTCTATTATAAATCATCCATTAATCGATAAGTTATGTACCATTTCAAACTCCATTAAAATGGGTGTGTGGGATATAAAATTTAAATAAAACTCTTACATTCTCTCACATGACTCATACACCCATAGAATAATATTTTTCATTCATAGATTTATCATAAGAAATTAACCATAATATGCAAATTCATTTCCTGCAACTTTTCATAACTCAAAATACATTTCATAAATTTCGTAATATTAATATCAAATTAACTACAAATGCAAGTCATGGCGGTCCTCTGTTATTATGTAATTAACAGATTCCCTTCCATGTATCAACCATAATACCACTAACTAAATTTAACTCAATTTTTAATTGAGATAACTAAGATTAATATTGTAATGCCTTTCAATTCTAATTCATATCTATTGTAGATATTATTTTTTTCATCATTCATTCACGTTATTCAATATTGTACGTATAAAATAGAAAGACAATAAACATAAACACAATAACCATAATTGATTATCATTAAATGTCCAAATAGAAATACAACATTTACGAGCTCAAAAACATATTTACATTATAAGACCAATTCTATTAACATGTTCTTTAATCTGATTCGCTATTGAACCCTTTGTTAATGGGTCTGCTATTATAAGCAAAGTACTAATATGTTCTATAGACATTATTTGTTTCTCTACTTCCTCCTTGATGCTTAGGTACTTGAGCTTCATGTGCTTAGCTCCTTTAAAATATCTATCATTCTTGGAGAAAAATACTGTAAGAAATTATCACAAAAAATTCTCAGCAACCTGGCTATTAGGGTTGTAAAAAGATCAAATCAAATCGGTGGACCGGACCGGATGGAATTCGGTTCGGTCCGGTCCAATCTAATTTTTTTATGGACCGGAAATTTTCGATCTGGTCCAGGGGGAGAAGTGTTCTCCCCCTGGACCAGATTGGATCGGACCGAATGCATACATATTTATATATATATATATAAGTAATATTATATAAATTTTAATTTTAATTTTAATATTAATATTGATTAAAGTGGTAGTATAACATATTAAGATATAATATATACTATTATAATATTAACATATTATAATTTATAATAGTTGTAGTATAAAAGTATAAATTATAGTATATCTATATAGAGTATTAGCAATAACTTATAAGTAATAAGTGTATTATTATTATCTAATATATTATTACTAATTTATCACTATTTACTAACATATAAATTTATAATATATTAATGTAAATTACGTAATAGTATTATTAGTTATAGTTAACCAACCTATGATGTATCACTAAATCACTATTAACTAATTAATAATTAATCTTCTTATGATTACATGTAGCAATTATAAATATTAATTATTAATGTTGTTTTTAACTATATATTAAGTATGATCAATGATCACTAATATCATTAATTAATTGATATGACTTATGAAAATTAAATTAACTAATCAATTTATGGGTTATATATAATATAGAATATTAGTTATAACTTATATTATAAGTTTAAATCTATAGACTATAAGTTATAACTATATATTTTGTTTAATATTTAAATGAGATTAGAAATTGACAATTGACAAAATGATTAATTTTATGAAAGGAGTACTAATAGATATTTAATAATTTATAAACTTAGGCCAACATTATTGCAGTACGATAAAATTGGACCGGTCCACTAATAGATATTTAATAAGTTATAATTATAATTATTGTAAAATTTTGGATCAAATTTAGTCCATTAAATCATATGGGGTACCCCTAGACTGGACTGGACCGCTCCTGGACCAAATTGGACCAGACTAGTATGGACCCGAATCCTATTCGGTCCGGTCCATGGTGGGAAAATTTCTGGACCGAATAGAACCGGTTCATATTTTTTCCGGACCGGAGCGGACCATTTACACCCCTACTGGCTATAGAGTCGACAACTCCAAGCTTTTAGATAAAGTTTCTCAGCCCTAAACTATGTATTTTGACCTTAAAGCACGCCACAAACTTAACATCCATTATTGATGAAGTAATGATTATTTACTTCATACTTTTCTATGAGATCGCTCAACCGATTAGTAGGAAAATATAACCCGAAGTGAATTTCTTACTATCAGAACAACTGACAAAATTAGAGTCTGAGTATCCAGTTAACTCCAAATTATCAGGTTTTCTACAGTTAAGTCAATGATTGTAACATCCGACCCAAAATTCGAATTTATTTTAAATTACTATTATTATTATTGTTGTTGTTGTTATTATTATTATTATTATTTAACTGTTACCATTTTATCTAAATATGTTTAAGATAAGTTTCAAAATAGTGATCTAATTTGTTTTAATTCCCCTTCTAGCCGTATTCCCTCTTTTAGATGTGTGTTTTTTTAAACAAACCATATTTCACACAAACTCTCACCAAAATCATTATTCGAAATCAAATCAATTCAAACTCCTGATCAAATTCGAAATTTGCCCAATGAAAACACTTCAAACACTCCAGATCAGTCACGTTTTCATCCTCCCCTCATTTATAAATATTATCCCTCGTGCATGAAAACTCCAAGCCACAGTCTTCGACACAAGCAGCCACCCCACGTTCACTAGCCTCCCCTTGACACAACACTGCCCTACACCTCCACGAACCACCACCTTGCATCTGGCAGCCCCATGCACAACCAACGCAGGCCACCCTTCACGACCAACCTGTGTACCTCCTTGCCGTAAACAACTCCTAGACTATCCCCTGTTTTCAGCCCTTAAAATAGAGCAAATCCATTCCCCATCAGCCCAAAACACCACTCTCACAGCAACCATAAACACTACTCAGCAACTAGCAGTAGCACCACTTACCTCGTCGGACCACCTTGCCACAGCCAAAAAACTCGCCGACTGGTCTTTCCCCACCATCCCGTGAAATTCTCGTCAAGCCCCTCCCTGTTACGCTAGCAAACCGAGACAATCAAACACAACCAACCAGACCACCGAAAAAACACCGGATCTGTACAGAAATTTCCGACTAGCCCAATTGTGCTGCCGGTCACCCCAACCCTGAGACGTCGTCACTCTTCATCCATCTCTCGGTGAGTGGTGCAGACCCCTCCCCCTGCTCACGTTTTAGCCATTTGGTTAAACAAGTTGCTTTTAACGCATGAAATACTCTGCTTTATTGATGCCGAGTTTAGAGTCTGTAGTGGGCCAATGTATTTTCTTAAGGATGTTTATTATAAATCTGTATGTATTTTAAGGAAAGCTTTACAAAAAAAAAAGTTTGCATTCTAAATTGGGTTTTTTTTTTATTTATAAAAAAACAAATCTTATTTTTTCAATATTTATGAAAAAGTCATGTTCAGCATTTATGAAAAATCCATGTTCATGTTATTACGTATGTATCTACGAGTATGCATGTTTTGAGAGAACCAATGAGTATTACTTTTACTATATGATGTGTTACTTATTGAGTATTCGACTCATTTTGTTTTTATTTCTATATTTCTATGTTTTCTTTTAAAAATCATCACAGGTGATGAGGATACACAGTTGGCAGGATTTGATTCAGAGAGGTGATGCAGATACTTAGACAGTGTATTAAATTTAATTTATGGTCTTTAGTGAAAAAAATATATTTCTATTATTATTTTTTTGTAAACACATGAGATTTCAACATTTTATTTTAAGAAAATGCTTCCGCTGACTCTTTTTAGTTTTATAAAAACTGTTTCATTTATTTAAAAACGTTCATATCTAGTACCTTTTTATAAATAAAAATTTTAGTAGCATACTGGCTCCCTAAAATATTTTCAAAATGCTATATTCGGGAGCAGGATATTACAATAATCCTTAGTTCCTTTCAAGTATCATAATATCCTCTTAGTTGCTAGGTTACTCTGGCAATGCCCAAGCAGGCCGACTGCAAAACTAATATCTGGTAATGAATAGCTTTTCATGTCGAATTTTTCAAAAAACTCTTCTATATAAATTTCTTAAGATAATCTCAACAGTCCTTATTTTTTATCTCAAAGAATTTCGATTCCGAAAAAAAAACAAATGCCTCACCCATATATTTTATTTCAAAATTCTAGGAGAAAAAAATCATTCATTTCATAAAATAGACCAAGATCACTATTAGCCAACAATATATCATCAACATGCGAGATCAAAATTATAAACTTACTGACACTAACCTTTAGGTATATATATCGATCAACAATGTTTTCTTTAAAATCAAAGGCAGTAATGGTATCATTGAACTTTAAGTACTATTGTCGGGAATCTTGCTTAAACTTTTATATCGATTTCTTAAATTTGCATACTAAGTGATCTTTACACTTTTTTGAGTAGTCCTCTAATTGTCCCATATAAACCATTTCATCCAAATTTTCATTTAAAAAAGTCATTTTTACATCCATCTAGTGTAACTCTAAATTATAATGAGTTACCAGTACCATAATGATCTTGAAAGAGTCTTTTTTAAATACTGAAAAAAATCTCTTTGTAATCAATGCATTCTTGACTGAAACCTTAAGTAACAAGTTTGGCCTTATGTTGTTTGACGTTGTCTTTTAAGTCCCATTTGATCTTAAAGACCCATATACACCTGTCACTCCTTTCAGGCAATTCAACGAAATCCAAGAGTTGATTTTGATCCATGGAATTCAACTCTTTTTTTTTTGCATCGATTCATTTATTAGAGTCACTTCCTTCTATGGCTTGTGAAAACGTTAATAGATCTTCATATATCCCAATGTCATATTCAAATTCCTGAAAATACAACACATGATCTGCTAAAATAGCAGGTCCCGATCTCTCTGAGATCTACGTAAGACAATCCATTTTTGTGACTTCGAACTTAGTTCATTACTAGTATTATCATTCTGAGATGGGTGAGGAAGCTAACTAGAAGATGGATATTGTAGAATGCTAAAAGGATAGCGACGGGGTGTAGTGGTGATTTTGGAGGTCGCATACCTTGGTTGCAGTGACATCAACATTGACGAGTCCTCTCATTTCTGCAGTCCTAATAAGACTAGTAGTAAAGGACGCAGAGGGTGCACCGTTCCTAAGTCAACATCATTATTTGTTACAAGGTATCATTGTGATGACCAATTAGAGGAATTATTATCCTTTCTGAGGATGTAGGCATAGGGATATATATACGTACTTCCTCAATGATCATATCTCTAGGTTCAATTCTTCCACTGATCTCACCAAATTCAATAAATTTGACATTTCCTGTTTCTACCATTCTCGAACTGTAATTAGAACAGCAGAACCTATACCCTTTAGATCTCTCTAGGTAACCAACGAAATACCCTCTTATTGTTCTAAGATTCAATTTTCTTTCATGTAGGTTGTAAAGTCTCACTTCGGCCTAACACGCAAAACATGTATGTGCCTTAAATTTGTTGTCTTACCAGTTCATAGCTCGAAAGGAGTTTTAGAATTGACTTATTAGAAACTCAATCTAAGATATACATTATCATCTTAATAACTTCACCCAACAATGATTTGGGTAAGGTAGAATTGGTTGTCATACTTTTTATCATAATGGGTAGGTTCGATTATACCTTTCAACAACACCATTTTGCTTTGATGTTTTGGACATCGTGTACTGTGCAATAATGACACGTTGCTCAAGAAGTTTGGCAAATGATCCTGGGTTACAGCCCAATTTGTCATACTTTCTATAGTATTTTTCACCTCGATCCAACCGAATAATTTTCACATTTCTATCTAACTGTCTTTCCACTTCCATGAGAAATATTTTATGTACCAATACGATTTGAGATTTCTTATGTAACATAAAGATATATCTTAAACATGAAAAATTGTCTATAAATAGGATAAAATATTTTTCTCCACCAAAGCATTTAGTGAAAAATGATCTACATATATCTGTGTAAATAGTTTCAATAAGCTATTTACTTTTTGTGGTGCATTTTTTAGTGTGTTTTGTTTACTTTCCTTTAATGTAATTCACACACACTTCAAGATTAGTAAATTCAAGATGGGGAAGAATCCATTTTTTTACTAATTTTTGTAACCTTTCTTTGGAGATGTGCCACAATTTTTTATACCATAAATCATAAGAATTTTCATTCACACATTTCTTTAAGTTCCAATACATGTTTCATAGTGTTGTATATAAGTATTTTTAATAAATGTATTATCTAGACAAAGTCAATAAAGATCATCGGAAAGAAATCCAGAACCAATAGATAAATTATTTTTAAACAAATTGAAACTACTATTATGGAACGAGAATGAATAACCATCAGTAACTGATCTGGATAGAGAAATCAAATCACGCCTCACAGATTGCACATATATTGTGTTATAAGATCTAAAGAATGACAGGTACTCAAAACTAAGTGCTCCAATGGCTAAAACTTTAGCCTTATTCTCATTTTCCGTAAAGATAAAATACTGATTGGAATATGGTATTTGGCTTGTAAGGTATCTCTGCATGGTTATGAAAACATGAACATTAGCATCCAAATCTAGCTATCAAGAATTAGTGAGAACATTTACAAGATTTGATTCAAAATATAAAAAGATAAGTGGCTTGCCTTTCTTCTCAAACCAAGTCTTATGTTTCAGACACTCGACTTTCATGTGTCCAAAGTTCCCACAGAAATCACATTTGCTACTATTATACTGAACCTGTTTCACTTTCGCAGGAAGTTTTCCTTTCGGTGGTCTAGTTCATTTTATTTTATCATAATGGTAATTTTTATTTCCAACTTCTTTAGTCATAAAATTAAAAGAGTAATGTACCTATTGTTTCAACATTGCTTCTCCTGAATTGTCATACTTGTCAATTCATTCATGCTCAATTTATTTTTAATAGAATTATAATGCATTTATAATATATCATACTGGTGTGGTAATGAGTTTAGAATAAATTAAATATTAAAGGACTACTATACTTTCATTCCCAAGGTTTGTAATCTGGCAACGATATTTACCATTTCAAGAATATGTTCCTACATTCCTTTAGCATCATTATATTTTATGGTGGTAAGTCTAGCCATCAATGTTCTTACCAAAGATTATCTGTGGACCATAAGTCTAGCCATCAATGGTATTGCTAAAGATTTATCTGCGAACCGAAACATCTTCTCAACATTTTTCAAAAATTTTTGCGCATCCTCACTACTAGGAAGTGAATTTTTTATATTTTCAGCTATGGTTATTTTCATGAACATTAGGCTTAGCCTAGTTGATCTCTTTCACTGAATAATTGATATCCTTATTACTACTCTCCGTGATAGGTGATGATTTTGAACTCGTAAGAGATGAGTCCAAGTCAAGAACTCCTAAGATGAGCTTGACTCGCTCAACCCACTTAGAAAAATTAGAGCCAACCAGAATAGGAACAAATGAAATTTTTGAATGTAGTGATATAGGTATGATTTAAGTTGTTGTTACACAATATTTTAAGTTAGACACTTATAAACAAAAATAAGAATATAAACAATTATAGATAAACTAGTAGTGTCATCAAAATTCTCTTTTGAGAGTAAATCTTGACACATAAGTGTTCTCACTAGTATTAAATTTTGTAGATAAACTAGTTGTATCATCAGAATCCTCCTTTAGGAGTAAACTTTGAGATTCAAAGTGTTTCCTTTAATCTTACTTTTGATGGAAACTAGAAGTATCATTAAGATCCTCTTTTGGGAGTAGATCTAAATACACATAGTGTTCACTCTATTATATCCACCTTATCGTGGAGTTTAATAATTTGTGACCAAAATTAATAAATATTGTATTTTTGGACAATCAATCTTTTTTAAAAAAATTTTTTAATGTAAATCATTTACTCCATATTAGACAAACAAAAATATACATGACATGATAATAAGAGTCAAAATAAACAACTCATACATGTATTTAATAATATATATAAATATATAAATTTAATAAATTTAATAAATTTTCATACATGTACATTACAATAATAATATGTACATAAATTTAATAAAATCTTCATACATGTACATAACATTACTAACATATATATAACAATAATATGCATAAGAAAATAAAATTTAATTTTTTTAATATAAAAAAATATTAAAAAATAAAAATAAAATAATTTGACTGGTCTATGTCTTAATTGAAATGGATCGTGAACCGGATGGAACCCGAATCATTTCGATTGGTCAACTTCCATTTTTTCTATTTTTCTTTTTTGTACTTTTATTGGTGATCTAGGCCACTGCCACAACAATGGTTCGTTTGCTTTTCTTTGGTCTTGGAGTGGGCCGTGTCCCAGTAGCCCATAACAAATGTGTTGAAATGAAAAGAAACCCTAGTTTCCTTTCTTCAACCTCTAGCCAATGCAGTTGCCGCCCATCCTTTCAAACTTTAGCTGTCGCAGCCTTTAATTGTGGCTAGGTGTCATTGTCAAGGCGAGCATGACGTAATCCTTCTGCTGCCGACCCCGAGTTACTTTCCGTTTTTTTTGTTTACTATTTCTTGGCACAAAATGTTGAGGCCATTGGGCTTGAAAGCCATTTGTTACAATTACAGGGTTGCCAGCAAAGAGGTTCTCAACCTCATTGTGGCACCAAACAATACGCTTGAGTGCCACAATCAAGCAAGGCAATGGGCTTTTCAAATCCCTTACGCCAGCACAGTTTATTTCGGCAATTAGGCTTCTCAGCCACTTTATGCCGTCGATGTGTGGAGCCACCACCACTACACACAGTGCCCAAACCAGCGGTTATGATCCACTATGTACACAAACACACAGTGGCAACTCACATGGTTCCTCAACTTTCTTTCTATACCAACACAATGTAATCAACATCACAGATGGAGAAACACAAAATGAACCAAAGTATGATCTTCTTCGAAAAGATGTGTCAATCTGTTGTTGGAATCGTGATCAATTTACGAGAGAATTTCTCTTCCTCTAGCGCAAACACAGAATATATGTAAAGGGAAATACTATCATAAATTTCTTTCTCAGATTAAAAAAACAATATTTTTATTCTTTCGCAGCGTATGATAAAATCACATATTTATTCACTAAACGTATATTTTATTAAGATCATAAAAAATCTGTAACCTAAAGTTTTAATACCACATATTAAATATTTTAATATGAACATTAATAATTGGATTTTTGATTTTTTATGATCTACAATAATAAACAATGATAAATAAATATGTACATTTCTCCATCTGATTGATAAACAAATTAATTTGACCATAAAAGAAAGATCACTTTAATAACTATGCTTCTTAAGTGTCTTTTAAAGGCTAAAGGGTCTCTAATGTAGTAGGTGAGAATTCTTGAATCCCTCAGCCCTATTTTTGTAATTTCATGGAGTGTGATCACCAAATGATGATAGTTCCTATAAGGGGTGATGATGGTGAAGGATGTATCAAGAGACACTACTTTTTGACTTATTTAAAATGTTGTATCTCTTATGAAGTGTTGAAGGACACAACATTCTGATTAAATCAAAAGATTGTGCACTTCTTAATAATTGTATCAATTACCAAACATTGAGATATCAGCGGTTGTGGCATTTTCCAATAGGTACATGATGGCCTATAAATAGAGGTCATTAGTGCAAGTCATTCACTCACTTCTTCCTCTTATTATCACTAAACTGTAGGACAAATATCATTATAGGAGTGTCACCATTTGGCCATATTTTAGTTTCTTACTACCTTTCATTTTTCTACAGTGGTATCAAGAGCATGATCATGTCAAAAAGAAAGTTTTTGTGCATGGAAAAGACAATTTATAGACAAGTGCTTGATTTGACAACCACACTTGAATATTATAAGAATCTTCGAAGGCTTAAAAATCCAAGGGAAAAACTTTATCAAGTCACGGTGGGAGATTTGGAGTATACTAAGAATATTCAAAATCTAATAAATTGCTATTACTTTGAATAAAATTATCTGAATATTTTTAGTCAAAGAAATAATATGTTTTTCCTATTTTTTATTACCCACTGTCACTTTTTCAGAGGGTCGTCAAAGTTCCTCATCGCTTTCGAATTTCGTGGAGCTTGAAAGTATATTAGAATCTTCAACTCTAGTGACCATATTGTTGGACGAAAGTGAAGATAGTGAATTTCCAGTCTCAAGCAGTGCAAAACATAAGGAAGAAGAAGGATAATTGAATCTTCCTGACGAAATGACACATCGTTTAGTCAAAATTTGAAATTGCCTGAAGAAAATGACACATTGTTTAGTATTTCAAAACTACCAGAGCTAAACGACATGTCGTTGAGTTTGGTAGAGCCAAAAGATAGTGTCGTTTTGGCCAAAAGTTGTAGTTCTCTTATGCAAAACGACACATCGTATTGCTCGATGGACCCAAACGACGTAATCTTTTTTAGCACTAAAGAGGTGCAACTTCTGAGTCCAAACTGCACTGTTTCAATTGAACTGAGCTAAGCTGTTAGTTGAGTCCCAAGCCGAGCCTCTAGTTGCGCTGCCTACCAAGCCAAAGATCAAGCTAACCGCGCTTATTACTCCTTTAGCACATAGTGGAAATAAAATAACAATGATATCGTTTCATGTACTTTTAGAACTTAAAAAAAGAAATTATGAAAATGAGATAGTGAAAATGAAAATGAAAGTAAGCATTCTAAACAGAATAAGATGAAGCAAAAATAGTTTATGAAAAAGAAATGATTGAGAAAGAAACAAAATAAACCATTTTTTGAAAACTATTTTAAGTGTGAAAAAAATAGGCATTATAATCACAATATCCAAATAAGAAAAAAATACAAGAAAGTAAGAAACTTATGATGATAGTTTCTGAAATAATACTCGTGGAATCAATGACATATTAATGGTCAGTTGACTCTATAGTAACAATGCATATATGTAGGAACAAAGATTTATTTGTTAAACTTGAAAATAAACAAATAGAAGAGCACATAGTATATATAGGTAACAATACATATTGCAATGTCTTATGGTAATATACATGTAATAAATTTAAAGTAAATGGTTCCATTGTTTTACTTAGTGATCATGTATTATATGTACTTAGTATTAGAATAAATTTAGTATCAGTACCTGTACTAAATCAAAAAGGCTAAATTGTTGAGTTTAAGTCTGAAACTATTGTAATAAGTAACAGTAACGTATCAGTGAAATGCGTGAAAGATTATGATATATATATATATACTAAATATTGATATTAATAAAGTATCTATTTTTGATTATTTGAACTTGTCTACTGATCGTGCATATTTATGACACTTAAGATAAGACCATATAAATAAAACTAAAATAATCAGAATGTTAAAGTGGATAAATTTCATGAATAAACTAAGATAATTTTGATATATGTGAACCATGTATTAAAAGAAAATGAGTAGTAAATCTAATTTACTGATTTACTTGAGATTATATATTCTAATGTTTGTATGCCTTTTAAAATCAAAATCCACAAACGAATGGAGCACTTTGTTACTTTCACTAATAATTATTCAAGGTATGGGCATATGATGTACTTACTTAAACATAAATATGTGTCATTGAGAAATATAAAGAATATAAAATAGAAATAGAAATGCAATTGAGTAGGCCTATTAAAGATTTGAATAGTGATGGAGGAGGAGTTTGAAGTTTTGGATGATTTCTACAAACAAAATAGTATAAGACATATTTATACTATGCCATATAAACCTCAACAAAATGACATTATAGAAAAGAGAAATATAACTTTATTATATATGGTGCGATCAATGATGGCATATTCTAATCTACCAACATAGTTTTGGGTTGAAGCATTATTGACTGCTACAGACATATATTAAATAGAGTTGAAATCAAATAAAAACCTTTTACATCTTACGAGTTAAGAACGCGACATAAACTAGACTTAAGTAAACTTAAAGTGTGGAGTAATAAGGCATAAGTTCTTATCCCAAAGCCACTAAGAGATAAATTAAAAAGTATAACTTGGGAATGCATGTTTATCGGGTATATGAAAAACATAAGTGACTATAGATTTTTCATTCTAAAAAAGGATTGATTGATAATAGAGATGCAATTTTTTTGGAGAATAGAAGTCTTATTGCTATAATTGATCAGATAGATTTATTAAATGATTTAGAAAATCAACAAATCTTTACAGAATCTAACAATATAAATTATAATATTATTTAAATACAGAATAATAAAAACAAAAAAAAAGTAAGATAAAAATCAATTTTTATGTATTGATGTTGGAGACAATAGAAGTAAAAGATCCAGACGACTATCTATATTATTTCAAAATCATTATACTCTAAAAACAAGTTTGAAAAATTTAGAAAATGATACTAAAATTTTTTCTGATGCAATCAATAGTACCGATTCAGATAAATGGCTTGAGGCCATCAAAGATAAAATTTAATCAATAAACAAAAATAATGTTTGGGAGTTAACTGATTCTTCCAAAAGATAGAAAAGTTATTAATTGTAAATGAGTTCTTAGAAAAGAAATTTAAAGTTGATAGTAATCTAGAAATATACAAATCAAGATTAGTGACCACGAGATATACTTAACAATCAGGTGTAGGCTTTGTGCATACATATTTGCTTGTGATGAAATTCGCATCCATAAGGATCATCATGTCCTTTGTTACTCAGATGAATTTGAAATTATATCAGGTAACTATAAAAATGATTTTTCTCAGTGGTGAATTAAAAGAGATTATCTTTATGATTCAATTAGAATGGTTCTAAATTGAAGGACATGAAGAAAAAATCTAAATATTGAAGAAATCAATGTATAGAATTAAGCAATTTTCAAGACAGTGGTACTTGAAGTTTCACCAAGCCATTTTGAACACAGATAAATAAATGAGTCTACTAGATCATTGTGTGTACATATGAAAAAATGATAATAAATTAACATTATGATCATTATATGTTGATGATATTTTACTACTAGGTAATTATCTAAATATGATGAATGAAACAAAATATTTCTTGAAATCTAAACTTGAAATGGAAGACATAGGTGAATCTGTCTATGTTCTTAGTATAAGAATTTATAGAGATAGAAGTCCAAATCTATGATATTTAGATCAAAGAAAATATCTAGAAAAAGTACTTAAAATATTTGGTATGGAAAATTATAAATCCTTAAGTACGCTTATTTGTAAATATCATATTTTAAATAAAATTATGTGCCCAAAAGATGAGGATGAAATAAATGAAATACTAAAGTTCCTTATACTCAAGTTGTGGAAAGCCTCGTGTATGTAATGATAAAAATTAGATAAGGTATTTGTCATGCAGTAGGACTAGTAAGCAGCTATCAATTTAATCTAGGAAATGAACATTGGCAATCAGTAAAGTGTATATTAAGATATTTATAAGGTACCAAAAATTTGAAATTGTGTTTTGGAAATAATGATCTAGAGTTTAATCGACTATAGTGATATTGGTTTTGCAACTAATGTAGATGATAAAGAATCTACAACCGAATATATATATTTCTATTTAGTGGAACAACGATTCTTGGTTAAGTAAGAAATAAGATTATATTGCTAAGTCTACTATAAAAGTAGAATATATTACTTGTAGTACTACAATAAGTAATGCGGTGTGGATAAAGTGTTTTGCAGAAAGCTTAGATTTGGGTACCTTCATAGAACCAAACAATGTGTTTTGTGATAATCAGTATGCCATCTCATTGATAAAAAGCAGAACACAAAATTCTAAGAGAAAACATATTAATATACATTATCATTGTATTTTAGATATAGTGGAAAGAGAAGAGGTCAAGATTAGTTTTATTGCCTCAATCAAGATGATAGCAAGTATAATGACCAAATGATTGTCTCTGGAGAAATTCAGAGAACATGTGACTAGAATGGAATAAAGAGAAATTAGACAATCTCATGGTTTACATGCATAGCTCAGAAAATCTTGGGGCTGCCTAAAAATTGGAGTTATGGTAATATCCAAATAAAATCTTGGTCATTTGTAAAGTCTCTAATAAGAGAATTAAGGATAATCTTATGAATGGTCTTAGAGTAAGTACTTAATAAAATTTCAATGCAGATTGATTAATTAAGTAATTGTTTAATCTTGTGTAAAGTCATTGATAAGGTAATAAGGGAAAGCCTCAAGGATAGTCTCTAGAGGAAGAACTTAACAAAAATTCAGTGCAAGTTGATGTGTTATATATTTGGTTGAATTCATCAGTTATAATAGAGACATTGATTATAGATCAAGTCATAGAGAGTTACTGTCATTTACTAAATACTTTAGTAAAATGAAGTAACATTTTCTATATGATTTGTGACGCTCTCAAATTCCCTTTAAAATGACACGGGAATTGAGGCGTCAGGATGATGACAACACAGGTCACACATCCCAACGACAAGTGCCAAACGTGTGTACACATGTGACATACATAAATAAAAACAGCGGATAAATTAAGTCATTAGTTAAGTACCAGAATTTTTATAATTATTTTACAAACTAATTTAACACACATTCTCTAACAAGAAATTTAATACAGTCATCCGAAAGATAAATTATAAAAATACATATTTATAAAAAATGGAAAATAATTTTTCAAGATAACAATTTATAATAATAACATATCAACGACGAAGCCATCTCCTCAGGTTCAGCCTCTTCAAAATCTACATCCAAAAATTACGACGCCAAAAATGGCATCGCAGTTAAGTACAACCCAAATAAACCACAAGATCTAAAATATATTAATGCAACAACGTAACATAAGAACGCGACACCATATGCATGAGGCTTAAAATCATCATCCTCGAAACAAATAAAATAAACAAACGCCAAAATCTCATTTGGCCTAAATAAACTCCAATAAAATCATCCATCATTTTTCTAGAAAATGATGTCCATAAATCTATTAAAACCACAACTATTTTTCCAGAAAATGTTCCACGTAAAACCAATAATTAAAACCCGCCACTTTCCCAGAAAATGGCTTAAACATCTATTTTATTAACTGTATGCACCATGATCTCTCCTAGGGACCACTGCACATCCTGACTTTCATCATCACACCGAAAATAACGACCACACATATGACTTTGGAATGGGCGATGCCTAACTAATCGTGCCCAGCACGTACCATGACTAGGCATCCCCTAGCTCCCACCAGCAGATGAGCCACGGAGTCAGCACGAGAGCGTTACCATTCCGTCTGATCCCGTTGTCGCCCGGCGACGATCTAGGGGACGTCACTCAGTATATTTCGCTCCTGAGTGACTAGAAGAACTGCACTGAGATAATGCTCCATCTCGACTTGGGGTCGTGATACACACGCACCCAAAAACCATAAACACAATGAAACTCAGTTTCTATTTCCAACACATGAATAACCGAAATCATGCAAAAATCTAATTTCCAAATATTTTCATGAACATGCGCGTAAATACACAATGCAGACGACCATGCACCAAATAACCAACAATTAATAAATTTAAACAATAACAAAATACAATATTTATTGTGTTGAACCCAAGGTTTCAAGTCTCGTATTTACGTATAAATTTTGATGATAACAAATAATATTGAAAACTCAAGTTCAAGCTGTCTACGCATGAAGGGAGCTAAACACATCAAGAAATCAAGCATGAGCAAGAAAGAGATCAAGTCTACAAATGAAACTCATAGATTATTTTTGTATGTCTCTTGATAAAATTAGAAATTGGATTAAAGTTCCAAATTACTCTTTTTTCTTATAAAATATCAAATTACGTTTTTCACATATACAAGACATTTTTAAATGTCTTAGTTTTGAAAATTATGTTTTTCACATGTGCATAACATCATCAAATAAAATAATTTCAAAAATTATATATATATTTATAAAAACTTGAATTTATAAGATGATTGATTATCATATTTGACATGTGCATATTTTGTTTGAAAGTCTTGAAGGGAGGTGGTGTATTTTTTTGACAAATGTAAAAGGTAGATGATTTTATTTGAGAATTTTAAAGGGTGGTTGTGTGTTTTTTTGACAAATGTAAAAGATAGATGATTTATTTGAAAATCTTAAAGGGTGGTTGTGTGTTTTTTGTTTTACATATGCAAAAAGAAGATGTTTTTGTTTAAAAAATAAATCATGCTTATTTTGTCATATATGAAAAGCAAAAGATTATGTTTGAATTTTTTGAAAAATGAATGAAGTTGTCTTTGACAAATGCAAAAAGGAAATGTTTTTATTTGAATTTTTTGAAAAGTGAATAGTGTTCTTATTTGACATGTGAATTTTTTCAAATTTGAAATTGAATACTCATTTGCCTATAAATAGCTCACTTGAGTTTCACAAAAATCACAACAAGAGCTTACACATCTATTGCTAACTTTTGCATCATTCTTTCAAAACTTTCATTCTTTCTTTTCTAAAGTTTTGAGCCTTAATTCTTCTTCTTGTTGAGAGAGATATATGTTACGCTGTATTGTTTCTATCTCACTCGTTGAGGAGTGTACTTTGATAGTCTACCCACTATCAACTCTTGTATTTGTAAGAGGGTGCGTAGAACCCTTGTGTGTGTAAAAGGTATTCTACACGGGAAATAGTTAAATCATCAAATGTGAGGTGATTGAAAGTGTAGAAGGTGTTCTACACGGATTCTTTGGAGCGGTGCTGCTCAAAAGTATAATAGGTTTCTATCTCTATCTAAAGGAGATTGACTAGTGAATTCGAGATTCTCAAGGGGTAGCTTGAGGGGAGGACCTAAGCAGTGGGGCTGAACCTCATAAAAATACTGAGTTTACTTTCTCTTACCCTACTCTTTACATTTCTTACAGTTTTATATTTCGTTTATATTTTATATTGTGTATTTGATTAATAAATGTTAATTTTTATAATATAACCCAATTCACCCCCCCTCTTGTGTTAGTCATTTGGGCAACAATTGGTATCAGAGCTAAAGTTCTGTTATAAGAGTAACTATCTTTTGAGTTAAGATCTTATGGCTAACATTGCAGCTTCATTTGGTGAAGGTCAATCTAGTAGTCGGCCTCCACTCTTTTGCAGAGATAATTACTCATTTTGGAAAGTTAGAATGAGAATATTTTTTCAAACTCAAGGTCGAGAAATCTGGAAATGCATTGTAAATGGACCTTATATTCCAACAAAAGTGGTTGATGGAGTAAAGGTCAAAAAGGAAGAAGAAGAATTTGATCGTGAAGACGATAGATTTTATACTTTGAATTTAACTGTTATGAATTTATTATATAATACTCTCAATGGTAATGAATTTAATAGAGTAATGACTTGCGCTACAGCTAAGAAAATTTGGGATAACTTGGAAGTTACTTATGAAGAAACTTCTCAAGTCAAAGAATCAAAAACTTATATTCTTACTTATGAATATGAAATATTTACTAATATCATAAACAGCTTGACAGATCTTGACAAAATTTATTTCAAAGTGGAGATAGTAAGAAAAATTATCAACTCTCTACCAAAACGTTGGGAATCAAAAGTGACAGCGATTCTTGAAGCTAGACACCTCAAGAAACTCGAAGTGAATGAACTCATCGGGTCACTTATCACCCATGAGTATACATTGAAAAGAGGAGAAGAAGAAGGAAAGCCAAAAAAGAGTTTGGCATTTAAAACTGTTCTACATAAAAGTGAAAGTGATAAAGATAAAGAAAATGACGACAAAGATAAAGAAGTTGCGATGATAACAAGAAGAATTCAGAGGTTCTTAAAGAAAAATAAAACTCCTTCAAGAAAATCCTTCAAAAAGTTTTCCAAGAAAGATTCAAGTAAAAATGACACTTTAATTTGTTATAAATACAATAAGTGTGGTCATATCAAGTCAGATTGTCCTCTGCTAAAGAAAGATCGAAATAAAGGCAAAAAAAGTAATGAAAGCTACATGAGATAATGATTCAAGTAGTTCAGATAGTGAAGCAAGCAATGAAAAATCAGCAAATCTTTATCTTATGGCTAAAGATGACATTGAGGTAATAAATCTTGACAATATTAAAGATCCTTCATATGAAAAATTGTAAAATGTTTTAGAAGAGGTATATGAGGAATTTGAAAAATTGGGTATCAAGTATACTACTTTGAAAAAGAAAAATTCTTCTTTAACAAATGAAATTGATATTTTAAAAAAAGAAAGTATTGTTTTGAAAGATGAAAATCTTGAGTTGAAGAAAAAGAAAACTGATTTAGAAAATATTATTGAAAACTTTACGAATGGAAAAAGAAATTTTGAAAAACTTATTGGTAGTCAAAGATGTGTTTTTGACAAAGCAGGCTTGGGATATATGCCAAAACAAAAATACAAAACTTATAAAAACTTATTTGATAATTCTTCTACATCAAAATCCAATATTCAAAATTCTTTTTATAAAAATAATTTTGTTAAAAAATAATACTATTATAATCACTTAAGTTCTTCATATATGTCATATGCTATTTGCAATTTTTGTAATAGAAATGGCCATAATTATCTTACTTGTCTTATTAGAAGAAAACATACAATGACTATTAGGGTCATATGGGTACCTAAAAATCTTGTTTATTCTAATACTAATAAATAAAGGACCCAAAAAAATTGGGTACTAAGAAAAATCATTTTAATTGTTTTTATAGGTGTGCATGAAGTCTTCCACAAATAAAAATAAATGATTTTTAGATAGTGGATGTTCAAGACACATGACGGGAGACAAGATTAAGTTTTTTGATCTTAGATCTAAAGACACGTGATATTTGGAGACAACTCGAAAGGGAAGATCGTGGGAATAGATAAAATTGGTAATAAGTCTTCTCTCATAATTGAAGATGTTCTACTTGTTGAAGGTCTAAAACATATCTTTTGAGTATAAGTCAATTATGTGATAAAAGATTTACAGTTACTTTCAAAATGGATAAATTCATTATTTTGAATGATCATGATTGTAATATTTGTTTTATTGCTTTTAGAAGCAACAATGTTTATACAATTGATTTTGAAGAAATTATCTCACAAGATGCTATTTGTTTTTCAGTTCAAAATGAAACTAATTGGTTATGGCATAGAAGACTAGGTCATGCCAATATAGAACTTATTTCCAAACTTTCAAAAAATGATATTGTGAGAGGTTTACCAAAGGCAAATTTTCTTAAAAACAAAATTTATGATGCATGCCAATTTGGTAAACAAATAAAAACTTCTTTTAAAACCAAGAAACATATTTCCACTACTAGACCACTGCAACTGATACACATGGATCTTTTTGGACCAAATAGAATTGCAAGTTTAGGAGGAAAATATTATGCATTTGTTATTGTTGATGATTTTTCTAGATATACTTGGGTCATCTTTCTTGCTCATAAAGATGAGGAACATAATGTCTTTATCAAGTTATGCAAGAGAATTCAAAATGAAAAGGGTTATACTATTTCAAGTATCCGAAGTGATAGGGAAAAGAGTTTGTTCATAAAAATATTGAAACATTTTGTGATGAAAATGGTTTTGTGCATAATTTTTCTACTCCTCGAACTCCTCAACAAAGTGGGGTAGTAGAGAGGAAAAATAGATCTCTTCAAGAGATGGCAAGAACAATGCTCAATGAGAACAACTTGCCTAATTATTTTTGGGCCGAAGCGGTAAGTACTTCATGTTATGTTATAAATAGAGTTATGCTAAGGTCCAAATTAGATAAAACCCCCTATGAGCTTTGGAATGAGAAAAAGTCAAATATTGGTTACTTTCATGTATTTGGATGCAAATGTTTTATTTTAAATGACATGGATAATTTAGGCAAGTTTGATACAAAATCTGATGAAGGTATCTTTTTCGGGTAGTCTACTAATAGTAAAACTCATAGAGTATTCAATAAAAAGACTTTACCTGTACAAGAATCTATGCATGTAGTATTTGATGAATCTAATTATCTACTCTCCAAGAAATCCATTGATAAAGAAACAGGAGGTATAAATAATACGGAAAGTCTCAATCTCAACAAAGAGAACACAATAGAGGAAGTCCAACATGGAGACATCAGGAAAGATTATCAAAATTTAATACAAGATACAACCAAACAGTGGAAATTTGTGAAAGATCATCCAATGGAACAAATTCTGGGAGAACTTTCACGAGGTGTAAGCACTTGATCATCTCTTAGAAATATTTGCAATCATACTGCTTTTCTATCTCAGATTGAACCTAAAAATATTGATGAAGCACTTCTTGATGAATTTTGGATTCTAGCTATGCAAGAAGAGTTTAATCAATTTGAAAGAAATGATATTCGGACACTTGTTCCTAAACCCAAAAATCATACTATTATTGGAACAAAATGGGTTTTTAGAAACAAAAAAGATGAGTCTGGAGTCATTACTAGAAATAAGGCTCGACTTGTAGCCCAAGGTTTCAATCAAGAAGAAGGAATCAATTATGATGAGACATATGCACCAGTCGTAAGATTAGAAACTATTCGAATACTACTTGCATATGCTTGTTATAAGGATTTCAAATTTTTTCAAATGGATGTTAAAAGTGCTTTCTTAAATGGTTTTATAAATGAAGAGGTATATGTTAAGCAACCTCCAGGTTTTGAAAATCATATTTCTCCAAATCATTTTTTCAAACTCACAAAAGCACTATATGGACTCAAACAAGCTCTTAGAGCGTGGTACGAGAGACTCAGTGGTTTCTTGATTGAAAAAAGTTTTTCAAGAGGAAAAATTGATACAACTCTTTTCATTAAATACGAAAATGATGATATTCTTTTGACTCAGATTTATATTGATGATATAATATTCGGTGTTACTAATGAAAATATATGCCAAGCTTTTGCTAAGACTATGCAAGAAGAATTTGAAATGAGCATGATGGGAGAGCTTACATTCTTTCTCGGATTGCAAATCAAGCAAGCAAAAAGTGAAACATTCATCAATCAGTCAAAATATATCAAAGAGCTACTCAAAAAGTTTCAAATGGAAGATGCGAAAGTAATTGGAACACCAATGAGTCCAACCACCAAACTTGATAAAGATGAAAGCGGTAAACCAGTTGATTCAAAGATATATCGAGTTATGATTGGTAATTTATTATATTTGACAGCTAGTAGACCTGATATTATGTTCAGTGTATGTTTATGTGTACGTTTTCAATCATCTCCAAAGCAATCTCATTTGATTGCAGTCAAGCGTATTTTTAGATATCTTGCCGGTACCATTGACCTAGGGTTATGGTATCCTAAGCACTCTTCGTTCAATCTTATTAGTTATTTAGATGCGGATTATGCTGGTTGCAAAGTTGATCGAAAAAACACTAGTGGAGCATGTCACTTTTTAGGTTATACACTAGTTTCCTGGTTTAGTAAAAAAGAAAATTCTGTTGCACTATCTACTGCTGAGGCAGAATATGTTGCTGCGGGTAGTTGTTGTGCTCAAATTTTTTACATAAAGCAACAACTTGAGGATTTTAAATTTATGTACAATCACATTCCAATCAAATGTGATAATACAAGTGTTATAAATCTTTCAAAGAATCCAATACAACATTCTTGGACCAAACATATTGAAATTAGATATCATTTTCTTAGAGATCATGTGCAGAAGGGCGATATTATATTAGAATTCACTAGTACATGTGATCAATTGCCAGACATTTTCACAAAACCCCTACCAGAAGATAGACTATGCATGATTAGAAGAGAAATAGGAATGATGCATGCCATAAATATCTGCTAGATACTTTTAATCCATTATTTCAAATGACCTACAAAAACTTGAGATGTTTAGTTTCATCATTCAAATGCATTTGCTCCTCATAAATCATCATGCCATCCTTGTCTAAAGGATTAGGCAATCGAAATGCAGAGGCAAGTAAGGATTTTAAATCCTTAATCTGTTATTTTAAGTCTACTATTTTTTTATTAGACTCTTGAACAAGTCGTTGAAGAATATCGATCTTCTCATTAAGCTTCTCTATCTCGCGGGTTTTGGACTGCAACCGAACGGAAAAAGCAACAATGGAAGATGAGTATCGAGTCTCGAGACCCACAAGCTCGTAAATGGCATCATGATCTGATTTATTAGCCAAATCAGTGTTTTACTGCTTCATGGCACCTACGACAGATGTAGAAATAGATTGATCACGAGAAGCACTGAAGGAGAATTGATGAGCCATTAAGATTTTGTAAAGTGAGAATGAAGATGAACTACAACAATGAGAAAAAGATTTGATGCGGATTAGATAAAACTAAAGATTGTTTTTATAAAGATGGAAATAAGTAGAAGACAAACTGTCATCTTTTCAAATCTTACTTAGTCAAACTTACAAGATATGCCGGATGCATATTGTCAAAAGTTACCGAACTATGCTAGCGAGATTAATTATAATTATCCTTGTTTCTCTCGTGAAACGCTGCCATTATCTGCTGATGTTGACTCTGTGCTTAAACTCTTATTCGTTCCGATTCCTCTATTTGAAGTTTCAAAACACAAGCTAATTCCGTCAAATCTTTATTTTCTTACTTTAACCTCTTATTCTTTCTGCCTTTATTTGCAAGCTTTTAATGCAGAACAGATATTTGATTGTTAAGTCGATCAACCTCATTTGCCCTCGCTAGTAGTCTCCGATACATGGTCGTAATAGAGGCAGCATATTGAGCACTGAGAGTTATTGATGCTGCAACAACCTCAGAATCAGTTCTATTTGAAAAATGCATCTTTGCTTCTATCATGGTGTTGATAACCTCATGAGATAAAATGACTGGTTGAGACGGTTCCTAATTCAAATCTGGAAGATTATTAGACAAAATTTTCTCCGCCATTCTATCGTTTTGAATAAACAGAAATTGGATCAATGAGTAGTGTGAAAATTTATTTGAGTATCCGACAGATGAAAATGGTCTTTTAAACAACAACTTTCAAATCTCGATAATATTTAATTTTTCAACAATATCACGCGGATTTGAATCTGTTTTCGCACCGACTGCTAGAGCTAGGCCTCCAACCTTTGCAGGTTTTGTCAAACACGCGTGACTCCGCACTGAATTGCTAGAGTTAGACTTCCAACATTTGCAAGTTTTGTCGGACATGCATGGCTTTGCACCGCATTGCCAGAGCTAGGCCTGCAGCTTTTGCTGTCTTTGTCGGACACGGATAATTTTAATTATTCAACTTCAAATCTCTGGAACATCTAATTCATCAATGACATCAAGCGGATTTAAATCTTCTTTCGCACCGAGATGATAAAATTCGACTTCAACCTTTGCAGGTTTTGTCGGGCACGGGTGGTTCTAACTTCTACTCTCTATCGGACCGTTTTATTTGGTTATTTCTTATTACGAAAAAAAATCTTACTGAAACCAGTTGCGGTTCCTTTTTAATGATGTCAAAAGGGGGAGAAGTCTTATACTAGTATTATACAACCTTGTTATATATGCTATAATCATGTTTATATTTTTCTTAAAATACTAATGCATATTTTTAGGGGGAGTTTAAGTATTACTACAGGTCGTTAATTTCTACTAAGTATTTGTCATCATCAAAAAGGGGGAGATTGTTGAATCCAAGGTTTCAAGTCTCGTATTTACGTATAAATTTTGATGATAACAAATAATATTGAAAACTCAAGCTCAAGCTGTCTATGCATGAATGAGCTAAACACATCAAGAAATCAAGCATGAGCAAGAAAGAGATCAAGTCTACAAATGAAGCTCATAGATTATTTTTGTACATCTCTTGATAAAATTAAAAATTGGATTAAGGTTCTAAATTACTCTTTTTTTCTCATAAAATATCAAATTACTTTTTTCACATATGCAAGACATTTTTAAATGTCTTAGTTTTGAAAATTATGTTTTTCACATATGCATAACATCATCAAACAAAATAATTTCGAAAATTATATATATATATATTTTTATAAAAACTTAAATTTATAAGATGATTGATTATCATATTTGACATGGGCATATTTTATTTGAAAGTCTTGAAGGGAGGTGGTGTATTTTTTTGACAAATGCAAAATGTACATGATTTTATTTGAGAATCTTAAAGAGTGGTTGTGTATTTTTTTGACAAATGTAAAAGATAGATGATTTATTTGAGAATCTTAAAAGGTGATTGTGTGTTTTTTTTTTTACATATGCAAAAAGAAGATGTTTTTATTTGAAAAATAAATCATGCTTATTTTGTCATATATGAAAAGCAAAAGATTAGGTTTGAATTCTTTGAAAAATGAATGAAGTTGTATTTGACAAATGTAAAAATGAAATGCTTTTATTTGAATTTTTTGAAAAGTGAATAGTATTCTTATTTGACATGTGAATTTTTTCAAATTTGAAATTGAAGACTCATTTGCCTATAAATAGCTCACTTGAGTTTTGTAAAAATCACAACAAGAGCTTACACATCTATTGTTAAGTTTTGCATCATTCTTTCAAAACTCTCATTCTCTATTTTCTAAAATTTTGAACCTTAATTCTTGTTCTTGTTGAGAGAGATATAGGTTACGCTATATTGTTTCTATCTCACTCGTTGAGGAGTGTATTTTGATAGTCTACCCATTATCAACTCTTGTATTTGTAAGAGGGTGCGTAGAACTCTTGTGTGTGTAGAAGGTATTCTACACGTGGAATAGTTAAATCATCAAGTGTGAGGTGATTGAAAGTGTAGAGGGTGTTCTACACGGATTCTTTGGAGCGGTGCTACTCAAAAGTGTAATAGGTTTCTATCTCCACCTAAAAGAGATTGACTAGTGAATTCGGGATTCTCAAGGGGTAGCTTGAGGCGAGGATTTAGACAGTGGGGCTGAACCTCATAAAAATATTGAGTTTACTTTCTCTTACCCTACTCTTTACATTTCTTACAATTTTACATTCTGTTTATATTTTATATTGTATATTTGATTAATAAATGTTAATTTTTATAATATAATCCAATTCACCCCCCCTCTTGTGTTAGTGATCTGGGCAACATGTTGATACCAAAAATATATTTAAATTTTAAAATTTATTTTGAAAATACTTACAGCGGTTAAAATGCAAATCTTTTGAGCGAACATCAATCCCCTGCATTCATAGCGGTCACTTGCACGTTAAGTTAAAGTACTCGGTTTGACATCAAAATTTAGGGAGATACTCTTTAGAAGGTGGGGAATCTCATGGAGGTGGTGGTATGGCGAAACAACCACTGGAAGGTGGCGGATCGGGCTCAAAATGGGTGAAAACTCATTTTCGGGTTTTGAGGTTGTACCAGGAAAGTGGGCCGTGTATGTGGAAGCTAAGCGGGGGGGTGGTCGGCTGAGGTAGGGGAGTGGTTTGGTGGCGGAGGTGAGAAACATAGTGGCCGGACGACGGCTTTGGGTCGCTCAACCCTTAGGCTTTAAAACCCTTTTCATGGGTCACGTTTTCCGGCCAAGGGAGGAGGAGGGAGGGGCCAAGGTGGTCGGGGTAGGTCCCTGGTTGTGTGGGGAAGCTGACCTGAGGTGGTGGTGACCATGGGTGGCCAGCGGTGGCTAGAAAACGCAAGAGAAACCAAAATAACCAATTTCGGATTTAAGCCTCATGCACGGGTTATGGGGCTGCCGAAGGTACACCACTGGTGCAGGGGAGGTCGCCGGAGGGTGGGGAGGCCGGCGATGTGGGCGGTGAGGGTTGGTGGCCGGCAATGGCGCCGCTGGGGCTGAGGACCAAATGGATGCAGAGAGGGGAATGAGAAGTTGTCGCACGGGTCAGGGGGGGAAGCGGGGGAAACCAGAAAAAGAAAGGGAAAAAGTAAAAGAAAAATAGAAAAGAAAAAGAGAAGAAGAATGAAAATAGAAGGGAAATAAATACAATCCAATTCCCATTACTTGGATCATAAAAACACTTAAAATCACAACATAAATATATGTACATAAAAACCAAAACACATTTAATTAAAATAAATAAAACACATAAAAAAAAACTCATAATGAAATAAAGAAATTAAATTTCAATTATTAAAATAATTACTCACATTAAAATTGATAAGAAAAGCAACATAAAACTAATATTAACAAATTAATAGCTCAAATAATTATTTTAAATAAATAAAACACAACCGATAATATTATTAAGACAAATTAAAATAATTAATACCAAAAATAAAATAATGCACAAATCATTTACTTATTTCTTTTTACCATTATTAATTTGTAGAAAAAATACTGTCACGAGAATGTCACCATTTTGCCATATTTTAGTTTCTTCTTGTCCTTCATTTTTCTGCAATTTATAAATTTCTGGCCATTAAGAAATCTAAAACTTCAAGTCTAACTATAATTAGAGATATAAAATTTTAATCTTATATCTTAAGAGTTTTTTTTATTCCATTATAACTTATTTATTAATTGATAAAAGTACTGATATTGAATTAGCTAAATGCTAAAACCTTTCATATTTTAAAGAATTTTAACTATATTGTGCCTACATTAGATTAGCTAAACTCAATTCATCTAAACGTTAAGCTACAATAACTTCATCTCATTTTTCATATATGAAAATAACGGCAGTAATCTTCATCCTAATAATATTTTATTATTATAAAGAATATAATGACTAATTCAATATAGGTTTTGAGTGTTGAGTTATTAGTTTAAATTTAAAAAGTTACATATTCTTTAATTTTGAAATTAGTATAATCAATCTAATGTCAATGCTTTTGAATCATTCTAAACTTTATTAAAATATGAATATGTGAAATACAAAATTTAAATAAAATTCTTACGCTCCTATGTGGACAAAAAAATAGATGCTTGTCCTATAGTTTGTATTAATTGCATTTTTTCACAGAAAGAATTGAGAAAAGAAAATTGATGTTTTAATTGAGGTTGTGGTCGCTAGCTGGCATATAATATATATATGAATGAATGATATTGACATAAATATAGGGGGACACTGCTGGCCGATTCGGCTATTTAACTGAGAATAACAGCCTTCCAATCAAAATATGTCCCGTAATAAAATACATTATAAGAAAAATAAGCCCACAAGAACCTGCCCTTAAACTCTGCACCGAAGAGAGTTTTTCCCCAAATCCCCTCACCGTCATCTCCTTCAAGGTAATTTTCCATTTAAGAATTTCTTGATTGCGTCCCCCTTTTTTCTGGAGCTATTTGAGTTGGGGATTGGGAATTGGGAATTTGCTTGATTATTAGAACAATAAGCTACTGAAAGAATGCCGAAATGTATACCAAGAGTGACAATATTATTCAAGGCCCGCAGGCTCAAAATCAGCGATTTCTGAAAAACTCGATGGTATTGGTTTTGGCCAAAGAGTGATTTCTGGAAAACCAAATGTCATTAGAAAATAGAAAAAAAAAAAAAAAAAGAATTGCTAGTTTCTTTTTTCCTTAAAAAAACAAAAAACAAAAAACAAATGTGATTGATGCACCAAATCGTGAAAGTACTTTCTTTGATTCATCTTTGATTCACAAGCAAAAGTCCAGATACTTTGATTCCACAAGCAAAAATTCCGACACCAATTATCTTTAAGATATGTAATTAAACATGGAATGAGAAGAAATATAAAAAGAAACAAAACATCACCATTTTCAGGGCGCAAGCCTTTGGAAATGCGGCGAAGGAAATTATCGGGAAGAAGAAGCTGTGAAGGATTCAGAACCGTGATATTTACCAGGAAGGAGAAGCTATGAAGGAGATGCCGGAGGTGTATAGTTTTGGGCAATAACACAAGTTGGGGAAAGCAGATTAAGTAAAGCAAGAAAAAAATACAAGAAATTTCAGTGTCTATATCAAAGTGTACGATAATAACAAGTATTTATTTGGATTAAGAGATTATTTCAAATTTATTATTATATATTTTTTAATTTTTTTAATTTTTAAAATAATAATAATAATAATATTTTATTTAATTTTTAAAATTTATCTCTATTTAATTTATCTTAACTTTAAATAAAGGAAACTTTAGTTTACGTGACCAAGTATTGGAGGACTGCTTTTCTCAATAAGGTAGCCGGATCGATCACAATAATTCTCTAAAAGTATGATATTTTAGTGTCAATTGGGTGGTTTGCAAAGGCATGAGCTTTCTTTGTACGCGTCATTATTAGAAGAGCACTGTTATAATTATAAATAAATTCTACAAAATTAATTTTTTAAATTAATATAATTTAATATAATTTATTTTATAATTTTATAAATTATATAAAATTACATCATTTTATAAAATCTACTTAAAACATCTTTCTTTTCAGAAACTAGCTTTTCCACAGCTAGCTAAGAACAAACCCCGTGTCCCGATGGAAATAGCTACCCTAGCACACGCCTCGGGTCACAGTCAGACAGCTGGGTAGCGAACTTGCAAGTTGCAACCATGCGCAGTAGTACTATGAGCTAGACGCTTGATTTTGACCAACTTTTCAGAATGGAAATAGTTTACGAGCATATTATATTGGAGTCATCAATTTTTTTTTAAGTTAAAAAATATATATATATGATAAAAATATAATATTTAAAATTTTTTTACATTAAATTCATAAAAAAAAAGTCATCATATTTAATAAAATATATATATATATTTTTAATTTAATTTTTAAATAATAAATTACATGAATTATAATAGAAAAATGACGTACTTAAAATACTTTACAACAATTTTATACTTTTTTTTTGTATTTTTTTAATTTTTAATTTTATTTAATAATTAAGAATGTAAATATTAATAAAATTATCTATTTTTATTTTATTTTTTTATTGATAATTAAAAAAAACTTAAAAAAAATGATAAAAAATAAAAAAATTAATAACACTATAAACTATAAAATAATTATAAATGTATCATCACTCATTACAATAATGGGCGTCAAATTATGCCCAATATTGTATTGAGACTCGCAGACTCACATATAGATAAAGTTGTGATCCGATATTTCCTACTTTTAAAGCATATAAATAATATGATATAATCATTTAAAAAAAATAAAATTTATTATTACAAAATTATTATTATTATTAGTATTTTTTATGTAGAGTTAACAATTACTCATTTAAAAAAAAACAATTATCATATTTACATATTTCACGAGGAAAAATATCATTTCTCAAAACACATTTATGGCAAAATAGGCTGAAATAATTTCGATATCCTTCGTGAATTCAACACACCATTCTGTCCTCCGCGCTTTGCAGTTTACACGTTCTTGCTTGTACTTTTCCACCAAAAAGTTGCATTACAAAAAATTTGGCCATTCTTTTGTAGTTTGAACTCTAAACATTTTATCTTAATTATAAGAAAAACGAATATATATAATTAATTAACTGTAATTAAAAGAATTACTTGTAATCAAAATAGTCATTTGTAATAAAAAATTGTCTATTTTTATTATAAATAATCATTTTAATTACAATTAATTAATATTACATACTCATTTTTCTTGTATGGCCTGTTATATTATTACAATCTCAATACAACTTCATCGAATGACATGATCCGTTTGCATATGAGAGATTTGAATAATATGAGTTGAGTTTGAGATTAGGTTCGGTTTGGATTTAAAACTCATCTCAACTCATATTCATTTTATCATTATACTTTTTCATTTTCTATATAAAATATAAATTTCTATACATATTTTTTAAATTTAATTACACATTTTTTAAATCTCAATTCAATTTTTTCAAATTTTAAAATAATAATAATATTAAAAAATAAATTAAATTTATTTCATTTTTAAATCTAAATGATGAGAGTTGAAAGTTGAATAAAATCTTATTATAATATAATTTTTGATATAATTTTTATTTAAAAATTTAAAAATTTTGAATTATTTATTAATATCTTTTTTTGTTTAAAAGTTTAAAAAAATTATAAAGATTAGATTAAGGGGGAGATTCATCCAAACAAAACCTAATATTCGGCAGCTTCGGCGTCCGAGGCAAGAAGCAAATAGCTAAGCCGAGTAAAAAGAAAATAGGGTTATTAATGTCCCTGTAATTTCCCCTGCTCAAGTTTGAAAACAAAATGAATAATATCACGAGCATATCACATATTATACGTATATACACATTTTCTTATTCAATCATTAGCCCAAATGGTTCCATGACAAATATTTATTAGTCACACAACTGATGATGATGATCCGATCAACATAAGAGACATGGATAGGGAGAACAAGCTAGCTGCAAGGCATGTTCAGCAGCATGCATGCTCACATGAGTATGATAAACAAAGGTAGACGCGCGAACATACACGTTGGACGTACAGATTAATTAATGCGAAGAACTTCAAAGAAGCCAAGCCTGATAGCGGCTAGTCCCACCCGTGAAGGTCCTTGTCTCCATTGCTGCTTCTTGGGGATCAAGTAGTACTGCAGATTGATGGTACCTGTTTTAATATGAATTCATGATCTCATGTGTCTTAGATTATATATTTCTTACTCGCAAACTTCAATCACGTCTAAGAATCAATATTGGATTAAAATGTTATATTATACAGTTTGAATAAATCATTATAATTACTGAATAAATACTTAAGTGCACGTGTGTGTGTGTGAGAGAGAGAGAGAGACAGAGACAGAGAGAATACCCCGAATGAAAGGTGGGTCGTTCTAATGCTGCGTGATTGGTATGTGAAGTGTGCAACTGCTCAAAACAGTTGACACGAGCTTCCATGGTAGGATTTCCAGTGCCTTGAATGGCTTCGGCTTCATGAACACGTTGACCCTTTTCCTCGATCTGAAATATTGAATATTGAAACACATTTATAAGGCCTTTATAACCGAAACATGTAAGTTATTAAGTAGATATTCCTGACAAGACCGGAAATTCAAGTATTCAAGGGAAAACCTTAGACTTGAGCTGTTTGTTCATTTCTCCAAGACAGCGCTCCTGCCAAGATGTATTGAACAAATGAAACAGGGTTTCGATGATGATAACAATAGAGGTGAATTCAAGTACCCTTTCCCCAGGCTACCATTTATTTGGCTATTTGCAATTCCCCTACCAAACCTTAAATTGATTCGATAGTCTCGGCCGTCATGAATTTGAAGGATTTATTGTAATACCATCTACTCTGTCCAAATCAAATCTTAAATTCAACCAAAATTCCAACATGTCTCCATGTGTTGTTTTTCAATATAACCAAAGTACGTTTAATTAAGTAATTGTTTGAATTAAATATCCATGGTATCTTATATAAGCTTAATTTGCAGGGGGAAAAACTAAAGCCAACTATACGTGATGAGGGAATTGTTGTTGGAAGTGTGGGTGGAAGTGTACGTTGGTTGCTATAACATCTGATTATAAATCATTGCTAGTCCATTTAATTATGGGAAGTAGAATTATTCTATATGAAATAATTGCTTCCACTCAAAGTACTTTTTTATCTGGAAGATTGATTACTGACAATATAATGATAGCATATGAGATGTTGTACTCTATGAAAACAAGAAATTAGAGGATTAAAATTGGGTATTTGGCCATTAAACTTGATATGTCAAAGGCCTATGATCAAATTGAGTAGGTTTACTTAGAGGTTGTGATGAAAAGATTGAGTTTTTCTAATAAAGGGGCAACTCTCATTATGAGCTGTATAAAATTAGTGTCTTACTTAATTTTGATCAATGGAAAACTAAAGGTTCGATTTTATCTTTCAAGGGGTCTAAGAATGGTTGATCGTTTGTCACCTTATATATTTTTTATGTGTGTTGAAGTGCTTAGTTCTCTACTAAAAAATTATGAGAAGCAAAGAATCACAAGAGGAGTTCAAGTGGCAAGACGGGGAACTAGCATAAATTATCTCCTATTTGCAGATGAATGCATTTTGTTTGGAAGAGTAAAGTTAGAAGAATGGAATAGTTTAGAAGGGTGTTGAGAGATATGAAAAGGCCTCAGGACAGTTCCTTAACAAAGAAAAGACTTCCATATATTTAAGTTGCAATACACAAGTTGAGGATAAAAGGAGAATTCTGGAAGCAGAAGATGCAATAGCATGTGAAAGTAATTAAAAGTATTTAGGTCTGCCTACTATTGTAGAAAGATTTAAGTATAATATTTTCAGACATCTCAAAGAAAGGGTGTGGCAAAAGATCACTAATTGGAAAAAAAATTTTCTCTCAGACATGTAAAGAGGTGTTGATTAAAATAGTACTACAGGCTATTCTCACATACACCATAAGTGTGTCTAAGCTTCTAAAAAAATTGTACAATGATATAAATTTCATCTGTGGGGTAGGCAACAGAAAGAGGTGGGATACAATGGAGAAAATGAGAAAAGATGGGCTTGCATAAAGGAAATGGAGGACTGGGGTTTAGGAATCTATTAACTCTACATGATGATGTTGGCATTAAGCGTAATATTATTGATGAGTCATCCTCTATATTATGGCATACGAGATTGGGATATATCTTCATACATAGAATTAAAAGATTAATTAATGATGGAGTCTTAAACACTTTAGAATTCTCGAATTTTGGTACTTGTGTGAATTGTATAAAGGGTAAGCAAATTAACAAAACCAGTAAAAGTGCCAAGAGGAGTGAAGAAATTCTTGGGATCATACACACTGATATCTGTGGACCATTTAGTACCCCTTGTATGAATGGTCAAAAATATTTTATATCATTTATTGATGACTATTCATGGTTTATGTATCTTTACCTCATTTTTAATAAACCTGAAGCATTAGATGCTTTTAGAATATGTATAAAAAGGAAGTAGAGAGACAATTAATAAAGAAAATAAAGATCGTAAGATCTGACAGGGGTGTAGAATATTATGGTAGATATATAGAGTCAAGGCAATGTCTAGGTCCATTTGCAATTTTTTTAAGGAAGAATGAATTATTGCTCAGTATACAATATCAGGTTCACCTCACCAAAATGTTGTCGCTAAAAAGCGAAACCGTACCCTTATGGATATGGTAAGAAGTATGCTAAATAATTGTAATCTTCATTTATACTTGTGGAGTGAGGTCTTAAAACCTGCAGTATATATGTAAAATAGAGTTTCATTCAAGGTTATTCCCAAAACATCATTTGAGTTATGGAAATGATGAGAATCTAGTTTAAGACATATGCGCATATACGGTTGTCAAGTTGAAGTTAGGGTTTATAATCCACAACTAGGGAAATTGGATCCAAGGATAGTCAATGGTTATTTAATTGGCTATGCAGAAAGTTCTAAGGGATATAAATTTTACAGTCCCTCACATACACCTAGAATTGTGGAAGCCAAAAATGTAAAATTTATTGAGGATTTTGGAATAAATGGGAATAATATTCCTCGAAAGATAGAATGAAAGGAAACACAAAATCTAGATATTACATCCATGCATGAAAATGAAATGATTGTCATTTAAGGAAATCAATCCGATAACCTTGAAACTCAATCAATTCAAGAACTATTACCATCTCATGAGAAACATACCAATTTTGACTCTACAGTCCAACATCCATATAATATAGATGGAACTGTAGAATTAAGAAAATCATCTAGAACAAGGAAGTTTGCTATTTTTGATGATTACTATGTATACCTATTAGAGTCTGACTTTGATGTGGGATCTAAAGATGATTCCATCTCATTTTCACAAGCCATGAGTAGAGAACATTCAAAATTTTGGCATGATGCTATGATAGAGGAAATAGAATCCATGGCTAAAAATCAAGTTTAGGAAATTGTCGAGTTGCCTAAAGGAGTTAAAGTCATTAGCTGTAAATAGATTTATAAAAGCAAGAGAAATTCAAAAGGTAACACCGATAGATATAAAGCCAAACTTGTATTTAAAGGATTTATACAAAAAGAAGGTATTAACTACCACGATATTTTTTCTCCATTTTCTAAGAAGGATTCCTTTAGAGCGATCATGACATTAGTAGCTCATTTTAATTTAGATCTACATCAAATGGATGTGAAAATGGTATTTTTGAATGAGACTCTTGAAGAAGAAGTATACATGAAGCAACCTGAAGGGTTTCATTCTGATAAAGGTGATCATTTAGTTTGCAAATTGAAGAAATCAATTTATGGACTAAAATAAGCATCCTGTCAATAGTATTTGAAGTTTCATGATATTATTACCTCATTTGATTTTATAGAAAATATTGTGAATAATTGCATATACCAAAAATTTAGTGGGAGTAAGTTTATTTTCTTAGTCTTATATGTTGATGATATTTTGCTTGCAACTAATAATTTGAGTTTATTACATGACACCAAAGACTTTCTATTCTAAAGTTTTGAAATGAAGGATCTAGGTGAATCATCTTATGTTTTAGGTATAGAGACTCATCGAGATAAATCTAAAAGTATTTTAGAACTTTTTCATAAAGTCTACATTGAAAAGCTGTTGGAAAAATTCAGAATGAATAAATGTACACCCAATGCAACACCTATATTAAAGGATGATAAATTCAATTTAAATCAATGCTCGAAAAATATTTTGGAAAAGAAAGAAATAGAAAACATTCCATATGCATCTGTTGTTGGTAGTTCAATGGATGTACATGTTTGTATAAGACCTAATATTGCATATGCAGTGGGAATATTGGGAAGATACCAAAACAACCCTGGAATAAAATATTGGAAGGCTACTAAAAAGGTTATGAGATATTTACAGGGAATCAAGAATCATATGCTTACTTATAAGCATGTTGATTGTTTAGAAGTAGTTGGATATTCACACTCAGATTTTGCTAGTTGTCAAGACTCTAGAAAGTCCATTTCAGATTATGTCTTCATGTTGGCTAGAGGTGTCATATCATGAAAGAACACCAAATAGACAATCATTTCATCATCTATTATGGAGGCAGAATTTATAGAATATTTTGAAGCAACTTCACAGGCAAAATAGTTGAAGAATTTTATCACAGGATTTCGAGTTCTGGATTCAATATCTAAACCTTTAAGAGTTTACTGTGATAATATGTTAGCAGTTTTATTTTCTAAAAATAACAAGAGTAGGAGCAAAAGTAAACAATTGTTATAAAGTATCTTGCTTTCAGAGAGAGAGAGTTAATGATCAAGAAGTCTCAATAGAGTATACAAGTATGTCATTTATGATTATCCCATGACAAAAAAGCTCTCAATAAAGGTATTTTTGAAACATGTAGAGAGCATGTATTGATGAGCTCATTTTATGGTTGATTTGTTCATTGCATATAATACTTGTTGTCAATAATAATATTTTTATTTGTACACATAAAGTATTTACTTCCATTCTATAAAGTGTAGATCCAGAATAACTTATAGGAAGTTATTCATAAAGAGATGTACTACATATGAAAAATTATTTAGAAAGACTAATATAATATAATACATGGAAGGAAATGTTAATATAATAACATAACTGCCATGATTCATATATTATATCTTTCTTCTAAAGATTATGGTTTGAGTAGGTTTATATGTGATCATATTCGATTTTGGTTACCCAGATGATTTTAACTGACTTTCACGTAAGTCAAGTGGGATAATGAAAGAGCATGTCTCTTTGTAAGAGATTTAAGGATGGCTTACGTGTCACACTCTTTTAAATATATTATATATATTTATTTATTTTAATAGTTTTACATTTATATTAAAACTTTGGGTAATTACAAATAAAGATACTACTCATTTAAAACTAAAGGTTACATTCCTTGATGGAAGGAAGTAACACTTAGTGAAAATGAATCTTAGCCTATCTATAAATAAAGTCTGTGATTCTCTATCAGTTACATCTATCAATGTAAAGAAAGATAGATTGAAAACTTTTTCCACTAAATGTTGTTTCCTTCCATCAAGGAATGTAACCATTAGTTTTAAATTAGTAGTATCTTTATTTCTAATTGCCTAAAGTTTTAATATAAATATAAAACTATTAGAATAAATAAATATATAATATATTTAAAAGAGTGTGACATGTAAATCACCCTTAAGTAATCTTACAAGGAGACATGCTATTTTATTCTCCCACTTGATTTACGTAAAAGTCATTTAAAATTATTTGGGTAACCCAAATTGAATATGGCCACATATAAACTTACTCAAACCATAATAAACCTTCTCATAAATCTACTCATAGTAAACTTACTCAAACCATAATAAACCAAAATTGAATATGGCCACATATAAACTTACTCAAACCATAATAAACCTTCTCATAAATCTACTCATAGTAAACAAGGGTGGATGTTCACTCAAAATCCAGACTCATTGTTGTGGTGTTTAAAGAAAAATATTATAGGAACTTGACTCTACTAGAGGCAAAACTAAGTACAAAATCCTCTTTGACATGGAGAAGTATATGGATAGCAAGAGATCTGCTAAAAAGGGGCTGATGTGGAGGGTGGAAAATGGAACCAAGATTTAGATTTGGGATAAAAAATGGTTGCCTACACCATCCTCAATTTTGTACAGACGTCACTTTTGACTCAAAGGTAGAAGAGCTTATTTTAAAGCAAAGATGTGAGTGGGATGAGGAAAGGCCGGTAAGATCTATATTTGCAAGTGAAGAGGCAGATCAGATCATTAGCTTACCACTTCGCAGAGGAAATCCTGAAAATAAGATCATTTGGGGGCCATATAAGAAATGTGTTTTCACAATAAGGAGTGCTTATTTCCTAAAGCTAGAAAATGCAAAATATCAAGGGAGAATATTTAGAGGAGGGGCAAATAGATAGTAGATGGAGGAGTATTTGGAATTTAGAAGTGCCAGGTATGGAAGACTGAGAATGATCTGCTACGAACAAAGAAGAGTTTGTTTCATAAAAAAGATTGATGAAGACCCATGCTGTCCAATTTGTCAAACAGAAGTAGAGTCAATAATGCATGCTCTTTGGGAATGCCCAATAGCTAATGATGTATGGACAGATGATCAATCTATGTACAGAAGTGGAATGGGGTAGAAAAATGAATTTCTACATCTATGGGAGAAGATGATGAGAAGATTGAACAAGATACAATTGGAGGAGGCCGTTGCAATTTAGTTAAGGAAAGTAAGGTTAAGAAGAAATGAGTTTTTTTTTTTTTTTAAAGAGGCTAAACTATCCAAAAAGACAGCTAAAGACAACAGCGGAAGGATTGGAGGAATGGCAGTAAGTACAGAAAGCTCAGAAGAAAGAATATTTGTCACTTGTTGCCGAAACTAATAAGCTGATATGAGAGAAGCCAGAGGCAAATTTTGTGAAGGTGAATTGGGATACTTCCCTAGATGCCAACAAGAGAAGAATGGGGAGAGGGATCATAATCAGAGATGAGAAGGGAGAGGCTTTGGTAGCAGCATCCGATCACAGAGGCAATGTATAGAAATCATAAAGTAGTAGAATGTTATGCAATATGGAAAGTGATGGAGATATGCAGGGATTTGAATTTGCAGAAGGTAATTTTGGAAGGGCATACAAAAGTTATCATCATGGCATTGAATAGTGATGATGAAGTTATGACTTAACATGGTTAACTAGTAGAAGACATTAATTAGAAAGGTGTTAAAAAATGGAAGTGAGTGGAGATTACAATTTGCCTATAGAAATAAGAACACAGTGGCTCATAAACTAGATAATATTGCATTATGTATTGATGAAGAAAGGGTGTGGATAGAAGAAGTTCCAAATTCATTGTAAATAGTAAGGAAACATTGTATGGGTTGGAGTTTCATTTATGATATTTACAGAGTTCTACTTTCAAAAAAATAAACTATAACTGATAAGTTTGACGATCAATTATATATTCTTAAATATATGAAATTCTCTACAGCTAATTACGAGAATAATTCATGATTCACTTAGAAATATTATGCCTCATCAAATATTTAAAATAGTAACCTGTGTAAGTTCATGTGAAATCTCGATTAGACTCTTTGGTCATCCTTAGTCATTAATGCCAAACACAGCTTTGAGCCCTAACACTGTAACTTTTATAATTAGACTATTCATCCTAAAGTACTGGTGACCAAAAGTAGATTACTCCATTCCCGTTAATAACTTAATAGCAAATTATCAAACTCCATCTACCTAGCCATCAAGCTCGAAAAAGGGTCAAAGGAGGCCGGTCTTGACGGCATGTAGTGATTGGGTAAGGAAAAGACTTCGGGTGTACATAGAGATTATATATCTAAATATTGTAACTTCCGACGATTTTTTTTTGGAATACCATTCAGATTTTCGTAGTTGTATATATACTTGGTGAATCTAGGCTTTATTAGTAAGTTTTTTTTTTTAAATATTAATTTGACTCAATATACTTTTGGCATACAGTTCACATATAGCTATTTTTTAGGCCATCTATCCACAAAAGGGAAAAGAACGAGAGAGTTGAATCAGCTCCTAGCTAGCTAGTTGGCCCTAAGAGACTAGACATTTCAAGTATATACAATGTTCCTAGGTGATTCTCAAGCAAGGTTTATCCAGAATATAACTAGGGAAATCAAACGAATATTGATGATTTCTTTTTGCCCACAAATGATCTTCATGAAATGTATGGTTATGACTAAATTGGAAGGAGTTCAGAACTACAACCACTGTACCTGCAAACCCTAGCAATTCATGTTAGCAAATTAAGGTATATATCATTGATTTTGAATGCTTTACCTTTTGCCGTAGTTCTTCTAATCGATCTAACATTATCTTCGTCTGCATTTGAATATAAAAAAAACAAATCAAAGATTCAATAGAGAGAATACAATGTTTAATAAGCCAATGCTTATATCAAAATATATAAAATAGATGATGGCAGTTGGTCATGCTTTGCTTTAAGCTAATTCTTGTCTTTCTGCTTGCAGTGCCATTCCATCAAAACAAGTCCATTGTAAAAAAAAAAACCCCACTGAAGATACATCAGTCATATGCAAAGTCTTCAACAGTTACAAAGTCCAAGAATTTCTTTCACATGACCAATAATATTATGGGATCTTATTGATCTAATTAATGCAACAAATCCAACATAACAACCCTAGCAAAGAAAGGAGTAATCTCATATTATACGCTCATAACCCAAAAGTCAAAGTTACAATTAAACAATTTATATATGATGAAGTCTAAGAATTTACTCCCCCTACAAATATATGCGCTTATCTTCCAAAAAAAAGGTCAAGGTGACAATTCATGAATCCCACCGAAATTATAATGAAGTCCAACAAATTTGTCCCTGATAGGCAATTTGAGAATCCATTCACCAAACTCCCTCATAGATATCCTTAACATCCTCATTAGGTCATTCCCATATGCCACCGCTCAGTTAGTTCCATACTTTGACATAGTACATAAATTATAACATCATTTACAGAGACACATGAAAGAGCTAGCCAAATCTAGGTTTATACTTTAAAAGAGTTAGGGAAGCCAATTTAAACATATACTATAGGAGAGGGATGTTAAGCGATGGAGAGCTTATATATGATGTGCTTTGACCAGAGAATGTGACTTATATTGCAAAAGTTTGATTTTTCTAAGAAGCTTCATCTCAATTGAACACTGGTTAAGCATTCTAAGGTTGATTTTGGCTGAACTACTTGTTATTTTTCTAATTATTAATCATGATACTTTCCTTGGAGAGAATTTTCTTATTTTATGATTCTTTGCATTTTACGTGCATGAGAGGAGTTGTGAGATTTAGCAGATTTAGCACACACAATATTTAGCTAATTCTCAGTGTGTAATATTGCATCAGTTGGTACCGAAACCAAATATTGATTTTTTACCACTACCATAGCACATTGAGGAGGACTTGGAGGACCGAATGCTCAGATTAATGGTGAAGCATATGAATGTGAAGGGGAAACACAAGACCATGAGTAATTAGAGGTGTGAGGATAGAGAAGAAACTTGGTGTGTTAAGGGTTAAGGCTTGATGCAATGACCATGCTGAATACCCATCTTGACCTGTAATAGTCAACCTCAAAACCATTTTCTGAACCAATTTCAAGTAGAGTAGGATGACTTTGTGAAGGACTTATAACCAATATATGACAACTATTCTGAAAAAAAAGTGGAAGAGGTAAGTGTATTAATTTGGCTTATGCTATAGATCAAAATATTGAAGATATCAATGATACACCATGTGTGTGATGGGAATACTACTAAGGCTCAGAAATCTAAGCATAATTTTTGAGATAGTTGAATCCTATGAATTTTTTGGGTTGGAGATTTTTTTTTTTCAAGTTTGCTTAGCCAAAACCTTGATATTGGTTTCGATATGCTTGATAATATGTATAAATGAATGGTTGATTAATGACTATTTCTTCAAAACTCTCTTTCCAATACTTGCTTCCATTGGATAGCTTCGATATAAACTTTAACAGCCTTTATAACTTTGTAATTTTCTTATTTCTTTTTCACCTTCTAGATGGGTGTAGTACTTCAATTGCATACTTCCTATGTGCCACTTGGATTAAGCCTATTGGGCCTTTTTTAATGAAGTCTAATTACTTATAAAAGTGTAGAACTGAGGTATAACCACATACTATAAATACAACTTAGACATAAGTGTATGCTTATTCAATATATAATTCATACAAGGGGTGTATGGAGTGGGAGTCTGGAAGCACATAAGAAAAGATTGGGGGTGTTTGCTCACTAGAATGATAAAGAGTTTTGTAACTTTTTTCTCTCCATACACTACACCCCCTTACGTAAACTCATATCGACGATGGTGGTTGTGGGCTCTTGATGATGGGTTTTTTGGAGCATCTATGGAAGTCGGAAACTGCCTCCCATGAGAAGTTTAGCTATTGAATCGAATGTGTCTGTAAGAATAGATGGGTGTGATGTGCTTATTATTGAGAAAGGTTGGAAAGGAGTGCAAAACTTGAGGTTAGGGTTAAACACTACACAACGGGTAAGAGTGTTGGAGGAATGTCCAAAGAGTGGGAGCAACTGGTATCACACTGCTCATGAGGAAGGGAACAAAGAGTTCATCGTGCAGCATTACTCCAACTCCCGTGGCAGTTACATCTCATCTTCATCCTTAGGGATAGGATGGAATGAGGTGAAGGAAGCTTGCGACAATGTTGAAGGCGGTTGGCAAGGAAGGTGGTAAGGGGAGAGTTCTACCACCAACAACGATAGAAGCTTTTTGTTGTCTTTGTTGTACAGAGAGGTCTTACAGATATCTTGAGACATGTGGCAGTCAGCTAGCCCGGCCTACAAAGGTCAAGAGGTGCATCCTTTTCAACAGGTGATCAGAGACAAGAGGGAGATGGCAAGGGGATTGCAAGGCAAAATGAGGAAAGTATTCTGAAGGAGCTATGGGATATGCAGGAGATGTTGGAGGAGATGTCTATCAAAGTGAAGAGATTAATATAGTGCGTAACAGGTAAAGATGAGATGGGTCTGGGCTTGGGCTTGGGCTTGGGGAGTGGTCTGGATTCAGATCAAATGAAGAGCGGGTCAGGTTTGATGGAGCCATTGGATTTGGGTCATGTTTGTGGGCCTAAAAGGAAGGCTCAAGCCTTGGTCTAGTCTAAAGTATGTTGTTTAGGGGCGATGGGCTACAACACATGGGGAGGTTTGAGCTTTTACAATAGAATGGCCAATGGTATGGCCCATTCTGGAGGAATAAGATGCAGAAAGTCGATGGCCCATTGGTGAGTGAGACATCACCACTGTCGCCAGTGAAGCCTCGGGCAACATCATCGAAGGTCGTTAAAGCTTCAACGGAAGCACCGCTACCAGCAGTAGTACTATAGGAGATTGGAGGTAAGAACTCAAGCATCTCTTTCGTTTCTTTAGCACTCAATACCTTGATACCTGCACAAACTAGATCGATGGTGGTAGCTGGTGCATCTTTGATGACAACCTCATTGAGAAAAGAGGAGATGCTTGTGAGTAAAGGCAAGGTTGTCTTGACTAACTTGGATAACTCTAGAGACAATGTAACAGTGCCAATACTTAAGCTGACGGCTCTAACCATGGCATAGAAAATGCTGACAGTACTGTAGAAGCGTCTAGAGGGTTAGAGGCAGTGCTTCAAGTGCCGAAAAGTGTGGTAGGAGAAATCGTCGAGATTTTGAAGGTCAAAAGGACTTTCTAATTTCAATAGGTATTCATACAAGGTTGGTGGAAGAGGGCACCAATTTGTTGAAGCATTTTTTGAATTTTATAGGAAGTAGATAGTGGGAGGTGGATGGAAAAATTCATGTAGAATCTAAGAAGAATCTGAGAATGAGTATCTGACATGGAAAAGCACGAGAGGTTAAATTATGACCTACAATTGGATGTAATTGAAGTAGGTACCAATGAGGAGGAGATAGGTAGTCTATCACCGTTACAGATGCTTGCCCTTTAGATTGCTTCTGGAGGAATGTCTGAAGGTTGGGAGTAAAGGGTTCTTCATAGCTCATCAAGAAGAGGACAAAGACTTTATTGCACGATGATGCTCCAATCTCATGGCCTTTTCATCTCTAATGAAGTATGGTGGGGGTTGTTGAAGTTTCATCTTCATAACTAGGGATACAGATGGAATGGGGTGGAGGAAGCTTGCGACAGCGATGACAGAGAAGGTGGGAACGCGAGTTTTTTACCACTATCGATGGCGGTAGCCATCTCATTGCCTCGGTTGTAGAGGGAGGTCTTGGAGATATCTTGAGACGTGTAATGAGCAATATCGATAGACTTGCAAAAGCCAAGAGGCGATGGCACTTTCGAAAAGGGCTCAGAGGTGTGAAGGGATGGCAGGGGTGCTTATGGGTAAAAAAAGGGAAAGCATTTTAAAGGAGCTGATCGAATTGTAGAGTCAGTTAAAAGTTATGTATAATAGAGTGCTTATATTGATACGGTGCTTTAAAGGCAAAGATGAGGTGGGCTAAGTTGTGGGCTTGACTGCGGCATGCATTGAGAGACACTTTTGGGTTTATATGGTGGGCCTATAGAGAAGGCTCATGTCTCGGTTCAGTTTAAGAGTAAATAAAATTTATTGGGCCTAGGTGATGGGCCTCAAGCCACAGGTAGATCGCAGTAGAAAAACCCTTTTTGGAGGAAAATGATACATTTCACAAGTAGCCATTGGCTAGTGAATCCAAGCCACCATCATCAGCAAAGCCTCAGGCAACTTCGCCAAAAGCTATTGAAGCCCCGATATAAACTTTGTCATCGACAACAGTAATATCAAAGCTCAACACCGAGATATCCTTTTTGTCTGTCGATATGGAAGCATTTGATGCCCTAGTACCTGCACAGACAAAGTCGACAGAGGCTGACAGTGAGCTCCAATTACAACCTCATTGGTTTATATGCTAGGGAGTGAAGTTTTAGGAGTTGACAACATTGTAGCACTCGATAGCCCTTTCTCTTTAGATGGATAGTCACATGGAGCAAAGGTAGTGGTCATTGCCCCCATGTAGCGGTGTCCCAGTTTTGAAATCTGTATCAAACTTAGTGTAAAGGGTAAAGACCTGAGAACTAAGTAGATTTCAGTAGAGGTGCATGTGCATTCGCAACGGGTTATTTGTGAGGGGGAGGGTCTTGATGGGGGATGTTAAGCCAATATGCTTGCTCCCTTCTAGCTTCAACTCAGAGATGTTTATTTTGGATTGGGTGTTTAAGAAGAATAAGGAGATACAAGAATGCACTAGGGTGTCTTGTATAGTTTTGAAGAGCAATTCAAGACCTTTCTCGTTGCTATCAAAGATAATCGATCAAAGCCTGCCACAAAGAGAGACAGGGAACTCAAAAGCATTAAATGCTCTATTAATTATAAAGTTTAGGAGGGGAGTGACAAAAGGGATAAAATGAAAGAGAGGGGACTCACCATTATTCATGAAATCTAAGATTCTCTCTTGGAATGTGCAACGGCTTAATGATCACAATAAGTGCGTTCTCATAAAATTAATATTGTAGATATGGAAAGTAGATATGGTGTGCCTTCAAGAAATAAAATTGTGGGTCTGATAGAAGACTTGTTCATTGCTTGTAGGGGTGTTCGTATGTGGGCTGGTCTTACTAGTTTTGGCGGGAGTGTCTAATGGTGCTCTCTTAATGTGGGATAAAAGAATGGTGGACGTGGTAGAAGCGGTTGCCCTGAATTTGTTCGAATCATTTTTATTTCTTGTTAGATGGTGGTGGTATTCATGGGGGTTTACGATATTTCAAGTTTGAACATATGTGGTTAACTAGAATGGCTTTGTTGAGAACATTTATTCTTAGTGATCTCCTTATCAGCTAACGGGTATATCAGTTTCATTCTTGCAAGTAAACTTAAGGTTTGAAGCAAAATTTAAAGAAATGAAACTTGTTTTGGAAGTATTGACAACCAGAAGCCTTCTTTAATGACGAAGCTACAAAAGTTGGAGGCGCAAGTATTTACAGGAGACACCTCTAAAGAAGTAATGTTCAGGAAGAGTTTGGTGGTGACTGAACTTGATAGGGTATTGTTATTGGAGGAGACCTCATGACGACAAAAATCCAAAACTCTTTGATTAAAAGAATGTGATAAATGCACGAGATTCTTTTATAAATTAGCTAATTCAAATAGGCACAACAGTGCTATTGATACACTTGACTCAGGTAATCAAGTTCTCCCCCCCCCCCCCCTGAATTAGAGAACTATATTGTGCATTATTATGAGACTCTGCTCATAGACCCGACCTGTTAGAGGCTAAAGCTTGATGATTTGCCTTTAGAGTCTATAGATATGCAGAGTGCATGTTGGTTGGAAAGGATTTTTAAAGAAGATGGGGTTTATAAGGTCATAAACAGTATGACTAAAGACAAAGTGTTGAGGCCGGATGGTTTTTCGATGGGGTTCTTCCGAACTTGTTGGGAGGTTGTGAAAAATGATGTTATGCAGATTTTTCTTAAACCCCACACCTTAAAAAGTTTGAGAAAAGTATCAATGTGACATTCATTTGTCTCATACCAAAGAAACATGGGGAAATAGAAGTCGAGGATTTTCGCCTTAGAAGCTTGTGAGCGAGATTTATAAGATCATTTTAAAGGTTCTTGCTAACCGGTTAAGCTTGGTAATGGAACACATTATTTTCAAACCTCATAATTCCTTTGTTCAGGGGAGATAGATATTTGATTAAGTATTCATTGGCATTGAGTGCTTGGATCATAAGTTGAAGGAGGGCATATTATGCATTCTATGCAAGCTTGACATGGAGAAAGCATATGAGCATTTGAATTGGAATTCTCTCATTTACTTGCTAGGGAGGTGTGACTTTGGTGATAGTTGGAGTTCATGGATCCAATATTGGGTTTCTGCCGCTCGTTTCTCAATGCTAGTTAATGATACCACAATGAATTTCTTTAACAGTTCCTGGAGGTTGTGGCAAGAGGACCCGTTGTCTCTTTTTGTCTTTGTTGTTATTATGGAGGCACTTGGTCGAATGGTGAAGACAATTGTTGATGGAGATTTTTAGCCAGTTTCTCAATGAATAATGGTACTTATGGCTCTATCTTGATCTCACATATTTTATTTACAGATGACACATTCTTTTTTGTTATGGGGATCTAGGCCAAAGTCAAGCTCTATGAGCACTCTTTTTATGCTTTGAAGTTCTGTCAGGGCCTAAAGTGAACCTTTGTAAATCTGAGATGGTGATGGCGGGTGTGGTGCTTAGATTCAATAGCCTGGCAAGTCTCTTGAGTTGTAATGTGTCCCTCTTGCCTATGAAATATTTTGGTCTTTTGTTGAGGGCAACTTTTAAAGGTAGAGCTATTTGGGATAGGGTTATGAGAAAGTAAAGAAAAGATTGATTGGGTGGAAGCAATTGTATCTATCAAAGGGGGCAACTTACACTAATTAAGAGCACTTTATCTAATCTTTCAACCTTTTTTTTTTATCTTTTTTTTCCGTTGCCTGCAAAGGTAGCGAATTGGATTGAGAAGTTATCGAGCTTTCTTATGGGGTGGATTGAGAGAGAAAACCAAATTTCATCTTGTTAATTGGAAGAAAACTTGCTCCCCAATCTTGAGCAGAGGGTTGTGAGTGCACAATTTGAGGAATTTTTTTATATAAGTAAAAATGTTATATATATCAAAAGGAGTAAACAAGTACATTGGAAGTATACAAGAAAACACCTTGCCCATGAATGCTTGAAAACACCTATCTCATGAAAAAACCCAACAAGCCCAAAATATCCAACAAGCCCAAGAAAATTATCCAAAGTACCTCAAGCTCAAAATACCCATGGAGTACAACACACCTCCTCAATCCTAACCTGTAGTTCCCAAAGACTAATAACCACTCGAACACCCACAAAGAGAATGTCTTCAATATCTCTTCCCTTTAGTCTTCCCTCGATTTGAACTATCGTAGGTGATTGCCCAAGACAGGCGCTATAGCTCCCTACTATTCTTAAATCTTGATTTGGTATCGCGTGAGTGGCCCTCCTCAATTGCAGTGAGTAGCGTGTTAAACTGATCTTCACATCCTCCATGCGAGATTCCCACAATATGCTGAATCTCATTAACTTTTTGCAAAAGCAAATCAGGTAATGATGATGGAGGAAGAGATATCAAAGGGATAACAACTTCTCCCAACATAGATCCCGACAATAACTTCTCATCACAAGGCACCAATGACAAGCCCTCCCCCAAAACTGCAACTTGCTCTAAAGACTCTACACACACCACATCTGTCGTGACTCGGGTCAGCCCAGAGGAAGACAGTGATTGGGTTTGTGGCCCCCAGGGCACAGAAGCCTCTCCCTTGCTAACAGGCGACTCATTATCGACAACTACGATTATCGACACCAAGAAGGCTGGGGTTAACCCAGAGGAAGTCGGCAACGAGGTCAAAGACTGCCTTAAGCTCAAAAGTATCTCCCCTACAAACAGAAACCTCTCGCAAACCTTCTTGCACCTTCTCAATGTTCACCGAAGCCGACTTCGATTTCCATTTCATTTTTGGGCTTTCACGACTCAGGCCCTTAACTTTTCCTTTTTCAAGTTTTGAAACAGAGCCCTTCTTGTTGGTTATGGATAAAACTCGTGAACGGCGACCCAAGCCCAGGCCTTTTAAAAGTTCATTGATCCACTTTTTTAACATCATTTTTTAATGTTTTTAGTATATTCTTCACACCCGTCACCTTTTTTTTAAGTAAAATCAAAGACCTCTGTAACTCACTTTCTTCTACGTAATTCTTCTTAGAAAACTTGCTGCACCTCTCTCCCTTTTGCATGCCATCACCCTCAGATACTGAAGGTTGGCAATGTCCACCATGCACAGTCTCCTTGCTCCCTACATTGCCCACTGCAATCTCTGCATATGACTTGAGCTGCCTCCCCTTCTCCTTCCCCTTCTCAACTTCTCTACCCAGATGTAGTTCAGGCACCTATGACTTCTTAGACGACTAAACCTGCTTTAATTACATAAATAAACTTTTCCATCTCTTGCCTTCCACTCCTTCTGGGATAAATAGCAAACCACGTCCTCTGTTGCCACCACTATATTCTGTTATTTCCAAAAATTGACCAAAAGAGTTGCCCCTCCTATGAGCAAAGAGAGCTCTTGATCCATCCCTAAACGTCCTGTAGAATTCTTTATTCCCTCCCGAGAGCACAATCATTGATTGCTTTGGCCACCCAACACGCATTGGCATGACTAAGCAAAACCTCCTTAAAAACTTTCCTACCCCTCTCTAAGATGCGATAGTTTCCACCCTCAAAAGCCAAGATAAAAACCTTCGTTTCAATTAATAGTTGTTTAAAAACACCCATGATTAACCCACAAAAAAAACTGTGAAATCACCAGGCCCAGAAATCCATTGGTAGTACTGTGGGTGACTAACGAAAAAATTGCTTAGTGCTGGTTTTACAAGGTGTGAGAGGTACCGGCATTTCTTAGAAGACCCGTTCGGTGGGTGATTCATGTGGAAATATCGAACTTTCCTAAAAAAACCGTTCTTCGGAGGGGAACTGGCATTGGAAAAACCCTTGCTAAGGTGGTCAGTCTTGTCTGTGTCAGAGTTGGTGACGGTGACACAAATCCGACGTTGATGGAAGAAAGCACTACAGATCCCATAGAGACCTAGCTAAAAAGACTGGTCGCCATATAGTTGACTACTGCCGGATGACCCTTGTCGAAGTCCCTAGGGACCGTCAACCTCATCTGTGCCGGCGGTGAAGGGTCACTCGTTGGTTTGGGGTGGGTGACGTCGATATCTCAAATTTGAAATTTAAAAAGTTTAGAGAGAAAAGAGAGAGAGCACGAGTTTAAAGAGAGAGCATGAGGGTCACTTGCCAGTTTAGTAAAAAGCTATAGGAAAAATGGCAAGGGAGGTATCACTTGGAGGGGGAGTTGTTTTGGAAGGAAGTTATTGACGCTAGATATAGAAGTGCCTGGAGAGGGTGGTGTACCAATGTAATGAGAGTTGTATAGTGTGGGTTTGTGAAAATATATTAGGGGGTTGACGGTATTTTGAAAACAACATCCGTTTTATGGTTGGAGTGGACACCAAAATCAGGTTCTTGTATGATGTTTGGTGTGGAGAACATCTCTTGGCGAGCTCTCTATAGTATTGCAGTTAATAGAGAGGCTTTGGTGGCAAATTGGCTTGCATTTTCTCATGTTTCCTACCAGTAGACTATCCAATTCACCAGGGATGTTCATGATTTAGATTTTTTAGTTTCATATACTCCTCAAGAAGTATAACGGCACAAGGGATAGAATACAATGGAAGTCATAAATAGCAAGAAGTTCATAGTCAAGGCATATTATAAAATACTGACTTTACAAGGTAATGTATTTTTTCTGTGACAAAGCATTTGGAGGTCTTGCACACCTTCCAAAGAAGCTTTCTCTGTGTGGATGCAGCTCCTGGTAACATTTTGATCACGAACAACTTAAGGAAGTGGGGGCTCATTGTGATGGACTGACGCTATTTGTGTAAGAAATATGGAGAATTTGTGGACCATCTTTTGTTGCATTATGAGGTGACAAGAGAGTTGTGGGATGAGATATTTAGAAGAGTGGATGTTGTTTAGGTCATGCCATCAAAGGTGGTTGGTTTACTCGATTGTTGGAAGAAAATCCAAGGCTGTTCCTAGGTGATAGCAGCATGAAAGATGATTCTGTTATGTATTATGTAGTATATTTGGTCAAAAAGGAATGTACAGGACTTTAAATTAGGGAGCACTCAATGCCAGAACTTCGGAATTTCTTTTGTTCACACACTTATGTTATGGTTTTGAGCCCTTGTACTTAATGAGAACAATGTCCAAGAGTTCTTATCTTTAATTTAGCACTTCTAGGATGTATTTAGACGTTCTTCTGTACACTTCCTGTGTATATAGGCTAAGCCTATTTCATTCATATCAGTAAAATTACTTCTTACTTACAAAAAATAAGAGTTGTTGAGATGCTAGAAGATTGTATTGGTGTTCATTCGGTGCAATGTGTTCTAAGAAATCTAAAATATGGGTGGAGATGGGCGTTGGCAAGTGTATATGGACCCAATAGGGACCAAGAGAGAAACTTAATGTGGGATGAAGTGTTAGGATTTTATTTTTTGTAAGATTTGCCTTGGTGCATTTGTGGGGATTTTAATATAATCTATTTTCCTAGGGAGAAAGAGGGTTTATCTTCTATGACTACCATTATGGAGGATTTACTCAACTAATTTTTTACTTGAAAATGCTGGATTTGCCATTGGTGGGGGGTGAATATATGCGGTCTAATTCTAGAGGCAGCTCAAGGTTGGACAGATTCTTAGTATCGTTTTCATGGGAGGCTCACTATCCGAAGTTATGCCAAAAAAGATTGCTAAGGACATGTTTTAACTATTTTTCCATTCTACTTGATTGTGGAGGTATTTATGAGAGTAAACGGTATTTTTAAATTTGAGAATATGTAGCTTGGAGTTGAAGGCTTCATTAACAAGGTAAGAAGCTTGTGGATTTCGTATCATTTTGAAGGGACTCCTATTTTTGTTCTAGCAAGTAAACTTAAATTTTTGAAAGTTGATTTGAAGAAATAGATAAGGAATTTTTGAGAATGTAGAAAAGCAAATAAAATCCCTTTGTGATAAGCTTCAATTCTTGGAGGCTGAAGGGATAAGTAAGGTGATTTTTTCTAAGAAGAAAGAAGTGATGACAAAAATTGAGAGGATTCTTTTAAGTAAAGAAATATCATAGTGGTAAAAATCAAGATTTTTACAGCTTAAAGAGGGGGATAAGTGTACTAGTTTTTTTCCCCCGTAAATGGCTAATTCTCATAGGTGTAACAATGTCATTGAATTGTTAAAAACTGAAAATAATTTGCTATCCACACTTGATGAGATTTAAGAGCATGTTGTGGAGTTTTATAGTTCTCTCCTAAGTGAGATGGAAGCTTGGAGACCCAAAATTGATGGCTTGAATTTCGTAGATGTGGATGATTTTTCAGCTGGCTGGCTTGAGAGGTCTTTCGAAGAGCTTAAGGTGTTTCGGGTGATTTGTGGGATGAGGAGAGACAAAGCTCTCGGATCGGATGGGTTTTTTATGGCCTTTTTTCCAAAATTGTTGAGAGATTGTATGGGAGCAGGAGATGAAGGTATTTCATGAATTTTGTGAGTTTGAGAAGTTGTTAAATGCCACTTTTATAGCCATGATCCCAAAAAGAGTAAGTGCTTCAGAGTTGAAAGATTTTCGTCCTATTAGTTTGGTAAGTAGTGTCTATAAGATTATTTTGAAGGTTTTAGCAAGTCAAATGAGTAAAGTGAGAGAGAAAATCACTTATTAACCTCAAAATGCTTTTGTAAGAGGTCGACAAATCATAGATTATGTGCTTATTGCAAATGAGTGTTTAGATAGTCGTATACGGGAAGATGTTCTAGGAGTTCTTTATGAGTTTAACATGGAAAATGTGTACGATCATGTAAACTATAATTTTCTTTTATACATGCTTGGAAAATGCAATTTTGGTGATAAGTGGTGTCGTTAGATAAGACATTGTATCTTAACTATCCAATTTTCTATTTTAGTTAATGGGTAGCCTTCTGGGTATTTTTAGAGTTCAAAGGACTTGAGGCATGGGGTTCATTATCTCTATTTCTATTTGTTCTTGTTATGGAGGGGAAGATCGGTGGAGTTGCAAGATTTTCAGCCCATAAGTTTGATGAGTCAGGCCTATAAGATCATCTCAAAAGTTCTTTCGAAGCGTTTAAGTGAAGTTATGGGAAAGATCATTTCAAAGTCACAAAATGCTTTTTTAAAAAGGAAGACAATTTCTAAACTTTATCCTTCTTGCTAATGAATGTTTGGAGTCTAGAGTTATAAACGACACCCTAGGTATCTTGTGTAAATTGGATATGGAGAAATATTTGATCATGTCAACTGGGATCTCTTGTAATATACTTAGCAGGCAGGACTTGGAGGAAAGATGGTGTCAGTAGATTAAACATTGCAAATAGTCAAATTCTATATTTTGATCAATGGTACTCCTAAAGGCTTTTTTAACAATTCTCTGATTGAGACAAAGGGACCCTTTATCCCATTTGCTATTCTTTCTAATGATGGATGTGTTAAGTAAAATAATGGAGGGGATGGTGGACAGGGGTTTCATCTCAGGCTTCTTAGTGGGTAATTCCGTGCATGATAGCATTTCAGTCACTCATCTCTTATTTGCTGATGATATGTTGATTTTTTACGATTCGGATCTTGACTAGATTCGCTCCTTGAGAGCCTTCCTCCTTTTCTTTGAAGCGACCTCTAGTCTAAAAGTGAACCTTTCAAAGTCTAAATTAGTTCCAGTTGGTTTGGTTAACAACTTAGGCAAAGTGGCTGCCATCTTGGGTTGCAAGGTGTCTCTCTTGCCTATGAAGTACCTGGGACTTCCTTTGAGAGCTCCTCATAAATCTAAGGCAATGTGGGATGAGAGTATTGAGAAAATTTAACGTAAACTGATGGGTTGGAACAGAATCTACTTGTCTAAAGGTGGCCGAATCACTCTTATTAAGAGCACACTCTCTAACCTTCCAACTTACTTTTTATTTTTATTCCCTTTGCCTACAGGTGGCAAACAAACTAGAGAAGTTTTTTGTGATTTCTTATAACGAGGGTTAAAGGATGAGAAAAAATTCTATTTGATTAAATGGGATAAAGTCTGCACCCCTTTGTCTTGTAGAGGATTGAGGATCAAGAACTTGAGAACTTTTCAATAAGGAACTTCTAAATAAGTGGCTATGGTGGTACCATCAGGAAGAGGAAGCAATTTGGAGAAGCATCAATGATAATAAATATAGAAGCATTTAGGGAGATCAGTGCTCTAATGCAATAAAAAGGGCTTACGAGGTAGGTGTTTGGAAATTCATTTGGAATAGATGAGATGACATATTCGGTAATTTCATATTTGAGATGGGTAAGGGCAGGGGCACACAAATCAGATTTTGGCATGATATTTGGTGAGGTAAGGTTGCCTTGAAAAAACTCTTTCCCCTATCTTATAGGATTACATCAAATTAGGATGCTGTTGTGGTTGATTATATGAGTATCTTTGGAGATTCTATTCTTTGGTCTGTGAGTTTTTCCAGAGCTGTACATGATTGGGAGGTGGACAACATTACTGCTTTCTATAATATTCTATATGCGCTAAAAGTACAAGTGGGAAAAGAGGACAACTTCTATGGATATACACAAGGAACAAGAGATTCTCAGTTCGCTCGTTTTACAAGGTATTGACAGTTCACCCCTCCAATGCCTTCCCTTGGAAGAGCATTTGGAGGAGCAATGCCCCCTTCAAAGTTGCTTTTTCTAGCTGGTAAGCATCTCTTGGAAAAATATCGACTATCGACAAGCTGAAAAAGCACAACCTCTACTTAACAGATTAGTGCTACATGTGCAAGCACAGTAGCGATTCAGCAGACCACTTACTACTCCACTACGACGTAGTCAAGGCTTTATGGGATGATATCTTCACTAGGCTTGGTATTGCATGGGTTATGCCCATGATGGTATTGGGTTTATTGTTGTGTTGGAGAGGGATTCGGGACCACCGCCACATCACAATTATTTGGAAGATGGTACATCTATGCTTAATATGGTGCACATGAAATGAAAGAAATAGTCGATGCTTTGAAAATAGGGAATGCTTCTCCAGATAGCTTTAAGGCTTTTTTATATTACACTTTATTGCTTTGGGCTTCTTCTATTATTTTGAATGGAGTAAGTTTTAATGACTTTTATGCTACTTTTCGTAGAGAGTAGCTTGTAATTAGGCACTTTCTTGTATACCACATATGTACTCGAGTTTTGCCTATTTACGTAGATTAATCAAATTTTTTATCAAAAAAAATTGTTCTTGTTATGGAGGCCTTGAGCCGTATGGTGGAGGTAGTGGTAGGAGAAGGATTTATCTCAGGTTTTTCGATGGGATCTAACTCTAATGACTTCACTTCAATATCTCACTTGCTTTTTACTGATGATACCCTTGTTTTCTGCGATGTTGTTGGGAACATATTCAAGTTTTGATTGAGGGTTGTCTTGTTATGTTTTCAAGCCATTTTCGGACTAAAAGTGAAATTGAGTAAATCAGAGCTGGTCTCGGTGGGAAATGTTCATAATATTCATAACTTGGCAAAATTTCTGGGGTGTAGAGTTGCTTATTTGCCCATGAAGTATTCGGGACTACTGTTAGGGGCATTATTTAAGGCTAAGCACATTTGGGATGGGGTGGTTGAGAAAATATGGAAGAGGTTGGCGACATGGAAAATAACTTATTTATCTAAAGATGGTATAATAACTCTTATAAAGAGTACCATCTCTAATATCTTAGCTTAGTTCCTTGTTTTAAACCAATAGTTTAATTACTGCACCAGTGAGCGTACCGGTCAAGATACTGGAATGAAATATTTCGGTACTGGTATTGTTTCGTGTACCATTTTGAAATAGTCTATACATAAAAAAAAATTATATATATAAATCTATATCTAAATTATATTTCAAAATAATAGTCAATATATGAATAAATTATATATGTAAATAGTCTAGTCTGAATTAGGATAAAAAATAGCAAGAAATGAAAAAAAAAATTCCAAAATCTGGTACGGCCGAAATACTAGTCAGTATGGCCGGTATTTGAGCCAGTACGAAATATGCCTATTTATGTACTAATCACTGTTCTGGTACAGCATGGACCGGTCAATACAGTATGAAATTCAAAATACTTTTTTAAACCCTTTAATAGTTGGAGTGGCTAATCGTATTAAAAAGTTGAATAGAGTTTTTTTGTGAGGTGGTTTGGGACAGGAGTCTAAGACTCCCTTAGTAAGGTGGAAAAAAGTTTGTTGCTTGATTGTAGATTGAGGATTGGGGATTAAACGTTCATAGATTGTGTAGTTTTAAAATAATGCATTATTGGGGCAGTGATTATGGAGATATCATTGACTAATCGATTGGAGATTTTTTTTTTGGGGGGGGGGGTGATCGCTTAAAAATATGTAAGCGATTGGAGAATCGGTGCACCAAGAAGTATAAGTGTTTGCATGGAGTAAGTTACAGAAATTTATTGAGAAAGGTTAAGGATAGTTCAAAATTTAGATTCTAGTTCGATGTTTAGTGTGGAAATATTGAATTGTTTAAAGCCTATCTAGTTGTTTTCAAATTGACTAATCAACAACCTTTAGGTTCAAAGTAGATGAGCTATTCTAATGGGGTGGTGCTTTAGGATGTCATTTTTTTCAAACTTGTCCAAGATTGGGAAGTCAAGGATGTTTCAAAATTTTCAAATTGTTGTACTCAATGGAAACTAGAAGATATAGCAGGAATCAATTGTGCTGGAGACACACAACCTTTAAAAAGTTTGTAGTTCAATCGTTTTATAAGGTGTTGATTAATCAGCAACTTATTTGTTTTTCTTGGAAGAGTATTTGGAAGGCTCATGTTGGGTGGCTTTCTTTGTATGGACAATAGCAATAGGGAATATTCAAACAATAGATAACTTGAGAAAGTGTGGAATGATTATTTTGTAGTGGTGCTTTACATGCAGGAAAGATGTGAACTCAGTGAGTTATCTACTTCTACATTGTGAGGTGCCTAAAGTATTGTGGGATTGTGTGTTTGGAAGAGTTGGAATGATCTGGAATATGCCAAGAGCAGTTGACCTACTAGCAAGTTGGACCAGTCTTCAAACTTACTCCCAAGTGGCAACTGCATGGAAGATGATTTCTTTGTGTATTATGTAGTGTATTTGGTTGAAAAGAAATTATAGGTGTTCTAATAATAGGGAACATAATGTAGATGAATCTAGAAATTTTTTTAAACAGTTTGCTTAGTTGGTTTTCTGCTATTGTACTCAATAAAGGGTCAGTCAATGAGTTTTTGTTGTCACCTATTTTTATTAGAATGTTACATTGTGAGGTGCCTAAAGTATTGTGGGATGGTGTGTTTGGAAGAGTTGGACTGATCTGGAATATGCCAAGAGCAGTTGACCTACTAGCAAGTTGGACTAGTCTTCAAACTTGCTTCCAAGTGGTAGCTATATGGAAGACGATTTCTTTATGTATTATGTGGTGCATTTGGTTGGAAAGAAATTATAAGTATTTTAGTAATAGGGAACATAATGTAGATGAATCTAGAATTTTTTTAAAATAATTTGCTTAGTTGGTTTTCTGCTATTGTACTCAATAAAGGGGTAGCCAATGAGTTTTTGTTGTTGCTTTTTTTATTAAAATTAACCAAGTGTTTTATTTTTTGGGGTATATTTCATTGTACATGGGCTTCGCCTATTACACTATCATGAATAAAGATTTTAACTTATCAAAAAATATATGTATATAATTCATACTTACCGAGTATATATAGTACTATGATATAATGTATCTTATGTACTATCAATAAATGGCTTATGTCCTAGGACTAATATTACATCTTTAGCTTATGTAATTATATATACATATATATATGCATATATGTTATATTGTGTATGGCAATTAACTAGCAAGAATAGAATATTTAGTATGGATGTTAATGAAATTGCAAAGTGAAAAAAATAAACACACATTTGTGGATATGCGCGAGAATTTTCTTTATATGGTCTTCAAAGTGTGGCACAAGGGCTTTTGAAGCAAAGGTGGAGCCGGAAGAGGTTTTAGGAATTTCGGGAGGGAAGGTACATTGGCACAATAACTTCAATCGATTGGCACAAGATTGGGAGATGACCATTTTTGTAGAGTTCTTTAGTCTAATTTATTCCATATGCCTAAACAGCCAGAATGAAGGTGGGTTGTGGTGGACACCTAAAGTTCTCACACAAGCACCTAACACGTAAATTCCTTAGCGGAATAAAGCACCTCTCAAAGCTTCATTTTTTGTGTAGACTGCTTTGTTGGATAAGATTCTTACTACGGACAATTTGAGGAAAAGGAGGGTAGTCATCACTAATTGGTGTTGTATGTGTAGGAGAGGAGGTGAGGAGGTGAATCATCTACTGCTATAATATTGTGATGCAATCAGGGCACTTTGAAATGAGGTATTTAAAAGAGTGGACTGACCTAACTTGGGTTATGCCGGAGTCTATGGTGGAAGTCGTGGCATGCTAGACCACTATTCAGGATTTGCAACAGATTAAAAAAATATGGAAGATGATCCCTACATGTATTATGTGGTATTTATAGCAGGAGCGTAATGCTCGGACGTTTGAAGACAAGGAAATATCACTAAAGGAGTTAAATATTTTCTTTTTTAGAATCTTATGTACGTGGGCAATTGCAGTGGATGGCATGGACCTACATGACTTTCTTGCTTCTAATATCCTTTTGTAATTGGCATGGGCCATTTTATATTTGTAATTGGCATTTATGTCCATTCTTTGATTAATAAAACTTATTTACTTATAAAAAAAATCTTTATATTTTTTTAAATATTTGACTATTATTACTATATATATAACTTATAACAAGTATGAAATATTACTACTAGATAATGTAGCAAAGCTTGCGCATGCCCATATGGTGTTATTTACTAATAATATACTTTACGATTTATTGTCAAATAAATGGTTCCAATTTAAAGAGTTTGGTCATTATTGCCTTTTAGATATATCCTTAAAATATTTGCACTATGAGAAATGGCAAAATTATGTTATTGTTTCACTTTCTGCTCCTTTCCCCGTTTCTTTTTTCTTTGTTATACGGGCGCTTCCTCAAACCGAATGTTCTCTCTGATCTCTTTCTCTCTCTCTCAAGGAAAAAGCTAATACAAACATGATGACAGGCATATTGAAGCCAATGTAATTACTATTTATGAAAAAACGAGGATTTCTTGATGTTGAGTACGTACTTGGTGGAAGCAATGCAGATAATTTCATGGGTTGGTTGTGATCGTGTGAGTGAGTAACTCGGTTGTGTTAATTGTTATGTGGATCCGAATGCTCTATTTCTCAAGATACGCTACATTAGCTAAAGTTATAATTGAAACTCATTGAATCATTATAAAAATCAACAAGTTCTTTCTATTAAGGCCTGGACAACAGATTTTTATGTAGAATTTTATTCACTACAGCCTTTCCATAGATGTGGCACGTGGGATGTCACATCAAGTTATTTCCCACCATGGTGCTTGTCCAAAGGGCTATATATATATATATACATGATGAATCACTCTTTAACTTGTAAGAATCGCGATACATACACAGAGGGAGGAACAAGGCCGAAAAATACCTAGGGCAAAATGTAAGCACTGTTTATATAAAGAGTGCCTACAAACTACTTATATTTTTTCCTACGTTTTTTTTTGTCATGCCTCCTCCCTAGTTGTCAAAAGCACTTCCGCCTGTGTAATAGAAGCTATACGTCAATGATTACACGATTTCATGCTTTTAATCAAATTAAAGATTTAGGAATTTCTATTAAGGCCGGGACAACAGATTTTTATGTAGAATTTTATTCACTACAACCTTTCCATAGATGTGGCACGTGGGATGTCACATCAAGTTATTTCCCACCATGGTGCTTGTCCAAAAGGCTATATATATACATGATGAATCACTCTAACTTGTAAGAATCGCGATACATACACAGAGGGAGGAACTAGGCCGAAAAATACCTGGGCAAAATGTAAGCACTGTTCATATAAAGAGTGCCTGCAAAATACTTAAATTTTTCCCTACGTTTTTTTTTTTTGTCATGCCCTCCTCCCTAGTTGTCAAAAGCACTTCCGCTCGTGTAATAGAAGCTATCCGTCAATGATTACACGATTTCATGCTTTTAGTCAAATTAAAGATTTAGGAATACACATGATTAATTCTGTAGAGATTTTATGGCTGCCATTATTTGTATATGCAATCACCCCTACCCTACAGGAACACTTTTTATGTGAAGCTAGCTGCTCCGAATTTCATAGGGGCGTTAATGGTGCTAGAAAATGTTCAAGTTATAACAAATCTCCCTATGATAGACTAGAAATAATGACTAAAGAGTTAAATATATTTTTATCATGAGTTAACCCCTGGGGTTGGCTCAAGTGATAAAAATCTTGGGTTTAAGGATATACTCTCCTTGATCTAAGGTTCAAAATATCTTAGGTGCAAATAATCTTTAAGAGTTATTAGATTGGGAGATTTTTCTTTTGAATTAATTGAAGTGCACATGTGGGTACCAACAAAAAAAGATATATTTACCACGAATTTTCTTGATCAGTCCATCTATACTTATGGGAGTGTCATTATATTGAAAGATGTCATCAACTTTGGTCATAAGTCTATTTTCACTAGTGCAAATATTAGATTATCATAATATATATATATATATATGTATATGTATATGTATATGTAAATAGAACATACTTATCCTCCAAAAAAATAAACTCCTAATGTTGAACTTTTCTGCATGTGGAAGCAAATTAGTCGATGGACTCCGTAAGTTGTGACAATCATGTGAATGTGTAATTAATATTAGTGTATTGTGGTTTCATTTGGGCTGTTTGCACCAGTATCAAGCTTATACTTACCTTCCGTTGCCTAGCTCGCGAGAGAGTTTTGTCAAGCTGTTTCTCAAGATTTTGCAGCTCTTTCAGATTAAGGGGTTCGAGATCTTCTCCAAGCATATGCCTAAAACACATAAATAAGAAAGTGAAATGTTGACATGCACGTATTTTGAGAGAAGAATGGTATCTCTTGTCTGTGACTATGCTCAGAAGAGATACGAAAAGGCAATATGCCTCATACATATGGCTCTTTAAAACCATGAGTCGTCAGTGGATGGAAATTTTGGTACTTATGAATTAACCTTTGTGAGCGCTGAAGAGATTCATATTTGGCCCTTAATCTTGTGATCTCTCGGTATAAGGTCTGCAATGAGCAACAAAATAAGGAGATCGAACAGTACATTAAATAAGAACGAGCTGTGCAATTAATCATCACAAGCCGCATAACCCAGGTCAGATATTATTGTGAATTGTACTTCACAATTTCCGATAACAATGTACTAGATTCTTAAAAGAAACGCGTACTTTTTGCTTGCAGTAAGTTATTTTATTTTATACTGTTTTTATTGAATTGTTTAAAATTATTTGTTTTAAAATATAAATTTATATATTTATAAAAAAAAAATTGATCATTAAAATTTGACTTTTGTTTGATAAAATTTTAATTTTATTATTTACAAAAAGTATTTTTATTTTTATTTTTTCATTTTTAATCAAATATAATCAAATTTTTTTAATAAATATATAAATTTATATTGTTTAAAAAATAAATTTAAACAATCTAATAAAAATATTCTTAAACATTTTCAACAGTTAAGAGAGAGAAGACATAGTACGTGACCAAATAGAATTAATTAAAAAATAAGATCACGACTCACATATTATCATAGGAAATCTGAGATAAGCTACTTATCAAGGTTAAAATCATCATTGAACAGATTGAAATTTTGTTGAGAAATATTTTGGACAAAACCTGTGTTCCCTGCTCAACAACGTCGGTGTCTTGCGAGTAACAACATTGGCGGTAGCGCTCAAGGATTTTGTTCATCCTGAAAACAGAGAGAAATGGGCCATTTCATGAAATGAGCATTACAATTTACTGCATGAGTATATTATGTATAAGCTAAAATAGCTACACTAGCACTTGCAAGAAAAAATCGAATAGATAAACTTTCTTCAGAACTATTTCATACATGGATTTCTTCCAACAACTTATACATGAACCTCATTCTTTCCTAGAGTGCTGTGTTCAATGTAACGTGTATATTCTTCTAAATGTGTAGATCATGTATATACAGAAGCTAGCACGACATCTTAATCCCCCGTGCCAACGTACCATATATACCAAATTATGCAATATTTTCATTCCTTCGGCCTCCTCTAAGTTGTCCGTAGTCCTAAGGGGAAAAGGCAAAGAGGAAACTACAGTTTGACTATACTTTGTTGCCTGTTCATTTGTTGTTGGGTGACGGGCTACAAAATCAACTTGACATTGAGGAATAACTTTCAATTCTCCTTATAAGTATGAGATCATCTCGTTCAATTTTCTGTCGTTGTTGGCTGCTTCCATTGCATTTCTTTCTTTTCTTCCTCCCATTCTTTTGTCCTTATAATGGTTTCAGCTTCATTCACCAATTTTCTGGTCTTACGATTCCTTTTTTCCAAGTATAACTACTAGCTAGCTTGTCTTCTCGTACTTTTCTCTGTGACTAAAATTTCACTGACACTAAACATAAGAAAGAGAGATCTTCATAGTGAAAAACTTTGGAGGTCTATCATGTCGAACGTGATTTCATCTTTCAAGAATCTCGTCCAGCTTTGTGCAAAAGCTAGCCTTCTGCGCCCAAATGCGTATTTAAATTCACATCCATAATGGTATAGCTACGTAACAAGGGAGAAATCTAACAAGAAAAAATAAGAAATTATGATAGGATTATTTGGGAAGTTATAGATAGCTAGCTAGGTGATCTCCTAATTAATTTGATCCGTTAGTTTAAGAAATCATGACCTCCTAAACAAACATATATTTGCAAAAATGATAATTTTGATCAACTTCCATGCAAGTTGATTTTATATCAGTATACTTACCCAATTTATCATGTTTATTCTCCAATTTGTATTCAAATTTCAAATGTATCTAGCAGGAAAAAATCCATCTGATCCCATGTCCCGCGAGTACCATAGATGTGATAATACATATCTCCATATTTTCTGATCAAGTCTTAATTATTAGAGTTTATCAGGGTAATAACCAATAAGAACCGGGTGTCTAGTTGTAAACATGAAGGACTGGGAAAGATCAATGTATTTAGTCAAAAGTGTATAGGCCAGGGAAATCTCAAGGTGAGAATAACTAGTATATAAATAAAAAGGAAAATAACAATATAAATAAAAGAAAACCGTCGATCGCAAACATCCCTGGTCGGTGATCCCTCATGTCACACTTGTTAGTTTTGCCATATTATTTCAATTTATTTTATTATTTGAATATCAGAGGCCAGAAAGTGGGAATTAGCACTACGAAACTCGTCGCATCATATCCTAGGATTTTTCATGGGCCAGTTAACTTGCTCACAAAGTGGTTTATCAGCCAATCTGTTGTACATCAAAAGATCAGCTCTACGTCAGTTCCTAGAGTTTCATAAATCCTAGATGAAGATTATTTTAGAATATATAAATACATATTCTCAGAACATTTCTTCTATTTATGTTATCACTTTTGTAGAAGCAAAACACAAAGAAAAGGGAAAAAAAAAAGAAGAAGAAATGAATGATAATATAAGGAAAAGAAATCTAGAGCCGAGATTAATCATCAAGATTCAACTGACAAGAAAGATAAGGGTGTTGCGTACCTAAGAAAGAAAGATTTTGAAATGTTTCAAGCAAAATCACCATGATGAAGACCCTTGCTCGTATAAATGCCCAGTACCTAGCAGAAAGAAGGAACCAGAGTTTCTCTTCTCTCTCTCTCTCTCTCTCTGAAGCTTAAAGATTCTTTCTCAAAGCAGCGAGAAAGGCGAAGTGCGCGTGCATACACATACGCATGGAGAGAGAAACCCTAGATACTAAAACCGAACCAGGAAAACCACAGAAAAAGGACAATTGAACGTCCAGACTCAGAAGGGGTTATGCCGATTTGACAAGGCTCCTAATATGCATCAATCCGCCGAAAGAGAACGACACGGAAGGACGATCGGACGTGTCATGAAACCGATGGCTGCCACTACGCTTCCCGGCACTCCCCACAACAAAAACGAAAATCTTTTTCCAGCTATTAAAGAGGAAGCGTAGCAAAGCAAACACTCGTTCTTAATTTATTTTCTTTCTTCCTCTCCTTCATAATTAATGGGTAATTTATTTAAACAAAGTAAACACCAAACAACAATACTTTGATGTTTTAATGGAATAGAAATCAGCATGCTAAGAGAGAGAGAGGTACTCAGTGCTGCCGAACTGGAAGAGCTTGCCGCGGCTGGAGAATATGATAAGCGCAACTTCAGCCTCACACAGTACAGAGAGCTCAAAGGCTTTCTTAAGCAGACCATTTCTGCGCTTGGAAAAGGTAACTTGGCGGTTGATCTTGTTCTCTATTCTCTCCAATACCACTCTCCCCCTCCCCATCTCTCGCTCTGTCTGTCTCCCCTTACCTTCTTGCACCGATAGATAAAGCGCATAAACTGATCTCTCACTCTCTCTCGCTCTCACCGAGCTTGTCCTTTTCTGGATACAAAAAATGGGTGGTGTCCCCTTGGTGGTTGAGAATATGACAGAGAACACGTCTATACCTGCGTGCATTTTTATTAAAGGAGAGAGAGAGAGAGAGAGAGAGAGAGAGAGAGGGCCGTAGGGATCTAGAGAAAGTGAAAGTGAAATTTCTCACCGGAGAGAAATAGTAGTCAAATTGTTAAAAATCTTTCCTTAACCCGCGTTCAGTTATACAAAGGGATATATGTAAAATCTACAACTTAGGTTAGCTTTTTATTACACTTCAAATGAAGCCACAATCTTGATCTTTTCCAGTGTTTTTCTTTTTAATCCATCCGGAAGAGAGGTATCAACAGAAAACATCGACTATGCATCTTACACCTTTTTCTAAATATTTTTGCTGAAAGAAAAATTTTGTTGATCATTTTTTCACTACATACTACATACTACATACTAGATATGATTTTTTTTTTTTTAATAAAGACGTATAGCATATAGATGATAAGTACAAGAACTCAATTAAATTAGTAGGAATGAAATAAATTAAAATTAAGATGAAAATAAATATAGTGTATGAAGATATTAATTGAGACTAGAATTTAGCTAAAAATTGAGACTTTGGCTAAAACAAAAGTCATTGAAGATATTAATCTACATTGAACTATCCATATTAAAATAAAAATAATAATATAATACTACGTATTTTAATAATAATCTTTTTAATAAATTTATTTATATTTTGAAAATATACTCTATCTATTAATTAATAATTGTACTTAAAATGATTGTTTTCCAACTATTTTTATATCAATCTAGCTAATTATCCAACATAAATATAGTCTTGTTACAAAAATATATTTTCTTGGAAAATCTGGACATAATATACCCTTGTTTACTAATGAAAGTTTTAAAAAGAATTTAATAAAGTTTTGTTGATTATTAATGAATAAAATGTGAATGTGATGGGTGAATAGTAACTCTCTAACTTTGGATATTCTTTTAAGGGGCTACTACAGCCCCTGCTATTTAGGGCCCGCTCTGAGTCCCGATAGTTATAATTTTTTTTTACATTACTTTTTAATGCTTTTAAATATTTGTAAAAATGAAAAATAAATTATAATATTATTAAATAATATTTTCTTAATCATTAAGTCAAAAGAAAAAAAAAAGGGGGAGTGGGACTCTGAGTGGGACTCAACCATTGATATCTTTATTATTTTCCTTCTTTAAAATTTATTGTACTTCAAAATCTAAGTTAAAAATTTTTAACTGATCCAATGCAAGCTATTTATGTAAACCTTAGTTATATTTAAAATTTTACTGATATCTAACCAGTCTAATTAAGGCTGAACAAAAAGCCCAACTTTCTGAACCCGACCCACAATTTCGAATTAACCGACTCAATTACCCAACTCGATAAGGTTTAAATCGAAAACAGGTATTTCCCATTCTCAATAATACCCATTTTCGATTTAAACCCTATTTCGATTTCACTTTCATGTTTCCACCCCCTAGCAATTCAAAGGGAGACTGCTTCTAGGAGAGTGGGAGTGAACAAGTTGAAGAAAAGTCTAGGAATGAGCAAGAGAGGGAACAACCTCCCAAGAAGAAATACTACCATAGGCACATCGCTCGGTAGATCCAAGAAATGGAATTATAAGTTCATAACTGATCTTTGATCTCTCTCTCTCTCTCTCATCACCCTCCCTCTACCCTTGCTCGACATATAATGTTCTTGATGCTAAAGTTGTCAATTGGATCCCTAATCATGCGATTTAAGTATTCTGATTAAAGAAAGCTTGTAATGATGCCTCTTAGATCGTTAAGTATTCTGATCAAAATGCATACGCAATATGATTGTTTAATGGCATAATCCTTGATAAGGTTTCAATGGGAGAAAGTTATTTCTTGTTCTTTGGGTTTTTTTTATTACAAAAAATCAATTACGGATTAGAATTGGGATAAGAGAAATCGGGGGTTTCAATCGGCTTATGGGTAACGGGAATCTGAATGGTGATGTTTAGGGTCGGGTCCCAAGGTCTGATTTCGGACCGAGTCGGGTCGGGTGAACAACCCTAAGTCTAATGCCAATATTGCTCTAATTAGAGAACTAGTATTAGAATCAACTTAGCTAAATCTTGACCAAAATTTAGCTAGATTGTACAAGAATACTATAATAGTATTTTAACCAATATATATATATATATATATAGTATTTTTAACCAAAGTTATTTTCACTGGCCAAGTTACTAGCCAAATCTTATTTCAGGCATAAAAAATTACTCTTGTAACTAGAAAATTACTCTTATATTCACTAGTCAGCAGATAGATCAGAAAGAATGTGATGCACTAATATACTAAGATAATGGATATATACCCCGATTGAATTCTTCATGTGAATATTCTAATAATTTGTGCTATGATTTAATTTTGTTTGAATTTTCCTACTATTTGAATTTTTCTTGAGATTTTAATTCGTAGAACTTGTCCTACGATTGAATTTCTCCTACAATTGAATCTATATATAGAATATCGTGTTATAATTAAATAGTTCTCATCCAAATAATAATGAGAATTAAAATTAACAGAAAGATCAAAATTAGTATTTTAATAAAATAGTGATCAATTTAAAGAATTTATTATTTAATATTATTCAATAGCAGATAATTAAATTTATAAAAGCAAGTTTTTAAAATTAAATTTAGAGTTTGTTTGTTTCAAAAATAAGATAAGATGAGATGAAATAAAATAAGATAAAAGTTAAAAAAATATTGTTATAATATATTTTTTTAATATTAATTTTATTTTGAGGTTTAAAAAAATGGTTTCAAAATTTTAAAAAATTAATTTTTTTTTTATATTTTATATAAAAATTTAAAAAAATATAATAATAATTTTTAATTTTATTCTTGAAAGAAACAAACCATAATCAAATTTTAACTAATCAATTATTTATGCTCTAGGAAACTATTTGCTGAATATATCTATGTAGAGGTCTCTATTCCCCCACTGTCTTTTCCTTCTTCAGCTTTTAAGCCGAGCAAGAGAGAGAGAGCGACAGGGATGGTGGGGCCAACTGTTGTTATGTGAGATGAGGTTTGCTGCGTGAGTTTAAGGAAGTGGCAGTGCTACGTGTCGACCTGGGTACGGTAGGCTTTTCCTTCTTTTTCTAGATTGATGGATAAAGTTTACAAAAGTCGTCCTCAAGTCCGTGTCCATCCCATTGCGCGACCACAGGAGCACCGCTAAGGTACTACTCGCACGGGGCTCCTTGTTAACGGACCGTCTCGTTAAAACTTGAAAACCGGCATGAACATGCTTTATGCGAGGGTCCATTAACACGGAACCCTTGCCCCAGCAATTTTGGTGACACGTCAGGCACTCGTTTGTTCCAGTCATATGATGACTTTCTTTATCTCCCGGGCCCACATCTCACCTTCTTCCTGTATTTGTACGTTTCGGTCAAACTTTCACTTCACCACTTCACTCCTCCATTAATCCTCCATTAATTATTGGTGAGGAATAACCTCACCTTATTGACAAGATCTTGAATGTGTTAAGCCTGCAGAAAGGTTCTCTCCTAGTTGTCCCTCGCCTACGACCATTTCCATTCCCTTCAAGGGCGTCAGCCGCTCGGAGCCATTGGTTCGATTATCTCCTCCCCTCTATTTTCGTTCTCTTTATATTTTTTTTCTTTTCTTAATATTTCCTATTTAGTTTCTATTTTTTCTAATTTACTATTGTCGATGAGTGATCTTCTAATTTTTTATTGTAAGAATTTTATTTAAACTTTGTATCTCACACATCTATTTTATCAGTTTGAAATAATTCAAAATCTTATTGGATAATATTTGAGTTATAAAGGGATAAAATTACTCCTAAGAAATAAGATTAAACTCTATATCTCTAATTATAGTCAAACACAAAACTCATAGATTTCTTTCATAAATTTCTTGATGGTCGGAAGTTTATAAATAGTACTGGGAGGTTCAAAGGTTCTCACTTACAACATTAGAGTGTCTCTAGCCATCAGGAGACACTTGTAAGGCAAACGTTGTTAGAGCGATCATTCTCTCATAGTTAGATTAATTATTTCTTAATCAGATGGAGAAAGGTACGCTTCTCATATTATTGTTTATTATTATTGTAGATCATAAGAAATTGAAGATCCGTTTATTAATGTCATGTTAAAATATTTAACATGTGATATCAGAATTTTAGGTTACAGAATTTTTTATGATCTCAATATAATATGAATAAATGATTATTTAGTTCACACGTGCTTTAGTACGTGTTTTGATCTGATAATAATTTTAGGCCGTTGGTTTAAAAGAGATAATTCGTATCTATGCTCCTTGACAACCAACATATACCCTGCATATCACTTTACCAAATGGTCTGGACTATGAGTTGCCGTATTATGCATATGAGTATTGGTTTTCATGCTTGCTGCGTATGCGATTACTGCAAACAAAGAGATAGGTTCGGCTTGGGTACTATGTCACGCACTGGATCCAACTAGTTGGGTACGACATGGGGTGGCCAACAGCCTAACAATGACGGTTTAGGAGTGGCGGCATGAAGGGGCTGAGAAGCCCAACCGCCGGCATGATCTATAACAGCGGCAAAGGGCTTCAAAGCCCACCACCACGCCGAATTCTGAAAAAAAAAAAAAAAAAAAAAAAAAAAAAAAAAAAAGAGGTGATCTGAAAGTCACCGGCAGAAGGAGATCGGCATCTCATCATCACCGGCAACGTCTGTGGCCATAGTTGTAGGCTGCGGCATCTAATAAAAGAGTCGGCAGATGTATACGGCCTGCGGGTGTTGAAGGAGGTTGAAGATGAACTTAGGGTATTATGTAGTTGTGGACCGGGTCATGGGCTATGGCCCAATAAGAATTAATGCTGAAACGAAAATAAGGGTTGATGGGACACTATTGTGGCCCAGCCGAGAGGGAAAAAAAAAAAGAGAGAGAAAAGAAAGAAGGGGTCGGGCCAACACAGTAAGGCCCGACCTAGGTCAACCCAAAAAGGTAGACCAATTATGACCCAGTTTCTTGACCCGACCCGTTTTCGACACAACCCAAATTAAATAATATTATTTAATATTATAATATTATTTCAAAAAAAATTAATTAATTAATTAATTAAAGTTTTATTATATGCATACCTTAATGTTATATGTATGCATTTAAATTATGTACATGTCATTATGATTATCTACATGTATGTATGAAATGTTTATTTAATTTATATACATGTTATTATTGTTAGGTACATGTATATATGAAAAGTTTATTAAATTCTATAACGTTATTATTGTGATTTTCCTATAAAATCAATTAAGGTTTAAACATGAAAATTCTTTTCTTTCATGAATTTTGCTGTGAGAGTGTGAAAGTGTACAAACTGAGACGATTCTATTTAGGAGATTGGAAATTCCAAGTGTGTCCATTGTGACCCTCCAATCTTTCTTGAAAATCTTGAAGTTCTGTCTAGGAAATAATATTCTTTCGTGGGAACTTACTTAGTAAGTATTATTCACATCTGTTGTAAAATTCATTAAACCTTTTATTTCATGCATATTATTGCTATCTACATTTGTATGCATATTATTATTGTGCACGGTTTATTTTGGCTCTTATTATCATGCCATGTATATCCAATGTGGGATAAATGATTTACGTCAAAATCAAGAAAAGATTGGTTGCCCAAAGGTACAAGATTTTTTTGATCTTGGTGACAAGTCATTAAACCCATAATAAGATGGATATGATGGAGGGAACACCTGGTATGTTAAGATTCACTCCTAAATGAGGATCTTGATGACACTACTAGTTTATCCATCAAAGTAAGGTTGGAGGGAACACTTTGTATGTCATAATTTACTCCCAAAGGAGAATTCTGATGATACAGCTAGTTCATCCACAGAATTTAATACTGGATGGAACACCTTGTGTGTCAAGATCTACTTCCAAAAGAGGGTTTTGATGACACTACTAATTCTTCCATAATTGTTTAAATTCTGATTATTATTTATAAGTGTCTAACTCAAAGCAATTTATTATAAAATTTTCTTGCAATATGTGTACCCCCACATCACTACACTCACAGACTTCATTTGTTCCTGTTTTGAATGGCTCCAATTTTTCTAAATGGGTTGAGAGAGTTAGGTTCACCTTATGAGTCCTTGATTTAGACTCATTCCTTATGAGTCCTAAACCCTCACCTATCATTGAAACTAGTACTAATGACCAGAAAGAATCCTTTAAACAGTGGGAGAGATCAAATAGGTTGAATTTAATGTTTATGAAAATGACCATAGCCGAAAATATCAAAAATTCACTCCCTAGTACTGAGGAAGCCAAAACCTTTCTGAAAAATGCTAATGAGAGGTTTAAATTTGCTGATAAGTTTTTAGCAGGAACACTGATGGCTAGACTCACCACCATGAAATAAAATGGTGCTAAAGGAATGCAGGACCATATCCTTGAAATGACCAATATTGCTGCCAGATTGCAAACCCTAGAAATGAAAGTAGATGAGTCTTTCGTTGTTCAGTTTATTCTGAACTCATTGTCATCTCAGTATGGTCCATTTTAGATGTATTACAATGCTATAAAAGATAAATGGAATGTGAATGAGTTGGCAAGTATGGTAGTTCAGGAGGAAGCAAGACTGAAACAACAAGGATATCACTCTGTCAATTTCGTGAATAAAGAAGCTGGAAAAAAACAGCACCATTATGGTAAAAAGAAGCGAACTGGACCACTGAAAGGAAAGCAACTTATGAAAGCTAATCAGGTTCAGCACAACAGTAGCAAATGCTACTTTTGTAGGGAACATGGACATGTGAAAGCTGAGTGTCCAAAACGTAAGGCTTGGTTCGAAAAGAAGGGTAAGCCACTTACTTTTGTATGTTTTGAATCAAATCTTGTAAATGTTCCTACTATTTCTTGGTGGCTAGATTCAGGTGCTAATGTTCATGTTTCTATAACCATGCAGGGATACCTTACAAGCCAAACACCAAACCCCAATGAGCGGTTCATTTTTATGGGAAATGAGAATAAGACTGAAGTTTTAGCCATAGGGACCTTTCGTTTAGTTTTAAGTACCGGTCATTGTTTAGACTTTTATAACACAGTATTTGTGCCTTCTGTGAGCCGTAATTTAATTTCCCTTTCCAGACTTGATACTGATGGTTATTCTTTTTCGTTCCATAATGGTAGTTTCAATTTGTTTAAAAACAGTTTATCTATTGGTTCTAGGTTTCTTTCCGACGGTCTTTATCAACTTTGCTTTGATAATACATTCATTAAAAATACTTATACCCAACGCCATGAAACATGTATTGGAACAAAAAAAAACATGATAAATGAAAACTCATATGACATGTGGCATAAAAGGTTGGAGCATATCTCCAAAGAAATGTTATAGAGATTAGTAAAAGAAGGAATTCTTCCGTACCTTGATTTTACTAATCTTAAAGTGTGTGTGGATTACATAAAAAGAAAGCAAACCAAACATACTAAGAAAGACGCCACAAGAAGTAAAAAACTTCTTGAAATAATTCATACAGATATATGTGGACCATTCTCCATAGAATGTTTTGGTGGAGAAAAGTATTTCATCACTTTTATTGATAACTTTTCACGTTTTGGATATCCAATAAGGTCCGATTACGCCTTTCAGCAACTTCGTTCTGTTGTGGCGTCTCGGGCATCGTATACTGTGCAACAATGCCACGCTGTTCAAGAAATTTGGCGAATGGGCCCAGATTATGGCCCGATTCATCATACTTTCCATAGTATTCTCCACCTCTATCCGACCTGATGATTTTTCATTTTCTATCTAACTGTCTTTCCACCTCCATGAGAAATACCTCAAGTACCGATACAGTTTGAGATTTCTCATGCAATAGATAGATATATCCAAAACGTGAAAAGTCATCAATAAAGGTGATGAAATACTTTTCTCCACCAAAACATTCTATGGAGAATGGTCCACATATATCTATGTGAATTATTTCCAAAAGTTCTTTACTTCTTGTGGCGCCTTTTTTAGTATGTTTGGTTTGCTTTCCTTTTATGCAATCCACACACACTTCAAGATTAGTAAAATCAAGTTGCGAAAGAATCCATCATTTTACTAATCTCTATAACCTTTCTTTGGAGATATGCCCCAACCTTTTATCCCACAAGTCATATGAGTTTTCATTCATCATGTTTCTTTTCGTTCCAATACATGTTTCATAGCGTTGGGTATAGGTATTTTTAATGAATGTATTATCAAGGCAAAGTTGATAAAGACCATTAGAAAGAAACCCAGAACCAATATATAAGCTATTTTTAAACAAATTGAAACTACCATTATGGAACGAAAAAGAATAACCATCAGTATCAAGTCTGGAAAGTAAAATTAAATTACGCTTCACAGAAGGCACAAATACTGTGTTATAAAGGTCTAAACAATGACCGGTACTCAAAACTAAACAAAAGGTCCCTATGGCTAAAACTTCAGCCTTATTTTCATTTTCCATAAAAATGAACCGCTGATTGGGGTTTGATGTTTGGCTTGTAAGGTATCCCTGCATGGTTAAAGAAACATGAACATGAACACCTGAATCTAGCCACCAAGAATTAGTAGGAACATTTACAAGGAGTTGCTGAAAGGCGTAATCGGACCTTATTGGATATGGTCCGAAGTATGGTAAGTAATTCTACCTTACCCAAATCATTGTGGGGTGAAGCCATTAAGACGGCAATGTATATCTTAAACCGAGTTCCCAGTAAGGCAGTTCCAAAAACTCCTTTCGAGTTATGGACTTATAGGAAACCAAGTTTGAGACATATGCATGTTTGGGGTTGCGCAGCTAAAACCAAACTTTACAACCCACATGAAAAGAAATTGGATCCTAGAACAGTAACCTGGTATTTTATTGGTTATCCAGAGAGATCTAAAGGGTACAGATTTTATTGTCCTAATCACAGTCCAAGAATGGTGGAAACAGGAAATGCCAAATTCATTGAACTTGGTGAGATCAGTAGGAAAATTGAACCTAGAGATGTGATCATTGAGAAAATACGGGTAGATGTCCCTATACTTACATCCTCTAAAAAGATAATAGTTCCTCTAATCGATCATCACGATGATACCGTGGAACAAGTAAATGATCAACTATCTCAGAATGATAATACCATTGATGAACCAAATTCGGAGTCACCAGAACAGATTGTCTTGCACAGATCTCAAAGAGATCGGAGACTTGCCATTTCGACAGATTATGTGGTGTATCTCCAAGAATCTGAATTTGACATTGGGACAAGAAAAGATCCACTAACATTTTCATAAGCCAAGAGGGAAGTGATTCTAGTAAATGGATCGATGCCATGAAAGAAGAATTTAAATCCATGGACCAGAATCAAGTCTGGGATCTCGTTAAGTTGCCTTGTTACCCAGATGACTAATACAAAAGGGGGGTGAATTGGGTTATATTATAATTATTAATACTTATTAATCAAATACACAATATAAAATATAAACAGAATATAAAACTGTAAGAAATGTAAAGAGTAGGGTAAGAAAAAGTAAACTCAGTATTTTTACGAGATTCAGCCTCACTGCCTATGTTCTCGCTTCAAGCTACCCCTTGAAGATCCTGAATTCACTAGTCAATCTCCTTTAGGTGGAGATAAAAATCTATTACACTTTTAAGTAGCACCGCTTTAAAGAATATGTGTAGAACACCCTTTACACTTCCAATCACCTCACAATTGGTGATTTAACTATTTCCCGTGTAGAACACCTTCTACACACACAAGGGTTATATGCACCCTCTTACAAATACAAGAGTTGATAGTGGGTAGACTATTAAAGTACACTCCTCAATGAGTGAGATAGAAACAATACAACTCAACATGCTTAAAGGTAGTAAAAAAGTTGGGTGTAAATGGGTCTTTAAGACCAAACGCGACTCAAAAGGCAACATCAAACGACATAAGGCTAGACTTGTTGCTAGGGGTTTCACTCAGAAAGAAGGCATTGATTACAAAGAGACATTTTCTCCAGTATCTAAAAAGGACTCATTTAGAATCATTATGGCATTGGTAGCTCATTATGATTTAGAGTTACATCAAATGGATGTGAAAACAACATTTTTAAATAGAAATTTGGATGAAGTGGTCTACATGGAGAAGTCAAAGGGCTTCTCAGAAAATGGCAAAGATCACCTAGTGTGTAGACTTAAGAAATTAATATACGGGCTTAAGTAAACTTCCCGACAATGGTACTTAAAGTTCAACGATACCCTTACTGTCTTTGGTTTTAAAGAGAATATCGTTGATCGTTGTATATACCTAAAGGTCAGTGGGAGTAAGTTCATAATTTTGATCCTGTATATTGATGATATCTTGTTGGCTAGTAGTGATCTTGGCTTATTTTATGAAACCAAGGGTTTTCTCTCTAAGAACTTTGAAATGAAAGATATGGGTGAGGCATCATTTGTGATCGGAATCGAAATCTTTCGAGATCGAAAACAAGGACTGTTGGGATTGTCTCAAAAGAGTTACCTAGAAAGAATTCTTGAGAAATTTGGTATGAAAAATTGTTCATCACTAGATACTCCGATATCAAAAGATGACAAGTTTAGCCAATCACAGTATCCTAAAACTGAGTGGGAGCGCAAATAGATGACAAAGATTTCCTATACTTCGATTGTGGGAAGTTTGATATATGCACAGTTTGATATATACAGTTGGCATGCTTGGGTGCTACCAGAGTAACCCAGGGATGTCTCATTAGAAAGCAGCAAAGAGGATACTGCAATACTTGTAAGGAACTAAGGATTACCAGCTTACTTTCAGAAGAACTAACAGTTTGGAGGTAACTGGTTACTCAGACTCTGATTTTGCCGGTCGTCCTGATAGCAGGAAATTCACTTTGGGTTATGTTTTCCTATTGGCCGGTGGAGCGATCTCATGGAGAAGTATGAAGCAAACAATCATTGCTTCATCAACAATGGAGGCTGAGTTTGTGGCGTGCTTTGAGGCCACAGTGCTTGGTTTATGACTGAGGAACTTTATCTCAAGGTTTGGGGTTGTTGATTCTATAGCCAGGACGCTGAGAATTTATTGTGATAATTCCTCTGCAGTCTTTTTCTCCAAGAATGATAGGTACTCTAAAGGTGCTAAGCACATGGAGCTCAAGTACCTAAGCGTCAAGGAGGAAGTATAGAAACAAACAGTGTCCATAGAACATATTAGGACTTTGCTTATGATAGCAGACCCATTAACAAAGGGTCTGATAGCGAAACAGTTTAAAAAACATGTTAACAATAAGGGTCTTCTGATGTAAACATGTTATTGAGCTTGTGAATGTTATGATTATATTTTGACACTTAATGATATCAATTATGGTTATTTTGTTTCTATTTTCTTGTCTTTCCACTTTATATGTATATTGAATGGTGTGGATGAATGATGACAAGATAATGTCTACAATAGACATGAATTGGAACCCAAAGGTATTACTGTATTAGTCTTAATTATCCCAATTAAAGATCGTGTGTTAAATTAGTTACTGGTGTTGTGGTACATGGAAGGGAACCTATTGATTATATAATAGATGACCACCATAACTCGCATTGGTAGTTAGTTTGACATTGATATTATGGAACTCATGAAATGTGTTTTGAGTTATGAAAAGTTCGGGAAATAAATTTGCGGAGTATGGTTAATTTTCTGTGATAAACCCATAAATAAAAAGTATTATTTTATGGGCGTATGGGCCAAGTGGGAAAATGTAAGAGTTTTATTTAAATTCTGTGTCTCACACACCCATCTTATCAGTTTGAGATAGTTCAAAATCTTATTAGATAATATTTGAATTATGAATGGATAAGAATTACTCTTAAGAGATAAGATTAAACTCTATATCTCTAGTTATAGTCAAATATAAACTTATAGATTTCCTGATGGTCGGAAGTCTATAAATAGCACTGGGAGGTTCAAGGGTTCTCACCTACAACATTAGAGTACATCTAGCCATCGGGAGACACTTGTGAGGCAGACGTTAGGGCGATCATTCTCTCATAGTTAGATTAATTCTTTATTAATCAGATGGAGAAATGTATGTTTCTCATATTATTGTTTATTATTATTGTAGATCATAAGAAATCGAAGATCCGTTTATCAATGTCATGTTAAAATATTTAACACCTACTCCCTCCAAGCTCCACACGCGACGCCAAAAGCCCTTCCAACTGCTAATTTATATGTTCGCAGAGGTGGTATGCGATTCTGGCCAACGGCCCAGCGTATTGGCTACACGTGCGACTTTAGCCGTGCGAGTGGTTTACGTGTAGTCGTGATTTGGTGGCACGTTAGAGTCACGAATTTTTCCATGGGCTTCAGAGGCCTTGAATCTCTCGATTGGGCCTACTTCATCACCTCTTTGGGTGGCGCATGTGGCATACGTGCCACCACCACCGTCGAAGATCTCTTGCCGGTGACTCGACTCAGAAAGTTATCCTACTACATTCCTGCATTTAATAACCAAGAATCAAGTAAAAGTGGTTGTAGAAATTATTTATAGTTGTCCTAAACTAACACGATGCAGCACACATCTTACTACTGCAGCTTTTAGCCGTGGCCTAAAACTGTCTTTTAGCGATCCCCTTCTTTTATTGAAATTTGGACGAGGGTCATTCATTTGGATCCGATCTACTTATTTTTGTTTGAGAGCCATTAATTTGATTTTCATTTTTCATGTTGCATTTTGTATTAACTTTTTGAAATAATTGTAAGGGACTCCCTCTGATGCCCCCAAATTTTTCCTTAAAATAATACGAGAATCGAGGCGTTAGGATGATGACAATACGGGTCACGTACTCCCAACGTTATGTACTAAGTATGTGAACATGTAACATGCATAAAATAAAAGTCGCAGCGAATAATAAAATCAATATTTAAGTACCAAAGTTTTAAAATATTATAAAGCAAATTAATGTAAATTCTCCAACAGGAGATTTAATACAGTCATCCAAAGATCAAATAAATACAATACACAATCATCATAATTAAGTAAACACCATCCAAGCAAACCAACTACACTAATTCACTCCAACAGTGGAGCTGCCTCCTCAGGCTTAACCTTCTCGTTCTCTGCATCAAAATCTACGATACTAAAAAATGGTACCGTAGGTAAGTAAAAATTCTAAACAAAACCCAAGATATTAAATACATTTGTCTAACAACAAAATGCATGAACAAGATACCATATGCATGAGTCTTAAAATCATATTTCTCAAATAAATAAATAAAGCACACACTCCAAAATTTCAAAGTAAAACTCCAATTAAATCATCCATCATTTTTTAAAAAAAGATATCCGTAAATCCTTTAAAAACCACAACCATTTTTTTCAGAAAATAATCTACATAAAACCAATTAACACAATAGACGGGTATTGCAGGCGAGACTTTACCACCATCCCTGCTTACCCCCATATTCATGCCAGTCATACGGGCATTACGTATTGCCGTCTCCAATATGACATACATACAAATCATAATGGGCGTTACGTATCGTCATTCCCATTATGACTTATATACACTCATTTCATAGCAGGCGTTACATATCACTGTCTCCGATATGAAATACACACACAATGACCATAACGAGCGTTACGTATCGCCGTCCTTGTTATGTCATTCACATCCACTGATCATAACGGGCGTTACGTATCGCCGTCCCCGTTATGACTCAATCAAAAACCATTAAAATTCATAAACCTAATCATACTGTTTCTCACTTATAAAACCCTTTAAACAAATCATTTTAATAAACCATAACTTAAGTTTCACGTAAAAACTTCAAATATCATATATTCACATGAATTATTGGGCAATTTCACAATGCATATCACCATGTACAAAAATATTCAATATTCAATAAATTCAATCATCAACCAAACACAAAATTGTTATATAAAAATATATTTAAATCTCAAAATTCGTTTGAAAAGTACTTACAGTATGCTCGTTAATAATTTCTAAAGTTATTGAAAATGCCGAACAGCGATTCCGAGCTTCCAACTGCGTACTCGCTACTAAAACTAAACCCAAAGCACTAACGTATATAGATCATCACAAATACATAAATATTAATATCGGAAACAACTAAAAAAAAACCAGACTTAATTAAAACACCAATAAATTATAATAACACCAATAAAACTAATAAATAAACCTAACAATTCAATTAAACTAATTACGTAAATAGAACAATATATATATATATACATATAACCAATTCAAATAATTATTCCAAATATTGCAACCAAATAAAATAATCATCTTGTTGTAAATAAATAAAATACAATTATTAACTAACTAAACTAAACATTTGATCATAAATAAAATAATATCACAAAATAAAATTAAGATCAACACATGAATAAATTAAAAAAATACTTAAAGTAATTAATCAAATATACAAGTAGAAAGATTTACAAAATGTTCCTCAAAACGGCGATTAGAAAAACCACTGAAAAGATCAGATTTATGGGGGGTTTTGAAGAGGAAATATTCTAGCTGAAAATGAGAAAAACAAAAGCTCTTAAGTGAAGGCTAAACACGCAATATTTTTGATCGATCTTGAGTGGAAAACTCACGCGTGAAATGCAAGGGACAAGCCAAGACAAACATCAACTACAAAGGAAATGATTCTTCAACTTTTCAGATGAAAAACAAAGATAAAAACAAAGACTCATCACTGGAAAGAAAGAGGCGATTCAAGCATGTGACTTACGGATCTACAACAAAAACAGAGGGAAAATATTCCTCAATGCACTGAGCATTAAACGGAGTAACGCGTGGATGAAAAATTGAAGGAAAAAGCTGCGATTTAGGAGCTGGAATATCACGGGTCTGAAGTCGCCGAACATGGGAAGGAAAAGAAAAGAAATAAGGAGAAAAAAAAAAAGAAGGAAGAGCCGAGCAAGAAGCTAACGTGTGAAGGCCAGGAAAACAATTAAAACTGATGAAGGAGCGGTGTCCTTTTTGGCAAATAAAGGAGCTGGTGCACATAAGAGAAGAGGCCAGGGATTTCAACATGAAGAACGCCAAAACGGCGTCATTTTCCAGCAATAAAAAGGCTGGGTTACTAAGGGCCATGAGCTGGGCTTGCTTTATTAAAATCCATCTAACATAAATTAATTAAACACATTAAATCAAAATAAAATAATTTGCAACACTTTAATTTAAATGTCAATATAATAAAATGATGATACTAAATTTAAGCATTAAATTAAATGCACCACAATATAATACTATGAGGAAATAAATTAACTTACTTTTTAAACACGGAAATAATTTTAAAAGAAGATGAAATATTCAAATATTTTAAACACAAGCACACTAAAATAATATTAATATCAATTAACTCTTAACACAATACTTATATTAATAAACACTACATATATAATATTAAATTATAAAGGTAGTAAAATTACGGATCTTCACATCCTTCCCTCTTAAAAGGAATTTCGTCCTTAAGATTCATACAAGCAATCCGAAAAGAGAAAACATCTATTGGTCTTCGAACAAATACGGGTATCACTCTCTCATATCCCTTCTTTTCCCAAGAGAAATCCTGAGCCACTGGATCTCCCTATGACACTTTAACTAAAAGTATCGTCTTAGACCTCAGTTGTTGCTCTTTCCAATCCACGATCCGAGTTGGCGCAACTTCAAAAGTCAAATCTGACTGAAGTTGAATACACTCAAGGTTGACGAAGCGTGATTCCTACTGACCGAAACTCTTCTTTAGAGACGACACATAAAAAACATCGTGAACATCACTGAAGTAGTCTGGTAGAGCAATCCGATAAGCGACAGGTCCAATCTTCTGGAGAATCTGGTAGGGATTGACGTATCTCGGACTAAGCTTTCATTTTTTTCCGAAACGCTTAACACCCTTCATAGGAGATACCTTGAGGTAAACCCAATCTCCTTCTTCAAAGGACAAATTTCTTTTTCTGGTATCAGCATAACTCTTCTGACGATTCTACGCTGCCACCGTCTTGTCTCTGATGATCCGAATTTGGTTTTTCATTTCTTGCACGATCTCAAGTCCAAACAATCGACTCTCGCCAATTTCATCCCAAAACAAAGGGGATCTACACTTCCTTCCATGCAAGGCTTTATACGGGGCCATCTGGATGGAAGCGTGAAAGCTATTATTATAAGTGAACTCTATCAGCATCAAATGATGCTCCCAGTTACCCTTGAACTCCAAAACGTAAGCTTGAAGCATATCTTCAAGAGTCTAAATGGTGTGCTCTGACTGGCCATCTGTCTGAGGATAATAAGCGCTACTAAACTTCAATCTGGTGCCCAAAACTGAATGTAAGCTCTTTCAAAACTAAGACGTGAACCGAGGGTCTCGATCCGACACTATAGTCCTAGGTGTTCTATGAAGACGTACGATCTCCTTAACATATAACCGAGTTAACTTACCCAAGGTGTTGGTATTAGTAGCTGGTAGAAAATGAGCACTCTTAGTCAAGCGATCGATAATCACCCAAACTGAATTCTTCCCGCTAGGTGTCCTTGGTAGACCCACTATAAAGTCCATAGCAATGTCGTCCCACTTCCACACAGGTATAGAAAGAGGTTGAAGAGTATCGGCGGGTCTCTGATGTTCGGCCTTAACTTGATGACAAGTGGAATACTTTGCAATGAACAAAGCAATATCCCTCTTCATCCCTTCCCACCAGTAGCTTTTCTTCATGTCCTGATACATCTTCGTGCTCCCGAGATGAGCTGAATAGGGAGTGGCATGGGTTTCTGGTAAAATCCTTTCTTTAAATTCCGATTCTGATGGTATTACCCGTCGATTTTGAAATCGGAGGATTCCTTCTTTATCTAAGCTAAAATGTGCGGGTCCTCTATCTTTTCTAGCTCTTCTCTAGATGTCGAGGAGTTTTGGATCTTTCCTCTAAAGAGTTTTTAATTCTGCAAAATCATCAACACAAACGCTAAGAGTTGCAACCAAAACTTCCTCATCTTGCTGCGAACTCTCCACCAACAATTTCCTCATACTAAAAAGAAGGAAACCCAACTCTGATGACTCAGACTCATCTGCCAAATAAGACTTTCGACTTAAAGCATCGGCGACTTGATTTACTTTACCAAGATGATATTTGATCTCACACTGATAATCACTGATCAACTTTAACCATCTTCTTTGTCTCATATTAAGATTCTTCTACGAAAATAGATGTTTCAAACTCTTGTGATCGGTATAAATTTCACAAACTTCTCCATACAATTAATGTCGCTAAATCTTAAGAGCAAAGACTACTGCTGCTAATTCCAAATCGTGCGTAGGATAATTCTTTTCATGATCCTTCAACTGACGAGACGCATAAGCAATGACTCGCCCCTCTTGCATAAGGACACATCCCAACCCAAATTTGGATGCATCACTAAAAGCCACATAAGGCTTGTATTGTTAGGGAAGTGTCGAGACAGGTGCTGAAGTCAACCTCTGCTTCAACTCTTGAAAATTCCTTTCGCATTTGTCAGACCAAACGAATGCGACACTTTTTTTTGTCAAAGCAGTAAGGGGTGCAAACAAGCGAGAAAATCATTCCACAAACCTTTAGTAATAACTGGCTAAACCCAATAAATTTCAAATTTCGTGCACCGAGGAAGGACGTGGCCATGCTAACACCGCTTCCACTTTGCTAGGATCAACCGCTACCCCTGGCTGAGAAATAACATGACCCAAAAACTTGACCTCTTCCAACCAAAACTCACACTTACTGAAATTTGCATACAACTGATGCTCTCTCAACTTTTCCAAAACTAGACGGAGATAATAAGCGTGCTCATCAGTACTCTGAAAGTAGACCAAGATGTTGTCGATAAAAACAACAACAAAAGAACTTAAATAGGGTCGAAACACCCTATTCATCATATCCATAAAAGCTGTTGGAGCATTAGCCAATCCAAGTGGCATCACTTTGAACTCATAGTGCTCGTACCTCAATCTAAAAACTGTCTTCTGTATGTCCATATCTTTTATCCTCAGTTGATAGTACCCTGATCTTAAATCAATCTTTGAAAATTCCGCGGCATCCTGAAGCTGATCAAACAGGTCATCAATTCGAGGTAGAGGGTACTTATTTTTTATAGTCACATTGTTAAGCTCTCGATAATCTATACACATCCTGAGAATTCCTTCATTCTTCTTGACGAACAACACAGACGCTCCCCAAGGTGACGAACTGGGTTGAATAAATCCTTTATCCATCAAGTCTTGCAACCGAGTCTTCAATTCCTTCAACTCAGCAGGTTTCATACAATAAGGAGCCTTGTGCACTGGAGTTGCTCCAAGTTCCAAGTCGATAGTGAATTCCACATCCCGAATAGGTGATAGACCAGGCAAGTCATTTGAAAACACATCGGGATACTCTTATACTATTGAGATACCAACAATCGACACATTCGCAGATGGGGAAGAAACTAATCGAACCAAAAAGGCATCTGCCTCACAAGCTTTATCCTTCTTTACCTGAATAGTAGACACAACTGCAGGTCTCTTTTTCAGTTTGCTACTAGCAAATTCCATGCAATCACCACTAGGGAGTTGAAAACTGACAACTCTATTCCGACAATTAATACTAGCAAAATGCTGATATAACCAATCCATTCCCAAGATAATGTCAAAGCCAAGCAATCTAAACACGATCAAATCTACATCCAGTGTTAAATCTCCAAAACCCAAAGGGCAACCCAAAGCAATCTTAGAACAACATACCATCTCGCCATTAGGTAGGGCCACTACCATGGATTGAGATAAAGGCTCCACCGCAAGAATACAAATCCGTACAAATGTAGCCGACACAAAAGATCGTGATGCACCCGAATCAAACAAAGTACAAGCATGGAATTCATACAACCAAACTCTTCCTGAACATATCGGGACTACACACTTGAAAACCAAAAATTAAAACAAACAAACCAACAAACCCAAGAGTGAGATCAAGTCATACTTGTGACAACTCTTGCATCCTGATCAAGTCATACCGACGCTTGCACTAGCTGTTTTTGTTTAGCTTTGCCACCGCGATGACCTTTACGACTTCCTTGACCTGTGCTTGGGCATTCACGAGCATAATGTCCTGTCTGACCACAACTGTAACACTTATTATCATCCTAACGACACATGCCCTTATGAGTTCTGTTGCATCTTCCACAAACTGAGACTCGTCCTCCTATACGGACTCCGGTAGATGGTTGAGGACGGGCTTCGGTCCTTGACACAGATTTCTAAGGTGATCCAAAACTGCCCTCACGGAAACTTCTTCTCTTTTGGCTTGGGGGAGAAGTAATAGGGATAGTGAACTCTCACTCAACAATAGATGCAATGTCGACAAGCTACTGGAAGGTTGATGCCTGATGACAGGCCACATGCCTACGAATCTCTGGCTGCAAACCCTTTTGAAAACACTCCACTCGCAACTCCTCTGTTACTATGAGGTGACTAGTAAATCTTTCAAGCGCCATGAATTTGCGGGTTTACTACTCTACTGTCATGCTTCCTTGAGTCAGATTGGTGAATTCTCGAGCCTTCTGATGCCGAGCTGATCTTGGAAAGAAACGATCATCAAATTCTTTCTTAAACTGCTCCAAAGTCACATTAGTAAATAATTCAAGTTCTTCTACCAGAAGCTCTCGTTTTATTTCCCACCACGATGCCGCCTCGCCTTGAAGGAAGTGGCTCGCATATAGAACCTTCTGAGCTTCCGTGCAGCCACAAATCTTAAATGTCCTCTCGATATCCTTAATCCATCTATCAGCCCTCAGCGGATCCTCTTCGTCTGAAAAAAAAAGGGTACGGTGTGCCAAAAATCGCTCATAAGAGCATTCCTCCTGCTCGACCCTAGGCTGCGATCGAGAACCCTGCCGAAAAAAGTCAGTCATGTGATTCAAAGCTCTGGCCAAAGCAAAATTCCCATCGCCTCATGGTAAATCATCATCTAGCAAAGTCTGCGGTATACGTGGTCTCATTATTGTCCTGGCAAAACAAACCTTCAACCCCGCTCTCCAAATTAAACGAATAAAACAAAACCACAAATAAACAAAACAAATAAAATCATCTGATATTGTCCCCAAGTAACATATGGATTTACCCAGAGTCGAATTGTTCTGATACCACTTGTGACGCCCCCAAATTCCCCCTTAAAATAACACGAGAATCAATGCATCGGGATATGAAAACACGGGTCACGCACTCCCAACGTCAAGTGCTAAGTGTGTGAACATGTGACATGCATAAAATAAAAGTCGCAGCGAATACTAAAATCAATATCTAAATACTAGAGTTTTAAAATATTACAAAGCAAGTTAATGTAAATTCTCCAACAGGAGATTTAATACAATCATCTAAAGATCAAATAAATACAATACACAATCATCAGAATTAAGTAAACAACATCTAAGGAAACCAACTACACTAATTCACTCCAACGGCGGGGCCGCCTCCTCAGGCTCAACCTCCTCGTTCTCTGTATCAAAATCTACGATATCAAAAAATGGTACCGCAAGTAAGTAAAAATCCCAAACAAAACCCATGATATTAAATACATTTGTCTAACAACAAAATGCATGAACAATATACCATATGCATGAATTTTAAAATCATATTTTTCAAATAAATAAATAAAGCACACACTCCAAAATTTCAAAGTAAAACTCCAATGAAATCATCCATAATTTTTCAGAAAAAGATATTCGTAAATCCTTTAAAAACCACAACCATTTTTTCCAGAAAATAATCTACATAAAACCAATTAACACAATAGACGGGTATTGCAGGCGGGATTCTACCACCATCCATACTTACCCCCATATTCATGCAGTCATACGGGCGTTATGTATTGCCATCCTCGTCATGACACAAATATTCCAATCATATCAGACGTTACGTATTGCCGTCCCCAATATGACATACATAATAATCATAATGGGCGTTACGTATCGCCGTCCCAATTATGACTTATACACACTCATTTCATAGTGGGCGTTGCGTATCGACATCCCCGATATGAAATACACATAATGACCATAAAGAGCATTACGTATCGCCGTCCCCGTTATATCATTAACACCCACTGATCATAACGAGCGTTACGTATCGCAGTCCCCGTTATGACTCAGTCAAAAACCATTAAAATCGATAAACTCAATTATATTGTTTCTCACTTATAAAACCCTTCAAATAAATCATTTTAATAAACCATAACTCCAGTTTCACATAAAAACTTCAAATATCATATATACATATGAACTACCATGCAATTTCACAATGCATATCACCATATACAAAAATATTCAATATTCAATAAACTCAATCATCAACCAAACACATAGTTGTTATATAAAAATATATTTAAATCTCAAAGTTCGTTTGGAAAGTACTTATAGTACATTCATTAATAATTTCTGGAGTTACCGAAAATGCCGAACAAGGATTCCGAGCTTCCAATCGCGTACTCGCCGCTAAAATCAAACCCAAACACCAACGTATATAGATCATCACAAATACATAAATATTAATATTGGAAACAACTAAAATAAATAAAAAAAACCAGACTTAATTAAAACACCAATAAAACCAATAAATAAACCTAATAATTTAATTAAACCAATAACGTAAATAGAACAATATATATACATATAACCAATTCAAATAATTATTCCAAATATTGCAACCAAATAAATTAATTATCTTACTGTAAATAAATAAAATAAAATTATTAACTAACTAAATTAAACACTTGATCATTAATAAAATTATACCACAAAAATAAATTAAGATCGACACATGAATAAATTAAAACAACACTTAAATTAATTAATCAAATATACAAGTATAAAAGCTTACCAAATGTTCCTCAAAACGGTGAAATACGGCGAGTAAAACGACGATTAAAACCCATTGAAAAGATCGGACTTATGGGAGGTTTTGAAGAGGAAATATTCTAGTTGAAAATGAGAAAAACAAAAGCTCTTAAGTGAAGGCTAAACACGCAATATTTTTGAAGGAGAAAAGAGGGTCTTAGACGCGGGTTGCAAGCGTGTCGAAGAGTTTTTTATATAGGCTGAACTAGTGCACAGAAGCATTGATCTTGAATGGAAAACTCACGCGTGAAATGCAAGGGACAAGCCAAGACAAACATCAGTTGTAAAGGAAATGATTCTTCAATTTTTCAGATGAAAAACAGAGATAAAAATAAAGACTCATCACTGGAAGAAAGAGGCGATTCAAGCATGTGACTTACAGATCTACAACAAAAGCAAAGGGGAAATATTCCTCAATGTATTGAGCATCAAACGGAGTAACAAATGGATGAAAAATCGAAGGAAAAAGCTGCGATTTAGGAATTGGAATATCACAGGTCTGAAGTCGCCAAACAGGGAAAGGAAAGGAAAAGAAATAAGGAGAAAAGAAGAAAGAAGAGCCGAGGAAGAAGCTAACCAATGTTTTGAATACCGTACCGGTACTGGTACCGGTCAAGTCACTGAAACGAAATATTTCAATACCGATACCGTTTCGTATATCGTTTCAGAATAATTTATACATAAATAAATTATATATATAAATATAATTATAAATTATATTTCAAAATAATAGTCAATATATAAATAAATTATATAAATATATATATATATGTAATTAATTTAGTCTAAATTGAGGTTAAAACATAGTAAAAAATTTTAAAAAAAAAATTTGGGAGGTCGAAATTCGGTACGGCCGATACCGAACATTTTTTGGCCGAGGCTGATACGGCCGAATAATCGATTGAAATAAAATATCATTTTTTGTGTACCGACCGGTATAACACGGTATTTGAAACACTGAAGCTAACGCGTGAAGGCCAGAAAAACAATTAAAACTGACGAAGGAACGGTGTCTTTTTGGCGAATAAAGGAGCTGGCATCATTTTCCAGCAATAAAAAGGCTGGGTTACTAAGGGCCACGAGCTTGGCTTGGTTTATTAAATTCCATCACCTATTTTCAAATGCATATAATATAAATATATATATATATATATATATTTAAATGCCCCATCTGAAAGTCTCTTATCCCAATTAAATAAAACTATGTATATACATATATAATTATATTATTATAAGTTTAAGCCCAAACTTTGCAACACTTTAATTAAAATGATGATATTAAATTTAAATGTCAACATAATAAAATGATGATATTAAATTTAAGTATTAAATTAAATACACCACAATATAATACTATGAGGAAATAAATTAGCTTACTTTTTAAGCACGGAAATAATTTTAAAAGAATATGAAATATCCAAATATTTTAAACACAAGTACACTAAAATAATATTAATATCAATCAACTCTTAACACAATATTTATATTAATAAACAGTACATATATAATATTAAATTACAAAGGTAATAAAATTACAAATCTCACACTCTCACTCCACTTAAATTTATATATTGTTATCCTTTGTTTAATATAATCAATCACTTGCTCAAAAAATATATATATCTTGAGTGTGTTAATAAAAAATGAATAATCATCTCTTGTTAAATTGATTTTATGAGATGAGTTAGTCTCAAAAATCTTTTTATTGTATCAAAACTTACCACAAAATAAATGGGAACTCACATTACTTATCACATGATAATTATTATGAAAAATACTAGTCTGCACCTAAGGGAAGGTATTGAAAAATAATCTCACATTATCTGACAAGGTTTTGAACGTGTTTATAAGGAACAAGCAATTATCTCTTGTTGAACCGATTTTATGAAATAAATTAGACCTATAAATTTCGTTAATTATAAATAATTTTCCTCTATGAATTTTATTTTTATTTTTTATTCTCAGACCATTACTATTCAGAAAGGATACACAAAAGAAAATAAAAACATCAACACAAATATATAAAACTCTAAGGACTCGTTCACTTTTACAAAAAAAAAAAAAATAAATTATCTCATCTTATTTCATTTAATTATTATAATTTTTTTTATACAAAATAATATAAATAATTCAATTTTTTTTCAATTTTAAAATAAAAATAATATTGAAAAATATATATTTTAGCAAGAAGATATATGATTCTCTTGATCATCTCATTTGAGATGATAGTATATTTATTTTAAACATGAGTATTTTAGTTATTATGTTTTTAAAGATCTTATATTGACAATAAACAAAACGAAATGCCTTATATCTTAAAGGCCTAGTTTGTTTTTACAAATAATCTCATCTTATCTTATCTTATATCATCATTACTATTTTTCTAAATTTTCATACAAAATAAAATAACAATTCAATATTTTCACATTTTAAAATAACTTTTTCAAATTTCAAAACAAAACTAATATTAAAAAAAGATAATATAATATAATTATATTTTATTTAATTTTTAAATTTTATCTAATCTTATTTCATCTTATTTATAAAAACAAATCAGACTTAAATGGATATAAAATTTAATATGGTGAACTTGTTTTGTAGATATCATGGATGGAAAAAATAAAAAACACGAGATTAATGGACAAATGACTAAGGATATTATTTTATTCCCTCTGAACTTGGTCGTAGTTAGCAGAGTGCATAATTGTTTTAGGCTTGTTTATTTTCATAATTTTATTTTTTTAACTCATTATATATCATCTCATCTAATTATTACAATTTTATATAATAATTTGTGATAAATAAGATCTCTCATTATCCAAAAGAGAGAAGGACAGGTCTTAGAGCATTCCCAATAATTTTTAAAAAACACAAATTTATATAAAATATAAAGGAAAATAGCCAAAAGTCCCTTCCAATAGATCATCTATTCTATTATATTTCTATTTTACATTCAATTATAGTAAATCCTCTGCATGTAGAGGTTACTGTTCATTTCTCTTACAGTTTTTTTAATTATTTCTTTCTCATGATTTCATTCTTCTTTTCTTTTTATCTTATTTTTATTTCAACAATTTATCACTTTTGCACAGGCCCCACTGTCTTATCTCTCATTAACTCTCTACCACTCCATTTATAGTCCCTTCAGCTTTCATGAATGCAGAAATTTTGATGTTAATTAATAGAGGCGGGTTTTTTTATATATCCCTTTTACTCTATTGTTTAAGTAATGTAAAATATTATAGTATACATAAAGAAATATTGCAAATATCAAAATATATAATGTATAGAGAAATATTTGAAATATATTATGTGTAGAGAATATATATTTGAAATAATTAAAAATTATAATATTTAAATGATATTAAAAAAATAGCTAAGTTGATGTACGACGTATTACAAAAGTCAATATGTAAAATAAATTTAAAAAAAAAAAAAGAGTCTTAGTAATGTATAGAAAAAACAAACTATTGAAAATGCCCTGTCAATACAAGTTTCAATTCTAACCTTTATCATTTATTGAAGGAGTGGCACTATAGCCACCGGCACATTGTCTTGATAATGGATCTCGAGAATTGTATTTACATTTTTTCAAGCATTTTTTTTTATATTTTTAAATATTTAAAAAAAGAAATTTATAATATTATTAAAAATATTTATATAATTATTTTTAAATAAAAAAAATCAAAAAAACAATCAAGACACTCGGAACGATAACATTTTCCTTATTGAAGTATCCGTTCAATTGTAGTTGAGGTTTTTCTTGTACTATTCTTTTTTTTATTCTTGTAATCTTTTACCATTCGTTATGAACAATATTATTATGAAAGTTAGCATGAATAGAAGAAGTACGGGACGTAAGTGTACCACTTTTGATGAATTGAATCAGCAAAATATTAGTTTGTCTATTTATTTTATTTTGATATTTTATTTTGAAATTTTATGTATTTCAATATATTTTTTAATTCTTTTATTTATCTAATAATTAATAATTAAGAAAGTAATTATTAATGTATTAATTTTTTTTCATATTTTAAAATAATAAAAAAATAAAAAAATTTAGCCTAACGATATGCTGCAATAGTCCTTCTAGCACAACTCATTGAATGAAAGAGAAATTCTAAACATACATTTATACACTACATCTTTTTTCAAAAAAAAAAATTTAATTTTTTTTATAAAAAATTTGAAATATGAATAATGAGTAAAAAATTATTTATTTAAGAAAAAGAAATTTAAAAAAATTAAAATTTTTTTTTTTATTTTAACCGTTTTCAATTGTTTTTAAATTTCTTTCTTAAATAATATATATATTTTTTACTTCTTAGTCATATTCCAAATTTTTTTATAACACAAAAAATTAAAAATATTAATAAAAAAATGAGATGTATAATATATAGGTGTATGTGTAAAAGTCCCCCGGAAAAATTACTAACCACATGATATATTGAAATGGGTGGGTCTACACCTACCGTTAGGGATCCCGTTGAGCTCTTGTTAAGCCCCGCTTGGATTCGGAGATGAGATGAGTTGAGATGAGTTGAGATGAGTTTGGTTTATTTTTTAATATTATTATTATTTTGGGATTTGAAAAATGTGTGTTGGAATTTGAAAAAAGTGTATTGGGATTTGAAAAAGGTGTATAGAAATTTGTATTTTGTATAAAAAAAATTATAAAAATATAATGATGAAATGGAGTTGAGCAGCTCAACTCACTTCCCAATCCAAGTGGGGCTCTAATGTAAATTATGATTTTTTTTATTTGTATTTTTTAATGTTTTCAAGTAATTAAAAAAAAACAAAATCATAATATTATTTTAAAATATTTTTTTAATAATTAAATAAAAACCAAAATAAAAAATCACAACGATAACACGAAACAGTAAAATTAAATGGTGAGAGTGACATATATATTTTCATATGGAAATAGTTAATGAAATCCAGGAAAACAGAGTTAAGATGGTTTTAAATAATGAATAAATAAATAAAAAACTAATGGCTCAGATATTCTTGTAAAGTAATCATTTCAGTTTTATATTGAGTCACCTCATGTGACACATGAAATGACCTTTTGGATAAGTTAATGAACGTCAAGCTAATCCCGCCGAGACAGTTACATCAGGAAACTTTTGTCAGATACTGGTGACAATTGGTAGCTTTAGCGAGCATGGTCTTGACACGTCTCATAACTGGCACGAAGTTACTGTATAATTGGCAACAAAAGTTATATTTGTACGATTATTTTATAGTTTGTTTATAATTATAAATTAAAAAAAATATATCTTTTAAATTTAAATTTGATTTTTATTCTGATTTAAAATTCTAACTTTTTTAAAATTTAAATTAAAAATGATGTTTTTGTAGATTTGAAAAAATATTATTTTGAATAAAATAATATATTTTTAATTTTTAATTTGTTTTTTTATTTTGATTTGATGTTTTACAATTAAAAAAAAAATATTATTTTATTAAAAATTATAAAATAATCGTACGTATCACCACTCAATTGGCAAAAAGTGCTCTCGGGTATTCGGGTATGTTGCAATATAAATTATGTTGCAACACGTTGCATTGCCCTTTATACAGTAACTTTGAGGCTCTCGGATATGTTGCAATATAATTATTTATAGATTGCGTTATTATTATATATAAATTATTTAATATTGTTTACAAAATTATAAATTATTTTATTATAATTTGTAAATATCTAAAATTTGATTAAAAATTTCACTTTTATAAATTTAACTAGTTACTTTTTAACAACATCAAATAAAAACTATAATATTAATTTTAATATTTTCATTATTCTATTAAAATATTAATTTTAATATTTTCATTTATTCAATTATAACTATGATTTGAATATTTATTTTTTAAAAAAAGTATTTAATTTGATATTAAAGGATCCACTTGAAAGAGCTTCAAGAACTTTTTATTTTTGTTTTTTAAAATTTTTAGAAAGGCTAATTAATGGACCCTATTATGGAAAAACACCCAATATTATTTTCGAGATAACTAGCAAGGTTATGCATAAGACAATTTTGAAAGGTAGCGATCAATTTATTATAAGCAAAATCATTGCTGTGACATGATTCATTATTATAAACAAAAAAATGAATAATTCTTTTAAGGAAAATTATTTGCAGCCATTTGGGCTGGTCAAATTGCCCCAGTGAAAAATTTAAAGCCCAAATTTATTGTACAATTGTTGAGTTTGGTGTAGGAGGTTTTTAAGCAACTCACTATAGTTTGGCCAAAATCTAACATTTATCTCTTATTAACTTGATCTCTTAACTTAGTTTTCGACCTTATCTCTTAGTTAAATTATAGGATGCTGATTTGACTCCTATAGACGCCCACAACCCTTAAGGATGTTTTGCTAGATAAAAAGGCCTTGAGAATCTCCAAGTCAATAATCAGCAACATAAATTTTGAAAATTGGTCTCTGATTTCATATTTGGTCTCAGGTTCTTCTGTATGGTTTATGCTAAGTGTTGAGAAGCTTACCTTAGAGAGAGAGACGGGAAATGCACTCGACTACCTTAGGTACAAGCATGGAACTCTAATTTGGCGAGAGATGTATTCGACTGCACTAGATGCGATCGTGAAGATCAGCTTTAGTTTGTTTATTTGTATGGATATTCTTCTAAGAGATTGTTTATTGTTGGTAAAAAGCGCATATTTCCACGATTAGTTTTTTGTGTGTATTTTCATGATTATTTTTACTATTGTTTGTAGTAGTGGATTTTTTACCCCTTATGTAATTAGTACTATGGTGTTCCCATTTTGGGGTTGATATTGTAGTTTGTTTGCAGTAACCCACACTTAAGTGGTCAAGTAGCCTGTCGAGTCCCTAGGTCCGTCTTAAGTGATTGCCAAGCCCGTCGACTCATTCTCGAAGGAAACACAAGCAAGGCAATTGTGAAGTGTGGAGGCTCGTTTTTTAAGGTAACCCGCTAGTAACAGTTGTGGCATGAGTGTACACTTGGAATTTGCTAGAGAAGATGTTGTGTTTATGTTGCTGTTTAGGTGAAAGGGGTCGGGTAGTCCTTAGAGATGCCTGCCTATTGGGCGTTTAGAAGGTCGGGCAATCCTTGACCTTTCCCGCTTGTTGGCTTGTCACAAGGGAGGTCAAGTAGTCTAATGGCTTATTCCATCTCTTTACTCTCAACGGGTGTGAGTGGGATAGGGCGGTCCCTGACATTTACCTTTTCGTGGGCATCGCAACTCTTTGAACTCGTCATTGGTGGTTAAGGGTCGCATATTCTATTGACCTCAATGCCATTTTTCTTGGCTGCCGCAAGTCTTTAGACTTTTCGTTGATGTTTTAAGGTTGAGTGGTCTCTTAACCTTCAAAACCTTTTTTCTGGAAATTGTGAGTCTTTGGACTCGTCATTAGTATTTAAGGATCGCATTGTCTGTTGATCTCTACGCCCTTTTTTGTGGGCATTGCGAGCCTTTGGACTCATCATTGTTGCTTAAGGTCTCGTTTGTTTTTATACTTGTGGCGCTCACAACTCCCCCCTGGAATTTAGATGGACTCACGACACCGAGATGATCATCACACGGGTCAATCATCATATTGTTTAGTGCTTCTAGGATGTGTGAAATATGCATAAGTGTAGAATTAAAATTAATCGCAGCGAAAAATAAAAAGTTATTCATTCTAGTACCAGAAATTCTAAAAACTTATAAACCAACATGAAATATAATTCTCCAAGTGGAGATTATACAGTTATCTAATAGAAAGAAATAAAAGATAATCAACATCATCTTGGATTATAATCCCTCTCTTGTCATCACATAAGACTATTCTTTCGGAGGAGCCTGCCCCTCGGGCTCATCCTCATCTTTTGTATATAAAACTACAATGGATGGAATCGTAGGTAAACCAGATACGCCGCATGAAATGCGAATCTCATTAAACAACAGTCAACACTCAAACAAATAATTGCAAATAACATTAAATATAAAGTTTTCAACTAAACAATTTAAATCCACACTAAAAAATTTCCTTGCCCAGAAAGAAATCCCACATGTACACTAAATTGCTCTTTCCCAGAAAGAAGCGAAACAAACATACCAACGTCCTTTCCCAGAACAGAACTCAACACAACTAACCGTCATTTCCCATAAAAGACCTCATCATCAAACCATCATTTTCCAAAAATGATTTCATCAATGGAGCGTCCTTTCCCAGAAAGGAATGCATCCACAATCGTCTTTTTTCAGAAAGGACCTCATCAACAATCTGCCAAAAATCCAGTTTCTAGCTCACAACATATTTTCAATTTATTTATTAACTGTATACCATGATCTCTTTTAAGGACCATTCATACATCCTGACTCTCTTTGTCACACCACGGATAACAACCATGCATGTGACTTCACTAGAGTGTGAAGGCTGGTGATACACGTGCAATGCTTGCAGACGGCCATGCTCAAGCATTAATGAAGGCCGAGGATGCTTGTGATCGATAACAGGCAGTCTATTTTGATGCAAACAAATTAAGAAGTGTGGAAACACCTAGGAAAGGCTTATATAGCCAATGTTTTGCGCCATGCAGGCAATTTCTATGAAGTATATTCTCGAGGCATGTAGTAACTCGAATTCTTGTGGAACCTTGATGAATTTCATGGGAAAACCTCTATAACCAAATTTGTTATCGTAAATTAAACTAAGATCTTAGGTTTGAAAGAGACAAACCATGATGATTTAGTTGATGCTATTAAGTCTTTCTCGACTGAAATTGTTAGCTACTAAATAATTTTTATATAGAAAAATTGCCCATCTTTGAGCTCTTTTGACTTTTGTAGTGATAGCAATTGTTTGTCTTGTATGAATTGGGACATATGGGTGAGCTTAGATGCCTGAATAATTGAAGTGTACTACTTTTGTCTCTGTGCTCCTGTTCATTTGCTTAGAAAAAATTATTTTATTTATTAAAAATTTGTGTGCCATGCGCTTTTACCTGCCATGAGTGAGCTGATTGGCGAGGTTGCTGCTTGCTTCAAGGCACTTCACATTGGTCACCATAACTTAGTAAGAAGTTGCATCGGGTGAGGCTTGTTACTACATGCTCATTGCCTTACTGGTGGTGCTACATGCTTGTTGTCTACCACAAGGGTGGTGAGCTAGGGGAGTGAGGCCATTTCTTGCCTCTATGGGAGCCTGCCTATAAAGAAAATGATCATTATCAGTATGTGGCTTATTGTGGCGAGAATGTGGATGTCCACGTCTCCGTGCAGTCGCTCGCAAAATACAACACTTGCGGTGTGCTTTTTCCTCGCCACAAGGTAAGTGGGCCAAAGGGAGTGCTGATGAGTTTAGAAGAGCTGTTGTAGCCAATGGATTAAAAAAAACTGTTATATAAAAAAAGAACTGTTATATAAAAAAAGAACTGTTATATAAAAAACTGCTTTAATATTATAAAAACTATTTTGATATCACTTTTAAAATTAAACTTTTATTTTATAAATATTATAGTATTATTTATATATGATTATGTTATTACGTATTATATATAAAAAATATATAAATGTAAAAACATATTATATATAATATTAAAAAAATAATTTAAAATATATAATTACTAGGACCGGTTCGGTTTTAAAATGAAAGGAACTGTATTTGGAACTAGGCCGGATCTTACCAGTTTTGTATTTCTAAAAATTGATTCCAGACTGAACCGATTCAAACCCAATCTAACCGATCTGGTTTGGACCGGTTGGGCCGGTTTACCGATTTTTCGATTTTTTTTTTGCACCCGTAGCTCAACTTAAGTCTCACCGGATAATTGTAAACCTCCTGAAGGAGTGCGTGGTCACCAAGGGGTCATAAGTTTGTCAATGTTCCAACCCATAGAAGAGCACACATACTTAAAAAGAAGGTTAGGATAGAGATACTAAAACCTTTTTGGGTCAACAAACCATTCCCTATCTAGTCATCATGCCAAAGCTTTAGGGTGCCATCCTTAATTTTCCATTGGCTTCCTAATCAATAATAGGTAGATAGTTGCAAACAATTTTCCAAGAGTTAGAGTGGAAAGATTTAGCCTTAATGAGGGCCAAAGAGTGAATATTATTAATGTATTTTGGAAAAGGAGTTTTGTCCATAGGGAATTAGAAGACATAAATCTCCAAGTCAATTTACAATAAAGAGCATTGATAACATCATAAAGGTTCCTGATACTAAGACCACCTTTAGAAATAGGACGACAAATATGCTTCTACGAGATTAATTTCTTCTTAGGATGACCATTAGAGTCACCCCAAAACAAATTAGCAAAAGATCTATTAATGGAGTCAATGACTCTTTTTAGGGGACTTAGAACATATAGGATGTAGATTGAAATGTAGGATAAGACTAATTTAATCAAAATACGTTTACCACCAGTTAATAATAGACTTCCTTTCCAACTAGCTATCTTCTTATAAATTTTGACAAGGATGTTATTGTTAGTAGATAAAAGAATTTTTTCGTAATAAATGGGAGCCCTAGGTAAGTAGTAGGGAAAACACTCTCATGAAAGCCCGTAGTAGGCTCAACAATGAGTTTTTTGAAACGACAAATGTTCTAGGATAGTACGAAAATATTTTTGTATTGATTGATCTTTTGACCATACATGCATTCATAATAGAAGATGAACTTCATAAAAGTGTTGAGAATATTTTTGGAGCCATTAGTAAAGAACAGATTGTCGGGAAACAAAATATGAGAAATCGAGGTACAACCACAAATGACAACATAAGAAGAAATCTGTCCATCCGCCATAAACTTGTGGAGGCCTCTACTCAAAGACTCTTCACTAAGAATGAAAAGTAAGGAAGATAAAGGATCATCTTGTCATAAACGCCCCCTGTTTGAAATAAAATACCCAAAATTAGTACCATTTAAACAAATATAGAAAGTATTATTAGAAAAGCAATTTTGAAGAATGGAAATAACCCATTACTAAAGTTAAAAAAAGTACTGTAATACGAATTGACTCTATCATAGACTTTCGCCATGTTGACCTTAAGCATGACATTATTACCACAGGTTTTTCAAAGTAAATTATGAGTGAGTTCTTGAGCCAAAGCAATGATACGAATGATTATTCTACCTTCAACAAAAGCACCTTGATGTATTGAGATTAACTTGGGCAGCAAGGTCACTAGTTAGGGGGTAAAAATTTTAGAAAATATTTTATAAGCCACTTGACATTAACTAATGGATCCCAAATTTGAAAGACAGGAGGGTCTATCCATTTTAGGAATAAGAGTAATAAAAGAATGTTTGTAAGAGGGACGCAAAATCCACTTTAAAAAACTCAGTCATGGTGTCATGAAGATCTATATGAACAATAGAGCAGTAAACAAGATAGAAAGAAGAAGAAAAAGTTTTAAGACCAGGAGCAAAATCAATGGGACTACTAGACATAAAGTTGTTTAACTTCAAAACAAGCTAGAAGGATGGAAGGCTAAGCTTCTTTCTCAAGTAGGTAAGACTATGTTAATCAGAGTTGTTGCAAACTCTATTTTTGCATATACCATGTCCAGACACTCATTCCTAAGAATGTTGTCAACAACATTGATAGGTCTCTTATGAGATTTTGGTGGGGCTTCAATCCTAAGAAACCTCATAACTTCACTCTCAAATCTTGGTGCTCCATTTGTAAACCCAAATCCTTAGGAGGGCTAGGTATTAGGACCACTTCCATGTTTAACAAAACTTTGTTGTCCAAATTAGGTTGGCCCTTTCTCACTAAACAGCCTAGCTAATATGTTTATGTCCTCTCTAGCATATACCTAAAATGTTCAGCCTGGTAAGATGTCATCATCAAACCAAATGATTCAAAATTGTGAAAATGTTTGATGAAACAAAAGGATTTTTTGGTCTCTAGTTATTGCAAGCAAATAAACAATGGTGCTGGCACCTTGGTTTGAAAAGAATCATGGATTCCCTTACTTTCCCCTTCCACAATTATCCACTCATCTTTAAATATACCTTAAGACCCAACTCTCAGAACCTTTGAGCTAATCCTCCGAAAGGGTGGAACATTAGTTTCTCCAATCTCTTTTTTCAAAGGAGACTATTAGAGGGATTGAAACAAAACCTCTGTCCCGGTATAATTTCAGTCATATCAAGGATAAAACTAGGTGGTTACACCACTCTGGTAGTAATTTTTTTGTTAATTCTGGTTATGCAGCTCTTAACATTCATTCTTAAGGGATGAACAATGATCACTCTCTGCACACTTGGAATAATTTGTGGTCCATGCATATCCAAGATCAGCTTAAAATCTTTACTTGAAAAATCTTCCATAAGATCCTCCCCACTAGGGCATTGCTAAAGGATTGTCTCTCTCTCACGGTGGACATTATCCTATGCTTTATTTGCCACTCATCAGAAGAAACATTCTGCCATCTTTTCCTATCTTGTCTTTATTTGAGGATCCTGTGGAGGTATTCTCCCAGGCCATTGGATATTGAAGTTGTGGTAAGAGGTGAGATGTCCAACTGGATTCTTGCCATCCTAGATCCTATTGTGAAATTGCATATCCCTTCTAAGGAATCCCATAACTTCCAATTGTTCGTCATTATAACTATGGATGGCCTTGGTTCCATAGGAACCAAATCACCTATAGGTCTCACAACATTCCAATCAATCTCTTTGTGTATAACATTCTTAAAGACTTTTCATGATCAACGTCAAGCCTGTGTTAGGAAAGAGTGTCCTAATAATTTTTGCTATAATTTCTCTCAAAAGTCCATATTCCCATCTCCTTAGATGTAGTTGTCTGTCAAAATGGAAGTACAGTTGCAACTACTTGTAAGAACCATCTAGGAAACCTTTTGACTCACTTTACTAGGAATTATTACCCAAACTATGGTGAGGCACTTGCAGCTCTTATTGGCATCACTCTAGCCATAGAAAATGATTGGAAATATATTCTCATTGGAGGAGACTCTTAAGGGTGATCTCTACTTTGTACAGATACTTCACAACAATAAGATTGTGTCATAGAAGCCATGACAAATGATGCAAGAGTCATGCTCGACAAATATGAAAGTTGGAAAGTAGTAATATACGTCGGTCTCAAAACTAATGCACGTATTCCATTGCACAAAGGAATATTCAAATTTAATGTTGGGAAATATATCCTGAATCAAGATTTTCCGATGTCTACATCACAACGGCAAAGATTCTCCTTGATCCTATGTATTTTATTTTATTTATTTTAGGCTTTGTTGTTATTTTGTAGAATAATGCTTTATACATCGTTGATGTGATACATTTCTTTTTTTTTTTAAAAATTAAATGATTAAGAAAATATTATTTAATAATATTATAATTTTATTCTTTTTTTTAAATGTTTGAAACTGTTAAAAAAATATGAAAAAAGTAAATAAAAAAATAAGAAAATAAAAATCAACTAACAGTGTAAAAGAGGTGGGTGGTGCTACGTTTTGAAGTAATGCAATGATTATCTGTTTCGAAAGAAAAAAAAAAAATTGGACGTGTATGGTATGAAGTTTATTTACAGCACTTTCTGCGGCGTGCGAACTAAATATGAAATAAATTGATGCCGGCACAACTCTCTACACAACATAAATATTCCCTTAATATTGTACGACCCACGCTATGTACCTATTTATTTCTGCATCAAATCAACACAAATTTTGGATATGTTTCAGAAATCCTTTAGAAAATCATGATCCGTGGTCTTGCAGATTTTGCTGCCCGGCCGGGCTATTACACATGGCAGCTCTGGGCCAAACCCGTTCCAGTCCTTCGGATCAACGCAAGAAGGTCCAAGTTTAAAGACTTTCCTAAGAGCCAGGCCGTTGTGTTTATTATTCAGGCCTGCTTCTGTTCCCTTAGATAGGTTAGTTTGTTTTAAGAGATAAAATTAATTTTTTTTTTTTTAAATTTATTATTATACTTTTTTAAAATTTTTATATAAAATATAATATAAAATATAAAGTTTTTTCAAGTTTTAAAATCACTTATTCAAATTTTAAAATAAAAATAATATTAAAAAAATATCATAATAATATTTTATTTTCTTAAACTTTGATCTCATTTTATTTTTAAAAATAAATCAAGTCTTATTTTTATTGATATTTAGAAAATTCAAATCTATCAAAAGCGCTTTGTTTTTTTTTTTTTTTTACCTCCGGCCAATCCTTTCTACCTTGGGCTGCGTGACAGAGACATCTACGGAGGACAATTTAATCTAACATGAAAATTCAAAAAATAAAAATAAAAACAGAAAACCTCGATTTCTAAAATATAAATTCCCTATAAACAATGCATGGACGAATTGGGAAGTGGGAAGTGGCAAGTGGGAAAAAGCAAGTTCACATGATAACGTAAGGAAGTAGAGATAAGTGTGTTCTTCCAAAGGCACAAGTGGCAGCCATGGATTCCCTCTTAAAAATAACTCGACTGCTCTACTAGTGTCAGCAACATTTCTCAACATCTTCCTCCCAATGCTTCTCTAAAAACTCTCCAAGAAAAAGAGAATTAAATTTCATCAATGGCTCTCTCTTTGAGATTAAACCTGCTCTCCTCATCTATCTCAGGATCCACCTCATCGTCTTCATCATCATTGCCTTCAAATGCCGTCATCACTGTCTCATCTACGAACCCATCTGTCTCTTTTTCCTCCAAACCTGCTCTTCTTGCTTCTCCCAAACTCCCCCTTAGAGCCTCACGCTTTTCCTCCATCAAGGCCTCTCTATCATCTTCTTCTTCCACAACCATTGCTGAGCCTGAAGGCATCAAGGTTTCTCTATCTCTCGTTACACACACGCACACACACACACACACACACACACACACACACACTCTTCTATGTATAATTTCTCTCTTTGATTTTTGGATACTGGTTTTGTCTAACCCTCGGTTTTCAGGTTAATTCGATTCCTACGAAGCCGATCGAAGGCCAGAAGACTGGAACGAGCGGACTCCGGAAGAAGGTTGTTCTTTCTGTTGGTGCTTAGTCATGCTAGTTCTGGTTGATTTTCTAGTGCTTTCTGTTTGTTTGGTAAGAGAATAGAGGAAGAGGAAAAATAAGGATGGTTCGGGATCTTTTCTTGATTATTGTAAAATATGAAGTATTTAATTCAAGTAAATGTAATTTTCATTGCTTTTATATACTTGCGAATTTCTTGGCAATCAAGCAGAGCATAATTGTTTTTCTGTTTATTTTGTTTGAACGTTTTGTAGGTGAAAGTTTTTATGCAAGAAAATTACCTCGCCAATTGGATCCAGGTTTAAATTCCTGGCGCTTCTTCGAAATAGTGAATTATTTTATTTATGTTCAAGTGTATTATGGTTACAATTTGGTTCGGAATGTTGTGTCTATAGGCATTGTTCAATTCATTGCCACCAGAGGATTACAAGAATGGGTTGTTGGTGTTAGGAGGTGATGGGCGCTATTTTAATCGAGAAGCTGCACAGGTCGGTTTTATCTTTGTTCGCGCAATGCACTATGTTAAATTGATGCTATTTTATTTGAGTTTCGTTCTGTACTTTTACAGCTAATTAGCGATTAAATTGCAGATTATTATCAAAATTGCTGCAGGAAATGGCGTTGGAAAAGTTTTGGTCGGCAAGTAAGTTTCTTAATTCGCTGCAATTAAAGAGTGATGCATAAGATGCTTACCTGGCCTTAGTGCTCTAAGAGTGATGCATAAGATGCTTACCTGGCCTTAGTGCTCTTAAGAGTGATGCATAAGATGCTTACCTGGCCTTAGTGCTCTAATTATTTTATCTGTATCCACCTTTTGTCCTTCCTCCACCTGAGTGGACAATTTGATACCGTTATGTAGCATACGCCGGTCCATGTGGGAAAAAGAATGGTTGTGATTGTATGTTGAGACATAGTTGCCTGTTCATGCCCTTCTCAGACCTAAAATGGATACTTACAGATCATTCCACCATTAATTATTTGCAGAAGGGTCAGTAGAGCTAAGTGTTGTCTTGTTACGATTGAAGTGTCTCACTTGGCTTAATTTTAAGCTTAACCATGTGAATGTAAGTTCTTGGGAACCCTCTCCTTGCAAGCTGGTTTTCAAAAGTGACTTCTAGCCAATAGTCTCTATCATTTGGTATTAATAGAGCCAACCACCATGTTGAATAGGGTTGAATATGGGTTTCCAAGTATGGGATCAAATAAGTTATGGTTTTGAAGGGGGAGGCCTAGAGGCTAGATTAAAATGTTGGTCCTATGTATAAGCATAGTGCTAAGTCATTGAATGCTAATATGGGAGTGGAGTTGCCAAAAAGAGATTTGACTACCATTGGGTTATTTTCAATAGAGTGAACCGTTATATACTTTGGTTGTGAAGCATGCTGGTATTTTCCAATTCAAGCTCTAACAAGACTCAAGTGCAAGCGTAACCATGTGCATATAAACTATGCCATGTTCATTATTGAAATGCAGAATATAGATGTCGTGGCTTGTGTAGAGACTTCTGTGATTTAAGATCATGCTATTGATTTTTTTAAACACTTACTGAACAGATGGGATGGCGGCCAAAGCTTGATGGACTAGCCTTTGAGTCCATTGAGCCACAGAGTGTTCCTTGGTTGGAGAGACCCTTTGAGGAGGTGGATATTCATGGGGTGGTGAGGAAAATGATGAAAGAAAAAGCACTAGATCCTGATGGTTTCTCTATGGGGATTCTTCCAAACATGTTGGGATGTGGTGAGGGAGGATTTAATAAAGGTGTTTCATGTATTTTTTTTGGTTGGAAAACTTGAGAAAGCCTGAATGCCATTTTTATTGCACTTATTCCTAAGAGGCTTGGGGCAATGGAAGTGAAAGATTATCGACCCATTAGCCTTGTAAGTAGGGTGTATAAAATCACATCCAAGATGCTTGCAAATCATCTAGGGGAGGTGTTGGGAAAGATTATTTTGAAACTCCAAAACCCTTTTTATAAGGGGTAGGCAAATTCTGGATTCAGTTCTCATTGTCAATGAATGTCTCAATTGTCTAATAAAATATGGCAATAAGGGGATCTTATGTCAATTGGATATGAAGAAAGCTTGTGATCATGTGAATTAGGATTTCTTAATTTACTTGCTGGGGAGATGTAGTTTTGAGGAGAGATGGCGTTAGTGGATCAGATAGCATATCTCAACAATGAAGTTTTCAGTGTTAATAAATGGCAGCCCAATTGCTTCTTCTACAACTTGAGAGGCCCAAGACAAGGAAATGCATTGTCTCTACTGTTATTTGTTATAGTTATGGAGGTGCTTTAGCAAAATGATCTCGGCTTTGGTTAACATATCTCACCTAATGTTTGCAGATGATACATTGATTTTTTGTGAGTTAGAGCAAAACCAGATGTGGGCATTGAGGGCTCTCTTACTTTGTTTTGAAGTGAAATTTGGTTTGAAAGTGAATTTCGACAAATCAGAGTTGGTGACAGTTGATAATGTTTGCAACATGTGACAGTTGGTTAACATTCTTGGATGTAAGGTTTCCTCTCTTTCCATGAATTATCTTGGTCTTTCGTTAGGGGCAACATCACAGGCTATATCGATTTGGGATACACTGATTGAGAAGATTGAACGTAAAGTAGTTGATTGGAAGAGATAGGACTTGTTGAAAGGTGGTCGGATCATCTTAATCAAAAGCACTTTGAAATGGTATGTGGGATGAGTTCAAATTTCACTTGGTCAAGTGGTTTAATATAGCGAAATTCTATTTGCAGTCCACATATTTGGACTGCAATGCAATCCATTAATGAAACGTTGCATTTCATCAAGCCATTTCATCACTTTCTCTGCGTCCAACTCGAAATGAAAGAAATAAATCCATTAGAGCGCCATCCCAGGACCCAGAGCCCTTGCCCTCGCCCTCGCCCTCGCCCTCACCCTCACCCTCACCCTCACCTTTCACCCTCTACATCCCTTGGTCATCTGCACAAAAATGATCCGCAGAGCAACCCAGGACCCAGATGACTATAACGTCGCTGTCTCTCAGAGCAACCACATGCCGATTACCTAGTCGAGTACCCACGTCCCCCAAATAAGCGAGGGTTTCACTTTCAGATGGGAGAAAATTTGCCCAACTCGTTCTCCTGATGCCCAGAGTAGCCAAGGCTAAGGGTCACTACAAGAAAACTGGCCTGTTGTGGCATTTCTATAGCAACCAAATAGGTAGTTGTGACATTTTTATGTCTCAAATAGTTTATTTGGTTGCTATAAAAATGTCATAATAGGCCAGTTTTTTTGTAGTGGGTTGAGATCCCGTGATGCCAATCATGGAATGTCGTCGTAGCCTCAGTCGAGCAAACCCCAGTTGCATTTCAGAGCAAATTAAGTTGAGCAAATCCGTGATTTTGAGTAGTTAGTGAGAGTGTACAGCCCAAAAGAAGGCAATCTCGGGTGGCATTGTAAGAGAGAATGAAGAGATTTTCTGGTGCACTTGGCGGGTATGGTGGTGTGATGAAAGGGTGCTTTACAACGAGGGGGTTATGGCTCGTATTCGAAGTGAAAAGGAAGGAGTGAATGAGAGCTCTATGTTGAGCGAAACAGAGAGATTGAGAATGAGAAATACGCACATTTCCAGCAATGGAGTCACTCCACCAGGGCTTCAAATTTTGGTCACTCGGATTGGGAATGAGAAAGGTTTTTTTTTTTTTTTTCCATTGGTGTTTTTGTTGGTGCAGTACCTAGTCAAGTAATCAATCCATTGTTGTTGTTTTCTTGTAATGTATTGTATTATGGCCAGCACTTTCAGTTGCAGCTCAATTAGATTGTTTTTTGTACTGAGATTGAGAGGGAGTCTTTGAGCATACGGGAGTGCAGGAGGCGTGTGATTTGGGGATGTTTTAATTTTGATTTAGGGGTATTTTAGTCAAGTCAATAATAAAATAAGGATATTTTTGTCTATTTTTAAAATGGACTACAAAGGAGTCCAAAATATTGGACTGTACCTAGCACTACTCTTTAATATATGCTCTCTAGTTTCTTCTAGTGGGTTGGGAATTAGAAATATGAGGATCTTTTATAGGGCCTTATTTAGAAAATGGTTGTGGAGATACACCATGGAATTGCAAATTCTATAGAAGTTGGTGATAGATCTTAAATGTGGAGGTTTATTAGGGGGTTGGAGCACTAGAAAGCTGAGTGGGGCTTATGGAATGGGAGTTTGGAAGCATATTAGATGAGGGTGAGGGTTTTTTTACTCATAACACTAGATTTATGCTGGGAGATGGTTCTAGAATTAAATTCTAGAGTGACCTATGGTGTGGGGATAACGCCCTTAAGGGTTTATTCCCTTTAGTTTTCAGGATTGCTTGTGAAAAAGAAGCTTCAGTGGCTGCTGTTATGCTGCTAGCTGGAAATCAAGTGCAATGGAACATTAACTTTAGTAGGACTGCCCAAGATTGAAAAATTGGTAGCTTTGAGGATTTTTTTTCGTCTTTTATACCCCATGAGACCGAATATTTAAGGAGTTGAGAGGTTGTGGTGTATACCAACAGGTAAAGGCATGTTCTTGGTTCGTTCTTTTTATAAGTTTTTCACACAATCGCAAGACAACCAATTTCCCATGGAAGAAGATTTGGCAAAATAGGGCACCTCCTAAGTAGCATTTTCTGTTTGGTCAGCTTCCTTGTGTAAGATTTTGACGATGGACAACTTATAGAAATGAGGGGTGATCATAGTAGATTGGTGCTACATGTATAAGAAAAGTGGTGAGACTGTGGATCATCTTCTACTACATTTCAAGGTTGCTAGTGAGCTATGGGATGATCTTTTTTTTTTTTTGATAAGTATAGCTCTAGGATGATCTATTCTGTAGGTTAGAGTTAGCTTGGGTCATGCCTGCCACAGTTGTTGAATTCTTGGCCAGTTTAGGGGTGTTCATCCGGGCTCCTATTTTTTTTTTTTTTGGTCCAGTCCGGAACCCGGAAATCTGGATACCCGATTTCGGTTTTCAACCCATATTAAACTAGATCTGGAACATATATTAAAAGTGGTTTGATTTCCAATCCGGATTCACCCGGATTGAAATTCGGGTTGGACCTGGGTTGAAATCCAGGTTGGACCCGGAAATCCGGTTTCCAGATTTTAAACTTTTTTTTTTTAAGTTTGTATTATTACTTTTTTTGTTGAGAAATTTGTTGATAATAAAATAATTTTTTTTTTTAAAATATTTTTAGAACAAATTTCTCAGAAAAAAGTAATAATACCAGTTTTATAAATTAAAAAAAAAAAAGGTTTGAAATCCGGAAACCGGATTTCCGGATCCAACCCGGATTTCAACCCGACTCCAACTCGGGTGAATCCGGATTAGAGTCCAAACCGCTTTTAGTCATTTGGTTCTGGGCCGGGTTGACCTGGATTTCTAGTTCAGAACCCGCTTGAACACCCCTAGGCCAGCTGGACAAATTTAAAAGGAGCTCTCCAAATCACAGTTGTGTGGAAAATGGTGCCTACTTGCATTTTGTGGTACTTATGGAAGGAGTGAGATGACTAGATGTTTGAAGACAAAGAATGCTCTATAGAGTAACTTAGATCACTTTTTGTTAGAATAATATTTTTATGAGCCATAAATGTAGATTTTAATGGCCTTGGCATTCATGACTTTTTTGTTTCTTTTTCTTCTTCCTAGATAGGTGTTAACCTTCTTGTGTACTTGGGCTAATCCTATTATTATTATTATTAATACAATCGTTTACTTGTCAAAAAAAAAAATTGTTGATCTATCTTAATTTATACTCCTCTCTATGGATCATCTTGTAACATGTGCACATGCAAATCTAGATATAGCTGAATATAAGTTTAAAAAACAGAAAAAATTGTATCGTTAGAGTTCCCTCACTTCGTTTTAGAGACTGGATGTGTCGATAATTTCTTTTTTGGAAAAAAACTCTACTTAGGGATACTTTATGGTTAGAAACAAACTGAAAGTCTGTTATGACCTAGAAGGTGTTGAAGTGGATAATCTTCCATGGCTGTGGGCAAGGTGCTACTATGTTAGAGAAAAAGGAGCCTTTGATCGTGTTTTTAAGAGTATCTTGCTAAAACGTTGCCGTTTAATGATTGTTGTAGGAATATGGTTAATAGAATAATGTCCTTTACAATTTACAATGTTTTTGTAACAATGTAAACGGTTGCTGTTTTAGCTATAACTTTGAATTGTTGAATGAGTGGCTTGAAATGCTGCGTTTTGTAATAGAAGCCTATAAATACAGAAGTGTGTTGGAGGGTAAGCCATCAACCGAAATTCAAGCAACAAATTCCTTCCCTTGTCTTCTTCCTCCTCTATCTCTGAAACCCTAATTTTGGAGAGTGACTCTCTCGAAGTTGTCCTTTACCGTGGGTCCATTACGAGTTGGTATCAGCCATGGCCAAAGGAACTCATTCCTATGTTTAGGTCTTGGATTCCATGAATCATTTGCAACAATAACAAGACTACCAACAGAAACAAATCGAAGATGCTATTGCGTTACTTTTAAAATAGCAAGAGAGTGCAAGGTTAGACACAAAAGCTCAAGATAAGAAATTTCATGAGATGTTGTAGCACATTTCACGAATTTCTTCTCACGATTCGGTAGATAGTGGTGATCCTCTGAATTTAGAGGATGAGGTGCAGGATGATGATGAAGAAATACTTGTACAGGATATTGTTAATCACGGTTTTATTAAAAGACTCAAGCTTGACTTTCCACGATTTTCTGGAGGAGATCCATCTCCTTGGATTTATTGTGCTAATCAATACTTTTTGTATCATCAGATTCCCCGTGGTTAACGTATCTTCGTTGCTTCCTTTCACCTTAAAGCATAAGCTTTGATTTGGTTCTAGGATGCGAGTGAAGCAGCGACTTTTAATTCTTGGAGACAATTATGAAGACAATTCAAATTTGCTTTGGATCTACTCCATATGATGATCCTATGGAGTCTTTAACAAGACTCAAATAGGTTGGGGCTGTTTCTACTTATAAAACTGATTTTGAAGTCCTTTCCAATAGAATGAAAGGCCTTTCTAAAAAGAATAAATTGAGCTGTTTTTTAAGTGGATTACGAGATGAAATCCGTTTGCCTGTTTGCATGATGAATCCGGTGTCCTTGAATCATGCTTTTGGTTTAGCAAAAATTCAGGAACAATATGTATTTAGTATGCGAAAACCTTGGATGAACTCTATTACTGATTTCAGCACGAATAGTGCAGAGGTACCTGTGTTGAAGCCTGGACTGTCTACTTCTATTTTAGGCTTGCCAAAAACTCAGCCCTTGGCTAAGTTGCCGTATCAGAAAGTTTTAGATTCTCAAATGCAAGACGAAAAAGAAAGGCCTGTGTTATTTGTGAGGATAAATGGCATTCTGGCCATAGATGTGTTAAACCTTGGTTGTTTTTGTTACAAGTCAATGAATTTTTTGGTGAATCTAGTGCCTTGTCAAAACTGGAATCCTTTCATGATTTCAAGATTGATCCCAGTCCATTAATGGTGCACCTGATCCTAAAACAATGAGACTTATTGGATCCATAGGCAAGAAGAACCTTGTTATCTTGGTTGATACAGGCAACACTCACAATTTTATTGACACTGAGGTGGCTGTTCGATGCAAGTTGAAGGAACAACTTAATCAAGGTATTCAAGTTAAGGTGGCAAATGGTCAGATTATAGAGAGCACTGGTAAATATTTGGCAGTACCATTGCATATTCAAAATGTTCAATTTCTGGTGGATTTTCTTATTTTGCCTTTGGGAGGATGCGATGTTGTCCTTAGTATTCAATGGTTATCTACCCTAAGTCCAATCCTTTGGGATTTTATTAACATGCATATGCAGTTTCAGTTGGCATGGAGTGTAATTTCTTTCCAAGGCCTGACTGCTTCTCACAGAGGTCTTGTTGATGATTCTGAAACCTTTAAGCTCCCTGGTGGTGCTAAGAAGGGTATTTTTCTTCAATTGTTTGACACTTCTGTCAATGAGCATCCTGTTGTGCAAAATGAGCAGAATTTGCAACTTTTACAAGAGTATATAGAAGTTTTTGCTGAACATGTGGGCTTGCCTCCACATAGGTTACATGATCACTAGATTTAGCCTAAGAAAGAGGCTGCTCCAATCAGTGTAAGGCCCTATCATTATCCTTTCTATCAAAAAACTGAGATAGAGAAGATTGTGAAGGAATTATTGGCTTCAGATGTGATTAGGCCAAGCCAATCACCTTTTTCTTCACCAGTTTTACTTGTTAGAAAATCTGATGGCATATGGAGGATGTGCATAGATTATTGGGTCTTAAATGATACTACAATAAAAGACAAATACCCTATCCCTGTGATGGATGAATTGCTAAATAAACTTTCGAGTTCCACCATTTTTTCTAAGTTGGATCTTAGAGCTGTCTACCATTAAATACGTATGAGGGATGAGGATATTTTGAAAATTGCATTCATAACTCATGAAGGACATAATGAGTTTCTTGTCATACCTTTTGGGCTTACAAATGCTCATTCCACTTTTCAAGGCCTCATGAATGAAGTTTTTAAGTCCTTCCTTTGTCATTGTCTTCTTTGATGACATTTTAGTCAATGGCAAGGATATGTCTTCTCGTCTAACTCATCTGGTAGCTGTTTTAAGCACACTACAGCAGCACCAACTTTATGCTAAAGAGTCAAAGTGCAAGTTTGCTTGCAAGAAAATCGAATATTTAGGCCATGTAATCTTTGAGGAGGGAATGAAAATTGACCCTAAAAGGCTTGATTTGATGCTCAGTTGGCCTTTATCTAAGAGTCTGAAATCTTTAAGAGGATTTTTAGGTTTAACAGGATACCATCGGAAGTTTATTAGAGGATATGGACAACTTGCTGCCCCATTGATTGCCTTGTTAAAAAAAGGATGCATTTGTATGGACAAGATCTGCTACTAAGTCCTTTGAGGCTTTAAAGATTGCTATTACAACCCCTCTTGTTCTTGCCCTACTTGATTTCACAAAGCCATTTGTTATTGAGTGTGATGCTTGTGCTACTGGTGTTGGAGCATTTCTCATGCAAGCAAACAGACCTTTGGCCTTCATGAGTCAAGCTTTGAGGGGCAAAAACCTCACTCTTTCTACTTATGAGAAATAGCTACTGGCATTGGTTTTAACTGTCAAGAAATAGAGACCTTACTTGGTTGGCAGTGTTTTTGTTAGCAAAACTGATCACCACAGTTTGAAGTACTTGCTTGAATAGAAGATAGGCACCATTGCATAACAAAAGTGGCTTTCTAAGTTGTTGGGGTATGAATTTACAATTGAATATAAGCAAGGGGTTGATAACAAGGTTGTAGATGCCTTGTCTAGGAGGGATTGGGTTGAGGAAATAGTTGAGTTAAAAGCTTTGTCTTTTCCAACTCCAAATTGGCTTGCTGAATTGAAGATGGCCTACACAACAAATCTTGAAGTGTTGAAAATAGTCTCTACTTTGTAGCACGATCCTGTTGTTGTGCCTTCATTTAAACTGAAACATGGATTATTGTTTAGGAAGGATAGAATTGTGGTGCCTAACTCTGTACCCTTGAAGCAGCAGATACTGAATTACTTGCATTCTAGTCCTGCAGCAGGTCCCTCTAGTTTTCATAAGTGCTTGCATCGGGCTAGATTTGAGTTCTATTGACTTGGACTAAAAAATGATGTGAAGCAATTCATTCAAGAAAGTTTAGACAATTTTTCTAGTTGGATTTTTGCAGCCCTTGCCAATTCTAGAACAGATTTGGACTGATGTTTTCATGGATTTTGTGGAAGGTCTTTCTAATTCGAAGGGTTATTCAGTCATAATGGTAGTGGTGGATCACCTATCCATGTATGCTCACTTCCTGCCATTGAAACACCCATTTTCTGCTGCTCAGGTAGCCTTAATGTTTTTTAACAATGCTTTAAACTACATGGCTTACCAAAGACATTTGTTTCGGATAAAGGCTCCACTTTCATAAGTTCTTTTTGGAAAGAACTTTTTAGGCTTCAAGGTGTTAACCTCTCCTATTCCTCAGCATACCATTCTCAAAGTGATGGTCAAACTGAGGCTTTTAACAAATGCCTTAAACATTTTCTGAGGTCCTTTTATAGTGACAAGCCTAAATTGTGGATTGATTGGCTCTCCTTGGCGGAATGGTGGTACAATTCCACCTTTCAAACATCAACCAAGATGACTCATTTTGAGGCAGTTTATAGAGTGCCTCCAACTAAGCTTCAAGCTTATATTCTAGGTCTTACTTCTAATCAGTTTGTGGATCAGTTGTTGAAGACTCGTGACCAAATTCTGGCTACTTTAAAGGCTAACTTGGCAATAGCTCAAGATCGTATGAAGTTTTACTATGACAAATATAGAACTGACAGAGAATTTGAGATTGGGGATTGGGTTTATTTGAAACTCCAACCTTATAGACAAAGTTTTGTGGCAGTGAGGGCCAATCTCAAACTGTCACCTCAATATTTTGGACCATTTCAAATTACCCGTTGCATTGGCAAGGTGGTCTACAAATTGAGTTTGCCTTCTGATTCTTTGTTGCACCCAGTCTTTCATGTCTCTTGCTTAAAGAAGAAGATTGGTGACCATGTTACTCCAATATCTACTTTGCCTCCAGTAGATTTGCAAGGGGAGTTAAGGCCCCAACTTGAGTTGATTCTGAATCGCAGGAGTGTGAAGAAGGACAATCGAGCTTTAGTGGAAGTCTTGGTCTAATAGGAAGGTGCTGGAGTGGACGAATCTACATGGGAACCCTATTGGCAGCTTCGCAAGAAATTCTCTCACCTTGTGGGAAAGGTGCTCTAAAAAGGAAGAGAAAAGAGGAGAAAAAGGGGGGGGGGACAATCTTAGAGAAAAAGGAGTGGACAATCTTCCATGGCTGTGGGCAAGGTGCTACTATGTTAGAGAAAAAGGAGCCTCTGATTGTGGTTTTAAGAGTAACTTGCTAAAACATTGCCGTTTAATGATTGTTGTAGAAATACGGTTAATAGAACAATGTCGTTTACAATTCACATTGTTTTTGTAATAATGTAAACGCATGCCGTTTTAGCCATAACTCTGAATTGTTGAAGGAGTGTCTTGAAACACTGTGTTTTGTAATAGAAGCCTATAAATACAGAAGTGTGTTGGAGGGAAAGCCTTCAACCGAAATTCAAGCAACAGTTTTCCTTCCCTCGTCTTTTTCCTCCTTTATCTCTGAAACCCTAATTCTGGAGAGCGACTTTCAAAGCCGTCCTTTACCTCGGGTCCATTACAAAGTCACCGCCCAAAACTGTAGGCAGTTATTCTAATTCTATATTTATGTGTAAGCTATTTCATTCTACACATTCTGTGATGTTTTTATTATAATATCAATATATTGAAGTATGATACTCCAGCATTTATCTAAGATTTCCCCTTGAAACTTCAAATTCAGTAAGCCAAATTTATTTCTCCTCCCATTGAAAGAAACAAGTTTTTTTTTGGCTTAATTGTGAGATTATATGTAACCGGAAGCAATAACAACCAGTTCGGGCCGGTTAATCCTTCTGAGGCTCGGTATGCCAACCCAACTCATGCTTGTCTGGCCCAAGGTTCCTCCGGTAATATTCAATCTGGTGTTCAGCAAGGGGTGAGGAAATCATACGCTGGTGCGATCAGAAATTCCATTCGTTAGTTTGTTCATCCTCTGATAACTGCAGCTTCTTTGACTCCAGTATTTTAAATGATGTGGAACTCTTATGTACCTGGATAATTACAGCTTCTGCGATTCCAGTAATTTTGAATAATGGGGCATCAGCTCAGCTGCAGAGCATTCCCTTAGAATTTCTTTGGTTTTCCAATGTCCTACCTTAAAACATCTGTTAAAAGATTCTTGTGTGCCATTTTGATATCATAGAACATCTTTTTCAACTAATTGGTCTGGTGGCTAAATGCATTGAGAGTTGTTCCATAATCACTTTTCTGTTCAGATCTAACCGATCCGCATTTAACTGCCAATATTCCAAAGCGAATTCTGATGTCATAACATTAACCTGACCATAATCTTTAAGCTCCAATAAACAAAAGCAAGAAACTTGCTTTATATATTGATTTTCAAAGTGCCTCTCATACCTTTGGGTTGGTGAACCAGAGAGGAAGGTAGCCTCGTGGGCCTGAGTTACACCACTCACATATAATGTTATTGATGTCATGATGTTGCAAAGCCATTTTACTGCAATTTCTCACGTATATACCCCTTTCCTACCAATAAACATGTGTTATACCTTTTCAGGGAAGGTATTCTGTCAACACCAGCTGTTTCTGCCGTAATTCGTAACAGAAAGGCAAGCTCATGTTACTTTTAACTATATGCTTCAGCATCTTGACATAGCATATCTAAATTTGGTTCATTTGCCTTTGGCTTTGTATCCTCCCTCCCAATTTTTTGGAACTCAACAACTATTTCACAGGCCAATGGTGGATTTATAATGAGCGCAAGTCATAATCCTGGTGGTCCTGAATATGATTGGGGTATAAAGGTGAACTTCAATCTCACTTGTCCCATATCTAAAATACTCTTTAGAGTTTTTCATACATGAACTTTTGTACGCATTCAAATATTGGTTTCTCTGAATTCCCTTAAAATTGAGGTTTACACTTTTCCCTAAATGTTAGTGGAAAACATTTAGCGTGTTTGGTTAGCGTAATGGGATCTCTCTCTTTCTCTTGCTCTCTCTTTGATGACACATGATATTCCAATTGGTATCAGATTAAAATTCCAAAAGTAATGGAAGCCCATTTTTTACTTTCCTAAAACAATCAACCTACTTATTTGTTAAAACCTGCAAAACTAAGAAAGACAACTTTGCTTCAGCCACCGGTAGAAACCCACAGGGGTGGTCCAACCACCCCAGAGGGTTTTTGTGGGCGGCTGGCCAACCAAGGTCTTTTTTATTTATAAATAATGTCCCCGGAAATTTTACATCCAATGCCTTGGGAATATCTATTCTCTCATTTTTTAGTAGAATAGAAATTCCTAATTGTGAGGAAAGGAATAACCAAATAATGGAATATATATTCCATACAAGGAACCATTCCGCAAAACCAAGCCTACCCTTAGTATATCAATGTGGGTTTGGGGAATTCAGTAAGAATCATATTAATCAACCATGGTGGTCTTGCATAAATTCTGAAGTTTTCATGTTACCTGCAATAACACCCTCTGATGTATTCCAACTCAAAATAACCTTGCTATTGGTTTCCCAGTTCAATTACGACAGTGGCCAGCCTGCACCTGAATCCATCACTGACAAGATTTATGGAAACACTCTCTCTGTAAGTATTATTTATTTATTTTCCTCTTCATTTTGGTTCCTATTTTTATTTCCATTTTTCTTTATAATGTTAATTAGTTACTGCTGTCACTTCTCGTTTTAAGGTGATTTATTTTTTTATTTTTATGTTCTCCCTGATCCTTAGATAGATGCAGTTAAAAAGAAAATATGAAAGCTAAGCGGTGAGACTAAGTACACAAGAAGAATACTGAGGGACCACCTAGACAAAGGAGGGTAAACCAAACAAAATAATTAAAAATGTGAAGAGTCTATATGGTTCATGCAAGGGCGAGAAAAACTGCAGACTTAGTTATCCGTGCAGATGAGACTGGGATAAGAAATCCTTGAGCTCTAAAGTCTCCCTTCCCAGTTCCTGCCCAATTGAAAGTTCAGTGAAGTGCAAAGGAGCGGCCTTCTAATCTATATGTAAGATTGCATCTCTAAATGAAACAACCATGCCAGAGTGTCTCAAAACCAAACTAGGTAGAACTTTGGACTCAAAGGAGAAATACATTTTTCAATGTTGTTATTTTTCCTTGATAAAAATATTGAGATGTATAATATTTATTATTATTATGAAAGATGGACTACTGCTTGGGGGGAGGGGTGTCTTACTATATCAGTCTTGGTTCATTCTCCTCTCTTAAAGCATTTCTCCAAATTGTTCTGCTGATCCCCTTGCTTTGTCTGTTATGTCAGATACTTTAGTAGGTCATTATTCAATTTTCTTCTTCTTCTTTGAAAAATGATTGAGCTTTTGATTTCTTGTGAGAAAAAGCATACAAAAAATTAGGTGCAACTGTTACTGGTCTGAAAAGATTTTATTTCAATTACCAGATTTGCTTTTATGCAGTACAAGTGTTTTCCATTTGTTATTTTATGTTGCCCTTTTTAGTTTTTTTTCCCTATGTATATTGTTAATTTGTGACAATTGGGTAAGTTCAATGCAGATTAATGAAATAAAGGTGGCAGATATTCCTGATGTAGACCTATCTCTTCTTGGAGTTACTAAGTACGGGAACTTCAGTGTTGAAGTGGTAGACCCGGTTGCTGACTATTTGGAGCTACTAGAGGTAGGCAAAAAATTTTTGCACCTTTAGATCCTTGAGATGAAAATTCGTACAGGTTCAGATTAGTAATTGTCTGGGCTCCTCTGCAGAGTGTATTTGACTTCCAGCTTATCAAAGGTCTTCTGTCACGATCAAATTTCAGGTATGATGCCCTCTATCTAACAGGGACAGATAGTCTGTTGGTTATATTCGGAGGTTTGTAACTGTTACTCCTCGCTTTGCTTTTTTCTATATGCAATTTGTTGCTTGAATCCTGTTTTCCTAGACTGATGGGTACCATGCATATTTATGGTTAGATTTGGTCATGGTATCTTTTATTGCTTCCTTAACCCAAGACTCAAGGCTATCCATTTGACCACCCAATAATACAGACAGAAAGTGGAGCTACTCTGAAGACTTGAAGTTAAGGCCTGGTTTGGTTTTACAAATCTTTCAAATCATCTTATCTCACTCAACGTCCAAACACAATTCAAACACAAACGTTTTTCAATTATTTCAACTTTTCAACTTTTTCATCTAATCATCACCTAATCATTTCAACTTTTCCAAACTTTCAAACAAAATAAAAAAAAATAATAATTTTTTTTCAAATTCCAAGACAAAAATAATATTAAAAAATTATATTCTCTCAAGTTTAAAACGTTTTTATTCAAATTTTGCTCTTTCATTTTCCAAACCTCATAAAAATTATGACTCAAACCATTTCACTAATGTTCACAAATTATCTCACTACTAGATTTCTCATCTCATCTCCATCCCATATGTGTAACCGAATGAGGCCTAAGTCAGGGATGGCCTTGAAGAAAATTTTTGTAACTGAGCTTTTCACATCTTCACGCCTGTTATTCTTCCATTCCCTTTTGATTGTCATCTTTTAAATTCTATTAAATCCTTTTACTATTTTTGACACCTATAGATAGTGCTTGTTTGTTAGCATTATAAACCAGTTCTCTCTAATTCAACCCTGGTGTCAACCTATCAAAAAGAAAATGCTTGTGTTGAAATTCTATGGAACTTAGGTTTTTTGATTCCAAGTCTCGTTTTAATTTCATGGCATCTTAAACCATCTTATGGGCAGTAGTCATCCCCAATGTATTTATCAAGTAAATTGGTCCTTAATTTTCTGACTTGTGGTTTACAACTCTTTAAAGTATCTGGTCGATATACTTTGAACTAAACTTGTGAACTACATTCTTAGAGATACCACAAATCTTTTATTTCAATGCAAAGATTTCCAGTGCTTCTAAACCAGAGATTTTTTTTTTCTTTGAAAATTTTCTTAAAGATCATTCCTTTTAGGACTTGTTTGGATACTAAGAATATCTATGAATATTAGTGAAATAGTTTGTGAATAATAGTAAAATAGTTAAAAGAATATTTGAGAACAATTGTGTTCCCAAACAGGCCCTTAGAGTCATAGGGGAGTTAGCTTCATAGTGAAATCTTGGAATGCTAAACTTTTGCTTTCTTTGTAAAATTAGCATTTCTAGTATATACCTTGTTGAATTTCAATTTCATTATCCAAATAGATGTTTACTTCAATCTCATGGATATCACAATTATATACTATCCTTACCTTGCTGGCACCCAAACCCCCTGGGTTTTCTTTATATTTCTCCATTAAAATATTCAACCTATTGGTAATCAGATGGTTTAGCCAGGTAGCTAGGTATACAAATTGGTGTATCTACATTTTTAGGCCCTTGATTCTTTCTTTGTAGATCTCCCCATTCTGTCTAGGGTTATTTACTTCTATTTTTTTTTTTAATTTATTTATAGGAAATCACTAAACCTTTACATTGTGGTCATTTTTTGGATTTCTAGGAGTTCATGATTTTGAACTATCGGATATTGGATGTGACTTTATAGGTTTATATTTGATGCCATGCACGCCGTTACTGGTGCTTATGCCAAACCCATCTTTGTGGAGAAGCTAGGGGCCAGTCTGGTATGTTGTGCACATAAAATATCCTGAAAGAAGCTATGATCTTTGCTATTATTGGAGCTTCTGACATTAGATGTTAGGTATGTCATGTAGGATTCAATTTTGAATGGAGTGCCTCTGGAGGATTTTGGGCATGGTCATCCTGATCCCAATCTTACGTAAGAGTTAACTTGTTTGGCTGCTGATTGTCTTTATCCTTGAGAATTACTAATTTTGACTTCTCTTGTTAAACAGATATGCAAAGGAGTTGGTCGACATTATGTATGGTGAAAATGGACCTGATTTTGGAGCTGCAAGTGATGGTACTTTAGATGACTATCAGAGGCATAAATTTGTGTTTAATGTCTAAAAAATTCTAAAATGTCAGCATTTTCTTGTGCACATGCACACACTATTAGATATTATAATTAGTATTCTTTTTATGTTGATTGATGTTGTACTTTTGCCTTTATAGGTGATGGTGATAGAAATATGATTCTAGGTCAAGGATTTTTTGTTACTCCTTCCGACTCTGTCGCAATTATTGCTGCCAATGCACAAGAAGCGATTCCGTATTTCCGTAGTGGCCCTAAGGTAAAAAAGTCTTTCATCTTTTATTTCCTGGAATTCTTAATAGCTTAGTTTTAGAAAAAGAAAGAAATGACATGTATTTCAAATTTAATAGGGTCTAGCCAGATCTATGCCAACGAGTGGTGCTCTTGATCGCGTTGCTGAAAAATTGAACCTTCCATTCTTTGAGGTTTTTTTTCTCCTTCGACTATATTATTAAATGGATAATGGTTTGTATCTAGACATAGTTATCCACTGACAAACTATTAATCTTTTTGTTTCAGGTCCCCACTGGTTGGAAGTTCTTTGGAAATCTTATGGACGCTGGGAAGTTGTCCATTTGTGGAGAAGAGAGTTTCGGAACCGGTTCCGATCACATTCGTGAGAAGGATGGCATATGGTAATTGAGTACATTTGCACTCGGGGGTAATTGTTGTTTTTGCTGTAGAAAAAAAGGGCTATAATTTCCTGCGGGACATCACGTAGTTGAACTATATAAGTATTCTCACTTCCTTAGCACATGCTTTATTTGGCCATCCACTTTTCAATGTAGTGCCTACATGCTGAATAAAAAATCACTTGTCCTGCTAGCATCTGATGATTTTTGTTCCATGGAACTGTTAACCATAAAATCATCCGGAACTCCCCCTTCTTCCTAGCCTCAATTTTGTTCCTACATTGTGTGGCATGCCATTTTGCCATTAATAAGTGATTTCTAAGGGAAATCTTAATTTTTTGTTATCCACATTCTTTGAACATATCCATGTTTAAATTGCTCAACCTTTTCTCCCATAGAGTTTGACTAGCTGTATTGACTAGAATCACAAGCCTTTTTCAAGGGCTTGTATGCTGAATAGGGCTGGCAAACGTGCTGAGCCAAGCCCAGTATCTGACAGTTTGAACTTGGATCTGTTTAAAAATTATTCTTCAACCTCAGCTCAAGCTAGCCTTGGGCCACTATCTCTATTCAAATCCAGGATGGCTTCTGCTCTGTCTAGACCTGCTTGATTTGTCTCAGTTAGTTTGTTTATAGATTGACTATAACACACACTCTTCGGTTGTTAGTTAATGTTAAGACGAGTTGATGTATTGTTGTACAATTGGCTGAAAACTCTTTTAAGTTAGAATCAAAATGTGAAAGATATCACACAAAATTCACTGAACCTTCTGTTCACAAGCTTAACTGAGCCAAGCATGGTGCCTTGGCCTTGGCGTGTTTATCTAACGAACTTGATTATTTTTTTTTATAAGTAGTAAGATTTCACAAAATAGCGCAATACAAGTATTAAGGCAAGTATACAAACCTTATTTTTTTCTTTCATGTTAATTACCATAGTTTTGTTTATCAATGAGATTATAACAAATCAAGATCTACCATATCAGGTATCTAACTTAGTTACAATCCCATCAAAGTTTTCCCATACTTGTACCTTTTTGAGTTTTGTGATGCCAATAAAAATCAATTAGTGGTTAGCACAAGTTTTATAGTTTATGAAGCTACAAGCGTTAAAAGATGACTATTTCTGTCCTGCATGTCTCTATTACCTAAACCATCAGTTCCAAAGTGAAGTGACTTCTATATCTCCACATCACAGGGCTGTCTTAGCTTGGATTTCAATTATTGCATACCAAAACAAAGACAAGAAACCGGGCGAGAAATTGGTTTCTGTCTCTGATGTTGTGAAGGAACATTGGGCAACTTATGGACGGAATTTCTTTTCTAGATATGACTATGAAGTAAGTCATACCATGTTCGGAATGAAACTTGCACAGTGTTTCTGTCTTTACTCCAATTTGAGTTTTTATTTTCAATCTCCATACCAGATTAAGTTGTATTGTCTTGTGGAGGTGCATTCTTTAATTTTTTTGACCCCTTTTTCAGGAATGTGAATCTGAAGGTGCCAACAAGATGATAGAGTATCTTAGAGATTTAGTCTACAAGAGCAAGCCTGGTGAAAAATACGGTAACTTTGTATCTTAATTTTATTTTAATTTTTTATGCCATCAGAGGACCTTTCCCTTAGAATATTTGGTTGCTGACAATCCTGTTACAGGAAGTTATGCCCTCCAATTTGCGGACGATTTTAAGTACACAGACCCTGTAAGTTTTAACATAATACATCATTATTATCTTAATCTACTGTCCTTGCTCAAGATGTTTGACTCTTTTTTTTGTTGCCCAGGTTGATGGGAGTGTTGTGTCAAAGCAAGGTGTTCGGTTTGTTTTCACAGATGGATCGAGGATTATATATAGATTATCAGTATGTGCCAAACTCTCTCTCACACACACACACTGTCTCTCTCTCTCTCTTCATAATTTTGCGGATACATCTTTTAAGGAATGTTTTTTTTTTTTTTAAAAAATATCAACAGGGAACTGGTTCAGCAGGTGCCACTGTTAGAGTTTACATTGAGCAGTTTGAACCAGATGTATTAAAACATGATGTGGATGCCCAAACGGCTCTAAAACCATTGATAGGTTAGACCATTTCCATTGCCAATTTTCTATAAACTGAATTTTACAATCTGTTTCGTTATAAATTTTATTGTTATTATTGTTTTTTGTTGTGATTTAGATCTAGCACTATCTATATCGAAGTTGAAGGACTTTACAGGAAGGGAGAAACCTACTGTCATCACATAAAAGCACAATCCGACGATAGTTCTCATGTATCCAGTATTATTCTAAGTTATGCCACTGGCTGGTTGACTAGTCCCTTTTCTCGAGTTGTCATACACATTCCTCCTATTCAGTTTTGGCTGTGCAGTAGGTAACCTGTAATAATCGATCAATAAGGCAAACCCATCACCATGTAAATTTCTGAAATATATGTGCTATATATGTAAAATCATGTATCAAAACTGATATATATTTGCCGTAATGGTTTATGGTAATGGTACACCTTTTGGCATTTCTGGCTCATGAAATGCCAACCCTATAACAAATGCCATTACGTCGTCAGGCTGTGAATAATTTGATTATCTGCCAGGTGGACTCATTGGTTGATAACGTGATTGTTAATCTACTGTTGCCTGGTGTTTGTAGAACTCAGTGGCCGTACCTGGATTCTCGACTTGTACAGTAGTCCCACTAATATTCTATGTTCTAAACATGATTATAATTTATAGTTCCATTTCATAGGTACTACTTATAATACAAATAATCTAATATTGATAAATAACTTCGCTTCTCTATCATCGCCCACCCTTTGTGATGTCTTAGGAGCCCAAGAGTATCTTTAGAATATCTAAGAATATTTATTAGTAATAAGTCAAGGTGTTTGAGTGAGTTTTGTGTCGTAGTGTGGGTTCATTGAAAAAGTGAGTAGTAGTGAGTTTGGATTAAGTTTAAATATGTTTTAACTTTTTATGAGAAGTTGAAAAAATGGTGAGTTTTATCAATTGAGATGAAATAAGTGTTGTTTTGGATGAGGGTATTTTCATCGGTTCGAAAATATCAGATGATCTCAAATATCAGACGGATCTCAAATATTTTCTACACCCAACCCAAATGCTACCTTAATATGCGACCACATGCTTATATGAAGAGGATCATCGAAATGGGCATGAAGAAGAGGTCAGGCATTAGTCTAGGTATCCCAAGTAGTGCAGCAACACTTGTACACGTACGGTACGGTTATGGTCATTCATTGGAGACAGTATATTGGCTTATTTTCAGATTATTTTGATTATTATTATTATTTTGAGAAAGCAAGCAGCAGGAGGTGCATCTGCAATGTGAAGTCGAAGCAAACCGTACTGGGGTGATCACGTCTCCAAACACCAACTAATCGCCCAATATTGGCATGACCCCGACCATCATATATGGAAGCTGAGTGTACAACTGACAGAAGAAGACCACCAGCTTCATCTTTGGTAAACATAATGGAAAATAAAGGCTGTCCTACTTTACTCTTAAGTCTTCTATCCCCAAAGCAAACCAACAAACCCAAAGTGACATAATGGCACAGCACGCACTCAACATGGGACACACGCTATCTAGCTAGGTTTCCTCCTTGGACCAATATTGTAATTTGTCTATCATCATCATCTAAGGATCATGTCTCATTCTCAACTTGCTAATTCTATCTTAGACTACATTCATAATTTATGCTCATATCGAAATAAGAAGCCTAGCTAGCAGTAATTAAGGACCTTAAAAACTAGGTTTCTGTTTTCAGTTTCTCAGTATCTCTCTTCAAATTGAGAGTATGGAATATTTAAGTGTTACAACGATCATAGCCATAGCCTTCCATTTACGTATATATATAATATGTCTCATTAATAGTACTTGTGATAATTTAATAAAGAAGGTAACTTTAACATGATATATTAATACAGTATAAACCAGTATTTCAGATGTTGACTATATATATTGATCTATTTCTTTTTAAAGAGAGAGTGCATGTGAGGCCGTCAATGTAACCCAAAATTGCCAAAACCTTGTTGTCTTTGATTAATCTAGATCATTCCCTAGTTTGGATTCAGGAGTGAGATAAGACTATTTTATTTAATCTCATCTCATCATTATAATTTTATCAAATTTCAATACAAAATACAATAAATAATTTAACCTTTTCAAATCTCAAATCAACTTTTCAAATTCTAAAATAATAATAATATTAAAAAATAATATTCTAATAATATTTTCTTCAATGTCTTTCAACTTTCTACATCTAAAATCATATCATCTCATCTCAGTACTTACTATATATCCAAACGAAGACAACCAAGCTACCATGCTCTTCATTGTACGTGCTGCATGCAATATGCTTCCTTGGATATATATAAGAACATGCAAGCAGAATAATCAGCTTCGACTTAGGCCGTATTTGTTTTCAGAAATGAGATGAGATAAAAGTTAAAAAAAGAATAAAATATTGTCGTAAAATATTTTTTTAATATTAGTTTTGTTTTGAGATTTGAAAAAATTGAATTGTTTATTTTATTTTATATGAAAATTTATAAAGTATGATGATAAGTTTAAGATAAGATGAGATAAGTTAAAAAAATAAATAAAACCTTAATCTCTCCTGTCAAGACAAATTAATCAGAGGAATTCTTCAAGAGGAATTTTTTCGGACTCTTAATTCTTCTTTCGGCTAAATATGTACCCATAACCAAGAAAATTTGTGCGGGTGGCTGACTAAGTAGGATCAATTTTCTTTCTCTGTTTCGTTAGTACTGGTACGTAACAACCCATGGGAATAGTGATCTATACTTCTTACTACAGGACTCTTACCTGGCTTCATTCCTTCCAGAACTGATTTTATAGTATAGACGCTAAACATCAAAGTCCTAACCAATCGCATGTGTGCATATATATATATATATATATATATATATATATTCTTACTGAGTTTGACCTATTTCATCTATCTTACGCGCCATTCCACTCAGGACAAGTTATACTTCATCAACTCAAACTACAGTTTTTTTTATAATTACGATTTGACCACCAAACCATGATCAAAATTATCAATTTGTGCCTAATACGCAACCTGCCATATATTTAACCTAACATGTATGGATATTGTATGACTTCGTTACCCTCTCTTAACAGTTTGATTTTAAAGAGTGGAGAATTTGCAAGGAAAGTAAATATTGTTAATTCGAAACTAAAAATATATACTCTGAATATAGTTTGGGATAGGTTACAAAATTGTAATAGTTTAAGAAGAGAAAAAAGAGGAATGGGGGGAAGAGGGGGGGGGGGGGGGGGAATGTCCCAACTTCGTACTTGAAATTATGTAATACGATTATTGTGCTGATCGACCAATATAGATTTCTCTAAATTGATATATAAGCACAATAGGTACACATTTAACATGATTAATTTCAGAGATGGCCGGTTGTATGATTTTATAGTATCATGATTTGCAAAATAAATTTCTAAAAATGTACAACCTGAATTTCAACATTATGAAAATGAAGATTAACTAGGAGGAGATAAAATTTAAAGAAGAGTCAAAAGAAAGGAAAAAAAGAAAAAAATGATTTTTGTTTTTTAACATATTGGGGAATGGAAACTGAATTACCTTTTGGTTCTCCCCGACAAAAAATTTCATTTTTGAACCCATTTTTAAAAAATAAAAAAAAAAAAATTAAAATTGCAGAAAAAATGTTTTCTAGTTCTAAGAGTTTTAAAAGAAAGAACAATTTTTTTTATAATTAATAAAAGTAAACTCATAAATCAATATGATTTTATAATATGATATGTTAGCTAGCTAGCTATACAAGTTGTATGTACAATAATTTTTTTTTTTTTTAACAATTTGACATACCTTATCAAGTCAAATCAATTTGTGGATTTATTTTTATGAAATTACTTTATACTTAAAACATTTTTTTTTAAAAAAATTGTGAGTTCAACCTTAAGATATGGATTTTAACATTAAACATGTACACACATCATGTTGAAAAGTTCCAACAATACAAATTAAAGTGTATTAAACAGTAATCAATTTAAGTACTAATTATAACTTAGTGCAATACAATTTGACTTTATTGAGTTGACCTGTTTAATGCATTTGGCTTTTTAATGAGTTGACGTATTCAAACAAATTGATTTCCTAATGAATTGACTGATTTAAACTATAATCAATTGTGTTGGACTGAATGGAACTTAGTGCAACACAATTAGCTCATGTAGTCATTTAACCTCTTTCTGAATGGCGTTGTTACCACTTCCATTTGCCAAAAAGGAGAAGTAAGATCAAACTACTAAAATATCTGTATTTTATATATGATTGAGTTTCCAATTTGTGTACATGATAGAATTTGCGTTCCAACTCTTAAAATATCAATGTATCAACCACCCACTTGCATGGATTTGAACATCATCATGCCCAATATATATTTCTACGAATATTATGGCAAAATAAATAAATAAAACTAACTAGCTAGTGCTGTGCATCTTATGCATACATGTCACTAAGACTTTAATTTTCTTAACCAATTAATGTCACTAAGAATTTTGGCCTGTTCATTTGAATTTTGAATTTAGAATTTTCTTAAATCTCTTAAGTGCAAATATCAAAATTATTAAAAAATAAAGAAAATTTCATAATCGAACCGGATAAAATCCGATCTGGATGAAAATGCTTAACTAAGATCCTCCAATTAATGCCTTCGACTCTTCGAGTCCTTAAGAGGAATTAGTTATGCCTCAGAATCAATAATTTTGGTCAAGAAGATCTCAGAGTTTGTCAGAATCAATTTCTCTGATCATGCTTTTCACTTCTGATCAACATGCATGTGCACAGGGGAAACAATTGGGATATGCCAGATACGTATGCTTTCTGTTTGTACAGGTTAGGGCATTATTATTGGTTTCTTGCATGGCATCATAACATAGTGGTATTAATTGATTTTTTATTTTTTTTTGGAACATAGTGTTTTGTGGGCGCTTCCAATGTTAATTTTCTCTGATCTCTTGTTTCTCCAAGTTCCGAAAGAAAATCTTTTTATATCGTAGGAAGTGGTAATTGGATGAATTTACGTAGTTTTCCTTTTCGATATGCGTGAAGGAAACCTAGTTGTGTTATCCAAAGGAACCAGTAGTACCATTCTCATTTTCTAGTTTTCTATTTATCTATATTTCTTAGATTTTTAAATCGATTCAGGTAAAACCGGAAAAAAGAGAGAATTAATTAAAAAAGAGGGAATTTTTGCTCCCTTAGAAATTAAACAAAAGGGGAAAATTTTGCTCTGGCAACGAACATAACTTTTGTGTCTTCCATTTGTTTTGTTAAGAATATATATATATATATATATGATACAAATAATTAGATCTACCTTTTGAGCTTAAACTTTTGAGACAATGATAATTTTATATTATATCATAATAAATATCTTAAGTTTGAACACTAACTCTACATTCTAATCTCACATCTTAATTAAATATTTTACGTGTTAAGTTTACTAATTGACGGAGCCGGGGGGAATTGTGAGCTAGCAGCTTCTTGTTACAAGTATTTTTGCTAATGTTAGTATTTTTCTTCATGCTTTGTTTATTTATTTTTATACATTTCTGCTAATTATAATTATATATATCTTATCATAGAGACCCCTAAATGATTAAAGCTTGATTTTAATTTAAATACGAGGCCATAATTACACAAAACCAAGTTGCTTTAGTCTCTAAATTAACCCACAGCCAGCAAAATGTGGGATAGATACCAGGGTGCCCCTAATTTGATATATTCTTAAAATAGTAAAATTCAAATGGACCCACTAGAAAACTATGGGACAAATATTGGGGCAAAAAGCTAGCAATCTTTTATAGTGGATTATGAAATTACTTAAAACTAGATTGTCTTCCAAATGGCACTCATTTTCCAGTTATGGTTGTGACTTCCAAGTACTGATCTTGTTGTTTTATGACTATTACAAGGAAATTATTTTTGGAGAGTCAACTCCTCCTTATATATGCAATGCACTGTGTCAATCCCCACCACTCCACTTATAATTAGTTGCCTTCTCCTATTACACTATGTCTTATCCAATGGCGTAATATTGATCAGGAATCTCAAAAATTTTATTTCAACATTTTTTGGCAAAACATTGGGAATTTCTTCAAAAAAGTATATATTGGAAGGTACTCATGTCTCAAATTAACTGTTATAGTTAAACCATAAACTATTAAAAATGTTTGGTGAGTGATAGATAGCTAGCTAGCTAGCTAGTGTTTTCAAGGATCCATTAGGTTTGGAAATAAGTTGGAACTGTATTAATATTCGAACTCATATGATCATATGATTATGATCATCACAGCTTGTACTTGTCCCAACTTTCGAACCTGAAATAGGAAGACCAAAATCATAAACAAAGTCAAATTTATTTATATATAAAGCTTCCAATTGGAATGATCAAACTATATTGAAAGGGGGCGCTTGTGATGATCAGCATATAGAAGATATTTTTAAACCCAATATATGTTATTTCCCCACACCAAATCAATGGGGCCCCCGTGGATACCACATGAACTAAACGTACTCTCTCTCTCTCTCTCTCTCTCTCTCTCTCTCTCCCAATCTTATATAATAGGACCATACCACTCCAGAACAGTAAACACTCCTGCTTTCACGGTCCCTACCTCATGCACTACGCCGTTCCCATTACCCATACAAGTAAGTTGTTTCCTTTAATTTCGATAACTTTAGCTGTAACTTTTACGTGGGAATCATACTGATTACTGACCTTAATGAGCAATGCTGACAGTTTGGCTACCAAACCAAAGCCTCCTTTGGTAATGCTAGTGATCTGCTAGCTATTTCCATCATGACAGGAAAATCCCGTCCGGTCCCTAGCTATATCCCTCTTAATTAGCTCCCTGTCATTCCGTTCCTCTGAAACATCTTAAGGACATATTTCTATTTCTTTTCCTGCATGCATAGCCTTTCACACATGACTACAAGAGCTACTCATCTAAAACTACTTTCGTCACTAACCAACAGCCCTGATTGTCTTTCAATTCACATGCTTTGCATGAAGCTTCTTCAACGTCATTTTTTTCCCCTTTTTGTTGACAATCTTTTTCCTTGAATATTTGAAGTACTTCAAAAAAAAAAAAAAATGCTGAGTTTGTACAAAACAGAAGGAAATTTAGAACAGAGTAATGGGTGCAATCTATAGGGGGAAACCGTTTATTAGCTTTCTTTGGGGGTTCTCACCCCATTTACACACTTTTTTCTTCTCCTTTTTCAATGGGTAATTTCTAAAATTAATCTTGTTTCCATGAAAAGGGATTGTAAGGTGGTGCCTTTCTTAAGCGGGCATTTAATTTTAGCCCTTAGTTTTAGCAAAATGGGGATCTTGAAAGGTGCATCACCATGTATGTTAATTTATTTTTATTTTTATTTTTACTTTTAGTTAGAGAGTACTCAAACTTTAACATTTTCACTTGAAGAATTTTGTCCAAAGGGGGTGAGATTAGCATATCCCCTATCAAAAAAAGCCAAATTCCATTGGGAAACGATTTCCTGGCAACTATATAAAAGACAAATGCTCCTGGAAAATGGAGCATTGTCTAATTTTGCCCCTAGAGAAGCACCCAAACTGCAAATTCACTACAGTACAAAGTCCTTCATTGCTAAAAAGAAAAATCAATTTTTGGATTGAGAGAGGGAGAGCGCTCGCTATAAGATTCCAATTTTGGTTCACCATCTCCCCAATGAGAGCGGCCTTGGCTTAATTTCCTTGATCGCCACCTCTCAAACTTATTTCATTAGCTATCTCTTCTTTTCCCATAACCTACTATTTTCCTCTCTCTCCCTCTCCCTCTCCCCCACTACAGATTCACTCATATTTCCTTTGGGGCTTTAAAAATTCATTAATGCAATGGCTATTGACTGCATAACAAGCATACCATCCATGCCTCCTCAACCTCCAAAAGAAGAAGATGAGCGCAACGATCAAAAACCACTTGTTTTTGATGCCTCGGTGCTCAAATACCTATCAAACATACCACAGCAGTTCATATGGCCGGACGAGGAAAAGCCTTGCTCTGATGCGCCGGAACTTGCAGTTCCCCTTATTGACTTAGGCGGCTTCCTCTCCGGCGACCCGTCTGCTGCAGCGGAAGCCTCAAAACTTGTTGGCGAAGCTTGCCAAAAGCATGGCTTCTTTCTTGTTGTCAATCATGGTGTTGATGCTAAGCTAATAGCTGATTCTCATGCCTACATGGACGACTTCTTCGAGCTCCCCCTTTCAACAAAGCAGAGAGCTCAAAGGAAAGTTGGTGAGCACTGTGGTTATGCCAGTAGTTTCACTGGCAGGTTCTCGTCCAAGCTCCCATGGAAGGAAACACTTTCTTTCCGCTATTCAGCTGACCAAACCTCATCCAATATTGTTCAGGAGTATTTATGTAATACAATGGGTGAAGCTTTCATGCATCTCGGGTCAGCAAAATATATATTACCATTTTTATAGATTCTTTTTCTTTTCTTTAATTTTATGTTATGCTTGTCTCTGAGGTTTGGATTTCTTTGTTTTTTTATTTTTTTTTTATTTTTATATTTTCGACAGGAGGGTTTATCAGGACTACTGCGAGGCAATGAACACTCTTTCTCTAGGGATCATGGAACTCCTAGGAATGAGCCTAGGTGTAAGCAGAGCCCATTTCAAGGAGTATTTTCAGGAGAACGATTCCATAATGAGGCTCAACTACTATCCGCCATGCCAAAAACCTGATCTTACTTTAGGCACCGGTCCTCATTGCGATCCAACATCATTAACCATCCTTCACCAGGACCAAGTAGGTGGCCTTCAAGTGTTTGTAGACGATGAGTGGCGATCTATTAGCCCAAATTCGAATGCATTCGTTGTTAATATCGGCGACACCTTCATGGTAAGACAGTTAATTAAGGATGATCAGATTGTATGTTTTTATTTTTTAATTATTATTTGTTGCAAAATATTGATTTGAAATCTTGGAATTTGGATTAGCTTCCATAAACTTTAAAAGAAGGGTATTGTCTTTTGCAGGCTCTTTCAAATGGAAGGTACAAAAGTTGCTTGCATCGGGCAGTGGTGAACAGCAAAACTCCAAGGAAATCTCTGGCTTTCTTTCTATGTCCAAGAAATGATAAAGTGGTTAGGCCACCAAGTGAATTGGTGGACACTGTGTGTCCAAGGATATACCCTGATTTCACATGGCCTATGCTGCTTGAATTCACACAGAAGCATTACAGGGCTGACATGAAAACCCTCGAAGTCTTTTCTAACTGGCTTCAACAGAAAAACAGCTGAATTAACTCCAAATGGACATGATGGCCATCAATCATGTTAATGGTCATTCTTCCACAGAAAATGACGTTGATAAGAAGAGGAAAATGGAGGCAGAGAGAGTTGGAGTCTTTCGTTAAATAGGTGGAGGAAGACGGGGCTAAAGTTGAAGGAAAAGACAGTTTTATGGTTTTCGGGGTTTGGTACAATAACTTTTCATTGATGAACAAAATTAGCAAGACAAGAGAAAGAGAGATATAAGGAGCCAATAAACGGCTGTATTCAACAGCTAATTTTTGTAATTTTCTTTGAAAATGCATAAGGTTATCAATAGCTAGCGTTACCTCGCTAAGTATATGTATAAATATTGCATTTCAAATTACACTAGGCCGGAGTCTGTTAATGTTGCAAGCAACTTCATATATTATATACGAACTTATAAGTAATCTTTTTTTGAAAAAAAGAAAATACTAAACTCATAATATTAATGGAGATTTCGATCAACGGGAGATCTTGATATTAGATTTTTATTTTAATTTATTAAGTGATTGAAAACATATTTTATAATGATGCTGTTAAACTTTTAAAAAGATACATTTAAAAATATTAAACAAATATATAAAAAAAAAAACAAAACAAAACAAAATGACTGTCGAGATATTCGTACGTAGATCCATGTGTGGCTGTAGAGCCCTTCAGTTTTTTTGAAGGCAAGATATTAGGAAAGTAACTTTTATTTTACCCTGTTGGTCGGGTTGGAGACCGAGCCTTAAAAAGCTTGTAGGGTTGGAGTGGACCTACCTAGTACAAGGGGTCAAAGGAAAAATGAAAAGGTTATCTCTGAGATCCACCAAATCCCCGTTCACAAATCAATTATCTTTATGTTTTATCCTAATTTTGTCTAGTTGATCTTCATGAAAGCATGAGAAAGGGTGAAAGAAAAAAAAGAAAAGAAAAAGAGAGGCTTTTAAGATACCGTGAGTACTGGGGCTAGAGGATGATCAGTTTCTTTATCATGGAATCAAAAGCAACGACAATTCTCCTGATAGGTGGATATGAATGCACTAACAACATGATGATCATACCCATATATAAATTAAACTTTTATTTATTTTATAATTTATTCATTTCCTGGCGTAACCATAATTCGATCGAGCTTAATGGAATTGATTCTGTGCTACTGCTAGCTGCTAGATTCCTACTGCAAAACCCAATAATCTTCTTTAATTTGATAAGGCTCTTGGACCTAAAAGGGCAAGAGTTAAAACCAGCGCCTATAAATCCAAAAAGAATGTGGCCCACTTGTTGAATGATTCTGAGGTGGTCCACCAGTTTAATGACGACTCACAACCCTTTTCTTCTATTTTCTTTTTATTTTTTTATGGGACTAATTCCAGTGTTATTTTGTATTGATTCTTGTAGTTCTTTTTATATCTGGAAATTTGGAGGTTTCTGCAATAGAGGTTTCTTGTAGTTGTCGTGATGCTTGTCTTTAAATGCTGCAACATTCTAATTCTGATGATATTGTAAACAATAAATTACACACTCATCAGGGAGAGGGAAAAAAGGGGTAGTATACTGATGTTTGGTTCCAACCTCCATTCATAGTTTATAACATTATAACTATCTTCTATTTTTTTTTAAGACTAGGTAATGAGATTCGAATGTCGTAAGTACTGTACTATTCCAGTCAATTCCGAGCCTTAACCTATATTAATGGAATGAGATGCCATTAGACCAATAGCATTCATATGCCTTTCTCAGCATATTTTATATATATATATATATATATATATATTTATATATATATTTATATGTGTGTGTGTGTCACGCCAGACGAAAACTTCGTCATGATGACTTCATAAAAGAGAATCTGTGTACCAAAGAAAGGTTTTAAAATAGAGTAATAATATACTAGTAGTTCGATACATCACATTTAGGTCTCACTTTCATCTTACAATATTGCACTTTTATTAATATTGGATATTCTTTATTATAAAAAAATGAATATAAAGATTGATAGACAATATCACCTCATCATAGTGGGACCAAAGTAGAATATTAGTGTAATGTATATAACTTTTTATAATACATGACACAATCTTTTTTTACAATAATTATGTTTTAAAATGAAGGTATTTATGTAGATTAGTGATATCAATTACTTTATAAGTTACTTTATAAAATTGTAAAAGGAAAGAATTAAAATTTATAGATCTAGGGAGGCCAGGGTTTTGGCTCCCAAAATAAAAAAAAGAAAGAAAAAATGATATTTACAATTTTAAGATGTGTTAGTTTAGTACATACTCCTTTAAAAAAAAAAATTGGTAACTCGTAATTCGCATAAAAACTTAAAAGAATTATTTTTTTAAAAATTAAATCTCATTTTTCTTCAAAGGAATGCGCATGACTTGTACATCTAAATTAAAACTTAAAACTGAATCTAACGTTACTTCAAAAATAATATTTTATTTTATGCTCTCTCTAAAAATTAGTATTTAATCGAGTGGTATATACATACACAGATACGTAGATAATGTTGTGGAACTACCATATATTTGAAGTTTGGCTTTCGTTGTCAACATGAGACTGATGATGAATACAAACGTACATTGAAATTTGAGGAATCCATTGAAATGGCAAAAGGCACAGCCGCCACAAGTAAGGACAATGACAGTCCCATTCCCGTCCTACCTTCCAAAAGGCCCGCATCACGTGGAAACCCATTTGTTGTTTCTTCTGTCACCACTTCTAATCCAACACTCAAACCAAACATTTCGCGCATAGTACAACTATTCTTTCTTATAATACGACATTTCTTAGGATTTGTATCCTGAATATCGATGCCCTTCCTTCTTCTTTATCTACCTGTGCCCTTCTTGTTTTCTTCCTATTTCGTCTGCACTCACCTTCATCTCACTATTCTTATCACTATAACAAAAAAATAAATATTTGTAATATTTTAATTATAATTAAAATAACTATTAATTTGTAATAAAAAAATCTATTTTTATTATAAATAATTATTCGAATTACAAATAAATGTCTTAAATACTTATTTTTCTTATAATGTATTCTTTCATTCACTTTTTCTTAAATAAATACTGGGGATCGGCCTGTTCGATCCCCTTCAAAAAGGGATGCCGGTATCTCCACTGGCGGTGGACGACACCGCCCACTCCATCATGACAGTCGGCGTCCGGCAATCTCCAGTGTGCCTCACGCAGCCTTAGACCCGTTGCAAGGGTGGGGTCGCCGGACGTCCGCAGTCCGGATGAGGTGGGCGGTGTCGCCCACTGCTGGTGGCGCCGACGCCGTCTGGGTTGAGGACGATTACTCATTTAAATCATCTTATTTTATTTTATTTTATTTTATTGTTATTTTATTTTATTTTATTTTTTTATTATATTTTTTATTGTGTTTACTAAATTTTATTTTTTTATTGTATATTTTATTATATTTTTAAAACTTTTTATTATATTTTTATTGTATTTTATTGATGGGCTATTTTTAATGGGGATCGGATGGACCGATCCCCGACATCTCCCTTTTCTTATTATCATTAATCCTTCTTTTGATTATAATCCCCTATTTCTAACTCCATCAGTACATAAACTATTACTTGGTTGGTCGTTATTTCCATTAATTACTTATAAAATATTGTAGTATACACATGATGACCTTGTTAAGATTATATATATCGTCAAGGTTGCGTCACGTTACAACTTAATTTTTGTTTAACAATTCTATTATTGTGAAAATAATGCAAACACCATAAAGCAAAGCAAGAAATCAATTACACGATGCAAAGATTTACATGGTTCTGCCTTATACCACCACTCAACATGAAACTCTCACGACTAACTTGCCTATGTCCATGAAACAGCAATTATTATCTTGAGAAAAGACAATACAATACTAATTTAGGTCAAAATGCCTCTTCTAAATTGGCCATACTGTTCATAACAAAAGTGTATATATATATATAGCTAGGGTTACATGACGGAAGCCCTAATTCTTATATTATCATGTTTTCGGTTGAGCAAGTCTCGAGCAAAATCTCTATCTGATGATTGAATAAGTGTTAAGCAAATTATTTGCTTGAACCTCATTTTTTTTAAGAAGAAAAAAAGAAAAAAAGAAAAAAAGAAAGAAGACAATACCCTAATTTTATTAATTGTCTTCACTCGTGATGGAGAAAAATCGTGATTATAACTATAAACTTAAGAATTATAGATAAATAAAAAGGGCCTAAACCCCAGGCATCTAAAGAATTCTTTAATAAGTTCCAAACATAAGCAAATACATAGCCCAAAGAAATTACAAGGAACAAACTTAAAACAAACAACTCTAAACAAAATAAGAAAAGACTTGCAAAAACAACACAAGCAAAGAAGGATGTTAAATCAAATAAAACAAATGAACAACTTACCAAGCACAACTTTATGAGATCCGCAGACAAGTGTCCATATGGAGAAGGCATCTTAAACTTCTGGGTAGCATAAAATCTCCAGGCAAATTCAAGTTCAAATCCTCAACTCTCTGCTTAGCAAGAGAATTTGCAATTGCATTTCCTTCATGAAAAACATGATTCACAGTATATTCCATGCCACTAAATAATCATGAAACTCGTCTGAAAAATCTTCTAAATACCAAATGTTATATTGACCCTCTTTGATCTAGCTAACAAGGATTTGGGAATCAGTCTTTATCTCAACCTTGAAGAAACCAAGCTGACAGCATCTATGGACCCCTTCCAGTAAACTTTTCATTTCAGCAAAATTGTTGAAACCCATGTCCAAGGACACAAAGTACACCACAATTAAATTACCACAATTATCACGAAGAGCTCTTCTAGTGCCAAAAAGCTTAGGATTTCCAAAACTACTACCATTAGAATTAAGTTTAACCCAAATTTGCTTAACCCAAATTTGCTGCACCGAGTCTATCTCACAACACTAACTTTTGTAGGTTGAGAGCTAAAATTGGGTATCCAACCTATTTAAAATAGCAACATGATCTTGGGCAAAGGCTCTAGAAATTGTCATAGTCAAATCCATAATCCGATAGAGCCACCCTTTAATGACATGCTAAACTGAATCAATTGTGTTAGCGATATCAGCCTTATCGTGCCGATCCTAAAGCTTCCAAGAAATAATAGACAGAAGAAGACAAAAAATAAGCCTCACCTCTTACTCGCACGATGGAACAAAAAATTAGTTTGTTCTTGCCAAGTTTGAAAAACAACCATATGAACTCCTAAATGAGTAGTTGCCAAGTGCTAAATTTGTCAAGCAAAATCTCCAGTACCAAGCACATGGATCAGATCCTCAACATTGTCCATAGAACAACAATCACATTTAGAAATCATGGGAATACCAATCATTTTAATCATTTCAGCTTAGTCCTATTGGCCTAAGCATGCATTCCATGACACAAACCTCATTGAAAATCCCTAAGAAAAAGAAGTTGTAACAAATAATTGTCGGGTTGGGTAATAAGAGTGAGCAATACTACACGATAAACTAGACTGTACAAACCAACAATTATTCGAGTAAATAGAATGTGTTGTTTGATAAATCGAACAAATTGTAGTCATGTAATTCAGTGCATTAATTGTCAAAATATTGATAGTACTCCAATTGTGCGAACGGACCAATATTACGTGCTAATCGGTATAATTCTTCCCTGGTCTATGACATGACATGCAATATCGTAGGGTAAATGATCATGCTACCATGCCCACTGAATTGATCACTAGTGCAGCTAACCGTCCAGCTAAAATCTTAATTTTATTATTTTATTAATTTTATTTTTTTACCATATTAAAATATTTTTAAAAAATATTAAAAAAATATCAATACAGTAATAATAATTTTTTTAATTATTAAATAACAATATATATATATATATATAAAATAAAATAAAATTCATGAGATATTAAAATTAGTGGACAAACTAACATTTTCCTAGAATAAATTAGGTATTTATTGATCATTGGAAAAAGCAACACATTTAGATTATGGGTACTATCCGATAAATTATACTAAATCTCCACAATCAGTTACTTAAGAAATTAAGAACCCCACAAATTAAAGTTGATATTGATTTGTATTTTATAAATTTGTTACAAAAGGATCTAAAAGGCCGTGTTGCTTTTAGCTTTTTGCCATATATATTTGAGATCAAACAGCTGAATGCAGCTTTGGCATATCCATGATTGAATCGTGGAGATTAAACCTATTTCAACGTGAAACCAATTATGAACACGAGGAACCTCTGTAAAGATTGCTTCCATTGCTACAAAACCTTTTTAATATTGCCATATTTTAATAGAGAATGGACAAGCTTTCATTGTTTTTATTCGTAATATTTATACTGTCCTGAGCCCCGCATATATATAAAAGGAGAAGTTAATCATGACTATAAAATATTAATGCAAACAACAAAAAGTAATACAACAAAGCAACAGCTGATCAAAGTTGTAAACGTGCACGTACACCAATTAAATCAGGGCTAGTACTACTCCTTTTTCTGTCCCAAATCATTTTCATTGCCTCTCGACTGAGAAAACTACAAAACATTATTTTGATCAAGAACCAGCTCCATGAGAACAACATGAAAAGCTTGATTATTGGGATGATGTAATACTACTAATTAATTGCAGATATTATTTGGAAGATTAGCTCAAAATCCGGTGGTATTCAAGCTGTCGATCGAGAAAGCTAAATATTAATAGAACCATGTGAGGACAAAGATCGAGCATGATCAGATCGAGTTGGGATACCCTAGCAAGCTTCTTTCTTGAAAATATTATATATATTTTAAAGTGGCATTCAACGGTACTGGATCATATTCCATATATATATATATATATATATATATAAATATATATATATAATTACGTGCCAGCAGGTCGAACACAGAGTACAACAGTTAATCAATCGCAACAAAATCTTATATTTCTTCCATATTCTTGTCTTTTCTTTCGGCAATATATATATATAATGTGATAAAGAAATATTGGGTAGTGATCACTCATGTCGTCCGGGGAAGACGACGAAGTGCTTATACATATAATATGCATACACTCCTCACATCTCTTATCCTCTAGCTCTAGCAACCCTGTAGAGTATACAGTAATATTACATTATCTTGTCCTCATTTCTTAATGCATGATAGCGATTAGAGGTTGCAACGTGATCCAGAAAACTATTTTTCAATAATAATAATAATAATAATGTCTAAATAAAAGAGTGTACGTACGCCACTAGGGACGATTTTTCACAAGAGTACCAGTACTGTTGGCTCTCTCTCCTTTGGCCAATTAATCAATTCATTAATAAAGTTGCTGCTTTTTTGTTTTTAGTTTCGTCGGACAATGAGTATTAGGCCGATTATTGCAAGATCGTAAATGACTTATGTCTATATTTGCGTGTCACGCATGAAAATGAAGTACACTCTTTAACTCTCATTAGCTAGTTAAATAAACATACGACAGGAGAAGTCGTTTTTGGATTAGCTAGTTGAATAAACATACGACAGAAGAAGTCGTTTTTGCATATTAAAAATAGTTTGCTGATTAGCATGAGAACACAAAAATGCATACCTACATATATCATTATAAAAAAATTGCTTACTTGTAACTAGATATTTTCTAATAAAATAATTATTTTTACCTAAATGAATATATTTTTATCATAAATAATCATTCTTATGACAAATAATTTTTCATAAATATTCATATTTATTGTAAATATATATATATACATATATATATATATATATATATGATTGTGAAAAGTCTTATTTAGTTGGAGGGTGGAACCACAACAATGTATTTATATATACTAACGTATTGCATGTGGGAACTTGATGTATACACATTTGTTATTGCGTGTACTTTGTGATCCGGAGACTATATAATTTAGGTTCTGTGGCTGCTGCGACTTATATGATTTATCCTTTACAAAGATAGATAAAAGACCCATATGAAAAAAAATTATTTACAATCGTGGAATGTGAAACCGTCGTAGAATCCTTTTTGAAAAAGTGAGTAAATAAATTACCCATATGAAAAGAAAAAAAATAGATCTTTCTTTTTCAAAACAATTGCACGACGCTTGCCACTCATGAATGTATATAATATTACTCATATATATAACTAAACTTGGTTAGATCTTTTGGCCACTTCAAAAGAACAGAATCTCACCTCTATCAATATGGCCTAATTATAAACTAGCCTTCCATTCATATATACTATAAGAAAAATGTTTGTGTAATTAATTATTTTAAATGATTATTTTATATCAAAATCAGTCTATGTTCATTGCAAATAATTGCTTACATTGTAAATAATTTGTTATAAATAATTGTTTTTTGTGATGTCAGCACTAATCATACCTGCAATTGGAACAATGATGATTGTGGGGTCGGGATATACAACACAAGGTCGCACATCCTTACATTCAAGATAGATAAAATGCAATGCATCTAAAAAACTAATTGCAATATATTCTCGTAGCGGTAAAATAAAAATCAAATAATCTAAGCAACGTCATAGGCAATTTCATAGCATATAATACCAGTACTAAAACATAAATCCCAAACATTGTCATTTGTTCCCAAAGTAGCATTATCATAATGTCATCAAAACATATATCACTACAAGAAATTGGGGGTTTTGCCACCAATTTTATTTATGCAACATACCATCATGGGAAAAGATGACTTATTACCACCACATCTTGTAGTGGCTATAAGATACCCATTATTGCCACGATATGTGGATGGTGGGTAAAATTAGGTGGAAAAAAAAATACATTTATCGCGAAAGTACAAGTTATTATCTACCAATTAATTTCGTGGCATTTAAATGGGAGGTAATAAAATATTGTTCCTGGTTAAAAAAATTTAGTGACAAGTTAAAATTTTTTTACGGCAGGATTATGTCACCATAATAAGTGTTTAAGTTATAAATAGGAGTTTTCGTGGCTATACTATTTTTAACAACGAGCTATGCGTATGATTACCACGACTACATTTAGCCGTAATAAGTCCATATATAAAAGTCTTGGTTTTACGCGATGAAATTTCACGAAATAATTAACCAAGTTGTCTGAGTGAGGCGTGATACCTCCCCCCAATTACAGCTTATGAACCTCATCCCTCCCTGATCCTCCCTACCTCCCCCATCGATGGCAAAGCATATTCCTTGCACGACTTCGTCAGGAGATTTGAAGCCGGATTTTGTTAGCGGCCTTCTTTGTTTTCTCCCTCGTTGTGTTGCACCCCCTCCTCTCGTGCTAGGGTTTATCAATAACCCTAAGCCAAGCTTTTGAATTTGGTTAGAGTGATTTCATTTTCCCTTGTGATCCATTTGTTTCGGTTCTCTGTTCCTCTCTCTCTCTCTCTCTCTCTCTCTCTCTCTCTCTCTCTCTCTCTTTCTGTATCGCACCTCGCCAGAGGAACCCTCCAGAAGGTGTGCCCCATCACTACCGTCGCATGTAGCCTTCCCTCTTGATGAGTTCCTTGCCATCACTTGATTCCGTTGTATCTATACTGTTTTGGTAAAAAACAGAGTTTTTTTTTTCTCGTTCTTATCTTTCCCGTAAGCAGCATGTGTTTTCTTTTTAATGTTTTGTTTCATCTATCTTACGGGAAGGGGTGTTGCATTCTTATATGAATGCTACTTGTGCATATGTTGATAAAGTGATTGATATCTTCCATATCACATTCATTGCTAATTTGAATGATTATTTAGCCTATTCGATGGTTTGTTTATCTTGACTTGAGACTCTATAATTAGGATTGATCTTACTTTATTACGATTCAGGTAGACTGTTTACCTGTAAATCTTGTTTAGCTAGATGAATGAACTTGCATTATTCAATAAAATTTTCAATTTTATAACAAACAAGATGAATCAGTTGTTTTCAGTACATTGTTCTTGCCTCTAGATTTGGCTAATCTCGAATTTAATATTTAGGTGTTGGAGAGTCAAATGTGCACCTAACCAGTAAATAAGCTACTGTCGAAATAATTCCAAAATATTGAATTACTTAATAAACTAATGACTTCTCATGATGATTGGTCAATAGGCTGTTATAATTATATATCTAAACACGGCTCTATAATTCCCAAGGAAAAGTGTCCCTCTCTACACCTTGCATTTCATAGTACAACTTAATCTTCATCCATTCCACTGTGTTAAAAACACGTCATATTTGGGTGTCAGCTCAAGATAATGGCTTTCCTTTTTAATTTAAGTGTATTTTTTTTTCTTCACCTCAGTGAAGTGCTCCTATGTCCTAAGTGGAGCATGATTGGTTGCAATCCATGAACTTGATTGTGCTTATCTCTCCCGTAGATTTGCTTTTGACTGCCCCCAAAAACTTCCACTAATTCCATAAAAATATATAAACAAAAACTTGTGAAAAGCTACAATGTATATGTAATAATTTGAATTTTCACTTGTCCTTTTTAATGCTTAGCTTGGTTATAATTCATTTAGAGTTATTTTGGTGGATCTTTAAAACTTTTTGAAAATATATTTATTATTTATTCTGGACCTTTTATTATGAGGAACATTGACAAGTTAGGCTCAAAATGGTGGAATGATGCAAATAGAAGAATTTAGTGTAAATTGAGGCAATTGGGTTATTTTAACATATTTAACATCTTTCGATACTTCGATCATAACTTTCTCATTTGATTTTGGATTAGGACGATTCAAGATAATTTGGAAAGACAAGAGAAAGGTATATTAATGTTTTGAGTTTTTAGAGATATGAGTTTAATCAAGGATAAAACTGGGCTTGAAGTCGGCGGAACTAACTTAAGCTTAGTAACCACCGACTTTGAGTTAGTAACCGACTTTGCATGGGCTTTCTTGTGAAATATCTTTCCACTACATATGAAACCATGCTAAGTGTAGGTACAAGTGGCGCTAGATGAGTTATTGGATAGCTTTATTGTCAACTAAGCACCTAAATCAAAAAGGAAATACACTGTGAGCACGAATTGGGTATTATCGGGTAGTTTTGACATATTTTGGTACATTAAACATATCTTTCTCATATGATTTCAGAATAAAGTGATTTAAAATTATATAGATCACTAAGAGGGAGATATAGAACTTTTATGTTTTGTGTTTTTACAGAAACAGACCTGAAATGAGTAGTGAACTGACTTGAAATGAGCATAAATGGAAACCGAAATAGATTACTTAGGCATGGAGCGAAATCTGATTGGTTTCTCAAGTTTCTTGACATCTTGATATGTGTAGGGGGCATGTGGCAGGTAGAGAAGAAGGTTGGTTAGCCAAAAACCATGAGGAACTGAATGGGATCAGAAATCTGTTGGGAACCAACTTAATAAGCTAGTTACCAATTGTTATCCCAACTAAGCTCTAGAATTGTCTTCTAAATTAATCCAAGTGGCTTCTTAGGATACTAGACAAGTGGCAAAATGGGGAAAGGGGTATTGGAAGAGTCGGCTAACTCTTGGAGAACCCATATGGCCAAAACACTTCACTTGAGAATTATCCAAGATTTTCTTGCATTATACTTCCATGTGTTGGAATCTAGTTGAACCATTGATCATCTTAAACTTCTAGATGGCACAAATCAGAACCTTAGGTGAAGATTATTACAGCTAAGCCTAAATCTTCAGTGATCATGAGAGCTAACAAGAGGTTGGACACCTCATGCTTCATACACGACAAAAGGGAGAGTAACCGATTGGCCTTAAGCCTTTTCACTTCTATAGTCCCATTTGAGTCACCCCTCTTTATATAAATATGTGTAGAAATCTCTCATAATCCCCTTTGATGAAAAACACACGTTCATAGTAGAAAAAGAAAGCCAAGCACTCTTCCAAGACAACCTTTACATCACCTAAACCTCAAAAGAAAGCAATTGAGTCTTTTGAAGGGAAAACTTGCAAGGGTCTTGTTCAATCACCAATTCAAACTTTGGAAAAATTTGTAAATACACAATTTAACTTAATCTTAGTGTAGAATACTTGATTTGGATGCTAGATCATGCTTGTTACTCTTTTAAACTTAAACTTGTTTAAGTGTTGGGTTGAAATCAAGTTAAGTTTGACCTATTTGTTATGAAAAAATATTAAGAAAAATTACAAGAACATAAGAAAATATTCTGTTATGATATATTAAGAAACTTATGTGAAAATAGGAAGTATTGGAGTGACAATAAGAAAATCAACCCTAGAGGAATTCGGCCTAATGAGGGTTTAAGGGGAAATTTTTAGTTTAAATTCCTATCTCTTTGATTTTAGTTATTTAGATGTTTTTTAAATAATTATGATAAGCTGAGAAATTTTAATTTACTTGAAAAAATTACAAGAATAGTCATATGTGAAATTGTTGGTGAAATAACTTAAGAACACTTAGGTATTTTGGTTTAAAACCTATTATGAAAATTATGGAAATTTTGGTAATATGTAAATTAATTATTTAGTAAGATTAACATAAAAGAAAAGAAATTTTGAACCCTATAAAGTGTTCGGCCAGCCCTCTTGGATTTAGTATTTTATTTAATCTTTTAAGCGTATTTGTTATGTTTTGACATCACGGAGTTATTTGACATAAATGCATATGAACATAACTGTTGCCCAGATGACTAACACAAGAGGGGGGGTGAATTGGGTTATATTAAAAAATTAATACTTATAAACTAAATATACAATATAAAATATAACCAAAATATAAAGCAGTAGGAAATATAAAGAGTAGGATAAGAGAAATCAAACTCAGTATTTTTACGAGGTTCAGCCCCACTGCCTACGTCCTCGCCTCAAGCTACCCCTTGAGGATTCCCAAATCCACTATTCAATCTCCTTTAGGTGGAGATAGAAACCTATTACACCTTTGAGCAGCACCGCTCCAAAGATTCCGTGTAGAACACCCTCTACACTTCCAATCACCTCACACTTGGTGATTCAACTATTCCCTGTGTAGAACACCTTCTACACACACAAGGGTTATACACACCCTCTTACTTCCAATCACCTCACACTTGGTGATTTAACTATTCCCCGTGTAGAACACCTTCTACACACACAAGGGTTATACACACCCTCTTACTGATACAAGAATTGATAGTGGGTAGGCTATCAGAAAACACTCCTCAATGAGTGAAATAAGAACAATACAGCACAAACTATATCTCTCTCAACAAGAACAAGAATTAAGGCTCAAAACTTTAGAAAAGAGAGAATGAGAGCTTTGAAAGAATGATGCAAAATTTAGCAATAGATGTGTAAGCTCTTGTTGTGATTTTTGTAAAACTCAAGTGAGCTATTTATAGGCAAATGATTCTTCAATTTCAAATTTGAAAAGATTCCCATGTCAAATAAGAGTACTATTTACTTTTCAAAAAATTCAAATAAAAACATTTCCTTTTTGCATTTGTCAAAGACAACTCCATTCATTTTTCAAAGAAAATCAAACCTAATCTTTTGCTTTTCATACAAGACAAAATGAGCATGATTTATTTTTCAAACCAAATCATCTTCTTTTTGCATATGTCAAAAAAACACATAACCACCCTTTAAGATTTTCAAACAAATCATCTATTTTTTATATTTGTCAAAAAAACACACAACCACCCTTTAAGATTCTCAAACAAAATCATCTACCTTTTGCATTAGTCAAAAAAACACACCACCTCCCTTCAAGACTTTCAAACAAAATATGCACATGTCAAATATGATAATCAATCATCTTATAAAATCAAGTTTTTATAAAAAAAAATATATAATTTTCGAAATTATTTTGTTTGATGGTGTTATGCACATGTGAAAAACATAATTTTCAAAACTAAGACATTTAAAAATGTCTTGCATATGTGGAAAAAGTAATTTGATGTTTTATGAGAAAAAAGAGTAATTTGGAGCCTTAATCCAATTTCTAATTTTATCAAGAGATGTACAAAAATAATCTATGAGTTTCATTTGTAGACTTGATATCTTTCTTGCTCATGCTTGATTTCTTGATGTGTTTAGCTCCCTTCATGCATAGACAACTTGAGCTTGAGTTTTCAATATTATTTGTTATCATCAAAATTTATACGTAAATACGAGACTTGAAACCTTGGGTTCAACAATCTCCCCCTTTTTGATGATGACAAATACTTAGTAGAAATCTGCGACCTGCAGTAATACTTAAGCTCCCCCTGAAAATATGCGTTAGTATTTCAAGAAAAATATAAACATGATTCTAGCATATATAACAGGGTAGTATAATACTAGTATAAGACTTCTCCCCCTTTTGGCATCATTAAAAAGGAATCATAATTAGATCAATAAGATATATTCCTGCAATAACCAATAGACAAATAAAACGCTGCGTTAGTAGAGACTGTAGAAATTAGAACCACCCGTGTCCGACAAAACTTGCAAACGTTGAAGCCGAATTTTATCATCTCGGTGCGGAAGAAGATTTAAATCCGCTTGATGTTATTGACGAATTAGATGTTTCAGAAATTTGAAAATGAATAATTAAAATTATTCGTGTCCGACAAAGACAGCAAAAGCTGCAGGCCTAGCTCTGGCAATGCGGTGCGGAGCCATGCATGTCCGACAAAACCTGCAAATGTTGAAAGTCTAACTCTGGCAATTCGGTGCGGAGCCACGCGTATCTGACAAAACCTGTAAAGGTTGGAGGCCTAGCTCTAGCAGTCAGTGCGAAAACAAATTTAAATCAATCGCCTGATGTTGTTGACAAACGGGTTTGAAGGCTCTGAGTTTCTATAAAAAAAATTATTTTCATCTATCGGATACCAAAAAAAAAACATTACTTCTTGACCTAAGTTCTGTTTCTCCATAACGATAGAATGGCCGAACAATTTTCTTCTACTAATGTTCCAGACTTGAATCAGGAACCCTTGACGCATCAACCATCAATCTTCTCTCCTAAGGCCGTCAATGCCATAATAGGAGCAGAGAACCATTTTTCTAGTAAGAAAACTTTTGACAATGTGTGTCCAGCATATCTTATATTTCTTTTGACTAATAAGATTTGAAGAGACAATAGTTTGTCTTGTTCTTTATGCTATCTCTATAAAATCAGTTTTAAAGTTCATCCGATTTGCATCAAATCTTACTCTCATCTCTATAACTCATCTGCATTCCTTCAATATTCTCGCTTTAAGTTTTCAATTCTTTTCTCAATGGCTCATTCTTCTAACATTCCTCTAGATGCATCCATGAGGTATTCTACATCTCAATCTCATGTCCTTTCTGCAGCTTCCATTGGAGCCATGTTGCAGCAAGAGAACAATAGTTTGGCTAATAAGCCAGACTCTGATGCTATCTACGACTTGGTGAGTCTCGGGACTCGCTACTCATCCTCTATTGTCGCTTTTTCCCAGTGGCTACAAGTCAAAAATCATGAGGTTGAAAAGTTTAAAGAACAAATTGTTGTACTTCAACGAATTGTTCAAGAGTCTCACACAAGGGAAGGAATCCTTCGGCAGAAGAATAAAAAGTTGAAATCTCTATTGGATTCTTCATTCCGCTTGCCATTTCCCATGGATAGGGATGACATGATATTGTATGAAGAGAATGAGCGTCTCAAACATGAGGCTAAGAACCTCAAGTTTATGTAAAAGTATTTAAAAAAATATCTCTCTATTTTTATGAACTCTGATCTATCTTTCAAGAGATATTCATAATATGCATCATACCTATTTCTCTTCTAATCATAAATAATCTATCTTCTGGTAAGGGTTTTGTGAATATATTTGCTAACTGATCGTGTGTGTTTGTGAACTCCAGTACTATATCGCCTTTTCTGCACATGATCTCAAAAAAAATGATATCTTATTTCAAAGAACCAGTATAATCGGTACCTGAATAACTAATAAGATCGAAATAATGTGTTTAGGATACCATAACTCTAAGTCAATGGTATTGGCAAAATATCTAAAAATCCGCTTGACTGCAATCAAATGAGATTATTTTGGAAATGATTGAAAACGTGCACATAAACATACACTAAACATAATATCTGGTCTACCAGTTGTCAAATATAATAAGCTACCAATCATACCTCGATATACCTTCGAATCAACTAGTTTACCGGATTCATCTTTATCAAGTTTAGTGGATGAGCTCATTGGTGTTCCAGTTTCCTTAGCACCTTCCATCCCAAACTTCTTCAGCAATTTTTTAATATATTTTGATTGATGAATATCCCACTTTTTGCTTGCTTAATTTGCAATCCGAGAAAGAATATAAGCTCTCCCATCATGCTCATTTCAAATTCTTCCTGCATAGTCTTAGCAAAAACTTGGCACATATTTTTATTAGTAGCACCGAATATTATATCATCAACATAAATTTGAATCAAAAGAATATCATCATTTTCGTATATAATGAAAAGAGTTGTATCAATTTTTCCTCTTAAAAAGCCTTTTTCAATCAAGAAACTACTGAATCTCTCGTACCGCACTTTAGGAGCTTGTTTGAGTCCAAATAGTACTTTTGTGAGTTTGAAAACATGATTTAGAGAAATATGATTTTCAAAACCTGGAGGTTGCTCAGCATATACTTCTTCATTTATAAAACCGTTTGAGAAAGCACTTTTAACATCCATTTGAAAAAGTTTGAAATCTTTATAACAAGCATATGTAAGTAGCATTCGAATAGCTTCTAATCTTGCGACTGGTGCATATGTCTCATCATAATTGATTCATTCTTCTTGATTGAAACCTTGGACCACTAGTCGAGCCTCATTTCTAGTAATGACTCCGGACTCATGTTTCTTGTTTCTAAAAACCCATTTTGTTCCAATAATAGTATGATTTTTGGGTTTAGGAACAAGTGTTCAAACATCATTTCTTTCAAATTGATTAAGCTCTTCTTACATAGCTAGAATCTAAGATTCATCAAGAAGTGCTTCATCAATATTTTTAGGTTCAATCTAAGATAGAAAAGCAGTATGATTGCAAATATTTCTAAAAGATGATCGAGTACTTACATCTCGTGAAGGTTCTCCTAGAATTTATTCCGCTGGATGATCTTTCACATGTTTCCACTATTTGGTTGCATCTTGTACTAAGTCTTGATGATCTTTCCTTCTATTTCCATGATCTTCCCTTTTGAATTGTCTCCAAATATCACACATCCTTTTTCTTTAGAAGTGAAGTCAATGAATTTAGTTTTGTCTTCTGTCACGTATCTTGAGCATCCGTTATCTAAAAATCATTTATTTTTACCTGTAGAATACTTCATGCATACCTACAAAAGCAATTAAAAATAATTCCTGGTACCCAAGTTCTTTGGGTCCTTTATTTATTAGTATTAGAAGAAATAAGATTTTTAGGTACCCATATGGCCCTAATAGTCATTGTATGTTTTCTTCTAATAGGACAAGCAAAATAATTATGACCATTGCTATTACAAAAATTGCAAATAGCATGTGACATATATGAATAACTTGAGTGATTATAATAATATCCTTTTTTAACAAAATTATTTTTATGAAAATAATTTTGAATATTGGACTTTGATGTAGAAGGATTATCAAAGAAGTTTTTATAAGATTTGTATTTTTGTTTTGGCATGTATCCCAAGCCTGCCTTGTCAAAAATACATCTTTGACTACCAAGAAGTTTTTCAAAATTTCTTTTTCCATTCGTAAAGTTTTCAATAATATTTTCTAAATCAGTTTTCTTTTTCTTCAACTCAAGATTTTCATCTTTCAAAACAATACTTTCTTTTCTTAAAATATCAATTTCGTTTGTTAAAGAAGAATTTTTCTTTTTCAAAGCAGTATACTTGATATCCAATTTTTCAAATTCCTCATATACCTCTTCTAAAACATTTTGCAATTCTTCATATGAAGGATCTTTAATATTATCAAAATTTGTTACCTCAATGTCATCTTTAGCCATAAGACAAAGATTTGCTGATTCTCCATTGCTTGCTTCACTATCTGAGCTACTTGAATCATCATTCCACGTAGCTTTCATTACTTTTTTGCCTTTGTTTCGATCTTTCTTTAGCAGAGGACAATCTGGCTTGATATGACCAGATTTATTGCATTTATAACAAATTAAAGTGTCATTTTTACCTGAATCTTTCTTGGAAAACTTATTGAAGGATTTCCTTGGAGGAGTTTTATTTTTCTTTAAGAACCTTTGAATTCTTCTTATTATCATCGCAACTTCTTCATCTTTGTCGTCATTTTCCTCATCTTCATCACTTTCACTTTCATGTGGAACAGCTTTAAGTGCCAAACTCTTCTTTGAATGTCCTTCTTCTTCTCCTCTTTTCAATGTGTACTCATGGGTGATAAGTGACCCGATGAGTTCATTCACTTCGAGCTTCTTGAGGTCTCTAGCTTCAAGAATCGCTGTCACTTTTGACTCCCAACGTTTTGGTAGAGAGTTGAGAATTTTTCTTACTATCTCCACTTTGGAATAAATTTTGCCAAGAGCTGTCAAGCTGTTTATGATGTTAGTAAAACGAGTGTGCATACTAGAAATAGATTCATCATCATTCATCTTAAACATTTCATATTCATGAGTAAGAATATAAATTTTTGATTCCTTGACTTGAGAAGTTCCTTCATAAGTAACTTCCAAGTTATCCCAAATTTCCTTTGCTGTAGTGCAAGTCATTACTCTATTAAACTCATTACCATTAAGAGCATTATATAATAAATTCATAGCAGTTAAATTCAAAGTATAAAGTCTATCGTCTTCACGATCAAACTCTTCTTCTTCCTTTTTGACCTTTACTCCATCAACCACTTTTGTTGGAATATAAGGTCCATTTACAATGCATTTCCAGATTTCTCGGCCTTGAGACTGAAGGAATATTCTCATTCTAACTTTCCAGACTGAGTAATTGTCTCCGCAAAAGAGTGGAGGCCGACTGCTAGATTGACCTTCACCAAATGAAGCTGCAATGTTAGCCATAAGATCTTAACTCAAAAGATAGTTAATCTTATAACAGAGTTCTAGCTCTGATACCAATTGTTGCCCAGATGACTAACACAAGAGGGGGGGTGAATTGGGTTATATTAAAAAATTAATACTTATAAACTAAATATACAATATAAAATATAACCAAAATATAAAGCAGTAGGAAATATAAAGAGTAGGATAAGAGAAATCAAACTCAGTATTTTTACGAGGTTCAGCCCCACTGCCTACGTCCTCGCCTCAAGCTACCCCTTGAGGATTCCCAAATCCACTATTCAATCTCCTTTAGGTGGAGATAGAAACCTATTACACCTTTGAGCAGCACCGCTCCAAAGATTCCGTGTAGAACACCCTCTACACTTCCAATCACCTCACACTTGGTGATTCAACTATTCCCTATGTAGAACACCTTCTACACACACAAGGGTTATACACACCCTCTTACTTCCAATCACCTCACACTTGGTGATTTAACTATTCCCCGTGTAGAACACCTTCTACACACACAAGGGTTATACACACCCTCTTACTGATACAAGAATTGATAGTGGGTAGGCTATCAGAAAACACTCCTCAATGAGTGAAATAAGAACAATACAGCACAAACTATATCTCTCTCAACAAGAACAAGAATTAAGGCTCAAAACTTTAGAAAAGAGAGAATGAGAGCTTTGAAAGAATGATGCAAAATTTAGCAATAGATGTGTAAGCTCTTGTTGTGATTTTTGTAAAACTCAAGTGAGCTATTTATAGGCAAATGATTCTTCAATTTCAAATTTGAAAAGATTCCCATGTCAAATAAGAGCACTATTTACTTTTCAAAAAATTCAAATAAAAACATTTCCTTTTTGCATTTGTCAAAGACAACTCCATTCATTTTTCAAAGAAATCAAACCTAATTTTTTGCTTTTCATACAAGACAAAATGAGCATGATTTATTTTTCAAACCAAATCATCTTCTTTTTGCATATATTTTCAAACAAATCATCTATCTTTTATATTTGTCAAAAAAACACACAACCACCCTTTAAGATTTTCAAACAAATCATCTATCTTTTATATTTGTCAAAAAAACACACAACCACCCTTTAAGATTCTCAAACAAAATCATCTACCTTTTGCATTAGTCAAAAAAACACACCACCTCCCTTCAAGACTTTCAAATAAAATATGCACATGTCAAATATGATAATCAATCATCTTATAAAATCAAGTTTTTATAAAAAAAAATATATAATTTTCGAAATTATTTTGTTTGATGGTGTTATGCACATGTGAAAAACATAATTTTCAAAACTAAGACATTTAAAAATGTCTTGCATATGTGGAAAAAGTAATTTGATGTTTTATGAGAAAAAAGAGTAATTTGGAGCCTTAATCCAATTTCTAATTTTATCAAGAGATGTACAAAAATAATCTATGAGTTTCATTTGTAGACTTGATATCTTTCTTACTTATGCTTGATTTCTTGATGTGTTTAGCTCCCTTCATGCATAGACAACTTGAGCTTGAGTTTTCAATATTATTTGTTATCATCAAAATTTATACATAAATACGAGACTTGAAACCTTGGGTTCAACAATAACATATGTTATAGTGGTATGTTTTTATATGTCATAGAACTTATGTGGATATGAATTATGCATTCATAAGTCTAAGGGTATGTTCAAGTCTCATTTCATTACATAAGTGTTGTCATAAGTCATGACGTCTATGTTAAGAAAATAAGATAAGAAAATTATATAAGAATATGATAAGACTAAGATAAGCTTAAAGTCATGTCATGATGGGAATTGTGATATGTAATGCCCGTATGAATGACATGCCGACGGTAATAACGATATGTAACACCCATCATAAAATAAGAATCGTGTCACAATGAGGACGGCGATACATAACGCCCGGACGACTGACATGATTTAGTAAGATAAGAGTCATATCATGATGGGGACAATGATATGTAACACTTGGACGACTCACATGACTAGCAGGGACGATGATACGTAACGCTTGCTATGATAAGTATTTCTGTGTCATGATGGGGACGACAATATGTAACGCCCGTATGACTAACACAAAATGCGTCATGTAATAGCCCTAAAAATCTCCATCTTGATTTAATTAACTAATTAAGGATTAATGCACAAGATTAGTGGTAATTGGTGGAAGAACCAAATAGGCCTTGAAGAGATGGGCTTAGGAATGAGATCTTTGGAGAATGGATCAAGTGAATGGGCCAAGAGAGCAATGGTGAGCCCAAAAGCCCATAGAATGAGCCCATAGCCCATCAAGCCCATAATTGAGACACTTGTCAATGGGAGAAAAATCCTAGAAAAATTATCCAAACCCTTGTAGGAAAATATTATTTGGTGAAGGTTGACTAGTAGTTGGATGCATGCCATGTAGGATTGAGTGTAGAATCTAATGGAATGATTTTTCCTACTATGGTATCTTGGAGGTACAAAACACCATCCCTTGGCTTGCCAAGTGAGGTCATGATGTGTAGGGAAGTTACAAGTGTCATGAGGAGAAGCTTGGAGGAAGGAAGCTTGGGGTTTCGGTGGAGGCCAATCCGTGGGGTTCCTTGAGGAGTCTCATGGGGTATGGCCATCTACAAGTGATAAGACAAAGAGGAAGAGTGTGTAAGTGGATGAAGTACATGTTTAAGAAAGTATGGTGATGTGAAGAGAGGTATGGTGTATGTGTAGGTGATTGAAATGACAAAAACTAGGAAGAGAAGCAAGAAGGGAGTTTCGGTGGAGCTAGCTTGGCCGGTCATGCCTTGCTCAAATTCCAAAAAGCATGGCTTTGGAATCCCTTGGATGGACACATGAGAGGATAGGGAAATGATGATTGAGTGAAAAACAAGAAATTGGATGCTAGAAGCATCAAGGAGCCGCCGGCCATAGGAAGGAAAAGGAGAAAGGAGAATCACTTAGGTATGGCCAAGATTTGATCTTGGAGTGGTCTAGAGTTGTCAATCAACCCATCTATCATTAGCCATGCCTAAACATGATGAGAAGAGTACCAAGGACCCTAGGGAAGAGAGCTGGCCGTGTGACCCCTTAGACAAACACCTTGAGCTCAATTCACTTGGACATGCAAACACTTTCATTTTTCTCTCCACCTCTCGGCCAAACCCTCTCTAGCCATTCCTACTTTTGTTTCTTCTCTTTTCACCACATATTTTGGAGAATCCTATAGTAAGAAAGCCAAAAGCAAGAGTGTGAAGGTGACCAAGTCATTGGAGAAGGTTAGTGATTAAACATATACAAGATTAGGAAGAACACACACACACATGTGACACTTTGTAATGGTTGGAAAGAAATAGGGTTTTCTTTGAGTTTTATGTTCATGGTTAGACTAATGGGAGATTTTATATGTGTAATTCCAGATTTAAGCTAAAGCCTAGAAGGAGTGTAGTAAGTATACTCCCACTTTTTCCTTAACAAGTCTTATATATAGTGGAGTGATCATGGTTGTTGGATTAATGGTTGTCATTGCCATGTTTGGATTGGAATGATTTTTTCTTGCTTGAGATATGAATATTCTTGGATAAATTATATGATGGAACAAGCTTAGAATATGAGTAGAAATGATGAATCAAATGTTAGTTGCAAAAGAGAGGAAAAAGCATGATTATTTGATGAGATGATGAAAATGATGCATGAAGGATTTTAGTGTTAAATATTAAATTGTGGTGTTGTTAAAGTAAAGATTTTATTTGAGGAACTAGTGATGGAATTGATTTATTCAAGGAGCATATTGTTGAAAAAAAAAATGGACATGAGAATAAATTGTTTGATTGATATAGATGGAAATGATATATATATTTGCATATGGAAGAAATGATCACTTGTGTATGATGTATGGAAATGTTTAATTGGAAATTGATACTATTTAAGGTTGAGATTGGAAGATAAATATTATATTGTGATGTGGAGATTTTGTTTAGTTGAACTCATAGAAGAAACCTTTAGGAAAGGAAGTTTGAATAGACTAAGGGGAGGAATTCCCTAAGTTGAAAAGGTGAATGGAGGAAATAGGACTAACTAAGTTTGATGTGAATGGTTACTTGGGTAACAATAGGGTTTCGGATACCCCTTGCTAAGGAGGGTACTTGACTCAATTTGATACTTTAAAATTTATTGGAGGAAGTTTGAAGTCAAATGATGAAGAAAAGCCCTAGAAACTCTCTAGGAGAATTCGGCCATGATGGGTTGGAGATGGGCCCAATACCCCACTTCAATCCTAGGCCCATTTTGGGTATAGAATGTAATGACTAAGTAGGAAAATTATGAAACTATCCCAAGAGAAGGAGAAAGAGAATGAAATGTGAATGCACTCGAGCCTGTCTCGGGTTCTTGCATGAAAGTAAGTAAGCATGCATGTCCCATGCATAAGTCATGAAAAGAAGTTTTTAAAGTCAAGCATGTTTTCAAGAAAAAGGAAAAGAAAATAAAAGATTGAACTTTTTGAAAGAAAAGAAAAGAAGTAAAGTTTTATAAGAACCCCAAAGGCTGGGACGGGGAAGTGCCCCAGTGGAACTCCCTGTCCACTCAGGAGTGTCTAAAGTCGAGTGGTAGCCCCTGGGTCGACGAAGAACAGTCGGCGGACCGTGTATGGCACCAAAAGGTGGCCGGAGCGCGGTAGCACCTAACGCTGGTGGGTGCCCAAGACGGATAAGGTGTAAGGACCTACCGTTTTAAAGTTATAAGACGCTCACTTTAGGGTGATGCGGTAACCAGCAGGGAACACGCGGTGCTAGGGGAACCGTGTTGTGTCTCATACATGTGAAAGAAAAAGTCATGACAAGAAGGGCTTTCGAGCCATAAGAAAGATCTGTGTATGATAAGTGGCGCCTAAGAAAGAAAGAAAGAAAGATACGAAATGTTTTAAAGGAACGTTTTGAAAAGCAACTATGATATGAAAAGAAGTTTGAAAGAAGAAGTCTGCATGAAAGTTTTATGAAAAGAAGTCTGAAAGAAGTATATCTGTTTAAAAGTTTTCATGAGCATGTGCATGAGTCAGTCATTCATTGCATGTGCATTAGTTAAGAATGTTTTGTTCACTTATCTGTATATCTGATATGTTCTGGTTTAAGTGTTAGTGTACTTGCTGAGATTTCTCCCGAAATCTCACCCCCCTTTTATTATCTATACTATTGCTCCCTTGGGAACAATAGAAGTCATTGCAGGACAGGATGGATCCACGGATTACGACTCTCGAGAAGATGGGTCGGACCCTCATGGGCCCGACTAAGGCTGAGACTGCCGGGCCAGTGACCCTAGACCTGTTGGGTCAGTGGGCGGCAGAGTCGCTTCCTATGGCGACTTACTTTTTTGACGACCTACGCCCTACGGGGTGCTGTATGGTGCCGGGAGTTGACGGGCTCCTCCACTTGGGACGCCTGTTTACGTCATCCTCTGGGATGATGTGTGATGTAGGTCCAGGGCTGAGTCTGGACAGCCTTCGTTATGGTCCTAACTATAAGAAGATAAAAGAAGAACCCGCCTATTAGTATGGTTGGCGGAGGGAGGAGTGGATCAGCAGCACCTTTATTTTGTATACACCGATGTACTTTTGGAAAAAATCTTCCCGCTGTTTTGGGAAGTACTTTTGTATAAAACTGTTTACATTGGTGACTTTATCCTGATATGTATATATATGAGCTTGCGATGTTAATTTGGGTTTTATTTTGTTAACCATGTGATGTGCGACAAGCGTAACGTTTTGTCGTTTAATTATGGCTTGACCTTTTTCCGCTGCGATTAAAAAAAAAAAAAAATAAGGCTCTCCTAAGTAAAGATGAGGGATGACTTCCTTGTGACGTTCGTCCCCGGCGTCGCATTTTGCGTACGAACCCAAGCGCAAGCTGGGGCGCCGACACGTCACGACGGGGATGGCGATACCTAATGCCTAAATGATTGACGAGTATATGTATGACCAAGTTGACGCGTCATGCTAAGGAAACTCGATGGGGACAACGATACGTAACATCCATAAAAAATAAGAAATAAATAAGACACACAAGATTAAGAAAGAAATATAAAAGAAATAAAAATTTTAAGAAAAAGATGGTGGGTCTATGTAAGGTATAAATCTGTATAGGAAAGGAAAACATAAGTCATGCATGTATCTCATGGAGCATTTCACAAGTTATATGTTTTTGTTATTTGTCATGTATGTTAATATCTTATTTTGTCTATGTTATATTTTGTTAACTGTGTACTTATTGAGATTTCTTGAATATCTCACTCTTTTAAATTTTATCTATCATTTCTTATGAAATGATAGATGTTGTTGCAAGATTAGATAAATTGTCATAAGACTCAGACATCATAGGAGATTCTGAGGTACCCTGAGGGTTCTATAGAATACTTTTCTTCTAATGGACTCACGTACGTGATTAAGTGAGATAGTAAGATTACCAGACGGCAGTGGGATATGATACATGTTTTAAGAAAACTAATTGAGTTATGTAAATATTGGATATAACATGTTATTGTAAATGTGAAGTTATAGAGGTTATGATTTTACTTATGTCATGTGATTCATTTATGCAAGAGTTAGATTTCTTTGCAAAACGATGAAGGTAGACTCTATTTGGTTGCAAAATGCATCGCATATAATAATAAGTTTAGGTACATACATAAAATTTTCAACACGTATGAGAGTATGTAGTCTAGTGTTACCTATCCTAACACTTCAGCTTACGTTATAACCCAAACGTAAATCGGGGACGTCACAGTATAAAAGAATCTTCTTTAAAAGAGACCGAAGAGGCTTAAAATTACTTTTTGCAATGATCATGCTCAAATCCAAACATGCACGTACTGTACAAACTTTTACTAAGAAACTATAGCTAATTACAAATAGCAAAAGCATCTAGATCAGAACCATCAATCGCTTGGCACTTGGGGATGTGAAGAATCAAGTATATATATATATATATATATAGAATGGTTTGAAGAATATTATTGTTCTGAATGGATCATAAGCTTTTATGTTTTCTCAGGGAATTTCTCTCCAAAGAGTGTTTGTTATGCTCCTTGGCAGGTTATTTTGAGCTTATTTGAATGGTTGAGATGTTGCATGTTTGCTGAACTTCACTGGTGCTATATTTACAGATTGACTTAAATATTCACCGAAAAGAAAAACTAACAGTATCAATAAATAACAATAGAAATTCCTAAGCCATTAATCTATTAGATTGACAATGTTTCATGCATATTGATCATGCTCAAATCCAAACATGCACGTACTGTACAAACTTTTACTAAGAAACTATAGCTAATTACAAATAGCAAAAGCATCTAGATCAGAACCATCAATCGCTTGGCACTTGGGGATGTGAAGAATCAAGTATATATATATATATATATATAGAATGGTTTGAAGAATATTATTGTTCTGAATGGATCATAAGCTTTTATGTTTTCTCAGGGAATTTCTCTCCAAAGAGTGTTTGTTATGCTCCTTGGCAGGTTATTTTGAGCTTATTTGAATGGTTGAGATGTTGCATGTTTGCTGAACTTCACTGGTGCTATATTTACAGATTGACTTAAATATTCACCGAAAAGAAAAACTAACAGTATCAATAAATAACAATAGAAATTCCTAAGCCATTAATCTATTAGATTGACAATGTTTCATGCATATTGGTCCATGTAGCTTATACAAGTACATACATTGAAATGAAGTATATAATCATGATAAACTCTTAATTAATTAATAAAGGAAAATAATTATGGTGGTAAGACATTGTTTGTCATCAATCATATATTATATATAGTTATAAGTAACGTACATCTAGATTATATTGAAACATTATTTTGGTCATTAATTATATAGTCAACTAAATTGTTCAAGAAGAAAGGGCCTTGGAATTCTATTTAATACATTGAAAGAATAATCTAACACTAAATTCTATTTATGTTTCTTCAAGTGATAAAACCACTTACATACGCACATGCAAAACCGGCATCCTCCTTAGTGCATTTCACTTGAATCAGCAATGTTATAGATGATTCCAACTTGGTTGCTTTGGTTGGTTTTACTTATATATTAATCAGCAATGTTGTTTGGCCGAGTTGGAACAAAAATAATTAGCTTTAAAGTTTTCTCTAAATTAAAGATGAAACTGAATATATAAGTACATATCTGTGCTATAATTAATTCTCCTTATTATTAAACAAGTTATTAATTGAGGAAATATCTGTAGCCACTTCAGCTTCATATATTCTAATGAAACAAGAAACAATTTTCCCCAAACCTCAAATGCTGAAAATATCCAAATAATGCATACCTTGTATGCACCTATAGGTTTTAGGTCTATATATCAACAAAAATAGGTTTTGCCTGCAAGTAAGACAAACACATCAATTGCCATATACTCATACATGAATCAAACTTTAGTCTAATTGGAAATTAGGTCTCCTAATTAGTAAAAGAACTTGTAGGACACAAAGGCCAGCAAAGAGAAACAACAACCGCATAGCCCTTCTAGGCTGTTGAAAGTTAATTACAAACTTTAGGATAGATGTTTCCCAATTATTTATGATATATCATCAGAGATTGTATGCGATTTAAGTTATTTAATACATGGAAGTGAGAGGCCTATTCCAGAATTAGTTAACTCATCATTCGCTGCTTTAAAAACCAACTATAGGATAAACACTTGTTAAAGTCCCTTATCCATATTAGTTACTTTTACCAACAAAAGCATTTTTGTATGTTCTTTTTTCTTTTTTATTTTGGTTACTCAGTTAATATGCCTATCGTAAAATGAACATTCGAAGATGGGGGTTTTTTATTTTGTCATAAAATGCAATAACTTCCGATAAGTCTGCCACCCACTTTTTAAAAACACTAAATTTAGTTACGGTTATAGAAGTACAATGTGTTCATTGTTAGGCACCAAATAGAGGAAGAATGAGAACATGGTTTAAAAGTTGCCCATGTTACTGGTTCTCAAATTGATTTGATATAAATAGATTTTACCATATCTTATATTTGGTATGATAGTAAAATATAGTGCCGCCAAACCGACCTATCAGAGACCCATGTATCAATTTCATATGTGGTGTTAAGTGTGCTAAATAGTATATAATCTCTTCTCTTGTTGTTTTTACTGGTTTCGAGTGATGAATAATTTGTGTTTTACATTCCAACAAATAGGCAACAATCTAATGGCCTTGGACTGGCTTTTTTTTTTAGGGTATTTTGTGGAGGATATTTTTTGATGGGTATTTTGTGAATGGATTGTTCTTTGGATATGCAACCATTTGAGTGGAATAGCCAAATACAAAATTATGTGATATTATGCAAATTTTGCATTTGCATATGCATAATCCATTGATGATTATCTAAGTGTTGATCTTTCAGATAAATGAAGTTGTCGGATTATTCAATAAATACATATGCTTTCTAACAATTAAAAAAATAAATAGTTTTCATTATATTGTGTTTGCCTAGAGATTTGGCTGATCTCGGATTTAATATTCAAGGGTTGGTGAGTGTAATTCCAAGATGAAATGGGACAACTGTAGAAGCAGAAAATCGCATGATTTCTATGTAACATATTCTCAAAAGTGGTACTTTTCTTCCCAAATTTATTTCATTAGGTATTCACTTTACGTCGGTAGAAATTGGTTAGCTTCTGTAATTTTGATAATTTTCTTCTAATTTGGATATATTAGCTAGACTTAGGCAAGTTGATAAATTTTCTAAATAGCCTTTTTGTTGTATATTAAAAATTAATAAAAGATTTTATTTCTAAAGAAAATGGCATAAGCCCAAGTACATAGGATGTATACAATGAAAATACCTACTTCTTTTGGAAATACAAAAAGTAAATGCTATAAACAGAAATTGAAAATATTCATCTATACATAAGCTTTAGCCCAAAAACACAAAAGTACTAATAAAAAAAAAAACCCTAAGAGCTCTCCATGAATGTTCTTTGTCTTGAACCATTGTCATTCCTTTTGAGTTAAGTGGGCCTATCCAGTAAATGAGCTACTGTCGAAATAAATTAAAAAATGATGAGCACTTGTATAGACAAAATGAATTCCTATTGTCATGCTTAAATACTAACATTTGCTTCTCGTTAAGCTAATAAATGATCAGCTATAGTCAATTAGGTCTTTAAAAAAATAACGAACTACTTTAACTATTTGCAAGCAACAAAGTTAGATCGATGATGCTTATTCATGAACTTTTAAGGGTAAACATGTTGTGGATTACCTATATATCTAGCAGTACTAATTAAGGGAATAGCTAGCTTAGACTTAAACGGTTAGATAAATTTGACATATATAGGTAATCCACATTCTTGAGAGAAAAGATCATTTGATTAATTCTTGTACAAGCATAGATATATTGATCTTAGTATAATAAACTACAAAGTAATAAACCCATGTGTGTATCTAGTAAAAATGTGAAATATAAACATATTAATAACAAAACTTGCAAGATCTATTAACATAAATTATATAAAGGAAAGGGTCTTTCACATTCTCATGTTTGTGACGTTAGTACAATATAATTTTGAATGTATCTTCAACAACCAGTCATTACTCCATCATTCATTTGACCTAGCTAGCTATATGCTTCGCTAGATTGTACTATCAACTCCCATAAGTAAAAAGGAAAAAACATCTCATTCTCAACATATTCTTATATTCACCTTATTCCTTTGATCATCAATTGCAAGAAAAGGTTAATATTGGCTATCATTAAAAATCTTCAGCTTGTAGAGTCATATGTCCCAAAAAAATTTTAGGAAAAGGAAAAATGACATGCATGTGACCTGGCTAAAATGAAATGATTTAAAGCTTTTCCATATATATAAATATATATATATATATATGTATGTGTAGATGAAATTTTAGTACAGTTGTCAATTGTTGAATATGTTATTTCACTTAGTTTACTGGTTATATGAATACATGTATATAAGATATTAATAAGAAATTAGACACTGAAACAGTTTGTGAACTCTAACTCATATTAAGAACTATTTTAGTTGAAGCAAAACTTACAAAGGAAACTTAGAGTGAATTTTATCACCAAACAGAAAAAAAATATCTAGAAATTGAAATTTTGCTGGTTGGTACATCAAAAGTTTTAAGAGCTTTACATGAACTTCTAGTTGTTGTTAGTTACTAATAGTTTATACGAATTAAACACCAAATAGTACAAACCATGCTAAAATATACAACTTTTAGTTTATACATTTGAATTATATAGAACGCTTTCCAGAATAAACAATTTGATGTGTGGTGGAAATAAAAGAAAATGAAGAAAGGGTTGTAAACTGGCCTATTTAGTTCATTCTTTTTTTAGAGCCAAATCTTCGCTCCAACTAATCTGTCAATTAACTTTATGAATTTTCTCTTGGAAGGTTATTGCACATCTAATTCCAACTACCAAATTTGTGTACTTTGTCACTAAGCGCCTTGTTGATTGTATAAGATGGATAAGTCTTGGATGCATATTGAAGACAGATTGCATTCCAACGTATATGGTGAAGGAGTTCGACAGTTCTTAACCATGGCGCAAGCCCACACACCAATAGCTGATTAGATTAGGTGTCCAAGTAAAAGATGTCGAAATAGAGCTTTCCACTCGATTTGTATCGTGGATGATCCTTTGTTCTTCAAAGGGCTTGACCCATCCTATACGGAATGGATTTTCCATTGAGAATATAATCCGTTCGTTGGTGCTACATTCTCTAATGAGGATGAAGATGATGTATCGAGTTACAATGACTATATCGATGATGTCGACGAGATGTTAGATGACATCCTTCATGGGTCATTCATGGATACTTCAGCTATCCATAAAGGAAATGCAAATGTGGGTGAACATCCCTCCTCTTCTGATGCTCCAACCAACTTCAAATTTGAGGAGTTGTTAGGCGACGTAAGACGTCCTCTTTATCCTTCATGTTCCAAGTTCTCGAAGTTATCATTCATCGTTAAACTGCTTCACATAAAGGGCATAGGTGGTTGGACTGTGAAGTCGTTTGACATGGTCATCAAGCTATTGCAAGATACATTCCTCGATGCTCTCTTCCTAGATTCATATAATGAGGCTCATCGACTGGAGCGTGGGTTGGCCTTTGATTATGACAAGATATATGTGTGCCCAAATGACTGTGTACTGTTTTGGAAGGAAAATGCATCATATAATGAATGTCCTAAATGTAAGGCTATTAGGTGGGTCGCTAGCACAAGTAAACAACGAATGATACCACAAAGGGTTCTGAGATACTTCCCTTTGAAGTCGCGATTGTAGAGGCTATAGATGTCAAAGAAGACAGCACAAGCCATGAGATGGCATGCCAATGCATGTGTTGACGACCTAACATACATGTGACATCCAGCAAATTCAAGGGTATGGAAAGCCTTTAATAACAAGCATTGCATATTTTTCCAAGATTTGCGCAATGTTAGACTTGGTTTGGCGAGTGATGGATTTAACACATTTAATAATATGGCCAAGCCATACAGTATTTGGCCAGTATTAGTTGTGCCTTACAATTTGCCTCCTTGGTTATGCATAAAAGAACTATACACCATGTTGTCGTTGCTAATCCCTAGCCCCAAGTTACTAGGGAATGATATTGATGTGTTCTTGCATCCTTTGGTTGATGAGGTGAAGGAATTATGGGTAGAGGGCATTTGTACATATGATGCCAACAGTGGCCAAATGTTTAGGTTGCATGCAGTGCTACTTTAGACTATCGATGACTTTCCTGCATACGTCAATCTTTCTGAGTAGAGCACAAAGGGCAAGATGACATGTCCTTCATGTGGAGCTAACACAACTTCATAGTGGTTGGAATACGGGCAAAAATATTGCTATATGGGGCATCGACGTTGGTTGGCATCAAATCACAATTGGAGGCAAAAAAAAAAAGAAAAGCATTCAATGGGTGTGAAGAGCATCGACTACAACCATTAAGGGTCAAGGATGATGAATGCCCAATTTGGTAAATCTACTTCTAAGAGGAAACGAACACCCAATCAACTAAATTGGACCAAGAAATCTATCTTTTTTTAGCTTCCCTACTAGTTAGACTTGGCTTTAAAACATAACCTGGATGTAATGCATATAGAGAAAAACATATGCAATAGCGTTTTGGGAACATTACTGAATATTGAAGGAAAAACTAAGGATTCTGCCAATGCGCGTAGGGATTTGACTATTCTTGGAATAAGGAAAGAATTGCATTTACAAAATCATGGAGACCGTATGACCATGAGTCTTGGGTGCTACACGTTAAACCTAAATGAGCAAAGGGTTTTTTGTGAATGATTGTCAAAAGTAAAATCTCCTGATGGATTTGCATCAAACATTGCTCATTGCGTGAATGCTAGAGATGGAAAGATCAGTGGAATAAAAAGTCATGATTGTCATGTCTTTATGCAAGCATTGTTGCTAGTTGTAATTGGTAGGTTCTTACGGGTTGATGTGTGTCAAGCCTTGATAGAATTAAGCTCATTTTTAAAGAATTATGTTCCCAAAATTTAAACTTATCAGTATTGTATTGTCTTCAAGCTAATCTTCTTTGCAAGTTAGAAATGATATTCCCTCTAGCTTTTTTTTACATCATGGTACATCTTGCCATTCACTTGCCAGTCGAAGCATTCTTGGCAGGATCCGTGCAATACAGGTAGATGTACCATTTTAAGAGATATCTAGGGAAGTTCAAGCAGTACGTGCACAATAGAGCCCAACCAGATGGATCAATTGCTAAGGTATATGTGAATCTTGAGTGCCTTACATATTGCTCTATATACCTTTATGATATTGAAACTAGATACAATCAAGAGGAGCACAATAGTGATGTTCGTATTGGGACAACTAAGCCCAACAACGAGAATTGTTTATCCATTTTCTCACAAAAGGTTAGACCATTGGGTGTGGCAAGGTCTCACAAATTACAAGACACACTAATGGTTAAAGCTCAATGGCATATGCTTAATAATTGCACGGAAATTGAGCAATACATTGAATAACTGCATCATTGTTGACTTTACGTCCACTTTATCTTAGCTTGTTGTATAATGTTAGTAGTCCCCTTGGGAATTGATCGGTTCACACATATTGACAGGGAGCACTATAACAAGATTCAAGTCAAGGATCCTCATAACATTGACCGCAAGCACCAGAGTCAATTTTAGTCTTGGTTCAGATCACGCATAAGATACAACTCCTACCATTGTCATATAACTACATTCTTCTCATTTGGCATGAATAACCAATTGATTTTATTATTCTATGTATGTTAGATACGAGAGTTGCATGTAGTTACTCCTATTATGATAAACGATGAGATATATGCCTTAGCATGTGATCCAAATCCATGGGTTGCATCTTACTCCAGTTGCATAATGAACGGTATTCGATTTCATACAAAAGATCGTGAAAGGCATCAACGAACTCAGAACAGCAGGGTGGTGGTTCATAACGAGCATCAGGGATCCCATGTTGACTTCTACGGTGTATTGCATGATATCATAGAGTTATATTACATGGGTTGGCAAAAAGTAAATCTCTTTCAATGCACTTGGTATGACATGGGCGACCCGAGAAGGGGGGTTCGTGTCAGGGAGACTTGACGGTAGTGAATACTGCTTGGCAATGGTATAAAGATGAACCTTTTGTCCTTGCCTCCCAATCAAGTCAAGTATTTTATCTCAATGATCTAATATTAGGGCGTAGTTGGCAGGTCGTTTATAAAATTACAAGCAAGAACATTTACAACATTCTCGCAATAACTTTTGTTGATGATGAGATGGACGATAATGAAACATAAAGGGGGTGACTTAGAAGATGAGGATGACAATAACACTAGCAACTATCTCCCCATTCTTGAGAGTGAATCAGGCATGCCCAAAACATTGAATCAAGATGATGAAGAGCCCTTGTTGGTTCATCTAGCAGTTAGTTATATCACGTTGAGATCCGATACAAGCAGTTAACGTTGATGAAGATCTTGGCAATGATGTGGGGATGGAGGACATTAGTGTCGATGATAACTCTAGTAGCGAGCCCGCAAATCACCTTAATGAGAAGGCTGATGATGATTTTTAGATATTCATTCTCTATATTTGTATTTTGGTTGACAAGGAATTTTAGATATTCATTCTCTATATTTTAAGTGTTGTAGTACTAATTTAGAAACTATGTATCTTAATCGAGTAACCAGTTCCTTGTATAACGTACACCATGTTACATGACATCTAGGTTTTCTTATCCATTCATTCCATAAATTAACTACCACTAGAATCCATGAATACCTACCTGACAATGTTAACCAATAGTTGGGTTTTGATGCTATGGTAGCCTGAAGGTTTAACATAGCTAAATGGGTTTGCTATCTTGCATAAATTATCAAAAGGGTTGGGACAATTACCTGAGTTGATGATAATTTGGGTAGTAATGATTGCAAAAATAGGGGTAATTTTTGGTTAGTTTGGCTGTTGTTGCTGCTGAGCAATCACTTAAATTGCTGGATATACATGTTTGTGCCCATGCTGTAAAAAGTGGGTCAATAATCTGAACTTAGTTCATTGCCTATTTAGTAGCATAATTGGTTTGTTTTTTAAATTAGACATGGTTCAATTCTATCTTAGTATAAAAAATTGCCTAAATTAGTTATTACTTCCATAATTGCAAACCCTTACAATTAATAAGAACAAATTTGAATATGTCTCTCTTTGCTTTGAAGTTTGTTCCTCATTCTTATCTCTATCTTAGTGGAGAAAAGTATCGTGCATATTACAATTGCTTTTGACTCATTTCTAAGTTTATGGTTTGGACTAGTTATTTGCTACATCTTCTGACAGTAAAATTTTCACTCATGGGTAGAATTATTTGGAGTCATGTTTAAAAAATAGACATGCCCATGTACATAGGATATACACAATATATCTGACCATATCTTTCTTGAACATGCTAAAATCATATATTACCACAATAAGAAAACAAGGCAATGTCTAAGGGAGAAGCCTTTAGAATTGATGACTGCAAATGAGGTAAGTCATGTTTTTTCCTCTAATTTTGATGCCTTCTTAAATGTTAGTCATGTGATTAGGGAGTCGATGTATATACATGGTGTATATACACTGGTGCATGTTTGTCTATTGATTATGGCTGACTTGGATATGTTGCCTGGAAAAATAGCATATTTAATGGCTTCATGTTTTCATTGAATGTTCCATCAGTAATGTATTTTATGGTATGGTGAAAAACATGTAGACATGATTTCATATGGGAAGGTTTTCCAGCCAAGCGTATAACTCTAATTCTTAACTTCCTATGTCTTGTTGTAAGGTTGATTGTATCCAATAGACCATTACCATCTTTGTTGATTATAAATCTAATGTCCATCTCTTTAATTTCAGTTTCCCTTACATAAAATGTGAAGAACTTTATTTGTTCTTTCTTTGGACGTAGTTTCTGTACAAGAAATATGGTATATAGAGATTATATTTTGTTTTGTAAAACTGGACACAGATGGTGTTTACAGATATATTACATCCCTTTAGAGGCAACGAGCTACAAAACCCGCTTGCTGCGTTTGAAGTTATGAGCATTTCAAGTGGTGGCAGAGTAGATGAGCGCAAAGTTCCTTAAGTTGCCACTGCGTAGGGTGTGTAGATAACAAACAAATTAGTTCTATGTCCCACACAGTGGTATATGCATTGAGGGAATAAGTAAAATATAGATTTAAAAATTACAATGGTGGGTAAGATCAGGACCAATCCAGCAGTAGATGGAGACTGATGGCAAATGATCGCAATCCAGCACAATGGGTGATAACATAAAAATTGGGGCATTTCCAGCAAAGTAATCAATGCAAAAAATACCCACATCAGTTGCTAAAAAAATTTTAAAACTATGCATCTAGGTGGATTTAATTTATAATGTAAGTTAAGGTTGCTAAAAAAAACTATATAAAAATTACTCAGTAAAAATTAAACCCATGGTCAATAAGGTGTTGCTGGCTCAATGGGAGCAAATCTAATAGAAAGCCTACCATGTTCCAACAAATATGTTGAGGGGTTCATACATGAAATATATTGAATATTCATGCAACTAACCATGAATATGATTGTTGGTATCTAAAATTGGCAAAACAATAATATGACAAATGAGCTTTATAATTTACGTATTGTTTTAATGTTTAAAATGATAAACATTTTCTAGATGAAATTGGGAGTGAAAAATACATTATTTTGATTTTGAATTTTACACAATAAGTTGCACTAATTTGCTGAGGCAGATCTAGTGTAAGGAATAAATAACAAAATTTTAAGTACTGCTATGGGGGCGGCACAAAGGGTATTTTGGGCAGGATTGTGATGGGAAAAGGTGGGCTGGAAATTTGATCTGGGCAGGTGGACTAGAGAGGTGGCGGTGTAAGGTTATTACTCAGTTTTAGATTTAAAATCTGCCTTGCACGCATAGAAGATCAGAACAACTCCCAACAAATTAATCTCTGTACTTCAGCTCTAAAATTTTCTAGCGAGGTCAGCTTTCTCTAGCTTTCTCCAACTTGTCTGTGTCTAGGTTTGGTGCATGTATAATAAATATATGAGTTGCTTCTTCTCCTCCATTTTTGCTTCTTGAAAAGCTTCAGATTCTACCCTTAAACTACACACCAAGCTTTTCTCACTCAGTTTTCTTCCTATGCATGCATGTACTAGTGTCTTCTATTTCTCTAATTAATAAGAGGTGTTGTTCTTGTAATGAATTTCAGCCATTTATTTATCTACCATGCACCAAACCCACAACTAGGTATTCCTTGTTTTTCACTGTCACATTACAATTTCCTTTTCCACATTTTGTGAGCTGTCGGTTTAGGTTGCTAGATTTTATCCAATGTTTTACACAAGCTAACCTTTTTTCCTTGGTCATCTTTATATCTTGGGGTGGTTTTGAGACGTTGGGAGTTTTATAGAAAGCTGAATGCTATTTTGAAGTATGTTGCATGGTCTTTACTTTTTTAAGCATTAAATATTTTTCATGTCAATCCATGTCAGTAGAGGTCTGAAGTGATATATCTGTAGAGGTCTCACGTGATTTAAGGTATTTAATACGTAAAAGTGAGATGATTGACTTAATGCTATTATGTCATTTGCTGCTTTAAAAACAAGCTTTAGGAACGCTCAATGTTAAAGTCCTTTCTCCATATCAGTTACTTGTATCAACAAAATCATGGATTTTTGGTTTTTGAAAGGTTACTCAGTTAATATGCCTTCTTAAACGAACATTCCAAAATGCATATTTTTTTAGCAATAAAATTGAGTAACTTCCAGCTTGTAAGTCTTTCACCAACTCATTATTTATTTTTTTGATAAGTAAACAAGTATTATTATTGAAAGAACCTTGCAAATTTAGTTACAGAGTTCATTTGACCCATCAAGGAGGCACATTAGCAATCTGTCATGCACTCCTTAGAAAAGCTAAGTAACCTTAAATGGGATAATAGTACTATGTCTTTATTGTTCCCCAAAAATAGAGGAAGAATGTCAATTCCCGGAATAAAAGCATTTGCATGTTACTGGTTCTAAAATTGACTTGGTATATTTATTTGAATTTAGTATGTGGTATGACAGTAAAATATAATGCCACAAACCATTACTATTAGAGGTCCATTATCAATCTGTTGATGTGGTGTTAAGTATGCTAATTAGTATGTTTTTTAAAGCTTCTCTTGTTGTTTTTACTGGTTGCATGTGATTATGACTGTGTTTCACCTTCCAGCAAATATGCCACCAAAGTACAAAAATAAAAGTGTCAGCAGGGCCGAGTCTGACACAGTAGAATGTTCATCACTAGCACATCAGACTCAGAAGCATTGCCTCCTCCAAGCATGTTGCGGGATCAGCCAAACTCAAATGAAGAAACTCAAGATGTAGGAGCTTTGGTGGGGGCACAACAGGCCATTGCACAACAGGCCACGGGTGGAGCAAATGCTATCGTGGCGAACACAATTACAAGTATGCAATACATTTATCCCATGCTTAGCATATATAATTGATGCTAGTCATCAATTCATATACTATCACAAGTTTATTTCTTATAGATACCTACATCATTTGCATGTCATGGACTGTAATTAGCACCTCCCACCTAAAAAAATTACAGGAAAATGAGAATTAAGGAGGCAAAATAATTTGAGGACAATTTTTAGTCAATGTTTGTCTTTTATATAATGGGTTAGATATCTTGATCTTGGATGAGCTAATTTTTTGCCTTTCCTAATCATCCAAGCATTTGAGGCTCTGGCATGTGTCAAAGTGTTTACCATGCATGGAACCAAACTTATATTTTCAATATTGAAGGAAATTATTAAAATTACTGTATTAATAAAGGAAAATAAATGCAACACATTTCTATTACATTCCCTCACATCTCAATGATCAGTACTAACTATGAAGATAATACTTAGAATAAAATTTATATTGCATCTTCACTTGAAAATTTAAATTTGAAGATGGGGTTTTGTGAACTCTGACAATATATATATATATCCAACAACACTTTGATCGATATATATATATATACCAATATCATCTAAATCTCCTTGAAAATTATAGTTTAATATTTTCAAATACATACATTCCTGTAATACTTGAATGAAAATAATTAATGAGTGGTATAAGCTATATATGCTACCACTTGGGCAGCCCACACCTTCAACAAAAAAGGATTGAAAATGAAACACACTTATTTCCACTAGATCAGGAATATTTCAACCTTCCTCCTCCTATACACACACACACACACACACACACACATACACACACAATCATAGGTGACCAATAATGACATTCATTGTAAAACTTTATTGCTTCTTTAAGAAACAAGTTTCTATTCTAGAAAAGGCTAGATAGTAAACATTTCGTTGGACAAACCCCCCAAAAATGTATTTGGATCTCTAATTTCAATCGAAATAAGAAAGTTGGGTTTTTTTTTATAGCGAAGCAAAACTACCTTACAAGGATTGTATGTTTGGTCCCTCTTCCTTACACAAATATTAATTAAGTTCACAACTTTTGAGTCTTTGCCATGAAGCTAAACTATCATGCATTAAATAGTAGCTTTGAAACTCTCCCCAATACATGAACATGAGCTAGCTGATGGGTATCCATCTCCCCTCCCAGTGTAAGAAAATTAAACAGTCAACTTTATAATCCATAACTATGAAGCCTACAATAAATCCACATCATCATATAGATAGGGTACTTAGTTATGGAAAAATTAGTACTCCTAATATATGTGAATGATATTGTTGCAATACATTTATCCCACTGATTGGCATGTGTATTTTATGCAACACATCAATTCATATACTGTCACAAGTAATGTAAGATTGGTGGGTTTATGGAATGCATAATGATGATTTGGGGTTTTGATAATATTTATGTGCTTGATGTAGACCCACCTATTACCAAATGAGGTCACGGACTCGCGAAGGGCTCTCAATTTGAACGCCTTAGGAAGGTGGGAAAGATACCTCTAGTTATACAAGATGGTCATCGAGGGCCATCATGCGAGAATGCTGTCATATTCACTGGTCAAGTAATATCGATCATTAAAGTACATACTAGCATGAGACATACTAGTTGGAGTCATGTACCTAAAGAGGTAAAGCAAGGGCTCATTCGTCGTGTTAAGGTAGGACTCCCCCATTGTACACATTGTTCCTTAAATGTGCATGCTTACTCATTTGGAACACTTATACATGTTTTGATCAAAAAACCTTGTAACAAAGTGCATATTTGAATCATGCAATGTAATTTTATTTTGGATTGGGCAAAAGACAACCATCGTGAGATGGTTGTAAATCATTTGGCTGATAAGTATAATGCATATCATTATGCCCTACACAAGATCTATATGAAATATGGATTGCACGAAGAGGCCTTACGTGGTGGGACATCCATGGTTGAGAACCTGTATGGAAGTTTCTATGAGAAAAATGGGCAAGTGTGACATTCAAGGTATAGTGGTGGTAAATTTTAGATTAGTAAAAAGTAAGTATATTCTAGTTTTTGTTTTATAGTTTTTTGTTATATAGTGTCAGGTACCTCAGAAATAAGTAACCTAATGACTATGTTTTTTTACTTAATGCTTAAACTAGATAAACATAATATTTGTAAAAAGGGTTTGATGTGTTGGAAAAAAATCTGCAGGAGAAATCTTGGAGGAACAGTTTAACTAGGCAAAAATTGAAGGTCAAACACACCAGTGGGCGAAAATCCTTTATTAGGATATTAGTGGAGCAGGTTTATAACTGTAAAAGGTATAACATAAATTATATGAACTGTTTCAGAATTAACAATACTATTAATTCTATTTTGCAGTGAGAGGTCATGTCAATGCAGTGGCCTTTTATAAAACTACACACTGGTCTCACAAGAAAAGTAAATTCATCAACACCATAAAAGAACACAATTATGTAAGATTGTAATTAATTCAGTCTGTGTGCTACTATAGACTTATACATCAAGCCTTATCTTCGTTAAGCCCATGATGATATTTTAATTTTTTATGATGCCAGAATCTAATGTTGGAGAGACTAGCTGAAAAAGAGATTGAAGAGGATGGTGATGAAGCGACTGATGATGCCTTCAAAGAAGTATTGGACTTTAGATCTAGGTATGCAGTAGGGATGAGCCACATGGTTATTCTGGAACCCTAGCCTACGATGAAGAAGAACAAAACTTTTATTCGTTTATCGGAGGAGAATCAGCGGAGCAAGAGTGAGGTGGAAATGTACAAGAGTAAGGTAGACCAGATGATGGTTGATATTGAGGCGTTTAAAAGGGTTTTTTTGTCCATGAGAGCTACATAAACAGTCGGGTGTCCGAGGTAGAGGGAGGTAGTGAGTCTCATAGGGAGACTTAGCGAGATGCTTAGGCATCTTGCTTGGACTGATTTTTTATTGAGGGTTTTTTGTGAAAAGACTATTTTTTGGATATGCAACAGTTCAATGGCCATAGAATTATGTGAGCCAAGCTGCATTTTGGTAGTTGTAGAAAAGATTTGGCATGGAACTTTGTTTTGTGAAGTTGGGGGTAAAAGATATAGCTAAATATTATTATCTTTTGATGTGCTTCAGTGCCTAATCTTGGACATATTCATTGGGGTAAGTTCTCCTTCTCTACATAAATGGTTTGAATCATGATTTTGTTTACTTATATAAGGTTTAAAATTCTTTACATTGTTGACACAAATGCATATTATATTGAGTCATGTACAAAGTGCTATAAGAAGACATAAAAATGTTTTACATAGTTGACACAAATGCATATTATATATTTGCTCATATATAAAACTCCTTCTAAGTCTTACTAGAAAGGATAATAGCAATTATCAAGCAAAATAGTATGCAAACTAGAAATATTGTATTTGCCCTAGAATGTTTACACAAATGCTCTTCTCATTTGCTTTGATAAGCATCCGTCTAAGTCTTACTAGAAAGGATACTAATAATACTTATAGTAGGCAATAGTATGCTACCACTATGCACTAAGGTGGGCAGCTTATGTAATTGGTTTGCATGGCTGATTTGTTTGTAATAATAGTTTTCAATTAGGATGTACTACAAAAAAGCTATCTTATAATGTTTGCCACATGGATGTAATTCTATATCATCATGTAGAAACTATAGTATGGTGAAACAATTATTTGCACAAGAAGGTTTACAAAAATACATATTTTTGTTTGCTTTAATAAACATCGTTATATGTCTTACTAGAAAAGATACTAGTAGTTTTCTAGTGGGCAATAGTATGTAAACTCAAAAGTATAAAGTGGGCAGCATGTGTAATTGGTTTGCATGGCTGATTTAATAATAATTTTCAGTTAAGATGTTGTACAAATGCTATCTTATAGTGATTACCACATGAATCTAATTTTATAGCATGGTGTCAAACCTACTATAGTATGGGTACAAAGTAGAAAACACAGTTTATCCAAATGCCATGGAAATTTTATATTTGCTTTGATAAAACACCTTCTAAGTCTTTGTAGGAAAGATAATAGCAATTTTCAAGAAATAATATTTCCACTAGAAATAAAGTGGGCAGCATGTGTAATTGGTTTGCATGGCTATTTCCTAATAATAGCATGGTATGTACCATAACAAAACTCTAGTATTAGAATATGCAAGATAGGAATGTTTGCAATAGACACTACAAGAAATTGAAAGACCTGTAGCCCTTTTACATGGTTACTCAACCATTGGTAAACATTTGTCAAATTCATCACATTTATTTATCAAATTTATCACATTCATTTAATTGTCTCCTTTGTATGAATAGTATATGCTATATGGTGAAGGGGTTTATTAAGTTTCCATATGTACAACCTATGTGTTACAACAATGAAATTAGAAGAATCATTGGCCAATTAAATCATACTAGTTGACATGTATGTTTTTTTTACAGTTTCAGGTGACATTTGGCACCAGATTTTGTGGAGCAAGAGGCTGAAATCTGGTTGTCTAGAGAACCGCTGCTGGGCAACACTATTTAAAGCTTACTAATCTATCAATATCTTCTGGAATTTGGTCTTAGCTTTTGTTAGAACTATTAATTTTTAAGTTTTTCATGTAAACATAGATGCTTAACTTGATTGTAGCATCTGAAACCCACTAACTATCAATATTATAAATTAAGTTCATGTAGCTGAATTTGTGGAAACGATGGTGGTTATATATGTAACATGTACGTTAGTTAGTAATTAGATTTTAGTGTGACTTATTTGTGGCATTACTTAGCAGTAACTTAGGGAATGATATTGTTTGTTAAGATGTGTTTTTAAAAATTTAATAGGTTTTCTTTAGGCAACATGTTGGTATTGGTGGTTACAAATACGTATTATTCATTGAACTCTTTGTGAGGAAACAGGTTCATGTGTTAGATATTGATATGGGAAAATATCATATATGCAATGGATTGCTGGGGCAATAACAATAGGAAAAAAAAAGAAATTTTCACGGCAAAAGGTATTTTGCTACAATCTATTTAACCACAATTGACTTACATTATTAGACTTTTTTCACCAAAAAGGCGGTGAGATAGGATGCATAAATTCAATTCATGGAAACACAGCTTTTACCACTACACATTTGGTAGTTAATTCTTATTTTCAATAAAATATATTTGTGGCAAAAATAGATTTATCCAAAAATTGTAAGGGGGTGATGAGTATTTACCATATACTGAAATCAACAATAAAGTTCTTTGCCACTAAATACTTGATAGCTAATAAGTATTTGCAAGCAAATAGACTAGTGGGAAACAAGCATTTTTGACAAAGTGCAATATTAGGATTATTAATTTTCACGAATGGCCATCAACCAAAATGCTATTTTGCTACAAAATTAGTAGTAGGAAATATATTCACCATATTACCCATGAAATAGCTGGTGGGTAAAAATATATTGTGATAATGGAAACATACTTTGCCACAAAATTGATAGTAGGAAATATGTTTATGCCACTAAATTAGCCACAAAATAACTGGTGGGTAAAAATATATTGTGGCCAATTGGTTTCATGGATACGCATATATTTTTAATCACAATGGGATAGATGGAAACATATTTTGCCACTAAAGAAAATACTTTTTACCACCAACAAAACTCATGGAAAAAATTTAGCATTTTCCATCAAATTATTTACTGGTAGCTAAAATTTTTTTGTCCATGAATTATATGCTAACAACCTCCCACAAAAGGGTGGAAAAAAACTACTTCCCACCCCACATATAGTATTTTGGACGAAATTAATTTGTGGGAAAAGCTCGAAAATGTTGTAGTGATAAGAGAATCATAATCTCATAAAACACGGGACTTTTCCAAAATAAACAAAGTCTTATATTCAAAAGCATCTCCTCTCACGTCTTCGTCCTCTTGATTGCCAAGACTCCTCGAGAGTCAAAGTCAGGAAAACTCCATACAATTTTTGGGGCTTGTGTCATACAAGACCCAAGTCCTTCATTATTCCTTTCACTTTGATATTGGCTTCAATTGCACGCTTTAAGAAATCGATCACTTCAGATATTTTTCCTCGAAACTCAAATTTCTTCACGGAGTCGGTATGCACACTACCAATCTCAGCCTCGCTAAGACTATCTACTATTTCCTGAATAAACAAGGTTGTATACTTCAAAATCTCTAAAGCATAGTCATGAAGAGCCTAGACTGTAAGCTCGTATTCTACCATGGCACTATTAAGGTTCATGACCATAAAGTATCTGGGATATCTGTCAAAACTTCTACCATTTAGGAAGGCCGGATGATAGTGAAAACTACTACAATAAGATTTTGAGATTTTTCAGTAAGTAAATACGCAATATACAATAGTTAATACATACATACAGATGTATATCATGAGATGCGTGCATGGACATGTACTTGATACATGACTAAAACATAACTTTTACATATGCATGAATACTTTCAAAGACTTGTAACAGAGACTTTAATATTTGTAGAAAACATCTTCAACCTCCTTTTTCACATTGATCTTAACAAAATTTTCCTTTTAGAGAATATCACAATATTTATATTGAGTGATCCATATCATATCACGATACTTTCATCAAATGATATATAACATGAGCTTTTATACTTGTTTAGAGAATGGAAACAATGGTTCCCTTTTACACCGCTTGCTCCTGCTAGTTACTGCACCATCACCAGCCTGTACACTATGATGAATACGTCTTAAACAGATATTTGTTTTATTAATTCAATAGTCATTTGTTGGGTTACATGTCTTATGCACCTACTAGCGTTAGACATTTCCTGGCTCTAAAATTCTTTATAAAGAATCCATTCGAGACTCGTTGAAGACTTTTTGTCTACCTAGGGGTTACACTTCATTCCTAAGCACTCCAAAGTAGACAAAGGAATTCCACTAGGAGGAGTGATTTACGCGCTCCTAGCACTTGGTGTCATGATAAAACATTTAGACTCTTTTCTTAGAAAATACTTTTCTTTGAAAATATTTCTCCCAAATGCATATTGTGACATGAGACTTAAGACTTACACATTTTTACACTTGACATATGACACATGAAATACCATGTATGAAATAATCAAGCATAACATGATGTTCAATTCATGGCGTGATGATATAGAACACAAGAGATATCAAAACCCATTCATGGAACCATGGGATTTTGCTTAGGCCGAATCATCCATCTACAAAATCATGAAGAAACATCACATAGACATGTTCCAAACTTCAAGCATATAATATAAAAAACATAGCATAGTATTTGGCTAAGGTTCAAAAACTTCCAACACATATATAAACTAAAATATCATGTTGCATAAACTATCAACCTTATTCAAGGGCTAATCAAAACTTATAGAAGTATTTCATGACATTTTTATCACAAATTTGAAGCATGTAATTCATTCCTTAGACATTTTCAAATTCATATAAGCATATTCACACAAACAAACAAGAGATAACCAATAAAACAATAGTATCAATAAAAGGATCTACTCAAACATATACAAGTATTAACTAAGAACAAGTTAAGTATACAGTTATAAAAATTCACAAAATAAAACAAAAGCAAGCTGTAAATCAAAATACAACTTGTTAGAGTGAGTGTTCCAAAACCCTAATCCATGTTCTAGAGGGTGTGGGAGTTTTTAAGTTCACCACTAGGATTAGATTACTTGGCCTCTAAGGTTTTAGGTCAAGAAACCCTTCGTTTCACTTGTATTTTCATCCAAAACTCGAAATAGAGTAGGAACACCTGAAGTTGGATGAAAGCATGGAGGATTAGTGCCCTCCACTATTCAGATTCTTGGATTTCTAAGAAACCCTAATTCGCTTTCTATGAAAATGTGTGTGTGTCACCATATTCGAACTCCCTTGAGATTCAAATCTCAATTTGAGTTGAAAATGTGATGTTTGTATGTAGAAAAAAAAAAAAAAGAGAAACCGAGTCCTTATCTTGGTTCCTCTTTGAGAATGCCAAATCTCCTCTTGAAACAAATATATTTTGTATGGTTGGAAAGAAAGTGTGGAATCTTTAAGTGAAAGTGTGAGAATGTGTGGAGAAGATGAGAACGCATGCAAAACTCAAAAATGGCCAAGTGGAAAAGCTCATAGGCATGTGGCTCATCCCCTTTTATAAAAGTCTCTTCACCTTCCCATTAGTTGCCTCCAAAACCCTAGCATGAGTGACAAGTGGCATCTTTTCTTCCTTCTTCTTCTCTTAACTGAAAATGACTCTTAGAATCAATCATTGGATTGCATTGTGAAGGAAGGGGCTAGCATGGATGGCATGTGGGGCTTCCTTTCCATTGGCCGAAACTCCCTTCTTTTCCCTTATACCATTCCCTTCTCTTAGGCAAGTGTATATTTCTCAAGAGTACATGCGTAAAACAATTCATGCATCATCTTTTTTCTAACAAGCAAACCTTAGTATGAGTGACAAGTGGCATAGGCATGTGCCATGCCCTTTGCCGCCCACTTCTTTCCTCTTCTTTCCACTTTGTTGCTTCATCTCCCTTTTTAATTCTTCCCAAGATGAATTTTCATATGCCATTGGTCCATTTTAAAACCTAAGTGACAACTGACAAGTGATAAGTGAGGGTGTGCTTGTGAGTGTAGTGGCTAAAAATGTAGGTCCCTTCGATTTTTCTATGCAAATCACTTGGAAACCCCTCTTTTGTCTTCCTTAGGCTCCCCTTTTCCATGGTCATCAACAATGGAACTTATCGCATCCACGACCCTCTCTTGGAATTTAGAGGGACTCGCAACACTGGGATGATGATCATATGGGTCAATCACCCTAACGACAAGTGCTCTAAGCGAATGTGTGCACCATGCATATGGTGTATAATTGAAAAGTCCTGGTGGACAAATATAAAGTCATATATTCTAGTACCAAAAATTTAGAATCTATAACTCCAATCAAAACTCCTTACAAAATTATTACTATCATCCAACTAACCAACAAAGTGAAGGCCAAACCTCAAACTCATAATTACAACACTTCAAAACTTTACTTCTCAGGTGAAGTTGGTCCAACGCTCACACTCGACCTCTGCAATAAAAATTACGATTTCATAAAATGGAATCGTAGGTGGACCAGATACACCACATGAGACGTAAATCTCAACAAGTAAGCAACCAAACATAACCAATAGTTTAAAACATATTCATGCAACCAACACAATCCATAAGCATCCAAGAATATATGCAATAATGAATCCGTCACTTTTTCTCGAAAGGGACACATTAACACAATCAAGAATAACTCCGTCCTTTTCCCCAAAAAGGATGCATTAACACACTCAAAATTGTCCTTTCCTGGAAAAGAACTCAGCACGCACACCACCGTCCTTTCCCAAAAAGCAACGCAACACATCTAACCATCATTTTCCAAAAAATGATCTTATCAACAAACCATCCTTTCTCAGAAAGGAATTCATCAATGGACCTTTTTTTCCAAAAAGAAACGCATCCACAACCGTTCTTTCCCAGAAAAAACGCATTAACAAACCCACTAAAAATCTAATTTTTGGCTCACAACACAATTCCAATTTATTTATTAACAGTATACCATGGTCTTCCCTAGAAACCATATATACGTCTTGGCTCTGTTCGTCACACCACGGGTAACAACCATGCATGTGACTTTGGAACGAGTGATGCCCAGCTTTCAGGCATCGTCCAGCCCCCGCCAGCAGAGGAGACATGGAGTTGGTACGAGAGCTTTACCATCTCGTTCGATCCCGTTGTCGCCCAATGATAGCCTAGGGGACATCAACGAGATAATGCTTCATCTCGACTTGGGATTATAATACACACGCACTCACCACTATGAATAGACCAAACCACAAATCACCCAAAAGTACCCTTCACCATAACACATCATAGTATAAGTAATCACAACAAATAAAGGATGATATATGCATGATAAGCAGATATTGGATGGCATGGGAATATCACATGACTAAAAATCATTCAACCAAACATTTATAAATTCAACAATTAATTCCACAAAATCTATCACACCCAATCCGACTTTGAGATGATCCCGTCCTTCATTTGATGGCCTTGGGCCCAATAAACCTACTCTCAATTTTTAATAATATTATTAGAAAGTTTACCAATTACCAAACACTTCAAAGTTTCAAATAAAAGAGTTAGTGTATGAATATTATTTTAAACCCTACAAATGAGTTTGGAAAATTACTTACAGTGCATAAGCAAATGCCTTGATAATCGAACTTGCACTAATCCATGATCCATAGCGGGATAAACCCGTACGATGCTCGCCTCCTGACATGGCTAGTGACGGTTTGGGCTAGTGTGACGCCCCTAAATTTTTCTTAAAATAAACACGAGAATCAAGGTGTCGGGATGCTGAAAACACGGATCACGCACCCCCAACGTCAAGTGCTAAGTGTAAGAACACGTGACATACATAAAATATAAGTTGCAGCAGATAATAAAATCAGTATCTAAGTACTAGAATTTTTAGAAATATTTTACAAAATATTTTAACATAAATTCTCCAACAGGAGATTTAATACAGTCATCCAGATAAATTAAACAAATAAATGTTTTTAAAGGGGGAAAATAATTTTTCGAGATAACAATTTATAATAATAATACATCAACGGTGGAGCTGTCTCCTCAGGCTCAGCCTCTTCAAAATCTGCATCCAAAAACTATGATACCAAGATGACATCGCAGGTAAGTACATCCCAACTAAACTAAAAGACAGAAATATACTCATGCAATAACAAAACTCATGAACACAACACCAAATGCATGAATTTCAAAAGAACATCTTTTTCAAAATAAATAAGATATACACAAGCCAAAATTCCATTTTGGTCCACGATAAAATTCCAGTAAAAATCATTCATCCTTTCCCAGAAAGTAATATCCATAAAACCAATCATACCGGGAATTACGTATCGCCGTCCCCGATATGAAATGAACACCCAATGACCATAACGGGCGTTACGTATCGCTATCTCCATTATATCATCCACACACTATCAATCACAATAGGCGTTACATATCGCCGTCCTCATTGTGACTGACATACACAATGACCATAATGGGCGTTACGTAACGCCCGTTGTGCTTTAAAATAAACATAGGAATTAAGACGTCAGGATGCTAACAGCTAGTATACTTAATTTGACACCGGAAGCTGGGAAAATAGTCATTGGAGGAAGGGGAATCTCATGACAGTGATGGTGAGGCGGTACAACTACCAGAAGGTGGCGAATCTAACTCAAAATGTATGAAAACTCGTTTTCGAATTTATACGCATACAAGGGAGATGAGGCCAAGGATGGAGGAGTTGAGTTAGGGGGAAGGTCGCCTGAGGTGGGGGAGCACTTTGGTGGTGGTGGTGGTGGTGATGCCGAACGATGGTGGAGGACAACAGTAAGGGGCTAAACCTGTGGGTCATGAAATGTCGACACTTCCGCTTACGCTTGGGATCGCATGTAAACTTAGACGTCGGAAATGATCATCACAAGGAAGTTCACCCCTTGTTATATCGCATATATATATATATATATATATATATATTCTAATTAAGAGCAGTAAGTAAATAAAATTCGTAGAAGAAAAAGGTCAAACATTTCTAAGCGTACATCACATGGCTCAACAACTTCTAATATCCCAAAGTACGTCATTACTATTAATATAATCACAATGATAATTCATAATTGTTCTTTCTTCCAAAACAACGGAAGCCCAAAATACTTACATAAAATAAGCATAAACAAACAAGTGATGACCCCATAACCTTTCATCTAGAAGGAGGTTCATCCTTGACCTCCTTCATCTCAGGGTCAAAAAGGTACTTGGTAAGGCCTACACGCTCACCCTATAGGAGGCACTTCCCTGCCTCCGAGACATAAACGCGATCCGTGAATAAAGACTCATCAATCCCTAATGACAAGCAAGACCCTACACACTAGCGATCCATGGGCTCCGCTAGCATACTCTACCGCATGTCCTTTACCAGTTGCTCATATAAAATGGGGGTCACCACATCAAAAAGGAGTGAGGTCACCAGACCATTAGGGGTCTGGGGAGTCTTCCTATTCTTCCCTGTCTTCGTCGCCATCAATTCCTGCAATTACTTCTATCATCCTCAATGAGGAACGATAGTGGGAATATAAAAGGGAGAGATTTCAAAAATTTTCAGTAAGCACATAATCATTTCAACGAAAGCATCTCAAGCATATAATTAAGCGAATAACAAACAACCTATTTATGTCATGCATTATGAGACTCGTGACTTTACTAATACACATGCTCATGCTCATGTCAGCTTTCATCAACTTATTTTCTTTAACTTCTTTCATATAATTGCTTATAAATTCATGAGACAAAACACATGAAACATCTTTTTAAAAGTTCATCATTTTCAAATACTTTTCATCTTTTCTTATCTTAGGCGCCACTTACTTATCATATCATATCATATCATATCATATCTTGGGCTCAAAAGTCGCTCTTTTCGTCATGATTTCTTCTTATTGGACACCTCACAGTTCTCCTATACATCATGTAGTTTCCGTTAGTTATCGTATCACCCGACGACCACTCAAGTCTAAGTGAAAATGTTTTGCAACTTTTCAGTCTTCATCACTCAGTGATTGATCAATCACCAAACGATTACAAATTTCTTATTCGGTAAGGCAAAAGCCAACACCATCATTGGGCACCCACTAGCTTTAGGTGCGACCACGCTCCAAACACCTTCTGGAGCCATACATGGTCTGCTGACTGTTCTTCGTCGACCCAGAGGCTTTCACTCGACTTTAATCACTCCTGAGTGAATAGGGATCTCCACTAGGACACCACCCCATCCCAGTGTTTGGGTTCTTATAAAACTTTAATTTATTTTCTTTTCTTTTAAAAACACATTTGACTCAAAACATGGTTTTCGTGCTTCATGCATGAGACATGCAACCTCTTAACACTTAGCATGCAAAACGTAAGACGATCACACGTGCACCAAGTGCCATACTTATTCACAAGTCATACACCATAAGATTCTACTTCTTTCTCATTTCAAAGCTGACAAATGGGCTTGGTAGGAAGGAGGGGTGCTCGGCTTCCTTCCACTAGGGTTGGGCTGAGACCCTCCTTGGTCATATCCTAAGATTCCATTCTCCCATTCCTTTTCACACATTCTCTAAACCTTGATGAGATTGTCTAAAACATTTTTATACTTTCTAATTAGGGTTGATCGAAACGTATATGCTTTAGATGCAACATTTTAGTCACTTTTTTTTTCCACCAACATAGCACACTTAATCATACCTACGGAAACCGAATTTCATGCTATTGAAATCTTCTAGTTTTTCATGCTCCCCACTTTCCAAGTATTCAAGACTTGATCATCATATAGGATAATAGTTGATCATTTAAAATTCCAGCCCTAACCCTTAAATCCGAAACTCATACATGCACCAATCCAAACTTTTTTAACTCCAAACATTAATTTTAACATGCATGCATATTCTCACTATTCATCATGTCAATCATACCACATTTTATCTTTTCAACTAAGTATCTAAATCCACCATTATAATATGACATTTAACCTAAAATAATACATTAAACAAGTAAGGACTTTTGAGCTTAATATGCAAAGCATTTCATCAAGTAATCTATCCTACATCATCCAATATCCAACAAGTTTAACCATGATCATGCATGCATTTCATCAATCTATACATCATGTTGATCTATTGTAAACAAGTTAACTAAATCCACCAATCATACTATATTCTCAAGCCTAAAGAAATCATAAGATTTAAGTATGGATTCATACTTAACTAAGCATAACATTTTCACTAAGGAATTTCATCTTAGCATAAGAAAACAAGGGTTCAAACAATACAATTAAATTCCCTTAAGAATATACTAGGAATGCTAAAGATAAAATGAGAATATACGTACAATACTCCTAGTAGGCTTAGCTTAAATCTGAAAATATACATATATAAAATATTCCATTAGATTAACCGTGAGCATGGAGGCTTGAAGAGAAGATTCTTGAAATAAGAACATAGGTGTGGTGTGAGTTCTACCTATACTTGGATCAACTTAAACACTTACCTATTCAACGCTTTCCACTCAATAATGCTTGCCTTAGCTCCACTACACTTAGGATATTCTTGTATTTAGAGGATAGAAGAAAGTGAAGCAAAAGAAAATAGAGTAGGAGAGAGTGCTAGCCGAGAGGTAAAGAGAGTGAGAGGGTGTGTTATGCAAATGAAACAACCAAGTGAGGGAGACTCCAACCATAGGCCATTCAGCCATGTGAGTTTCTAGGTGCCTTAGGAACTCATTTCCCTACTTCTAGGATAAACATTTGATGGGTTTGAAAGACCCTTTGATTGACTTGTATCATTGACCATACCATGCCTAAACTAGATCACTTTTAGGTTCGAGATTTTTTTTTTCCTACCTATAATCAGCACACCTCAAGGGATTCCAACCCTTCACTCCTTCACATCACTCTTACACAATCACCTATCAACTCATGTGTCATTCCACAAGATTTCAAGATCATATTTTTGAGAAAAAGGGTGTGCAACTTTTGGCTATTCCATTTCTAGCCTAATCCGAAACTTCTCCCTTCTCCCATGGTCTTTTCTTTTCTCAAGCAACTATCAATCATCTCATCACATCATCATGCCATCTTACACTCTTACAAAATTCCATGTGTCCAATCACTTAGATTTAGAAACACTTGGAGAGACCCAAAATAGGGTAATCGGCTATGCCCTTACCCGATTCCTCATTTCTTTTCTTTTCACCCACTTTGCTCTTCCTTTCTTGTTCTATCACTCAATTTTTCATTCTCTCACATGTCTTCTCAATATCTTCCAATGGTAATTCACCTATATTGGGATAAGATTGCATGGGAAATACCCCAAAGGGGTTTGGCTAGATGCCTCCACCGAAGGCTCCCTTTTGCTCCTCACTTCTCTTTCCCATCTCATGCCAAAAGTATCACTATTCTAGATATAGCATACTCCTAGGAAGACTACAAATGAAGATCTCTTTGTACCTCCTAAGATATCCCAATGATGGAAAAATCTCATCATGAGATTTCACATTTCATCTTACAAGGCAACCACTAGTCAACTACTCAACCACTAGTATTTTTCTTCCTTTCATCTACTAGTCTTTGAAGACTTACTAAAACTCTCCTAGAGTGACATGTGTCCTCTTGCATGGGCTTAGTTGACTAATGAGTTCATCCTATGGGCCTTTGGGCTTACACACTACACTTTGGGCCAAGACTCTAATCCAATCTCAAAGCTCAATCCAAAGCTCTAAACCCAAAGCTCAATCCTAAGCCCAAGACTTCATCCTTATTCCTCTAAATTACCAATATTATTATTAAAATATTTACTTAATTAAAATAGTAAGAAAAGAAAATCTTGGGTCGTCACATCCTCCCCCACTAAAAAGAAGATTTTGTCCTCGAAATCATTTTATGCAATAACATGGGTATTAATTAAAATTAATATACCTCTAGCACTAGTGGTGGTGGACTCTTCTGACGACGAATATGATAGTATGTCATCCTCTTCTGTCACGGAGTCTTGAAAGAAATAAAATTTGGCATCCACGTCAGGGTCGTAGTACATGTTTGTCCTTATCTTATTCAACCTATGCATAATCTCATCTTCTGTGTCTATTCGGGATATTCCCTCTGTCGAATACGGTCATTCGAGGTATCGAAAAAATTCACTGGCTCTTCACTAGGCTCACTCGTCTCACCTTGAATCAATTTTCGTAGCTGCTTTCTTTTCGTTCTTAACCATCTACTAGGTGGTTGTCTCTCTTCATGCGGTATAGCACGACGAAAAATAGGCACTCCCTCACGGTCTATATCCATAAGATGGGTATGATGTCTCTCATACTGATCCAAAAGTCTCAACCTTTGCACTCTCATTCTTTCATGCCTTCTACGTAATATTTTGTGCCTGTTTTCTCTCCTTTCTCTCAATTGAGCTACTGATGCTACTAACATGCAAGGGTTTCTCCTATTTCGAGCTATATCCTGGTTAAAGTTTCACAAAGTCACTAAGTTAATCGGGTGGTAACAAAGGTAAAACAGTAAAACACTCATATATTAACATACATGAACACCCATACAACATAACAAGGTTCAAACAAGAAGACAACAAGCACTAGGATAATAACCATGGGTGAGGAGATGCCGGTGATGGAGGTGGTGATACCTGGTGGCCAGCGGTGGAGGCTAGGCGGGGGTTGAGGCCGAACGACCATGGGTGGTGCATGAGAGAGAGAAGAGAGAGAAAGAGAAAAAGGAAAAGGAAGAGTGAGGGACTTAGGCTTCATCGGGCTATTTATAGGCCCTACACTTCGGGGTCTTCAAATTGATGAATCGAGAGCTTAAAATATTGATTTGAGAACACATAAAAATCAATTTAACTTAAAAATACTCAGAGGAATTAAAATAAAATATTATTTCAACTTAACTTCTGTTCATAACATAATATTCTCCATCATTAATTAAAATGATGAAAGTTACTAATTATTTAAAAGAGTAAAGCCATATATTTAAATCAGATATTTAAAGCACATATAAAATCTCATAATACTTTAAATAATTAAAACTAGGATAATAAAAATATGTTGTACAATTATAATATTTTATAACTCTTCAAAACACCATACAAAATATAATAACAATAATAAGACTTAATAATTTGATAATTAAAATTATTGAACCAATCCGAAAAGATTTGATAAAATAAAATACTCATTAAAACAAAATAAGTACAACAAATTAAAATAGAATAAAACTAAAACTAATAAACCAAATTAATAATGGTAACTATTCAACTGAAAGAACCAATAATAATAATTAAATTAAATAATTAGAAAGACTAAAATTAGAGATCTCACAAACCACCCATTACTTTAATAAATAAAACAATAAAAATAAAATCACTAAACCAAAAATAATAATAATACAATCCAAAATGAAAGGATCAATAATAATACATAAATAAAACAACAAAATTCATAATACCAGCAACATAAATCACCAACAATAATGATAAAATAAATAATTAATTAATACTAATAAAGATAATACATAGATTACATAAAATTTGGGATCTCACTGAACTCAAAATTGTACTAAATAGAAGGGTATAGGCATGTGGTAGGGGATTTTACCGAAAGTCTATTGATCTCCCTAGGTCATCTTGCCTTTTGTTTTTTCTAGAAGGTTTCTAGCATGTATGACAAGTGTCAAAACCAACAAGGGTAGGCGTACGAACCATCCTTTGGCTTCCCAACACTTCTCTCTCCCCCTTAGTATCCTGACTATAAACAAAGGTTTGCGTCATGGCTTTTGAGCCATTGGACTTAGGTTTCCTTATAGGGCCAAATTTCACAAGGCTTTACTAAGACTTGCTTCACTTGGGCTCAAGCTGCTCAACCAAAATTCTAAGGTGTTTCCTTCAACTAAAAATACTAAAACCCTTAAAATATTATGACAACTAGAATAATCTATGAACCAGGCTTAGCGAAACTCGTGTTATCACGTTTTTCTTATAAGTTAGTTAATTAACTAGTCGTGCTACAATGAACGCATGGCTCAAACTGAGCATTCGATAAGTATCTTTTGAATGGTGAAAAACTTAAATAAAGAGAAATGTTGTCTAGCCAGTAACACCACACACCACATCTATTTTTATTTTATTTTATTTTATTCTTACTAAACTAATTGAGTTTTCTACTATACTCATCATTCATATGCCACCTACTTACTAAAGAAAAAAAATTAAAAGATAAAAATCAAAATAAGTGTGTTGTATAAGAATGATGAATAAAATTATCTTCAAATAAATATCAGTAGACTTGATTAACTAGAGCATTTAGTACTATAAGCTCTAGTAATACAGGGTCCTATCCATGAAAGGTGAGGTTTTCTCTCTAGAATAGAGTGAGCCTCTTAGACTAGCATGGTTGGTTTGAAGAGGTGGCTATGGAGGAAGACTTAGCAAGGCAGTGAGAAGGATTATGTCTCACTGAAAAGGAAAAAGAATGGTTGGTTCTACCAACTACTTCAATGGCTAGTGCAATGAAACATGGACAGTTTTGTCTACTAGCCATGCTTGTGGCTGAAAAATATGTTAACAAAGAAGCTTTCAAGGGTATAATGACAAATGTGTGGAGATGTGAGAGTTGGATCCAATTCTTCGAGGTTGGATCCAATAAGTTCCTAATTGAATCCAATATGAAAAAGGATAGAAAGATGGCAGGCCTTGGTCTTTTGACAAATGGTTTCTATGCCTTCGGGTTTTTTTGGCAGCATATCAATCAAGGAAATAACTTTCAATAAAGAGGAATTATGGATCCAAGTTTACAACATGCCTTTTGGCTGTATGACACAAGATGTTGGATATCAGATTGGAGATATCCGGAGGCAATGTAGGGATCTTCAAGTACATGCCAACATGAGAGGTATTGGGTGGGGGAAGTTTATGAGAATAAGGGTGGAAATGGACATTACAAAAACTTTGTTAAGAGGTATGTTCGTCACTCTTGAAGGTAAAAGATCACAGGTGCAATTTAAATATGGAAGATTACCCTCTTTCTGTTTCAAATGTAGTGTTATAAAACACTTCCGAGAAACGGGGGTCAGCAATGGTATGGGGCTTAGTTTAGGGCTCTTGTAGTCAGGAATAGTGATTTGATCCTGAAGAGATATGGGTATGGGGAAAACCAGCAAGCAAAAGCTGACAACAAGTCATGGAGAAAGGGAGGAAACCCAAAATGGAAACTTTAAGTCTCATGAGGATTTTCAGGAGCATACTATGGTAAATACAGATTTTAAGGCTAATGGATCAAACAAGGAAAGTTTGCAAGATTACAAGAATTTGGACTTTTCAATATTTGTTACTGAGAAGGAAAGTGAGATTGAACCCTAAGAGGAAATTTTTTTTTGGCTTCCAAAGCAAAAAAAGGGTTGTGTCCTATGCTTGTGACTGAGGAGTTGGCTTATTAAGGAAAGCTTCTGATGAGGTGGCAAATGTTGCAGGTCAATGCAAGAATTACAATTTAGTACATGCTTAAGTGGCTTCAAATGATCTTATGGCTCAAGTTTCTTCTCTTGATCAATTCATATCTAACCAAGTCAAGGTTTTAGACTAGTCCAAAAAAAGGGCCAGGGACAAGTGTTTTGTTGGTTTTAGTTTAGGTCCATCAGATAATAATGTAGATTGCTCTAATAACAAGAAGAGGAATGTTAAAAGAAAGTCCTTTCAAATCTATGGTTAAGAAAGCAAAAGCCAGGGGGGGTGACTATGGATTTAAACAGTACTTTTATGGTGGAGGCTGTGTCACAACCCCACCAAGACCCATGAGTTGCCTTATCTAGAATTGTCGTGAGTTTGGAAACCTAAGGACAATTCATGACCTGGATCTAATGGTGCAGAATAAGCACTCATCCTTTGTTTTCTTGAAAAAAAAATGTAAAAGGAACAAAGTAGAAAATATAAAAAGAAAGCTGCAGTTTGAAAACAGTTTTATCATTGTTTGTAAGGGCCTTAGTGGAGGCATTGCTTTTCTTTGGACAGATGATGTTGAGGCTGAAGTTAGATCCTATATCCATAACCATATCTCACTATTGGTTAGTAGGGAAGGATGGAGTGAATTGGGTGTTAACTGTGTTCTATGGCAACCTATCATAGAAAGGAGAAATGAGAGTTGGCAACTTCTCAAGGCTTTCCAACCAGAGGTGTTTAAGGGGTGATCATGTGTTGGAAATTTTAATGAGCTGATTAGCAATAAAGAGAAGTGTGAGATCCTTTTCGAGGCCTTACAGTCAGCTAGAGGCATTTAGAGAGGCTGTTGAGGAGAGTTGCATTTCTGATATGGGGTTTATTGAAATCAAATATACATGGTCTAATGGCAGACAGGGCCTGGCCTTTACTAAAGAAAGGCTTGATGGAGCTTTTTGCAACTTTAAATAGGCTGAGAGTTTCCCTTGTTTGAGTGTGTATATTCTTCCATCATTGAGCTTAGATCATTGCCCATTACTCATCTCTATGAAATAGATTCAGTGTGAATTGAACAGACCTACTAAGCCCTTTAGGTTTAAGGCCAGTTAGTCAGTGAGGGAGGAGTGTTACAAGGTAGTAGAGGAGGCATGGAGCAAACCTAAAATAGATAAGAGCAAGCTTAGATATGCTATTAATGGCCTTAATAAGTGCAAAATGACTTTGATACAGTGGAGCAAAATATTGGCAATCAAAAAGAGATCAATGCTCATTTGAACTAGTAATCCGAGCTACAAGTGGAAAATAAACGACATAAGTAAAGGACATCTCACTGAGAATTTTAAAAGTTGCAAAGGAAGGTGGATGGACTACTTGAAGAAGATCACATCAAATGAAAGCAAAGAGCCAAACAAAAATGGTTGAAGGAGGGGGATAGAAACACCAAATTTTTCACAAGTGTGCTACTCAAAGGAAGAAGACTATTGGATTAAGAAAATGGTTGATAATAATGGTCAAGAAGTACATTCTAAAGAGGATATCTCAAATCTATTAAAACTTTCAGTTTTATCATTCTCGATTTATTGTTGATGTTTTCTTTTACAAATAATTTTAGAATTTATTTCATTTATGAATTCAGTCATGTTTTTTTTATTGAATAGATTAGTTACTTGATTATGTTTGGATCAATTGATTGTCTATATTAATTTATTTTTCAATGTAGATAACAATTTGCTTGATTTAAAAAGTGATGAATGATTTTTCAAAGGGTTACATGTGATTTAATTTTTGTTTATAATTCTATATCTTCCAATTGTGAATTTTGGAATTGAATCTCAAATAAGTTATTAATAAATTAAGAATAATTAAAATGTCGAAAATATGCAAGGGATTCCCGAAACTTTACTATTTGTTAAATTTGAATACTTTTTTCGTTAATCACTTGTTTTATTTTAATTTTTATTTAAAATTAATTTTTATTCTCTCATAAATCATTTAATATTTTTTTTAGTTTCTTTGTTATTTCTGCTGTTCTTTTAATTTGTCTTATTGTGGAATCGACATTCCAAAATTGCACTACAACTAGTACATTATTCTTTGGGCGTAATCAGATTCTAAGTCCTAGTATGCAGTTGGACAATGAAGCTACAGTTTCAAAATTGATTGAACCTAACTCTATACAATGAAAGTCTGAGTTAGTGAAGAAAATTGTTTACCAAAGAAGGACCAATCTTATTTTACAAACCCCAATCAACATTATGAATAGTAGGGACAAACATATTTGGCTGGGCACTAAAGATGTCAACTTCTTAGTGAGAAGTGCTTATCTTGTAGAAATCAATTCAAGTATAGAAGAAAGTCTGGCAACTCAAACTACAACATGGAGATAAGTTTTTATTTGTGGAGGGCTTGTCTTGAGACCCTTCTTACTCACCAAACTTATACAAGAAGAAAGTCGTTGCCCAACCATTATGTCCTATATGTTGTAAGGAAGAAGAGAGTGTGCTACATGTATTTGGAGTTGTAAATCTATAAAGGATGTGTAGTGCCAGCATTCCAAAAAACTGCAAAAGTGCTATTTGCCTCAATCCTCTATGTTGGAGTTATTTGCTGCAATCATAAATTCAATGGAAACTCAGGTAGTTCAAGAATTTGTGGTGGTAGCTAGGAAGATTTGATGGTGGAGGAGGAGCTATTTCTCCTTCAAAATGAATTCTCTCATCCTAATTCAATTATTAAGGAAGTTAGTCATTCATGATATGCTTCATGAAGAGGACAAAAATAGTGGCATCGGTAATAGATATACTTGCTCATCACTTGGAGATTGAAAGGCCCCTCCCTTGAATTGGAACAAAATTAATTAGAACAGATCTATTGATAAAAAGCAAGGCCTGAAAGGAGTTGGTGTAGTGCTGGGAGATAGTGAAGGCTAGATTATAGCTTCATTGACACAAAGTCAGCACCTATTTCTAACCACTTGCTAATCGAGTCATATGGTGCTCTTCAGGTCATTAAAATTGTCTTGGATCTAGGGCTTAGATAACTTATCTTAGAGAGGGACTCATTGCAAGTTATCAATACTCTACATAATGATAAAGAAGGTTGGAGTAGTACTAGTATGTTTATGTGTGAAGCTAAACAACTAATGAATAATTTTGCTAGGTGGGAGGTTTTTCATGTTAGAAGAAATAACAATGTTATGGCTCACTTATTACGAAAAAAAAAACTCTCTTTCCCTTTCTCATTGATTGTAATTATTAATTGAGTTAAGTTATTGCATATTTTATACATTTAGAACCATTATATTTTAATTATTACATGATATTATCATTAATTTTAGATAAAAAAAAAGGTTAATAGGTGTAAATCCTAGTTGTGGTTTAAATTGATTAATAGCATGTTTTATGCTTAATTTTATGATTTGTGATTTAATTGAGTAATATTTCTTCACATGCACAACATATTTTTTATATTTTGTTTTTTATTTTTATTTCTTTTAATTTTTTTTATAGGACTAAGGTTTAGAGAAAAGAAAAAACAAGAATGTAAAAGGGAGAAATTCATGGGCCACACTTTAACTTTATCAACCCATCCACAATTCACTTCTTGCTTGGACCAACAATCATCATATGTTCTTTTGAACTTTGGTTTCAGTTTTTTACTTCAATACACAATAAAAAGGGAGGGCCCCACTGCACTTTTTGACCACTTGACAGCCGAACTTCATTGGAGGAACCTACTTCACTTAAAAAAAAACTCATGAACTGAGCTTTTCAATACGTACAGGTTGGGCTGCACGAGGGCTAGACACTACATTAGAGATGAGGCGCAAGTTTTGTTTTTGATTAGGGGTGAATTCCGTTGAATCCGGTCGGTCTATAGGAGGGATTGTGGACTGGACCGAAGCTATTTAGTTCAAGATTTCCCACCTTGAACTAGACTGAATAGCTATAAGGACTAGACCGTCCCGAATACCGATCTAATCCCATTCAGGATGGTTCAATCCATTCGGTCCAACCCTATATCAAATGGACCAATGGCCCAATCCCTATAGCCTATGTTCTTTGGCCCAACAGTGAATACATACACAAATAAGTTAATAATAATAACATAAATGAGTGAAATGACAAAACATAATAATTTATCCCATAACTCTTATAATATGTTAATATATTAATATATACTAGTACTATACATTATAGTTATACATTAAAAATGTAATAATACATTGATACTAAATATATATAGTTATAGACTTAGGACTAATACTATACTAGTAGCTATACTAGTAGTTGCTAATATACTACATGTTAGTGATAAATTGGTAATAGTATAGTATAAATTTATACATATACTATAATTTATATTAAAACTCTTATAATATGTTAATATATTAATATATACTAGTACCATATATTATAGTTATACATTAAGGATATATTATAATATTTATGTAATATTGTGATATATTAATAATTAATTTTATATAATTATTTATATAATTAATATATATAAATAATAAAATAATCGTATATTTTTTTCATTGCCTAGACCGGGACCGGACCGAATGAATTCAGACCTAAGAATTTTGGACTAAAATAGACCAAATCCCAATCAAGGCCGGTACAATTCGGTCCAACTATGGTTAGTTCGGGCGGTTTGGCCGGTCCGTACTGGTAGACTAACACTCCTATTTTTTATTCACAAATTCAAGTCGCACTTTATATAGGAGAGAGGCAATTCAATTTGGTCTTATTCTTTTGGAGGCCCCCACTAGGTTTGAACTCGTGCCTCTTTAGACTTCAGAGGATACACATTTTGTTTCCAGCATTTGAGGCTGCACGAATGAAGTCCAGCATTTGACAATTTCATTTTATGGCCGCACACGTGCTGAAGGGGACTTCTGGCACCTCATGTTATTTTGGACCTCTACTTTAATTCGGATTGGGCTTGAACATGCGATGGCTTAACTTCGGCACCTATATATTCACTTGTTTTGACGTTGTAGAGGGAATTCATTCATGGTGTTAGACTTTATGATTGCGCACTCATATTTTATTCGGATCTTCAATTCTGACATAGTAGTATTACAAGAAAATTAATTTGTTGTGACATTTTTATAGTAATTAAATAGATAGTTGTGACATTGTTATATCTCAAATAGTCTATCTGGCTGCTATAAATATGTCACAACAGGCCAATTTTCTTGTAATGTAGCCGCAACTTATTTCCTTAACTCACTTTATTTTTTGGGGCAATGTTATAAAAAGTCTAAAAAATTAGATTCTTTTATAATTTAAACAAGGAAAAAATTAAATATCTAGTTTTAAGAAGTCAATTTACAAAACAAAATTTAGGAAGAGATAAATCTTAATTTTTTATATAATTTATTTCATAAAAATATCTTTCAAAATTTGATTTTTATCAAATTTTAAAAATTTTGGAGGGTCAAAACTTCTCAAATTAAAGTGTAGTTTCATCCCTAAATCCAGGTAATAAATAAATGGATAAATCTTTATTTTAGAATAAAATTAATTAAAATAAATTTATTTACAAATAAAAAATTTTAAAAATTCATTTCATTTAATCATAAAATTAAAGAATTTTTATGTAAATTATAATACAATCTATATTTAATAAACTATACTACAATCTATATTAATAAACTATAAAAAGAATTATTCTATATTTTTAAACCGCAATTCAGTTTTACATTAGACTTTGTTCTTTTGACTTGCACGTTTTTCCGTAGCACTTCAGCAAAGAGCATTTTACATTCGCCTTAGACCTTATGAGAGGCATCAGCACTTTTGGAATTCACAGTGCATTCATATAGGAGGCATCGGTAACAAAACAAACGGATCTTTTCCTAACAATCTCAGGCTTCATTCATTGGCTTACTCTTTTCATCCTCTAGCTTTGATTTAAATTTAGTTTACCTTTTTATTATATTTCTTGGAGATTTTTAATTTAGTATTATTTAATTTTGATGTCTTTAGTTTAATATTCGGTTTTTCTTATTAATTGGTTCACTTTTAGTTCACTTGCCTTATAATTTGGTGTTTAGTTAAATTCAGAATTTAAGTTTCATTAAATGGATTTGTGAGTTTCTTTTTGGTTAATTAATTTAGAGAGTCTAGTTTAGCTATTAATTTATTGTTTTGCATGGTAATTTTTTACTTTTCACTCCAACATTTCAAAATTCAAAAATATGATTTGGTCCATGACGAGTGTTTTTGTATAAATATTTTTACTATTTTACACGAGTTTAATTTAAGCAATTTTTCCTAAGGAGACAATTAGGAATTTGATCTCTAACTAGTACACGACATACTCCTACACTTAGGACGGCATTTGTACTACTCATTTGTTTGTTATAATAACCCTAAAAATCTTCATCTTAATTTAATTAGCTAATTAAGGGTTAATACACAAAATTAGTGATAATTGGTGAAAGAACAAAATAGGTTTTGAAGAGATGGGCTTAGGAATGAGACCTTTGGAGAATGGATCAAGTGAATGGGCCAAGAGAGCAATGGTGAGTCCAAAAGCCCATAGAATGAGCCCATGGCCCATCAAGCCCATAATTGAGACACTTGTCAAGGGGAGAAAAATCCTAGAAAAATTATCCAAACCCTTGTAGGAAAATCTTATTTGGTGAAGGTTGACTAGTAGTTGGATACATGCCATGTAGGATTGAGTGTAGGATCTAAGGGAATGATTTTCCTACCATGGTATCTTGGAGGTATAAGACACCATCCCTTGACTTGCCAAGTGAGATCATGGTGTGTACGGAAGTGACAAGTGGCATGAGGAGAAGCATGGATGAAAGGAACTTGGAGTGTTCGGTGGAAGCCAATCCGTGGGGTTCATTGGAGGATCTCATGGGGTATGGCCACCAACAAGGGATGGGACAAAGAGGAAGAGTGTGTAAGTGGATGAAGTACATGTGTAAGAGAGTATGGTGATGTAAAGAGAGGTATGGTGTGGGTGTAGGTGATTGAAATGACAAAAACTAGGAAGAGGAGCAAAATAGATTTTCGGTGGAGCTAGCTTGGCCGATCATGCCTTGCTCAAATTCCAAAAAGCATGGCTTTGGAATCACTTGGATGGACACATGAGAGGATAGGGGAATGATGATTGAGTGAAAAACAAGAAAATGGATGCTAGAAGCACCAAGGAGCCGCCGGCCATAGGAAGGAAAATGAGAAAGGAGAATCACCTAGGTATGGCCAAGATTTGATCTTGGAGTGGTCTAGAGTTGTCATCAGCCGATCTATCATTAGCCATGCCTAAACATGATGAGAAGAGTACCAAGGACCCTAGGGAAGAGAGCTGGCCGTGTGACCCCTTAGGCAAAACCCCTTAAGCTCAATTCACTTGGACACATGCAAACACCCTCATTTCCTCTCCACCTCTCGGCCAAACTCACTCTAGTCACTCCTACTTTTGCTTCTTCTCTTTTCACCACATAATTTGAAGAACCCTATAGTAGGAAAGACAAAAAGCAAGAGTGTGGAGGTGATCAATTCATTGGAGAAGGTTAGTGACTAAATCTATACAAGTTTAGGAAGAACACACACACACATGTAACACTTTGTTGTGGTTAGAAGGAAATAGGGCTTCCTTTAAGTTTTATGTTCATGGCTAGACTAGTGGGAGATTTTATATGTGTAATTTCAGATTTAAGCTAAAGCCTAATAGGAGTGTTGTAAGTATACTCCCACTTTTCCCTTAACAATTCTTATATATAGTGAAGTGATCATGTTTGTTAGATTAATGGTTGCCATTGCCATGTTTGGGTTGGAATGATTTTTCTTGCTTGTGATATGAATATTTTTGGATAAATTTATATGATGGAACAAGCTTAGAATGTGAGTAGAAATGATGAATCAAGTGTTAGTCGCAAAAGAAAGGAAAAAGCATGATTATTTGATGAAATGATGAAAATAATGCATGAAGGATTTTAGTGTTAAATGTTAAATTTTGATGTTGCTAAGGTAAGGTTTATTTGAGGAAACTAGTGATGCAATTGATTTATTCAAAGAGCATATTGTGTTGAGAAAATGAAATTGGATAGGAGAATAAATTATATGACTGATATGAATGGAAATGGTATACACTTGCATATGGAAGAAATGATCACTTGTGTATGATGTATAGAAATGTTTATTGGGAATTTTATGATATTTAAGGTTGAGATTTGGAAGATTAATATTATATTGCTTTTTGGTGAGTTTGTTTAGTTGAACTCATAGAAGAAACTCTTAGGAAAGGAAGTTTGAATAGACTAAGGGGAGGAATTCCCTAAGTTAGAAAGGTGAATGGAGAAAATGGAAATGGCTAAGTTTGGAGGTGAAAATGGTTACTTAGAAAACACTAAGGTTTCGGTTACCCCTTGCTAAGGAGGGTACATGATTTAAATTGATACTTTAAAAATTGATTGGAGGAAATTGGAAGTCAAATGATGAAGGAAAACCATAGAACTCTCTAGGAGAATTCGGCCATGATGGGTTGGAGATGGGCCCAATATCCCACTTCAATCCTAGGCCCAATTTGAGTATAGAACATGATGACTAAGTAGAAAAATTATGAAATTATCCCAAAAGAGGGAGAAAAGAAAATGAAACGTGAATGTACTCGAGCTTGTCTCGGGTTTTGCATGAAATTAAGTGAGCATTGCATGTCCCATGCATAAGTCACGAAAAGAAGTTTTAAAGTCAAGCATGTTTTTAAGAAGAAGAAAAAAGAAAAGAAAAGAAAAGATTGATTTTTTGAAAGAAAAGAAAAGAAGTAAAGTTTTATAAGAACCCCAAAGGCTGGGACGGGGAAGTGCCCCAGTGGAACTCCCTGTCCACTCAGAAGTGATTAAAGTCGAGTGGAAGCCCCTGGGTCGACGAAGAACAGTCGGCGGACCGTGTATGGCTCCAAAAGGTGTCCGGAGCGCGGTAGCACCTAACGCTGGTGGGTGCCCAAGACGGATAAGGTGTAAGGACTTGCCGTTTTAAAGTTATATGACGCTCACTTTAGGGTGATGCGGTAACCAGCAGGGAACACGCGGTGCTAGGGGAACCGTGTTGTGTCTCATATATGTTAAGTGAAAAGTCATGACAAGAAGGGCTTTCGAGCCAAAAGAAAGATCTGTTCAAGATAAGTGGCGCCTAAGAAAGAATGAAAGATATGAAATGTTTTAAAGAAATGTTTTGAAAAGTAATGAGGATATAAAAAGAAGTTTGAAAGAAGAAGTCTGCATGAAAGTTTTATGAAAAGAAGTCTGAAAGAAGTATGTCTGTTTACAAGTTTTCATAAGCATGTGCATGAGTCAGTCATTCATTACATGTGCATTAGTTAAGAATGTTTTGTTCACTTATCTGTATATCTGATATGTTCTGGTTTAAGTGTTAGTGTACTTGCTGAGATTTCTCCCGAAATCTCACCCCTTTTTATTACCTCTACTATTGCTCCCTTGGGAACAATAGAAGTCATTGCAGGACATGATGGATCCTCGGATTACGACTCTCGAGAAGATGGGTCGGACCCTCATGGGCCCGACTAAGGCTGAGACTGCCGGGCCAGTGACCCTAGACCTGTTGGGTCAGTGGGCGGCAGAGTCGCTTTCTATGGCGACTTATTTTTTTGACGACCTACGCCCTCCAGGGTGCTGTTTGGTGCTGGGAGTTGACGGGCTCCTCCACATGGGACGCCTGTTTACGTCATCCTCTGGGATAATGTGTGACGTAGGTCCAGGACTGAGTCTGGACAGCCTTCGTTATGGCCCGAACTTTAAGAAGATAAAAGAAGAACCCGCCTATTAGTATGGTTGGCGGAGGGAGGAGTGGATCAGCAGCATCTTTATTTTGTACGCACCGATGTATTTTGTGGAAAAATCTTCCCGCTGTTTTAGGAAGTACTTTTGTGTAAAAACTGCTTACATTGGTGACTTTATTCTGATATATACATATATATGTGCATGTGATGTTTAATTTGGGTTCTATTTTGTTAACCATGTGATGTGCGACAAGCGTAACGTTTTGTCATTTATTTATGGCTTGACCTTTTTCTGCTGCGATATATATAAAAAAATAAAATAAGGCTCTCACAAGTAAAGACAAGGGATGACTTCCTTGTGACATTCGTCCCCGGCGTCGCAATTTGCGTACGAACCCAAGCGCAAGATGGGGCGCCGACATTTGTACTACTCATTTGTTAGTGAATCAACTATGGGGGATGCTCCTCCGTATATCTCTTCTCTATTATAATTAAATGGTTTAAGAGTTTTCCTTATAGAAAAAAGTACTATAAGCTCTTTAATTATTTGGAGATGGTAACCTCACAAAAATATGTACAATGTGTGCGCCAAAGTATGGCATCAAGACTAAGAATTATTATGGGCTCTTTCATTAACTTCCTCGGAAATTTTAATAATTATTATAAATCCATTATTTAAGAGGACCAATTTTTAATTATATATATATTATTTTTCATTTATCAACAGATATAATGGGTGTAGATCATGATATGAATAAAAATATGCAGAAGCTAAAGATATTTTAAGAATCAAGATAACTAACTAGCCTTTTTTGGTGCTATTGAAAACCATGTTAGAGGTATCCAAATTTGTAGAGGGGAGATCCTAGGATCAATCATTTATTTTCTTGCAGAAGATTGTTTTATTAAACTCAAAATTGTAAAGCTAATATAGTGGAGAACTTGAAGATACAAAATTTGTTAAAAATGTTTGAAAATGCTTCTAGACAACAGGTCAACAAGGCAAAGACTTGTGGTTTTTAATAAGAATGTGTCTAGAGGCCAGCAGGAAGAGCTTTTAACTTTTTTTTGGGGGGGTGCGCCCCCGCCGGGGTGGGTGGGGTGAGGAATATGATAGGTATAATTTGGTTTGTCTCTAGTTGTTGGCCAAGGGAAGAATCAAGTATTTTCTGAGAACAAATCCAAAGCGTGGCAAAAGTTGAAGTGTTGGAAGAAAAAACTACTTTCAATAGGGAAAAAGAAATATTGATTAAGGAAGTAACTATGTTAGTCCCAACCTATTCGTTGAGTTCATGTTCAAACTTCCTTATGGCCTTTCTTCCGATTTAAAGAGAATGGTGGCAAAATTTTGGTGGGTCAAAAGAAAAATAAGAATGATATTTGCAATCATGCAATTTGGAAGCACCACGTAATCCTTTAAAATAAATGAGTAAATTAAATGATCAACATAAAAAAACTTATTGATTAAGGAAGTAACTATGTCAATCCCGGCCTATTCATTGAGTTAATGTACAAAATTCCTTATGGACTTTGTTTAGATTTAAAGAGAATGATCGCAAAATTTTGGTAGGTCAAAAGGAAGATGAGGATGATATTTGCAATTGTGCAATTTGGAAGCACCACGTTATCCTTTTAAAAAAATGAGTAAATTAAATGATCAACATAAAAAAAAACTAATTATTTTAATAATAGACTCCAGTCCTTTCCAAGATAATTACATAACGCTTGCATAATGCACGACTATATAGCATTATTCATATGTGTGTGTGCGTGTATATATATTTATATATATATATATATATATGTTAATCAGATCTTTTGGCCACTTCATAAGGCAAAATCTCACCTCAATTAGTATCATTCCTTATGGAATGATAGTAAAGAAATAAATAAAATAAAATAAAATAAATAAATAATTGGGACGTTACATTTAGTGTGGCCTAATTATAAACTGGCCTTCCATTTATATATACTATAAGAAAAATGTTTATGTGTGGCTAATTATTTAAAATGATGATTTTATATTAAAATTAGTCTATTTTTATTACAAATAATTATTTTTATTACAAATAATTATTTTTTAGTAATTAATTAATTAACTAAACGTGCTAAAATGAATGCAAGGCTCAAACTGAGCATTTGATAAGTGCCTTTTGAACTATGAAAAACTTATTGTTAATATCTTTCATTTGAATAGATTTTCGTATTGTCTTCTACCGTTGCTAAGTTAAAAAAAGAGAAATGCCATCTACCTGTCAATAACACACATCACATATTTGTTAATTTTTATCTTATTAATAAACTAATTGAGTTTTTTACTATACTCATCATTTCTATACTACATATTTACTAAGGAAAAAAAAAATTTAAGATAAAAAAAATCAAAATAAGTGCGTAGTAAAGAAACAATGAGTAGAATTATTTTCAAATATGAGTTTTACTACTTATCATTCCAAAGTAGAGGTGGAGAATCGTGCTTTCATGGCGTGCATGTGTCATGTCAAGTCATGACTAGTCAGCTACATGTCTACTGTCGACGCCTCTACTTATACTTGAGATCGGACGCAAATTGAGACATTGGAGATAAACATCACAGGGAAGTTCACCCCTCGTTTTTAACTTAAATCTGAACACGCGTTTATGGTAAAAGTAATGACCAAAAAATTTCGCAGCAGAAAAGTTCAAGTCATTCTAAAATTAGGCAATAACTAAAAATTTTTCCATATGTCACATAGTTTAGCAAAACTAAAATTTCCAAAAGAACACTTAATATACATAATGTTGCCAATTGTCTCAAGTTCCACAAAATAAGCATCTTCCCAAAACATCGGGAACTAACAAAAGATAAATGAATACAAACATGCAACATAAATCACGTGTTGACCCCCACAGTCATCCACTACCTCAGGGGCTTGTTCTTAACCTTCTTATTCTCTGGACCAAAAATGAATTGCCCTAAGGCCACCCGATCACCACACAAGACACAGGTCCCCTCCTTTGAGGGGTAAACACGATCCATGAACAAGGACCCGTCAAACCTCAAAATGAGGTAACACCCCAAACTAGTGGCTGACGACTCTATTGAGCGCCATCCATCGCATGTCAGAAATAAACCGCTCGTATAGATTGGGGGTCACCACATCAAAAGGTGGAGAGATCACCAACCCATCAGTAGGCTAGAGACTCCCTCCTAGCATCAAGGTCGTCGTCGTCATCTCCTCTTGCAACTACTTTTATCGCTCCCAACAAGGGACGATAGTGAAAATATAAAAGGATGAGATTCGAGAAATTTTAGTAAATAAATAACTATTTCAATAAAATCATTGCAGGAATATATATATATATATAAGTGAATATCAAATAAAACATGTATCATGCATGTGCAACTCATGACTTAATAAATGCATATGATCATGAAAACTTTCATAAAAACTTGACTTCCTTTCAATCTTAGTGCATATACTTGTTTTTCATAAAAAAATGTTCATCATATTATGTAATTCTTTTGACTCATGCTCTAAAAACCTTTTTTTCGTAAAAACTTTTCATTTTGTTCATCATTTCTTATCTTAGGAGTTATTTACAAATTCATATCATCTTTGGGGCTCGAAATTCGTTACTGTCATGACTTCTTATTAGACACCTCACGGTTCTCCTATGCATTGTGTGTTCCATACTAGTTACCATATCACCCAGCGACCACTCAAGCCTAAGTGACTACGTTATGTGTTACCACAGCACCCGAAGACTACTCAAGTCAGTGTGACTACGTTACCCGTTCTTCATCACTCGATGGCCACTCAAACCGAGCGACTATATCCTTTTTCTTATAATGGTAAAACAAAAGTCAACACTGTCCTTGGGCACCCACTAGCTTTAGGTGCAACTACGCTCTGGACACATTTTAGAGTCATACATGATTCGTTAATTGTTCTTCGTCAACCAAGGGATTTCCCTTAACTTTAGATACTCCTGAGTGAACAGGGAGTTTTACTGGAACACTACCTCATCCCAGCCTTTGGGGTTCTTATAAACCTTAAATTCTTTTTTTTTTCTTTTTCTTAGAAAACACATTTGACTCAAAATACGATTTTCATGCTTCATGCATGTGACGCGACCTTAGTGCTTAACGTGTGAATCATGGGACTAGTTTCAAACGCATACTTTGTCATGCATCATTGACAAATCAACCACCACATGATTCCATCTATACTTCATATGAAAGTACACAAATGGGCTTAGTATACAAAGAGAAGCTCTTAGCTTCCACCACTAGGGTTGGGCCGAGACCCCTTCAAGGCCATTTCCTAAGGTTCTCTTCCTCTATCGTTCTCCATGTACTCTTCAAGTATTAATAAAGTTAACTAAACATTTTTAGCACCACTAAGAGAGGTTGACTAAACCCTATAGTCCTTAAAATTAAGATTTTAATAACTTTTTTTTCCACCAAAATAGCACATTTAATCATACATGTGAAAACCGAAATATCAAGCTATTGATTCCTCCTAGTTTTCATGCTTTTAAACTTTCCAAGTATTTAAACTTAGTCATCTCATGGAAGAATATTTGATTATTGAAAAACTTAACCCTAAAATTTTTCAAATCCAAAACCCATATATGCATCAACTCAACCCATATATGCATGCGTTATATCACCCTTTGTCATATCAATCATGCTTTATTCATTCTTTGCAACAAAGTATCTACATCCACCAATATAATATAAGTATTTGACCTAAAATGATACAATAACCAAGCATGCATTTTGTTACTAAATAAATAAAACATTTCTTCAAGTAATCTAACCTAGCATCATCCAACATCCAACAAGTTTAATCTTAGTTATGCATGCATTTTAGTACTATATATCATATCAACATGCTTCATTTTTTCTTTACATCAAAGTTTTTAGATTCACCATCATAATATAAATTTAAGCCTAAAATAACATAAGGATTAAGCATGGACTTGCAACTAAATAGCCAAGGCATTTCCTTTAAGAAAACCTAGTCTAAACATACATCCAACAATACAACTACATTCAGTTAAATATTTATACAAGAAATGGTAAAGTCAAGATAAGAATACACTTACAAAACTCCCAAGTAGAAAAGATTACCTCTAAAAATATATAAAAGTAATCAATTAAAATAATTTATAAGCATATAGTTTAAAAGAAATTCTTAGGGATATAAGACCTTGGTGTGTGCATGTGACCTAACTGAGATTTCTATTTTGGAAATAGTTTAGGATCTTGCTTACCTCTTCAAATGTGCTTCTTTATAAAAAACTTGCTTCAAACTCCACTAAAGTTAGGATATTTTAGTGTTTAGAAGGTGAAAGAAAGCAAAGCAAAGAGAGAGAGAGAGAGAGAGAGAGAGAGAAAGTAGAGAGCTTGTTGTCGTGTGGTGTTGTGTGGGAAGAGAAAAGTGAAACAAGAAAGATGGAAGAGCAAGCATCTGACATTTGGCCAAGGGTGTTTTTAGGGTTTCTAGGCACTCATTTTCCTAGTTTTAGGATTGACATTTGATAGGTTGAAAAACCCCTTTGATTGACCTCCATCACTAGATCAAAATCATGATTAATGTTAGGTTGTACCTAGGTTGAACTCTCCCTCCATTATTCTCCTATGGCCGGCACCCAACATAGGTTCCAAGCTCTTCTCCTTCTTTCACATCACTCATCAATCATCTCATAAGTCATTCCCTAAGATATGAGACTCAGTTTTGGGAAAAATGGGACATGCCATACTTGGCCATGCCATTCCCTAGCACAAACTAAAACTCGTCTCTCTTTTCCAAGGGTTTTCTTCCCCTCATGTGTTCCATCAATCACCACTCACTTATACACTCTTCCACACACATGTCTTATCCACTCTTACACAATCCAACTTGTTCAAATCATCTAGATTTGGCAAAAGATCTAGAAAGACACAAATGGAGTGGTCAGCTATACCTCACCCGAATCCCCATTTGCCTTCCTTTGGTCACACTTCTCTCTAATGATACTTCTATCACTCAATCAATCATCCACCATGCTTCCACATGTTCTTTCAAGATCTCACATTTGGATTTTGCTCCTTGGGAAACCCAATAGGGGTTCGGCACTCTCATCCTTCACAATACTCGAACCCTTGCTTCCTCACATCTTCCTCTTAACTACCCTCATCTTCACCAAATCTAGCATGTGTCATTCAACTAGATTTGGTATGCTCCTAGGAAGACTAAATTGGAAGATCTCTCTTTGCCTTACACGCCTACCAAGTTATCCAATTATGGAAAAATCTTATCTTGGCTTTCACACTCTTTCCTCCAAGAAAACAACTAGTCAACCCTCCAACTACTAGTATTTTTTCCTCATACCTACTAATCTTTAGAGACTTACTAAAACTTCCTTAGGGTGACATGTGTCTCCATGCATGGGCTGGATTGACTATGGATTAATCTCATGGGTTTATGGGCTTGTCATACCTCTCTTAGGCCAAATACTTATGTCTTGCCCCCAAAGCTCAAATCTAAACCCAGCTTCAAGTGCTTAATTAATTAAAATACCATTATCAAGGCAAACAAATAAAATAACCAAGGCAAGGTAAGAAATTCCGAGTCGTCACATTTATGTTCACTGAGCTGCAAAAGATTTTATTGTACTGAAAGATAAAAAGTACACCTTGGGGCAAAATTCATGGTCCAGAACCAGCTATATTGTTCATTAAACATATATTTAAAGGTCACATGGTGGCAATTTTAATTTTTACTTCTCTGCTTTATTCATCCGAGCGTAGTATTGAATGCGCATCGAGCAAACTCTCTATTTGATATTAGCTCGAGCGAGTCTCGAGTAAACTCTTTGTCTGAAATTCGCTCAAATTAAGTGTTGCACGAATATCGAGCGAATTCTCTGCATAGATCTAGACCATAGATCATACTAACTGAAGGTAAATTCTTCATTTGATTTTATTCAGTTGAAGATAGCAGTTGTGCTTCTCCAAAATCCAAAATGTTTACAAGGCTTCTTGCTTGACATGGTCATTGGTATAGATACCATTCTCTTTTTATCTCTATCTCTAATGTTGCATAATCAATGTTTAAACCACATTTTGGTTTTTTTTTCTTTTGGCGTAAACATCCATCATTCTGATATGGTCCCAACTAGCTAATTAAAGCCATGTCCCAATTAATGGCTCGCAGTACTTCAAACCATCTTATTAACATTTGTGGAAAAGATCCCAATTCCTATTAACAAACAAAGTCTATTGCAATTACCACAATTGCTGAGAAATTCATCACATATAAATGACTAAAATGAGTAATATAATGATTGTGGACAAGAACTCGATCGAGTCAACAACAATGTCTTTAAGATTTCTTTTCCATATTAGCCCACTTGATGTTGAGATTCTTTGTATTCAATGCCTTGATACGATTTACAATGATGAAAAATAAAACTCAAAGTAATATATGTATTGATATTTTAAAAGAAAAGTGATATTTTATGACATCTTGGATTTTTTATAAGGAAATTTATTCATATTTGGAGTGAATAATAATAATAATAATTTATTATTTAGGAGTTTGGATTGGCATAAGAGAGCCTTTTGAGTAAGTCTCAAACTCTTATTTGGTCTAGACTCTTTTTTAGTGCAAAGCTTTCTATTTTGTTAAGGCATAGAAGGAATTAGGCTTCAAAGAGTGAGCCCATGAGGTCTATAACCTAGAAAGCCCAAGATAAGTCTTGGAGGAACAAGGAGGCACCACTTGATAATAGAAAAAGATATAATGGACATTTCTAAAAAAGAGTATAATGGACACTTGTCTAAATCTTATGGAAATGAAGGAAAAAGTGGATAAAGGCCCAAAAGGCCTAAGAGGTTCAGCCATGGTGGTGTTAGGCACCACTTTGAATTTTGAATCCCACTTGGATATGTGTCAAGTTAAGACACAACCTACTTTTACTTTTCCTAAAAGGTATCCTACTTGAGAAGAGGGAAAGGAGGCTTCTAGAAGAATTTTGGGAGCAATAGAGAAGTATGGTTGGCGCATGAGAGGGAGGTTGAGTGTGGAAATGGAAAAGTTATCTTGGAAATGACAAAGGGTCTTCTCACTTATCATACATGGTTTCTTCACACACGCCATGTGTCACCCATGCAAGAAATGAGGATTAGGATTTTGAGTAAAAAGACTCGAAAGTCCTTTTGATGCTTTGAAACTAGACACAAGTTGAGAGGTGAAATGGGAAAGAAGGGAAACGTAGGGTTTCAGTTTTTAGAGGGAATGCCTAGCTAAACCCTCATCCTTTTTGTCTTCTCCATAACATCCCGTCATGAAGGAGAAGGTGGAAGAAATGAACCAAGCATGCATTGGATGGAAAAATGCATGTGGGGATCCTATATAAAACTAGGGCCGAAAATGAGGGGAGGCTTTTTGACATGTTTTTTGTCTCTCTCCTCTTTAAGATTTCGGCCAAGACAAGTTCTTTACTAGGTTACCTATTTCTTATTTTTTACTAGCCAAACACTATTATATGTTCATATTTTTAAAATTTGAATGTCTTTTTTCGAGTGAGAGATCACTGCACCATGGTAAGCACATCCCTTATTTGTTTTAATACATCATGGACAATTTAGAGTGAAGAACCACCTTAGTATTTTTAGATATAAGGATTTTCTTATACCGACACCTACTTTCACTCAAAAACTAGGGTTTTCACTTCTTTGAAATGGAACCCTAGGTGTTATTGATGTTTTAGAAGTAGAAAAACAAGATTTGAGAGGGAAAGTTTCGAATTTCAAGAGAAAAATGAAAACTAGAGTTTGATTTCCTAGAGTTTCAGCCCTAGGGCTTTTGGAGTGAAGATTTGGTTTTTTTAAAACACCAAGCACTCACCCTCACTAGAGGTTTTAGATTTAGGATTTGAATGTTTGGATCTTGATATGATTCCTTGATTATTTTAAGAATTATCTTGCTTACTGATCTTGGATTTTTGTAAGTAAACTCTTAATTTATCTTCGGTGTTAGTTGTATATGTTATGTGAACTTTGTTTGTTATTTGTTTGCTTGATTACTCAAATATTATGTCAGGTTATATGTATGGGTTTTGGCCTATATGCTTTGAGAAATGATTGTTGATCATTTGGTGTCAATATGGAGGTGGTATGTTCTATATAATTCGGCCTATGTGACTAGAGATGTGTTTGATTGATTATTTGATGAAACTATATTTTTTAAGGATTTGTAAAATTCGGCTATGATCAAATACTATGTTTTTATTTAAGATTTCAATGCATAAATGGATGCATGTTTCGGTCTACACTAGTTTTTACATGTTAATAATGTAAACTTATCAATTGTTAGAACATATATATTCGGCTGAGAAAATGGTGTTGATAGAATATGTATTGTGATGATTTGATGAAAAAAGAACATGTTAGGAAACTTTAAGGTCTCCGCTATACCTTGAGAAATAGCTTAGCATGTTCATTTGGATAAGTACTTAAACGGATGCATGAGTTTATAAGATAGAATGGTGAAAATAATCACTTTGAATAGCCTAAGTGATTCAACCAAGACCATTTAGGATTTGTAGAATTCGGTTTTACCCCTTTTAAGCATGAAATAGTTAAGTTTTTATGAAAGTAAAGTGTGTTTGGATGTTCTAATGTTTTCAACCTATGTTTAGAAATGTATTCTATGAATGAGAGTATATAATTCGGCTTTTATATCTTGCATGTATGGATCAATGTTTGCACGTAAGTCCATGTCACACATTACACGCATTTGAGTCTATGTTTTGAAAAAAAAAGAGTCAAAAATTTTACAACAATCCCAAATACTAGAATGGAAAAATGCCCTAATGGAACTCCATTTCTACTTAGGAGTGTTTAAAGTCGAGTAGAACCCTTAGGTCGATGAAGTAAAATCGACGAATCTTGAATAATTCCTATGGAAAGATACCAGAGCAAGATTTGTGTAATAACCCAAATTTTTAGGATATAATATTTCCTTGAAATTTGTTGGAAATAATATTTCATAGAAAAAGAATAGGAGACTTAGATGTATTCTAAGGTAATTGTTGGATGGACTTTTGGGAATTTTAGCAATGTATCAACTAGAAAAAATCAATTTTGACCTAGAAAAAGATAAATTTTTGAAATTTGTTGAAGAAATTCAAAGGGAAGTGAAAGAACAAAACATCAAACACTTGGTGTGCCAAAACGGATTCTGAGACTGGACCGTCGAAGTCTTGTGTAATAATCATAACTTTTTCATATGAGGTCCAAATAAGGTAATTCCAATTCTTATAGAACCATAAGAGAGAAATCTAAAACTTATATGTTTTGGGGTTTTGAAGATAAGGAATTTAGCAAGGACTAAATCTAGTGTGAAGTGGACGGACAGAGATAGGAGTCAACTGGTAACCGACTTAGATGAGTTGTCTTAGGTTCAACCATGTGATAAAAATTAATATTAGCTATCATATTTTCTAAAGTATTGAAATGTGTGGGAACATGTGACAAGTTGATAAGAATTTATCTAGAAGCCTTGGAGGGTAAGAAAACAAAGGAAAACAAATGGAGAATTCGGATTGGATATTCTCGGGTAAGTTTTGACGTGTTTCAATAAACTGATCATATCTCTATCATATGATATCGGAATAAGGTGATTCAAAATCCTTCAGAACCCTAAGAGGATTATATTAAACTTTCATGTTTTGAATTTTGGACGAATCGAATTTTATCATTGACGTAATAGGGCTGGAACGTGGCTAATCCCTTGGAGAGGCCAAGTGGCCAGATGCACCCCTTAGAAGATTTCCTATGATGGTGTTTTGTCTTCACCCCCATGTGTTGGAACTCTTTGAGCTCTTGATAAAGATCATTTTATAGGTATATTAATCTCAACCATGGGATTAAAATATCAACAAATCCCCATAGGATTAGGGGTGATCATAAAACCACAAGTAGAGGACACCTCACCTATGCAGCCAAATGGAGTTGTGGAAATGCCCAAGCCCTCTTCACTTGCACCCCACACCTATTATGCCTATAAATAGATGCATGGGCTTCTCTTCTTTCCCCATGAGAGATACCAGTTGGCCATAGTGAAAAATACCCAAGAGAAATACACAAAAACCCACTCACATCACTTACGTGTCAAAAGAGAGCTAAGTATGGATCTTGGAGAGAAGTGTGGTGCAAAACCAACTCAAGACTAATCATTTAGCTTTGGAAAAATTTGTAAGTTCATATATTAACTTATTATTGGCATAGAATAAGTGGTTTGGTGATTGGATTGTGTTTGATGTTTATTTGAGCTTAATCCTTGTTTATATGTTAAATTGAAGCCTATTGAGTTTTGAAGTGGTTTTTGCTATGATAAAATACTAAGAAAATTATGAGATCTTAGAAACATATTCTATGATGATATATTAATAGGATTATGTGAAAATATGAGGTCTTGATTTGGAAAAAATTGATAGATCAATCCTAGCAACTTTCAAACTTAAAATGGGTTAAGTTGACAGATTTAACATCTTATGGTAAAATGGTCATAACTTGTTAATATGATATTGGAATTGAACGATTCAAGAGGCTATGGAAAGCTAAGACATAGATATATAACTTTTATGTTTTAATTTTTACGATATAAGAAATAAATAAAGGACAAAATCTGAATTTAGTTGGCAGAATGAGATTTAGGCAGAAATTTAGCTCGACCCTTTATCAACGTTTGGCTTGAGCGAAATACCCTATTATGTTTGATTTTGAGATTTTTATTAATTGAAGAGTTTATGATTCAATTAAAGGAAAATAATATGTTAAATTTATAAAGTGATTGGTTATCCATGATTTTATGATAATTTGTTATTCAAGTATTATTTGTTATATTATGACACTATGAGATGATGATAAAGTTAAGGATATAAAAAAATGAAACAAGAAAAGATAAGGCATAGCCCTTCCATGGGTAATAATAATGGTATGGCCCAACCACGGGTAATAATAGTAGCATGGCCCTTACTTGGGTAATAATAATGGTATAGCTCAACCACGGGTAATAATAGTGACATGGCCTTTCCACGGGTAATAATAGTGGCATGGCCCTTCCACGAGTAATAAGAGTAGTAAGGCCCGACCACGGGTAATAATAGTGAAATGGCCCAATCACGGGTAATAATAGTGGATTATAATGAAAAGATATGAAAATGATATGGCTAAGAATGAAAAGTCAACGTATGATACAAATTTAAGTAAGTTCACATAAGAGATAAGTTTAATTCATACATAAGTCGCATGAATCATGTCATAAACATATACTTTGATTATTATATGTGACTATTTCATGATGTCTGTGCTTTTATTAAGTTAAATGTATACTTATTGAGATTTCCCTAGAAATCTCATTCTTGTATGGTTCCTTTTCTTTTAGAATACAATTTTCACTGCATGATTGGATGATGGTCATGGACTAGACCCTAGTTACTCGAGAGACCTGGAGAAACCCTAAGGGTATCCCGGAGTACTCTCTCCATAAAAGTCTATGACCAGTTGGTAGTAATAAGGACCAGCGCGGGCATGAAGAAAGAGTTTCCCGAAGTGAAGAAGAAGAAGCCTAGGCTGCTTTAAGACAAAAGTTTTGATAAATTTGTATTTCGACTAAGAAAACTAACTGGGTTATGCATGTAATGATACAATGATATTTTAAGAATGGATGATATGAATACTAAAGTTTTGTGTAACCATGTGATCTCTAGAATTTTTATTTTTACTCTTTCGCTGCGATTTGCCTCACATTTCAATAAGTACGGGGGTGAATAACCAAGTGTTATTGACCCTGATATTTCAATTTACGTTGAATTACGAACGTAAATTGGGGGCGTCACAATTTGGGCCTAAAGCTAATAGGTGCATCTCACAATAAAGGAGAAATATGCAAATTGCCATGTAAAGATTTATAAGATGTATGACCTAGTCATCTTAACTAAGTGGGTTGTAAGTTGATACGATAATTAGCAAGGAACAAACAGTGCTTAGGGGAGCCGTGTGGTATTCATACATATTAATAATATGACATGATAAGAATAACGCATTTGAACTCCACATGACAAGATTGATATGCCAAGATATGATATGACATGCCATGATGCAATCTGTTTTAATATGAATTTCGATATGAAATGACGAGAATTGGTCTTTAAGCGATGTGCTATAAAAAGATATAAGTTAGCATGATATGTGACGATATGAACACGTGTTAGGATTTAAAAGAGGAAAATTGTCATTTTTACAAGAAAGTACATGATGAATAAGTTACGGTTCAAGTCTTCTATACATATCCCTGAATATGTTTGTGTTTACCTTTATATGCCTATGATAGCTGTGATATGTTACATGTTTACTTGCTGAGGTTTTTTAAAATCTTATTATAGTAGTTTTCACTACCATTCCTCTCCCAAAAAGGTAGAAGTTGTTACAGATGAAGATGGAGAAATGCAAGAGATTGACTTCCAAGAAAGTTCAAGAGGCCCTAAAGACCCTTGAGGGTCCCTCGAAGTCATTCGCTTTGGATAGGATGTAGATAGCCAATCAATTCCTAGTTGAGATCATGAAACTTTTTGAAGAGTTAAAGAAGACTTTGAGCCTAGGATGGGCCTAGTAGGACCGGTCCAGCAGAACCATTAGTACTACTTTTGTGGGAATTATGACTTGGTTTATTTTGATAGTTGTTATTTTTGAAAAATGGTTCCTTCTTATTTTGGAGTGCTAAACACTTAAACATTTGAGGTGCATCTACTTTATTAAGCTTTTTGAGATATTTACACTATTATGGTATCATGCGATATTAGAAAATATTTTATCGCTGTAATTTTTATTGCTACTACTAGTAAGTTAGATGCATGGCATCTTATTTATCATGTATGAGGGGTATGTAATCATGTATTACGTGTCCTTAACGTGGTTAGTAACAGTCAAATCCTAAGTGGGAGCTAGGGCACCGAAAAATTTGGAGTCATAGAGTACATAAGTGTCTTACAATCATTTTGAAAAAATTAATAAATATGGGATCTATATGAAAGAATTAGTTTCTATATTGAACACATCACTCTTTTTTAAAATGAGTGCACATCGCTTAGACAATTTATAATTGTATCCAGCGGCGGAATTATGATTTAATGTTTGGAGGAACGACCGACAATATGTATGGTACGTATGAGAATAAACTATGTATATTTTTTTTACGTGATTATATATAAAAATAATAATCATACGTTAAAATTGTATAAAAATATATGTATATAAATCATCTTACAAAGTGATTTTCTTTTAGATTTTTGTAATTTACTAGAAACCATTACACTATATATGTATATATATATGAACTTAGAATTTTTCAAGAAAATTAACCTCAATAACGATCTTTTATGGGTGTTAGTGAAGTTAAAAATTAGAATAAAACAAAATAAATATTAAGATTTATGAGGAAAATTTTAGTAATATTTTTTTAATTTGGGGGAAATTTTAATTATATACAAAATATATATTTATATAATATACAAAAAATTTTAAAATTCTTGGGGGGGCTACAGCGCCACCAAAAGCCAACATGGTTCCGCCCCTAATTGTATTTAACATTATTCATTTTAAAGAGTTAGTAAGCACTGGAATTATACTCTTTTATAATTGTTACAGAGTTCAAAGAAAACTAAGGTCATATTTGTGGCACTCTCAACTCCCATGTATAATTTGATGGAAGTTATGATACTGGGATGATGATAGCACAGATCACACACCCCATCGCCAAGTGCTTAGTGTATGCGACATACATTAAGTATGCATATAATATTCACAGTGGAATGATGTAAAAGGGTATTCAAACTAAGTACTAGACAATTTAAAATCTTTACAACAAAACAAATATCCTCCAAAAGGTTATATAGTCATCAGATAGATAAATAAATAAAAATAAAAATGCACAACATAAGGGGGAACAAAACCCCCAACATCAAAGCAATTCCAACACTAGCAAGTCACTCCTCTAGCAGAGCCAACCCCTCAGGCTCATATTCTTTCTTTACGTGAAAGTCTACGGTTCTATAAGACAAAATTGTAGGTAAGAGCACTACAGTGTGATTATAAAATCTAAGTAAATAATCAACCACATAACATCCAAGAGATTAAAACATATTAATATAACCAACACATTCACAACCATGCAGTAAAACATACAAAAACAAATCCATCCATTTTTTTCAAGAGGACACATTTAACCACACACCAAAAACTCCATTTTGGCCCAATCATAACCATTTATTATGAGTATATCATAGTCTCCCCTGAGGACCATCCGAACATCTTAGCTACATTCGCCACACCACGGGTAACGACAGTGCATGTAACTTCATAACAAGCTATGCTTAACTCCACATCTGGCACGTACCATAACCAGACATCCTTTAGCCCCTGCCAACGAAGGGCCACGAGTCATGTTAAAAGCTTTACCATCTTGACCAAACCAACTGTCGCCCAGCAACGGCCCAAGGGACGTCACATCAGTTTATTACCCAAATGAGTAGAGAAGATCCACCAAGATAATACCTCATCTCAATATGTAGTTGTGATACGCACACACCCACATGTTATAACTAGCACATCAGACCCAAGTTCCAGTTCAGACAACATGGCATAACACATCACAGTTATATAAATAGTTCATATAACAATAACATAAAATGCATAGATACATAATAAGTAGTATATTGGATGATATGGCAGATCACTCAACAAACAAAGTGGTGTAGGCCGGGGAGGAGAGGCATCACAAGGTTGGACACATGGCGCAACTAGGTAGGCAACGACAATGACAACATGGGCAAAAGGTCACGGGCCTGCAACAAAAAGGAGAGAAAAATAAAGAAAAGAAAAGAAGAAGAGAAAGAAAGAAGAAGAAGAAGAGGGGGAGGGGGTGATGGCACACTGGCTAAAGTTGAAACCCAAAGGGTTTCCTTCAACAGCGCCAAAACAACATCGTTTAGCCAAGGAGCTGGGCTCCATCTCATGCGCACGGGTTGGGCCCTCCACCCACACCTTCTCTCAAAATATGGAATCTCACTCAAGCGATATGTTAAGTGAAGATCGAGCGAAGTTACGGATTGAGCCTAGCTCGTGTTAGGTGTCGAGCGAAGATCGATCGAAATCACGGATTGAGCCTAACTCGAGCGAAAATCGAGCGAAGTCACGGATTAAGTCTCACTCGAGCAAAATATCGAGCGATAGTCAAGCGAGAATACTGGATCTTGCAAACACTCTGATAAAGCACGAAAGTAAGATCGAAGCAAAAGATATTGCAACCTACACAGTACAATGGCTGCATGGCAGAAAGCATATCAAGACAATAAGCAACATTGGCTTGTCCTCCATACCAAGATGGTTATGTGTTTCAGTGAATTGATGTAAAGTGTAAAAGCTATCTTGCATAGCAGTAACAGAAAAGCACCATTTTTTCCTTACTTTCTAATTTTCGTACTTTGTAAAGTTGTGTATAAGAAAGAACTCATGTAAAGACACACATATCCTTTTTGAATCAGAACTGATATCACTTGCTTCAGCAATCAACTATTCCTCTCATTTCATTTCCTTTCTTCAACCTAAGTTTTAACATGGTATTAGAGAAGGTCTAATCTGCTCTTTATCTTTTTCATCATAAACTCATCCTCTCATATCCCTCTTCATCACATTTCATTCATAACTCACTGTTATCATGGCTGAGGCACACCCACACAACCAATCTTCCCCATTAGAGGATCCCAACAACCCCTTCTATTTACACCATAGTGATAATGACAACACTGTGGTGGTCACACCTCACCTCACAAGGCCAAATTACCTTTCTTGGACTCGATCATTGACATTGGCCATTTCAATCAAAAACAAACTTGGTTTCTTGGATGGAACCATTGAGACCCCTGCACTCACCAGCACCCTTTATGTCTCATGGCTCCACTGCAATAACTTAATCCTCTCTTGGTTCCTCAACTCAATCTCGAATGAAATTGCATCAAATGTATTGTATGTGAGTTCAGCCAAAGGAGTATGGGATAAACTCAAAGCTAGATTTACACAACCTGATAGTGTGCGCATCTATCAACGGCAGCAACAACTAGGAGGCATCACTCAAGGAATACAATCTGTAAATGATTACTTTACTCAACTAAATGCAATTTGGTAAGAGTTGGATAGCTATAGACCACTGCCCCATTGTACATGTGACCTGTGCACTTGCAAAACTTTAGAATCTATGGGAAAAATACAACAAATAGATTCAATTTTCAAGTTCCTGATGGGGCTAAATGATAGCTATGATGTTATTAGGGGACAAATCATCCTTATGACTCCCATGCCCTCATTGAATAGAGTCTTCTCCTTGGTTCTACGAGAAGAAAGATAGAGACAAGCTAGGTCCCTTGTAATCCCTCCAAATGAACCATCTGTGCTAGCTACCTACCATGGACAAGCCAAGAAGAAAGATAGGACTAATATCACATGTTATCACCGTGGAAAAATGGTCCACACAAGAGAAAAATGTTATCGACTAGTTGGGTTTCCACCCAATTTTAAATTCACCAAGTCCAAACCTAGATACATAACCTCTAGATCAACTCCTCACTCAGCAAACCCGGTTTTCACCCAGGATTAGGACAACAGCAAGAGCAGTTTGCCACAGCTCTCCCTCACTGAAGCACAAATTCAGCAAATTGCAACTCTTGTCAATACTCAAACTTCTTAGCTCAACTTGAAGGAAAAGAATTCAACGACCAATTCGCCCACAATGATTTTTCAACCTCCACAAATGACCGAACTCACCACTCTTCCAACATGGCAGGTACAATCCCTCAAATCAAAAATGAAATTTCTCCACAAATATGTCTTGATTATTATATAAATTATGATCAGAACTCACACACACAATGGATCTTAGACACTGGGGCCACAAACCATTTGGTATGCTCCATTTCTTTACTCACTAGTATCACTTCCAAGAAACCAACTTGTGTTCACCTCTCAAATAAAACCCATGTTGAAGTCACACACATTGGTACCTGTAAAGTCTCAGACAAACTCATCTTGAATAATGTTCTATATGTGCTTAATTTCAGCTTTAACCTCATATTTGCTAGCAAGCTAACCCAGGATTCCCCTATATGTCTCATTTTTCTCCAAAAATTTTGCTTCATACAGTACCTATCTTCTTGGATGAAGATTAGTCTTGTTGAAGTCTCAAATGGCCTTTATTTTCTCAAGCACCAACCCCCTTCATGTCATGCTGTTTAAAGCATCTCAACAAACCAAAGTAGCTCTAGACAAGACATTCAACCTCCTCACAATGAAGACTCAAGTTGTAGTCAATCACTAGATTTTGATTTGTGGCATTTTAGACTAGGCTATGTACCTCACCAAATGATGAATATCATTCAATCTTATGAATCTGATGTAAAATGCAATGGCAACATGCAATGCACAATCTGTCATTTAGAAAAACAGAAAAGAAAATCATTTACATTGACCACCTTTTTTACATCCCTTCCTCTTGAGTTAATTCACTATGACATATGGGGACCCTATTCCCAACCATCCATTCAAGGTCACCAATATTTTCTAACTATTGTGAATGAAAAAACTCGAGTAACTTAGGTCTACCTACTGAAGTTCAAGTCATAAACCAAAACCATCTTGCAAAACTTCATTCACATGTGTGAAACTCAATTTAATGCTAAAATTAAACAAGTGAGATCTGATAATAGGTTGAACTTTCAAATGACAGATTTTTACAACTTGCATGGCATAATTCATCAAAAGACTTGTGTATATACCCCTCAACAAAATGGAGTAGTAGAAAGAAAATACCAACATCTTCTCTCTACTGCTAGATCCCATCTTTTTCAAGCATCCCTTCCATTGAAGTTTTGGGAAGATGCTATCTTGACAGTAACACATATCATCAATCAAATCCCAACCCCTGTTCTCAACAACAAATTGACATATGAAACCTTCTTCTCATCCACTCCATCATACACCCACCTAAAGGTCTTTGGATGCCTATGCTTTTTCTCCACTGAAAAGAACCATAGAGGAAAATTAAACCCCCAAGCCAGAAAATGTGTATTCATAGGCTACCCTCTAGAGTCAAGGGATATAAAGTCTATGATCTCCAGGAACATACATGCCTTATCTCGAGAGATGTAGTCTTCTATGAATCACTTTTTCCATTCCAAAAACAAGTTCCTGAACCCATAACTCCAACCCAAAAGCTGGTGTCCCAATTTCCATACCAAAATCAACATACTCAACTTTCGCACACCAAAGCCTTGATCCCTCAACTCCAACTCTCAACAACACAACTAATCTCAATTCACCAAACATCGAACAACACCTAGATACTTCTTCCTCACCTCCCTTTCCGAACACCTCACCTGTCCACCTTAGAAGATCCGATAGATCACGCAACCCTTCTGCTTACCTTCATGACTATCACTGCCAATTAGCTCAAACCAAGTCCACTTCACACCATTTATACAAGTACCTCACCTATGCCAATCTTTCTTCCAAATACAAATCCCTTGCTCTCTCAATCTCTCTTCTTCGAGAACATCAATCCTATCAAGAAGCTATCAAATCAAAATATTGGCAAGAGGTCATGAATGCTGAGTTGAAAGCCTTAAAGGACAATGGAACCTGGACTCTAACAAGGCTGCCTGAAGGAAAGAAGGTAATGGACTGCAAATACGTGTATCAAATCAAGCTTAAATCTGATGGATCCATAAAGAGACCTAAATCTAGATTGGTAGCAAAAGGATACACCCAAAGAGAAGGGTTTGATTATTAAGAAACTTTTAGTCAAGTTGCCAAGCTCACAACTGTTCGTGTCTTCCTTGCCTTGGCTACTGCCCCTCAATTGGCACCTCTACCAATTAGATATCCACAATGATTTCCTTCATGGAACATTGGATAAAAAAAATATTCATGGAACTGCCTCTTGGTTATCACAGTAAGGGGAGTCCACAGCAAAAGGAAAAATGGTTTGCAAGTTCTACAAATCTCTTTATGGACTTAAGCAAGCTTCTAAGCAATGGCACTCAAAATTTTCAAAATCCCTCATCTCTATTGGATTCCAACATTCTAAGTTTGATTACTCCCTTTTTACTCAAAACAATGAATATGGATTCATAGCATTACTTGACTATGTTGATGAAATCATCATAGGGAGTTCCAACATCAAAGCCACTAACCAAATCAAAGCATATCTAAACTCTAAATTTAAAATGAAAGATCTTAGAACCCTCAAATTTTTCTTGGGCATAGACATTGCAAGATCCACTTCTTGAATCCATTTATGCTAGAGAAATTATAGCCTAGAAGTCCTGGAATCTACAGGTCTCCTTAGGTACAAACCTGCAAATACACCCATTGAGTTGAACCACAAACTCTCACACTCACCCTCAGATTTATTGAAAGATCCCATAAGTTACAGAAGGCTCATAGGGAGACTGATTTACCTCACCATCACAAGGCCCAACATCAGTTATGCAGTGAGCATATTAAGCCAATTTATGGACAAACCAAGTGAAATCCATATGCAGGCTGCACATTGAGTTTTGATTTATGTAAAAGGGTTCATAGGCCAAGGTATTCTCCTCCCTTCCTAATATGACCTCTACATCAAGGCATATAGCGATTCAGACTGGGCTGCTTGTCCAGAAACGAGAAAATTAGTGACCGGGTCTTGTGTTTTTCTTGGAAACTCGTTGGTCAGTTGTGAATTAGACTTTGGTATCACACATACCCAAGCCTGCCATTCTTTACTGTGACAACCAGTCAACATTGCACATTATAAGAAATCATGTTTTCCATGAAAGAATCAAACACATTGAGTTAGAATGCCATTTCGTCAGAGAAAATGTATTGGCCAAGGTCATCTACCCCATACATGTTTCCTCAAAATTCCAACCTACTGACATTTTACTAAGGCATTAGGAAGTGTACAATTCGTTTTTGCTGTCCAAGATGGGCATTTTGAACATCTATGCCCATCTTGAGTGGGGTCTCAAAATGTGGAATCTCATTCGAGCGATAAATCAAGCGAGGATCGAGCGAAATTACGGTTTGAGCCTAACTCGAGCAAGGTGTCGAGCAAAAATCGATCGAAGTCACGGCTTGAGCCTAGCTCAAGCGAGATACCGAGTGAGGATCGAGCGAAATCAAGAGTTAAGTCTCGCTCGAGCTAAATATCGAGTGATAGTAAAGCGAGAATATTGGATCCTACAAACACTCTGATAAAACACGAAAATAAGATCAAAGCAAAAGATATTGCAACTTACACATTGCAATGGCTGCATGGCAGAAAACATATCAAAACAATAAGCAACCTTGGCTTGTCCTCCACACCAATATAGTTATATGTTTCAGTGAATTAATGTAAAGTGTAAAAGCTATCTTGTATAGAAGTAATAGAAAAGTACCCATTTTTTCCTTACTTTCTAATTTTTGTACTTTTTAAAGTTGTATATAAGAAGGAACTCATGTAAAGACAAATTGTATATAAGAAGGAACTCATTTAAAGACACACATATACCATTTGGATCAGAACTAATTTCACTTGCTCCAGCAATCAATTATTCCTCTCATTTCATTTTCTTTCTTCAACCTAAGTTTTAACACCCTCAACCCAACAAAACAAAATCACACCCAAACACCAACACAAGGGCCCAAATGAAAAAAAGACAACCAAAAATAAAAGGGCACATTAAAATAAAATAAAATCACACAACAGTTTAGGTAATGATCAAATAAAATAATTAATAGCAAAATAATAATAATAACAATTTGAAAATAAAGAGCCAATAATAATAATTTAAATAAAATAATTACAAATTCTAGAATTAGGGATCTCATAATATCTGAGCATATAATATAAAGGATTAATAAATGTATATTAATTGAAGTCTTTTAAATTTATTATAAATTACATAAACTTTCAGATAATGTGAAATCTCACTCAACCCCCTTTCTCTTTGCAATTCCTTGAACTCAACCTTCACAAATTGGCAAAACAAATGGCATATTTGAAGCTTCCACGTACTATAAAAAAGACCCTCAATTCTGGAAGGCAGTGCCCAAACTGTTATAGATGCTATAACAAATAAAACCTTTTCACCTCAATGGCGAATCACCCCGATCATTGTGGACATCTGCCAAAACATTCATCCTCGAAAAGATTGGAGGGCGGTTAGAAAAATATATTGATTTTGAAATTGCTATGCGCATTTTGTGTAGTACGGACAACGATTAAATTGAATTTTGATTTAATACCTCTTCATAATATTCCTAATTGTATTCTATGTATAGATATAGGAAGGGATCTACCTTGAACGCATTGTATTTTCTTTTTAATGTAATTCATACTTTTGAAAAAATAAAAAACAAAAATAAAATCAGTACAGCATAGAGTTGTAGTGACCATATCAAGATGCCCTAGAAAACCCCAGTAATCAGTAGGCATTAATATTGAAGTGGAATCATAGTCATTGAAAATGGCCGACGTGTCAGCCAAGAACATTAATCGTACGGCTAGAAACTATCCGCATGGCAACTACCTCGATGTGTCGTTCTTGCTCGAGCATCCACTCCAACTCATATTCCAATCCATGTATATCGATTATTGGCCGAGATGATGTGTGGCATCTGACACTCGCCGCAAAGGCCGCTGCCCGTACTTGCAAACTCTTTCTCTGTTTCCTCGATCGGTCGATGAATGGAGATCCATTGATACTCATCAAAGTGGGTCGACAGTTTTCTTTGGTGTGAAAATGCGTTCACATTTAATAACTTTTTCATTTTTCAACGTACACAACAGTACTACTGCATAATTTGTTCCAACATTTGTAAATAATGGAACAAATTAATTACAATAATACACCAGAAAAAATGGGACCGTATAATATTTATTATATATATACTGTTGACGATTACATAAACTGATATTAAGATCGGTAGTAGGAAAGGATACCCATTCCTTCAAGAAACATTAATTATATTTGTAGAGTGACAACTGACAAGCACCTCGTATTTTTTAGGAAAAAAATTAATAAATATAAAATATAAAATTTCTATTGAATTTATTAATTTTTTATTCTTTTAAAACAAATGTAAATAATACTTACAAACCTTTAATTATATCTAATATTACTCCTGAGTCATGCTTAAAATGGGTGAGAAGTGAGAACTAATCAATAATGCCAGGACCTTTCAAACCTGCAAATTTCTGGTTCTTGAAGTTGCGGCCTGAATTTGGGGGGTGGGTAAGAGGGCTAATACTAGGTCCAACATAGAAGAGTTTCTCCAAAAGGCCCATCACAGTTAGATGCTGATCTGTGATCTGTCTGCTTCATCCATGCATGACCAGTATTCGGCCAGCTTTCCCACAAGAAATAGGCCCACTCAGCCCCCAACTCTCATTTTCCTTCAGCATACGCCTGGATGGAAACTCCCCTATAAAAGGGTACTAAAATTTGGACAGTTTTATCAAGCTAAGTGACCCTTCTGAGAATTTTCACAAACAGAAGGAGGGCACTCTGGACAATACAGGTATAACATAATAACCGAAAGGTCCTCCCTTACAAATTGTACATCACCGTTACAGAGCCTTCTAGAATACAACAGGAGAGGAAACCGTTACTTATTTCTCTCAAGTTACTTGTAACAATTTATTATTCTTTATTTGTTATTCTCGTGTATATGTAGCACCCATACCAATCAATGAAATTAGGAAAGTTTTATTCCATTTTTGCATTCTGTTATCAAGTGTTACCGGGACCGATGGATGGTGAACTATCTTTCAAATCTTATTTTTACATTTTTAAATATTTTTTTTATAAAAAAAAAAAATTATAGAAATTAAATAATATTCACTTTCTTAATTATTACGAAAAAAAAAAGTATCGGTCAAACCATATATATTATTATATAGTATATCATTGGTTCAATAAGCGTTTCCCTTAAAATTACCGTCTTAAGTCTTAACCGTTAAAACTACAAAATGTAACCCTTTATCTGGTTGATTGCAATATCAGCCCTCTGATCACTAGTGTCTCGAGAGTATAAATTTCCCCATAATAATTTGCATTCATTATTTATAATTGGCACTTGGATTTTGAAATTAAAATTCTCAAACTTTAAGAACTGAGAACCAGAATTAGGGCACTAATTACCATAATTGCTAATATTGATGACTTAAACAGCCAAACAAGACAACACAAAGTCCTTACAAATCACCAAAAGAGCCTTGGCCTTCACAGGGTCTCTAAAGTCAACCCCATGAAAACCTCCTTCCCCAAAATGAGCCACCACTCCCACTTCCTTCGTCTCCAACATCTTCACGAACTCCATCTGTCGATCAAATAATTGGTCCCCATCACAACCAGTCACCAAAATCTTCCATCCCAGCACCTTCATCCTTTCCAAGAGCTTGGAGCCTCCCCCCGCCGTCGGATTGCAATACTCGTGATCACGATTGACCCCAACTGGCAACGACAACTCCCACATAACATCACTTATACATGGTGGGAACATGGGATCATTAACAAGCCTCAGCTCTGATCCAGCCCTCTGCTCCCCACCAAAGAATGGCTGGATCATTATCAGCCCTCTGATCTTCAATGGCTCAAGATTATGATCATCTTCTTTTGCTACACGTAGTCCGGTATTGTAGGCGATGTTAGCCCCAGCACTGGAGCCCAGGAGAAAAGAATTCGAAAAATCAGCATATTTTCTCACCCAATCTTCCTGGGTGGTTCTGATCCAGTGCAAAGCCTCCACGGCATCATCGTACGCTGCCGGCAGCCGATGTTCCGGGGCAAGCCTGTACTCGACCGATACGATGATGACGCGGAGTTCGGTCGCCATGTTCACGCAGAAATCATGGAGAAGAGTTGAGGATGCACTAAATAGGATGAACCCTCCCCCATGGTAGCAAACAACGAGAGGAAGCTGCTTCGTGGAGGAGGGACTATCAAGTGCTTCTCGGGGCAGGAAAACTCTTGCCCAGGTGTTGGTTGATTGGTTGATGCGGATGTCTTTAGAGAGAACAGGGATGTGAAGGGTAGGATCGGATTTTGGAGGGGTTTGAGGATCGTGAAGGAGTCTAGTCAACGTACCATCGGGGTTGAGGACGATCTGAAGCTCCTTGTAGGGATCCATGGCAGGCTGATGAGTGGTTTCTTTCGAGTTTCTACTACATGATCTCGATCACTTGCTAATTATGGACCCAAGACATTGCATTGTGTAAGGTATAAAGATTACCCCATTCGGTAGGGACACGTTATATATGACAAACAGATGATTTATTTTTTGAAAGGACAAAAAAATATAAGAGGACTAGACGAGATTTCTTTAAAATGATTTGTGTTAGGAATCAAGTAAATTTGACTAGCCTTCTTAAGGCTATATATTGCTAGTTAATATATATGATATATTTTATCAAATAATATTTATTGGAGATGAAAAGTTCAAGATTGGGCAGGGGGAGGCGCGCGGTTACTGATCTTAATTATAAAAATTAATGTCTTTCTCACATGACATGATAATTGAATTGCAATGTATTTTTCTTTTGTGACATAATGGATCTTTATAACCGTATTTAAGCTTTGGAGATAAAGAGATTCAAACAAGTATGAAAATGAAGTTTGAGCAACAAATGGAAGGAGTAATATATTATGAATTAACAACACCATATCCAAAACAAGTTCTATATTATCTATGGAAAATGCTATATTATCCGTTGAAATTTATCCCGTTTGGTTTCTATTGGGTTTATTTTTTTATTTTTTTAAGTTTTCATTTTTTATATAATTTTTAAATTATATTTTTTTACATTATTTTTTTAATATCTTAAAATATTTTTTAAAAATATAAAAAAAAATCACAACATTATTTAAAAATACTTACTTAAAAATTATATTAAAAAAACTTTAAAAATATTTTAAAAATATCTAACAAAAGCCAAATGGGATGCTATTCACGGGGGTGAATAGCACTGCCCATTATATATACATACAAACACATTATATATATATATATATATATACAAGATATAAACGATAAATATAAACAAGATATAAACGATAATCACAAACTTAATTACAAAAACAATGGCAGGATTATATATTTTTCATAAGCATCGAATATCCAAAGAGAATATACTAAATTTGACAGGTTATAAATAAATATTCTATAATTATATCTTATCATGACAACATATTATATATATATATATATATATCCAAAGAGGAAATAAATATTGCAAGATATAAAACAATATTAATCGATCGATCTAGCAACAGGCCCTTGCCACCATTTTTCTCTACGCAGCCGAAGAAGATAAAATGAAATTTTTGAGGCCCACAAAGAGTGCCTTAGCTTTGGAGGGCTCAGAAATCTCTACCCCGTGAAAACCACCCTTACCAAATTGGGTCTCCACTACCACGCCCTTTTCCTCCATCATCGCTACCAGCTCCATCTGACGGTCGATCAGAGGATCCCCGTCACAGCCTGTCACCAAGACCCTCCATCCCTGCAGCTTGATCTTCACCAATAGCTGAGATCCACCCTCCACCATCGGATTGCAATATTCGTGGTCACGGTCAACAATTGGTAACGACAATTCCCACATTAGATCACTTACACTCAGTGGCAAAACTGGGTCATTTCCCCTCAACTCTGACTCGGTCCTCTGGGACCCTCCAAAGAACGGCTGATGCAATATCAGCCCTCTGATTACCAAAGGCTTAAGATCATCAGCTTCCACGGATGCACGTAATCCTGCATAGTAAGCAATGTTCCCACCCGCACTGGTACCCATAATAAAAGTGTTTGATAAATCAGCATGGTTTCTTAGCCACTCATCTTCGGTACTCGTTGTTTTGAGCCAGTGTAACGCGTCCATAGCATCATCATAAGCAGCCGGCAGCCGGTGTATCGGAGCAAGGCGGTAATCGACCGATACGACGATCATATGGAGCTGGACCGCCATGTTTGCACAAAAGGCGTGGAAAACTGTGGAGGCTGCACTGAAACGGATGAACCCTCCGCCATGGAAGTAAAGTATGAGAGGCAGTTTCGGAGAAGAGGAAGTATGATTAAGTTCTTGCCGCGGTAGGAATACTCTAACCCAAGTGTTGTTTGACTGGTTTAGAGGGATGTCTTTGGAGAGAACTGGTATTGGACTGGTAGGATCAGGTGTGGCAGGAGTGTTGGGGATTTCGGTGAGGTGTGTAACGGTGCCGTTGGCATTGAGAAGGAGTTGGAGATGTTTGTAGGGATCAACGTCGTGGGGATTAGATGTAGCAGTTGGACCTGACATGGCGGACTAGTATATACTACTCTTGATCTGATGATCTGGGGGGCTTGACGAGTAGTACTTGGAAAGGGATTCGATCTTTTGTGCTATATATATTAAATTTCTGAGCATTAAGCTTGCTATCTGTACGTGACAGTTGTTGGGTTGGCAGATGGATGAGCTTGAACGCGAGGCAAGTTTGGATCAGATTAATATAATACAAACTTAGTCATGTTAGGTTGCCATAGGAGGCTGACTCGATCTGGGGTCTGGACACCTTTCCACCACTAGTTGAGAGACACCGGATGCCTAAAACAATTTCCGCTAACGTCACGTCACCAAAAGCAAGTACGCATGCGCAACGTGGTAGGTAGTATCAGTGATTACATTAATCATAATTAATTATGATAAAATACAGCGTATGTTATAAATTATATGTCGATGGCAAGCAGTCGTACTTATCCTATCACTAAAATTATGTGAATGACTCCATTACTATTATTTTAAATTCTGTATAGTGACTTGCATAATAACTTGCATAGTAATTTTAAAGCCTATAAATAAGGGCTTCGATTGAAATGAAATTCATAAGAAAATATAGAGAGAGAAAGAAAGTTTCAGTTTTTAAGAGTTTATTTTATATTTCTCTTGCAATAGTATTAGTTTTCTTTTTAGTTTTATAACACGTTATCAGCACGAGGTTCTACCGATACTGAAGCTAGTGGTCTTCTACTTCAAGTAAGTTTTTCAATATATTATTTGTAATTCTCGAAATAAATATTAAAGGTAATATTGCTGAATATTACTTGATAAAATTTTGTTTTTATTCTCATGATAATGTGAATATATTTCTTAAATTCACATATTTATTTTTGTAATATAATGTCAAATATTGAGATTTATTACTATTGACATTTCTGAAAAATGTTATTTATCCAGATCCTTGATGAGATCTATTTGGATATGATGATGAACTTGAAAGATACAATCATAGAAGAAAACCATATGTCCCTGAAGGACCGTGCTGTGTATCTCATGATGAAAAATCATCTTACTGTGTGAAATGAATTAAGAGAGTGATATAAGCACCAGAATATGTAATCCTCTCAAAAGATCATTATAATTTATTGCATCTGAAGTTGCAAGATTTTAAGAGTAGTATTGAATATTCTGCACTCTTTAAAATTAGCTCAATATTAAAATTATGCAGTGAAAATGTCACTGATGATGAAATATAAAAAAAGACATTATTTTTCATATCTCGAATGTGTTCCTACAGTAGCAATATCGAGAGTGAAAGTTCAACAAATATTCTGAATTTTTGTTTTGTCTTCCAGTGATTGAGCTAAATAATGAGTTTTTGTTACACCAGTTACGTCCTATTAATAATATCGAATTTACACAATTCCCAAAAGTGAACAGAGCATCCTTTCAAAGGAATTAAGGGCGTAGACGTAGTAGAAAAACTATAGAAGTGTTGGTCCCAAAAGTGACAACACTAAAGATGATAAAAATATATCGTATCACCAGAAGTGATCAAACTCAGAGAAGGGTAAACGCCCTCAGAATAATTCTTCATAAAAAGATGAAGATATTTGTCATAGATGTGGTATGACTAAACAGTAGTCACGTACTTGTTGTACGGCCCAACAGTTGATTTACTTATACTAAGCTTTTATATATAAGCTTATTAATATTTCATCATATTTTGAAATAATGAAATATCGGTGCCTGAAACACGACAAGAAATTACTTGGGATAATAAAGCCCTGTTTAAATTTGATCCTCTTACAAATAAATGTGAACCAGAAATTCAGAGGATTATCTATCTGCAAAGTGTTGCGAATCAATTACATGATGTATTTACTGACACTAAAAGTGTTGTAAAATCATATATTACTGCTGTTAATGCTTAAGCAAGAATTGAAATCCTTGAAGGACGAGTTGTTAAACAGAAATAAATGAGTCTAAAATACACCTGAAGCGTTGAAAACCTATTGGTGCACAAGAAAAATAAAAATCGGTACTCATGAAGAGACCGTATTTTCTGTATAAAATATAATCCTTCTGAAGAGAAAACCTCCTGAAAAGGTAACTCCTGAAGAGTATAACTCCTGAAGAGTATAACTCCTGAAAAGTATAAACCTCCTGAAGAGGAACCTCCTGTAGAGGTGTTTCATGAAATGTTTTCCCCTGGAGAGGAACAATGAGATCTCAATACATTTCATGAGTACTGAAAAATTTATGGATAGAAATAAAACTGTTGTCGATAACATATATGATAACACTTGATATTACCAGAAGTAATGAAGAAAGTGAGCTAAAAATTGTCGAAGAATGTCGACGTAGAAATGATTCGCCAAAATGGAAAGTAGTTATTAAAACTGAATTAAACTCGCTAGTGAAACGAGATGCATTTGGACATGTTGTCCAAACACCAAATAGTGTAATATATGTAAAATATAAGTGAATATTTATACGAAAGCGTAATGCGAAATAAAATTGTGCGGTATAATTTGTCGCACAAGGTTTCCTATAGAAATCCGAGAGCAATTATGAGGAAACATATTTTCTTGTTATGAATGCAATCACATTCATATTTTTAATTGATTTGGTTATTACAAAAAGATTAGATATGCAGTTAATGAATGTGGTCCCTGCATATTTATAAGGATTATTAGATTATTACATATATAAAGATATACGATACTTGAAGCATCTAATCCAAGTACATTTAGGAGTATGTACTTTATAAAGCTTCAAACATCTTTATATGAGTTAAAACAATCCGAACGCATGTTGTATAATTGAATCAACGAGTATCTATTGAAAGAAAGATTTAAAAATAATCCTATATGTCCACGTATTTTATCAAAATTTGGATTTGCCATTATTACAGTTTACGTTGATGATTTACCTTGTTAGAACTCTTGAAAAGATTACAAGGGTTGCTATAAATTCAAGGAATGCATTTGAAAAGGAAAGATCTTATTATTCAATTCATATATGAGTTACAAGAATTTAAAACTTCTAACCTCATCTCTCAAATGCATTTGTTTTTCATAAAACAACATACCATCCTTATCTAAAGGATTAGGCAATTGAAATGAAAAGGCAAGTAAGGATTTTAAATCCTTATTTTCTTGGTTTAAGTCTGCAATTTTTCTGTCAAACTCTTGAACGAGTCGTTGAAGTATAGAAACCTTCTCGTTAAGCTCCTCAATCCCACGATTTTTGGATTGTAATCGGTTGGAAAATCCAACAATCGAGGAGGAGTATCGGGTGCCGAGAGTCACTAACTCATAAACAGCTTCACGATCTGACTTATTAGCCAGATTATTTGCTTGCTGCAACATGGCATCTGCGAAAGATGCAGGAACAACTTGTAATTGAGGTGAAGGATACCTCATATGTTGATCGTGAGAAATAGTAAAAGGAAATTGATGAGCCATTGAAAATTTGTAGAATAAGAATACAAATACAGATGAATTATAGATATGAGAAGAAAATTTGATGCGTACTAAATGAAACTAAAGACGGTTCTTATAGAAATGGAAATAAGAACAAAACAAACCATCATCTCTTCAAATCTCACTTTATAAGATATGCTGGATGCATAATTTCAAAAGCCAGCGAGATTAATTACAGCTATCCCTATTTTCTTGTAAACGCTGAACCTCTGCCAATAACTGCTGTTGTTGACTTTGTATCTGTGCTCTTTCTCGTTCCAGTTCTTCTATTCGTGTTTTCAGGTCATGAAAATACCAGTCTACAAATTTCTTCAACTCCTTGTTTTCTTGTTTTAAATTTTTATTTTTTCTATCTTTGGTTGCAAGCGTTTGATGCAACTCAGATATTTGATTTTTAAGATAATCAACCTCACTCGTTCTCGCCAATAGCCTATGTGACATAGTTGTAAGAGAAGCAGCATATTGAGCACTGAGGGTTCTTGATGCTGCAACAATTTCAGGATCAGATTTACTAGATAGATATATCTCTGCTCCTATCATGGTGTTTACAGCCTCAGGAAAAAATATAAGTGCTTGAGGTATAAAAGGTTCGTGGTTTAAATCTGGGACATTATAATTTCTATCAAACATAATATCGTTCTGGATGAACAACAACTGAATCTATGAGGAATGCGAGATCTTTTTGCTGGAGTAAACCAATGGTAAAATTGGTTATACTTAAACAACAACCCGAAACTTTCAAATCTCTTCAAGATCTCGTTTGTCCACAATGTCAAGCGGATTTGATTTTCCGCCAAACCGATAATATTAAATCTCAAAGTTTTTACAGCTTTTATCATACATAGATGGTTTCCAATGTTATTTCCGCCGTATATAAACAAGTTCTTCCTAATAACGCCGAATGAATGGGAGAAAATTTTAGATGAAAATATTATCATACTCTCTCTAATGCATTATTTAGTTGGAAATCATATTTGAATTCTTAACTTGTTATATATACTGAAATTATATTTTCTTATTACTTGAAACACTAACGCATATTATCAGGGGGAGTTTAAGTATTACTGCAGGTATCAGATTTATATTAAGTCTGTCAATCAGATATTATTTTTTATCTTCAAATCACTCAGAAATTATTGCAATTCATGAAACAAGTCGAGAGTATATTTGGCTGAGATCAATGACTCAACAATTTTATACGAAGATAATGCTACTTGTATCATTCAAATCAAAGGAGGATATATCAAAGATACAATCAAATGATAATCTGGCAGATTTATTCACGAAAGCATCACCAACTGCGACATTCAAGAAAATTGTGCAGAATATTAAAATGTGAAGATGCAAAAAAAACTATTGTCATGCACTTTTCAGAGGGAGTAAAAGTCCTGAAGACTTGTGCTGATTGTACTCTTTTTCCTTCGCTAAGGTTCTATTCCATTGGGTTTTCCTTTGTAAGGTTTTAATGAGGCAATCTTGAAGCACTTGTGCATACATAAAGAGACTGTACTCTTTTTCTTTCGCCATTGGTTTTTTTTCCCACTAAGTTTTTCCTTGACAAGGTTTTAACGAGACAGATTTTTTATGGGTGGTCATTCAAGGGGGAGTGTTATGAATTATATGCTGACAGCAGCCGCCCCTTTCCCACCACTAAAATTATGTGAATGACTCCACCACTATTATTTTAAATTTTACACAGTGACTTGTATAGTGACTTGCATAGTAATTTCAAAGCCTATAAATAGGGGATTCAGTTGTAATGAAATTCATAAGAAAATATAGAGAGAGAAAGAAAGTTTCAGTTCTTAAGAATTTCTTTTATATTTCTCTTATAATAGTAGTAGTTTTCTTTTTAGTTTTATAACCGCGTATATAAAACCATCAAAATGGACTTGCATGATAATTAATGTAGTAAAGTTTTAATCAACGTGACTATCAACGTGCAAGTCGATCGGTATTAATAGAGGCAAGTAGTACTCTACCGCTAACCAAAAGAATTATATATACAGTTTTAATTAGTTTTTGTCAAAGCTTGATTCGACCACGCGTTTATATATATATATATATATATATATATATATATATATATATATATATTTGCTGTTACGAGATCATGTATTCAAATTTCAAGAAGAACTAGCGCCACCTCAAAGCTTTGTATATATATATATATATATATCATATATCATATATGATCATATTATATATGATTCAAAAACAACTTATGTCTAGTTATTTTTGTAGATAAAATGAGATGAATAGAAATAAAAATTAAAAAATAAATATAATATTATTAGAATACCTTTTTTATATTATTTTTATTTTAAGATTTAAGAAAATTGAAGTGTTTATTTTATTTTATAAAATTATTTAAAAAATTGTAATGATTAAATGAGATGGAATAAAAATGATTGTAAAGAGGACAAAGACCTTAATTAATAATACCATTGTCGGCCATTATATAAAAGAAAATAAATACTTTAGCTACAAAGAACTTGATATAATATGTTAATTGTAAAATTACTTTTTTAAAAAATAAATCTAATTAATGTATCATATAACATGACCATATATCAATTTGTGAATTTATTTTGTGAGATCTTTTTGTAACTACAACATATATAAAAAAAAAACATAATTTAATATCTAGAAAACGTACTTATCCGTTTAATTGCAACCTTTAGCTTCACAACTAGCACACAAAAATTAAATATGGCATGAGAGAGTACACACACAATATAGTCATTAAACTTGTCAATAGGTCAAAATATTTACTTCGTAAACTTTACTTTGCAACAAACAAGAGCATACTTCAGGAATTGTGCTATCATACACTATCTTGACACAATTTATTAATTTTTTTTTTCAAATAAATTGTACCATTTTTCATCACGTAATGCCCCCCTCACTATAGCCTTATGGGTACGATCCACACGATCCCAACTCAGAATTGGAAAAGCCCAAACTACCAAGGTGAACATAAGCCCACATATAAACAAGACCAAAAAATCTAATTGAGCCCTGAGGTCTTTCGAGTGAACCCAATTTTACGCAAACAAAAAAGTCCACTAAATGGGAGTACTCCAGTTCAACTGGACCAACCTCATCTCTCATCCAGTCCTCTGGGTCCAACTACTACTGGTTTTTCAGCACTACATGCAGTTTATCCTCGATTGATATAGTGTGAAGAAAAGTGTTGTATAAAATGATACAACGTGAAGAAAAATGCTCTCTTTCAACTTAAATTTTATTACTCAATTATACCAACGAATGCATTAATGATTTTCTATATCGATTCTTAAGGGAAGAAACTAGCTATACTGCTACACATCAACCGGTATATCTAGAAAGAAATATAGTCATGAATTATCATGAATAATACTAGTTACAGTTCTAAAATATATAAACTAAAATATATAAACTTAATGCAAACATTTAAAAAAAAAAACAAAATCTACCCTAAATTACTATTATTTTTTATGAGTTTTATTTTTTTTTTCAAATGTCGTATGTGCGGGTCTCCATCCTAGGATTTATGTTTAAATCTGAAGAAATGCTATAAGAAATTCTTACATCATATACAACCATCTAATTAATATATATGTGGTTTTTTATTTAAACACATAATAAAAATAGAAAGATAAAAATAATGTGAAATTACTTCAAAAGATTTTTATATATTTTTCATTATAAAATGTCAAATTGTAGTTTTTTCAAAAAATACTAATTGTAGCTTCTATCAAAAAATTTTCGCAGATAACTATATATTTTAAAAAATTATTCTAACTAATTTTAAAAATGTTTTAGACATATGAATCTCAAAAAATAATTAATTTTTTAATAGTAAAATTTATTACATTAAAATTTTAAATTATATACCTTAAATTAAAAATAATATTTTTTACTCAACTCCAAACATACACTAAAACTTTTTGATGCAGCATGTCTTTTCAGTATCTCTTGCTAAATGTTAATAATAATTGTTGTAATAAGATTGTTTTTTTTATTTCTTTAAAATAAATTAGGGTTTTGTCTCCAATTAAATATATATATATATATAGTTCTTGATCTTTTCTTATTAGAATTATTTTCATATTATATAATGATATTACTAGATCAGGTAAGAAATAATGCTCGGGATTTATTTCCAATAATATTACTGATCAATGGTCCTCCACCACTTTGCCTCTTTATTTCGAATGAATTAGTACATAGATCGGAGGTGTGTCGAATAAATTGGAAATTCAGAAAGAGTGGTCTGACGTGGGCAGAGAATAGTAGTACTAGGCGATTTATTATTGCTGATAAAAGTTGGGAAAGGAGATCACAAATTTCACATAAAAATCTCACTTTAAAGACTTGAAAATGGCTGTAGATCTTTTGGGCTGTGAACCCATAGTGGAGACACGTCGGCCCCACATGCAGCTAGTGTAATGGGGCGTTGGTTTGCATTATACCACGCAGCTGAATAGAGTTCCCCCACTACTACTGCAGCATGGAATAATATAATATATCTCATAAACCCTAGCTAGCCTAGGAGATGATCTATGCATGCTTGGGGCATTATTCTCGACACACGATTATTATTATTATTATTATTATTATTATACATGAATTACATGATCTATCTTATAATTACTTTTAGTACAATAATTGGTTGGCTTTGCAGACATGCCAATTTCGTAAATCTTTCTGACTCTCCCTCTCCAAACTTTCTCCATTAGATCAAATAAAGGATTCTTTATCGAAATGGGTTCTTCACTTGTCTTAATCCACGACCCATTAGTTCAGACCCTGCCTTCGCTAAAAAAATAAAGGAAGAGATAGTGAGATGGCCATGATTATCAACGGAGCAGTAGCTGTATCTAACAGGCTCGTGAGTAGAGAGACTGCCTAAAGAATTAATAAACCATGATCTACATGATGATCTCAACTCTCAATAAAGCAAATATATTAAGCAAGTGTCTATGACTTTTGACCATTGATGGATTCTATAATAATAGACTCACTACTCCACATTTTTTGATGAGTTGATTGACTTTTGAGAAGCAGTACGTACGTACTAGGCAAACACATTACACGTCTTTTTTACGGGCTGACATGACAAGTTAGCTAGCTTATTTTCCTTTTTTCCAATCCCATCTATGCCACTACTTTAGAGTCAATTTAGGCTTGATTTAAGTTAACAGATAAAATGAATTTATATGAGTTGAATTTACATGAGTTGAATTTATTTATTTTTTATTATTATTTTAAAATTTTAAAAATATATATATTAAAATTTTAAAAAATTATATTAAAATTTATATTTTAAATAAAAATTTTAAAAGATTAAAATAATAAATTTAAAATAAATTACGACAAACTTATCTTATTTACGAATCCAAATCATCCCTTAATCTTCTGTTAGCAGTAAGCAGCGGACCTTGATAAGGTACGTAGCTCACAGATTTGGTAGGCCGAAGATAAATATTACACCTTATATTGGTAGATTTACATTCTAGATGGATATATATATATATATATATATATATATATATATGAGGAAGATGGATACGTGTACATGTAAGTACTGCTAGTCTCGATCTCTTCGGTATTGTAGCGGATGAAATTGGCCGACTTCGTCGTCCTTCAAGAGATCAGTTTTATTTGCAACATACTACGTCACTTGTTCTTTTAGACCATAAAAGCAGTGCAGATCAAGTAACTAATTTTAAATGCTGAAACTGTTAATGAGTTTTGCCTATATATATATATATACACGTACCGTTCAAGCCTCTCAATCTTGACCACCAATTATAATTAAGGGGAAACAAAAAATCATTGGCAATCTTGGCATATATTGTGAAGTGCAGGCAGTACAGCTCCCTCTAGTCTAGCTTCCTTAGTGATGGCGCACATAATGAGCTCTTGCAGTTCTTCCTGCCGGAAGGCACAACATGAGGTAGAACCAAACCAACCAGAAGTTTCAATCCAACGATTCCTCTACAACCTGCATAAGCATTTTTCCCCGGCCTTTAGCTTCTCAAGCACCAATAATATTCTTGCCTTGATCCTTTTCGACCCAATTATATATATAAACCATAAAGTATATAAGTTTTAAATAAATTACTCCAAAATTTCTGAAGTGCAAAAGAGAACAGATTAAAGGGGGCCAAGCCACGAGACCAAGATGACGTACATTAAGGCTAGGCTAAAGGGGGCCAAGCCGGCTCAAGAGACCTACAATAGGAGAAGAAAGAAGATGCAGCATCGAGTGTGAAGCCCGGCCAAGAGTATGGTGGAGAATTGATGAACCACAATCAAGATGTCACAAAGAACCCTGACATCCAAGTACCAACATTAGTGTAGACAAGGGAGCCAAACAAATGGCCAACAATGTAGGTGCGGGGTTTCAGGGACAAGTACTCCTGTACTTGAGTGTCAACGACTAGACAGTCCAAGTAGCACAAACTCACTTGACCATAACCACATCACATTAATTGAAAGACAATCATGAGCACAGCACAGACTAAGGTATCAGTGGTGACCACGATCAGACATAACGCCAGACCTGCTACCGGACAAAAGGTTGGCACGAGACAAGTCTGGAGTACAAACGATACCCCCACAATCCAATTGATATGTACAGATGACACCTCTCCAAATCCCTTTGTCAGAACATCACACCAGCTAGGTATATAAATACATCCGCTCATTCTCTTAAGTCTTTCTCTGAGTTTATTCATTGTTTTTCTCTTCATTCAATTTTATATTTACTCTCCATGTCTAACTTATGTATCAAGGACATACCATGGCTGCCCCGAACTCGACCCTCATTCTCTGTTTCATTAGATTTTCAACTGAGCCCACAATGTGGAGTTGTCCATACAGTGAAATAGGACATCAACACGGGAAATCTTTTTGGAGAAGTACTATTTCGATGATGAAGATAAAGGTAACTCTCCTGTCCAGTGCATAAAATATGGCATGTGAAATCTCTTAATAAGGCTCCTTATGATCTTCTTCAATTAATAATCGAGGACAACTTATTGCTTTTCTCCCTTGTGTTTTTCCTTTTTACCTTTGTGCTCGAGTGCAAGAGGATAATCTCAAATCTCAAACCTATATTCAGGGGCAGACCCACGTTGGTTGGCGGGTGGGGGGGCGGGTGGGGGGGCTTACCCCACCCCCCCTCCCAAAACCGGCCAAAGTTTTTCAAATATTCATCTATTATATAAATATATATACATATATACTTTTTTATATATATAATTAAAATTCTTTCTCAAAATATTAAAAAACAATTACCCCCCAAATTTTTTTACTAAATTTTTTTTTTCTAAATCTCAATATATATTCATTTATATTCTAACTTTTAACTTCATTTTAACTCAAATTTTAACTCACATAATCTCACAGTAATTCTAATAGTATAACTCTAGTATAAATATTGATTATAAATTTATATGATTGTAAAATTGATTAATTATACTCACTTATTTAGTTTCACTCTAACTTGTATGATTGTAAGATATAGTTTATTAAAAATTTAATAGCGTTACATCATTACTTATTAAAAAGTTCTCAAATTTATTTTTGATTTATAAATTTTTCTTAAATCATATAAAAATATGAGCAAGTACTCAAGAATAATTGATTTTTTTTTAAAACAAAGATGTAGACAATTCGAAAAGTAATATACGTTTAGAGATATTGGTAACAACAGAATATGATACTTTTATAACTGATAACTATCTTTCTAAAATTTACACGCATTGCAGTACACTTTATTGTTCATCCTCACAAACACAAAATTCTAATTCCACCCCTGCTTATATTCTTAATTTCTGACGTCATTTCACACAATCCAGCTTAAATTAGCAACGATGGGGAAGGTTAATCCCATGATATATACCTCTTACTTTGGTCTATAGTTTGGGAGTTTTTTAAATCAATTCTTATTCTATATTTATCGTAATCAATTCCTCCTAATTACTGTAAATCAATTAGCATTAATATTGATATTTTGTAAGTTATTTTATTGAACTATCTACATTTTTAGGTCTCTTCGAGTACAAAAATATTATAACTATCTATAGATTATACTGTCCATGACAATAATTTTCCTTGAAGTCTACCGTAATCAGCTCCTCCTAATTGGTATTAATATTGAAAGATTTTCATGTATTTATTGTACCCTAATTCTTTTACTGATTTCATTCAACTATAAATATCATGTTTCTCTCTTGTATAGTTTATAAGGAATTAGAACAATAGGTTATTTCTCTAAAATAATTTCTTCCTTGTTTTTCTTGTTATAGATACATAGATTTATTAATAAAATAAATACGAAGATTATTCCATTAATGTCTTATACATTTATATATGTGCTAAATATAATACAACATATTATCACGAAATTATAATTTAGCGAGTCTAAACTTGTTTACATCAATCAAGCTGAGTTGTTATACAAATATTATATATTTTACAAGTCTAATCAATAGAAACCCAATCAAGTTTTATTTGATGATGTACAAATTGTTCAAGCTTGCTTCATTTGTTTAAATAAACTTGAGTCAAATTCCATTAAACCAAATTATGATCCTCAAGAACAATATATAATTGATATACATATACATGTGTGTGTATTATATTGTACGTATATATGTATATGCTCTTAGCCTAACTTCTATGACAAAAATATACAAACCTCAAAAAAGCTTTAAGCTTTACACTAATGAAGTTAATAACTTTCTCTCAACTTACAAGTTTTGTTTTACATGCTTCAAAAGGTTTGTTTTACAAACTGGATTTTACTATTTACAACTCATTTCATACTTTCAACTCATCTCAACCACTCATTTCAAATTTCAATTCATCTCAAATACTCATTTTATTATTATTTATAACTCATCTCACCTTATCTCTAAATCCAAGCGGGCCCTAATGGTTTACATCATTCCCTCTCAACTCACAAGTTCTAAAAGCTTAAAGTTCTTCATATCTATTCATATCCGTCGTTTTTTCAGAAACATGTGAGGATAATAAGAATAAAATCATTAAAGCATATGATGTCCTCTGTCTCTTTAAGAACTAATTTGTAACTCATTATACATGGTGTTTTTTTTTTCATCCCACCACTCTCTTTAGTTTTACAAACCATTTAACCACGTTAGTTTTTATTGATCATATTTGACCATGTTAATCTTGAAATTCAAAAATAAATTTTGAAAGTTTGAATTTAGTTACTAGTTACTAAAGTCCAAACCAGCTGTACCCCTATTTTTCTTTAAATCATTAGCCAGAAAAGAAAATGAAACTTCCCTAGTTATTAAGTATGAACAACCTTTAAAGGCTGTTCATTAAATAGCATTTAATTATTACGTGCACATCAGCATTATCACAGGGTTCTGTCACTGCTGATCATTAATTAAAATGTAACATATCTTCAAAATCCATCAAATTAACTACCACTTTCACTTCGGCTTAATTTGCGAAATTATTACCACGCCTCCTAGCCTGCAGTAGTGATCCACCAGAACAGAATCAAATATGTGAAAAAAGAAAATGCAAAAACAAGATATTAAAGTAAAGTTTGTAGACGGTATTGTGAACTGAAGCATTTGCAATCAAGGTGTTATGCAATCCACTTTAATAATAATAAACATGCAAGCATGCATCGTCAGAGCCATATATCCAAACAATGTCGTATCTTATCCCAATAACGAGATGTACAGTAATAAAACCGAAACAACTGTAGCACTTGCACATCTGTATTAAGTTCTGATTTGATTTGATGGAACAAACCATACAAATCAAACAATCTAGAAGCCACTTTACCCGGCATCAGCCGCCATTTCTTCTCCAAAAATCCCAGAACCTGTAAAAGCCCTACACGTCCATTTTAAGGTATCAAAATTAAAAGAACGTTCTTCGAAGCCCTAAAAAAACAAAACAAAAAATTTGAAAAAAAAAAAACATAAAAGCCTGCCCCCATTAAACACCGTATCAATCAAATCAGTAACCTCCAGCTGACAGAGATGACTGCAGCTGAAGCAGGTGGTGATAGCAGTCCGCTGCAGTTGGCCTCTGCTCTGAGTTCTGGTCCAAGCACCGGTTTTGAAGCTCTCTCAGCATCTTTGGAACCCCAGCCAAGCCACACGTTTTTATCAAATACCCGACACCCCATACGTCCACTTTCACCCCATGCAGTCCCCTTCCCATCTCCGGCGCGTTTCTCACACGCGCCGCCTCTACTACCACCACATGTGGATATATTTGTGGTGCACCAACTGCTTCGTCGAACCCAGACACAAACCACTCGTTTTCCCTATCGTTTCGCCGCATCACTTTGTCCCAACACAAGTCTCTATGCATGAAAGATAGGTCATGTAGTGCCACCAATGCCTTAGTCACGTACTTTAGAGCCTCTACGAGTTGATCACAATTGGCAGGCTTAAATTTGCACCCTCTTGGCTTAAACGACAGCGACGTATCCCTTTCCGATGATCGGAAGATGAATTCAGCATGTGGGATTCGGTGATCGAGAAAATCGTAGATTTCCTTCACTGCAGCCCATTTTCTTTTGCTTGAGAAAAATCTAGTTACAGTATTTGGTGTCATTTCGAGGATAATTCCGTTACCCATATCAACCCTCTCAAAATCACTGTAGGCAAACAGTTTGTAGTTGCCGCCATTCTTCAGGTTGTTGAAGCACCTCTCAGCCAGCAATGGCAATAACCCAGCAACTCTGTAACATGGGACTAGGGCTTTGAGTCGCTCAACCGGCGAAGATAGGTCTAATGAGAACAAATCTGTCCGTATAATCCGGTCCTGTCCGCGGCTTAATGCGCAAAAAGTTACCAAATAACCGACAGCGTAGTAGCCCAATATGTAAGGAAGATCCATATACGTCCACAGAAGTTTTTCCACGAGTGAAGATGAGGGGTCTAAAGCGCCATCCCTTAATTGATCAGCCTCCTCTCCTCTCCATAAGCACAAGTTCCTCACGAAACCAGTCACATTTGGCCATTGATCCTGCAACATCTCCTCAGATGCTGAAGAGGGTTTTCTTATGACAACCATTTCAACCGGACAGAATTTGGACACAATCCTGTTAATGCAATCATCCCAGAGGCCAATAAAAGTGTCTCTAGATGTAGAATTGGCAACACTGATAGTAGGGTTTGTTCGCATTATTGGGCTTAAAATATCGTATGTGATTGCTCTACAATCCAACAATTCGTGAGAGGTAGTAAAGAAAAGCTCTTTCTCTTGAGGCAAGTCCCGGTAAACATCTCTTCGCAGTGGAAAACGCAGTTCTTCAGGTGGTGGCTCTTGTAAGTGCCATGATAGCTCAAACAAGTTTGGTAATGTCGGTGGGGGAACTCGAAGGCATCCTACGTAGTACTCCGATGGATCTTGAAATTCCCATGGTGGAATAGCTGCACCCAGACAGATCATAGCAGATGCATACTGTATCGTAAATTGAACCTACCCGTGAATGAAATATAGATTTACTAAAAAAGACAACCCCAGAAATATTTGAACAACAGATCAGATATTAACATGTTATCACTACAAGATTGGAAATTGACGACTCTATAATTGTTAGCAAATACTTAATTCTGCTTACATCGTATAGAGGACGGCTCGGTGAAGGGAAGCGGGAGTCTCTCGGTCAAGCCTGGCATCAGTTGGAGATTAGTTAGACTGCTGAATTCCTAGATTAATTAGAAGAGAGCAAAATATTGAACAGATTTGTTTTACCAGAAGTTGTGGAAGGTGAAGACTTTCTTCTGCCGAAGACTTTGATTTGTTGTCCAGAAACGAATCTGTCCACAGAAAAGCCTCTGAGAGGGCCATCTTCAAAGGCTTCCATGGTGCTGGGCACCATGACATCGTCAAAGAAACTGAGCTCATCTGCCTTCAAAAAGCTGGAACCTTGTACCCTCACTCTCCCCCTGAGGTGCTCACCTTCTTCGGCCCATAAGCTCACTGATTCTTCCCACGTCATTCGTATCTTTCCAATTCGACGAAGCTCTTTCGAAGACGAAGAGCCTACAATTTCTAGAGAAGGCTCAAACCCTAGCAAGGTACCCCTGGTACCATGGAATAAAGGTTCACTTCCACCGCTCATAACCAATTGTTTCGCCCGAGCTGCACAAGACAACAAATCAGTTTTGTTCCGCAAACTGATAAGAGAAGAGGATAGAATAAGATTTTATTGCTGAAGTTTTCACAGCTAAATGCTTACTCTAGAAAATAGAAGGAATAAAACTTAAAACTTTCAATGATAAACACATTATACCAAAGATTAAAGGGAAAGCTAGAAAATGGAAATTTATTCTTGATCTTTTTATCTAAAAAGGAAACCTGAGGAAGGAAGCTCGTCTTCTTTGAACGGAGGTGGTGGAGGCAGAGGTCTTGCCCCAGAGAGAGCTGACCGACTATCATCCATGCCGATAATTCCGGAACTTCCTCTACTACCTTGGGCAGTTCTCATTCTAGACCCCATGAACTGCGAAAGTTCTTCAAAAACTTCTTCATCGAATGAAGCCGGCAATCTATGGAGCTTCCTTTCATAAGGAGAAAGCCTAAAGTAACTCTTTCCAACTTGCTCTCTTTCACCCCCTCTCTCCCACTCATACACCTTCCGGAATTCCCCCAACATATTGTCCCACTTCGTTCCAGCTGTTTTAGCGTCCCTATTGATCCCATGTCTTTGAAGAAAATCAGCAACTTCTCTATCCTTATCGGCTCTAGTTTTACCTCTAGTCTGACCACTCTCTAATTGCTCCGGTCTTGACGATGACCCAGACACGTCAGACCCACCTTGGTACTGAAGCCTCCAACCTCTAGCTAACCAAAGCATCTCGTTTGGTTTCCAGACGGGGCTTACATATTTCCCTTTTCGGATTTGATGGTGAACTTGCTCTGATCCCTCTGATAGCTTGTTTGTGTCCTGGCCAGAGGCAGCCGACAAAGAAGGCAAAGGAGAGTGCGGAGGAGATGAAGCAGTATCTGAGGAGGAAGCGGCCGTGGTGTGGGGTTGTTGTGTTTGTGGATTGGTTGCGTGACACGTTGGTGACGGGCTCGATTCGGTGCTTAGTATAGCCAACTGCGTCTGTTTTGGCTGTGAAGTCGGGGACGGTAGAAGCTTCCATTGGCCTGTGTATCTCGGTCTCTTTGGATTCACAACCTCAAATTGTTGCTCAAACGGGGAAGAAGAAGTTGCGCCGGTCGGAGGATAAAGAGGGGCAGAGATAAACGGAGAAGCTCCAGTGGCGACAACCGGAGGAGACTGTTGGTGATGGTGAGGTCTTGTTTCTGTCGTTTCCTCGAGTGGGTCTTTGGGAGAAGACGAAATTTGCTGCTGTTTTTGTTGCGGAGGCGGTGGTTGTTGTTGCGGCTGCTTCTTGCTTGTGTCTCCCTTGTCACCCATATTTGACAAATGGGCCCAAGCAGGAAAGAGTTGGGTAGATTGAAAGGAACCTTAGACAAGAACCAGACGGAATTCAGTTTCGTTGTTGGTTGGGTTTTATGGTGCATCTTTCATTGTTTCCTTTTGCTAAAACTCAAGGGTTTTTGTTTGTTTTGAATGCGTTTGGGGTACTTCATTGCTGCCTCCTATCTCTCATCTTAAAGGGAAAGTCACCAATGAAAGTATAGGGATCATAGCCAAGTTAAAGCTAAACAGCAATACAAAGAAAAGAAGCAGCAGAAAAAGTCGTGATTGTGGGAACTGCCTCGAATAGGACCCTTCAGTTTATTAACCAGTTAATTAATTGAATCGTACCGAAATGTTGACGTGTAATTTTGACGAGAGAGAGAGAGGGAGAGAGATGCATGGCATGATTAGGGAGAGGGTCATGATTGTACTTGGACTGAGAAACGCGGCTCTGAGAATTAACATTGTTTTTGTTCGAGATTATTTAATGTTAGGTGTATTTATGTTGTTCGGAAGGAGAAAAAAAACAAAAGGGAAGAGTGAGGATTCCACAACTTGCGCGCACAGTAAGGGAGTGAGTGGAAAGTTGGAACTGAGAGTGAGGAGGATATTATTTTGGTTTCAGAGGCCGATAAGGACTGCTCGAATCCATGGATCTGCTCCAAATACACTCTCACGAGTCCATCACTCTTTACCCGTATCATGTCTATTTGTTCACCAGAGAAATGTGAAAATTTTAAATTATTTTTTACTATCAACGTTAAATTCACAAGATTATTTAATATTAATAAATAAATAATAATAATATGTATAAAATATAAATTAAAATAAATATGTTATTAGTTTTAAAAGAAAATTTAATGAGAAACTTGTTAATATATATATATATTAAAATCTTACAAAATAATCAAATTCAAAAATTAATTTTATTAGATTGAGATGATTATAAATAAAGTTTTCAAATTATAAAATTTTTGCAAGTAAATACTTTTATTTGACAAAACAAATGATCTGTTTTCTTTTTATCACAAGTAACTGTTAGAACATCTAATAATCTCTAATTTGTTATTTTTTCTCTTAGAACCTCTAATTGGCTGAATACAAATATTTTAAATCTTCTTTAGAGTATGCTCTCATTCAAATCCTACGGCTTGAGCAACTCAAAAATTCTCCTTTTGAGAATTTTCTCTCACACAAATATTTACAGACTTTCTCGACTTTAAACTCTCAACAATACTTGTAAAAGTAATTCTAAAGTGTTTTTAATTTTTACCAGACCTTCAGTTGAACCCTTTTGTTTATAGACATTGCAGCATTTTAGTTATATCAGAATTCTGTGACAGCTTGCAGTATTCGATTGAACCCTCTTATCCAGTTACCCAGTCTGTTACGTTGTTAACACCTTGCAAATGTATCGAACTAAAACCCTTAAAGGGGGTATTTCTGAGTTCAAGACTACTTCAATGTTTTCAGTTAAGTCTTCTTAATCTGATCACTTGATATCTTCAATTAATTCTGAAATTTGAACATTTATCTTATACTCTTTGAATTGTATATCTTATGTTTGAAAATTCTTGATAAGAGTTACATTACAAATTTGATTCTATCCAACCTACTTATTCAAATGAATCTTAAAATCCTAAATTAAATTACATTCATCCAATTATTTAAAATTTAAAATCTTGTCAACTAATCCTTACATCCATGTATTTTGATTAAGGTGCCATTTTGATTTCGTTACTTTGAAAGCCATCTCAATCTATTTCATTTCATTTTATTGTTATAATGTTTTTAATTTTTTTGTTAAATATAATAAATAATTCAATTTTTTTAAATTTTAAAATAATAATATTAAAAAATTAATATTTTATTAATATTTTATTAACTTTTACTTTCATCTTAACTTATTTCGTCTAAACTCACTATCCAACCAACACTTCAAACTCATTTGGATGTCGAGTTGAATTGATAAGAATTAAGTTATTTATGAATAATAATAAGTTGAGATAATGGAGTAAATTTTATGATATCTACCTAAGATAAGTTTAAATATATTTAAATATTAAGATGAATTTAGATATATTTATAGAAAATTAAAAAAAAATGTGAATTCATAAGTAAAGAGATGTTAAATTGAAAAAAGTTGTAAGTCACACGTGTAAAGTTGAAAAATTATATTAAACTGAGTTTATCTAATTACTCAGGAACAATGATGTTAAGCTTTCTATTCCTAACTACTCAACTTCTCATATTCATGCTCTTGTCGAGGAAGATGTGAAGGTATGGAATTTGACAGGCATATATGGACAACCCAAGCAAATTGAAGGACTAAAGCGAATTATAAAGAAAGTTGGCCAAATCTTGTACTGGTGCTTGGCTTACTTTTAGTAATTTCAATGAAATAACAAATCTGGAAGAGAAGTAGGGAGGCAGAAACAGATCTAAGCAATAAATGGTGGATTTGAGGTAGGTAATTAATGATTGTGAACTTAAAGACCTAGACTTTAGTAGCCCCTCATATACTTAGTGCAACAGGAGAACAAAAAAATGTGTCATTTCTAAAAGACTTGATAGGTTTATGGGGAATCAGACTTGGTGTAACCTTTATGCCAAAGATGCAGTCTCTCATGGATCTATATCATACTCAAATCATCTCCCAACTTGAATTGAGCTCTTGGAGCTACCTCACAAGGTTAGAAAAGATGAACCATGGAGATTTAAAGCTATATGATTAAGTGAAAAAGCATGTTCTGGTATGGTTACTGATAGCTGGAGAGCAAATGATTCTGATAAACAAATGCAAGGGATTATGAGCAGAATTTTGAGGTGCGACTCTAAGTTTCAAAGCTGGAACACATTGAAATTTGGAAATGTTGATGTAAAACTGAAACAAGTACCGAAGCATCTTGCCAAATGTCATCAAAGAGACCCTTTAGTTTTGAATTTCAAAGAGATCAATGAGGCTATTACAAATGTCCAAACTTGGCTTGATAGAAGGGAGATCACGTAGAAGCAAAGGTTTAGAGCCCTTTAGCTGGTGGAGAGAGATCAAAACATCAAAATTTTCCATTGTAAATCCACTCAAAGGAATAAGAAAAATGTTGTACTCAAGCTCCAAGATGATGTTGGTAGCTGGTTGGAAGGGTAGTAGTGTGAGGACCAGATCATTAACCATTTCACTACTTTATTTGCCTCTAAAGGTACAAACAACATTGCAACGAACCTGAATAAAGTTGAGAAAAGAGTAACCAAGCCCATGAATGAGAAATTGATAAAAGAATTTAGAGCTAAGGAAGTTTCAATAGCATTAAAAGAGATGTATCCCTCCAAGGCCCTTGGTCCCAATGCCATGCCACTACTATTTCCCAATATTTCAGGCCCAAGATAAGAGGTTCAGTAACTTCAACAGTATTAAAAGCCCTAAACTCTGGTGAATTCCCTCAAGCTATATATCAGGCTTATATTACTCTTGTGCCAAAGAAGAAATATCCTATAAAAGTAAATGACTTCAAACCAATTAGTTTGTGTAATGTTATATACAAGTACATTTCTAAAGTCATAACTAATAGGATTAAGATATTGTTGCCTATTGTGGTGTGTGAAACTCAATCAGCTTTTCTTCCAGCGAGACAGATAATCGACAATGTACTAGTGGCCTATGAAGTCTTGAATTGCTTAAGGAAGAAGAAGAAAGGAAAATAGGCTATATGTCCCTAAAGTTAGACATGAGCAAAGCATATGATAGGATTGAATGAAATTTTCTAGAGTCCATCATGAAGCTGTTGGGTTTTCATGAGAAATTAATTCATCTTGTTATGCTATATATGAAAAGCGCATCATTCTCCATTTTGATAAATGGAACTCCTATTAGACATATAATACCATCTAGGAGCTTGAGGCAAGGCGATCCCATTTTACCCTTTTTATTCATGTTATGCACCGAGGGGCTCACAAGTTTTATTTTCTAAAAGCTATTTTTGGATAAGCATGTGCAGAGGTGCTTATTTTATAAACCATTTATTATTTGTTGATGATAGTCTTATTTTTTGTGCTGCAAATGTAGAGTCAAATTGAAATGTATAACTAGCTCTATTGAAATTATATGAAAAAATGGTTGTTTCACTATGAAGTCTAATTACAGGTTCTTTATGTCATTAGAGGAATGTAATAGGGGTTAAACTTTAGATAGCATAAACCAAAAGCAGTTTTGGAATGCTTTATGGAAGCTTAAAATGCCTCAGAATGTGAAGATTTTCGCTTGGAGGGCTTGTAGGAGTGTACTGCTGTAAAATAGAAATTTCCAGAGTAAAAGAATTTATGTAGACCCTTCTTGATGTTTTTGTTCCCATGTCATGGAAAACTTGGGTCATGCTCTAATATTTTTCCCAACTATTCAAGAGTTTTAGGTTCAAAGATTTCCTAAGTTGCAAGTTGCTTACCAATTTAGGTCTTTCTTTAATACTGCAATAGACCTATTTTCAAAGGATGCTATGGAAGACCTAACTGATTTCTTCATGATGGCTTGGGGGATGTGGTATAGGAGGAATAAAATTATGTATGAACAAATTTGTATTCACCCCTCACAAGTACTCTCTTTTACTTTGGCTTAGAAGAACTCATTTGCAATTCTAAAGCTCTTTACACAGCAGAAGAAGAAAGTTTATGATTACAAACGGAAAGCCCCTTCAGATAATTGGTACGAGCTCAACATTATTGGTGCTTTGGTTTTTTATAAAAAAAAAATCTAGTTCGGGCGTTATTCTAAGAAATAAGAGGGAAGAGGTTATCATGGCAATGAGTAAAGTGGAAAATGCAACTCTTGAACTAGAAAATGTGGAGGACATTTCTCTTCTGAGAGGTCTTCAATTCAGTTTAAATTTGGGCATATAGAATTTGCTAATCAATTGTGATAACCTGTATTTAGTGGAGGAGATTAATAAACCAAAGGAGTACAATGGTGACATCAAGAATATGGTGGTTGAAGTCAAAAGATTAATCCTCAAATTTCCAAATTGCAAGCTAAAACATGGACGCAAATTCACAAATACTGCAACTCATAAATTTGTGAGACATGCATGGACTCTCCAAGATGTTTAATAGTGGTGGCATATATCTCCTATTTTCATTGAGAATATTGTGTTCACTGACAAACTATATTGTAAATGGGAATGAGGTTTTATGCCTCGTTAATGAAGTTCATTTCTCTATTAAAAAAAACTTGTACCTTATTTTTCTCATTTATAATATTGTATTCAACACTTGCCACAATATCAAATCTTGTTGTTTGGAAACATGAGTTGACCTTTGTTCGTACCAATGCTTTTAATTTTGAGTACATCTTTGGACAGGTCCAATTTTATAAATAGAGTTTAACGAATATCAATAAAAAATTACCATTTTAACATTTCAAAAAAATAAATTATACGCTTACTCACATTATAGTCTCCCTCTCTCTCTCTCTCTCTCTAATTTTTTTCTCCTTCACTAGAATTACTTCTGCATCCACCAGTCTGTTTCTCAAACATTTTTTCAAAGAGATGACCAATCCAAGGGCAAAGTATAGAGTGACGACAAAATTCCAGGTGTTTGGCATGACCTCATACCTCATAAACCCCTGGGGTTGCGGCGCCTCCAAGCTCGACGATCTACTAGTGGCAGTTTATGCTACAATCGCTGTAATTTCCTTAAGGAAGCATTATGCCTGAGTTACTCCCTTGTCGATGCCCACGTTGCATACTTTTAGTTCCTTAGCACGGTGACTTCAGGCATCCAATGCTCTCTTTAGTGTAGAAATGAAAGTTTTTTCAACTTGTGAAAGGTAAGCAACATGTCTTAAACCCCCATCTCAAAATCCTTCACCAACTGAATATTGACCCTACTATACTCGGCCACAATAATAGTCTTAGTCATCACCAAAACTTAGCACCTTCATTGTCGCTTGCAAGCAACTCGACTTGAAATTTCTTGAATTTCTTCGACAGATACAACTTTTGGGCATATCCATGTTAACTTCGAGTCATATATGTCTATGTTGGAGAAATCACTAGAGGAGAATCAAGCAAAGGTCCTAAATGTTTTAGAGAGAGAGAGAGGGGAAAATGCAGGATACATTTTGGGGGTAGAAGGAAAATGAGAAAGGGAGGGGGTGCAGACCAACAAGGAGAAGTTCTTTTCATTTGAATCTCATCATCATGAGATAGGGTGTATGGTCCACATGACAATTTCTCATTCGAATCTATTATATAGGAAAAAATGGGTTGGCCCTGTCTTCGATTTTTTTCTTTAATTTTAATAGGTGTTCAATGCATAACTTTCATAACTCTTTCATTAATTAGTATAATACAAAACACATTTGTTAGAGAGTTTTAAAAATAAAAAGTCTTTTTACTTAAGTCGATGTAAAAAACATATATTACAAATTGCTAATATGATAAGGTTATAATTAACAAGATAAATTTAAAATTTGATTACCCTGTGAATTAAATCATGTCATGTGAAGAATATGGAAGATGTATCATATTCCTTAACACGAACTTGCAAATACAAGCTTTCTTCATGAGATGATTTCATTATGAGAGTTTGGTAATTGATATACACCTTTTAGAATAATTAGCCAAAATGAAAACTAATTTAGTATTATCTCTACCTCCATTTGGACCATCCCAAATGTATGAAGCCACAATATCAACAATGGTATAGCGATCCAGAAAAACTTATTTGTGTTGCAGACCTTTCTGAGGTAAATGGTCATAAATGGATAAGCTCTCTAGTCTCTTAGACCATCTTTTGAAATAACCCATGTTGCAAGTTGGAACCCCTCCAAAGTTCTCCGCTTTTTGAATTCAAAAGTGCAAGACCTGGTAAGATGGCCTGCCTCATTTTTTCATGATCAAATGAACAAGTCTTAATATTGCTTTAATAGGTTTCAGAAGGTAAAGGAAGTAGAAAGCATTTTCACACGAAGGGATGGAGAAATTTCTGAATATTCCTCTGATGAAAAAGATGCCTTAGCACTATACAAGAAAAGCCTAAATATACACACTCTATATGACAAACTAATCGCTATTATACCACAAATGGTAATCATCTAATAAATAGGAAATATCTACTGAAAATAATCAAAGAATGAAATAAATGAAATATGTATAATATCAACTATTTTAGACTTGTGACTTGGTGTTAGATGACATGTAGCTGCTATGATAAAACGACCTGTAGCTTAAGCATCTTGATTGTGTAATAGCCCCCACAAGATGGAGAATAAAGATTCACTGTTCTCATTTTCGACAAGCATAACTGAAGAAGATTTAAAGGCATGGTTTTAGTAAAAATATCAGCTAGTTGGCTGTTTGAGGCAATATGGGTAGTGGTGATGTTGTTCTGGATTAGATGACAATCCAATTTGATGTACTTTGTTCTTTTGTGGAAAACATGATTGAAAGCTATATGGAGAACTGCTTGGTTGTCATTATGAAGTAAGGAAGCCTGTGGATGAAGGACCCGAAGATCAATGAGAAAATATCTAAGTCAAGTAATTTCAGAATATGTAGAGGCCATAGAATGATACTCAGCTTCAGCTAATAAACAAGAAACCACAGATTGCTTCATTAACTTTCAAGAAACAAGTGAATCTCCAAGAAGTATACAATAGCTCATGACACTTCGAGGTGTGTTAGGGCATGAAGTCCAATTAGAGTCACAATATGTTTTGAGTTGAAGTTGAGAAGAAGATGAAAGCAATATGCCTTGACCAAGAACAACTTTGATGTAACAAATAATCTTATGAGTTGTGGCCAAGTTTGAAGTGGTTGGATGATCCATAAACTAACTTAGAAACTGTACAACGTAGCCTACATCGAGCCTAGTGATTGTGAGACACAACAAATGGCCAATAAGTCACCTATAAGTGCTCGAGTCTGGAAAGGGATTACCAGAATTCTTGTTAAGTTAGAAATTCTGCTCAAGAGGAAGCTTAAGAGGCTTATTGTCAAGTGTACCTTACTTAACCAATATATCCAAACCATACTTTCTTTGGCACAAGTGAATCCCTTTGAAAGATCTTACAACATCTAAGCCAAGAAAATAGTACAAACAATCAAGATCTTTGATCTTAAATTGAGTGTTAAGGAAACATTTAAGTGATGTAATAGAAGATGGACAATTTCCAACAACAATGATATCGTCTAGATAAACTAGAAGTGCAATGAAAGAAGTGCCATCTAGTTTAATAAATAGATCGTACTCAGATTTTGATTGTTGAAAACCAAAGGCAATAAGCAAGGAGAAAAATTTAGAATACCATGGTCGTGAGGCTTGTTTAAGGCAATAAAGCTTCTTGAGAAGCTTGCATATTTGGTTGGGTCCCCCCTTATCATAACCAGATGGTTTGCGCATTAACATCAAATTGATGGAGGGACCAGCCTTTGACAGTAGCAATAAGCAGTAAAACCTTCACGGCAACAAGCTTAGCTACAGGGAAAAATGTCTCGATATAGTCGATACCTTTTTGTTATGTAACCCATTTGCTACAAGCCTTGCTTCAACCTTTCTACAGACTCATCAGCATTAAACTTGGTCTTAGAGACATACTTGTAGTCAATAGCATCTTTTCCAAGAGCTAAGTGAGTGATAATCCAAGTTTGATTTAGTTTGAAAGCTAACAGCTCAGTTTTCATGGCTTGACACTAACTAAGGTGTTTCACAGCTTGTTTATAGGTAGTGCGATAATAAATGGTTGAAATTGAAGTGGAAAATCCAATAAAAGTAAGGAAATTTTCTAGTAAGTCAAAAAATTAGCAAGAGAACAAGAGTTACCAATATTGGACTTGGACAGCAATTGATAAAAGGCTGGAAATGAGGTCTAGTTGTAGTAGAACTCTTGCAAATATTGTGGGGCTCTTCTTAATCTGGTGGACTTGTGGAGAAGAGGGTTAGATGGAGTGTTAGGGATGAGAATGAGAGGTGAATATGTAAGAGGAGAGGAGTCAGGTATGTGTGGGGGTGAGGAAACTGATTGTAAGGGAGGAGTGGCTAGAAGAGGTGTGGCAAATTTGAGGTGTGGAGAATATGTGGAAAAATCAAGTGAATCAGGTAAAGATTGTGTAAAAACAAGTGTGGGATTGTGAGAGGGATTAGGTGAAGGATGAGGCAAGGATTGAAAGGGGAATGTGGCCTCATGGAATGGCACATCCCGAGAGATGAAAGTTGTTCTTGATTTAAGATCAAGATGTTTATAACCTTTAGTACCAAAAAGATACCCAAGAAAAATGCACATGTGATCGTGAGGATCAAACTTCATCCTACCTTGATGTAAAATCGAAGCAAAGCAAAGGGAACCAGAAACTCTAAGTGAGAATAAGAGGGCAGAGAGTTAAATAAAAGTTCAAAAGGAGTTATGATTTAAGAAAAGGGCTAGGAGTCCTATTAATGAGGAATATGGCCATTAAAACATAATCATTCCAATATTCAAGAGGAAGACTTGTGAGATTTCAGATTTACATGTATTTTTATATACTATCTTTATTCTTATTATTGATTATTTTAATTTATTATAATAATATTATCGGCTGTGTTTTATTTGTTTAAAATAATTGTTTGAGTTGTTAATTAGTTAATATAGAGTTACGTTATTTTCTATATTAATTAAAATGTGAGATAATTATTTTAATGATTAGAATTTAATTTCCTTTATTTTATTATGTGAGTTTATTTGATGTGATTTTATTTATTATTTTATCTTAAGTAGTCTCTGCATTTAAATTAATTTATTCAGCTCTCTGTTTTGAAATTTTTTTTATTGGATTAACTCTGTGAATTGAGTTGTAGGGACTGGATCTCGTTTATTTCTTTTACTTTTTCTTTTTCTCTTTTCTTTTCTTTTTCTCTTTTCTTTTTTTTTTTCTTTTCTTCTTCCTCGGTTTTTCCCCCCAACCCCCGCGCGACACCCATTCTCCCTTTCATTTCTCGCTCGTTTCTCCCTCCTCCCCCAGCGCCACCATCGGCCACTCTCTGGCTATACCGCCTAGCCCAAACCCACCCCTTCACGCCGGCGAGTCCAGTAGTACCGGAGGTGTCACTTTTGACCACCCCACCGTCCCTACACAGCTCCCTACCCGAAAATGAGTTCTTGGCTTATCCTACGTTTTCCGGCCACCGTCGGCCACCCATGGTGCCGGCAATCTCCCCTTACTCCGGCGAACATAACCCACCACCTAGAACCACCCAGCTCCGTCGTTTGATCTTCCACCGGAAATGGGTCTTCAAATGGCTTGTTTTTCGCCGCACCATCGTCCGGTCGCCGTGCATCTCACCTTCACCACCAAATCACTCTTCTACCCCAGTCAGTCATCCTCTAGCTCAGTTTCTCCAACTGCGGCCCCACCTTCTCAACACGACCCCAAACCCGAAAATGGGTTTCCAACTATTTTGAGCCCTATCCGCTACCTTCCGGTGGTTGTGCCGCCACACCACCACCTCCATGAGATTCCCCACCTTCTATTGAGTGTTTCCCTAAATTTTGGTGTCGAACCAAACACTCTAGCCTAATGTACAAAGTGACTCGCTGTGAACGTTGTAGACTGGCAGTTGTTCAATAATCTAATTTTTACACGCTGTAAGTACTTTCCAAACGAATTTTAAGATTTAAATATATTTTGCATTAACAACTCTGTATTTGGTTGATGATTGGATTTATTAAATATTGTATATTTGTTCATGGTGGTATGTATTGTGTAATTGAACGTTTGTTTATGTGTATATTGATATTTGGTGTTTGAATTTTAATGTAAGATTTGGTGTTTAGATTTTAATATGAGATGTGGTTATTGAGTTTATGGATTTTAATAATTTTTGACTGAGTCATAACGGGGACGACAATACATAATGCCCGTTATGATCAGTGGGTGTGAATGACATAATGAGGACGGCGATACGTAACGCCCATTATAATTGATTGTGTGTAAATGACATAACGGGAATGACGATACGTAACGCCCGTTATGATCATTGGGTATGTATTTTATATCGGGGACGACGATACGTACCCGGTATAAAATGAGTGTATGAATCATAATGAGGATGGCGATATGTAACGCCCATTATGATTGGTGATGTGTGTATGTAATATCGGAGACAGCGATATGTAACGCCCGGTATGATTGGATTTGCGGATATTATTTTCTGTGAAATGATGGATGGTTTTTATTAGAATTTTATTGTGATTAAAATGAGATTTTGGCATATGTTATTTTATTTATTTTGAGGAAGATGATTTTAAACTCCATGCATACGATATCATGTTCATCAGTGAGGTTGTTGTTGTTGCATGAGTATATTTTATATCTTGTGGTTTGGTTGGGTTGTACTTACCTGCGATGCCATGTTTGACATCGTAGATTTTGGATGCAGATGTCGAGGAGGCTAAGTCTGAGAAGGCGGTTTTGTTGTTGGAACATTTATTTATAATTTGTTATATTGGAAAGTATTTTCTCATTTTTATAAATATGTATTTTTATGATTTATTTTTCAGATGACTGTGTTAAATCTCTTGTTGGAGAATATATGTTATATTGGTTTGTAAAATAATTCTAAAAATTCTGGTACTTAGTTAATGACTTAATTTATCCGCTGCTTTTGTTTATATATGTCACGTGTTCACACACTTAGCACTTGACGTTGGGGGTGCGTGACCCGTGTTATTAGCATCCCGACGCCTCGATTCTTATATTTATTTTAAGGGAAATTTGGAGGTGTCACAAGATTAGCTTGGAATTTTAAGACTTGAGCCACATTGAGGATGTGTTGATACTTTCTTTACTCAACCCTATTTTGTTAGGGTGTGGCCGCACAACTAATATGGTGAATAATGCCTTTGTTGTTGAAAAATTCTTGCATTTGGAATTCTTTACCATTATCACTTCTTAGAATTTTAATTTTTAGATCCAATTAAGTTTCAATCAGATTTGCAAATGATTCTATACTTTTTCTAGTTTTTGTTGTAGTGTGAAGGAGATAGAGCCATGTGCTTCAAATGAAGTCATTGACTATGGTGAGGAAATAGGGAGAACCATCATAGGCAAAGACTAAACTTGGTCCTCAGAGGTCACAGTACACAATTTCAAAATGTCTTGTTGTCTTTTGTGTGTTACGAAAGAATGGAAGTTTATGAAATTTTGCTGATGGACAAATATAACATGGTTTTTATTAATGACAGAAATGTTTTCTTTTACAATAGGATACATAATCATATTTAAAATTGGAAATGGAAGATGACCTAGGCAACAATACCATAGGTCAATTCCAGTAGCAAAATTTGAAATAAAAGCTGTGATGGAATGCTTGGTAAATTGTGAAAGTGTTGTGACTAGAGTAGATGGAGAAACAATAGTATTGAGCAAGTAGTAAAGGTCATTCATGACTTCACCCTTTCCAATTGTTGTCCAAGAGAAAATGTCCTATATGAAACAATATATCAGAAAAAAGCACTAGAGAGCAAGTGAGTGTGGCAGCCAAATTCTTGGCTGAAATCAAATTAAGTCTAAAAGATGGAACGCATAAAACTTCTATGAGAGAAATGGAAGGTGTCATTTGGATTATGCCAGTATGTGTGACAAGAACATTTGTTCCATTTGGTATTCTGATTAAGTGGAAAACATGGTCTCTTATTATAGTGAACAAAGATGAGCAACAGGGGGCCTGTACCAATGATCCAAGGGACATTATTAGAAGACAAAGTATTTTGTGTGCTAGTGAATGAACAAAGGGATATACTAGAGATGTGGAAAGTCAAGGTTGAGGGGAAATTGGACTGACTCTGATAAGTAGAGAGTTGAACAATAGTGGAAAGCTCTCAAGGTTGAAGTCTTAGTGAGACCTAGTGAGACCTACTCGAGCATCACTAATATCCTTAAGGTTAGAAGCAATTTGAGGTAGCAAGAGTAGAGGAACCTTGAGATTTGTTGAACAACTTATGGCTAGGAAGATAGCCATTAAACTTATATTATTTCTCCATCATGTGTCTAGATATGTTACAATAAGAACATATGGGTGCCTCAGCTTTACCCGCTTTGTAACAGATTTCAAGGGTGTGGTGGTGATTCTACAATGAGTACAATAAGTCCTATCTCTCTTGGGTTTGTTTTGAAGGGAAAATTTGGTAGGGTTTGGATAGGTTTTTTGTAGTTGCAAAGGCCATGGAGTTGGAGGAAATGGAGGTAGAGACAATATGGGGGTCATGTTCTTGTTGCTGGATGAGGGAGAAGACTTTGGTAAATGGGAGTAAGGGATCGAGGAGCATGATTTGATCCCAAACAGGGGGATAAGTGTCATGTAACCTCATCAAGAATTGGGAAACACAATCACGTTGATAGCAATCAAATAAAGTTTTCATTGATCCACAAGTGCAAATAGGAATATGATCGTAAATCAACAACTCATCCCAAAGGGTTTTTAGCTTGCCGTAATAAACATTTACAATGTTAGATTCTTGGAGGAGGCCAACTAAGGTCTTCTTGAACTGGTAAATTCAAGGTCCGTTTTGATGAGAAAAGCAAACCTCAAGGTCGAGCCAAATTTCATGAGTATAGTCAACAAAAGAAATGCTAGATTTGATGGAACGGCTGGTGAAATTTTGTAATCATGAAACCACTATATTGTTGCAGCGCTTCTAGATATCAAGAAATTAGTTGTCTAGGTCAGTGGGTTGAGGAATTGAATCAAAGATGAAGCTCAATTTGTTCTTCGCATGAAGAGCTTCGCACATCGCACGCGACTAGGTGGAATAGTTATCACTGGTGAGTAAATTTGTGACCAAAATCATGACAAGGTTGTTGCTGGTGTGTAGTCGAAAGGGATTGCTATTGTTCGTAAGGTTTAAGTAACGGGTCATGTTTGTGGCACGATGAGTGTTTGAGGGATTGCCGAAACAAATTGAGGGATGAACGGAAGAGGGAGAATCATCTGAATTGTCAAGTGGATCCTCCATAGATGGTGCTCTTGAGGCTTTGGATACCATAATAGGTTTCGGAAGGTAAAGGAAGTAGAGAGCATTTTCACACAAAAGAATAGAGAAATTTCTGAACATTCTTATGATAGAAAATGTGCCTTAGCACTGTACAACATTGACCTAAATACGTACTCTCTACGTAACAAACTAACCGCTATCATACCATAAATGGTAATCATCTAATAAAAGCAAATATTTATTGAAAATAATCAAAGAATAAAATACATGGAATATGTATAATACCAATTCTTTCCAAACTTGTGACTTAGTTCTAGACGATATGCAGTAGCTACTGTGATCAAACGACTTGCAACTTGAGCTTTTTTATTGTGTAATATGCTTCTTCAATCACTTTTATCTACTATTAAAGACTGCAAAAAAATAAAAAAAACCTTCCAATATCTGTCTGCCCATTATATACACTCATATTCCCCATCACATTATAATACCATATATATTCAATGATTTTGCTGTCGAAAAATATAGCATCTATCCTAGATTATATCATCTCTCGTCACTTAACATGTCATATTTTAACTATTTTTATTCGAGCGATTAACCAATAAAATACTCAAATGTGATATGTTAGTGGGCAGAACTAAAAGTACAACATTTAAGATGAAAAAATAGGATTGAGTTGATGTAAACTACTCATGGTCGCATGCATAGAGAGAGCTAGCTAGCAGAGCTGTACTTGTCACAAGATTGCATGTACAACAAAATCATCAATACAGTACTATGCATCCACAATTCTCGATTCCTTTAAAAATATAATAATCAAGTATATCACTTTCAGATTCAATGCTACAACTAATTCTATGTATTAAACAAACAATGAGATACGGATGAACAGGAGAAATGGACAAGGGCTGAATGGTGTGAAAGTTAGATGGCAGGGAAGAAAGAGTTAAAAAAGGGAATGGAGGGAAGTAGGGTGAGAAAGGACATGCAGGGTGGAGATCAGCTATAAAGGAGCGTAAAGGTTGGCGGAGACTCCGACTACTGCCTTTTCCTATGGGTGCTAAATAGTCAGCCGTCTACTGACTGACTGCAAACTCTGCGCCGGCCGTCTTCTCTTTCCTCTGCCCCTCCTTTATTTCTTTCTTCATGAAAGAGAGATACTGAGTAATTAGCACTGGTTTTTTTTTTCTCGGATACTGCAGAAAGAGAGCTCAGCCATTTAATTTACGGCTAATGATAGACTTAAATCATTTTTTCTATTATATAATATTTTTCATTTTTTCATTTTTTCTTATTATTTTTTAACATTTTAATCATTAAAAATAAAAATATATATAATTACATTAATAATTACATTCTTAATCATTAACTAAAAAATAAATTAACAAATATATAAAAATAATAATAAATGAGTAGTATGAAGTTATAAGTCAATTATTATTTAAGAACAGTAAGATTAGATTAAAATTTTGTGAATAATAATAAGATAATTTACAAAAATAACGGGATGATTTTGAATTTTGTAAAAAGAGAAAAAAAGTTGAATATAAAATATTATAAAATTAAGATAGCGTAAGAATATGATTTTATAATATGATTTTTATTTAGAGATTTAAAAATGTTGGATTATTTTTTATTTTTTTATTTGAAAGTTTGAACAAATTGTAATGGTTAATTTGAAAACATTATAATAATTAGTTTAAAATTTTTTATTTAAATTAAGGTTGAAAATAATATAAGATGAGATGAGATAACACATGATTAAATAAAAAATTAGGTTTCATCTCAAGCCCCATACATGATCTTAATTCACATGCTTCACTCATATCACTCTCCTCCTCCTCCTCTAATAGCGCTAATATTAGGTTAGTTAAATATACTATAAGAAAAATTAATATTTATAATAAATTATTTATGATAAATATGACTATTTATGATTAAAATAGACTTATTTTAATAGAGAATAATAATTTTAATAAGAAATAATTGATCACAAATAAATAATTATTTTATAGTGATATATCAATAAAGTTTAAAATAGCAATAATTTGTCAAAATAACTTGGGTTGGACTGATCGTCAAGAAAATAGAACTTATGTTTTGAAGTACATTAATTTTAAAGTTCTTTCCAAATTTGGAGAGTACTACTACTCATTCACCCATATTTTCCTTTCAGATCATAATCAACATTAAATAATAAAAATTATATATTTATTGTGTATTTACTATGTTGTGAACTTGTGAGGAATTATGTTTCTTTTTGCATTGTAAAATATAATAAAAATTAGAAAATAAAAAATTATTATTAAATATATAATCTAGTATTGTTACTTTGATTTTGAGATGGTTTTTTTCTAACGTGGACTAGTTTCTTTAATAGTTTGGTTTCAATCAAAATTATAATTTTTAGCCAAATTTTATACTTGGCTTTAGTTAGATCAATATCAATACTATAATAATATTAGTAGGTTATTAACGCTTTGTAAATATCTTTCCCATATTATATAAATATTCTTTTTCTTTAAATATATAGATAATATATATATATATATATTTGAATACTTTAACGTCTTATCTATATTAGGTATTCAAAGAGTACTTTTATTTTTATTATTATTTTTATTTAATTTCTGAACAAGCAAAAACGCCTTTTAAAGCAATGTAATTAGAACCACACATGTTTAACATAGTCTTGCTTGCTAAGCAGGGACCAAGGATTCTCAAAGAAGATCAATCACTGCTACAACAGATTTTCAATGCAAAATATTTTCCTCACACTTGTTTTCAGAAAGCCAAGCTGGGATATGCACCATCCTATGTTTGGCAAGGCATTTGGGAAGCTAAAAGTTGGAGTCGGTCGTTGGAGAGTAGGAGATGGTCATTCTATAAACATTTGGATTAATTTTTTATTGTCAACTCACAGGATAGTGCCAGATCTTGATTCTATTTCACCATCACAATTGAATATGAAGGTTTCTAAGTTAATTGATGTACAATCATGGAATTGGAATGTTGAGAAAGTTAAAAGTCTTATGCCACCTATGGAAGTTGCTGAGGTTCTTAATATTATGCTTTCTGTTGTTAACAGAGAGGACAAATATTATTTGAGAATGAGAGAAAAGTGGCAAGTTTACAATTACACTTAAGAGTGCTTATCAATTGTTTATGCTAGTAAGGGAAGATCAACAGCATTCTGAGACTTCAGATAGAGAAGAGCAGTCAAGGATTTGGAAGCACATGTGGAAACTGAAAGTACCAAACAGACTCAAGATTTTTGCTTGAAGATTGTTTAGAAATGGCCTACCTGCACTGAGGAATCTACAAGTTAAAAATGTTATGGATGAGGCAACATGTTGATAGTAGGGGTGGGCAGCCAGTACCCTCACCCGCTGTCCCGCCCGCTTTCTACACTTAAAGCGGGGGTGGGGGCGGTATAGAGGTCCCTCCGCTCCCGCCTTTCCTTATATATAAATATAAATAAATATAAATATATAATTCTATATATTAATAAATCATCAATATTATGTAAAATAATTTTGTTAGTTTAGAATTTAGATTCTTAGAAAGTTATAAGTAATATTTATAAATTGTAATGTTAATAGTTAATAGCACAATTTATAATTTTGTAAGATTAATTTATATTATTGTAAATTTGTAATAACTTAGTCTTTATTTTAAATTTTATTATTTTAGTGATTATTTTAAGTGATTTTTTAAAATAGAATGCCGAATATTTTTTAAAATATAATTATGTATTTAAATCAGATTTGATGGTGTTTTAAGTTAAAAATGACTTGAAAACTTGATCTGGGCTGAAAATACCCAAAATTGCGAAATGAGCCAAAATCCTATAGGGACGGGGGCGGAGGGCGGGATTGAACTCCCACCCCCCTCCCAAGCAAGGGCGGGGGCCGGAAGTAGGGTTGCCCCGCCCCCCGCCCCAACCTGGGCGGATATCACCCCTAGTTGATAGTACAATTTGGGTGATGAAGATATTAATCATGACCTCCTGCATTGTCCAACTATTTTTCCATTTGTGTAGACTCATTTTAATTTCATTGCAGCAGGTCAGCATCAGGAGTTCTATCAGATTGCTGCTACTCTGATTCAAAGGCAACAGTTTGATGTTTTCCAAAAATTCATCATCTGTGCTTGGGATTTTTGGTACCGAAGGAATTTGTTCTATTTTGAAAATCAATGTCTGACTCCAGAAGCAGCAGTAAACAATGCATATGTATTGACAGAGGAGTACCGAGTTGTTTATAAGGGACAGAGGACCAATACCAAGAATATGTGCAAATGGGAGCCTCCAATACGTGGTACCATGAAGCTTAACACTGATGGTGCTCTTTTACCAGAATTCTCTGAGGCTAGGTTTGTATGTCAAAACATCCTTCAGGGCTCTCAACTTATCTTGTATGGCTAGAAACTTTCTGCATCCAAACACTATCGAGAAGCCTTCTGAAAAATCAATCTCCCTCGCGTCGCCACAGTTGCTTCTGTAGGTCGGTTATGCTCAATCTGCGCCTCTCTCTTGTACGACCACTATTGCTTTGCAGGTGGGGCTGTTTCCCACGGGTTTCACTCTGTAGATTTCCTTCTTTTTATTTTATTAATGAGGCCCACATATTTTAAACAACTATACCTTTGTACTTCAAAAATTCCTTTCAACATATTTCACATATTTAAACAACTAAAAACACTCTCAATAGATCAACAAAATTTTTTCAATCTCTTTTAAAAGTATTTACAAACATTCTTAAGAATTTTCAAAACTTTTCAATATTTAAATGCAACCTAAATCTGGTGTGGGGTTGGTTTTTCGGGATGATAGAGGTCATATTGTTTTCACAACCTGCAAACCAGAATATCAAATCAATGACCCCATAGAGATTGAGTTTATGGCAATTCTAAAAGGCCTTCAACTTTGCCCGTCCCTTGGAATTGCAAATCTCTAGGTAGATTGTGATGCACTCCTCGTGGTCCAGGATTAAACAAGGAGAGAGTTTCAAAACCAGTTTGGGGGCAACTTAATCCAGGAAATTAAAAGACTTATGAATAAATTTGCTAGTGTTGTAATTAAGCATAGTGATCTTATGACTAATGTAGTAGCCCATGCTTTGGCTAGACATTCTTGGCATGTAGATGATCTCATAATTTGGTGGGATAGCCATCCTGATAGTATCTCACAATTTGTGTGGCGCTTTGGTGTAATGTTCTTTTTATATGAATGAAATCAGTTGGTTTGTTATAAAAAATAAAAAATAAAAAATAAAAAATAAAAAAAAGAAGAAAAAAAATTACACGTGTTAAACATAAATGTTAAATAAGTATACACCGTTAATTCCATTAAAAACGTGTCTTTCACATGCTTACATACAAGAAAGATCGATCATGATATCCTTAATTATGGAATTTCTGATATACATATTTTTTTTTAATTCGTGATCAGTTTGCATCCCGGTCTGTGCACGATATGTGCATTTGGTGAGGATCTATATTCAATGCATTGTTGGATCTGACGCGACAATTTGATCCAAATTTGACTCGGCCGGTCACTGCGGAATTATTGAAATCACATTTTTATTTTCTAAGGGATGTTTCATTTAAACGGAAATAAGGTATATATACCAGGTGGAGGTACGTACCATGAAAAATATTAATACGACAAATGCAATGCCAATTAGTTTATATAGTGATAATAATAATAAAATGATAATAATAATAAATATAGGCGGCGAATCAATTAAATAAAAGAATATTAATACTATATCGTCTTAATTTATCTTTTATTTTGATTAATCATACGTTTAAGTTTTTTTAATGATTAATATATTTAAGAAATATTTAAAAAAAAAAGGAAAATAATGTAATTTATACTAGCACACCTAACCGATAAATTAGAATAGTAGCACCACAGTTAAATAGACCGAAGGTTGATTGCTAGCTAGCTAGGGTTATTCACATTGACATTTGTGTGAGGTCAGAATTGTGCAGAGGTCGACCTTGATGACTCCATGTCCAGCGAGGGAAATGCCAGAAGGTTGCTGTTGTGAATCTGTGATGATTAATCTTCAATGCATTGGAATGCTACAAATCTAGTATCTTTGATATAAACACACGATACTGCACTCCTATATTGGCTATTATTATAAGGGATGGTTTTAGAGTAGATAATAGAGATAAGATAGACTTCATGCAGAAGTGACAACAACACGTGAGGACCGAGGGTTGAGATTGGGCCATTCAGTGCTACAAATTAAACGTAAAAGCGTGAACAAAAAGGGCATGAAATTAAATAAAGGGGGAAAAAAATGAGAACCGGTGAGGCTGAGGGATAGAAAAAAATAATAATAATAAACGGAGGAAAAGTAGGGACGGGAGTAGGAAGATCTAGCCTCTAAAAGAAAGAGAACATTAAAAGAGAAAAAAATGAAAAATAATAAATTTATTTTAGAATAATTCTACTTATTATTCATATATTATATTTATGTTTTTTTATTTTTTTATTTTTCTTATAACAAATATATGGTTTATAGATGATAAATAAAACTATTCAATTAGTCTAATAAGAATAAAATTAAAATTAAAATAAAAATAAAATAATAACAAAAAAAATTTAATTATTGAAATATGTAATAGTATAGAATGATAAGTAACATGCATTTCTCTTTATTCTATATTTACCTCGCTCAATCTAACGTTATATATCATTATATCTGTATTGTTATTGCAATCTTGCAGCCGTAATTTGTACTGATCAAGAAAACAATATATACCATGAGCACTTTTACACAATCTTTTAATCTTTACACATTATTATTATTTTTATTTATTTTGAATTTGTTCCTTTTAAACTAATTTAATTTTTTTATTCATTATTTTTATATCAAATATTTGATAAAAAAAAAAGTGTCGTGTGGAAAGATTATATAAATAGCAGGATTGTAGGAGGTTGTGTAGATTTTTTTTAAATATCATGCATAGAACTAGGAGTGAGCGCCAACTAGAACCTAGTCATAATTTAGATTTGAACTCTGATTTAGAATATGATTTGTGTAGACTCTGGTTCGATTTATTTAAATCCCGATCCATTTCTACCTCTAACTTGTCATAGTGAAATTGGAGCGGAGTTGGATTTAACTTTATATTTAGGCCCTGCTTGGATTCAGAGGTGGGCTCAGCTCATCTCAACTCATCTCAACTCATCTTCATTTTATTATTATATTTTTATAATTTTTTATATAAAACACAAATTCCTATACACCTTTTTCAATTCTCAATACACATTTTTCAATTTCCAATACACCTTTTTCAATTTCCAACATACCTTTTTCAAATCCCAAAATAATAATAATATTAAAAAATAAACTAAACTCATCTAAACTCATCTCAACTCATCTCATCTCTGAATCCAAGCGGGGCCTTAGTCCATTTCAAAAAGAATTTTTTGTAGGCTTTCAAATATAATTTTTCAAAAAAATAATAAAAATTAAAACTAAAGTAAAACTCTTTGGACTCATAGTTAATCTCAACTCAACTTATCTTATTTTACCTAATCATTAAAATTTTCTAAATTTTCCAACAAAATATATAAAGAAAATTCAACTTTTTAAAATTTTAAAATAATAATAATATTTTAGTAATATTTTTTTTAACTTTCAACTTTCATCTGAACTCACTTATATTCAGACATGATCAACACCTAAATCGTTCATTGCTATGTTACTATATATCATGTTTAGTGTCAAATTACAATTATTATACCATAATATTACATGTCATTACATTATACTAATGTCTAACTATTTCATAACTTATTTCCATACTAGATCTAATTGCATGTTATAATACTTTAGTAAATCAGTATATATGTGTTATTAACTAATCGTACTAGATTTAATTTTTAATTTTTTAGAATGCTGAGGGTTCTCGGATTTTAATGTTAATAGTACACTTATTTAAATACCATTGTTTAACTTATTTCTATACTTGATTATTTATGATAGTAATTATGCTATAATGTCTATACATATACTAAAGTGTCATTAGTCTATTTATATTATAGTATGAGCATAATAATTAGCCCATACTAGCTAGCATATTATTGAATTTGAATAAAGTTAGATATAATTATACGGTGTGTAAATGTCGTGAAATTATTTTGAAAAAGAGTGTAGTATGTTATTAAAGAAGTTTTAATTTTTTTTTATATATAAGTCTTGTATTTACTCTTTTTGTTTTTCAAATATTGTACAAAGCTTGTACACTCACGCTGTAAATGTCATTTCTCATTGAATTTAACTATACATAAGTTCTAATTATATAACTATATAACTATATGTAATAATATATAGACAAATACATATTTTTATAATATATTTATACCATCATAGTCGAAATTGGAAGGCAAAGTCGAAGGATAAAGTCGGATTGGATTGGAGTCGGTCCAACGAGTCTTCTAACTCCGACTAAAAATTTTAAAAGAAACCCGAATCTAACTCTGTTTTCACGGAGTTGGAGTAAGAGCGAATTCTGAATCAGATTTTTGGTTTTTTACTCAACCCTACGTAGAACACTTTTAACTCTTTGTGGAGCTTCAATAAATTCATAAATTACTATTTGGAATTAAGGAGAGTTATATCATATCTAGAATATATTTATTGATAATATCATTCAATTTCACTAGCTCAAAGCATCAGGTTTTTATATCCCATTAATTCATTAATAAAGCCGTGCATGCAGGTATCTACTAGAATCTAGCTAATTAATTCGGATCCGTTGATGATAAACATAAACCTGTATTATTTGATTAATTAATGGCAAGCTGATATATTGATACATATACTCGATCCATATGGTTATTCATTTGAATTAATGGCATGAATTTGTTGGCCGAATGTCGAAGATTGATCTTAAGCTAACATCACGATCTATTGCATGCCCTAAGTTTAAATGAATGCAGTAGTACGCATGGTGTGTATAACTAAATGGTACGACTATTAATTTCCTTATGATAATCTGATATATATTATTGATGGGCAGAGGCGGACCTATGTTATAAGGGGCGCCCCCAAAGTTTTTCAAAAAAAAATATATATATAATATATAAATATGTGTAACTATTTATATATATAATTAAAATTTCTCCATCTAATTATAAAATAAAATAAAATTATGACCCAACAATTTTCACTAAATTTTTACTAAACAAATAGACTAAGCTCCTATTTTTTTTTTTTTTTTTTTTCTGATGTTTTATTTTTTTGAAGTTTTATTTAATTATTTTGTGATAATGTTTGGGTTAATTTCACTTCTTTTGTTGATCATGACATTTATGAATTATGAGATATTTTTTAATAATTAAATTGCTCATTTGTTACTTTGAATTGATTATCAATTTTTATAATTGACAAAATTAATTGATTATATTTATTTAATCTCACTCTAATTTATATAATTATGAAATTATTGTAAATATGATTTTATAATATATTATTATTATCTTTATATATAGTCATGTATAAAAAATATATATTATTTATATTTACACATACCATACATTTTATCGATCGTCCTCCCAAACACTAAATTCTAGTTCTGCCCCTGTTGATCGGGGTGATTAATAATGAAGATTCATGGATTTCTGGTCATAATTCCAAGCGTGGCCGGATCGGTTGATGACAGAAATCAGAAGCCAGGCTATTTTGGTTGGATGGGAATATTATGAGAAAACTACTTATTTGTTATCATTTATTAATCACAAATAATTTATTTTAATTGTTAATAGTCTATTTTATTTATTAATAATTTTTTTATTATAAATATTTAATCACTATTACTTTTTTTTTTTTTATAATTGTATGCGGGAAAAAGCTCAAGTTGTACTACGTTTGACGTAGGAAAATGATTCAAGCTTCCCCAATGCTATCATAATTGAGGTTGCCACGCATCCATGCCAATTACTTGAACATGCAAGACAAGTTTTGTTTATTCTTATACTATTTGAGCAGGCATCATGTCAATTCTATTGTGAGGCAGTGAGGGAGAAATTTGACAGCGGGCCTCAAGCCCTATCATTTAGTGCATTAGAGAACAAGAGTGAAAAGAGAGGTAATGGGACAAAAAGTATGAGATGGTTAGGAAAAATAGAGAAGGATGATAAGAGCAACCATAGAGTGACAAGACTAAAGAAGTTTAGAGAGAAAACATGAAGCAAGATAAAAGAGATGTGTAAGGGTATTGACTAGTGTACAGGATTAGAAGTGAAAGGTGAAAGATAGAAACAAGAAATCGACTGACACATAGAAGTCAAAGACTCCTATAAAAAGGCGGCAATCACATGAAACAACTAACTCACTCTCTCAGACTAGCCCACGGTCTCCTCTCCAGTATCATTTTCTTCGTCTTCTTAGAGGGATTCGAGAGCTTCAATTAGTAAATTTTATTTATAGATTTATGTATATTTTTTTCTGTATAGTGAGTCATGAGAGATTGTAAAATACTCATTATAATGGATTCCCTTTGCCAAACGCCCGTGAACGTAAGTCTTATGTTGAACCACATAAAATACTATGTCTATGTCTATTTATTTTATTTGCTATCAACGTACGCGCCAGCCGTACTAGAATCTTACTGAGGTCTCGAATGACACCGAAAGAAACCCAACTCACACTAATAGATCGAGAATAATGTTTTTTCCTACCCTGATTTATTGACCAATTTTTTCAGTATCAACATCTATTATGCTGATCATGAGTATTGTAATAATTTTTTCTTTTATCACGCAATTTTTTTTTTTTTTGAGCACATTTTTGGAAAGAAACCATTGGTACTTGAATATTGGTAAGAAACCATTTTTGCCACTTTTTTCTGTAAATATATTTTGAGAAATGTTATTTTGTTTACTTATTTTAACTCATTATGTATATATTTATTTTTTAATTGTTTTTCTTTTAATTACTGACTATTAATATATTAATATATTTTTATATTTTTTAAAAATATTTAAAAAAAATAATAAAAATATGAATAAAAATAATAATAATAATAAAAAGATAAATTTAGTCTAACAATATAACTCAATGGGCAGAATCAACAAGAACAGTTACACCGCTTATATATTTTTAGAAATAAATATATGAAATTATTATAAAAACCTAGCTAGAATATTGTACCGCATAGGATATGCTTGAGGAATTTATTCAACAATTAGTGGTTAATTGTTCTCTAGCTAATTTATTATAAATTTATATAATAAAAGTGGTTAATTGCATATGATACCGTGAGAATGTGGACACAAATATGAGACGCATTGGATCCATTTCACTTTGTACGTTCAGTTCTGCCACGAACCAATATTCTTAGGGCATGTGTCTGCTATATGCCACTTGGATATGCAGCCTCTTCTTTGCCCAAAACCTCGTCACGTGCGTGACTCCGTCAGACAGGAGCATAGTTCTTCTCCACGGGCTTCATTCTTTTTTAAAAAAAAAATTAAAAAAATATAATATATTTTTTAAAGAAAAAATAAATTAGATTTATTTTTTTTATAATTTTGTATAATAATATTAATTTTATTTTATGTTAGCCTATTCTCTAAAAATTATCTTGATCTCCCTTTGTAAAATTGATTTAATTTAAAAATAAAATACATCTCATATAAAATAAAATAAAATAATAATACGATGACTTGTTTTTATTATAGATAAAAATAAAAATAAAAATAAAAATAAAAATAAAAAAGAAGTTGAATGATTGTATTTTTAATATATTTTTATTATGGTGACATGTTCTTATTATATTATATATTTTTTTAATACATAAGTTGTATTAAACGTAATTTATTTTTATTGTAGATCTTATTATTAAGTTATTTTATACCGTATAAAAAATTGTATACAAATAGAACAAAAAATATTTTATATATTTTATTTTAGTTTTGTTTGATCTCCTAACTCAAATTTTTGACTTCGCCTCTAGATTCATGAAAATTTAGATTTCTACTTAGATTTGCATAGATTAGGGTCTTGTATGATTGAGTTTTGATTTTTGTATTACTGTTTTGATGTTCATGGACTATCAACTTGTTATTTGAATTACCTGGTTGAACTCATGGACAATGGCAATACTTTTCATACTTTTCCGAGCATATCAAAATAGTTTAAGTTCGTTATGGTTAAGAAGTAATTTATGGTTCAATGTTAGATTCTGATCCTATAGTATTTAATTTCTAAATTTACCTTTAAAATTGCTTGCACTTTCCTGTCCATGGAAAAACTGTTAGATGATTTTTAAAAACTTTATGTTAAATGACCTAAATCATTGACCATAAACTACTTAATACCAACTTTCTTTTTTACCTTCTTGTTTCTTAATACCAACTTGCATGCACTTTCCTTACCTGGTTGAAAAACTATTATGAGTTTAACATATTTTGTTCGAGGTGCTTTCGTAACATATATATTTAATTGTATATCTTTTGATGAGCTTAATTTTTTTTAGATAATAATACTTAGGACTTGAAACATTGAGCCTAGGTTATGGGAGTATTGTAGGAGTTTAACAAAAGATTTTGTATTGTTGGCTTTCTACATAATGCCACTCTCAGTTTTCAAATACGGGGTCAGTTCTCAAAAAGCCATTACGCAACCATTTTTTTTTATAATTTTTTCAAATCATATTCTTTATTTCATACCTTAGTTAATAGTTGTCTAAGTTCTAGGCTACCGGCCAAAGATGTGAAAGCATAGTAAGCTCCATATTATTCTATATTTTCAGACATTAAATTAGTGGGTCTGTATATAAAAAAAAAAAATCCTGGGTTTATATGCTGGTTGAGCTTGAAAGTTTAAAACTTGTTTGGTTATGTGTATGATTGAGAGTATTGTATGCTTCCACAATTTCGAAATGATTATGTAATAGCTTATTAAACTGAAAGCTCTTTAGGATTTGGATGCAACTTTTAAGAGTTCTTTTTCTTCTTTGTAGATGCTTGCATTGCTTAATGTTCTTTAGTAAATTGGTTAGTTTTCAGATAAGAAGAAACAAGAAAAAAATTAAAAACATAGAATATGGCAACATGAAGGGAAAACTTTATTAGGTCTTGTTTATATACATACTGCTCATCCATTTCGGACATATCGTTTCAATTTGAGTCATTTACGATCTTATAGTTCTGTTGTTATTGAAAAAGTTACATTACATATTATTTAGTGCTCCTTTGGCATTCAATTTTCAATTTTATAGGCAACTATTGACTTGCTACTATTGTCTCTAAGCATTCATTTGTAGAACTTATGGTTGTGCTTATACCTTCACATGTTTTCTTTTGGTCACATACCACTGTGGATCTAGAAAGCAACTAAATTTATAGGATTGGCATAAGCATGCTGTTAAGTAGTTAGCACACTTACTTCTTGAGGTAATATAAAATAGCGAGCTCTGGTATCTCTTTTCCAATTAAAATCTTACCAAATTGGGACTTGCATTTTGTCTTATTTTGGAGTTTTTATTGCTTCATTTCATACTTGACACTCTTAATTGGCCTTTCTGGTGTGTCTTTGCCTTGTCCAGAAGTTTTAACTTTTCTCCATCCAAAAGGATATAAAAGGAATACTTAAGAGTCATGAACTGTAGTTCTCGTGAGTTTTCTATTACACATTCTGTAATTAGTTCACAACTCCCTTTGATTACATAATAAAATATAAAAAATCATATCTTGAGATTCAGATACTTAATTATTTTAATATAAGTTCTAGAATGTCACAAGTTACAACTATATTATAAAATCTATATTTATTTTAGCAAGAAGATTGAATCATGAAATGAGGTGATTGTCACCTAATGTAGCTTTGTATGATACGAGGATGGAATCATGAGAATCTATTTTTTTTTTTTGGTAGCCAGATAGCACTTTGGTTTGAGTGTCTAATTTAAAACTTGTTTGGTGCAGGCTTAGACAGCTTAGATGAAAGCTTAGATACCTCTGTACATAGAAAGCTTCCTACTTGAATAAATCCTTAGCTTAAAAAAAAGATAACCACTTGTTCTTTAGTATCTTTTTGGCAATCTTTAAGGAGACTCATTCGTGCAGTCAGTGGAGTAAAAATTGTTAATTCCACATTGTAGAAGATCGTGTCAAGGAGATTACTTGAAAGCTGAAAGGATAAAGTATTGTTAACCGTGAACAATTTTTATTGAACAGGTTAATGTATTGATTAGTTTGTATTGAGTAGTTTGTAAAGCAATTTGTATTGAGAAATTTATATTGAGCAAGTTAATGTATTGATCAATTTGTTAAGCAGTTTGTATTGAGTAGTTTGTAAAGCAGTTTGTATTGAGAAATTTATATTGAGCAAGTTAATGTATTGATCAATTTGTTAAGCAGTTTGTATTTACACAGTTAATGTATTAAGCAGGTTAATGTATTGATTAGTTTGTATTGATGGTTTGTACTAAGCAGTTTGTATTGAGCAAGTAATGTATTGATCAGTTTGTAAAATAGTTTGTATTGAGCAGGTTAATATATTGATTAGTTTGTAAATCAGTTTGTAAAATAGTGAGCATGTGTATTTAGCAGGTTAATGTATCGAGGAGTGTAAAAAACATAGACTAATTTGTATTGAACAGGTTAATGCATTGAACAGGTTAATGTATTGAGCATTTTATAATCATTATCTTGAGTTAATGTATCGAGCAATTTAATTAGGATCTCATGCATGCTTCTTGTGATCTATTAGGACTCTTATGCAACCATACTACATAACTATCTTGAGTTTGTAAAATAGTTTGTATGGAGCAGATTGATATATTGATAAGTTTGTCAAGCAGTTTGTAAAATAGTGAGCAGATGTATTAAGCAGGTTAATGTATCGAAGAGTGTCAAAAGCAGGGACCAATTTTTATTGAACAGGTTAATGCATTGAACTGGTTAATGTATTGAGCAGTTTCTAATCATTATCTTGAGTTAATGTATTGAGCAATTTAATTAGGATCTCATGCATGATTTTTATGATCTCTTAGGACTCTTGCATACAACCATACTACATAATCATCCACTATTCAAGTAGTGGCCATACATCCATCCATAAATACCAACATTACAAATGGTTTGCCAATGTATAAATACCAACATGACACTTGCTATTATTCAAATATCATCAACTGTAATCAACCAATACAAATACCAACAAATTGCTTGCCAGTTTACAAAATATACAAAATGGCTTTCCAATATACTAATATCAACAAATGCATGTTTCAATACAAAAAATATTGACAAACAAAGTCCAATACACAAAAACAAACAAATGGCTTGCCAATTTACAAAATATACAAAATGGCTTTCCAATGCATTAATATCAACAAATGGCCACCCGTACACAACATAGCAAACTACTTTTCTCCATAAATGGTATGAATAAAGAGAACATACCTTTTATGGATGTACAATCTCTAAAACTTTTTAACCGTCATTTCAATGGCAAAGAAAACAAAAAGATCATATTTTGTCTTAAGAAACAAATTGTAAAATGGATTTCAAACATGATATTTTATTTCTCAACACGTTGCCCCTTTGCCCTTTCACACCTCCATCTTTTTCTACTAAGGTCGGTCAATCAACTACATCTTCTCAAATTCTCAGAATATTTTAGTGCATTCATGTTCGATATAAGTTATATTTTTCACTTCTAGCTATAGCCTCATACACTATCCCCCAAGAAGTGACTCAATGATGAAGATAATAGCAATTCAAATTCAAAAGTCTCCTAACCGAACAACATCTCAATTACTTGAATACCCTCATCTCCATCTCATGATTCTACGAGATAGCATTATCATGCTTTGTAAACCAAATCTTGTAACCGATTATACATTGTAATTGATTTATATTATATAACCCATTTATTGTTTTATAATTATACACTCTTATAGAGAGCACAATTCACAAACATTATCTTGTTTTATGGTATTTATGAAGGTGGTAAATGAAATTAGAAGTCTAATCAAACATTTATGGTACTAGGGGACAGGAAGAGAGGTGATGGGATTAGAATAGAGGGTTGCCAGACATATGGGTACAAGGCAGCTGTTGGGCATAAGAGAGTGTCAGCAAAAAACAAATGGTGAAATGAAATAAAGGGAACCAACTGCACACGTAAGGAAAAGATGAGGCAGACAAAAAATCTTATATATAAAAAAAGGCTTAATCAAATGACAAAGAGGGGGGGTGGGTGGGGATCTTCTTCTTCAACCTTAGCTTCGACCCCTTCCTCTTGGGACTTCCTCTCCTCTAGCAGACATGTCTCTACAGATAGATTTCCTCCACTACTATTGATACTTTTTCTTGTACAGTGAAATACGGGAGAGAGACTGTAAAATATTTATTATAGTGGATTCTTATCTCCAAATACCTGTGGACGTAGGCATTTGTTGAACCACGTAAATCCTGGATATTTTTCTATTTATTTCATTTGTTATTCACGCACGCGCCGACTGCACCAAAATCTTGCCGAAAGTCCCAAACGACATCGAACAAAGTCCAACTTGCACCAGTGCATCGTGAATGACTCTTTTTCTCGCCCCAACTTATTGATTGATTTTTATGGCTTCAATAGTATCAAGAGCCATCGTAACATCAATGGCCTCTCCTTCTGCTTCCTCCTTAACCCTTTTCACCAACTCACCTGTTGCCCCTCCTAGTATTCAAAGCTTGGTTACCATCAAGCACACTAAAGAGAATTATCTGTTATGGAAGGCTTAGATTACCCCCACTTCTGCAGCCAACTTCTCTATGGTTACGTCGATGGGAGTCTTTCTCAACCATCTCACCATTCCAAACCTAGAGGTAGCTTTATCAACAACTCCTCCCATGATCATTAATCTAGCGTATACTCAGTGGTTTGATCAAGACCAGATTATTTTAACTTTAAGCATTCTCATGTGTAGTGAGTATACTATCAAGTTTGGTCTGCACTTGAGAAGATGTATTTTTCGCATTCTCGAGCTCGTCTTTCCACAACTCAGTGCCAACTCTCTACTGTCAAGAAGGGCAGCATGACCATTTCGAACTACTTCCAGACTGTGAAATCCTTAGCTGATACTCTTGCCGTTATTGGTCATCCACTACCAAATTACGAGCTTGTGTCATATTTGCTTGGTGGCCTAGACTCCGCCTATGATCCTATTATTACGTCCATACAAACAAGGGATGGTCCTATGGAGTTTAAAGATATTTTTGGGCATCTTCTCAACTTTGAATTGAGGCTACAACAATACACTTAAGCCCTTGAAGTCAATGTCAAACCTGCCAATGTTGCAACACGCAACGACTAACAATGTGGTACCTTTGGTAAGTCTTAATCCCATAATTGTGCTCCTAATTTTTCATCTTCCCGTGGTTGTGGCAGGGGAGGTGATGGTCGTAATGGTGCCTCAGGTGGTAGTCGTCCCATGTGCCAGATTTGAGCAACACTGGTCACCTGGCTATGAAGTGCTACCATTGTGTTGATCATGCATATCAAAGCATGCCTAACAACATGATGGCTTTCCTAACCGCTCAACAAAATCCAACAAAAATAAATGTTATCCCAACATCGGCTCCACCAATCATTTTACCTAGAAGTGCTACCCGCCCTACTGAGAGCGGGCCCCCTAACCTTCGTTCTCCACCTTGGCATGGGCGGGGTTCCCATCCTTAACTCTGTGCTTCACCTTCGCCCATGCAGGAGTGGAGTACCATGTCTGGCAGACTGCCGAGGGGGTGGGGTGGACGCCCATCCATTCGCCCCTCGCCCTTGACATATGTACAATCAATTTCCACAACACACAATTCACAATTCTATCTTCCATTTACACTAATTATCCAATCCTCTATTTCCATAAATTTTAAAAAAGAAAAAAAAAAGAGACGTTTTACCTTTAGTGAGAAATGAGGAGACTGGACTGTGAAGAGTATGTAAGACGACGACGACGATGGGATGGTGAGATGACGACAACAAGATGTGAAGATGTTGCTGCGACGACGAGCTCATGGGGCTGTCAGCGGGATAGGGTTTGGGAAGGGTGGAGTACCAAGTGAGAGAGACAAGAGAGAGAGAGGGGTTCTGCAAGTTTACAGAGTTCAAGTGAAAGTCTTTGAGAATGGGGGTTTTAAGTTAGTATATAACAACATCATTTTATATACTGACTTCATATCTGGGTTTTTAAAAAATTTTATATTATATAATATATATAATAAAGTGGGGGCAGGTCGAGGTTCACCTCATTAGGCCCCCACCCCCGCTTTAGCCATAGAATGCTGAGAGGGCCTACCCCTTGCCTGTTGGATGGGTTGTTCCACCCCGCCATAGTGGGGCGAGACGAATGAAGAGCGGGTGCGGGTGTCCGTTGCCTATCCCTAATTTTACCAATGATATTCAAAACTTGAATTCTCATGCTAAGTCCTAGAACGGTTTGGATCAAATTCAAGTATGCGACGAGGCAGGTTTGGCTATATCCCATGTTGGTTCATCTAATATACAGCCTTCAAATGCTTCTTTTCACTTTCACAATGTTTTACATGTTCTATAAATCAAGAAGAATCTAATTTTTGTGAGCCAATTCACCAAAGAAAATAATGTATTTGTTGAGTTTCACTCATCTTTTTTTTTTTTTTTGTGAAGGATGAGGTCACGAGTAAGATTCTTTTGCAAGGCACCCCTAAAGATGGACTTTATCCATTCCCATCTGCTTTGTCGGCTTCCTCATCCCACAATCTCTATTTTATTAGTGTGTTCCCTTGGAAGTATGGCATCATCGTCTGGGTCACTCCAACTATCAAATAGTGAAGTATCTCGTTACCAAATCCTCTCTTCCGGTCTCCTCCAATAAAATACTAGGTGTTTGCTCCGCATGTCAATAAGGGAAAAGCCACCGTATTTCGTTTCCAGTTTCCCAATCCATTTTTTATCATCCTTTAGAATTATTAATTTTTTTTTTATGTATGGAGTCCACCCCTTACTTTATCTACCAAGGCAATAAAGATTATGTTTCGTTTGTTGATCATTTCAGTAAATTTGTTTGGTTCTATCCTCTTGTGAATAAATCTTATATTCGAACTATTTTTTATTCAATTTCAACAAATGGTTGAACATCAATTTAATAGCAAAATCAAATATATTCAAATCGATTGAGGTGGCAAATTTCAAACTCTTAATAACTACTTTCATAATGTGGGCATTCAACATCGTGTCCCTTGCTCTCACACCTCTCAATATAATGGTTTTGTTGAAAGAAAACATTGACATGTAGTCTAAATAGGCTTAATATTATTATCCCAAAGCTCTGCTCCCCATAGGTTTTGGAATGATGCTTTCTTAATGGCGGTCTATCTCATAACTGTCTTCCAATCGCTCCTCTTAGTATTTTTCCATTTGAAAAATTGTTTCATAAAGCACCCAATTTTTCTACTATTAAGATTTTTGGTAGTGCTTGTTATCCTTATCTTTGCCCCTTTAACAAACATAAGCTAGATTTTTAATCAAAACAATTCATTTTTATTAGAATGAGTAAACGCCACAAAGGTTACAAATGCCTTGATCCCGCCATTAGTTGCATCTTTGTTTCCTGGCATGTTATCTTTGATGAGTGATTGTTTCATTTTCATCACTCACAGCTCCTCACTCCCCTCAAATAGCTGCTATGTCAACCCCAAGATCCATCTTACCCATTAATTCTTCTCCAAAACAACAGCTCCTTATCTATCGTTTCTATTCCTCCCTCAATTCCCATATGGATGGTGCATGAATTACCCCTGCCATGCCATCGTCTAGCTCATTGTCTCCCTCTAATAGGCCCGTGTCATCGTCCAGCCCGCTGGTATTACCCATTGCCTCACTGACACATTTCTCCTCCACTGGTCTTGGTCCATCTGCGACTCCTTGCCGATTGCACCACCTTTGACTCTTTCTCATCCAATGATCACCCATTCACAAAAATAACATTGTGAAATTCAAGAATTTTTCGGATGGAACTATAAGGTATCCTCTGCCCACTGCTCTCTTAGCCATATCTACCACTCCTAATGATCCTACATGCTACTTTAAGTCTCATAAATTTGCAGAATGGCATGAAGCCATAGATACCGAATTTTCTACACTCATGAAACAAGGCATCTGGTCTCTGGTTCCTTATGAAGATGGAATGAATCTGGTTGGAAACAAATGAGTAAAACAAAGACTAAATCTGATAGAATCCTTAAACAACAAAAATTCTGCCTAGTTGTCAAGGGATACCACCAATAATAAGGATTGGACTATGATAACACCTTTAGTCTTATCATTAAGCCCACAACCATTCAGTTTGTTCTTAATCATGTTGTATCTCACAATTGGCCGATTCATCAGATTGATATTTAGAATGCTTTCCTCCATGATTTTCTCTCTGAAACTATGTACATGCAGCAACCCATGGGATATGTTCTCAATTTTTCACTCACATCTGCAAACTCAATAAGGTACTATATGGCTTAAAACAAGCACCCCGAATTTGGTATTCTCGTCTCAATAACAAATCGACGGACCTTGGTTTTACTAATTCACAGTTTGACACTTCTTTATTTGTTTATGTCTTCGCCTTCGTTACACTCTATGTTCTAATGCGAGTACCATTTCTCATTTCATTCTTTAATTGAGCAGTGAATTTGTAGTAAAGGATTTGGAGTCATTTTACGAAGTAAGGTCAGCTGGTTAAGGAAAGCTCAGGTTATAAAATCGCTTAGCCGTACACTATTTTTTAGGCATGGAGGCTATTTTTGTTCCAACAAGTAAGCTCATTTCATAAAGGCAATACATTCTCAACCTTCTCAAATGCACCAACATGGTAGCTGCCAAGCTCGTCTCCTTACCTATGTCATCATCTCATCAGTTGTCTCTCTTTGAAGGGAACCCTTGTCCTTATGAGACTCTCTTACGTAGTATTGTAGGTGCTCTTCAATACATCTGTCTTATTCGCTCGGATATATCTTTTATGGTGAACAAGGTTTGTCAATTCATGCAGAAACCAATAAATATTCATCGGATTGCTATTAAACGAATTCGTAGGTATCTCAAGTTCACTATTGATTTTGGCTTACTCATCAAGACTAGTCCATCCACACAACTCTTCGTCTGCTCTGATACGAACTGGGCCAGCTCTCTTGATGATCATAAGTCCACGTCGGGCTATTGCATATACTATTGCCACAATCGTATTTCTTGGCACTTCAAGAAGCAACTCACACTAACCCAATCCAGTACCAAAGCCTAATTTTGTGCTGTCGCTCATGCTAATGTTGAGACATTATGACTTTTATGCTTACTACGTGACCTTTGTATTTTTATTCCTTATCGTCTAATACTATAGTGTGACAACATTGGTGCAACCTGTTTGGCAACTATTTCTATATTTCATATTTGTACAAAGCACGTAGAAATTTGTTATCATTTTATTCGCGATAAGGTGCACGACAAATCCCTCAATATTCGATTTTTATCAAGTAAGGATCAAATTGCGGACGTGCTCCCTAAATTGTTGGTCTCTATTCGATTTTTTCATTTTGAGGACAAGCTCAACGCGAGGTCCTCCTATTGAACTTGCAGGGGCATCATGAAGATAACAGCAATTTAAATTCAAAAGTCTCCCAGCCGAGCAACCTCTCAACTACTTGGATACCCTCATCCCTATCCCATGATTCTAAGAGATAGCCTTATCAAGCTTTGTAATCAAACCTAGTAACTGAGTATACGTTGTAACTTGTAATAGCCTAAATTTTTAGGATATAATATTTTCTTGAGAATTTATTGTAAGAAATTTGTTGGAAATAATACTTTTATATAAAAAAAAATAGGAGACTTAGATGCATTCTAAGGTAATTGTTGGATGGACTTTTGGAAATTTTAACAATATATCAACTAGAAAAATTCAATTTAGACCTAGAAAGAGACAAATTTTCAAAATTTGAGGAATAAATTCAAAGGAAAGTGAAAGAACAAAACATCAAACACTTGGTGTGCCAAAACAGATTCTCGGACTGGACCGTCAAAATTTGGTGTAATAATCATAACGTTTTCATATGAGATCCAAATAAGGTGATTTCAATTCGTATAAAACCCTAAGAGATAGATCTAAAACTTATATGTTTTGGGTTTTTGAAGATAAGGAATTTATCAAGGACGAAATCTAGTGTGAAGTGGACGGACAGAGATAAGAGTCAACTAGTAACCGACTTAGATGAGTTGTCTTAGGTTCAACCATGTGACGAAAATTAAGATTAGCGACCATATTTTTTGAAGTCTTGACATGTGTGGGAACATGTGTCAAGTTGATAAGAATTCATCTAGAAGTCTTAGTGGGTAAGAAAACAAAGGAAAACAAATGGAGAATTCGGATTGGATATTCTCGGGTAAGTTTTGACGTGTTTCAGTAAACTAATCATATTTCTCTCATATGATATAGGAATAAGGTGATTGAAAATCCTGTAGAACTCTAAGAGGATTATCTTAAACTTTCATGTTTTGAGTTTTGGAAGAATCGAATTTTATCATTGACGCATTAGGGTTGGAACATGGCTAATCCCTTGGAGAGGCCAAGTGGTCAGATGCACCCCTTAGAAGATTTCCTATGATGGTGTTTTGTCTTCACCCCCATGTGTTGGAACTCTTTGAGCTCTTGATCAAGATCATTTTATAGGTGTATTAATCTCAACCATGGGATTAAAATATCAGCAAATCCTCATAGGATTAGAGGTGATCATGAAACCACAAGTAGGGGACACCTCATCTATGCAGCCAAATGGAGTTGCTGAAATGTCCAAGCCCTCTTCCCTTGCATCCCACGCCTATTATGCCTATAAATAGATGCATGAGATTCTCTTTTTTCCCCATGAGAGATACCAGTCGGCCATAGTGAGAAATATCCAAGAGAAATACACAAAAACTCACTCACATAACTTAAGTGTCAAAAGAGAGCTAAATAAGGATCTTGGAGAGAAGTGTGGTGCAAAACCAACTCAAGACTAATCATTTAGTTTTGAAAAAATTTGTAAGTGCATATATTAACTTAGTCTTGGTATATAATAAGTGGTTTGGTGATTGGATTATATTTGATATTTATTTGAGCCTAATCTTTGTTTATGTGTTAAATTGAAGCCTATTGAGTTTTGAAGTGGTTTTTGCTATGATAAAATACTAGGAAAATTATGAGATCTTAGAATATATTCTATGATGATATATTAAGAGGATTATGTAAAAATATGAGGTCTTGATTTGGAAAAAAATTGATAAATCAACTCTAGCAACTTTCGGACTTAAAAGGGATTAAGATGATAGATTTAACATCCTATGATAAAATGGTCATAACTTGTTAGTGTAATATTGGAATTGAATGATTCAAGAGGTTATGGAAAGCTAAGACAGAGATATACAACTTTTTTGTTTTAAGTTTTACAATATAAGAAATAAATAAAGGACAAAATCTAGATTTAGTTGACAGAATGAGATTTAGGCAGAAATTTAGCTCGACCCTTGATCAACGTTTGGCTTGAGCGAAATACTCTATTATGTTTGATTTTGAGATTTTATTAATTAAAGAGATTATGATTCAAGTAAAGGAAAATAAGATGTTGAATTTATAAAGTGATTGGTTATCCATGATTTTATGATAATTTGTTATTCAAGTATTATTTGTTATGTTATGACACTATGAGATGATGATAAGATTAAGGATATGAGAAATGAAATAAGAAAAGATAAGACATGGCCCTTCCATGGGTAATAATAATGGTATGGCCCAATCACGAGTAATAATAGTGGCATGGCCCTTCCACGAGTAATAATAGTGGCATGGCCCTTCCACGGGTAATAAGAGTAGCAAGGCCCGATCACGGGTAATAATGGTGGCATGGCCCAGCCATGGGCAATAATAGTGGATTATGATAAAAAGATATGAAAATGATATGGTTAAGAATAAAAAGTCCGTATATGATACAAATTTATGTAAGTCCACGTAAGAGATAAGTTTAATTCATATATAAGTCACATGAATCATGTCATAAACATATACTTTGATTCTTATATGTGACTATTTTACGATGTCTGTACTTTTATTAAGTTAAATGTGTACTTACTGAGATTTCTCTAGAAATCTCATTCTTGTATGGTTCATTTTCTTTTGGAATATAATTTTCACTGCAGGGTTGGATGACGGTCACGGACTAGTCCCTAGTTACTCGAGATACCTGGAGAAACCTTGAGGGTTCCCTGGAGTACTCTCACCATAAAAGTTTATGACTAGTTGGTAGTAATAAGGACCAGCGCGGGCATAAAGAAAGAGTTTCCCGAAATGAAGAAGAAGAAGCCTAGGCTGCTTTAAGACAAAAGTTTTGATAAATTTGTATTTCAACTAAGAAAACTAACTGGGTTATGCATGTAATGATAGAATGATATTTTAAGAATGGATGATATGAATACTAAGGTTTTGTGTAACCATGTGATCTCTAGAATTTTTATTTTTACTTTTTCGCTGCGATTTGCCTCACATTTCAATAAGTACGGGAGTGAGTAACCAAGTGTTACTGACCCTGACACTTCAATTTGCATTGAATTACGAACGTAAATTGTGGGCGTCACATAACTGGCTTATATGCTGTAATCGATTTATTACTTTTTACGAGCATTTTCATTGGATTGGCTATTTGCTACCTCCAATGCACTTTTAACTATTAGAGGCTTACATAAGCCCAAATTGAAATGTCCAAATTAGAAATTTGGATTTAATGCTACAATAAAGCCAAACAAAACTCCAAATTTCGAGATTCTAAATTAATGGTTAAACTCTTATTTTATTAGTTTATCTCTATTTTCTTCCTCATCACATAGAATATAATTACTAATTAACTTTTTATTAGTTTCTCCTTCTCTTGCCAAATTGTTATTAATAATTTAATTTAAATAGGATATGATTATTAATTAATTTTTTAAAGTCATAATTTAATTAAAATATGAATATTAATTAACATATAATAGGTAGACTGGTAAAAAATGATAAAATAAAATAAAATGATAATTACGAATAATAAATATTCTTATAATTATTAATTACTCATTATATATCTTTATAAACGGATACTCTAATATGGAAATTTGATGTGAATGCTCAAAGTCAAATTATTGTTATATTACTTTATTGTTATATAATGAAAAAATAGCTATTCTAATGTAAGGATTTATGTAAATAGAATGACTAAAAACAAAAATTTAAGTTACATTGGATAAAACTGCTCTTTAATAATGGATAATTCAATGAGAGCGCTCTAAATATATATTTTCATAGCCATTTATGGTCGAGAGCACAATCTACAAACATTGTCTTATTTTACTCTGTTTAAATTGAGAAATAAGATGACTTTTGAAAGTTGAATAAAATATTATTTTCTAATATTATTATTTTAAAATTAAAAAAAATTAAATTAAAATTTGAAAAACGTGAATTATATATTATATTTTATATAAAAAATTAAAAAATTATAATTATAAATTTGAGATAAAATTTATTCTAACTTCCCATCCAAACCGGGACAATGCTTAAAAAAAGAGAAGACGTGACACGGCTCCAAATACCAACAGGCCACAAGTGAAATCATAGTAACGGACAGGAAAAAATGGTAAGCTTTATCTGAAAAAATTCTGTTCACGCATGCTTTCCAGTTTCCACAAAGGGTCTGTAAATTGTCGAATATTATTCTTAGCAAAATAAGTATATAGAGATGGTTGGTATGCATGTATCCACCATTCATGTTGAAAACAGATTTGACTGTCCATTTATCCCAGAATTCGGCTGGTCCATATAGATAGATGATAAGAAAGAACCTTACTCTGGGCCTGAACAAAACAAAACTCTTGAAAAGTGAATATATATATATGTATTATATCCCTGATCTGTAACATCAATTTCAGCAGCGTGGAGTATTATGCTGTTGTGGTTGTCACTGAATCTGTCTTCCTCTCTGATCTCTCTGCTACAAGGCTGCAACTGTGAAGCAGGACCATCATACGTACCTACGATTCTATGAATGATCCTCACTTGTTATTTGCTTTCTCTCATTCACTGCTTCGCCTCAGCTGGTCCCTTAATTTCTCAAACCGTTAAGACTTGGAGGCGCAGAATGACAAGAAAATGGCATCTAAGGTAATCTCGCTCTCTCTGTGTGCAAAGACCCTAAGCGTCCTTTAGGCCGGCTACTACCCTTTTCACATAGCCTCTCCAGCTCACTCCCGAGCTAACTCCTTTTATCCGCCATGTAAAATGTTCCTCCCCATGGGAACAGGTGTGAAAATGCTGTCACCGGCATTATAAATAAAGCATTTAACAGGTGCAGTACTACTGTTTACTTTTATGCTTGAATGAATGAAAGGTACTGTGTATATAGTAGATGGATCATGCTGCATGCACAAGTCCTATATTTATTAATGTCCTGGAAGTTCTAACAACCAGACCCTGTTTCCCAATCTCGTAGCTCTCCTTATTATAGCTAATGAATGTCGTAGCCTAGGACGACTAGGTTTCGTCTCTTTTAACCGAAGAACCTGCAGCATGCATGTTGGGATTTGCAAAGCTCAAAAGCTGTCGCCCGAACCCATTTTTTGGTCGCTTTCCGAAACATTTCTATTTTGTCCTAAATAATTGTTTCGACTCTTAGCTCTAGCGCTGCTGCACTAGCTGGACCTTAATGCCTTTTCTTAACCTTTTTAAAAAGCTGCCCTAAAATAATACATGCACTAGTCATGTTTAAAGATCATGATTCGTGGGTAACAACGGAAAATTTTGCTGTTTTATCCGAAATATATATTCTACTCACGTAACAACTTTATATGTTGTATTGGGCGCTGATCGAGGAGCCGTTGCTAAGATTATAAATAATCAAATTTATCTTTTTATTTATTTTTAAATTATATACAAAAAATAAAAATAAAAATAAAAAAGTATTCATCATAAATTATTTACGATTAAAAATAATTATTTATTGTAAAAATATACTCATTTTAATAAAAAATAATTATTTTAATAGGTAATATTTGATCACAAATAAGAAATTTTCTTATGGAGAATCTTATTAACTTATTTAGATAAATAGTAATTTAATATGATACTGGAGCAGGAGTGATCTTGACCTTATGCCTATTTTCGTAATTTGCGTTTATGAGCCTTCAATTTCATGATCCTCAATGGCATCAGAGCATAGGATAAGAGGCTTCCCCATCTTTCAAATGGGAAGAGATCGTGTGAACTAAAAATGAATCAAGTAAAATACTATTCATTATCGTTTTAATTATTTTTTGACAATTTTTTACGTGAACTCAAATAATTTTTCATTTGAAGTCATGTCCTGACATAATGAAGTAAGTAAAAATAAAAAGATGAAGAGTAACTTGTTAATCAAACGTCCAGAATATGTAAAATAACACTTTTAACTCTCAAAAAGAAAATTGGAGATTTTATTATGGACTCCCTCCCGTTCACATGGAGGATCTATCTGTAAATAACCAGTAGTCTAATATTTAGGCCCAAGCCCAGATCGCAACTGAAATAGAGCCCAAGCCTACGGCAATTAAGTCGGGCCTCATAAGTCCATTCCATTACGCATTCCCAGAGATAGCGAAAGGGACGCACACTAGGCTTTTAGGCTTTTAGCGACAATATTTCCTGGAAGCCGAAATGACAAAAAAAAATTCTTGTCGCCTTGTCGGTAAAAGGATAACCTTCATGGCCCATGGGCCAGCAATAAATGATTTATTTATTTATTTATATATATATATATATATGTATCAAGTAAAAATTTTCCTCCAATAATTAGCTATTAAAACTCCATACAATTACGTTGTTATTAATTATTATTTTGTAACAATCCATGATTGATGATTATTGATAAGGACTAGTTATTTGTCGCTTGATATGTTCTTCCAAGTAAACTTTTCTCTCTCCATTATTAAGTGAGGAAGTCGAGAGGATGGCCCGCCGCCCAGCCCCCCAAAACTTCGAAAACTTAGATCAGATTTGTTTTGCAATTAATTTTTATTGATGGTCTGATGACTCTGATCTCCCAAAAAGCCCTCTCAATTTCGCATAAATGAGTTGACGCTTGCTCTTAAGCTATGAAGTTTCCTTCCTATTTCGTGGATATCCCTTCGTGGAACAAGAAACAATTCTGATCTAGGGTTATTTCTAGGTTCGTTCTCTCTAACAATTCGGTGCATGCACTCCATCTTCCTTCATATATCTATATATATATATATATGTACATATCATATCTCCACCTTATATATAACATGATATATATTATTATAATATAATGACAAATGTCACTATAAAAAATAAGTATTTGTAATTAAAATAAAAATTTATTTATGATTAAAAAATTTATTTTTATTGTAAATAAAATTTTTAATTATAATTAAAATATTATAAATATCTATTTTTTTTTATAACATGTACTAAAATTTACAGAATACTCGTTTCTTCACAGATGTAGAGACAAAGCATTCCTTTACAGTAATAAATCAAATAGGAAAAGAAAAAGAAGAAAATGTACGTACCCCCGTTCTTCATAAATGTGTACGTACGTACGTACCTTACAAATCAGAAAACCAAGTCATAATATATATATAAAATGATCGGAGCATTCACACTCATTTTAGAGTGTCTAGAGTGTGAGAGTGAGTGTCGCATTACTTGACTACATGCATATATATGTAAAAAAATATAAAAATAAAAATAAAAAAAAGACTGATACTGAAATATTATATTATATATGCATTTCAAAGTTCACAGAAGTATAATTAGAATATGATCACCATCTCATGATTTTAATTTCGGCTTGACTGGCCATTTGGTTCCCAGTACATCATCATCAGTCTTCATAAATATAATTAATGGTATCAATCTTCTTGTTCTTTTCTTTAATATCATCTTAATTGTCAGCCATTATATCATCATCCTCATAATAAACCGCTTTTTTACTCCTCAAAAGTACAACACCCTTGAGCAACTCCACCACTTGTATCATGCTAGGCCTGTTTTCTGGGCTGCTATCTGTGCATCTCAATGCAATCATGACAGCCGAGTTTAGTTGCTCTTTATCAAACTTGCCTTTCATCCTTGGGTCAGCATTATGATTTATATTTAGAACACCCTTTTCCTTTTGGACATATGGCGTCACCCATTGCACAATATCACGCTTGCCACCAACGGGGAGTTTTTCTAATGGCTTCTTCCCACTGATAATCTCTAACAATAAAATACCAAAGCTATAGACATCACAACTCTCGGAAACCTTCCCCCACATGGCATATTCAGGAGCTAGATATCCTAGAGTTCCTTTCACTCTAGTTGTCAGATGAGTAACACCATCCGGTATTAGCTTTGCAAAACCAAAATCAGCAACTTTTGCTTCAAATTCAGCGTCTAAGAGGACATTACTTGCCTTTATGTCTCGGTGAATTATATGAGGACTCGACTTGTGGTGCAAGTACCTTAACAATATTATTGAAACCATGCATAAATCTTATAAATATAAGTATTTTCAACAGTTAATTTCTTTTTTATAATTTAATAAAAAAATTTATGTGTAGTCATTTTTCTGTGTGTATATATATATATATATATTAAAGGTTGTCTTGATTATTTTTTCACACTATTTTTCATGACAGATAAAGTAGAAAAGAAAAAGAAGTATAATTAGTACTCACGCTAAACCTTCTGCTGATCCAATGGCTATACTCATCCTCCGAGGCCAATCTAGCCAACAATCTTCAACGAGATGACCATGCAGATGAGTGACCAAGCTATGATTAGGCATGTAATCATAGACAATCAGCCTCTCATCCCCACCTGCATAAAATCCCCTCAAACCCAAGAGATTCTTATGCCTCACCCTTCCAAGAATTTCAACTTCCACAGCAAACTCCATCTCTGTCTTTGCATTTAATGTTTTTAATCGTTTTACAGCAACCTGCGAGATAAATTAATTAATTTTCGTGAAATTCCACCCCTACCCCCCCAGAACAAAAAAAAAAAAACAATGAAAGTAGACATCAATATTAGTATATAACCTCAAGGCCTTTACTTGTTCGACCCCAATAAACACTTCCGAACCCGCCTTCGCCAATCTTATTATCCTGATGGAAGTTGTTCGTTGCATGAAGTAGCTAGCTCTTTGAGAGAGTACGATTCCCACGGATAATCCCTTTTGTTGCTTACACTAAAAATAACAAGATAATAAACTTAACGAGTTATTGAAGGAAAAACAGTTTAAGAATATTTATTTATATATACATATATATATTTTACAGAAATTATAAAAACAATCTGGTAAAAACATATACGACGGTACCTGATCTCCGGTTTCTCTTCTTTGGAGATGCAACAAAAGCATCCGCAGATCATCTTTGTAAACATATATGACAAATAGGACCGGTGTATATAGTACTGCAATGGTAGGGAGTGGGGATTGAAGAAAAGAAGTAGTCATGGCAGATTATGCAAGAAGAAAGAAATTATATCGGACATTTCAAAGCAAAAGGAAGGAGGCTTATGGTGGAGACAAAAGGCAACATTGGAAGTCAAGGAATTTGTTATTTAATGTTATTAACAAACATAGGCTGTCCCTATTAGAAACTGAAGTTTATGTATTGTAGTTCTTGTTTTCTGTTTTTCTGTATGTCGGTTTGGATTTTGAGATAACTGAGCACATATTAACCATTTTCAAATTTATTATTATATTTTTTTAAATTTTTATTTAAAATATAAAATCTAATACAATTTTTTAAAATTTCAATTTAATTTTTTAAAATTCTATAAAAATAATAATAATAATAATAATAATAATTTTTTTAAAAAATTTTTAAAACTCATATAATCGTACTTCTGAATTCAAACGTAGCCGTAATCTATATTATTCCATTCGAAATCATGATCTTCTTAGACATTCTTAAGGATTATTATAATGGCTTAGTATTATCTTTACAAATAATATACATCGTGTTTTGGTGATTGGACGTTTGGGATGTAATCCACGTTAGGATTTTTAAATTTATAGTTAATACGTCATACATGACTAATTATTAGCTGTACCCAATTCATTAATGATTTTTTTTTTTCCTAAAAAAAATAGAAGACCATTCCAAAAGCAAAGGGAATTACGTACCTCGTGGGAGCGAAACAAGGTGGATGTAATAGCTAAGGGAATTACACTACGTAATAGCTAAAGATTCAAAAAATGAAGTGATTTGTTGAATGCTTCACCATTAATATAAATAGTTTGACATGAATTTTAGAGCACGTAATGGCTTTCAAAGCAAAGGGAATTACAGTACGTACTAATTCATATTATAAATAGAGTTTTGCTACATAAAGTGATTTTTACTGTATATTTTTTATGCACTTCGCTAATGTTATTATGCAGAATACATTTAGTCCATGGTAACCCCCAATCACCATAAGCTGCTCGGATGCACCAAATATGATTGACTTAATCAATTATTTTATATTAAAAAAGAAATAAATAAATTATTTTATATTAAAAATAATATAATTAATTACGTTAGTGGAGTGTACAAAAAATAAGTAAAATAACTTAACATAATTTTATAATATAAATATTACAAATTAAGCGGTTGATCTTTGTTTGGACCAATAGAAGTACGTACCCGACGGCCCACTAAGTCAAAGATCCATGTAATCGACCGAAAACAGAAAGGCCCATATTCCACTCAAGAATAACTGATCTAAATTTAGAACCTTAATTATGATCAACCAAACCAATTGAAGATCAATAGTTCCACCCAACTCCCGGCCCATACGTACGTATTACCACTTAGGCCCCATTTGAATTCAAAATTTTCTCAACTCACTTTCATTTCATCATTATATTTTTATAATCTTTTATATAAAATATAAATTTATATATATATTTTTCAAATCTCAATACACATTTTTTTAAATTTCAATACATTTTTTTTAAATCCCAATACACTTTTTTAAAATTTCAAAATAATAATAATATTAAAAAATAAACTAAACTCATCTCTTCTCCAAATTCAAACGGACCTTAATGCGATAATCTATGTATGATCATGTATCCCAACCCCTAGCTAGATATTTGATTCTCATGCCAAACTAACCATAGAATCAGGTAACTTATTTTCACACATATCATGACAATATGTACCAAAAAGTGTTCTGAAACTGGATTTATGTTTATATTTTTAATTTTTTAATAAGTCGTGTGGGGTGCCACATCAAGTGGGCAGGCTGGCTCTTCCATTTGACAACTTAGAACAATATTAATATTAATTTATTTATATGCAAATGCAAAATCACATGTTTTGAATATTTTTTTCTTCATTAAAAAAACCTCACATTAGATTATGCATTTTTAGTAAAAATAATAATACAATATTATTTTATTATTATTATTAACTTTTCCCTAAAATTAAATTTTTATATAGATTTTGAAACTACCACCTACTGCATACATTTGACATTATTAATAATATAAATATAATAATAATAATAAAATATAAGTTTTTACATATTATTTTTAAAATATAATAAAATGATACAAAAATAATATATTATAATAATAAAATGAAGGTGAAGGTAAAGATAAAGGTAAAGGTAAAGGTAAAGGTAAAAGTAAGGTTCCGTTATAGAGAGATGCTCGGAACAAGTCCGGCTGTCCCCAGCATCCAAAGCAGTCAAACACTAGTTGGACTTTTTTATGATGAAAAATACATTAAAATAAAATAAAAAATATGATTAAATAAAAAAATAAAGATTAAAAATATAATAAAAAATAAAATGAACAAAACATAATAAAAAATATAATAAAAAACACAATAAAAATATAAAAACACAATAAAAAATATAATAAAAAATAAAATGAAGATGAATTTTAAGGGAATTCGGTCATGAAGAAAATGAAGCCGCCGCCGGTAGTGGTGGGCGACACCGCCCACGGCATCGGGACCGGCGAACTTACGCGACCTCAACTCTACGACGACGAGTTCTGGCATGCTCCAGTGTGCCCCCGGCAGCCTTCAACCCGTGTCGGGAGCATATCAAAACTCGCCGTCGTAGGGGTGAGGTCGCTTGAGTCCGCCAGTCCCAATGGCGTGGGCGGTGTTGCCCACCGCCACCGGAGGCGACGGAGGCTGCTTTAGTGGAGGGGGCAGCCGGTTTGCTCCCAGGATTTCTCTCCGTTATATTGTTGAAAAAAGGAGAAGAGAAAAGGGTTGAGAGAGAGAGAGAGTGAGAGGGAGGAGAGAGAAAATATTAATAAAATGGCAATAAGTTTACACTTGCTAATTCGCTGGAGTTGCTGGAGTCGGATGACGTGGCATCACGCCACATCATCTGATATTTAAAAAAAATAAAAAAACAAAAACGAAAACAAACCGAAGCAAACGCGGGCATCATCTGGAGAGCAAACATTCAAATCCTAAGTGAGAGAAAACCGCGAAGAATTATTGCTCCGCGACTGGTTTTCCCCCTCTTCGAAATCGACTGGTTTAATTTCCCCGTTCATCTTCAACCTTCGAGTTCTAGCTTCCATCACGAAGTCGACTGATGTGGTTCCATCTGCAGACTGCAAGAAACTTAAACCCTAAAAATCGCACAAGTTCCATCCCCTCCCCGATTAAAAAACAAAATGATAGGTCCCAGATTGTGATAACGTTAGCGTAAAAGAATGCTTTCTCTTCCGGTGAGAAATAAACCGTAATAGTTGAATAAAATTATCTCCTCCCTCTTGACACTATCTGGGCTGCTTTAAGTAAGCCAAGCCAATTACAATCATGCCGAAAATAAAGGAAAACTAACTAACCGACTCAAACACGTAAACAGACACGTAAAACAGAGCATAAAACAGAGCCCCAAAACAGAACACCAACGGAAAGAAAAAACACATAAAATACGTAACTTTTTTGAAGACCCATTCCTACGTAATCAACTAACTCCAGCTGCCCACGTTCCCAACGTTCCATACGAACCGTTCTCGTCTCTTGTTGCATGCGGCATGCATGCAACGTAAACTGCATATTGATCACATACAGTTTATCCCAAATACTTGGGATTGGGTTTACGGACCCGCATTGACTGTCGTGGCCTATCACAAAATCTCACCTTTCAGGCTTTCCCTTCATCTTCAACCTCGTTCCAGCCATTCCCCTAAGTCGACCCCTTACCTTTCCCCTCATCTTCCACCTCGTTTCGTCTTCTTCGTGTATTCTTCACATTGTGCTTTGAAACAAAGTGGAGAGAATTGGATCTAGAAGTCATCTTTGTCTTCGGCGTAGTCTATTTTCAAACTGGGTAGATATGTCCTTGTTGGAACAGTTGGTGCAAAATAGTAAAAGAGTTTCGTGTGGGTCTTCTTCTTCTTCTTCATGCGGGTCTTCTACGTGTGGGTCTTCTCTAGCATGTGGGTGTTTGTAGATCTAACTTGGTTGTTTTGTTGATTTTTTTCTTTTCTTTTCATGGTTTGCAGGTTTACAGAGGTGTCTGGAGCTACAGATTAAGATGGCTGAATTATCTGAGCCTTACTATGAAACACGGCGGTTTGTATGAGGAAGAACAAGATTTAATCATCAGACTCCATAATCTTCTGGGAACAGGTTCTGATCATCTCTATATCTATATTATCTTTCTATTTTTGACCTTTCCATATTTTCTATTTTCATCCATATTTCGGATGTTCTTCATAATTCTTATCCAAATAATTTTGTTGGATGTAGAAAATCTGAAAAAAGGTAATATATTTTTCGTACTTTGCTTTAATATATTCAGAGTAGGTGCTTGAATATATATATTTCGCTTGTAAGACTTTATCAGTATCATTCATTTGCTCGAGTCAAAGCATGTTTTTTTTTTTTTATATGAACAAGTCAAATATGCTTAAATAAAATTTGAAGTTTCAACCATATCTCAATAGCAAATGGAGCTGAATTCATACATTTCTTCTACAAAAAATCAAAATAAACTTGCATCTAGCAAATTCTATTGCACATGATGGTAAGTCTAATCGTTACGAATGTTAACGAACCTTTTCGTTTTGAGTCAATTTGAGAGTGCCAGAGTTGAGATGCTTGAACTTTCTGGACTAGTTGAGGACATTGTACACTGTACTGAATTTGAGCTTATACCAAAGGCAGTTGATGCTGCCCTCCAGACAATTGCCCATGTTTTGTGTCCTCGGATTTGCAGAATGCTTTATTTTAGTCTGGTATTTTATGGTAAGTTAACTTATTGTCTTGGTTAAATATGTATGCACCATGCATACTTCTTAGTCACCATGCCTTTGCATCTAAATTAATTACAAATATCAAGATCAGGTGTATCTTCTTACTAATCCCTTTCCCCCCCCCCCCCACCCACCCAAAATATATATACACATATAACCATGCCCATTCTTTCTTTTTCCTTGATGTTAGTAAAAGTAAAATTAATGTTGTACGTTCTAAAGAATTTTCTTTGTATTATTTAGCATATGAGATTTTTATTGTTGAAAACTTGTTACCCTGCAATTGGCTCGTTTTAGATACCTTTTGCCACTGTTGCTTCAATATGATTCAACTGCTGAAGAATCTGGTATGACAGAGTCACATGGTGTTGGCGCTAGCATTCAGATTGCAAAAAAATTGCATGCTGTTCGACCATCGCAGGCCCTATCAAGGCTCAGCAGTTCATGTAATCTATAAATGTGTGATGTGTTGGAGTTCTACCCACTGTTCTCTAAATTTGAATTCATTGCAGGCTCTGAGTTTTTTATTACTGGAGAAATCAGAGGCTCCATTGAACACCTTCAGAAATTGCATCTCATCTCTCAAGGAGACAGCCTTTTGTTTTCAACTTGCGAATCTATTTGAAATCAATAGCCCAGAAAGCTCTATCAAGGTCTACTAAAAGGCCCAGCCCAAGTGCCTATAAATATAAATTGAGGGGGGTTTTGAGATGACACTAGGATACAAACATTGGAGAAATTTTGTTGTCTAGAGAGAGTGAAGTGATCTCAAGGAGTTTTCCACCTTTTTCCCACCAATTAATTACAAGTTTGGAATTAGTTTCAATTTTGATGTAAGTTATATTTCTCAGTGCACATAAAGTAAGACTATCAGAAAGGGCTTAAATCTCAGCAATATTGTTTAAACTTATACCATAATATATGACAAAAAGCAAAAATCATGAGCCCCTCCCTATCTTTTAGGATTCCTCCACCTCCACTTCTTCCTGGATTAGCCTAGGATTGTAAATTAACCAGTCTGTTTAATAACCTGCTCAGTATTTACTTGGTTAAATTCGAGTCGAACTTGACTAATAAAAAAAAGCTCGTTTATGAAAGTAAATACTCGCTCAATTTGTAAATGACATAAACTCGACAAAACTTGACTTGATTCAGCTAAGGCTTATTGAGGCCCACTCGTTTATGCTTGAGTCAATTCGTTAGCTTGATTCGATTAAAGTTTATTTACATATTGCTAAATATACACACACACACACACATATATATATATATGTATTGCTAATAATATAAATATGACACTTTTATAATTCAATATGTTATATGTATTCTAATTATTTATGTTTATATATTGAATATATTTTATAACTATATTTTATAATTTATACAATCATTAGTTTATTAGATATTAATTATTAATTCTTTATTAGATTTTATGTTGTTATTATGGTTCGACTTGAGTTTGTTTGTGGAACGAGCTCAAGCTCGAACAAAGAATAAAAAAAAATCTCGAGACGAGTATTTTGAGTTGAGCCAAGCTCACCAAGCCAAATGCCGGCTCGACTCGGCTCGACTACAACCCTATGAATTACCAAAGCTACTCCTATCACTGTTTACCTTAGCAAAATCATGTTTTGGGCACATTCATTTCAAATCTGAATTTTTTTTTATTCTTAGCAGGCATTTCCAAAAGGCCAGCTAGTTGTTGTAAAACTGCACCATCTGAACACTTGATGTATGGTTTATTCATTTTTGTATGTAAATTTTAGCCAAAAATCTCGTGATCTCATAGCACACATGCGAGCCTTATATTTGTATGGCCATAGAAACCAACTAATTATAGAGGGAAGAATTCCAATGAATAAACTAATATGAGAAACTGCCCGAGCCTTAGATAACCGTTGACGTTGTATTTTATCCACCCATGTTCTATTCGGCCCAAGTTTTAGGCGTAGACTAACTTCAAAAAAATTATAGACATAACCAGGAGTCTCTCCCATTAGAAGTGAATCCAGTGATTCACAGTCAACTAGTTTACAAAATTCACATTTAGAGGCCATACATATATTAAACTTCATAATATTTTGGTCAAAATTAGGCAAATTACCTTTATATATTGCACATTTCCACATAACAGTAGAAATTTTACTCGACACGATAAGTTTGTGCAAGATCCATATACTTTTGTTATTAGTTGAAAAGGTGGTATAAAATTTTAATTAGTAATTCTACTTTGCAAAACGAATATAGGAGTTATTTTTAAATAAAAATGTAATTTAAAAATAAAATAAAATATATTTAATTTTGTTTTTAAAATAATAAAAAAAAAATCTCAATTAAAATTTTAACCTTAGGTCGAGGAATCTATTGAGCTGGCCCTGCAAGTGAACAAAGTGAGTGATATAAATTAGGATTCATAAAGCATTTCCCTACATTTTATTATAAACCTTTTTGCCAAAACACACATACCTTATAACCTTTGTTTCTCTGATCCCATCTAAAGTGGCCCGATAACTAGAATATATATCAAATTGACCATCCATGACTGGGAATATGCATGCATGGTTTGTCAAGCCAAGACACTTTATCTAATTGAGAAAGATGATCACAGAAAACGAAAGTGCAGATCAGTGAAAACTGATTGACGCACTTTAATACCTGGTTACTCATCTTAATTTCTTTATTTGCTACAGCCAGTACTGCCCGGACATGATCATGCATGCATGCACGCCATAAAAGTGGACTGTAAAATAATATATATGCACAGTGGTAATTTAGATTTTCTGCAGGTTGCTTTCGAAACGGATCAGAAAGAGATAGAACATCCATGCGTGATCTGTGCAAATTACATATATCCATAATCCATCAGTTTCTAATAAGATCGAAAGCTGCTGCTTGCAAAGCATTAAAAGGTGTAATTTGACCAATACCAGAAGCTAGCCAGCAGACAGTTTATATTTTGGAAAGTAGACAATAAATAGTTAAAGATCAGATTTGATGTCGAACTCCTCGTGTACTATGGGATCATCAATCATTATAGACATCTAATATTCTTTACTTAAAATTGGAGCTTTCTTAATAAATTGAATAACAAACAAATCTAAAAATCTCCATCCCTCAACAAATAAAAAGATAAAATTAGCCAGATCCCAGCCTCCGCATGCTCCTAGTTCACGAAAGGCATGACAAATAATAATATACTACTACAGATCATAATAGTCAACGACTCATGCATGCATCCATAATCCATAAATATCTTTCCAGTTTAAAGGCCAAAATCACGATGAGTACAAGAATACAAGTTCAATAATCAAGATCAGCAAGTTCATATATTCCCTCGAATGAAAAACAAGGAAAAAAGAATATATATAAATATATATACACACACATGTATGTATATTGTATATACACGACATAAAACTGGCCGTAAGAACCAGAAAACAAGCATCATATATAGATTAACATAAAGCAAGAACTATTAGAGTTTGGCCGCATACTTCAGTCATGAAACTACTAAGATAATTATCAACCAATATTGGATTTGATGAGGATCTTTTTTGCCTAATGGGGCTTGGTTTAATAGTTTTGGAAATAACTTGTCTTGCAAATGCAAAATAAATGAAAATGAAATCCTACTACAGTTTCAACATCCAATCGTTGACATTATTAGCTCATGAATAGAATCTAAATGCAGCAATATTAAACAACCTTTTTGCTTTAGAAAGGTAGGTGTATATAACTCATGCATTCACTTGTACAATATTGAACCAATAAAACCCTTTTTGTAGTACTACTCCATACTTGGAGCTAGCTGGTCTTTGTTCCAAATTAAGACCGGTACTCCAAGCAATATCAAGTACTTACCATCAGTTGATTACCCATATGATCAATGCCTGATTGGAGTTTCCAATATAGTCTATCTTCTATATATCACCAAGACAAAACAGCGTTCACGCTCTATGCCGAGCTGTTGAAAAGTTAGTTAATGATGCTAAGAATTGCTAAGATACTATCTAATTAATGGATCGCATGAACTGAAGTGTTCCTTTTAGAAATTAGAGTTTTTGAAGGAGTAGTAAAAGAGATCTAAACTTTTCGCATTCAATAGAAATTTCTCAACAAAAAACAGAATATATATATATACAGAGAGAGAGAGAGAGAGAGAGAGAGAGAGAGAGAGAGAGAGAGAGAGAAGAAAAAACTATACATAGACAAATATACCACAGATAATGCAACACATGCATCAAAACCCAGGATGCGTGGGGGAGAGACGGAATAAATCATTGATAACAGACAAACTACGGGACTTAATTATAACCAAGTCCCAAAATCTCCTCCGAAAATCAGATCTTCCAGTGACACATATAAACAAAATTAACCACTTTTAGGGTTCAGATCGAGTCCATGCTTCTCAGCGCGTGATGGCATGACGAGGCCATCCAATTTCCGTTGCAACCCGTGTAGATCAAGGCCGCCGCAACCGAAATCATTGACCTGCAGGGATTCAAATTAGACAATTACAGAAAAAAAGTTCCGTTGGATATTTCATAATCTTCATCATGTAAACCCTAGACCTTGAAATAAGAAAAATATCGACCCAACATACTACCTTCGCCTGAATAGTGTAAATTAACCTTTCATTTGCTTTAGTAGAACCGCAGGTGACTACACTAAGCGCTTCCTCGAGCAAGATTTCGAGCACCTCTGACAGAAGCAAATCCTCCTCATTCACATTGCTAGTTATTACAATCTCCACTCCATCCCAACAAGGGTGGACCATAACACGGTTCGGAGGATTATTATCCGATCTTTGATTTCCAAGACCGAGAACACTAAAATTAGATAACTCGGTCTTAAGCTTATTACTCCTGAAACTCAGCTCTTCAAGCTTATTCTTTAGGTATTTTATATAGTTCACAGCCTCGCTAATGTGATCCGATAACGAAGTACGCTTTCCCTAAATTAAAACCCCCAAACAACAAACCATAAAATTGTAATTGAGTGAATCAAGATTAAAGGCTAGGCCATGAAATTAAATATGTAACGTTCAAAGGAAGAAATGAAGAGAGAGAGAGAGAGAAGTTCCTGACCTTAATCATTTCGACAGGCAGCAGCGATCTAAGTGATGCATTAAAAATGGCCATTTTCTGCCTTCTTTGTCGTTCAGTGTCCCTACGAATAATCTTCTTATTATTACCAGTATTTGCTTCATCATTGTCCAATGTAGATGATATTTTATGCGGCAGGCTTCTGGCCACATTGAAGCTCGATCTACTTTGTCGGTGATCTGCACTAGTGTCCCTACGCATGATCTTCTTGTTGGAGAGATTACTTCCCCCTAGCTATTAGCAGTACTGAAGAAGCTTAATTTATCCAGTATCAGATGTAGTGGAATAATTAGTATCTTCTAGGTGGAGGGTTGGGGCCCTGGGAGACGTTTGTCGTCCCAGCTCATCAATTTTGTGACAGGCTTCTAGTTTCTGGCTTCTAATTCCTCTTAATTTTTTGTTATATTATATTGACCTAAAAGAATTAGATACCTCAGTTAGAGGGCGTGATTTTCTATATGGGCCATAAAAAATCAATCGAATCGGTGTTTTTCAACTTTATTCAACAAATTTTAGATTAATTTAAATAGAAAAATAAAGATAGAATAAAGTAATTAACTTTATAATATTCATAAATATTAAAGTATAACAATACATATTTATGACTATTGATCTGTATATACGTCGCTGAAAGGAGATTATAAGTATGTTGCAACCTTCACGCGCCGTTAGAGATTTTGTTTTTTGTTAGTTTTCTTATTGTTAATTAAAATAAAATTCTTCGCTGATCCAAACTATAATTCGTCCCTTTTCACATCAATGTTACTCCTTTTTTCTTAGTTTTTTTTATTGTTAATTAAAAGAAAATTTGTCTCCTAAATTTTTGTCTAAAGAGATTGATATCTCTGCTTCTATAAAATGTGAGATTGAGTGTTTGTTTAGACAGAGAGTGTTAGCTCTTAAACGTTTGTGTTATGCAAAAGAAAATAGTATATTGATGAACTTTTAAATGTATTATTTTGATTTATGATGTTATGTTCAATGTGAAAGCATCTAGAAACATTTCAAAATGTATCTAGTCATATATATGTAAGTTTTTTTTATTTTTTTATTTTTATAAATGGATGATGACAATTTTCTTAAAAAATAGCTTTTTTCTTTTAAAATGAATCCTATTCAAAAATATGGTTAGGTTTTTTCCGTACATTATCTCTTCATTGGTACGAGCAACGTCTAAACTTATAAGGTAAAATGTGGCCACAACAGCGGATCGGTGTGAATTATTAAAGTTCGTCGTGGGTGCTAGCTAGCCTGGCTTTTACTTTTTAACAGAATAAATTTCTGCCCGTTTACATTCACATTTGGCCTACCAACATTTGTCGGCATGAGTCGGCGCCACGAGGAATATCATCCGGTACTACTGGAAATTAAATTCATACAAATGGGTCCAAACGTACCACATGGTTAAATCAAAATACAATATTAATTAGATCATGCAAATGACTTCTGACGCATGATCAAGAAAGATAAGAATATTATTAGCACATCTATCAACTTTTTCTTCACTTTCGACCCAACTTTTATGAGGCGCTTTAGAGTGTTTTAATTGTAAGTCCGCCCTTTAATATTTGGTTACAAATACTTTAGAGGTTCTTTTTATCATAAATAATTTTTTTAATTATAATTAATTTATTATAAATATTCATTTTTTTTTATAGTATTACTTGCATATTAAAATTGTTTACATTACCGTTCCATATAATTGGTGCGAAATTAACTTATATATGCAATTAAATGAAATGAACTGGCGAAGCATGATGTGAAAGGAATAATGAGTAACTTAATTGGTTGGGTAAGTAGTATAAATAATTGAATCAGCTAGTAATTGATTTATACGTTATATACTCGCACGTGATGAATCGAGAAAAAATTAAGAAACCCGGCCGGCCTCATGAATTAATCCATAAGGGGGCCCGTTCCAAACCTCGAAGTAGAATATATATATATATATATATATATATATACTAGGTGAAAGTAACGTGCAAAGCACGTTAGCTTAATTTACCTAATTAATTTATATTGGAAATTTTTTTTATTAATAACTATGTATTGATGATTTTGGTTTAAATAGAAATAATTTGTGACCTAAAATTGAGAAACACTCATATATTATAAAAGAAGAGTATTAATAAAAACAATAATATAGTAAGATGAAAAAAACATAGTTTTATGAAATATGATTTAGCTAATATTTATTATAGGACGATTTATCTAGGATGACGATCCAGCATTTTCCTCATTTTGCATTTCTTCAATAGTGAGAACATTAAAGTGCCTATATTTCTGCTCCTTCATTTTTTCTGGATCTCCATAAACGTGTATCTTCCACTTTTTTTTTGCTAATTTCTCCACAATATTTTTGATGTATGGTCGATGTTCCTACAGGAAAAATAATAATAATGTATTTAAATAAATTATAAAAACCAAATATATTTTATTAACTCATTATTACGAAACTAAAAATTTAAATTTAAAATTTTGAATTACCTCTCCAGCATGTTCCATCAGCTCGAGTGCTGAACAACCAAATGCCTTTTCTGCCACTTCGCCAAACAAAGAAGCAGCTAGCTTTCCAGTAGTATCATCCAGTTCAACATATGCCCGTGCACTATAAATTGGATAATAATATTATTTATAATTAAAATAGTATTAAATTAATCATCAATTAGAGATTAACATTGGAAGATACATACCGTGGTTTGCAGACGACTTGATTTTTGCAATATATGCAAACAAAAGTTTCATTATATTTATATCCATTTCCTTTATTACAGCCAATACATGACATGTAATAAAATCCTTGAGTCAAGTCAATAACATTTATGTTCGCTTCTATCCAAAATTTTGCTTTCTACAATAAATAAAATATAATAGTTATGTGGCAATATTGTAAAACTAATTTGAAGAAATATAAAATATGAATAAAATTTAATTTACCGCCATTGGTTGCAAACACTTCATCAACTGTGCAATATCACAATTCTTGACAATTTCTCGAATACCAACAGATGATAACGGAGCAGATGGGTATGTCAAACATCTTGCAATGATACTCTTAATTGTCAAATCATTATTCTCCTTCCTTAAAATAAATAAATGAAGAAGAATATAAAGAAATGAAATATATACTTTAAATATATAAATAACAGAATTAACTGTAATATAAATTGAGTAATATGTATTTGATAAATTTTTAAAATTACCATTACTTCATTGTAGCTGCCTGTGGAAGAAAAGGATTGATTGTAAAAGTGCTTGACGGACGTGACGACAAAGATAATCCTTAATTGAAATTGAAAACATTATTAATGCAAGTATAATAGAAAATGAGAAAATATGTAAGCAGCTTAATTATTAAACATACCATTATATGATCCAACTGAAATTTTTGTTCCAAGAATTATTGGTTTATCTTCAATCATTTCTGATATTTTTTGACATTCGTGTTGGACAAATTTACCCCACATAGTCAAACGTATAGGGTTGAAGCTACAAAATTGGAAAAAGTACAATAATTAATAAAATTTCCGTAAATTAATATTGGAATTGTATTTTTAAAAAATTAGAACTTGTAAGATAATCGTACCTTTCATCAATAACATAGATCTCTTGGATTGTTGTTGGTCCGAATGCTGATGTTACCTCTTTCATTGGCTTAATTTTTATTGCGACAGCTAAAATATCTAATTATTGAAATATGAATTATTAATTTTTTTATGATTATTTAATTAAAAAAATAAAAGTAAATTACCTATTTCTGTATTCGATTCTTTATAAGCCTCTAACTCCTTGAATGGGACGATCTTATATTTGGGTGCATCTATTTTCTCTTCATTCGGAGCAACATCTTCTATTATGGTTCTTGAATTGAGAATCCACTGGTATTGATATTCTCCACTCCTGTATTTTGGATCCAGTGGTTTGACATATGCATTGCTGATGTAATAGGAGTGTAGAATATTTAAAGTGTCATCTCTGCTGTCAATATCAGCTCCAAAAATTGCTGCTTGCACTCGATTTCCCTGGAAAATATAAATAATCGTGATTAATAGCATATTATATAAAAATATGATGAGAAAATTTTTATTATATAATATGATAGAATTTAAGAACAAAGAATTTGTAAGAATTAAAATATTTGTTAACATAGTGTATGGTAAAAAATACTATACCTCTTGATCAATTAGTGTCAAATTTTGATATTTGACTGTTGTGCGTTGGCTTATTCGCTTGGGTGACTTCTCTGCGACGATCATCTTAATTTTCCAGTTAATTGTATTTGGAGTGATATCCTTTATTGATGTATAGACCGTCCTCATTTTATTCCTTTTTGAAATACAACAATATAAGATGCATAAGTATAACAAATATCAATTTAGATGTATGAATCTTAAAAATAATTGAAATAGACATTTTATTAAATGACAGAATATTAGACATATAGAAATTTATATTATAAAATAGGAAATAAATGAAAACTATACAATTGAATCCAATTACCTGTATAACGTTAATTCAAACATGATAAAGTTAGTAATTCTGTGAACACAATATTTTTTGTGCAGTTCTTCTCATGCCGTTCATTGGACACTGGTCGTATTAGAATCCTTACTGCGGATGCTTTTTTTGCTCTTGATAAAGCGACATATAATTGACCATGTGAAAAAACTGGTTGAGGTAAATAAATTCCAACAAAGTCTAATGTTTGTCCCTGTGACTTATTTATAGTCATTGCGAAACTCAATCTTATAGGAAATTGAGTTCGTTTGAATGGGAAACCACTATTTTCATCAACATTTGGTAAGAATGGTATCCTTGGAATGAAAACTCTTTTTCCGAGATGGTGTCCAACTGCTATTTCTGCATCTATCACATTTCGATCAAAGGCCCGACAAATTAAACAGGTTCCGTTGCATAGCCCTTCTGAAGGATTAATGTTTCTAAGCAGCATGATGGGACAGTTTTTCTTCAGCAACAGTTCATGAGGCGGGAGTCCATTTGGGGTTAGAGTATTTAAGAAATCCTCCATAACTGATTGTTCAGATGCATCTATTGTCTCATCAAAACTGTAATATCGTTGAACTTCACCTGGGAACCTCTGAATTAACATGGAATTTATTTCATCAACATAACTGTTCTTTGGTGTTAATATCGCCCGGTTCATCATTGTCGCAATATTTATTGAATATTGTTGAATATTGTGGAAAACATCTTCTATTAAATGATCTAAAGATTTGATGTCTTCATCATAGGGAACAAGCATGCCATCCGGAATTTTTATAGTTTCATCAACTGTGTTTGGTGGCATTCCATTGCCTAATTGTAACACATAATCTGAAAAAAATGGATCCAATCTTGCTCGCATATTTTCAGTTAACCGGAACTTGGTCAATGTAGGCCACAAATAGGAATAAACCAAACTTGCATTAACTTGTTCTTGTCTTGTTCCTTTACGAACTACTGGTAGAACCTGTCTAAAATCTCCGCCAAAAACAACAATCTTTCCCCCGAATGCTATATCTGAATCATTTATGTCTCTTAGCATTTTATCTAATGCTTCTATGTGTTGTTTTCTTGTCATTGGAGCCTCGTCCCATATTATTAATTTTGCTGCACGTAGTAGGTTTGCCAAGGCACTTTGTTTGCTTATACAACATGTGCTTCTTTCGTCAGTATCAAGTGGAAGCTTAAAACGTGAGTGTGCTGTTCGTCCTCCCGGAAGAATAGATGCAGCAACACCTGATGAAGCAGTTGCAAGTGCTATTAATTTTCTTGATCGTACTGTTGCAAGAAGTGCCTTGTACAAGAATGTTTTCCCTGTCCCACCTGGGCCATCGACAAAGAATGCAGCACTTTTGTTTGCAAAAACTTTTTCTAGCACTGCATTATAGACATGTTGTTGTTCACTATTAAGGGACCCTGATGCAGCAAGATCTTCTTCTGGAATTTCAACAGCCAATTCATCATCGATATCTCTAGATTGAAATTCTTCATCAAAGCATATGTCTTCATCAACAAGATGGTAAGAATTAATGTCTCTTCCCATTGATTCTATTGTAAAAGAGATTGAGCGCAATAATTTTGTTCTTACATTTGATATAGAATCTCCTGTTGAATTGAAATCAACTGACATATCTTGTTCAAAACGTTCATAAAGCTCTCTAGGATTGGTTGGATTACAATAAACTAATATTGTAGCAAATAACCGTCTCAAACTGGATGGCATTTGATATAGAGATGCTTCATGCATACAATCTTCTAAGCTACTGTCTCTCTGAAGCAAACCATACATTGTTGCTACCTCACGGAATGTTGTTGTGACAACACCATCAACTGTCTTAAGATCCTCAAACGACAAAAGCCCTCTTACATGGTTTAGCAATATGCGAAGATAATACCTCTCTCCTTCAAATGGATTTGCTGTAACAATCCGACCTATAACGGTTTTCTTTTTTCTAGGAGTCCACTCTTTGTATTGTTGGCTCCAAACATAATATTCTGGAAATTCTTTATACAATAATGTTCTTGCATTCTCATCTACTCGATTTAATGCAAAAAATTCTGTTAACATCGATTTTGTAGACCGATCTGAGTTGACAACATTTATTAGATCTTCATTTGCTCGAAACGTCACTGGGTGTTGATCCTCCAGATGTAAATGTAAACTGTAAACTGCTGGGTACATTTCATTGATGATGAAGCCATATATTCTCCACATAGCTTCAGGCGGAGCAATCCATCGGGCTGATTGGAATTGTTGGATTTCATCAATTACTTGATTGCTTTGTTCAGAAATCAAGTTGAAAGCAACACGATCATGTCCTTTATAAATGTACTTATATAGATATTTCACTGCTTTTATTGTAGAGCAAATCTCGACATTAATATGACAGTCAAATGTTGCAAGCAGATATGGATTGTATGGAACAACCCAACGATTATCTAGATCTTTGCCTCTGACTTTGACAATTATTCCATTGTTTGAATGCTTATATATTGGGAAGCAATCATTTCCAACTGTTGTAGAACTTGCATAGTTTTTTGGATAATTACTTTTGCAACAACCATTTTTTTTCATGCAAACATTGGATGGATTCAACACTCCACATGGTCCATGCATCATATGTTTCAGAACAGCGTTATGCAAGTGGGAATTTGTATTTTTATCAGGTATCTCTGCTGATACGATCTCATCAAAAGATTCAGGCGCATAGACTTTCCAATCCTTCTGTAAGATGATTAAAAAATGCGCATGTGGTAGACCTCTTTTTTGGTGCTCAATAACATAGACATATGCTGATACTTTACCGAATATTTGCCTCTTGAATAATTGATCCTTTAGTTCTTCTAATTTTGCACGAAAGACTCGAGCAACCAAATCAGGTCGATTATGGGTTTCCTCATGCAGACTGAGTTCCTTTGTAATTTCTTGCCAGTTTGGATTGCACGTCATTGTTAAAAATATGTCTGGTTTGCCATAACGCTGAACTAAAGCCATTGCTTCCATATATCTTTTTCTCATATCTCTTGGACCTCCAATAAATGATGCTGGCAGTATAATCCGTTTTCCAACATTAGAAGCGTTTGTTTCCCCGAGTGTAATGGTATCAACAATACCTTGATATAACTCAGATCGAATATGTTGTTGCTGGTTTCTAAAATAATCTAATCTTGACGTCTCTATCTTAACATACATATCTACTACAAATTGTTGCAATAGTCGACCAGAAAGTAGCAGAATTGATCTGACATTTTCTCTTATTTGCAATTTGTAGCAATAATATTCACGGCATGAAACAATTGGATCCTTCCTTTTTCTGTTTAATGCTACAAAAGTAGAATGTGAATGAAATGTTACTAAAGTTGATGTAATTAGTAAATGAATTTTGTAATATTAATACTGCAATCTAACCTCGTTGTTCTCTTGCAAGTAATTCTTCTGCAGTTGTTGATTGTTGAGGATTTATTGATCGAGTTGTTTCGTTACATGTATATCTGCTCCCTCTATTAACCCTTTGAATCCCTTGATGCCAACCGATATCGCCAAGAGGAAATAACAACGGATATTGCAATGGATCGTAGCACCCAAAATAGTACTGAACTATATGACTTCCACCAGAATGGTTAAAGACATAAATGTCACGTCCTTTCAGTTCATCTTCATTATCATTTTCTACCCATATTGCTGCAACTTGTGTGGATGTCGGTCTATTGAATACACGTTGATCTAGGCCAGCATCTGATCTTATATGAATTATTTGATTTTCCAAATCTGGCAAATCACCAAGAGAACGAAAAAACACAGAATACGGATTGATGCGAAGAATATCGATGAGTTGGGTTACAATTGATGGATCCATTCTGTTTGAATCAGAAATGCGATTTTGTATTTCATGCTCTGTATCATAGAAATACAGCTGCAGATAAGAAGGATGACCATTTGAAGGAAGCAAGTCATTGATATAATGATAGATTTGTCCTTGAGTCCTGAATGTATAAATTCCCCTATTTCTCCTGCAGAGATCTTTATCGAATTTCACTCCAAATGATGTAAAAGCGAACTTGTTATTATAAGTTCGAATATAGGTTCTGAAATGTATAGAATCATCCGTGTTGGAGGTAAACAACTTATAAAGCTGATCAGGAACGTCATTTGTGGCCAAAGAAATTGTGCCATTCGCACAACAAAAGCCAGTTGTTTCGTGGTGAAATCGCTTTGCTTTGCAATATGTGCAGCACGGAGCTAATGGTAAACAATATGCTTCAGATGGCACTACTTTCAATAACTGTCTAAATCCAGTAGAGCGATGATGCAGCTGGCCTATTTTGTTAAAAATTAAAAATAAGGCAACAATCACAAACTTGTCATATTTTTTGAATAATCTAACTAAGGAACTATTGCTACAATAGTAATATTTGTTTGTTTCTTACCCCTAAAAGGTGTCGTTATATTTGTTTCATAGCTTGACTGCTCTCGAACAACACATATTTGAAGAGACGAGGCTTCTTCAATGATATCACCATGAAGATCAGATTTCCGTTGTCTCTTTGATATTCTTTGAATAAGAGTGGAGTCTTGAACGTTGTCTATATGTTGGCCATCATTGTTTGGATATTGATGAAGAGATGTATTGAAATCATCATCCCCTAATGATGTTGATTCATTTATATGAATCGAATTTCTTTTGGATGTTTTTTCTTTAGCATATCTTTCCCTCTGTTTTCTACGTATTTCTTCCTTTTTCTCTTCTGATAAATCTCTATATAGGACTCTTTTTGCAGGTTGTTTTCCACGATCTTCAAAAAAATGTTAAAAACTTAAATTTTATATAAATTATTTTAAAATTTTTAAAATTAATTAAAGAATCTTACCATTTATCATTCTGTTAAAGAAAGAAATGATTGTTTCAATTGTTGGATAATGTTCTACACAAACAAAATAAAATAAGTAAATAACAATTACTTGATGTGAAATACACACACTGTGCAGTTTAAATGTTATACATAATTCAATTAATTGAAATGCTTAATTAAATTAATAATAATATTATAAAATACTATGAAAATAGAATCTAACAAAAACAAATTTGTGAAACTTATTTCCCTATTACAATTAAATACCAACTTAAATTTAAAAGCAGGCACCAAGTAAATAATATAGATATTTATAATATAATATAAAATAAAGTAAATGCACTTACAAGTATTTGAATTGAGATTGGTGTGTCTTATATATGTTGAGATATTTTGATGCAGAGAATAATTCCTATTTAGACAAAAATAATCCAAAATAATAACAACAATAATTATTAGTAACAGATGGATATTATGTAAATAAAAAAAATTAAAATTCAATATTGCATTGCTACCTAACAATAAATACAATTACCAACATTGTATATTTAAGACAAATAATATATTTTGTTCATTATACAATTACCAACAATGATTATTTCGAGAGGTGTAGCCTTGTATAGACAAGAGAGCAATGGGTCAATCACAGATCTACGGTTGGATATGGTGATGGTACGGTTGGATACTTTGTTTTACTTGTTGATTTACTAAGAATGAATATATGTAGATTTCGGACTTCTTCGAAATAGCCCCTTCTTCTCGACGCCCAACGACACCGAAGCCCCTTCGCGATTCTTCTTCAGATTTCCTGCCCTCCACCGAACCCTAAATCCATTTCGGTCCTTTTCTCTTCACATCTCTATTCTTCTGCTTCAGCTCTTGTCTTCCCCTCCACCCTTCGCGCCTGGTCACCCCCAACCTCCGTCTTTCTCTCTCTCTCTCTCTCTCTCTCTCTTTAGAAATCTTAGCATTCCCTAACAATCTAGCCTCCGATATTTTACTTCGATTATTTTAATATTTATTACTTTAAAGTTTTTAGACATTTTAATCTAGGGTTTACTGTTTTACAGGGATGGATTTCATCTCGTCTCTCTCTTGCTCCCGCACTCATCTTTTCTCGGTGCTGATGGAAGAAACCCTACCTCTGTTTCGTTCATTTCGGTATGTGTAAATAGTTTTGCATTTAGAGTTTTTGCATTTAGTGATTTTTTATTTTTGCTGGTTTGCTGGACCTCTGTTTCGTGAATTTGGGTATGTGTAAATAGTTTTGTATTTAGGGTTTATGCATTTAATTTCCAAGGATTTGTTTATTTTTTGTTTGTCCCTGCTTTGGCCTGCTGCACAGAAGTTTGTTGATGCAAATACCATGACAAAGATACATGTATGAGATATGTTTAAGTCTATTATTTAGCAAATTTAAATTTATCTGTGGGTGGTGTTAATTAGTTTTCATCCTCATAACTGTTAAGTATTAAGTTATTTATTGTTATTTCTTTTATTAATTTATTGTTTTGGGTATAAATTTGTCTGTGGGATCTATTTTGATAGTGTTTTATACTGTTTTTTAGTTTTTTTTTTTAATGCCTCTGTTTCATTCCATTTATTTATGTAAACAAAATACAACAAAATTTGGAATAGACTTTATTTAAATGTTAAAATTTGGAAATAGAGACTTTTATAATAAATATCATAAATAAAAGTAGTTTTAAAAATATATAGTTTTTATAAAAGTTTATAATAATCTGAATATGACAATAACTGCTAACTTTCTGATCTTGGTTTTCTGTACTTTTGGGTTTGGTTGATATTCAATTTTTTTTCTTTTACTTTTCATATTGATTTCAATAAGTACATTGATGGGTTCCGATTTTTATTGCCAAATACTATCAAACAGTATCAAAATGTTAGAATTTGGGGTCTGTTTTTATAGTGTTTCATACTGTTTTTTAAGAATTATTTTTTTAATTCATCTGTTTTTTAGGTTTTTTTTTATGTTTTTTCCCCTGTCAACTTTACAGTTAAATTAAAACTGTTTTTTTTTTTGGTTGATTGAATTTATTTTCTTCTAGATTATACAAGAATGTTATTTTATAAGATTTTTTATACATATTTAAAGAGTAAAAAGAAAAAAAATTTAAATAGTAAAATAATAACAAAAAAATATAAGACTACCATTATCCATATATATCAAACAACATTGAGTTCTCTATGAATTTTTTATGCATTTTTATTGTTTCCACCATTTGTTGTCTGTTCTCTTCACTTTGTAATATTTCATTTCATTTTTATTGTTTTCACTTTGTTTCCAATAGTAATATACCAAATCCTTTGCAGAATAAAACAGAGTAAAATTCTACAAGATTATTACATATTCCTTCAAAATATAAAGGAAATTTGCCTAAAACTACCTCTAATGGACACTATAAAATGAATAAAATTATACATGCAGCTATAATGATTATGCTACATGTAGATAAATCTTGTTGATCCTCTATGAATTTTTTATGCATTTTTATTGTTTCCACCATTTCTTGTCTGTTTTCTTCACTTTCTAATATTTCATTTCATTTTATTGTTTTCACTTTGTTTCCAACAGAAATATACCAGATCCTTTGCAGAATAAAACAAAGTAAAATTCCACAAGATTAATAGTATAGATGAATACCTTCAACAAGAGTAAATGATTGTTTGTGAGTCTGAACACTGCTGCACGTGAATGACCTGGGCTTAAGAGATTGTACTATAAAATGAAAAAATTATACATGCAGCTATAATGATTCTGCTACATGTAGATAAATCTTGTTCATCCTCTATGAAATTTTTATGCATTTGTTTCCACCATTTTTTGTCTGTTTTCTTCACTTTGTAATATTTCATTTCATTTTTATTGTTTTCACTTTGTTTCCAACAGTAATATACCAAATCCTTTGCACAATAAAACAGAGTAAAATTTCACAAGAATATTACATATTCCTTCAAAATATAAAGGAAATCTGCCTAAAACTACCTCTAATGGGCACTATAAAATGAAAAAATTATACATGCAGATATAATGATTCTGCTACATGTAGATAAATCTTGTTGATCCTCTATGAATTTTTTATGCATTTTTATTGTTTCCACCATTTCTTGTCTGTTCTCTTCACTTTGTAATATTTGATTTCATTTTTATTGTTTTCACTTTGTTTCCAACAGTAATATACCAAATCCTTTGAAGAATAAAACAGAGTAAAATTCCACAGAGTAAAACAGAATAAAAGTTTATAATAATCTGAATATGACAATAACTGCTAACTTTCTGATCTTGGTTTTCTGTACTTTTGGGTTTGGTTGATATTCAATTTTTTTTCTTTTACTTTTCATATTGATTTCAATAAGTACATTGATGGGTTCCGATTTTTATTGCCAAATACTATCAAACAGTATCAAAATGTTAGAATTTGGGGTCTGTTTTTATAGTGTTTCATACTGTTTTTTAAGAATTATTTTTTTAATTCATCTGTTTTTTAGGTTTTTTTTTATGTTTTTTCCCCTGTCAACTTTACAGTTAAATTAAAACTGTTTTTTTTTTTGGTTGATTGAATTTATTTTCTTCTAGATTATACAAGAATGTTATTTTATAAGATTTTTTATACATATTTAAAGAGTAAAAAGAAAAAAAATTTAAATAGTAAAATAATAACAAAAAAATATAAGACTACCATTATCCATATATATCAAACAACATTGAGTTCTCTATGAATTTTTTATGCATTTTTATTGTTTCCACCATTTGTTGTCTGTTCTCTTCACTTTGTAATATTTCATTTCATTTTTATTGTTTTCACTTTGTTTCCAATAGTAATATACCAAATCCTTTGCAGAATAAAACAGAGTAAAATTCTACAAGATTATTACATATTCCTTCAAAATATAAAGGAAATTTGCCTAAAACTACCTCTAATGGACACTATAAAATGAATAAAATTATACATGCAGCTATAATGATTATGCTACATGTAGATAAATCTTGTTGATCCTCTATGAATTTTTTATGCATTTTTATTGTTTCCACCATTTCTTGTCTGTTTTCTTCACTTTCTAATATTTCATTTCATTTTATTGTTTTCACTTTGTTTCCAACAGAAATATACCAGATCCTTTGCAGAATAAAACAAAGTAAAATTCCACAAGATTAATAGTATAGATGAATACCTTCAACAAGAGTAAATGATTGTTTGTGAGTCTGAACACTGCTGCACGTGAATGACCTGGGCTTAAGAGATTGTACTATAAAATGAAAAAATTATACATGCAGCTATAATGATTCTGCTACATGTAGATAAATCTTGTTCATCCTCTATGAAATTTTTATGCATTTGTTTCCACCATTTCTTGTCTGTTTTCTTCACTTTGTAATATTTCATTTCATTTTTATTGTTTTCACTTTGTTTCCAACAGTAATATACCAAATCCTTTGCACAATAAAACAGAGTAAAATTTCACAAGAATATTACATATTCCTTCAAAATATAAAGGAAATCTGCCTAAAACTACCTCTAATGGGCACTATAAAATGAAAAAATTATACATGCAGATATAATGATTCTGCTACATGTAGATAAATCTTGTTGATCCTCTATGAATTTTTTATGCATTTTTATTGTTTCCACCATTTCTTGTCTGTTCTCTTCACTTTGTAATATTTGATTTCATTTTTATTGTTTTCACTTTGTTTCCAACAGTAATATACCAAATCCTTTGAAGAATAAAACAGAGTAAAATTCCACAGAGTAAAACAGAATAAAAGTTTATAATAATCTGAATATGACAATAACTGCTAACTTTCTGATCTTGGTTTTCTGTACTTTTGGGTTTGGTTGATATTCAATTTTTTTTCTTTTACTTTTCATATTGATTTCAATAAGTACATTGATGGGTTCCGATTTTTATTGCCAAATACTATCAAACAGTATCAAAATGTTAGAATTTGGGGTCTGTTTTTATAGTGTTTCATACTGTTTTTTAAGAATTATTTTTTTAATTCATCTGTTTTTTAGGTTTTTTTTTATGTTTTTTCCCCTGTCAACTTTACAGTTAAATTAAAACTGTTTTTTTTTTTGGTTGATTGAATTTATTTTCTTCTAGATTATACAAGAATGTTATTTTATAAGATTTTTTATACATATTTAAAGAGTAAAAAGAAAAAAAATTTAAATAGTAAAATAATAACAAAAAAATATAAGACTACCATTATCCATATATATCAAACAACATTGAGTTCTCTATGAATTTTTTATGCATTTTTATTGTTTCCACCATTTGTTGTCTGTTCTCTTCACTTTGTAATATTTCATTTCATTTTTATTGTTTTCACTTTGTTTCCAATAGTAATATACCAAATCCTTTGCAGAATAAAACAGAGTAAAATTCTACAAGATTATTACATATTCCTTCAAAATATAAAGGAAATTTGCCTAAAACTACCTCTAATGGACACTATAAAATGAATAAAATTATACATGCAGCTATAATGATTATGCTACATGTAGATAAATCTTGTTGATCCTCTATGAATTTTTTATGCATTTTTATTGTTTCCACCATTTCTTGTCTGTTTTCTTCACTTTCTAATATTTCATTTCATTTTATTGTTTTCACTTTGTTTCCAACAGAAATATACCAGATCCTTTGCAGAATAAAACAAAGTAAAATTCCACAAGATTAATAGTATAGATGAATACCTTCAACAAGAGTAAATGATTGTTTGTGAGTCTGAACACTGCTGCACGTGAATGACCTGGGCTTAAGAGATTGTACTATAAAATGAAAAAATTATACATGCAGCTATAATGATTCTGCTACATGTAGATAAATCTTGTTCATCCTCTATGAAATTTTTATGCATTTGTTTCCACCATTTCTTGTCTGTTTTCTTCACTTTGTAATATTTCATTTCATTTTTATTGTTTTCACTTTGTTTCCAACAGTAATATACCAAATCCTTTGCACAATAAAACAGAGTAAAATTTCACAAGAATATTACATATTCCTTCAAAATATAAAGGAAATCTGCCTAAAACTACCTCTAATGGGCACTATAAAATGAAAAAATTATACATGCAGATATAATGATTCTGCTACATGTAGATAAATCTTGTTGATCCTCTATGAATTTTTTATGCATTTTTATTGTTTCCACCATTTCTTGTCTGTTCTCTTCACTTTGTAATATTTGATTTCATTTTTATTGTTTTCACTTTGTTTCCAACAGTAATATACCAAATCCTTTGAAGAATAAAACAGAGTAAAATTCCACAGAGTAAAACAGAATAAAAGTTTATAATAATCTGAATATGACAATAACTGCTAACTTTCTGATCTTGGTTTTCTGTACTTTTGGGTTTGGTTGATATTCAATTTTTTTTCTTTTACTTTTCATATTGATTTCAATAAGTACATTGATGGGTTCCGATTTTTATTGCCAAATACTATCAAACAGTATCAAAATGTTAGAATTTGGGGTCTGTTTTTATAGTGTTTCATACTGTTTTTTAAGAATTATTTTTTTAATTCATCTGTTTTTTAGGTTTTTTTTTATGTTTTTTCCCCTGTCAACTTTACAGTTAAATTAAAACTGTTTTTTTTTTTGGTTGATTGAATTTATTTTCTTCTAGATTATACAAGAATGTTATTTTATAAGATTTTTTATACATATTTAAAGAGTAAAAAGAAAAAAAATTTAAATAGTAAAATAATAACAAAAAAATATAAGACTACCATTATCCATATATATCAAACAACATTGAGTTCTCTATGAATTTTTTATGCATTTTTATTGTTTCCACCATTTGTTGTCTGTTCTCTTCACTTTGTAATATTTCATTTCATTTTTATTGTTTTCACTTTGTTTCCAATAGTAATATACCAAATCCTTTGCAGAATAAAACAGAGTAAAATTCTACAAGATTATTACATATTCCTTCAAAATATAAAGGAAATTTGCCTAAAACTACCTCTAATGGACACTATAAAATGAATAAAATTATACATGCAGCTATAATGATTATGCTACATGTAGATAAATCTTGTTGATCCTCTATGAATTTTTTATGCATTTTTATTGTTTCCACCATTTCTTGTCTGTTTTCTTCACTTTCTAATATTTCATTTCATTTTATTGTTTTCACTTTGTTTCCAACAGAAATATACCAGATCCTTTGCAGAATAAAACAAAGTAAAATTCCACAAGATTAATAGTATAGATGAATACCTTCAACAAGAGTAAATGATTGTTTGTGAGTCTGAACACTGCTGCACGTGAATGACCTGGGCTTAAGAGATTGTACTATAAAATGAAAAAATTATACATGCAGCTATAATGATTCTGCTACATGTAGATAAATCTTGTTCATCCTCTATGAAATTTTTATGCATTTGTTTCCACCATTTCTTGTCTGTTTTCTTCACTTTGTAATATTTCATTTCATTTTTATTGTTTTCACTTTGTTTCCAACAGTAATATACCAAATCCTTTGCACAATAAAACAGAGTAAAATTTCACAAGAATATTACATATTCCTTCAAAATATAAAGGAAATCTGCCTAAAACTACCTCTAATGGGCACTATAAAATGAAAAAATTATACATGCAGATATAATGATTCTGCTACATGTAGATAAATCTTGTTGATCCTCTATGAATTTTTTATGCATTTTTATTGTTTCCACCATTTCTTGTCTGTTCTCTTCACTTTGTAATATTTGATTTCATTTTTATTGTTTTCACTTTGTTTCCAACAGTAATATACCAAATCCTTTGAAGAATAAAACAGAGTAAAATTCCACAGAGTAAAACAGAATAAAAGTTTATAATAATCTGAATATGACAATAACTGCTAACTTTCTGATCTTGGTTTTCTGTACTTTTGGGTTTGGTTGATATTCAATTTTTTTTCTTTTACTTTTCATATTGATTTCAATAAGTACATTGATGGGTTCCGATTTTTATTGCCAAATACTATCAAACAGTATCAAAATGTTAGAATTTGGGGTCTGTTTTTATAGTGTTTCATACTGTTTTTTAAGAATTATTTTTTTAATTCATCTGTTTTTTAGGTTTTTTTTTTATGTTTTTTCCCCTGTCAACTTTACAGTTAAATTAAAACTGTTTTTTTTTTGGTTGATTGAATTTATTTTCTTCTAGATTATACAAGAATGTTATTTTATAAGATTTTTTATACATATTTAAAGAGTAAAAAGAAAAAAAATTTAAATAGTAAAATAATAACAAAAAAATATAAGACTACCATTATCCATATATATCAAACAACATTGAGTTCTCTATGAATTTTTTATGCATTTTTATTGTTTCCACCATTTGTTGTCTGTTCTCTTCACTTTGTAATATTTCATTTCATTTTTATTGTTTTCACTTTGTTTCCAATAGTAATATACCAAATCCTTTGCAGAATAAAACAGAGTAAAATTCTACAAGATTATTACATATTCCTTCAAAATATAAAGGAAATTTGCCTAAAACTACCTCTAATGGACACTATAAAATGAATAAAATTATACATGCAGCTATAATGATTATGCTACATGTAGATAAATCTTGTTGATCCTCTATGAATTTTTTATGCATTTTTATTGTTTCCACCATTTCTTGTCTGTTTTCTTCACTTTCTAATATTTCATTTCATTTTATTGTTTTCACTTTGTTTCCAACAGAAATATACCAGATCCTTTGCAGAATAAAACAAAGTAAAATTCCACAAGATTAATAGTATAGATGAATACCTTCAACAAGAGTAAATGATTGTTTGTGAGTCTGAACACTGCTGCACGTGAATGACCTGGGCTTAAGAGATTGTACTATAAAATGAAAAAATTATACATGCAGCTATAATGATTCTGCTACATGTAGATAAATCTTGTTCATCCTCTATGAAATTTTTATGCATTTGTTTCCACCATTTCTTGTCTGTTTTCTTCACTTTGTAATATTTCATTTCATTTTTATTGTTTTCACTTTGTTTCCAACAGTAATATACCAAATCCTTTGCACAATAAAACAGAGTAAAATTTCACAAGAATATTACATATTCCTTCAAAATATAAAGGAAATCTGCCTAAAACTACCTCTAATGGGCACTATAAAATGAAAAAATTATACATGCAGATATAATGATTCTGCTACATGTAGATAAATCTTGTTGATCCTCTATGAATTTTTTATGCATTTTTATTGTTTCCACCATTTCTTGTCTGTTCTCTTCACTTTGTAATATTTGATTTCATTTTTATTGTTTTCACTTTGTTTCCAACAGTAATATACCAAATCCTTTGAAGAATAAAACAGAGTAAAATTCCACAGAGTAAAACAGAATAAAAGTTTATAATAATCTGAATATGACAATAACTGCTAACTTTCTGATCTTGGTTTTCTGTACTTTTGGGTTTGGTTGATATTCAATTTTTTTTCTTTTACTTTTCATATTGATTTCAATAAGTACATTGATGGGTTCCGATTTTTATTGCCAAATACTATCAAACAGTATCAAAATGTTAGAATTTGGGGTCTGTTTTTATAGTGTTTCATACTGTTTTTTAAGAATTATTTTTTTAATTCATCTGTTTTTTAGGTTTTTTTTTATGTTTTTTCCCCTGTCAACTTTACAGTTAAATTAAAACTGTTTTTTTTTTTTGGTTGATTGAATTTATTTTCTTCTAGATTATACAAGAATGTTATTTTATAAGATTTTTTATACATATTTAAAGAGTAAAAAGAAAAAAAATTTAAATAGTAAAATAATAACAAAAAAATATAAGACTACCATTATCCATATATATCAAACAACATTGAGTTCTCTATGAATTTTTTATGCATTTTTATTGTTTCCACCATTTGTTGTCTGTTCTCTTCACTTTGTAATATTTCATTTCATTTTTATTGTTTTCACTTTGTTTCCAATAGTAATATACCAAATCCTTTGCAGAATAAAACAGAGTAAAATTCTACAAGATTATTACATATTCCTTCAAAATATAAAGGAAATTTGCCTAAAACTACCTCTAATGGACACTATAAAATGAATAAAATTATACATGCAGCTATAATGATTATGCTACATGTAGATAAATCTTGTTGATCCTCTATGAATTTTTTATGCATTTTTATTGTTTCCACCATTTCTTGTCTGTTTTCTTCACTTTCTAATATTTCATTTCATTTTATTGTTTTCACTTTGTTTCCAACAGAAATATACCAGATCCTTTGCAGAATAAAACAAAGTAAAATTCCACAAGATTAATAGTATAGATGAATACCTTCAACAAGAGTAAATGATTGTTTGTGAGTCTGAACACTGCTGCACGTGAATGACCTGGGCTTAAGAGATTGTACTATAAAATGAAAAAATTATACATGCAGCTATAATGATTCTGCTACATGTAGATAAATCTTGTTCATCCTCTATGAAATTTTTATGCATTTGTTTCCACCATTTCTTGTCTGTTTTCTTCACTTTGTAATATTTCATTTCATTTTTATTGTTTTCACTTTGTTTCCAACAGTAATATACCAAATCCTTTGCACAATAAAACAGAGTAAAATTTCACAAGAATATTACATATTCCTTCAAAATATAAAGGAAATCTGCCTAAAACTACCTCTAATGGGCACTATAAAATGAAAAAATTATACATGCAGATATAATGATTCTGCTACATGTAGATAAATCTTGTTGATCCTCTATGAATTTTTTATGCATTTTTATTGTTTCCACCATTTCTTGTCTGTTCTCTTCACTTTGTAATATTTGATTTCATTTTTATTGTTTTCACTTTGTTTCCAACAGTAATATACCAAATCCTTTGAAGAATAAAACAGAGTAAAATTCCACAGAGTAAAACAGAATAAAAGTTTATAATAATCTGAATATGACAATAACTGCTAACTTTCTGATCTTGGTTTTCTGTACTTTTGGGTTTGGTTGATATTCAATTTTTTTTCTTTTACTTTTCATATTGATTTCAATAAGTACATTGATGGGTTCCGATTTTTATTGCCAAATACTATCAAACAGTATCAAAATGTTAGAATTTGGGGTCTGTTTTTATAGTGTTTCATACTGTTTTTTAAGAATTATTTTTTTAATTCATCTGTTTTTTAGGTTTTTTTTTATGTTTTCTCCCCTGTCAACTTTACAGTTAAATTAAAACTGTTTTTTTTTTTGGTTGATTGAATTTATTTTCTTCTAGATTATACAAGAATGTTATTTTATAAGATTTTTTATACATATTTAAAGAGTAAAAAGAAAAAAAATTTAAATAGTAAAATAATAACAAAAAAATATAAGACTACCATTATCCATATATATCAAACAACATTGAGTTCTCTATGAATTTTTTATGCATTTTTATTGTTTCCACCATTTGTTGTCTGTTCTCTTCACTTTGTAATATTTCATTTCATTTTTATTGTTTTCACTTTGTTTCCAATAGTAATATACCAAATCCTTTGCAGAATAAAACAGAGTAAAATTCTACAAGATTATTACATATTCCTTCAAAATATAAAGGAAATTTGCCTAAAACTACCTCTAATGGACACTATAAAATGAATAAAATTATACATGCAGCTATAATGATTATGCTACATGTAGATAAATCTTGTTGATCCTCTATGAATTTTTTATGCATTTTTATTGTTTCCACCATTTCTTGTCTGTTTTCTTCACTTTCTAATATTTCATTTCATTTTATTGTTTTCACTTTGTTTCCAACAGAAATATACCAGATCCTTTGCAGAATAAAACAAAGTAAAATTCCACAAGATTAATAGTATAGATGAATACCTTCAACAAGAGTAAATGATTGTTTGTGAGTCTGAACACTGCTGCACGTGAATGACCTGGGCTTAAGAGATTGTACTATAAAATGAAAAAATTATACATGCAGCTATAATGATTCTGCTACATGTAGATAAATCTTGTTCATCCTCTATGAAATTTTTATGCATTTGTTTCCACCATTTCTTGTCTGTTTTCTTCACTTTGTAATATTTCATTTCATTTTTATTGTTTTCACTTTGTTTCCAACAGTAATATACCAAATCCTTTGCACAATAAAACAGAGTAAAATTTCACAAGAATATTACATATTCCTTCAAAATATAAAGGAAATCTGCCTAAAACTACCTCTAATGGGCACTATAAAATGAAAAAATTATACATGCAGATATAATGATTCTGCTACATGTAGATAAATCTTGTTGATCCTCTATGAATTTTTTATGCATTTTTATTGTTTCCACCATTTCTTGTCTGTTCTCTTCACTTTGTAATATTTGATTTCATTTTTATTGTTTTCACTTTGTTTCCAACAGTAATATACCAAATCCTTTGAAGAATAAAACAGAGTAAAATTCCACAGAGTAAAACAGAATAAAAGTTTATAATAATCTGAATATGACAATAACTGCTAACTTTCTGATCTTGGTTTTCTGTACTTTTGGGTTTGGTTGATATTCAATTTTTTTTCTTTTACTTTTCATATTGATTTCAATAAGTACATTGATGGGTTCCGATTTTTATTGCCAAATACTATCAAACAGTATCAAAATGTTAGAATTTGGGGTCTGTTTTTATAGTGTTTCATACTGTTTTTTAAGAATTATTTTTTTAATTCATCTGTTTTTTAGGTTTTTTTTTATGTTTTCTCCCCTGTCAACTTTACAGTTAAATTAAAACTGTTTTTTTTTTTGGTTGATTGAATTTATTTTCTTCTAGATTATACAAGAATGTTATTTTATAAGATTTTTTATACATATTTAAAGAGTAAAAAGAAAAAAAATTTAAATAGTAAAATAATAACAAAAAAATATAAGACTACCATTATCCATATATATCAAACAACATTGAGTTCTCTATGAATTTTTTATGCATTTTTATTGTTTCCACCATTTGTTGTCTGTTCTCTTCACTTTGTAATATTTCATTTCATTTTTATTGTTTTCACTTTGTTTCCAATAGTAATATACCAAATCCTTTGCAGAATAAAACAGAGTAAAATTCTACAAGATTATTACATATTCCTTCAAAATATAAAGGAAATTTGCCTAAAACTACCTCTAATGGACACTATAAAATGAATAAAATTATACATGCAGCTATAATGATTATGCTACATGTAGATAAATCTTGTTGATCCTCTATGAATTTTTTATGCATTTTTATTGTTTCCACCATTTCTTGTCTGTTTTCTTCACTTTCTAATATTTCATTTCATTTTATTGTTTTCACTTTGTTTCCAACAGAAATATACCAGATCCTTTGCAGAATAAAACAAAGTAAAATTCCACAAGATTAATAGTATAGATGAATACCTTCAACAAGAGTAAATGATTGTTTGTGAGTCTGAACACTGCTGCACGTGAATGACCTGGGCTTAAGAGATTGTACTATAAAATGAAAAAATTATACATGCAGCTATAATGATTCTGCTACATGTAGATAAATCTTGTTCATCCTCTATGAAATTTTTATGCATTTGTTTCCACCATTTCTTGTCTGTTTTCTTCACTTTGTAATATTTCATTTCATTTTTATTGTTTTCACTTTGTTTCCAACAGTAATATACCAAATCCTTTGCACAATAAAACAGAGTAAAATTTCACAAGAATATTACATATTCCTTCAAAATATAAAGGAAATCTGCCTAAAACTACCTCTAATGGGCACTATAAAATGAAAAAATTATACATGCAGATATAATGATTCTGCTACATGTAGATAAATCTTGTTGATCCTCTATGAATTTTTTATGCATTTTTATTGTTTCCACCATTTCTTGTCTGTTCTCTTCACTTTGTAATATTTGATTTCATTTTTATTGTTTTCACTTTGTTTCCAACAGTAATATACCAAATCCTTTGAAGAATAAAACAGAGTAAAATTCCACAGAGTAAAACAGAATAAAAGTTTATAATAATCTGAATATGACAATAACTGCTAACTTTCTGATCTTGGTTTTCTGTACTTTTGGGTTTGGTTGATATTCAATTTTTTTTCTTTTACTTTTCATATTGATTTCAATAAGTACATTGATGGGTTCCGATTTTTATTGCCAAATACTATCAAACAGTATCAAAATGTTAGAATTTGGGGTCTGTTTTTATAGTGTTTCATACTGTTTTTTAAGAATTATTTTTTTAATTCATCTGTTTTTTAGGTTTTTTTTTATGTTTTTTCCCCTGTCAACTTTACAGTTAAATTAAAACTGTTTTTTTTTTTGGTTGATTGAATTTATTTTCTTCTAGATTATACAAGAATGTTATTTTATAAGATTTTTTATACATATTTAAAGAGTAAAAAGAAAAAAAATTTAAATAGTAAAATAATAACAAAAAAATATAAGACTACCATTATCCATATATATCAAACAACATTGAGTTCTCTATGAATTTTTTATGCATTTTTATTGTTTCCACCATTTGTTGTCTGTTCTCTTCACTTTGTAATATTTCATTTCATTTTTATTGTTTTCACTTTGTTTCCAATAGTAATATACCAAATCCTTTGCAGAATAAAACAGAGTAAAATTCTACAAGATTATTACATATTCCTTCAAAATATAAAGGAAATTTGCCTAAAACTACCTCTAATGGACACTATAAAATGAATAAAATTATACATGCAGCTATAATGATTATGCTACATGTAGATAAATCTTGTTGATCCTCTATGAATTTTTTATGCATTTTTATTGTTTCCACCATTTCTTGTCTGTTTTCTTCACTTTCTAATATTTCATTTCATTTTATTGTTTTCACTTTGTTTCCAACAGAAATATACCAGATCCTTTGCAGAATAAAACAAAGTAAAATTCCACAAGATTAATAGTATAGATGAATACCTTCAACAAGAGTAAATGATTGTTTGTGAGTCTGAACACTGCTGCACGTGAATGACCTGGGCTTAAGAGATTGTACTATAAAATGAAAAAATTATACATGCAGCTATAATGATTCTGCTACATGTAGATAAATCTTGTTCATCCTCTATGAAATTTTTATGCATTTGTTTCCACCATTTCTTGTCTGTTTTCTTCACTTTGTAATATTTCATTTCATTTTTATTGTTTTCACTTTGTTTCCAACAGTAATATACCAAATCCTTTGCACAATAAAACAGAGTAAAATTTCACAAGAATATTACATATTCCTTCAAAATATAAAGGAAATCTGCCTAAAACTACCTCTAATGGGCACTATAAAATGAAAAAATTATACATGCAGATATAATGATTCTGCTACATGTAGATAAATCTTGTTGATCCTCTATGAATTTTTTATGCATTTTTATTGTTTCCACCATTTCTTGTCTGTTCTCTTCACTTTGTAATATTTGATTTCATTTTTATTGTTTTCACTTTGTTTCCAACAGTAATATACCAAATCCTTTGAAGAATAAAACAGAGTAAAATTCCACAGAGTAAAACAGAATAAAAGTTTATAATAATCTGAATATGACAATAACTGCTAACTTTCTGATCTTGGTTTTCTGTACTTTTGGGTTTGGTTGATATTCAATTTTTTTTCTTTTACTTTTCATATTGATTTCAATAAGTACATTGATGGGTTCCGATTTTTATTGCCAAATACTATCAAACAGTATCAAAATGTTAGAATTTGGGGTCTGTTTTTATAGTGTTTCATACTGTTTTTTAAGAATTATTTTTTTAATTCATCTGTTTTTTAGGTTTTTTTTTATGTTTTTTCCCCTGTCAACTTTACAGTTAAATTAAAACTGTTTTTTTTTTGGTTGATTGAATTTATTTTCTTCTAGATTATACAAGAATGTTATTTTATAAGATTTTTTATACATATTTAAAGAGTAAAAAGAAAAAAAATTTAAATAGTAAAATAATAACAAAAAAATATAAGACTACCATTATCCATATATATCAAACAACATTGAGTTCTCTATGAATTTTTTATGCATTTTTATTGTTTCCACCATTTGTTGTCTGTTCTCTTCACTTTGTAATATTTCATTTCATTTTTATTGTTTTCACTTTGTTTCCAATAGTAATATACCAAATCCTTTGCAGAATAAAACAGAGTAAAATTCTACAAGATTATTACATATTCCTTCAAAATATAAAGGAAATTTGCCTAAAACTACCTCTAATGGACACTATAAAATGAATAAAATTATACATGCAGCTATAATGATTATGCTACATGTAGATAAATCTTGTTGATCCTCTATGAATTTTTTATGCATTTTTATTGTTTCCACCATTTCTTGTCTGTTTTCTTCACTTTCTAATATTTCATTTCATTTTATTGTTTTCACTTTGTTTCCAACAGAAATATACCAGATCCTTTGCAGAATAAAACAAAGTAAAATTCCACAAGATTAATAGTATAGATGAATACCTTCAACAAGAGTAAATGATTGTTTGTGAGTCTGAACACTGCTGCACGTGAATGACCTGGGCTTAAGAGATTGTACTATAAAATGAAAAAATTATACATGCAGCTATAATGATTCTGCTACATGTAGATAAATCTTGTTCATCCTCTATGAAATTTTTATGCATTTGTTTCCACCATTTCTTGTCTGTTTTCTTCACTTTGTAATATTTCATTTCATTTTTATTGTTTTCACTTTGTTTCCAACAGTAATATACCAAATCCTTTGCACAATAAAACAGAGTAAAATTTCACAAGAATATTACATATTCCTTCAAAATATAAAGGAAATCTGCCTAAAACTACCTCTAATGGACACTATAAAATGAAAAAATTATACATGCAGATATAATGATTCTGCTACATGTAGATAAATCTTGTTGATCCTCTATGAATTTTTTATGCATTTTTATTGTTTCCACCATTTCTTGTCTGTTCTCTTCACTTTGTAATATTTGATTTCATTTTTATTGTTTTCATTTTGTTTCCAACAGTAATATACCAAATCCTTTGAAGAATAAAACAGAGTAAAATTCCACAGAGTAAAACAGAATAAAAGTTTATAATAATCTGAATATGACAATAACTGCTAACTTTCTGATCTTGGTTTTCTGTACTTTTGGGTTTGGTTGATATTCAATTTTTTTTCTTTTACTTTTCATATTGATTTCAATAAGTACATTGATGGGTTCCGATTTTTATTGCCAAATACTATCAAACAGTATCAAAATGTTAGAATTTGGGGTCTGTTTTTATAGTGTTTCATACTGTTTTTTAAGAATTATTTTTTTAATTCATCTGTTTTTTAGGTTTTTTTTTATGTTTTTTCCCCTGTCAACTTTACAGTTAAATTAAAACTGTTTTTTTTTTTGGTTGATTGAATTTATTTTCTTCTAGATTATACAAGAATGTTATTTTATAAGATTTTTTATACATATTTAAAGAGTAAAAAGAAAAAAAATTTAAATAGTAAAATAATAACAAAAAAATATAAGACTACCATTATCCATATATATCAAACAACATTGAGTTCTCTATGAATTTTTTATGCATTTTTATTGTTTCCACCATTTGTTGTCTGTTCTCTTCACTTTGTAATATTTCATTTCATTTTTATTGTTTTCACTTTGTTTCCAACAGTAATATACCAAATCCTTTGCACAATAAAACAGAGTAAAATTTCACAAGAATATTACATATTCCTTCAAAATATAAAGGAAATCTGCCTAAAACTACCTCTAATGGACACTATAAAATGAAAAAATTATACATGCAGATATAATGATTCTGCTACATGTAGATAAATCTTGTTGATCCTCTATGAATTTTTTATGCATTTTTATTGTTTCCACCATTTCTTGTCTGTTCTCTTCACTTTGTAATATTTGATTTCATTTTTATTGTTTTCACTTTGTTTCCAACAGTAATATACCAAATCCTTTGAAGAATAAAACAGAGTAAAATTCCACAAGATTATTAGTATAGATGAATACCTTCAATCAGAGTAAATAATTGTTTGTGAGTCTGAATACTGCTGCACGTGAATGACCTGGGCTTAGGATATTGTCAGGGATTTCTTCTATTTTGGTTCTTTTCTTTTCTGATGTATTATCAGCAAATGATTATTTTAAATACAAAGAATGAGATGATGCATCAATGGCAGATGGTTGGACACATTTTAAATTGCATATTAAACGGATTTAAACGGTAATTATGAATTTAATGTGTAATTGTCAATTTAGTAGAGCCTTTTAATATTATCAGTGTCTAATAGAGTAAATACAATGATTTTACCGATATTAGTGTGTAATAGAGTAAATACAATGATTTTATATGCATGCATAAAAAATTCCATATTACTGTCAAATAATTCGGACATTTTTTTAAGAAGAATTCCAATGGAGAGGAGCATTTAAACAGACGTAAAGCATAAATATTTAAAGTCATTCAGACGTTTTTTTAAGAAGAATTCCAATGGGGAGGAGTATTTAAACAGACGTAAAGCATAAATATTGAAATTCATTCGGACGTGTTTTTAAGAAGAATTCCAATGGGAGGAGCATATAAACAGACGTGGACGTCCATTTCCATATTAAATAACAGATGTTGGACGTAAATCAGGGCATTTAAAGAATAAAAAGACGTTAAAACAGATGTTGGACGTAAATCAGGGCATTTAAAGAATAAACAGACGTTAAAACAGATGCTAAAAGAAGAATAATATTTAACAGATCTGTTAAAACAAGAAATTCTGTTAGATAGGCTCTTTATATATATAGATAGATATATATATGTTTAACTTATTATAATAGATAGATTACGTAGCGCGAGTGAAATAGATGATCAATGTATATCTTTATATATATATATATAATGAAGTAATTATTTAATAAAAAAATTTTATTTTAATAATTTTTTTTATTATTATTAAAGTTAATACTTTCTATATATTTTTGTTAAAATAAATACTGTATTTAATAAAAATATTATTTTAAATACAATTAATTAATTATATTAATTACCGAAATAATGTTCTTGATATTAAATTTAATTATACCATTTCAATTTTCTATAACGATAAATTTTTCATTTAAAATTTTTTTTATGTAAAATAAATATAGAATAATAATAATATTATAGAATGACATAATAATAGTATAAAATATATAACAATATATATAAATAAATCATTCATAATAATATAACAATACAATCCTTGCTTAGAGATGTTAATTTATACGTTAGAGAGTTTAATTTTATTCATGAAAATTTATTCCTATTATATGATTAATAATTTCATTCTTTAAAAATTATTTTATAATTTTAAAATAAATGTATTATTTATTTATTTTTTGAGATGATAAATATACGGTATATAACATTAATTATAATTATATTAAATTGATAATAATAGTCAATAAATATAATAAATATATTATATATGTTTGATATTTAATTGAAATATATATAATCTAATAAATTTACATATTTAAGATTAAAATTTCATGTTATAAATTATAATATAACATTCTTTTATATAAATTATAAACTACATAATTTTTTTTAAAATTATATTATTTCTTAAAAATAATCACATAACTAAAAAAATTGTGGATAGTTCAAGTTTATGTAAATCTAGAAAAACTTTAAGACTAAAAACATAAGTATTTTAATTTCATCTCTTTTGAAACTGTGTAAAATGATGCAAATATTAGATCATCGTCTTAGAATTATAAAAATATAATATTTTGAATGAATCTTTTATTAAAGTTTCAATCAAAATTATCACAAAAAAATTTGATAAAACTATAGGTTATGTTTATTTATGAGATTATCTTATTATTTTTATTAATATATATTTTTTATAATATATGAAAACGTGTAATTATTTATCATCCATTTAATTATGAATAATCTTATAATTTTTGTTAGAAATTAAACTAGATAAACATGCTTTGAACGTTACTTTTATCTAATATATATATATATATATTTTCCTTCACTTCAGTGTGTCGCAGCACATGAATTTCTACCTATATTTTTCCTTTTCTTAATTGGAATATGATAAAAAGCAATATTATTAACAAAGCTTAAAAAAAAAACATCGGACAATCGCCAATTAATATAACATGATAAACAAAATATTTCATTTTTATTTCTTTTAGTTTTGAAATCATTTCTGCATTTTTCAACTCACAGATATTGTTAAACACATAAAAAGCATCAAACATTACAAATTATCAGTTAACGTTTGTCTGCTATTTATCCCTAATATTTTTGTATAATACAAAGTTTAAGCCAGCTACCCAATACTCACACCCATCAATTTCTCTATTTTTGTTGCTTCCACTTATACCTATGTTACTTTTTAGTGCGTATTACTTTATGTTATCCTATAATATTTAGGATTGAAATTTATTCTTTTAAAGTTTTTCTCCATTTCTATGATAAGGTATGAGAGCAATGTTAAATATTTGTAAAAGAGAAAATCTTAAAACTTGGCTAATTCATTTATTTTTAAGCAACAAACACCAATAAAATAACGCCATGTAGAGAACACACGTAATGTTTCATGTGCTACATCTCAAATGATGCACTTCACCCCCCCCCCTCCCTCTCTCTCCATTCTCTCTTTTCCTTGTTGGTACCTCCTTCGAAGAGCCTCATTCAAGACCTAGGCTTGAGGCCTTCTAGATTTAGGCCACCCTCGTAGTTGAGGTTCAATCCAACGTCATCGTTGTCATTGAGATTCAGGCTGAAATCTACCGGAGCCCGAGATTGAGGCCTCCCCCGAAACATCGAAACCTTACCTCCTTTGTCGTAAACAAAGGCTTCTACATTGACTCCTTCACCAAACTCTTTTGCCATTAATTTTTTCGAACTTTAGGTTGGTGAATCTGTCAATTGGATAAATTAGGTTACTCATATTTTAAGCTTTTAGGTTTTGCGCAATTTTCTTTAACATTTTCTTCATTTTCTAAGCAACCAAACTGTTGTTAAGAGAGGGTGTGAAGGTCAACAGATAGGAGGGGAGGGAGGGTTTTTTTGTGATTTTCTTTATAGGCATTCAAAGATTTTTTATTTTTATTTTCTCAAGATCCAAACAAATGACAAGTAGAAAAAATTGAAGGATTCTTCTTGATTCTCCTCTTTTGCCATTTGTTATGATGGGAAATTGATGAAATATTCAACCCATTAATGAATATTATTTTTCAATTAAAATGATTAAAGGAATTGTTGCAACTTCATATCCGCTAGGTAAGGAATTTCTGTCAAAGGTGGAGTAGGTGATTTGGTATATATAAAGTGAATTTCAAAGTATTCCATTAGGAAAATAAGAAAAGAAAAGAATTTCAAAGTATTCATATATATAATATTGCCTTTTAAGAAAAGATCAGATAATAAGCGTGATTAATTTCATGGGTTAATGTTAAAAAATTAAAATGGCGTCAACAGGGTAGGTATGCAACCGGCCAACCAACCTCTCTGACTGTTCTAGAACCTATATTTACAAATAATTAAGTCGTTGATTTAACCATATAAAAAACGCGTTATATATATACATAGAGAGAGAGAGGATTGGACAATTTCTTTTCTTTTATTTTCTTTTGTTTTAAAGTTGAATATTCCAAACTTATTAATGCTATCAATATTATATCCAAAATATATCATTCCTTACATATGATATATCTTTTTTATTATAATAAGTAGTTATCTAACGACTACTTAATAGATTTTCGTATTTTTTCGTTAAGTGACCGTTAAATTTAACAACCACTTATTATATCTAAATAATAGTAATTTTCTAACAAAAAAACATTTTAATTTCCTATAAAATATATTAATTTAAAACCAACTTTAGAATTTTAAATTTAGAATATATTTGTAGACGTGCACTGATATATTACGTAAACGTGAATTGATATATTTTTAGTTAACTGATATATTTATTATATATAAAGAATAGTAATTTTCTAACAAAAAATATTTTAATTTCCTAAAAAATATATTGATTTAAAAACAATTTTAGAATTTTAAATTTTAGAATATATTTTGTAGACGTGAACTAATATAATATGTTAACGTAAACGTGAATTGATATATTTGTAATTAATTTAATTTTTTTAATTATATTATTTTTGTAAAAATTCTATTTCACTTAATTAGGCAATGTGCTTCGCACATTGCTCTCAACATAGTATATATATATATATATATGAATTAGTATATATGGAATTATAATTCTCTGAGGAAGAAAAACGTTTAATTATTATTTGTAGCAAGAAAATTAACCATTTGCGACTAGAAAAACTGGTCCATATATAGTAAGTAATCATTAATTCTAATTATATTTGGAAGGTTAAAGGTGCATTAATGTACCTAGTTATTTGTTCAAGACTTCAAATGTGCATATATGCGATAAGATCAGCACTGCATTGTGAGGCTAGTTGTAATGCCCCGGGTCTCGTAGGGGTCGAAGAATTACTTCCTATCGTATATACTCACATTTTAACTGTATAATTAAATACTCCAAATTTTTAGATATCATATAAAACTTAGTCTCAAAACTCATTTATTCAATATTATCAATTTCAAAATTTGAAATCTCAAAAATATAATAATATTTTCTTACTAAACCTTAGCAATACTCATATAAACTCTTTATACTTAATCTACCATTTTTAAGTCATGTTTAGGGTTTAGAAGCTCAGCCAATGCTTCAAAATCTGATTCTCGACTGAAACATCCAAACTCATCTAAAAAATGTTAAGAGATAATGGGTAAGCTATCAACTCAGTAAGTAGTGAGCATATGCTAGTATGTAAACACAAGCATTTATAACTTCATCATGCAAAATAAAATATTTACTTTTAGAGTTCAGAAAACTAGACTTTTACTTTCAGAATGCAGAAATAAACTTTTTACAAAACATCAGAGTGAAACTATTAAAAAATTCTTTCTTATTCAAAAATCATTTGGCATATAAAATCTAAAACATCTCATTAAAATATAATACCATGTTTAACCCCATAGTAGGGTTGTACCACATTTATAACTAGTGGTCAGGCCACATAATACCATTAAGCCCCGTGATAGGGTTGTGCTATATTTATAACTCGTGGTCAGGCCATATAATACTATGTTTTAACCCCCGTGATAGGGTTGTACTACATATATAACCTGTGGTCAGGCCACATCTACCATTCTTACCCGTAGTTGGGCTTTATCTACTATTCTTACTCGTGGTAACGCCTTACCTACTATTTTTATTCATAGTAGGGTCGTATTTACTTTTTTTACCCGTGGTAAGACCTTCTTCACTATTCTTATCCGTGGTAGGGCCGTATCAAAAACAAAATAGAACATCAAAACCACCTTCATTAGAATACATGTTCAAATCTTATACCAAAATTTTCAGATGCCACAACTTATCAAAAAACAAAGTACTAAACAGTTTCATATCATTTCACATGTTCGAACGGAATAAAAACTTCTTTTACTCATAGCAAAACCTTCACATCTCATGAATCAAAACATTTTATTTCATCAACAAACAAGCTTTTCAAAATACACATTCGCTCTTTTCAATCCAGAAACAGATATGCACAAAAATATAGCTAATGTCTACACTAGTAATCACAAAAGTAGTTTCTTTTTTACAACTTTTTTTTTATGGTTGTGCAGAATAAACATTTGAGGTCGTTTTTAACTTTCACGTACGTAGTTTTCCATAAATCTCAAATCAACCATGTATTTCGATATTCAGGTCTAAAATACTAAAATCATCCTCCTTTTAATTCCTAAAAATTTCAAGTTCTCGTAACCTCAAAAATATTATCATCCTTTCAAAACTATCCACATCCACTTAACATATTTAACCTAATTCCAACTCAAATATTAGTTTGATTAAGAAGCCAAAACCCAACCCTCTTATAAAAATATTTTACTATTTTTATTAAAAACAGACCCCTCATTACAAAATGACATGAAAATACTCGTCCAAACTTTCACAAATAGTTTCATAATAAATTATATAGTTTAAAACTAATTTCTTTTCTTTATAAAACTATGTATTAAGAACAAAGTCTATAAAATGTGGGTTTAATATAAAAAGGAAACCGACCACATAAATTAAGTAATCCGTAAACCTAGAACTAGTGGTATATTAGAAATTTTAGCCATAAAATGCAAGCTTTCTTTTAGGGGAGATTTCAAATATACAGTTTAAAACCATTGTGTTGATAACTTTGGAGATAGAACATATGTAATATTAAGTAAAAGATCAAGATCATAATATAAAATAAAGCTCTTACGAAGCTTTACGTAGAAAAAATGCAAAGCATGTTTTAGTTTACAAAAAGTGAGCCCACTAACTAGGGAGAGACCCAGATCGAGAGATGGAGAACTCACCGAGAGGGAGAGGAAGCGAGTGGAGGAATCGGGGTCAAGGTTGTGGTCTTGGGTAGTTGTTGACGTCTAAAAGCACTAGGAGAGAGAGACTAATGAGAGAGAAACCATGTAATGAGATAATGAGAGAGTTTACAGAGAGAAGACCATAGGAAAAACAACTAGGTAGTGGGAGGTGATCAACTGTACCTTCTTTATGCAGATGGGTCGAAGTGGAGAGTGGTTAACAGCTGTGCTACGGTGCCCGAAAGGTGAGTGGCTAGACAACCCATAGAAAGAAGAGCCGTGCTCAGTTTTCATAAGTGCAAAACAGAGTAATGCTTGCAATGCTCCTCGGTGGCTAGGCATGGCACTGCAAGGTGGCTTTGGGTGTTTTCCATCGTGTAGAGGGTGGGTCATTTTGTGGGGTTGCGACTTAGAAGCTTGGCAGTGGAGCTTCCCTTCAATGGTGGTTTTTGTTTTACACGTTTTCATGTCTGTGGTTGTATCCTAGAGAGGGGGATGCAATGGTTTGATTTGATTTGGGGGAAAACGATGAGCACAATTTCTTGAAGAGGCAGCAGCAGCAGTAGCGAGTGCTCTGGCCTATGGGTAGTTTCAAACATGCTCTCAAGAAGAATTAAAGATATGTATGTGTGTGTGTGTGCGTGAAAACCCTAAGGAGAAAATGAGAGGGAGTGGCTGAGTGTTTGAATTTGTTGAGAGGAAGAATTTTATGTGAGAAACCGAAGGGAAAACTGTAGGAATCGTGTGGAGTGGGGTTGAAATGGAGAGAAAATTCTGGTTATAAGATATATGGTTATTTGATTAAAGTAGTGGTAGATAAATCTGTGGAAAAACCTAGATAAAATTTAGAGAAACAAATAGCATAGTCAACAAGCATGGTGGAGGGTTTGTAACTTATAAACCGAATTTGTGAACCAAAAAATTGAGATGAAAAATGCATGGTATGATAAACGTGGGCCAGGACAACTAGTAACTGACTAACTTTTAAAAAAAAATTAGATCTTCCCATAAATACCGAGCTGTAAAATACATATATCTAAATATAGAAATAATAATAAATAATTCAATAAAAGTGAGAGTTTTATAATATTAATAGAAAAGAAACTTTAGAATTGTTAAAGAAGAATGGCGTTTCGTATAATATCACTAGAATAATAATAGTAATAATAAATGATAAACTGTATCCTCATAAAATCTTGGGCCTATAATATATTCACAAAAAAAAAAAAAAACTCAAAAGAACTTTTTATACATGGAAAAATCAAAATCTTCAGGAAGCAAAAAGACATTGAAGTGGGATGTTACATTATTTGTAACGCTCTAATGGAAGATTTAAACCACTTATATTCTAAATGTTGGCGCTCCAGCTTGCGCTTGGGATCATACCCAAACTGTGACGTCAGAGATGAGCATTACAGGAAAGTTCATCCCTCGTCTTATCGTGTACTATGTTTTTTTTTTCTACCGAATAATGTTTTCGCTGCGGATGAAGGTTAAACCTTTCTAAGCGTGCATTACATGACTTAACAAAATAATATCCCAAAATATTGCATTACTATTAAGATAAACATAAAGATCATCCATAATTATTCATTTTTCCAAAAATACGGAAGACCCAAAATATAAGTAATAAATACAAAAGCTGCATAGAAGCCCCTACCATCTTGTCTTAATCCAAGGGCTCCTTCTTAATCCTCTTGAAATTTGGACCATAACGAAGACAGTCCAAATCCAAGGTCGGCTCTACCTCACAACTCATCTCGAATGATGACTCATACAGGTGGCCCAAGTGAATGGAATCGTTTATGCCAAGGACTAAACAACACCCAGTAGGGTAAAAGTCCCTAAAAATACAAGCATCTAAGGGTAGTGACTCCGCCGCCCATCAGACCAAATAGTTGAGAGTTACTAGCTCAGAGGTGACGGGCTCAGTCGGGCCCGTGGAGATCCGAGATGTCTTCCCTGGGACTATATTCTTTGGGGTCGTCATCACCTGCAACTACTTCTATTGTTCCGAAAGAGGGCGATAATGGAGAGATAAAAAAAATGGTGAGATTTCGGGAGAAATCTCAGTAAGTACATTTATATCTCAACAAAAGCATTTCAAGCATACAATTAAATGAATAGCAATCAATCATCTATACATTATGCATTATGAGACTCATGACTTTACTCTATGCACATGATCATGCTCATGCCATTTCTCTTTCAATTTATTTTCTTTATTTCTTTCATGTGTTTGCTTGTAACCTCATAAAACAAAATGTTTGAGCTTCTTTTCAAAATTCATCTTTTTGCAAATGCTTTTATTTTCTCTTATCTTAGGCGCCACTTATCATATCATATATGGCCCAAAAGCCCCTTTTTTCATCATGACCTCTGTTGGACATCTTATGGTTTCTCTACGCACCGTGTGTTCCTGCTAGTTACGTAGTACCCGACGACCGTATCAAATCTAAGTAGCTACATTTCATGCCCTTTTCAACTCCTCATCACTCGGCGATTGATCACTCACCGAGCGACTACAAACTTTTCTATAGCGGGAAGGCAAAAACCAACACATCCTGTATGTACCCACTAGTTTTAGGTGCGACCACGCTCTTGACACCTTCTGGAGCCATACATGATTTGCCGACAGTTCTTTATTGACCTAGGGGTTTTCACTCGACTTTAGACACTCCTGAGTGAACAGGAAGTTCTATTGGGGTACTACCCCATCCCAGCCTTTGGGGTTCTTATAAAACTTTAATTATTTTCTTTTCTTTTAAAAACATGTTTACAACATGATTTTCGTGCTGCATACATGAGACATGAGACTCATATCCCTAAACATGTGAAATGTGAGACAAACATAACGCGTATTTTACGTCAAGCTCTTTCACAATTTACGCACCACATAAATTCACTTCTTTCCTACCCAAAAATACTTATTGGGCCTCACACATACCTAGGAATACTTGGCCCCTTCCCACTAGGGTTGGGTCGAGACCCTCCTTTAGTGATTCCTAGCCTTTTATTCTCCTATTCTTCTCCAAACACTCCAATTTAATTTTAATAATTTAAGTATATTTTTCTAACCTCAAAAACATGTCTTGGCTGAAACCCTATGTCCTTTAAATTATTATTTTCATCACTTCTCTTTTCATCAAGATAGCTCACTCAATTACTTTGATTGAAACCACAAATTGTGCTAGTATAATCCTTTAGTTCTTATACTTATAATTTCTCTAAATGTTTAAATATTTAATCAAAACATAAAAACAATAATTGACTCAATAACTCAACCCAAAAACCCTTAAAGTCCGAAATACCTATATGCACAATCCAACATTTTTCAACTCCAAATTAGATTTTAAACAAGCATATATATATATATATAACATTATCACTCATCATGTTGGTCATACCACATTCTTCCTTTATTTCAAATCTACAACATGATATAATCTTTACTCTAGTAACATACTTAGACTTAAACATAGATTTTTCCACCAAATGAACAACACTAATATCATCACCCAATATCCTACTAGTTAACCTAAAGTCATGCATGTATTTTCTTCATTCCCCCTTATAATGAATAAGTTAACTAAATCCACACCTTATTTTAGATTCTCAACTTAAAGAAATCATAAACTTAAGCATGGATTTCTATTTAACTAAGCATGGCATTTTTTGTTTTCACTAAAGAGTTTCATTTTAGCATGCACACACAAAAATTCAAACAATACAATCAAATTCATTCAAGCGTATACTAAAATTGCTAAGGGTAAGATAAGAATATACTTACAACACTCCTAGCTAGCTTACATGAAATCTGAAATCATATTAAGCACTTCATTAAATTAATCTATGATCATAACATACTTAAAAGAAAAATTTTACACAAAGACATAAATGTGGTGTGTGCCCTTCTCTAGGTTTCTAGGCTTAATCTTGGTTTAAAAGAAGCTTACCTCTTCAAGAGCAACTCCTCTTCAAAATATTTGTTCTAACTCCTCTAAACTTAGGATAATTTGATGTTTAAAGGATAGAAGAAAGTGAAGCAAAAGAAGATTGAGAGAGGAAGGGAGCTGGTCGAGAGGTAGAGAGTAGGGGTGTTCATCCGGGTTCCGAATTCCCAAATCCGGAACCCGGATTCAAAATTTCCTTAAACATTTAAAAAAAAATCAAAACTGTTAAGAAAAAAATAAAATTTTAAACCGGGCCGGGTTGTACCTGGCCTGGATGAACAAGCCTAGCACAGAGAATGAGAGAGTTTGTGAGAATGTAAAGCAACCAAGTGAGGGTATGAGCATACTCAAGGCCATTCGGCCATGCCCTTTTTTCCTAAGACTCTGGGACACTCCACCATACCTATAGTTGAAAGAAACATGATTGGACAATGGTGGTTACATGGGAAAAGAAAACAAATTGTGGAAGTGTGTGGAAGTGAGCAACCGGTTTGGTGCTTTCATATAGGGTTGCCGAATTCCTCATGGGAAATGGACTAAAATGGCAAGGTCCCATCCCATCCCAAAGATATTTCTAGGATCTAGAATCACATCAAGGCCATTCCTTTAGAAGATGTAACGCCCCGATTTTTCGCATCGATTACAAAGTAAATCGACGCATCTAAACAAGTAACACAAGGCTACTTATCCTACATATAACATAAAAAGTAGCATGCATGCATCTAAGTTTACTAATTAAATGCAACGTCGATCGTAGCTGGAAGAAGTAAATTCTCAATATATGTAAAGAGATCTAACTCTTGCATAAATAGATCACATGACATACTAAAATTACACTTCTCATAACATCGTGTTTACAAAAACATACTGTATTAAATCTTACATAACCCAGTTAGTTTTCTCAAAATATAATCTCATATCCCACCACCATCTAGTACTCTTACTTCTTTACTTGATCACGTACATGAGATCATCTCAACCGGAGATGAGCATTTAATAGGACCCTCAGGGTACCTCAGAATCTCCAATGTTGACCGAGTCTCAATGCAATTTATCTATCCCTGCAACAACATCTATCATTCCATAAGAAATGATAGACAAAATATAAAAGAGTGAGATTTACAAAAAATCTCAGTAAGTACACAGTTAACGAAATAAGACACAGATAACATTAACTATCATCATACATAGTCATATTCACCAACATATCACTTATAAGAATGCTTTATAGGACTTATACAGTTCAATTACCCGTCTTCCCATACAAACTTAGATATTATCTAGACCCACCATCACATACTTAATACTTATACTTTTCACCTTACTTCTTAACCTTGTAGGTTTTCCTTATTTCTTATCTTCGATGGGCGTTACGTATCGCCGTCCCCATCGGGATCTACTTATTGTATAGTCTCGACAGGCGTTACGTATCGCCGTCCCTGTCGGGTCTTACTTATCTCTTATCTTTGATGGGCGTTACGTATCATCGTCCCCATCACATATAACTCATCAGTTATCCGGGCGTTACATATCGCCATCCCCGTAATGATGAGTCTTATGTCAATCTTCCGGGCGTTACATATCGTCGTCCCCGTAATGACACGGAACATACTTAACATATATGACAGGAGTCCCCATCACATTATCAGTCATCCGGGCGTTACGTATCGCCTTCCCCGCTAGTCATGTCAATCTTATGGGCTTTACGTATTGCCGTCCTCGTAGTGACATAATTCTTATTCTTACGATAGGCGTTACATATCGTCGTTCTTGTCGGCACGTTAGTCATGCGGGCGTTACTTATCGACATCCCTATCATGACGTGACGAACATATTTATACATGCATATACTTTTCATTCTTATCTTAGAACCCTTGTTCTCACAAGTCTTTATTAATATCCACTATTATTATCCGTGGTTGGGCCATACCACTATTATTACCCGTAGTCAGGTCATCCACTATTATTATCCGTGGTCGGGCCATGCCACTATTATTACCCGTAGTCAGGCCATGCCACTATTATTACCCGTGGTTGGGCCATACTATATCTTTTTTTTATTCTTATGAGTTTTTCACCTAGAACTCATTTCATTTGAGACACCAATTTTATTCCAGGAAAAACCCTAGGTCTAAGCAAAATAGGATATCTCACTCGAGCGGGTGTCAAGCGAGAATCAAATGAAGTCACGGGTTAAAACTCGCTCGAGCGGAGTATCAAGCGATAGTCTAGGGAGGGTTCATATTTTGCCTTCGCTCGACCCACCTGTCGAGCAACAGTCGAGCAAGATCACGACTTATGGGATTTTTCAACCTAAACCAAGCAATCTTTTCACATAAATCTTATTTTTACTTATTAAAACATAATCTATGTCCTTATAATTTTCCTAACATTTTACCATCACAAAATCATATCCAAAACACCATAGACTTCAAGTATATCATATAAGCCTAGTTTAAGTTCCAACTAACAACAAACTTGATTCCATCAACAATCTACTTATTCTATGCCAAGATTAAGTTAAATTATATACTTACAAATTTCTCCAAAACTTGGTTGAATGATCAAACTAGTCCTTGCAAAACACTCACTTAGCTCACTTAGGTGATGTTTAGAGGTTTAAGGGTTAAGAGGCTATTTTCTCGACTTATTTCCTTGTGTTGTGCGTGAGTTTCTTCTCCTAAAAGATCCCTTATGGACTGAAGATGACTATATATATATATATGGGGAATCGATGGCTTGGGGAAAAAAAGGAAGGAAAACAAATCAAGGCAATTGGTTAAATCAAACCGTGTAAGGGTATGTGCTGTCCAGCCTTGGCCTAGTCAAATGATCATCCATATCTCTCATGATCTCCAAGGATTTTCATCCCATGGCTATGCTTCTTCCATATCTAAAATCATCTTAGATCAATGTCCCAAAGAATTACTAAATATAGATATAAAAGTAAAATCCAAAAAGCCTAAAATATCTAAGATATGCTCAACTGGCTATTGGCCTTTCTTGCACCCCCAAAGCTTGTAGAACCTCTTCTTCACCTTTGGCCACACGTCCCAGACTTCCTTAGTACCCTTAGAGTGGCTGGAAAAAAAATCTCATCACCTAATTTCCAAGATTTGGTTACCAATTGGTTGGAAACAAGGAGAATAGTTGGCTGTTTTGGCCAATCAGATTAGTTCTTCACTTTTGCTTGGTTTTAGACTAATTATTCTTCTAGAAGCTCTTCCTCTACTTAACACATAATTTCATACATGTATCTAGCTGATATAAATGAGGAAAACCAGTCAAATTTGAGCATCTAAAGTGAGGTGGTGGAGTGATTTACTTTCAGGCTCCAGTTTGCACTTAAAACAGATTAGTCCCATTCTAGCCCAAATAATCCATTGATACACTTCGATTCTCCAAAACCTCAAATCATAAAAGTTCTAGATATATTTCGTAAGGTTCTATAGGAACTAAAATCACTTCATTTAGAGTTCATATGACCAAGTTATGATTTTGTTAATAAAACTTGACAGATAAGCCCGAGAACACCAATCTGGGCATACCAAGTGTTGAATAGAAGATTCCTCTTATTTCACACGAAATTTACTAAATAAAATCTCCTCATTTTCCACATATCTACATACTTGTCTAGATCTTAGGATAATTGAGAAAATAATCCAAAGGCTTAATCTTATCCAAAGTTCTTAGTCAACTTCAAAGTCAATGCTTATCTATCTCCAATTCAGATCTGTCACTTCAATTTCTATTTATTATTTGATTAAGTCTTTATATCTTAAAACTCAAAACATAAAAGTAGTAGATATTTCTCTTAGCTTTCCATAGTCTCTTGAATCACTCAAATCAGACATTAAATGAGGAAGTTATGACCGTTTTACCAAAAAACATTAAGTTTGTCCTGGTATCTCGCTCGATCTAGACATCAAGCGGGAGTCGAGCAAGATATCGGGTTAGACACTTTTCCACCTTAAAACAAGCTACATTTGTACCCAACCCTACTCCTAACCTTTCAATATAAAAAATCCTATACATATATCCCAAAAATTCCTAAAAATAGTTTTGGAGAAACATAATCATCCCACATATGAAAATTAAGCGGATATCTAAAAATCCGGGTTATCACAGAAGATCTTCTCATTTTGAAATGAAATTCCTGAAGAACAACAAGACTTAAGGCATTCAGCTCCATGCTCTCCTACTAGTTTCAACCGAAACTCTCATCCCTTTTGTTTCCTTCTCTTGTCATTTCAATCCTCTTGCACACTCATCTAGCAACTCTCATGTCATTCCTCAAGATCCTAAGGCCACACTTTTAGGAAAAAGAGCATGCATGGTCCAGCCATGCTATTCCCTTGGTTTTATCCGAAACCTCATCTCCTCCTCCCCTAGTTTCCTCCTTTTACAAGCAACCATTAATCATTCCTTATATCACTATACCTTCATACACATCTTACACCTTCTACTTCTTCTTCTTACAAATCTTACACATGTCTAAAATGTCCCTTCAACTAGATTTGAAAATGCTCTAGAAATCTCCAAATATGGCTCACGGCTTGCTTCACCCGAACCCCCTTAGCTTTCTTTTTTTTTTCTCCCTCTTTCTCATGAATCCACTTCTCATTTGTCAATCATCTTGTCAACTCACTCTTACATGATCTACCTTTGATCATTGGCTTAGATTGTGAAAGATTGCATAGGAAAAACCCCTAAGGGTTTCGGCTACAACCTCCACCAATTCCTTCCTTCTCTTCTCTTCTACTTCCTATTTCATCTATAAGTGTCACCTATCTAAATATGGCATATACTAGATAGACTAAAATAGATAATATCTTAGTATTTTCTCAAGATATCCCAATAATAGAAAAATCTCATTATGAGATTTCACAATCTATCCTATCAACCATCCACTAGTCAACTCTCAACTATTAGAAATTTTTCACTTTCACGTACTAGTCTTAAGTGACTTTCTAAGGTTTTTCTAGAGGTGACAAGTGTCTCATGTGTGGGCTTGATGGTTCATGGGCCAATCTCATGGGTTTGTGGGCTTGTTATCCCTTTCTTAGCCCAATATCTTACTTTAAGCTTCCAAGGCTTAAATTTTAAGTCCAAGCCTTCACCCTAACTACTCAACATTTTCATTATTCAAATTAAATAAATCTCTTAGTTAAAATAATAGGAGAAAGAAATCTTGGGTCATCACACCAAAAGAATTAGTTAATGATACAATTGGAGTCTCATTGGAACTTTATAAAAAATAAGAACTTCTCAAGCAATTTGGTTCTGATATCATTTGTAACACCCCAATGGAAGGCCTAAATTACATGACTTATCCTCTAAAAGAACTAGTCAATGATATAATTGGAGCCCCCATTAAAACCTTATAAAAAGTGAGAACTTCTCATTCCCAAGCAATGTGAAATTCTATACACCATCTACTATTTTTCTTTTCGTACGGGGTATCACACTAACTTTTATAGATCACTTTGGTCTTTTAAACCCAAACTCATGTACTTCCTTTATTTAATTATAGTTCATTTTCTTCATTATTCAGAACATTTCTTTGCTTCCTGGCCGCCTCAATTTCTTTATATTAATTTATACCATATAAATAATTAATTAAAAAAATTCATTTATACTGATAAATAATTTGACCACATGATAAATTTAGAACCAGAACTAAATTAACGTTTGGAGTTTGTGAGTGTTATTTTCTCTTTGATCTTCATATTCTAGAATTAAATATATATATATATATGCTAATATTTTAAATGAATAATAAGTACTTTAATCATTATCAAGTATCATGAGAATTTACTAGCAATAGTAAAATCAATGTTTTAAATATCGTATTGAAGGTTGTATCGGTCAAAGTATTGGAACGAAATATTTTGATATTCGTACCATTTTGTATATCATTTCATAATAGTCTTTATATGAGTAAATTACATATTTATATATACATGTATAAACTACTAAAAGATAAAATTATTATTCGTTTTGTAATTCATATAAATAAAATATACCTTTTATACATACAAAAAGGGGGGAAAATACAAATGTACTTAAAAAAACCATATAAAAAAATGAATCTGCCGGAATTTAAAATTCAGTTCCGGCTAAAATCTGGTATTTTGGCCAGTACAAGTCGTAACAGTCAAAACATGGGACAAAGCGAAACATGACTTTTTTTGTACTGGTCCAGTCACTAATACGACATATTCCTGAAATATCAGCTAGTACAGTACGATTTTCAAAACTATAAGTAAAACACAATTTGGAGCATAACTTGATTTTGATTCTTTTTTCATCTCACATATAGGCAACTTATTTAATTTGCATATATAATCATAAGCAATCATATAGTGTTACGGCAAAGCACAACATTAATGCATATATGCATGACATAATCTATACCACTTGCAGACATAATAAGAAAAAGATAATTAGTAGATCAAGATGGATGTCGAAGTTCTTAAAGTATCCCTGTATTTAATCCAAAGATCTACCAATTCACTTAACAAATTAATTAGTCGTCAATTATGCAATAATTTGATAATCAATCAAATACATGAACTAATAGAAGTATGTAATACCAAATTTAGTTACAAAGGAAAATCGATCAATAAAAAATTCTTCAATGGTAAAAACCCTAAAGGGCATCCAAACTCGGAAAAATCAATTATATTATATTAAAATTAATACAAGTAAAGTTCTCAGATTATAAACTCATTGCAATTAGACACTTTTACTTGACAAGATAAATGACTCATCTGTTTTTTACCGCAGTAGCTGCTAAAACCTTTAACGATTTTTTGTCTATTGAGTTTCCTCATGGAACTTTCAATGACTGAATATGAACACTTCAAATTCTCCTTAGAGTACGCACACACTCAAAGAGAAAAAGACCAAAATAGTAAAAAATCATTTATAAGAATTCTCTCACACTCAAGTACTTGGATCTCTCTCAAATCTCCAAGCTCCCAAAATAAACACTGATCCAAAGGATGATGAAAAACTTCAATTGAAACCTCTTTAAATAAGCAACTCAATAGTTATCCATTTCTGCTGACAATTTTATTCAGTTATTAACTTTGTTACGTTGTTACCAGACTATTGGCGCTGAATCTTTTCATAAGATAACTAAATATCTTCTTGAAAGCTTGAATTTAAATTTGCTTTGATATCTTCATTTTGAATCTTTTAATCAAATCACTTGATATTACCTATCTTTTTTAATTTCTTATTAGGTCACTTGATATCTTCTATATTTTCGAATCAGCTATCTAGATCGTAGATAGGATTTTGACTCACAACAAGTGAAACGATTACTTATGGATCAGATCTGATAGAAGTTTGAGTCACAATTAAACTTTATGACGAATTCTATTGACGGATTCTACTACACTTGATACTTGTCTTCTCAACACTAGCAATTTCAAATTCAAACTTTTCTTAATTTGGATAAGATCTATCTCTTGAAAGTTGGTTTATCTAATACGCTTCCTAACATGCTCTAGATAAAGTAAAATAGCTATAGATAACATCAAAGTATTTTACATTCATTCAAATTTCAAACTCAAAGATAAAATATATGAACTCTTAACATCCTAGCTAACAAACTTTTGCATTTACAGATGGCTTCTTCAATCATTTGTCTATGAAACAATTAAATGATCTATTATATATACATATATATATATATGTATATACTAGAGAAGAGTAACATACAAAACACATTTTCTTAATTTAGTGAAGCGATTATAAATAATATGCTTAAAATTTTTATGCTTGTGACACTGAAATTTAAAAATTACGAGAGAAAAAAGGAATAGATAAAAATGGATGCTGAGAGTCTATTTTGATCTCTATAGGGATCGAACTTTATTGAGTTTGTGGGGATGAGGTTTAGCAGAAATGCTCTCTATGCAGATAAATATTATATATATATATATATCGAATATGTACTGTTAAGTCACTACAACATTTCTCACCTTTTGCCACCATTTTTTTTTTGCAACTCAAAAGTTGTCACAAATATGGTGGCTTTTACCCACAACATTGACGTCTTGAGAAAAAAGTGATGAAATTGTCACTAAAAACTACTATTTTTTAGCAAAATAATAATGCAGCAGATATTATTGTTAGTAAATATCAATTTTGACACTTTTGAGAATTGTTGTTACAATATTCATTTGTCACAAATGTGATTTCCATCTTATAAAAGCTTAATTTTTTTATGATGATTAATACTTTTCGTTATTGTAATTTCACTACAAAGAAAAGTATTATTACCGGCAAAAGTAGCTGCACCAAAAGGAAATTGACGACAAAACTAGCTATGGCATTATCAATTTCGCAGCTATATTTTGAATGCAAACATACAGGCTGGTATTTTTCTCTTTTTGCGGCGAATATTATAGCTATTTGCAGCACTATCTATAGTTTTTTAAAAATTATAACGTCGGCTAAAGCCCCCCAACCCCCCCGCCCCCCAATGCCTAACTCTTTCTTTCCCTCTCTTTCTCTCCCAAACGTTAACCGCGGTGATATGGCAAGATTCCAAAAAATTCCATTCGCAAATCTTGGTATTACACATGATAAACACCCATTTTCTTTCCTTTCCATTTCAAATCCGCTTTGAGTCAGTCTACTTGCTCCGATTTCCACTCGCATTTTGCTTCAACAGGTAAGAGTTTCTCCTTCTCTCGCCTTTTCCTTTGCGCCGTTTCTTCCTCATGAAACACATTAATCTGAGGTTTCCCCTCTTCCGTGATTTTTCAGTGATTTTGAGCATTGGAGTGCGTCATTTTCTTGGATCGTTGTTGCCGTCAATCCCTAGCCGAATTTTAGTGGATGACGGTGAGCCCTTTTCTCTAATCTTCTTTTGTTGTTCTGATTCACTTTTTTTTTTCAAACATATAATTTCTGGAAAGGAAAAAAAATCCCATATTTGTTTTTTTTTTTACAAACATGTTCATTCCTGATTGATTCGTTATTAAACCTTTAAACTGTGGATTGAAGAAGTGAAGCATCGGGTCTGCCCAAAGTTCCATTCACATGCTTCGTGTCTCTGATTTCACATCTCTCTCTCTCTCTCCGTGATCTGTTTGGGTTCGACTTTCGTATTTGGTTGATTGGTTATATTTCAACATTTAGTCTTTTTTAATATGAAAAAGATAACTTGGCTAGATTTAGTTGGCACTAGAAGCATCTAAAGCATCTTAAAACTATTTCTAGATTATTAAAAGTGTAGTTTTGTGTTTGGGTAGAAACTTATTTTTTTATTTAAATTCGGTGGGTGACTTTTGTTATAATTATTTTTTGGAATCCCCTGTTAGTGAGAAATTTTGGGTTGAGAATGCTTGAAACTTATGTGAATTGCATTCATGTGCAGATTCTTATAATAATGTGGTTGCCATGAAGATATATTGAATACAAACATTATTTTGAGTAGTTACACAATGGTTTATTTATTTATTAACTAGGGGTGGGCAAAAATTCTGACTTCCGACTTCTGAACCACTTCCGCTCCGATTCCGACTCCGATCGGAATTGAAAGTCGGAAGTCGGAGTCTGAGTCGGAGTCGGAGTCGGAGTCGGAGTCGGAGTCGGAAGACTTCCGACTCCGAAATCGGAGTTCAGAATCGGAATCTGAGCAAACGATTGCTCCAAACTTCAACTCCGAACTCCGATCATTTTAAAAATATCCCAGATGCAAAACGACGTCGTTTTGCATCTGGGTTATTTAAAAAAAAAAAAATGAAATGACGTTGTTCCAATTAATGAGGAACGACGCCGTTTTCCATTTACATTATATCCCCCCCGATCCCCTCTTCTCTTTCTCTCCTCTTCTTTCTTCTTTCTTCTTTTTTCCACTTTGCTTCACCTCAACGCCATTCCGTTTCTCTGCGCGCAACGTGCAGCAGCCTAGGCCCCACGCCGCCCCAGCTTCATCTTCGAGCAACTGTACGCCACCGTCTGCTTTCTCCAGTTGCAACGCAGCCCTGCCTTAGAGATCCGAGAAAACCCCAATTTTAATTGGTATTTTTTAGGGTTTCAAAATAGGAATTTATTTTTAATTTTAATCCGAGAAATTGAGTTTGGATTTTGTTAATTATTTTCTATTGTATTAATTTTGTAAGGTAATTGAAGATTCGAAATTTCTAGTGTTTAATTTCTTTGTTTCTTCAAATTCACTAATTCTAGGATTTCAAAAATTTTCAATAAACAAATTAGTGCGCCCTCTACTTGTAGATGGTTTTGGTTGTATTGCATATAGTTTACTTAAGAGAAAAATTATCCTTGATACTTGATAGAAGATTGAGAATCTGAGATGCTCAATGATGTTTTATGCTTTTTTGATGGCTGCCAGTGCCGGCTGGTAATTGGTGACTGGTGTTATGCAAATATGATTATCACAGATTCAATCATTCACATGATAAAAGTTTTAATATTATGAGTAGAGAAGATTGAGAAGAGCAATTCAAAAAAAAATAATAATAATAAAAAGAGAAAAAACAGTTTAGTTTTCTGTATTTGGATTAAAATTTAGAAAAGCTGGATTTTCTTGACAACCTATTTTAGCTGCTTAATTAAAATATTTTAAACATAATGTCAATATTTTAAACACAATGTAACATTGTGTTTAAAAAAGCATTCAAAAAAAGCATTTTATAATCTAAAACAACACATACCATTCAAAAAAACAATGTGACAATATGAAAAAACAATGTTTTTTTTTTGAATGTCTATATTTGTTATTTTAGATTATAAAGTTAGGATAAGAAGGAACAATAAAGAATCTTGATCTAGACTATCCAATATGATTAATTAAAATATTCCCTCAATACCAATAATATATATATAGAGATAAACTTATATATATACATAAACTTATATTATTATATATTTGCTTCGAGGGTTAGAATGTAGATGATATAAGAATGATTATATTGAAAATAAAAAGAAGAAATGTATTATGATGAGGTATAAGATCATAAAAAGTTTAAAAGATATGTATTACATGTTTATATATATATATATATTATAAACATTATATATATATAGTACAATCAATGATTTAATAATGTATGATGAGGCTATGAGTTATAAGAAAGTCAAATGGGTATAATTTTTTTTTCTTTTCTAAAGTTTATGTGATCATTGTGATGAGATCAACTTTAACATCCTTTCATTTTGTCCCTTCTATGATAAATGGGTAGATTGCAGAGGGTTTCTAACTTACCATCTTTTACCTTGAGCCATTGCTTTTTTCACAATAAAATAATATATTCAATATAATTCCAGGACTTACAGCCTTAGGCTTTTACATGACATCTACCACGGTCCACACCAAACACCTAATATTTAAAGAGTTATTATTGGTATAAAACTGGTGGAATATTATCGACACAGGACCTATATATAAATTATAATAATATAAAAAAATGATAAACTAGTATGGTCTTTGACTCCTTTACATAATTTTTGACTGAGGTTCTTTAATCAAACATATATAGTTAGCAGCGTGAGTTGGGTGATGCTTTATAAACATATATATACACTTATATATAAGTCAAACATATATAACATTTTTTATATTGTTATACTTGAATTTCAGGTCTACTTAACAGATGAATCCCTCACGCTCACAGACTGGGAGTCTGACTCCATATGAGACTCCGGACGCCAGGACTCCGTCGGCATCCCAAGCAATAGTACCGAGTCGGAGTCGGAGTCAACAACCTAGTTCTACTTGAGCACAGACCTTGTGTGCTAGTAGTGGATTTCCACTTCCAGTCAACATAGAATTAGAAGTGGAAGATCTCGATCAGTTTATGGAGGAGGAGGATATGGGTCTTGGGGACAATTCGGTTCAGGATCCGAATGTACCAGTACACCCCGTAGCTATGAGGCCACCCCGTCCACGATTAAATAAAAAAAAATCGTGGACATAGGAACATTTCACGAAAGTTGACGATGGCGATCCCGAGAAGCCACGAGCTGAATGCAACCATTGTGGCGCTCAAGTTGGGTGTCATTCAAAAAGATAAGGCACCGCTTGCTATCATCACATCTCAACGGTTGCTAGCGAGACCAAATAGCGAATGGGCTAGCGTCAAGAGGTTAGTGTATTATTAATCTCATAGGGTGATATGTATTATGTATGCTAATTGATTTATTCATTTAATTTTAATCCCATTTAATTTTAACTTATAGTTTAAAACTAATATTGGGTCATAAATTATTATATGCAATCGCAAGTGGATCTCAAACTAATCTTAACTACGAGACCTCTACAGTAACTGATGGGATAGGAAACCAAATGAAAAATCTGGTGGTCCCTCAATATAGTGAGAAGGTATACCGTGAGGCATTTGCAGAGCTGGTTATAGAGGATGAGATGCCATTTAATATTGTTGAGAAGAAAAGGTTCCGCAAGTTTGTGAAACTGCTTGAGCCAAGATTTCAACTGCCATCCCGTTATACAGCAATGCGTGATTGCATGAAGAGGCATATGAGGGAAAAGGTAGAGATGAAGAAGATGTTCATCACTACTGGCCAGAGAGTGTCATTTACGACTGACAGATGGACGTCTATACAGAACACGCCGTACATGTGTATCGCAGTGAAGGCAGCTGCATTTATCATAGCACTTAAGATAGATCTGAACGACTTATACATCCACTACAGTATTAATAGCCAGCCTTCATCCTCAGTAACCGCAGGTAGCTCACATTTGAGCTCGAGGTCAGGACCTTCTTCAGATGCCCGTACCCGTCAGGGCAGTGCAGACAGTGTCAGTCGATCATGAGGCTTCAACGTTATGACGTCGTTTCACGCACGGTCTGCGAGAAATCCACTGCAGTGTACGAATGAGGTTTAGCGGTATTTATTGGCAGAGGTCGAGGAGCCTACTGATGAGTTTCAAATCTTGAGATAGTGGAGGGCTAATTCCTCCAAGTACCCAATCCTCTCCCATATTGCTCGAAATGTACTAGCCGTTCCTATCACTACAGTTGCATCTGAGTCGGCATTTAGCACCCGAGATCTAGTGTTGGATGCTTATCAGAGTACATTGGCACCGTCAACTGTGGAGGCCCTCATTTGCACGCAGAATTGGATTAGTGATATTTCTTCTGGACTAGAGAGCATTGGTATCGATATTGTTCGCTATAGGCTTGAGTCAGGTAAAATTAAATTAATTTGTTTACTTGTTTTTTATGATTAAAGTAACAAAGGGTATATAATTATTTCAATAACTATTTTTTTTATTTCAAAAATCTATCTAATTTATATTGTCTATAATTTTACAAATCTACATATCAATCATGACATAATTGCTGATGACTGATGATGAGTGATGAACCACATTACGATGGAGCAGTTGCGTATATTTTTTCTTTGCTTTACAAATAGTTTATTTTGTAGTTTGTACTATTATTTATATTATTCAATTTGTCCTATTTTTTGTATTAGCTTTAGCAGTTAGCACTAATAATTAGTATTGTAAATTATAATAGTATTATTTGTATTATTTGTTTATCGAATATCAACTATTCAACGGTAGATTATTTAAGACTAATTTACTAATTTATTGTTTATATGTAAAACAGATAAAATATATCAAAAAATTGGCTCCTTCCAATTAGAATCAGAAGCCCAATTTGATTTTGAAATGTCAGAAATCGGAGTCGAAGTTGGAGTTCTGACTTCCGTTTGCAACTCCGATTGAACTCTGATCGAAATTCTGAACTCCGAACTCCGATCGGAGTCGAACTCCGATTCCATTTCGGAGTCAGAGCCGGAACTGATTTTCGACTCCGACTTAATTCGAAGTCGGAGTCGGAGCCCACCCCTATTATTAACTATATAAATTAAAATGAAAGTTATGTTTCAATAAAGCTTAGATTGATTTAGATTGATGGTTTTGTTTTTGTGTGAAGCACTATTATCCTGTCATGGTGGGACTCATGAAATCGACTAAATTTCAGTAGTTCCAACAAGTACTCCATCTTTTGCAACATCAAATGCAAAAAGTGCTTGAGAAAAGATTAATTCTTCTTGAAATGATGCAAACTTAAGAGGCTTCCATCTACAAAATCCTTCATATTCATGAAAAGAGAATTTGTTGGAAACTCATGGAAGTAACATATTTGGAGGCTAAGAGTTGGTAGTAATAATATTAGTAGGTGAAGTGTTTGGGATAAAGTTTTAGTAGGAAGGGGATTAGTATGCTTCACTTTTTGTAAAGTTTCTATAGTTTTTTTAATGGAAACGTGGTCACCAATGGGGATGTGATCATTGGGATTAAAAGTTTAAACAAGGCACTAGGTTATTTTAGTGGAGTCTTGTTGAGCTAGCTTGAGCATTACTTGCCTAATTTTGTAATATATTATTATTCCGTTGTCAAATGTTTCTTTAGTTTCTAAACTTGACATGGATGATACGGTTAGTTAAAAATGAAGATTATGGCTAGGGAAGGAGATGGTCATCTTCTACAACAGAGTACATCCTGTTGTAAAATTTTTAGAAATGAATTGAGAAAAGGATCTTCCTACCTTTGGGTCAATTTCATGTTCTTGGTGCTACTGGTTGAGTTTGATAGGGATGAAAGTTCTCAATATCATATCCATTTAGCCATTTATTAAAAGAAGATGAAAGTACTACTTGCTAACTTTAGAAAGAACACCCTAATTAATACATTAAAAATCGTTGTTATCTCTTTATCTTGAAGTGTTTTTTTTCTTTTAATGCATTTTCTATTTTAAGTTCCTCTTCATGTGAAATTCCTCTTGGTGGAACAATAATAGAGCAGCTATTTGCAACTGAAGGTATATTTTACTTAATCTAAACTACTTGATTCTACACTACTAAATAAATATCTTGATTTATTATGGGATTATCACTTTATTATTTGCTTTCTAGTTGGAGATTATTTAATATAAATATTAGGGCTAGATAGAGTTACTGTTCTGTTCTTTGGAGTAAAGAGTTATGTTTGATGGACTTGTAGGTTGTATCTCTTGATTTTTCATGTATTTGCTAATATCTATAGTATTAACATACTATAGATATATCTGAAGACAATATGCTTGCTGTATCAGATAGCTAGGGACTGAGGATGATGCTTTTGAAAATATTTGAGTAGCTTGAAAGATTTCCACTAAATGCACATATGTGATTCCTTTAAGAGGAATGCTTGTTATATGCTAGCTTCACTTCATGAAATGTTTGGTGCAGCAGTTTACCTTATTCTTGCTGTATTTATGGATGATTTTGGTGTAGTAGTTTGCCTTATTCTTGGTAGAGTTGGATTGACTAGTTTTTCTGCAATGGTAATTTTAATTTATTCTCTCCAATTTAGCTCATATGTCTTTTTCTTTAGGGACTCTATATGAATCCCTTGCTAGTGCCTAATTTAAATAATCATGTTCAGTTTTGAGTTGGACCTCATAAGCAGAGATGACAAGCAGTCCATTTTAATTTAAGCGCTAAGTATACTAATTCTATATGTTATTTATAACTGAATAATCCTATTGAAGCTTACATAGTTGCAGAGGTACGGATAAATACTCTTGTTACTTATAAAAAGAAGTGATTGGGGGTGGTTCTCCATGTTTTTTATTTGTTTGTATTGTCTGGTGTGTTGGTCTATTATTTGTTTCTGATTTCCTCAAGTGGCCAGCTCTTCACACAAGAATCTAATGGTAGCAAGGCAAGGAAATGCTCATTTCGATGGTGGAGCGTCTCACCTACACATGTGGCCTATTGGAATCATGCAGGTAAAGAATTACTCCTTTGTGGATGTAGAGTTTGAGGTGTTTCCATCTATATCACTACTTGTCTTTTCGTTGTGCATGCCTTCTAATTTTTAAAAATACTTTCCTTTGCAAGATTTTAGTGGATCATATTTGTAAGGGGATATATACTTTAATATAACTTCAAGTATTTTTATTTTCTCGATTGTCATTTTATCTTTTCTTTTTATTATATTCCGTATGTAAACTTTTGGGTGTCTGAATTTTTCTTCAAAGAGCGACATTTATGAGTTTTCTTTTTCTTATTTAATTGATCTCATTTGGTGGTTTATTTTTGTAATGATTTTGAACTATGGTTTATCTGTACATATAATTAGTACAATAAGCATTGTTTGTTCTGTTTTCACTGTAGATTTGATGCTGCCATACATTTTGCTAGGTTAAAGGTAGTTGGTGAAAGTGTCGATAAATCATTGTTATACCACAAGAACAATTTAATTAGGACAATAACTTTGTTGGAAGTCATTGCTGCACAAGAGTGTTTCTCCCACATGCATTTTGTTTTGTTTCACCTAATTGATTTTAACCCTTATTGTTCATCAAGGTTGTTGTGAAACAACTTCAAGAGCTAGTTAAAGGTGCGATGTTGTTCTTAGCCCTCTCCTTGTATTTGACTATATGGAAGCATCTTTCTTTTGTTGAATTTTGATTATGATAATCCTAACTAGTAAAAGCTAGACATAATAAGCAATGAACATGTACATATATTAGTACAGCTGTATCCGAATTGAATCATTTTAGAAAGAAGATCTTTTGACTTAAGGTTCTTTTTTGTGCATTTGTGTTGTGGTTCTGTTTTGTGCATATGAGTTGTGGTTTTGGGCTAGTTTGTTAATTATATTGGTGTTGTTTAAAATACACTATTACAATGTCATCGAGTTGTGGTTCCAGTGCATAATATCATATTTGGTAATGAAATTTTTGCAGGCTATTCATTTCCTTTGTTTTGATCCTCGTCCCTTTGTACTCATTTTTTATATGTTTTAGTTGGTGATTTAGACCAACTAATAGAAAATGAGAGCTTATTATAATATATTTTAACAAATACTAGTGAAACTGGTTCACTGATATTTTTTATTTTTAATTTTGTGAAATGTTATGTGCGCAAGTTCAAGTTACCGCAAATAGTTTTTCCTTACAAATACAACCTATTTGTAGTGACTTGACTCGCCACAAATAGTTTTAACACAACACTTAACCAAGCTTAAGAGCTTATTTGCTACGAAATTATGGCTTTTTTTGGCAACTAACGTTCGCCATAAATGCGTTTTTTGAAAAAAAAAATTACTCATTGTGACCATCTTACTGATAGCAAATAATTATTTGCGACGGTAAATTTGTATGACAAATAATGTTTTATAATCACTAAACTAGCATGATGTGAGATTTTTTTTTGCGACAAAAAAATTGACTTTTGTTGCGAAAATGTTTTGTTGCAAAAGGTAAGCTTTTATGACCAAAATGTTAATTTGCAACAAAAACACATAAATGTGAGTTCTTTATCCACAAACCTAGTTGTAGAACCCAAGGTTTCAACTCTCGTGTCTACGTATAGATTTTGATGATAACAAATAAATTCAAGACTCAAGCTCAAGTTGTTTACGCATGAAGATAGTTAAGCACATCAAGAAATCAATTATGAGCAAAAAGAAGAATAAGTCTACAAATGAAACTCATAGAGAAATTTTGTATATCTCTTAAAATTTGAAATTAGATTAAGGTTCAAAATTAATATTTTCTCATAAAACATCAAATTGCATTTGTTTACATTTGCATAACTTTATTAAAATATTTAATTTTAAAAATTATTATTATTTTTCCACATATGCATAAAGATTTGAATTTGTAAGATAATTAATTGTCATCTTTAACATGTGCATGTGTTGTTTAAAAATCTTGAAGGGTAGTTGTGTGTTTTTTTGACAAATGTAAAATATAGATGATTTGTTTGAAAATCTTGAAAGGTGGTTGTGTGTTTTTTTTTTTAACATATGCAAAAAGAAGATGATTTGGTTTGAAAAATAAATTATACTCATTTTGTCATGTATGAAAAGTACAAAATTGAGTTTGATTTTTTTGAAAAATGAATGGAGTTGTCTTTGACAAATAGAAAAATGAGATATTTTTATTTGAATCTTTTGAAAAGTGAATAGTACTCTTATTTGACATGTGAATTTTTTCAAATTTGAATATGAAGACTCATTTGCCTATAAATAGCTCACTTGAATTTTGCAAAAATCACAATAAGAACTTACACATCAATTGTGAAGTTTTATATCATTCTTTCAAAACTCTTATTCTCTTTTCTCTAAGTTTTATACCTTAATCCTTGTTCATTATGAGAGAGAGATAATTTACGCTATATTGTTCTTATTTCACTCACTGAGGAGTGTACTCTGATAATCTACCTACTATCAGCTCTTGTATTTGTAAGAGTGTGCGTATAACCCTTGTGTATGTAGAATGTGTTCTACACAGGGAATAGTTGAATCACCAAGTATGAGGTGATTGCAAATGTAGAGGGTGTTCTACACGGATTCTTTGTAGCGGTGTTACTCAAAGGTGTAATAAGTTTTTATTTCTACCTGAAGGAGATTGAATAGTGAATTTGGGATCCTCAATGGGCAGCCTGAGGCGAGGACGTAGATAGTGGGGCTGAAACTTGTTAAAATATTGAGTTTGCTTCTTTTGCCCTTACTTTATATATTTCCTATTACTTCGTATTTTGTTTATACTTTATATTGTGTATTTAATTTATAATTGTTAATTTTATAATATAACCCAATTCACCCCTCTCTTATATTAGTCATTTGAGCAACACTAGTGATTAAAGATTTTTGCCACAAAAAAGTTTTTGCAACAAAAAATAGATTTTTTGTCTTGCGGCAAAAAGTCACATATATTGTAGTGAGTATCAGTTAAATTTCATGAAAAAATATGAACCTCTTTTCATGTAAGCTTAAAGTTTCTCTATTTCTTAAAAAAAAATGCAAAAATTATATACCTTAAAATTATTAATATTATTTTCCATAATAATAACTCCTAAAAAATCCGTTTTAATCCATGAAACTTTATGAGAATAAGGTAATTACTAATAAGTTAGATGATTTCTTAGTTTCTTTTTCTATTTTTTAACTTGTAATTAGGTTTTCACATTTATATATTTCTTGTATTTTTAGACTATGTATTTTTATATGTTCTAAATAATTGTTTTGTACATATAAAAAAGGATCACGACATAAAAATAATAAAAAATGTAATATTTATTGCTATATTTATTACAATGGTTTTATTATTTAAGAAATTGTATGTAAACGCACTATTTACTATTTGAAAGTAACCCGAGAAGAATATGTGGTGATTGTATTCATAGAGATGATAATGATTGCTCAATTACATTTATTACATATCAACATTTGTAATAAATATTTAAAACACATATATTTTTTGCCAGCCGACTCAACAAATTTGAGATTCAACCGAAATTATCTCTATGCAGATAAGTATTATATATCGAATATGTACTATTAAATGGCAGCTAATTTACCGAAAGACAAAAAAAAATTAATGAAAAATAAAAAAATCTGTTAAATGGGCTTCATTTCAAGTTTCATGTAAGTTTGAAAATTTAAGGTTCAGCCAAAATGCTCTCTATGCAGATAATTTCTAAATCAAATATGTAATATGCAGCTTTTGAGCAAAAATATTCATATCTATATGCCAAAAAAACTCAACTTTAGTTGATATAATATTTGATTTAATTGCTTGATATAATTTGGTCTCACTATGTACAAAAAAATTTCAGAAAACAAATACGCACAAAGAAGAACCCAAAGACAAACATCACCACAATTTTAACTCATTAACCCAAAGATAAAAAAATATATATATATTTAAGTAGAAATTGCAAATGTAGAAAAAAAGGAAAAACAAATCCAAGCATAAACGCTAAACAGTTCAACTCCAAAATAAAAAGTCAAAACCATCTTTTTTTTTTCCAAAAATAGTAGATAAGTAACAATTATGTAAAAATATGCACAATAACCAACCACCAAATCAGATCAAGTACATTGTAAACATATCCAAAAAAGAAAAAAAAAATTCAAACTACAATCCAAAGCCCTACAAAAGCCAAGATATACACAACTTTTAATTGGTGGTGTATACAAATGCTACAATTACATATTTTTGTCTAAGTCACACATAACTATGCAGCTACTTAACAAAACTGATTCATATCTATATGCCAAAAAACCCAACTCTATATAATTTAATATCTAGTAACTGCTTGATGAAGTTTCTATAATGAATATTAGTTAATTAATCAATTGGACCCCTACAAGTATACAAAGAAAATGATTGCACCAAGTTGATTTACAAAAATGTAACGACATTCCTACAAAAAATGGCCAAAAAGAAAAGTGATTTTAGCTACCCCAACAGAAAATGAAGCAAGAGTTCCAACCTCATATAGCTTTGCAACTAACGTATTTATTTTATAGAAACAATTACAAATTTCCAAGAAAGCTTAGAAGTCAGAAACATACATCAAAATTCTAAGTTCTTAGATATATTTCATATTAAAAAAAATAATGTACACTTTGTTGTTAAAAGACATATATCTTAGATTGGATATCCAAAAATGTCATGTGAGATCTCAAATTTTATATATTTTTACGTATTGTATTTATTCTTATTGTTGATTGTTTTAATTTATTTTAATAATATCATTGGTTGTGTTTTATTTGTTTAAAATTATTATTTGAACTATTAATTAATTAATATTAGTTTTACATTATTTTTATGTTGAAATATTGAGTTACGTTACTTTTCTTATTAATTTTAATGTGAGGTAATATCTTAAAAATTGAAATTAAATTCTTTTATTTTATTATGTGATTTTATTTGATGTACTTTCTTTATATTAATTATTGTATTATAATTAATTTGTGTTTTGGCTTAATTTCTTCTATTGTTGGGTTTTAAATATTTTATTTTATTGATATTGAATTGTAGCATTTTCAGTTGACTTTTATTTATTTTATTGTGCTCTATTTCTAGTTAGTCTTCATTTCTTTTCTTTCCCTTCCTTTTTCTTTTTTATTTTTCTTCTTTCTTTTTCTTTTCTTTTCTTCCCTTGCTCCTAGGGGTGGGCAAAAATTCCGACTTCTGACTTCCGAACGACTTCTGCTTCGATTCCAACTCCGATCGGAATCAGAAGTCAGAAGTCGGAAGTCGGAGTCGGAGTTGGAGTCAATGTCGGAAGACTTTCGACTCTGAAATCAGAATCGGAGCAAACGATTGCTCCGAATTCCGCCTCCAAACTCTGATCTTTTTAAAAATATCCCAGATTGCATCTGGGCTATTTTTTTTAAAAATGAAACGACGTCGTTCTAATTAATGAGGAACGACGCTGCTTTCCATTTACATTATATCCCCCCCAATCCCCTCTTCTCTTTCTCTCCTCTTCTTTCTTCCACTTCGCTTTGCCTCGATGCCATTCCGTTTCTCTGCGCGCAGCATTCCAGCAGCTCAGGCCCCACGCCGCCCTAGCTTCATCTTCGAGCAACAGTACGCCGCCGTCTGCCTTTTTCCAGCTACGACGCAGTCCTGCCTAAGAGATCCGAGAAAACCCCCAATTTTAATTGGTATTTTTTTGGGTTTCAAAATAGGAATTTATTTTTAATTTTAATCCGAGAAATTGAGTTTGGATTGTGTTAATTATTTTCTATTGTATTAATTTGTAAAGTAATTGAAGATTCGAAATTTCTAGTGTTTAATTTCTTTGTTTCTTCAAATTCACTAATTCTAGGGTTTCAAAAATTTTCAATTAACAAATTAGTGCGCCCTCTGCTTGTATATGGTTTTGGTTGTATTGCATATAGTTTACTTAAGAGAAAAATTATCCTTGATACTTGATAGAATGTTGAGAATCTGAAATGCTCAATCATGTTTTATGCTTTTTTGATGGCTGCCAGTGTCGGCTGGTAATTGGTGACTGGTGTTATGCAAATATAATTAGTGAGAAGGTATATCGTGAGGCACTTGCAGAGATGGTTATAGATGATGCCATTTAATATTGTTGAGAAGAAAGGGTTCCGCAAGTTTGTGAAACTGCTTGAGCCAAGATTTCCATTGTCATCCCGTTATACAGCAATGCGTGATTGCATGAAGAGGCATATGAGGGAGAAGGCAAAGATGAAGAAGATGTTCATCACCACTGGCCAGAGAGTGTCATTTACGACTGACACATGAACGTCTATATAGAACACGTCGTACATGTGTATCACAACACACTACATTGACAATGAGTGAAATCTTAGAAAGAGAATTATTGGATTTAAAGAAATAGTTAACCATAAGGGTGCGTCAATAGGGGCAGAGATGGATGATTGTCTAGTGGACTGAGGCATCCAAAAAATGCTAATGAAACTGCCATCGAGTTGCATGAAACTGGGTTTTCACATAATTGCATGCATGTTCATGTGTTGGATTTGAAACTTGGTTTTCAAATGTGTTAATGGTTTTTGGGTGCATGTGTATCATGACCCCAAACTGGGATAGGGCATTATCCCGGTGGACCTCCTCTGGTCACTCAAGAGCGGAATATACTGAGTGATGTCCCCTGAGTTATCACTGGATAACGACAGATCGGACGAGATGGTAATGCTTTCGTACTGACTTTGTGGCTCCTCTGCTGGCAAAGGCTAAGGGATGCCTGATCATGGTACGTGCTGGGTGCGGTTAGTTAGGCATCGCCCGTTTCGAAGTCACATGTGTGGTCTTTACCTTCGATGTGATGATGAGAGCCAGAGTGTACAGATGGTCCCTATGGGAGATCATGGTGCATATGATTAATAAAATGGATGTCTAGGCCAATTTCTGGAAAAATGGTTATGGTTTTAAAGAATTTACATGTATCATTTTATGAAAAAATGATGGATGTTTTTATTGGAGTTTATTTTGGGCCAAAATGGAATTTTGGCGTATGTTAACTTTATTTATTTTGAGGAAGATTTTGAGCTTCATGCATATGGTGTCACGTTCATGTGTTTTGTTGTTGCATGAATGTATTTTGATCTAGTAGTTTGTTTGGGTTGTACTTATCTGCGATGCCATTTTTAGCATCGTAGATTTTTTGATGCAGATGTCGATAAGACTAGCCTAAGGAGGCAGCTCCGCTGTTGAAGTATGATATTATAATTTATTATCTTGGGAATTGTTATTCCCGTTTTGGATGATTATGTATCTTTATGTTTTGTCTTTGAGATGACTGTATCAAATCTCTTATTGGAGAATTTGTATTAAAGTATTTTATAAATTATTTCTAAAAATTCTGGTACTTAGATATTGACTTCAATTATCTGCTGCTTTTATTTGGGCATGTCACGTGTTCACACACTTAGTACTTGATGTTGGAAGTGCGTGACCCGTGTTGTCAGCATTCCGATGTTTCGATTCCCGTATTTCTATACATGAGAGTTAGGGGCATCGCAAGTGGTATCATGGTAGTTCGGCTCTAGGTAAATCCACACATTACCTAGGAACTGAACCAAAAAAGTATTTGTTTTAAATTTGTTTGTTTTTTTGTTTGGTTATTTTACTTTATTTTATTATTTTAATCGTTCTCTAAGTCATTCCTACTAAGTTGTAATGGAAGATTTTAAGTATTTGTTTCAGTGTGTTGTGCTTTTTATTTTAATGTGCCTGTTGTTTATTATTTTGGGATTTACCTTAGTTCTGGATAGTTGGTTTGTTTTACTTTATTTCATTTTAATAGTTGTTCATTAAAAGCAATTTTGGGGTAGTCGTTAAGATTATAATTATTTGATTTTATTTAGTTAAGTTGTTGAGCATTTATTTATTTCTATATATGCCTTTGTTTTGTTTAAATTGAAATTTGGGTCTTTTGGATTAGATTATTATTTTATATCATTAATTTTATTGAATCCTATATTTTAAATAATTATATTATGGAATCCCTTGTTTTAAAGTTATTATTTTGTTGTGGGTTATTCTGTTTTATTAAGTTTTTGTGCAGTTATCATATGGATTTGGTTTTTATTTTAATTTCATTTCATGAGTTTCCTATAAGAAGGTTATGGGTTTTGTTTATTATCTATTTATTTTAAATACGATTTTTTGTCTCTTAAATATCTTGAAACTTTGAGATTCATTGAGACATAGATTTAAAGGAAATTGCTACTATATTTCCATTTAGAGATATGCCTTGAGGTAAGCTTTTAAATTTATTATCTTTTCACATTTTCACTTATTTTATTTTAAAAGTTTATTTATTTATTTTGACGAGTGGGTTTGTTTTGGCGACTTGTTAGTATTTGTTCATTAACTTTTTTATTTATTTTACTATAGTATGTTTCTTACAAAAGTTTTAAGTCCGGGAGATTTTTATAATAAATATTTTTAGAGTTGGATTTTGAGGAGAATTTTAAAATTCTATTTTGTCGTTTTAGTTTCTCACTCATATTTTTAATCCAACCTCCTTGTTTTATGTAATAAAAGCTTTTGGTAATTTTGTTTTTATCAAGGGAAGTAGACTTGTTTTGTTGAATGACAGACATTTATGTATTTATTTACTTATTAGATCTTTTTCCCCTTTCTATTTTTATATAATATTTATGTGAATTACTTAAGTTTTCTTTGGTGTTTGGGTATATTATTATATTTTTGTGAAATGAATTTGTTTTGATAATTATTGGTATTTATGTAAGTGTGCTTCTTTATTGATGTTTTATATGCTATTTATGTGTATTACCTGGGATTCACTGAATATTTGAGTTTTTAAATTCTAATTTTATTTTTGGGAAATTATTGGAATTGTATTCTAGATGGACTCTTCTTGTGAGTGTGAAATCCTTCTCATTGATATATTGTTATGGAATCTGTTTTAGAAATATTTATGATAGTAGGTGATCATTTGTTCTCTGGTGAAGTTTTGGGTTGGTTTGGGAATGTGTAGAGATTGAGGTGTAATAGTTGTATGTTTAAATTTTAGAGAGCACATGTCATTGTTTTAATTTTGGCTTGGAAGAAGTTGTTTTATTAGGTGTTGATTATTGATTTGAGGAGATGGTATTAAATTCAGGAAATCTAAGCGTTAGGCTTTTGGGTAAGTTGATTGGGGTGTACAATTTAAACTTGATATTTGTTGAATTTAATGATTTCCTTTCTCGAGGTATCTTAAGAAATTATTTATAACGATGTCACATAGGAATTTAAATATTTAAGGCTAATCCATCTCTTGGGTATAAGTCCGGTTAGGAGAACTATTTGTATTGTGGTTATCTTGCTATTAATTTGAGTAAAATTAATAGGACTTTTATGTGATGTACGTTGGAGTTTAGGTGTCAATCATAGTAGTATAATCAGAATTATGATATATATTAAAACTTTATGATTTGGAAGCGTGATATAAGATTTTCTGTTAATAGGTGTTAAGCTAGCTTCAACTCAATGGTGATAATTTATGAAGACTAAATTTTATGCATTTAGTGAGTTATCAGAGTACGCGCGAAAGCGTGATGTCTCGCGATGTAGTTGGAGATTCAAGTCATGTGTTGGTGTTAAGGGATTAGTAGTGACTTGAAATTTGGAATGATACTTATGAGTAGAGGTTTATCTTTTGGTTGGATAAATTATGCTTATTGATGGTTAAGTTGGGAAGCTAAACTTGAGAGTTATTTGAGGGTGACACGATTTATTGTATGGAGTTATTGAACATTAAAATTTTGAGAGATGGTGCTAAAGTCCTTATACATATGGAGATTTTGGAATATACTGCTATCTTAGGAGTCCTAGAGATGGAATGTTATTTGCAGAATATATGATTATGATGGAATAACATTTATTTGTGTTTGAGGAAAATAGATGGCTGTGTAAATGCATGGAGTGAGTATTAAACTATGTGGTAGGTGAGGTATTAAGTTTCTAATAGTTGTAGTCGAGCAAATTTCGAGGACGAAATTTATTTTAAGGGGAGAGAATATGAGATCCCAAACATCATATATTTTTACGTATTGTCTTTATTCTTATTGTTGATTGTTTTAATTTATTTTAATAATATCGGTGGTTGTGTTTTATGTGTTTAAAATTATTATTTAAACTATTAATTAATTAATATTAGTTTTACGTTGTTTTTATGTTGAAATATTGAGTTACGTTACTTTTCTTATTAATTTTAATGTAAGGTAATATCTTAATGATTGGAATTAAATTCTTTTATTTTATTATGTGATTTTATTTGAAGTGCTTTCTTTATATTAATTATTGTATTGTAACTAATTTGTGTTTTGGCTTAATTTATTTTATTGTTGGGTTTTAAATATTTTATTTTATTGATATTGAATTATAGTATTTTCAGTTAGTTTTTATTTATTTTATTGTGCTTTATTTCTAATTAGTCTTCATTTCTTTTCTTTCCCTTTTTCAGTTAGTTTTTCCTTTTTCCTTTTCCTTTTTCTTCTCTTTTTCTTTTATCTTTTTCTTCTTTATTTTTCTTTTCTTTTCTTCCCCTGCTTCCCCCGTCCCAAACCCGCGCGACCCCCTCCTTCCCCATTTCCGTTTGTTCTTCCCTCCTCCCCCAGCGCCGTTGTGCGCCACCCATGATCGTCACTGCCCCTCCACCTAAAACCCCCACCCTCCAGTGAGCTCCCATGCACCAGTGGTGCACTTCTGGCAACCCCCTATCCAGTGCGTGAGCCTAAAACGCGAAATGGGTTATCTTGACTTTTCCTTCATTTTCCAGCATCACCACTGGCCACCTTGGCCTCTGACCACCTTCACCAAGTTCCCCACCCACTGGTGAACCTCCAGCTAGCACCAGAGACCTCCAACCCCACCTTTTTACCTCAAACCCGAAAAGGGTCTTCAAACAGGTCTCCCCTCGCCGCGCCGCCGTCCAACCACCGTTGGTCTAACCTCTACCACCAAAATGTTCCCCCACCTCAACCGACCACCCCCTAACTCGGTTTCCCTATCTACGGCCCCACCTTCTTTGTACAACCTCAAATCTGAAAATGGGTTTCCACTTATTTTGAGCTCGATCCGCTACCTTTCGATGGTTGCACCACTTTACCACTACTTTCATGAGATTCTCCATATTTTAATGAGTATTTCTCTAAATTTTAGTGTCAAACCGAGCATCTTAGCCAACGTACAAAGTGACCGCTATGAGCACTGTGGATCGACGCTTATTCGATGAGCTGGTTTTTACCCGTTGTAAGTATTTTCCAAAAGAACTCTAAGAATTATATATATATTTTTGCATTAATAACTTTGTGCTTGGTTAATGTTGGGAATTGTCGGTTGTTGGATATTTCTATGTATTGTCGTATGCATTGCATAGTGTTTGCATGTTCATGTTTGTAAAGGAAAACTGGGTTTTCGCATAATTGCATGCATATTCATGTGTTAGATTTGAAAATTAGGTTTTCAAATATGTTAATGGTTTTCGGGTGCGTGTGTATCGCGACCCTAAGCCGAGATAGGGCATTATCCCGTTGGAGCTCCTCTAGTCACTTGGGAGCGAAATATACTAAGTGATGTCCCTTGAGTTGTCGCCAAGGGACAACGGGATCAGACGGGATGGTAACGCTCTAGTGCCGACTCCATGGCTCCTCTACTGGCAGGGGCTCGATGATGCTTGGTCATGGTACGTGTTGGGCACGGTTAGCTAGGCATCACCCGTTCTGAAGTCACATGCGTGGTCGTTACCTTCAGTGTGATGAAAAGAACCAGGGTGTGCGGATGGTCCCTTGGGGAGATCATGATGCATACAGTTAATAAAATAGGTGTTTAGGTCATTTTTTGAGAAAATGACGAATTTTGATTATTGATTTTACGTGGACCATTTTCTGGAAAAATAGTTGTGGTTTTAAAAAATTTACGTGTATCATTTTCTGGGAAAATGATGGATGTTTTTATTGGAGTTTATCTTGGGCCAAAATGGGATTTTGGCGTGTGTTTATTTTATTTATTTTGATGAAGATTTTGAGTTTCATGCATATGGTGTCACGTTCATGTGTTTTGTTGTTGCATGAATGTATTTTGATCTTGTGGTTTGTTTGGGTTGTACTTAGCTATAATGCCATTTTTGGCATCATAGATTTTTGGATGCAAATGTTGAGGAGGCTAACCTGAGGAGGCGGGTCTGCTGTTGAAATATGATATTATAATTTATTATCTTGGAAATTATTATTTCTATTTTTGATAATTATGTATCTTTATGTTTTGTCTTTGAGATGATTGTATTAAATCTCCTATTGGAGAATTTGTATTAAATTGTTTTGTAAAATATATCTAAAACTTCTACTACTTAGATATTGACTTCAATTATTCGTTACTTTTATTTGTGCATATTATATGTTCACACACTTATCACTAGACATTGGGAATGTGTGACCCATATTGTCAGTATTTCGACGTCTCAATTCCCGTGTTTCTATACGTGGGAGTTAGGAGCGTCACAAGTCACATGTTCTTGAAGAGACGAATCTACTCCCTAACCTAGTTTGCAGGGCAAACTATGTAATGTTGGCCCTGTTGTAAATCTGTCCAATAATATATAACAAATTTGAAAGATACAAGATTAACAAGAAAAAAAGGTATAAAAACACATTCTTAGAATTAATTAAGTCTATATCTTATATCTATATATTTTGATAAGTTATATGTATATATATTTTTTCCTAAACTTTTAACATATTCAGCAATCCAATTGTAGTCTGGAAGTCTAACTAAGTGAGGCTAGTATGCCTCTAAATTTGGATCATCAACCCAACGAGCCATCAAAAATAAAACCTTTCAACAAAGAAGTCACCTTTACAAATGTAGTACATTGAGGACACATCAAATACTTTGATTAATTGCTAATGCAATCTTCGACCCAATTTTTGAATTTACTTTCTTGTTACTACTAATTACAAGTTAGATCAGAAAGCAAGCCACATCACAAAAACCCAAAAAACTGTCAGATCACAAAAACCACAAAAACCATCAAATTACAAGTTACATTAGGCTCATATGAAGCCTCATTTAAAATCCCAAACCCAAGATTTTCCAAAAACATATCCTCGATCAATCATTGTTCATATTTAGCAGTTTAAAGAACTACTCTTGAAATAAATTTAACAAAAAAAAAAAAAATCAAATACCCAAGACCAATGTACCTTTGAAAGGACAGCGAGAGAAAGAGAGACTTGCAGGCCATACTGCAAATGAAAAAAATAGTCTTTTATTCCTACGTTGCTCTCACATTCTTAATCTAGCACATATTGTAAATTAAGTTTGTCACCATAAAATAAACTATCAATATCTTTTTCTAGAATGATAGCCATCAAAGTTTGAAGCAAACAATGTGCATAACAATCAGAGGACAACTGATAAAAAAGGATATATGACTGAATTCTATGTAAACGGAAGTTCAAACATAATGTAAAATTTTCATGCCTATCATACACATAAAGTACATACTGTGTTGAAGCAAAAATTTGTTCAAGTGCTAGTTTGTTCCAAAGGTCTACCTGAGAGCGTAAACAGAAAATGTAAAGATTAACACTATAACCATGTGGGTTTACTTGCATCAGATCTTACAACATGACACTTTTGGTCTGCGCATATAGATAAAAGAAGGTAATGGGCTACAATCCTTTAAGTCAAGGAACCAAGTCAATAGAGTAGCACAGCACCATGAAATGCACTAAACCTTGTACGAGTAAGATTTTTCAAATTCCCTTCCACTATATATATATATATATATATATTTATAAGTAGCACCCTACAATTAATTACTCCAAGCATCCCTCATTCAAACCTAATACATCATAGGCATAATCTTTCAAATTCCCTTCCGATATATATATATTATATATATAATTAGCACCCTTCAGTTAATTACTCCAAGCATCCCACATTCAAAACTAATACATCGTAATTGGAATAATCTTTCCAATATCAGGACATAGAATAATAAACATAAAAACACAGATCACGGCTTCCATTTTTATTGGCAAAAAGATAACCAACAGGCCACACCATTCAATAATTAATATGCCTTGGACCAAAAATTATTCAACCCATTGTCATCTACCTTTTCAGAATCCACATAATGTTTATGATCTTGCATATTCATATGCACCAATTGAAAAAGACAAAAAAAAAAAAAAGATGTTTCTATATTTCCTATTCATACATAGGTACATCTTTCTCATTAACATAATCCAAGGATGAGTACCCAATGTTCACACTATGAATCAATGCATACGCTCATATACCTAAATCCAAGACAGACTTCTTACTTGTAACTATTTAAGTTGTTAATAAAAAATTGATCTAACCTCACATGAGCATATGTGTGTATTGAATCCAAAATTTCAAATTTCGTATTTACGTATAAATTTTGATGATAACAAATAAATTCAAATCTCAAGTTTAAAATATTTACGCAATGGAGCGAAGCGCACATCAAGTATAAAAGATCAAGTCTACAAATGAAACTCATAGATTATTTTTGTACATCTTTTGATAAAATTCAAAATTGGATTAAAACTCTAAATTACTCTTTTTTCTCATAAAACATCAAATTATTTTTTTCACACATGCAAGACATCTATAAATGTCTTAGTTTTGAAAATTATATTTTTCACATGTGCATAACATTACAAATAATATAATTCCGAAAATTATATTTTTTTATATAAAAATTTGAATTTCTAAGATGATTGATTATCATATTTGACATGTGCATATTTTGTTTGAAAGTCTTGAAGGGTGGTTGTATATTTTTTTGACAAATGCAAAAGGTAGATGATTTTATTTGAAAATCTTAAAGGGTGATTGTGTATTTTTTTGACATATGCAAAACCAAATGATTTGGTTTGAAAAATAAATCATGCTCATTTTGTCATGTATGAAAAGTAAAATATTTAATTTGATTTTTTTTTTAAATGAATGGAGTTGTTTTTAACAAAAAGGAAATACTTTTAATTGAATTTCTTGAAAAGTGAATAGTACTCTTATTTGACATGTGAGTTTTTTCAAATTTGAAATTGAAGACTCATTTGTCTATAAATAACTCACTTGAGTTTTGCAAAAATTACAACAAGAGTTTATACATCTATTACTAAGTTTTATATCATTCTTTCAAAACTCTCATTCTCTCTTTTCTAAAATTTTGAATCTTAATTCTTGTTCTTTTTTAGAGAGATATAGGTTGCGTTGTATTGTTTCCATCTCACTCATTGAGGAGTGTACTTTGATAGTCTACCCACTATCAACTATTGTATTTGTAAGAAGGTGCGTATATCCCTTGTGTGTGTAGAACGTGTTCTACATTGGGAATAGTTAAATCACCAAGTGTGAGGTGATTGGAAGTGTAGAGGGTGTTCTACACGGATTTTTTAGAGCGGTACTGCTCAAAGGTGTAATAGATTTCTATTTTCACCTAAAGGAGACTGCATAGTGAATTTGGGATCTTCAAGGGGTAGCTTGAGGCGAGGATGTAGTCAGTGAGGCTGAACCTCGTAAAAATACTGAGTTTGCTTCTTCTTACCCTACTCTTTACATTTTTTACTGCTTTATATTCTGTTTATATTTTATATTGTGTATTTTATTTATAAGTGTTAATTTTTATAATCTAACCCAATTCTCCCCCCTTCTTGTATTAGTCGTCTAGGCAACAATTGATATCAGAGCAAGAACTCTATTATAAGATTAACTATCTGTTGAGTTAAAATCATATGGCTAACATTGCAGCTACTTTCACTAAAGATCAATTCAGTAGTCGACCTCCGCTATTTTGTGGAGATAATTATATTTTCTGGAAAACTAAAATGATAATATTTCTTCAGTCTCAAGGTTGAGAAATCTGGAAATATATTGTAAATGGGCCTTATATTCCAACAAAAATTGTTGATAGAGTAAAGGTCAAAAAGGAAGAGGAAGAGTTTGATCGCGAAGACGATAGACATTATACTGTGAATGTAATGACTATGAATTTTCTATATAATGCTTTCAATGGTAATGAATTTAACAGAATAATGACTTGTAGGACAACAAAAGAAATTTGGGACAATTTAGAAGTAACCTATGAAGGAATTTCGCAAGTCAAAGTCAAAAAATTTATGTTCTTATGCATGAATATGAATTGTTCAAAATGAATGATGATGAATCTATCTCTTCTATGTATACTCGTTTTACTAATATTATAAATAGTTTGACATCTCTTGGTAAAGTTTATTCCAGTTTGGAGATAGTAAGGAAAATTCTCAACTCCTTGCCAAAATGTTGGGAATCAAAAGTAACGGCGATTTTTGAAATTAGAGATCTTAAAAAACTCGAAGTAAATGAACTCATTGGGCACTTATTAACTATGAGTACACATTGAAAATAGGAGAAGAAGAAGGAAAGCAAAAGAAGAGCTTGGCACTCAAAGCCGTTCCTCATGAAAGTAAAAGCAATGAAAATGAAGAAAGCGATGACAAAGAGATTGCAATGAAAAATAAAGCTTCTCCAAGGAAACTTTTCAAAAAACCTTCCAACAAAGATATAGGTAAAAATGATTCATTAATTTGTTATAAATGTAAAAAGTCAGGACATATCAAGGTAGATTGTCCCCTACTAAAAAGTCAGCACTGTGGGGTGGCCGCCGCGCACAGCTGTGACTGTCACCACCCCCTTCATTGGAACCACCAGCCGCCGGCCAGTTCCCTCTGGCAATCCCAACTCCGGCCTACCCCGCACCTTCCCAGAATATCCTTAAACTCGAAATGGGTTTTCTTTCCTTTGAGCCACCACAGTGCCGCCGTCCACCACCCCACAGCGTCGCCACCTTCACCAACAGACTACCCATCCCCCGACGACCCTTCCCTACTACGGCAGCCCCCACGCACCACCATTTCTCCTTCCACTTGAGCAAACCCGAAATAGGTCTTAAAATGGGTTGTTCTTTGCCGCGCTGCCGTAAGGCAAAAAAGTAATGAAAGTTACATGGGATGATGATTCAAGTAGCTCAGATAGCGACGCAAGTAATGAAGAATCTAAAAATCTTTGTCTTATGGCTAAAGATGATCTTGAGGTAACAAATCTTGAAAATCTCCCTTATGAAAAATTGCAAAATGCTTTGGAAGAGGTATATGAGGAATTTGAAAAATTGGTTATTAAGTATACCGCTTTGAAAAAGAAAAATTTTTCTTTAATAAATGAAATTGATGTTTTTAAAAAAAGAAAATATAGTTTCAAAAGATGAAAATGATGAATTGAAAAAGAAAGTAGCTGATTTAGAAAAAAATTGTTGAAAATTTCACAAATGGAAAAAGAGATTTTGAAAAATTTCTTGGTAATCAAAAATATGTTTTTGATAAGGTTGGTTTGAGATACATGTCAAAAGAAAAACTCAAATCTTATAAAAATTTATTTGATAAACCCATTAAATCAAAACCAGATTTTCAAAATTCTTTTCCTAAAAATAGATTTGTCAAAGAAAGACATTATTACAATCACTCAAGTTCTTCAAGTATGTTACATGTTCTTTGTAATTTTTGCAATAGAAATAGTTATAACTATCATATTTGTCCTATTAGAAGAAAATATATAATGACTATTAGGGCCATATTAGTATCAAAGAATCTTATTTCTTCTAATACTAATAAATAAAAGGACCCAAAGAATATGGGTACCAAGAAAAATTATTTTAATTGTTTTTGTAGATATGCATGAAGTCTTCCGTAAGTAAAATAAGATGGTTTTTAAATAGCGGATGCTCAGGACACATAACAGGAGATAAAACTAAGTTCATTGATCTCACTCCTAAAGAAGAAGGACACGTGACATTTGGAGACAATTCAAAAGGGAAGATCGTGGGAATAAGTAAAATTGGTAATAAGTCTTCTCTCATAATTGAAGATGTTCTACTTGTTGAAGGTCTAAAACATAATTTTTTAAGTATAAGTCAATTATGTAATAAATGATTTATAGTTACCTTCAAAAAGGATAAGTGCATTATTTTGAATAACCATGATTGCAATGTTTGTTTTATTGCTCTTAGAAACAATAATATTTATACAATTGAATTTGAAGGAATTGCCTCACAAGATACTATTTGTTTGTCAACTCAACATGAAAATAGTTGGTTATGGCATAGAAAGTTAGGTCATGCAAACATGAAACTTATTTCTAAACTTTCAAAAAATGATCTTGTGAGAGGTTTGCCAAAAGCAAACTTTTTTAAAGACAAAATCTGTTATGCATGCTAGTTTGGTAAACAAACAAAATTTTTTTCAAAATCAAGAAACATATTTCCACTACTAGACTTTTGCAACTAATACACATGAACCTTTTTGGACCAAACAGAGTTGCGAGTCTGGAAGGAAAATGTTATGCATTTGTTATTGTTGATGATTTATCTAGATATACTTGGGTCATCTTTCTTGCTCATAAAGATGAGGTACATAATTCTTTTACCAAATTATGCAAGAGAATTTAAAATGAAAAAGGTTATCCTATTTCAAACATTCGAAGTGACAGAGACAAAGAGTTTGTCAATAAAGATATTGAGTCTTTTTGTAATGAAAATGATTTTCTGCATAATTTCTCTACTCCTCGAACTCCTCAACAAAATGGGATAGTAGAGAGGAAGAATAGATCTTTTCAAAAAATGACAAGAACAATACTTAATGAAAATAGTTTACCTAGTTATTTTTTGGCCAAAACGGTAAGTACTGCATGTTATGTTATAAATAGAGTTATGTTAAGGTCTAAATTAGATAAAACCCCTTATGAGTTTTGGAATGAGAAAAAGTCCAATATTAGTTACTTTCATATATTTGGATGCAAATGTTTTATACTCAATGACAGAGATAATTTAGGAAAGTTTGATGCAAAATCTGATGAAGGTATCTTTCTTGGGTATTCAACAAATAGTAAAGCTTATAGAGTATTCAATAAAAATACTTTGACTGTACAAGAATCTATGCATGTAGTATTTGATAAATCTAACCCTCTACTCTCCAAGAAATCTATTGATGAAGAATCAGAAGGTACAAATAACACAAATAGTCTCAATCTCGACAAAGAGAATACAATAGAAGAAGTCCAACATGGAGACATCAAGAAAGATCATCATGATTTAGTACAAGATGCAACCAAACAGTGGAAACATGTAAAAGATAATCCAATGGAACAAATTCTAGGAGAACCTTCACGAGGTGGAAGTACTCAATCATCTCTTAGAAATATTGGTAATCACACTACTTTTCTATCTCAAATTGAACCCAAAAATATTGATAAAGCACTTATTGATGAAACATGGATTCTAACTATGTAAGAATAGCTTAATCAATTTGAAAGAAATAATGTATGGATACTTGTTTCTAGACTCAAAAATCATGCTGTTATTGGAACGAAATGGATTTTTAGAAATAAGAAAGATGAGTCTGGAATCATTACTAGAAACAAGGCTCAACTTGCAGCCCAAGATTTCAATCAAAAGGAAGAAATCGATTATGATGAAATGTATGCACCTGTCGCAAGATTAGAAACTATTCAAATGTTACTTGCATATGCATGTTATAAAAATTTCAAACTTTTTCAAATGGACGTTAAAAATGCTTTCTTAAATGGTTTTATAAATGAAGAGGTATATGTTGAGCAACCTCCAGGTTTTGAAAATCATATTTCTCCTAATCATATTTTTAAGTTTGCAAAAGTATTATATGGACTCAAACAAGCTCCTAGAACTTGGTATGAGAGGTTTAGTGGTTTCGTGATTGAAAAAAAAATTTCAAAAGGAAAGATCGATACAACTCTTTTCATCAAATATGAACAGGATGATATTCTTCTAGTTCAAATTTATGTTGATGACATAATATTTGGTGCTATTAATGAAAATATGTGCCAAGATTTTGCTAATAGCATCCAGGAAGAATTTAAAATGAGCATGATGGGAGAACTTAATTTCTTTCTTGGATTGCAAATCAAACAAGCAAAAAGTGGAACATTCATTAATTAGTCAAAATATATCAAAGAGTTACTCAAAAAGTTTGAGATGAAAGGTGCGAAGGTAATTGGAACACCAATGAGTCCAACTACCAAACTTGATAAAGATGAAAGCGGTAAGCCAGTTGACTCAAAGGTATATCGAGGTATGATTAGTAGTTTATTATATTTGACAACTAGTAGACCTGATATTATGTTCAGTGTATGTTTATGTGCATGTTTTCAATCATCTCCAAAGTAATCTCATTTGATTGCAGTCAAGCGTATTTTTAGATATTTTGCCGATACCATTGACCTAAGATTATGATATTTTAAACACACTTCTTTCAATCTTATTAATTATTCAGATGCGGATTATGCTAGTTGCAAAGTTGATCGAAAAAGTACTAGTGGAACATGTCATTTTTTAGGTCATGCACTTATTTTATGGTTTAGTAAAATACAAAATTCTGTTACATTATCTACTGCTGAGGCAGAGTATGTTGCTGCAGGTAGTTGTTGTACTCAAGTTCTTTATATGAAGCAACAATTTGAGAATTTTAAACTTATGTACAATCATATTCTTATTAAATGTGATAATACTAGTGCTATAAATCTTTCAAAGAGTCCAATACAACATTCTAGAACCAAACATATTGAAATTAGATATCATTTTCTTAGAGATCATATGCAAAAAGGTGATATTGTACTAGAATTTACAAGCACACACGATCAGTTGACAGACATTTTCACAAAACCCCTACTAGAAGATAGATTATGCATGATTAGAAGAAAAATAGGAATGATGCATGCTATAAATATCTGCTAGATATTTATATTCCATTATCTCAAATGACCTACAGAAACTTGAGATGTTTAGCCTTATCATTTAAATGCATTTGTTCCTCATAGATTATCATGTCATCCTTATCTAAAAGATTATGCAATCGAAATAAAAAGGCAAGTAAGGATTTTAAATCCTTATTCTGTTGATTTAAGTCTACTATTTGTCTGTTAGACTCTTGAACAAGTCGTTGAAGAACATCGATTTTCTCATTAAGCTTCTCTATCTTGCGGGTTTTGGACTGCAATCGAGCAGAAAAAGCGACAATGGACGATGAGTATCGAGTTCCAAAACTCACAAGCTCGCAAATGGCATCATGATCTGATTTATTAGCCAAATCAGTGTTTTGTTGTTTCATTGCGCCTAAAACAGATGCAGAAACAGTTTGGGACTGAGGTGAAAAATACCTCATATCTTGATCACGAGAAGCACTGAAGGAAAATTGATGAGCCATTGAAATTTTATAAAGTGAGAATGAAGATTAACTGCAGAAATGAGAAGAAAATTTGATGCGAATTAGATAAAACTAAGGATTGCTTTTATAAAGATGGAAATAAGTAGAAGACAAACTATCATCTCTTCAAATCTTACTTAGTCAAACTTACAATATATGCCGGATGCATATAGTCAAAAGTTACCGAACTAAGCCAGCGAGATTAATTATAATTGTCCCTGTTTCTCTCGTGAAACGCTACCATTATCTGCTGATGTTGACCCTATGCTTGAACTCTCACTCGTTCCGATTCTTCTATTCGAAGTTTCAAAACACGAGCTAATTCCGTCAAATTTTTATTTTCTTGTTTTAACCTCTCTTTTTTTTTACCTTTATTTGCAAACTTTTGATGCAAAACAGATATTTGATTGTTAAGTCGATCAACCTCATTTGCCCTTGCTAGTAATCTCCGAGACATGATCGTAATAGAGGCATCATATTGAGCACTGAGAGTTATTGATGCTGTAACAATTTCAGAATCAGTCCTACCAGAAAATGCATCTCTGCTTCTATCATGATGTTAAAAATCTCAGGAGATAAAATGACTGGTTGAGATGGTTCCTAATTCAAATCTGGAACATTATTAGATGAAATTTTCTCTGTCATTCTATCGTTTTGGATAAACAGATACTTATTTGTCAACAACATCAAACAGATTTGAATCTCCTTCCACACCGAATTGAAAGAACTAGGCCTCCAGCCTTTGCAGTTTTTATCGGACACAGGAGTTAGGCATCAACCTTTGCAATTTTTTTCGAACACGCATGGCTTTGCACCGAATTGCCAGAACTGAGCCTACAGCTTTTGCTGCCTTTGTCGGATATGGATAACTTCACTTATTCAACTTCAAATCTCTGCAACATCTAATTCGTCAATAATATTAAGCAGATTTAAATCTTCTTCCGCACCGAGATGATAAAGTTCGACTCCAGCTTTTGCAGATTTTGTGTGGCACGGGTGGTTCCAATTATTTAATTCTCCACATCTTCTACTAACGCACCGTTTTATTTGGTTATTGCGGGAAAAAAATCTTACTGAAACCAATTGCGGTTCCTTTTTAATGATGCCAAAAGGGGGAGAAGTTTTAGACGTAAATATTTAAATTTTTAACTCTGTTATATATGCTGGAATTATGTTTATCTATTGATTGAAAAACTAACGCATATTCTCAAGGGGAGTTTAAGCATTACTGCAAGTCTCAAAATTCTATTAAGTATTTATCATCATCAAAAAGGGGGAGATTGTTGAATCCAAAATTTCAAATTTCGTATCTACATATAGATTTTGATGATAACAAATAAATTCAAATCTCAAACTCAAAATATTTATGCAATGGAGCGAAGCGCACATCAAGTATAAAAGAACAAGTCTACAAATGAAACTCATAAATTATTTTTGTACATCTCTTGATAAAATTCAAAATTGGATTAAGGCTCTAAATTACTCTTTTTTTCTCATAAAACATCAATTTTTTTTTTTTTTCACATATGCAAGATATCTTTAAATGTCTTAATTTTGAAAATTATGTTTTTCACATGTGCATAACATTATCAAACAATAAAATTTTGAAAATTATATTTTTTTATATAAAAATTTGAATTTGTAAGATGATTGATTATCATATTTGACATGTGCATATTTTGTTTGAAAATCTTGAAGGGTAGTTGTGTGTTTGTTTAACAAATGTAAAAGGTAGAAGATTTTGTTTGAAAATCTTAAAGAGTGGTTATGTATTTTTTTGACGTATGCAAAAAAAAGATAATTTGGTTTGAAAAATAAATCATGCTCATTTTGTTATGTATGAAAAGCAAAAGATTTGATTTAATTTCTTTGAAAAATGAATTGAGTTGTCTTTGACAAATGCAAAAAGGAAATGCTTTTATTTGAATTTCTTGAAAAGTGAATAGTACTCTTATTTGACATGTGAATTTTTTCAAATTTGAAATTGAAGACTCATTTGCCTATAAATAGCTCACTTGAGTTTTACAAAAATCACAACAAGAGCTTACACATCTATTATTAAGTTTTGCATCCTTCTTTCAAAACTCCCATTCTCTCTTTTCTAAAATTTTGAGTCTTAATTCTTGTTCTTTTTTAGAGAGATATAGGTTGTACTATATTGTTTCTATCTCACTCATTGAGGAGTGTACTTTGATAGTCTACCTACTATCAACTCTTATATTTGTAAGAGAGTGTGTATAACCCTTGTGTGTGTAGAAGATGTTCTACACGGAGAATAGTTAAATTACTAAGTGTGAGGTGATTAGAACTGTAGAGGGTGTTCTACACAGATTCTGTGGAGCGGTGCTGCTCAAAAGTGTAATAGTTTTCTATCTTCACCTAAAAGAGATTGAATAGTGAATTTGGGATCCTCAAGGGGTGGCTTGAGATAAGGACGTAGGCAGTAGGGCTGAACCTCGTCAAAATATTGAGTTTGCTTCTTCTTACCTTACTGTTTACATTTCTTGTTGCTTTATATTCTGTTTATATTTTATATTGTGTATTTAATTTATAAGTGTTAATTTTTATAATCTAACTCAATTCTCCCCCCCTCTTGTGTTAGTCGTCTGGGCAACAGTCTTTACACACGAATGTATGTGTGTACAAACACACACAAAACTACATACTCATCACTAATTTGACATGCTGCCCAGCATGGATGAAGTGTTTTAGTAGCTTTGTCATGTATTCCCTTTTTTTAATTCTGACAGATCAAAACCAACAACAAAAATTACAAATAATATTTATAGGAATATGAAAGAACTATCAAAACGTACAATGATGAAAAAACAATACTTTAAAACTTTGATATCTCATATTTACGTGTATTTTTATATATTATTTTATTCTCGTTGTTAATTATTTTAATTTATTTTAATAATATTATTGGTTGTGTTTTATTTGATTAAAATATTTATTTGAATTATTAGATAGTTAATATTAGTTTTACGTTATTTTTATATTTATATATTAAGTTACATTGCTTTTCTTATTTATTTTAATGTGAGATAATTATTTTAACGATTGGAATTAAATTCCTTTATTTTATTATGTGATCTTATTTGATGTGCTTTCCTAATATTAATTAGTGTTTTATATTTAAATTGTTCTTTAAATTAAATTAGTTTATTGTTGGATTTTAAATATCTTATTTTATTTATATTGAATGGTAGTATTTTTAATTGGCTTTTATTTAATTTATTGTATTTTTCTTCTAGTTGGTTTTTATTTCTTTTCTCTCTTTTTCTTTTCTTTTCTTCTTCCTTCTTTTCTTTTTTTTCCTTCTCCTCTGCTTCCCCCTACCTGCGCAATCCCCTTCCCATGTTCCCTCTCTTCTCTCGCCCGTCCCTTCTTCCTACACCCAGCAACCACCGTAGATCTCACCTCCCCCACTAAAAGGTCCCCCTTGCTCAGCCAACCAACTCCCTAACTCAGTTTCTCCAACCGTGGCTCCACCTTCCCTATACAACCCCAAACCTGAAAATGGGTTTCCACCCATTTTGAGCCTGATCCGCCATTTTCTGGTGGTTGCGTCACCACACTACCATCTACATAAGATTCCTCACCTTCCATTGAGTGTTTTCCTAAATTTTGGTGTCAAATCGAACATTTTAGCCTAACATTTAAGTGATCGCTACGAGCGCTGCAGATTGACGTTTACTCAAGGATCTACGTTTTTACTCGCTGTAAGTATTTTCCAAATAAATTTTAAGATTTAAATATATTTTGCATCGATGGATATTGTATTTGGTTATTTTTGGGATTTATTAGTTATTGAATATTTTGTGCATGGTCGTCTGCATTATGTATGTATGCACATGTTCGTGGTTATATTTGGAAACTAGATTTTAGCATGATATTGGATGTTCATATGTTGAAAATGGAAACTGAATTTTTATGTGTTTATGATTTTCAGGTGCGTGTATCACGACCCCAAGCCGGGATGGGGCATTATCCCGATGGAGCTCCTCTGGTCACCCGAAAGCGGAATATACTGAGTGATGTTCTCTGGGTTGTCGTCGGGTGACAACGGGATCGCACAAGATGGTAATGCTCTCGTACCAATTCTATGGCTCTTATGCTGGCGGGACCTAGGGGATGACTGGTCATGATACGTGCTGGGCGCGGTTAGCTAAGTATCGCCCGTTCTGAAGTTACATGCGTGGTCGTTACCTTCGGTGTGATGATGAAAGTCGGGGTGTGCGGATAGTCCTTAGAAGAGATCATGGTGCATACGGTTACTAAAATGGATATTTTGAGCCATTTTCTAGAAAAGTGACGGGTTTTAATTATTGGTTTTACGTGAAATTGGAAAAATAATTGTGGTTTTAATGAATTTACGGTCATCATTTACTAGAGAAATGATGGATTATTTTATTGGAGGTTTATCTTGGGATTTTGAAATATGTGATTTATTTATTTATTTTAAATATGATGATTTAAGCCTCATGCATATGGTGTCGCATTCCTGTGTTACGTTGTTGCATGAGTATATTTTATATCTTGGGATTTGTTTGAGTTGTACTTATCTGTGATACCATTTCTAGCGTCATAGTTTTTGGATGCAGAGTTTTGTAGAGGCTGAGCCTAAGGAGGTGACTCCGCGGTTGAAGTATTCTTATTATAAATTGTTATCTTGGAAAATTGTTTTCTCCTTTTTATAAATATGTATTTATATAATTTGTATCTTGGATGACTGTATTAAATCTCTTTTTGGAAAATTTGTATTAAAATAGTTTGTAAAATAATTCTAAAAATTATGGTACTTAGATATTAAATTCAATTATCTGCTGCATTTATTTGTGTATGTCACGTGTTCACACACCTAGAACTTGATGTTGGGGGTGCGTGACCTGTGTTGTCAAAATCCCGACGCTTCGATTCTCGTATTTATTTTAAGAAAAATTTGGGGGCGTCACACGTGGTATCAGAGCAGTTCGACTCTGGATAAATCCGCAAATTACCTAGGATTTATACCAGAATTTTTTTTTTTAAATTTGTTTGTTTATTTGTTTGGTTATTTTATTTTATTTTATTTTATTATTCTAATCGTTTTCTAAATTATTCATACTATGTTGTATTGTAAGATTTTAAATAATTATTTCAGTGTGTTGTGCTTTTTTATTTTAATGTGCATTTTGTTTATTATTTTCAGATTTATCTTAGTTCTGAATGGTTGAATTTTTTTGCTTTATTTCATTATAATATTTGTTCATTATATAAATTTGGGTAGTAGTTAAGATTTTAGTTAGTTGATCATATTTAGTTAAGTTGTAAGTATTTATTTATTTTTATATATGCATTTATTTTGTTTAATTTGAAATTTGGGTCTTTCGAATTAGATTATTATTTTATATCATTTATTTTATCGAATCATTTAATTTAAATAATTATTTTATGGAATCCCTAGTTTTAAAGTTTATTATTTTGTTTTATTAAGCTTTTGTGCATTTATCATATGAATTTGGTTTTATTTTAATTTCAGTTCATAAGTTTCTACAATATGATTTTGGATTTTGTTTATTATCTTTTTATTTTAATTGTGCATTTTGTTTTTTAAATATTTCTGAAGCTTTGGGATTCATTTAGACAAAGATTTAAAGGGAATCGTTAGTATGTTTTCCTTTTTGAGACATGCATAGAGGTAGGTTTTTAAAATTTATTATCTTTCCACCTTTTTGCTTGTTTTATTTTAAAATTTTATCTATTTATTTTGACGAGTGGATTTGTTTTGGTGACTTACTAGAATTTATTCATTAACTTATTTATTTATTTATTTATTTTACTTTGGGTCAGTTCTTTTAAAGGTTTTAAGTCCTAGAGATTTCTACAATAAACTTGTTAAAGTTAAATTTTAGGAGAATTTCAAAATTTTATTTGCCATTTTATTTCCCGTTCTTCTTTTAATTCAATCTCCTTGTTCTATTTAATAAAACTTTTGGTGATTTTTTGTTTATCATGGGAAATTGACTCATTTTGTTGAATGACTGACATTTATATATTTATTTATTAATTAGATATTTTCCCCATTTCTGTCTTTATACAATATTTATGTGAATTATTTAAGTTTTATTTGGTGTTTGGGTATAATATTATATCTTGTGAGATAGATTCGTTTTGATAATTATTGGTATTTATATAATTGTGCTTCTTTATTGATGTTTTATATGTTAATTATGTGTATTATCTGAGTCTCACTGAGTGTTTGCGTTTCTAAGTTCTAATTTGATCTATGGGAGATTGTTGGAGTTATATTTTAGATAGACTCTTCTTGTGAGTATGAAATTCTTGGTCATTGATATATCGTTATGGAATCTATTTTAATAATGCTTATGATAGTAGGCGATCAATTATTTCCTTGGTGAAATTTTGATATTGTTTGTAGATGCTTAGAAATCGATGTGTAATTGTTGTGTGTAAATTTTGGAGAGTATTTTGTCTTTAATTTGTATTTGACTTGAGAGAAGTTGTCTTGTTAGGTGATAAATATTGATTAAATGTGATGATATAAAATTCAAGAGATCTAAATTTTATGCTTTTAGGCAAATTAATTGGGGTGAGTGATTTAAGTTTGATATTTGATAAATTTAATGGTTAACAGCATTTGTTGAGGTATCATAAAGAATTAGTTGTGACTTCATAGGAATTTGAATATTTTAGACTATTCTTTCACTTGGATATTGAATGTCTAGTTGAGGAAGAAAATTATGTGTATCAGGGTTACCATATTAATCAATTTGAGTAGAGTTGATAGAATTTTTATGTGATGTACGTTGGAGTTTGGGTGTCGATCATAGTAGTATATTTAAAATTATGAAATATTAAAACTTTAAGATTTGGAAGTGTGGTATAGGATTTCTTGTAAATAGATATTGAGCCAGTTTCTACTCATGATGATAATTTAGGAGGACTTAATTTTATACATTTAGAGAGTTACCAGAGTACGCGCAAAAGCATGATGTCTCGCGATTTAGTTGGAAGTTCAAGTCATGTGCTGGTTTTGAGGGATTAGTAGTGACTTGAAATTTAGGATAATACTTGTGAGTAGAGATTTATCTTTCGGTTGAGTAAATTATGTTTATTGATGGTTAAGTTGGGAAGTTAAACTTGAGAGTTATTTAAGAGTGGCACAAATTGTTATATGTAGTTAGTGAACATTAAAATTTTGAGAGATTGTCCTAAGGTTCTAGTACATATGGAGTTCAGATTAATTGGCTACCTCAAGAGTCTTAGAAATGAAATATTATTTGGAGACTATATAATTATCATGGAATAACATTCATTTGTGTTTGAGGAAAATAGATGATTGTGGTAATGCGTGGAGTGAGTATTAAGTAATATGGTAGGTGAGCTATTGGAATTTCTATTAGTTGCAGCCGAGAGAATTTCGGAGACGAAATTCTTTTTAAGGGGGGAGAATGTGAGATCTCAGGTTTAAGTGTATTTTTATATATTATTTTATTTTCGTTGTTGATTATTTTAATTTATTTTAATAATATTATTGGTTGTGTTTTATTTGATTAAAATATTTATTTGAACTATTAGATAATTAATATTAGTTTTACGTTGTTTTTATATTTATATATTGAATTATGTTGCTTTTTTTATTTATTTTAATGTGAGATAATTATTTTAATAATTGGAATTAAATTCTTTTATTTTATTATATGATCTTATTTGATGTACTTTCTTAATAGTAATTAGCATTTTATATTTAAATTGTTGTTTAAATTAAATTAATTTATTGTTGGATTTCAAATATCTTATTTTATTGATATTGAATGCTAGTATTTTCAATTGGCTTTCATTTAATTTATTGTGTTTTTCTTCTAGTTGATTTTTATTTATTTTTCTCTTTTTTTTTTCTTTTTTTTTTTCTTTTTCCTTCTTTTCTTTTTTTTCCTTCTCCCTTGCTTCCTCCTGCCCGCGCGACCCCCCATGTTCCCTCTCTTCTCTCGCCCGTCCCTTCTCCTTACACCGAACGCCGCTGCGGACGGCCATGGCTGTCACCGCCCCCTCCACTAGAACCACTAGCCGCCGACGAGTTCTCTCTGGCAATCCCAACTTCGGCCTACCCCGCACCTTCCCGGAATACCCTTAAACCCAAAATGGGTTTTCTTTCCTTTGAGCCACCATAGTGTCGCCGTCCACCACCCCACGGTATCACCGCCCTCACCAGCAGACTACCCATCCCCCGATGACCCTTCCCTACCACCGGCAGCCCCCACGCACCACCATTTCTCCTTCCACTTGAGCAAACTCAAAATGGGTCTTAAAATGGGTTGTTATTCGCCACGCCGCCATTCGACAGTCGTAGGTCTCACCTCCGCCACCGAAAGGTCCCCCTTGCTCAGCCGGCCAACCCCCTAACTCAGTTTCTCCAACCGCAGCCCCACCTTCCCTATACGACCCCAAACCCGAAAATGGATTTCCACCCATTTTGAGCTCGATCCGCCACCTTCTAATGGTTGCGCCGCCACACCACCACCTCCATGAGATTTTCCATCTTCCATTAAGTGCTTTATTAAATTTTAGTGTCAAATCGAGCACTTTAGCCTAACATACAATTGACCGCTACGAGCGCTACGGATTTACGTTTGCTCAAGGATTTACGTTTTTACCCGTTGTAAGTATTTTCAAATAAATTTTAAGATTTAAATATATTTTTCATCGACAGATATTGTGTTTGGTTATTGTTGGGATTTATTAGTTATTGAATATTTTGTTCATGGTCATCTACATTGTGTATATATATACATGTTTATGGTTATATTTGGAAACTGGATTTTAGCATGACATTGGATGTTCATGTGTTGGAAATGGAAACTGGGTTTTCATGTGTTTATGATTTTTGGGTGCGTGTGTATCATGACCCCAAGCCAAGATGGGGTATTATCCCGGTGGAACTCCTCTGGTCACTCGGAAGCCGAATATATTAAGTGATGTCCTCTGAGTTGTCGTCGAACGACGACGGGATCGGGCGAGATAGTAACACTCTCGTGCCGACTCCATGGCTCATTTGCTGGCGGGAGCTAGGGGATGTCTGGTCATGGCACGTGTTGAGTGCGATTAGTTAGGCATCGTCCGTTCTGAAGTCACATGCGTGGTCGTTACCTTCGGTGTGATGATGAAAGCCAGGGTGTGCAGATGGTCTCTAGGGGAGGTCATGGTGCATACGGTTAATAAAATAGATGTTTTGGCCATTTTGTAGGAAAGTGGCGGATTTTAATTATTTGTTTTACGTAGATCATTTTATGAGAAAATGGTTGTGGTTTTAATGGATTTATAATCTTCATTTTTTGGAAAAATGATGGATGATTTTATTAGAGGTTTATCTTAGGATTTTGAAATATGTGATTTATTTATTTATTTTGAGGATGCTGATTTAAGCCTCATGCATTTGGTATCGCGTTCTTGTGTTACGTTGTTGCATGAATATATTTTATATCTTGGGATTTGTTTGGGTTGTACTTATCTGTGATGCTATTTCTAATGTCGTAGTTCTTGGATACAGAATTTTGTGGAGGCTGAGTCTGAGGAAGCGACTCCGCGGTTGAAGTATTCTTATTATAAATTATTATCTTAGAAAATTGTTTTCTCCTTTTTGTTAATATGTATTTGTATAATTTATATCTCGGATGACTGTATTAAATCTCCTGTTGGAGAATTTGTGTTAAAATAGTTTGTAAAATAATTCTAAAAATTCTGGTACTTAGATATTGACTTCAATTATCCGCTGCATTTATTTATACATGTCATATATTCACACACTTAACACTTGACGTTGGGAGTGCGTGACCCGTGTTGTCAGCATCTCGACGCCTCGATTCCCGTATTTATTTTAAAGAGAAATTGGGGATAAATATTAACGGACAAATATTAACACATAATTAACAATAAAAACACCAAACCAACATTTGGAGATATTCATATAGAACTATGAATAAAAACAAGGCAAAACTATATTCAGCAAAAAGTAATGCTCAAATCACCAAGAACTTAAAATGTGAAAATCAAATATAGTTTCTCTATAAAACAATGGATGTCAAATAGTTCCTGTAATAGATCTTTTATTAGACATGTGTAATGCATATAACTCACTTCTCTTTCCATCTGTGTTGTAGTTGGGAATCTTGTAGTTGATTCCCTTGAGAAAGTGTTCACGTAAATTGAGGAAATTAGCCCACCTGCAAAATAACATGTTAGCTGAGTACTTAATTAATGGAAATTTGGTCTAACCTCACATGAGCATATGTGTGTACACACAAATGTATGTCTGTACAAATACACACAAAATTACATACTCATCACTTATTTGATATGCTGCCCAGCCTGGATGAAGTGTTTTAGCGGCTTTGTCAGCATATATTCCCTTTTCTAATTTTGACAGATCAAAGCCAACAAAAAAAAAATTACTAATAATATTTATAGAAATATGAAAGGAACTGCTAAAACATTGAAGAAAAAATAACACTTTAAAACCTACCTAAACACGTCCAAGCCTGCGCTAAATGGCATTAGAAACCAGATATGATTAAATCCCAGCACGTCTTTGCCTCCCTTTTCGATTAGTAGATCCTAACAAATTTGAAAAATAGAAAAGTGACAAAATATTGATTGAACCCCTGCATTAACCATAGTCAAATTCAAGACTTGATGCTTCAATAGAAACGAAAACTGAAATAATTCTGAAAAGAAGGACCAATTCATGAAATAAATTAACAACAGTGCTTTATTACTTTTATTGAGAGAACTGTAGATGCATGGAAGAAGTAAAACAAACAATTTCAGTATAAGATTGGGAATTAAGATTGTGAATTTACAAATTAAGATTGATAAGTTTGGGCCGAGTACCGTGAGATCCTTGTAATAGGTCTCTACGAACGCTCTGTTAGAAGTTCAAAACAAAACAGATAAAAAAATCATATTATCTCATATTTAATAAAAAGCAAAAGTATAAAAATCGAAACAAACCCAACCGGAACACGGTGACCTTCTTCCTCATGTTTTTTGAGGGAAAAAGAAAGGTTGTTTTATGAAGAGAAAGTTTCAGACCTCTTGTCTCAAAAATTTCCTAGATTTGATGTAAATTGAAGACGGTGAGGCATGTTTCTTGCTTTTCTAGAAAATATAGGGAAACTGAAAGAAAATGCTAGATCATAACAAAAAGAACCCTACATACAAATCTCATGTTTCCGTGAATTGAGAGAGAACATAGATGTGAGAATATGAGAAAGTGAGAAACGTAGATGCTGACCGAGGCAAGGGCCGTGAGGTGAAGAGAGAGAAAGAGGAGAAGACGTTAGGGTTTCAAAGAGGGAAGAGTGGATATCAGGAAAGAGAGCGCGCACGAGAGAGATTTGGATAGAGAGATAAAAATTGGAAATGAAAAATCGTCATATTGTTATAAACGAAGTCGGCAGCCGCCCCCATGGCCCACCACTAAATTATGTGAATGACCCCACCACTATTATTTTAAATCTGCATAGTGACTTGCATAGTGACTTGCATAGTAACTTGCATAGTAATTTCAACGCCTATAAATATGGGCTTCAGTTGTAATGAAATTCATAAGAAAATATAGAGAGAGAAAGAAAGTTTCAGTTCTTAAGAGTTTCTTTTCTCTTGCAATAGTAGTAGTTTTCTTTTTAGTTTTATAACACGTTATCAGCACGACGGTTCTGCCAATTCTGAAGATAGTGGCCTTATTCCTCTGTAAGTTTTTCAATATATTATTTGAAATTTTTGATATATTTTATTGATGATTATCTGTGTGAATTTATAAATATATTTTCTGAGATACGCATATTTATTATTTATATGTGTAGAAAATGGCAAATCTTACAAAATTGGAATTTGTTGCTCTTGATATATCTGGGAAAAATTATTTATCCTGGATACTTGATGCTGAAATACATCTTGATGCAATGAACCTGGGAGAAACTATTAAAGAAGGAAATCAAGCATCCCTGCAGGAACGTGCTAAAGCAATGATTTTCCTTCGCCACCATATTCATGAAGAATTGAAAACTGAATATCTCACTGTAAAAGATCCCTATATTTTGTGGAACAATTTAAGGGAGAGGTATGAACACCAGAAGACTGTCATCCTCCCAAGAGCTCGTTCTCAATGGATGCACCTGAGGTTGCAAGATTATCAAAGTGTTAGTGAGTATAATTCCGCACTTTTTAAAATAAGCTCAGTATTAAAATTATGCGGTGAGAAAATCACCGATGAAGATATGCTAGAGAAGACTTTTACTACATTTCATGCCTCGAATGTGCTCCTGCAGCAGCAGTATCGAGAGAGAAAGTTCAAGAAATATTCTGAACTTATATTATGTCTTCTAGTAGCTGAGCAGAATAATGAGCTCTTATTAGAAAGCCACCATACACGCCCTACTGGCTCAATATCATTCCCTGAAGTGAATGGTAATAGGTTTGCATCATTCCTAGAAGTGAATGGTGCATCCTTTAGAAGAAATCGGAGGCGTGGACGTGGTAGGAGAAATTATAGAAATGTTGGTCCCAGGAGTGACAACATTAAAAGGGATTATAATATACCATATCACCAGAAGTGGTACAATTCAGAGAGGGGTAAAAATCCTCAGAATAATTCTTCAAAGAAAAGTGAAGAGGTGTGCCATAGATGTGGAATGACTGGACATTGGTCACGTACCTGTCGTACGGCCAGGCACTTAGCTGATTTATATCAAGCTTCTATTAAAGGAAAGAATAAAGTGCATGAAACAAATTTAGTAGAACCATCAGATGATTTATTAGATTCAGTAGATATAGACGTTACTCATCTTGATGTATCTGATTTCTTTAATCATCCTGATGGTAGTATTGAACACTTAATTGGAGATGGAAGTGTTCCACTCAATTAATGTATTTTCTTTCTATCAATAATAAAAGTTTTGTATATTTTGTAGAATTATGGATCACATTGATGAGCTTTTTATCTCTGAGTTGAATGATAAAGATATATGTCTGGCTGACAGTGCTACAACTCACACAATTCTCAAAGAAAAGAAATATTTTCAAAATCTAACACTAAGTAAAGCCTATGTCCATACCATATCAGGTTCATCGGATTTAATTGAGGGCTCCGGAAGAGCTTATATTGTGTTGCCTAATGGCACCAAATTTTGTATTGATGATGCTCTATTCTCTTCACAATCCAGAAGAAATTTATTGAGTTTCAAAGATATACGTCGTAATGATTACCATATTGAAACGACCAATGAAGGCAGTAAAGAGCATCTTCTTATTACTAAAACAGTATCGGGCCAGAAGCTCGTATTAGAAAAACTGCCTGCTCTATGTTCTGGATTGTATTATACAAAAATGAGAACAATTGAATCATATGTGGTAATGCACCAGAAGTGCATTGACCCTAAAGTATTTATGACTTGGCATGATCGCCTTGGACATCCGGGTTCTATAATGATGAGACGAATTATTGAAAATTCGCATGGGCATCCCTTAAAGAATCAAAAGATATTTCTACCCAATGAATCTCCGTGCTCTGCATGTTCTCAAGGTAAGTTAATTATTAGACCATCTCCCTCAAAAATCATTGTTGAATCTCCATCCCTTTTACAAAGATTCACGGAGATATATGTGGGCCTATTCATCCATCAAGTGGACCATTTAGATATTTTATGATTCTAATTGATGCATCTAGTCGATGGTCACATGTTTGTCTTCTTTCCACTAGAAATGTTGCATTTGCTAGACTTCTTGCTCAGATAATTAAACTACGAGCACAATTTCCTGAGTATCCAATTAAGACCATTCGATTGGATAATGCAGGTGAATTTTCATCTCAAGTTTTTGATGATTATTGCATGTCAATAGGAATAGATGTTGAACATCCTGTTGCCCATACACACACACAAAACGGTTTAGCTGAGTCTTTGATCAAAAAGCTTCAACTAATCGCTAGACCTTTACTTATGAAATCAAGATTACCTATTTCTGTTTGGGGACATGCTATACTTCATGCAGCATCTCTAATTCGCATTAGACCATCTGTATATCATAAATATTCTCCATTACAGCTTGCATATGGTCAACAACCAAATATTTCTCATCTTCGTACTTTTGGATGTGCTGTATATGTTCCAATTGCACCTCCACAACGTACAAAAATGGGCCCTCAACGTAGACTTGGGATATATGTTGCTTTTGATTCTCCATCCATTATTAGATACCTTGAACCCCTTACAGGGAATATGTTTAAAGCACGTTTTGAGGATTGTCATTTTGACGAATCAAATTTTCCGTTAATGGGTAAAGAAAAGTCGGTGCCTGAAGCACGACAAGATATTACTTGGGATAATAAGACCCTGTCTCATTTTGATCCTCCTACAAATAAATGTAAACGGGAAGTTCAAAGGATTATTCATTTGCAAAATGTTGCTAATCAGTTACCGGATGCATTTACTGACACTAAAGGTGTAGTAAAATATTATATTCCTGCTGTTAATACTCCAGCAAGGATTGAAGTCCTTGAAGGACAAATTGTCAAAGCAGCAATAGGTGAATCTAAAATACGCCTGAAGCGTGGAAGACCTATTGGTGCAAAAGACAAAATTCCCAGAAGGAAAAGAATACAAAATGAATTTGGTGTTTCTGAAGAACACGTACCCACAATACAGGGCACAAATATAATTGATGCTCCTAAAGAGCTTAAATCTTCTATTCCAGAACCTCCTGAAGAGGAAACTCTTGAAGAGTATAAATCTCCTAAAAAGGGACCTCCTGAAGAGGTGTGTCATGAAATGTTTTCCCCTGAAGAGGAACAGGTACCTGAAAATAATGAGATCTCAATACATTTCATGAAAACTGGAGAAATTCTGGATAGAAATAAAACTGTTGCCGACAACATATTTTCATATAAAATGGCCCTTGACATTACCAGAAGTAATGAAGAAAGTGAGCCAAAAAGCGTCGAAGAATGTCGACGTAGAAATGATTGGCCAAAATGGAAAACAGCTATTGAAGCTGAATTAAATTCGCTAGCAAAACGAGAAGTATTTGGACCTGTTGTCCAAACACCAAAGGGTGTAATGCCTGTTGGATATAAGTGGGTATTTGTACGAAAACGTAATGAGAAAAATGAAATTGTGTGATACAAAGCACGGCTTATTGCACAAGGTTTCCTACAGAAACCCGGGATTGATTATGAAGAAACATACTCTCCCGTTATGGATGCAATCACATTTAGATTTTTGATTAGTCTGGTTGTTACAAAAGGATTAGAAATGCGGTTGATGGATGTGGTCACTGCATATTTATATGGATCCTTAGACCATGACATATATATGAAAATCCCTGAAGGATATAAGATGCCTGAAGTATCTACAAGTACATCTAGAAATATGTACTCAATCAGACTACAAAGATCTTTATATGGGTTGAAGCAATCCGGACGCATGTGGTATAATTGCTTAAGCGAATATCTATTGAAAGAAGGATTTGAGAATAATCTTATATGCCCATGTGTTTTTATTAAGAAATCAGAATCCGGATTTGTCATTTTTGCGGTTTATGTTGATGATTTAAATATTGTGGGAACTCCTGAAGAGATCTGAAAAACCGCTATATATTTAAAGAATGAATTTGAAATGAAAGATCTTGGTAAAACAAAACTTTGTCTCGGCCTGCAGCTTGAGCACTTGCCAAATGGAATTTTTATTCATCAGTCCATGTATACTGAGAAAGTCCTAAAGCATTTTTATATGGACAAATCTCATCCTCTGAGTACTCCAATGATTGTTCGAACACTTGATGTGAAGAAAGATCCATTCCGTCCTTGTGATGACGATGAAGAAATTCTTGGTCCTGAAGTACCATATCTCAGTGCAATTGGAGCTTTGATGTATCTTGCAAATTGCACTCGACCAGATATTACATTCTCAGTTAATCTGCTTGCAAGATATAGTTCTGCACCAACTCGAAGGCATTGGAATGGCATTAAACATGTCCTTCGTTACCTTCATGGTACGGTTGATATGGGATTATTTTATCAACGTGGTTCAAGTCCAGAATTGATTGGGTATGCAGATGCAGGTTATCTTTCAGACCCACACAGAGGTAGATCTCAAACTGGATATTTATTTACTTATGGAGATACTGCCATATCATGGAGATCTGTTAAGCAGACACTATCTGCTACCTCTTCAAATCACTCAGAGATCATTGCTATTCATGAAGCAAGTCGAGAGTGTATTTGGTTGAGATCAGCTATTCAACATATCCAGGAAAAGTGTGGACTTCCTATGATCGATAATAGCTCAACAATCTTATATGAAGATAATACTGCTTGTATCACTCAAATCAGAGGAGGATATATCAAAGGTGACAGAACCAAACATATTTCACCAAAATTCTTTTATACTCATGAACTTCAAGAAAAAAGTGAAATTGATGTCAAGCAGATACGATCTAGTGATAATCTGGCAGATTTATTCACAAAGGCGTTACCAACTTCCACATTCAAGAAGATTGTGCATAACATTGGAATGCGAAAACTCAAAGATCTTTTGTCATGCACTTTTCAGGGGGAGTAAATGTGCTGATTGTACTCTTTTTCCTTCGCTGAGGTTTTGTCCCACTGGGTTTTCCTCTGCAAGGTTTTAATGAGGCAATCCTAAAGCACTTGTGGATACATAAGAAAACTGTACTCTTTTTCCTTCGCCATTGGTTTTTCTTCCCACTGGGTTTTTACTTGGCAAAGTTTTAACGAGGCAGATTCTTTATAGGTGGTCATTCAAGGGGGAGTGTTATAAACGAAGTCGGCAGCCGCCCCCATGGCCCACCACTAAATTATGTGAATGACCCCACCACTATTATTTTAAATCTGCATAGTGACTTGCATAGTAACTTGCATAGTAATTTCAACGCCTATAAATATGGGCTTCAGTTGTAATGAAATTCATAAGAAAATATAGAGAGAGAAAGAAAGTTTCAGTTCTTAAGAGTTTCTTTTCTCTTGCAATAGTAGTAGTTTTCTTTTTAGTTTTATAACACATATATTTTTTCTTATAAGAGATTAATGACTTGTTCCGACAACTATCCAATGTCACCAAATAGTGTAAATATTATAATAATGGAATTTACAACACCGGCAACCGTTGATCGACGTGACAAGAACTATTATTACCAATAATTGTGTTGAATTGTCAATATTGTTTGTGGCAACATTATATCGTATAAAATAAAAGGTTTTATTGACAAGTTAACGATTTAATTTTGGAAAAATATATCTTGTGAATAAAAAGCTACATTTTTCTGCAATAATTTAGTTGTGAAAAAAAAAATAGCCACAAAAGATCCAATTTGTTGTAGTGTAAGTATTATATATCGAATATGTACTGTTAAGTTATAGTTAAATTTAATGAAAAAACAAAAAAAAATCGATTAAATAACCGTTAGATAGTCACTTATTATAATAGAAAGATAGATATAATATATATCCAAAAAGTTCATACAATTGATAACTAACAAAATTAATTATGATATATTTTAATTTCTTATTTTAATTTTCTGCAGTTATTTAAGTTATATTCTGTTGACATGGCATCTTCTTAGGGTATTTTTAAATTTTTTAAATGTCAACTAGGCTCAGAATATTAAATCATAACTGGTCTTGACGCGAGACTGAAAACATTTTCTATCATAAACTTTGTAAAGAATATTAAATCATAACTCAAGCTGATGAAAAGATGTAAAATTTAGTTAAATAATTTATCATATAACATGTAATAATAGATGAATGGACCAATTTAAGATTACCCCTTGCCAATATATATTTATTTTTTTGTTAATCACTTGAATGACTCGTTCGACATAAGTTCAAACCTTTATATAGGCAATAGTAGTTAATTATTTTCCCTAATTAATTGACTTGAGAGTTTATCTATTGGGAAAAAAATTAATTAATTAATTACTTCCCTAGCTCTATCGAAGCTTGACCAAATATAGTATAAGATATCGCAGATCATGAGTGCTAATGGAAAATCTGGACAGAACGTCCCAGTTGGTCGTTTTGAGGAAGTAGAAACATTGAACAAGGAACCTAATTAGTTACAGCTTCAAGCTTTTTCCGGCCCTTGTGACACTGGAGTAGAGAAACGCACACTTTAGGCCCAATTTAGAAAGAGACGTTTTTCAAATATTTTTAAATATTTTTTTATTTATTATTTATTTATTATTTTTAACTTACTTTTATTATTTTTTATTATTTAGTATTATTTTATTACTTTTTATATATTTTTTATTATTATTCAAAAATATTTTAAAATATTCTCAATATTCAAACACAATCTTAGCCTTTACATAGATATAGCACGGGATTCCCGATGTGCCTATTTTCCTAATCCCTTCGGAAGATTCTTCCTAGGCAAGCTAGCCGAGTTAAAGCTAGGTTGGACAACTGAATATACATTGCAAGCAGGAATGGAGTACGTTTAATGTTTTGTATAATTGCAAGAGATATCATAACTGTGCGTCTGTGCCTAGCTAATACTGTCCCATCTTCTAAATATAAAAATGGGGAGGGTTTCCTAATCTCCCGAAGAATCCATTTTTCCGATCTTCTCTTTTTAACCTTTTTTTTTTTTTTTTAATCCCTGCTAAATACTCTGGAAGTATGAAACAGCACCCAACAGGATAATCAAGGCAAAGACATCAAAAACACTAGTGCCTTCTTGGGATTTTGAGATTGAAATACTCCGGAATAATTTTGTTTAAGTCAACAGTATCAATTAGCTAGCTGGCAAAGATATCGAAAACACTAGTGCATGCCTTCTATTTTAATATATGTGGGTTTTAGTCGTGATCGAAATACTCCGGAATTTGTTTAAAAACAGCATCGATCGGCAACAGTAGTATCAAGGCAAAGATATATATCGAAAACAATAATAATGCCTCTTCTATTTTATATAGGTTGGCTTAGTTCATGACTAAGCAGCTGTTAAGAATAATTTAAAGTTGTGGAAAAGCTCAAGATTAGCCTAGCTGTTTCGTATCTTTAATTGCTAGCTAGCCCATAAAACTCATCCTCTTGTACGTACGTGGTGGCCGCTATGAGTGTCTTACTAATTAAATATTCAGATAATGAACACAATTAAGCTTATCTTGTTTAATTATGATGTATGTACGTACAAATTAATGTATTATATATTTGTTTAATTTATTGTTAAGGGCGGGTGTTCCAAATGACATGTGGGGCATAGATAATTGATTAGTGTTGGGATCGGCGAAAACTCACAAATAATATGGAGATCGGAATTTAACGTGGTTCGGTCAAAATTGCCTACGTCCACACAGAGAAAAGAAAATTTCACTAATAACCAGTGAAATACAGAGAATATTTAGGGAGGAGATCACACCCTCTCAACTCGCCTCTCACTTCTCTCAGAACTCAACAAGCTCTCTCTTTCTCTCCTTACATCTCTCATTCACGCCCATTTGTTTCAACCCTCGTTTCATGTATTTATAGGCAAATAAATAAGTGTAAACGTGTAAATGACGATGGAGATTCCGGCGGAGATTCCGGCGCCTCAATCCAGCTCCTTCCATTCGGCGCCTACCATTCTAGAAGCCTCCAGTTTCTTATCATTTGCGTGTTGAATTGATTATTCCAGCAATCTCCCCCTCAACACCAAATGGAGGATGTTCTGACATCTTTTAATTCAAGGTATCTATTCAAACTATGGCTTCACATAGCTCTTGTGAGATTACTTTTGTTAGCATGTCGTCAAATTCTCTTTCTCATGGATCTTCACAAGCTTCAATAGCTACTGATCCATCACCTCATATATCCAATGATAGAGAATCACATTGTGACCCAAGTCAAAAACTCTTTTAACTTTCACAATACACTTTGTACTCCTTGGTTGAACCATGTCTCTTGGAGAAATAGCTTTAACCACAACATCTCTTCCATTGTGAATAAAGCCACACATGCCTACAGTCTGGACTGTCTTAATACAACTCCCCCTGTAAATGTGTAAATGAATCTTGATGTAGATCTTCCATCAAGATCACCAGCCGTATCAGCTTAACCTTCCAAGACTGGATCCGCTCCCCCATAGTACAAAGTTGATGTACCTTTGCGGTACCTGAGAATTGAATTTACTGCTCTCCAGTGTTCTTTCCCTACATTTGAAAGAACACTACTCACTATTCTCATAGCATAAGTGTTGTCAGATCTGATATACACTGCTTGTGTATATAGGACTTCCTACTGCTGAAAAGTAAGAACTGAAACCGTCTCTTGAATCTTTCCCAACTCCCCTCATCTGCCAATTGTACAGATTCTAATGGAAAAGGAAACTGCTCCCCTTACTCAATGTTTATTCCTCCATTAGTTCGACTTTAATCTTTGATTAGAGTGACCTTTTCTAAATGTTCGGAGTTGAATCTCAACAAAAGGAGCTCACCTTTGCGTCCGGAACGATGGAAAACCATGGAAACGACTCTTGTCTCGTTCCAAAACGATCAAAATTGCGCCGAAAACCTGAAAAATAAGAAAAACGGAATATTCCTTCGTCGGCCAGAATATTCCCCACCATCCACCGGAATATTCCCTCCGGCCACCGGAATATTTCCTCCGGTCACCAGAATATTCTTGCCGGTGACGGAATATTCTGTCGGCGACGGAATATACCAACGGAATATTCCTTATCTATTTGGTTACTGTAGCGGGTCGGAAACCGGGTCAAACCGGTTCGGGTCGGATCACCCGAATTTAACGGGTCGGGGCTTGTCTTCTTCACTGCCCGCGCGTGTGGCGCGTGGGTCCCGTGGCCGGCGCTAGGTCGTCGCCGAGTCGACGCGTGTGGAGCGTGTAGTTTCGTCTGGTGTCCGTTTAAGACGAAATTTTTACCAAAATTTTCGTCTTGACCTGAGGAATCTGATGGTATCCTCCAAACTTGATTTCGATCAAGTTTAAAAATAGGTCTCTCACGTAAAATTCACAAATCCGGCCTCCTACCGGCTCTAATACCACTTGTTGAGATCGGCGAAAGCTCACAAATAATATGGAGATCGGAATTTAACGTGGTTCGGTCAAAATTGCCTACGTCCACACAGAGAAAAGAAAATTTCACTAATAACCAGTGAAATACAGAGAATATTTAAGGAGGAGATCACACCCTCTCAACTCGCCTCTCACTTCTCTCAGAGCTCAACAAGCTCTCTCTTTCTCTCCTTACATCTCTCATTCATGCCCATTTGTTTCAACCCTCATTTCATGTATTTATAGGCAAACAAAGAAGTGTGTACGTGTAAATGACGGTGGAGATTCCGAAGGAAATTCCAGCGCCTAAATCCAGCTCCTTCCGTTCGGCGCCTACCATTCTAGAAGCCTCCAGCTTCTTATTATTTGTGTGTTGACTTGATTATTCCAGCAATTAGCTATATATATAATTTTAGAGATGCGGGTATCAATCTTAGTCGATCTTTGTACCCCAAACCGAGGTTAGTTTCAGCTCTAGTACATTGAAACCTTCCACAAAACTGGCAAACTGATACGGCCAGCACTTGAAAGCCAATCCCACAGATACCGCAAAAAAGAATGAGCTATGAAGATCAAACCTAGTTATATTAGAGAATTCATCACTTGCTAATTTCTATATGGATCTGTAGTTATTATAAAAAAAAAATTAAGTATTTATAACATTTTAATTGCAATCAAAAATATTATTTACGACGAAAACAATCACTTATTTTTCTTGTATTTCTTGTAGTGATTACTTTAATCATCTTGAGGGATCGTGAAAACCGTTGCATGAGAATTAATCGTTTTGGTGATATTCTTTGATCGGTATTAATCACTCAAAAGAACATAGTGCAAGCATTCATGAGATCATAAGACTTTTTGATGATTTATTTTTGCCTATCTTATCTTACTTGACTCCTTCTTCAAGTTCATTTAAAACTTTGAAAGACCAAGACATGAATTGTGTTATTCTCGCAAATTAAACAAATTAACAACACAAGGGCCTCAAATAATGTTTAAGCCAATGACATGCATTTGCTGACTTTTGGATGAACCTTGAAAAATAGTGTATACACAATAAAGTATATGCATGGTCACACCTGGATAGGAAGGCTCCACTTGCCGCCTCTTATCATTTTTATTCATTAGAAAACAATATTGGAAGTCCATTGACTTGCAGTGCTAGCTTCAATTGCAACTCTCCATAAAAAGCGATATTCGATCTTCAGTAGAAAATCAAGAGAGAATTGTAAAATGTGGAGAGAGAGAGAGAGAGAAGAAGAGAGAGGACTTTATTGGTTCCAGCCACATTAATATAAGAGAAGGCTTTTTGTTTGGCTTGGTAAGGCCGAATCAGGAGGCCGCTTCTAGTTTGTGTATTTGGTAATTCAGGAGTTTAAATGGCCTAGAGAATTAATATTGAAAATGCTTTCTTCTTTGGTAAAAATTTCTTTTATTGTGGACAGCATCAATATCAATGGGTGCAGCCAGCTAGCTACATCGTCAATAAGTATTCTACTTGGGAATTTAATTAGCTATGCTATCATGTTCTACCAACTGTATGTCGTATGGATATGCTTGCTTTTGCTATTCTGGTGGCAACCTGGATATATGCTTATTGCTACAGATGGGGCCATTGCTATCGTTCTATTTCTTCAATCTGTATGCTGCTATGATGCTTGCTGTTGCTCTTCTGTTTGCTTCCTGGATTTTGTTGCTGCTGTTGTGGCTAGCACTGTTGTCATGCTGTTTCTTCAACCTGGATGCAGCTAATTTCTTCTTTTACCTATTTGCTGCTGCATGCTGTTGTAGCTTGGATGGTTTGTGTCCCGATGCTTTATCAGTTGTGGCTTACTCTACTGATGCTTGTGTTTTTCAAGTTCTCTACAATTAACTTATGCTGGTTTGTGATGATATAAGGCTTTGGATCTGTTATATTTCCTATGTGGTTAACCAAATATTTCAACAAAATCTAAACATTTCCAATGTTTAAAAAAAATCTATTTCGACTTTTCATCCAATGATCATTTGTCTAGATTTCAATGAAAAGTATAAAACAAAAAGTAAAATCTTCCGACCGGTTAGTCCGTGGTCCCTCAAACAACGGCCCTCCAATGAAATTTTGTCACATAGCTCTTTCATTTTAAACCCCATATACCTGCCTATAGCTAATAACTATGAAAAAATTCTCTTCCCTCCTGTGAAAAAATCCCCTTCCCTTCTCCCTCTTCCATCGAAGCCCACCCCTATACTCCACCTCTCCCATTAACCCTCACCCTCTTGCAGAAAGAATCTAGGATCATTCTGGAGATCTGACATTGAACCACGGGACCTATTGTTGGCCACGACCAAGCAATTGTTGGCGGGGAAAGCTCGAGCCAGGGCATGGCCCATGCTAAAGAAATTCATGGGTCTAATTTATTTCATAAAATTAATTCTACAAGAGATGATTGTTCATATCCTATAAACATGCTTAAGATCTTATTCACAGGTAATATGAAATTATTGCTTAATAGTATCCTCCTTCATGTGCAGGTTAGTATTTATCTTAATCATTGTCATGGAGTAAGTAGTATATGTTTATATTCATCCTGTGGCAGACTCTAATATCATAAAGAAATTTATGGATTTAACTCATCTAATAAAACCGGTTCAACAAGAGAGGATTGCTCATTCGTTATAAATATGTCTAAGACCTTATCCACAAACAATATGAGATTATTCCTCAATGAAAAGCTTGATTCTTGAAATACCCAGAATTTCAGAATCCCCAAGTATTCAATGATATTGAGCAAAGGTTGTGATAGGCAACGGAACAAGCTATGGAGAAAGAGTGTGGGTGGTCGGGGCAACGGAACTTGGTAGGTGTGACGGCATTTTCCAATTGTGGTGGTGACAGACCTGGTTTGATGAGACGGTGGTCGGGTTCGCGAGGTAGCAAACTGGTTCTTCACATGCAAGATGAAGTTTGAATGATTTCTCCACGTTCTCTTCTCAAATTTACTTCATTGGTATAATCAGCTGAGATCAGATTCACTCATGTGTCTAGTGTGAAACTTCCTACATGGCTTGTTTTTATTTGGAGCTGTTGAATGCCCAATATCAACCCCACCATTCCAAAAAGGAACTGAAAAAAAAAAAACAATTCTTACGAAACTACAATAAAAACTACCATAAAATTTTATGTACAAATCAAACAATTTTCTAACTCTACTTATCCAATATTTTTGGTTAAGCATAGTTATGATTGTAGGGATTTATTCCTTCATTTGATTCTTCTTAACAATCATGAAATTCTATTGGAAACAATATATAATTAATTGTATATAAACTCAACTGTCTATATAAATTTCATCACTTCAACCTAGCTTCCAACATCGGCGTGATCAGGGATATTGATAATCTTTTAAACGATATAATTTCAGAGTTGTAAACAAATCTATCTACTAGAAGTTGAAACAACTAGGAGTCACATCATTAATAGATCATATTAGCCTCCTACATCAAAATAAAGAGCAACTACGACAGAACTACCAAAATGCAGCAAAACACTTGATTAGATCAACAATTACGGTTTCAAATTCACTTACACTCCTGGTTCTGATACAATTTTCTTGACATATATAATCATACCCCGGCCTAAATATGTATCATCTATATAAAGATCAGAGAATATGAATAGAGAGAATTATGGATACGCAATTAGCGCGAGGGATCATGACGTGCATGCATCTCATTGATTAGTTTTGATATCAATATACATATTCTATACAAGGGCGCCCAGTTAATAAGAAAAATTAGAAATTGGTATATATGTTAATAGATCTAACTACACTAACTCACTTGGGCTGTTAGATGTATTTGTCCCTAATTTGAAAATACACAGAATCAAGCTATAATATTATATCACAATTAATATACCTCACTCTCATACTGTACTCATGTTAATGACATTTATTGTCCATTAATCGTTGAGTTTGTTTCTACAAGTTGGTCCAAGGGTTATGGTAGTATCATACAATTTCTTATAATAGAACTAATAACATGAGAATGTAGTATGTATATATATATAACAGTTTTCAAATATAAATGATGATATAATCTAACTAGAAGACACAGTTCAAGATTTGCATGTCTACCAGCTTATTCGAATACAGATTTTCTGAATACATAAATTAAAAACAATCAAAGGGAAAACAACCAAAATGTGTATGTACGTATATGCTAGGTGATATATACTGCATACACACATATATATAATTCTACTCGACATTCCCACACTAGCTACGTGGTGTATTTGATGATGAGTAAATGAACTCAATTAGTTTAAAAGGAATAAAATTGAAAGTAATTTTAAAAAATAAAATAAAAGTAAGTGTGGTGTGTGGGATGATGAGCAATAAAACTCATCTATATATATATATATATATATATATATATTACTCGAGTATCATCAACTGATCATCATGTTATTAGTTTATCTACAAGATGGTTGACAAATCCTTGCATGATCTACAAGACATATATATAGTACTATTGTTCATGGGTACAATGGAATATTTTCACCTTCCTGGACGGCACATGATTAAATTATCTGACTTAGATTGGCCAAGGATTAAGTCCAATATTAAGAGAATGTGCATCAATCTGGAGCCTAGGCTCTAGCGGTTAGATATCCAAGCATCCCCCAAAAAAAAAACACTAGTCTCAAAATATGAGTATTATACAAAAACTACCTCATTAACCAAAACTACCACATCCCAGAGGTTGCCTAGATCAACATCAACATTGTCTATGCATGATCTCTTATGCATGCTGCGCTACCTCATTATTTATTTGTCACCATGGTGATAATGCAGTAGCAATTAACATAAGGTTCTTTACTTTATCATCTGTACTTTGGTTCCAAAAACTACATGTAAAAACTAATTCCAGCACAATATTGTAGAGGGATCAGAATAAGTAACTGAATAAAACACAGATAATAATCTTGCTGTCATCTAGCCAAGATATCAAGCTTTATATATTATGCAGCCAACTGCATGCAAGTGTGCATCTTGTTAACTTTGATCGCTACTACAAGCGGAGGATTACATGAGCATGTATATATATCATGTCAACCAGAGGAATTTTCTCTTGCACATCATGTGATGAGAGCTAGCTATTTTTTTTTGTAGATAACTACTCAATCGAATATATGATCATGAGGCACCATTTTTTCGAAGATGTTATAAATTAAGGAAATCATACCGTTTTTCACATTCCAAGAAGTTTCTCATGCCCAATGGGGAACACCACATGACAAAAAAATTAACATGTACAACAAATAATTACTAGCTAGGGAATTTTCTTTGGTAAAGGAATTGCCTCGGTTAGTTTATGTTGCAGCCCTCGTAGATCTACACGTGCCATATCACCACCCTGCGAGGTAAGATTTAGAGCTAAACAATTAAACATTAATATTGTTCTCACTAATATAAAACTTCTAAAATATACAATAAACCCTAAATGACCAACCTAGCTAGTGATGTTGGGATTAAGTGATAGTACCTCAGTTTGGACAGTGATGATTAACCTTTCATTTACTTTGCTACAAATACATCTATCTGCAGCAATCCCTTCCTCAAGCAGTATTTGTAGCACTCTTGATAAAGGCAATCCTTGATCTGTCAAGCTATTACTGACCATAATCTCAACCCCACCCAAAGAAGGTCGGATCATAACCCAAGTTCTCTGACAGGAAGTTAAGGTTTCATTCTCAGATTCATGGGCCATAGAATTGGAAGGCTTCTTAAGCTCATCCCGCTTGTCAACCAGTTCTTTAATATTATTCTGAAGGTGTTTGATATAATTCACAGCCTCGTTCATGTGATCGGACATCGAACGCTTTCCCTGAAACGCCACAAATTATATATAACCTTAAATTAAAGTCAGAATAATAGTTCAAATCCGGCCTGGAAGATTGACCCTTACCCTAATTAATACATCTACGCCATATATAGCCACAAAAATGTAATGAGTAATTGGAATTATTAGCTAGCTAGGTTCTTCACCTTGATGTATTCAAGGGGGAGAAGAGATCTCAGAGACCCATGAAGTTCGGACATGTCTTTCCTTCTTTTCCGTTCCATTTCCCGATGCATCGTCTTCTTGTCGCTGTCTTCAGTTTTCTCTGGCCAGTTGCCCGAAGTGCCGGATGGTTTCCCGATCTTGCCTCTTCCTTTATCGTAGTCAATATGACCGCCGTCCATTGGAGGGTCAGGTAGGATCAGATCTTGTCGAACTCCGAGTTGTTGGCGGCCATTAGAGGAAATCTGAAACAACAGTTCATCATTATCGTGTAAAGAAAACATTTTACAAAAAGAAATACAAAGCTCTCAGCTCTCAGAGGTGGCGATGGAGGCAAAAGAAGCAGATACGTTAGTTGAGGTGTAAGATCTTCAAAATCTTTTCCATGGCCCTAATATTCCAAGATTCTTTGAAAGCTATTCATATAGAAGTAAGAAGTGGCCTGCTAACTAATTGCCCATATATAAAGAACAATGTTATTTTAAAAGTCGCTTGTGGGCACTGTAGCTTTATACAAATCATGTAACCTCCCCTACCAAGCTTTTTTCTAATGGGAATTAGCATAAATATAGTATTAAATTAAGGCTTCTGTACCACAGTGATAAGAGTAATTAAAAACGTTCAATTGCCTGCGTTGTATTCACACGTGCGGACACTGTACCTATTGTGGCTACTAATTTCTTTTGTGGGTCGTCCCTAAGACCATGCATGAAACGATCATAAGGTGAGCATTATTGTCGCCTAGCTAGCTAAGTGTGGATCAGCGACTATGTCGAAGTACAATATATAGACGTATCTTGCACGGAACCCGTGCTAATTCGATTTTTATAATTTTCTTTCTATGCAATTTTGGAACGACATTAGAATTACTTGATAGGGACCAAGGATTCCAACAAAAACCTGATCATTTCAGTCAATATATAGACAATATTACAAGAAAAGTATTTATTATTATTATAAAAAAAATTATTTATTTGTAGTTAGTTATTTTTTTATCAAAATTATTATTTCTTATAAAAATGATTAGTTTATTTTCATTACAAAGAGTCACATTCATAATAAATAATTTATCATAAATATTCATTTTTTTATAGTATATATTTACAATCAGTTAATTCAAACGAAATTATTATTTATAGTCAAAGTTGATCACAAATAATCTTTTTTTCATAATTAATTAACTACAAAAATCTATTTTACTTATAGTGTAATTAAGAAAAGAATATAAAAAATTCGGTATGAAATTTAATATCTAGACCAAATTGCTTGCTATAGTCTATATGTCAAGAACAGGTTTTGAGTAACTATGTATTGTTAGAGGCACATCAATGTCTACAGGCAATTACCATGGTGAGTTTGATACAGAAATTCAACTCATCATCTTACAAGTCCTTAAGAAAAGCATATCTAAGCATAATAAAACATCAGATTCCGTCATTGATAGGAAGTTTGGTTGCACATGGACAATATGCATGAATGTATTGGCTTATGAGCACTAGGGTGCTACCCACCCGCTAAGCCCCGCCCCTTGCACGGTAGGTGAGTTTGGTTGCCTAGCCCCGTTCTCGTTCAAATATTGAGAGGTAGATTAGCCTATAGGTCATCCGTCCACCTGGGGTCGTGAGCGACCGACTGCCTAACGGAGATGTCAACTTCCGACAATAACAAAGAATGACGAAAAAGTTAACAGATCAAATAAACTAGAGAGATTAGATGAGGGAAATTCTTCCATTAGGGCTAGGAGTGTAAAATGAGCAACAAAGACAACACAATGGTGGCAAAAGGTAGAAGAGACTAGGGGTGTAAATGGTCCGGTCCGGTCCGGTCCGGTCCGGTCCGGTCCGGGAAATTTGTGGACCGATTTCATTCGGTCCAAAAATTCTCTCACCCTGGACCGGACCGAACAGGAGTTCGGTCCATACCGGTCCGGTCCAATTCGGTCCAGGGGCGGTCCGGTCCGGTCCAGGGGTGCCCCATATGATTTAATGGGCTAAATTTAATATATAATTCTACAATAATCAAATATTTTTTTGGTCCAAATTTAATTACTATAAATTATAATATGTTAATATTATAACAGTATATATTATATATTAATATGTTAGTATATATTATATATTAATATGTTAGTATATATTATATATTAAGTATGTTAGTAAATTATAACTAATAGTCTAATAGTCTAATAACACTTTCACATTAGTATATGTTAATAAACTATAACTAATAAGTAATAACATTATTATAATTTACATTAGTATATTATATATTTATATGTTAGTAAATAGTGATAAATTATTAATAATATATTAAATAATAATAATACACTTATTATTTATATATTAATATATAAGAGTATATATTATCTATTAATATATTAGTTAATATTAAATATTAAGTATATTAGTAAACTATAACTAATAATCTAATAGTCTAATAATATTATTACATTAGTATATGTTAATAAACTATAACTAATAAGTAATAACATTATTACAATTTATATTAGTATATTATATATTTATATGTTAGTAAATAGTAATAAATTAGTAATAATATATTAAATAATAATAATACACTTATTATTTATATGTTAATATTATAAGAGTATATATTATATATTAATATATATTAATATTAATATTAAAATTTTTATATTATTATTTTTATATACATATATTTTAAAAAAAAATTTAAAAAAAAAAAAGGATTCGGTCCGGTCCGGTCCGGTCCAGGGGGATGGACTCCTTGGACCGGGACCGGACCGGAATTTTCCGGTCCATAAATTTTTTGGACCGGACCGGACCGAACTCCAACCGGTCCGGTCCGGTCCCGGTCCGGGACAACCGGTCCGGTCCGGTCCGCCGGTCCGGTTCGGTCTTTTTACACCCCTAGAAGAGACTCATAACAAAGATAGAGATTGAGAGCGCCATTGTTTTGGGAGTTTGTTAACTATTTAAACGACGCCGTTTTGATATATACATATATATATATATATATATATATTTCTCTTTTAAAAAACATAATATGTATTATAATATACGGGCGGGCAGGGATCCACACCCAAGCTCTAGTTGTAGGTTCTACCTACACCACATGGAGAAGGGGTTTGCCCTTGGGATATGGCCCCACATCTGCTAGACAATGCCCCTATCTACCACCCACCTCCAAGGAGTAGACCATCGAAAAATACTAAAAAAATTCAAAATAATTAAAAATTCACAATAAAATACAAAGCCAAAAAATATCTATTACAAAATACAAATGCACAAGAAATTGGAAAATAACCAAAAAAAAAATCATAAACTAGTAAATTTAAAAGATTTCAATTCAAACTCTACAAAGAACCACGACCATAAATTTCATTTGTGCTTCAAAAAGGAGGAGGTCAAGAGAAAGTAAAAGAGGAAGATGAGAAAAAGAGGACATGACGGAGAGGGGGAGAGAGAAAGAGGGATGCGCAGGTGAGGAAAGAACTAGAAAGAAAAGAAATAGGAGAATGAAAGAAAAATTGTGGGAGGAGGGGGTTAGGTTTAATTTAAACCTAATTCTAAAACTTCGTCATTGGCCTCATTTAATTTAAAAAATAAAAACTAAACTAAAATAATGTCATTTTATTTATTATTTATATATATAATTATAAATATTTTGGACTAGACTGTAAGAGTGGATTGGGATGCAGGGTATGAAGGGATGAGCCTAACTCCAGCTCATCCCCCACCCCCGCATTTGGTAGGTGGATAGCTTGGTGGAGGAGGGGTAAAAGGCATGTCATACTCCCACCTGGGTACTTGATATATTTTTTGTTGGGGAGAGAGGAAAGGAGGATGACGACCCGGAGCAGATTGGGTGTGGGTGTCTGGTTACCACTTGAGCAGATGATTGGGGAGAATGGAGATCAAAGACTTTATTGAAACAACAGAGGTGATTTTTTGAAGATAAAGAATAATAGTATAGTGTATTGTTAGATTAATGCACAGCTTCAGCGACGCATAAAACTGAATTGTTGTCTAAACTTGAAGATAGAAAGCTTGCGAAGTTGTTGTTATGCATCTGTGTTCTGCAGGTAAATGATAGCACTAGAAGAAAAATGGTTAAATATAACTAATTTGATAAAAATAATCTTTTTAAATGCGTCTAAAAATGACAAAAATAATCTTTTTAAATGCAGTAGATTAATTATTTTTGTTTATTTTTTATTGTAGTATAGAAAAGTTACAAAGCAAGTAATATTTTCAATCCTAGAGAAGTAAAAATAAGACAAAAATCCATAGGAAAAATGATTTGTACACAGAGGGATAAGAAGCTAGAGGGCATCTTGAGGTGACAATAAAGGAAATCGCAGAGCGGCGAGCCTTTTTTTTCATTTTTTTATTGTTTTGAAGAAAAGGTTGGGAGAGAAGGCCTGGTCGACGTGTAAACTTTCACCAATCGGTTTATGATCATTATGATTAAATAAGGAGCTGATACAGAGCCTCGAGAATGGATTAGGGGCTGGGCTCCACGTGTTTTCCTGCCAGAATCAAGTGTAGCTAGCTAGCACAGGACTGCGTTTTTATAATATACAAAGTTGTTAAGGCAATGTTGGGAGTAAACCACTCAGATCATGAACTATATATATAATATTCTAATATAGGGTCGCCTAGAAATCTGCAGAAAGCATTATCGTGAGCTTCCAAACTGGAGCACAGGTTGCCCCAATCCTGTTAGAGTGTAGTATGGCCCTGTCCATAACTGTTTCCAAATAATTTAATATTTGTATCCAACATTAATATATATGCATGGTAATTTGGCCATATGTGTTTCCACCATGATCTGCTATCTGTGTACGTTTGATAGTATTTCCAAAAATAAGTTACATTATTGATGCATGCCACGTGGGCCATCCAAAACAACTTTCTTTTTTCACTGTTCTGATTATTTTATTCTTTCTTGTGTAATGGATATTTATTGCCAAACAATCCTCATTAATAGATAGTATTTTTTTTTTTTTTTAAGTAATGATGACAAACAGAAGAAGGGATACGAAATCGGAAGAGGGATTTTTTTTTATATATAAATAATTAATACTTCAATATTTTCTTCCATTCGAAATGCTAAGCAACAATGGAACTGTGTTATGACGACGTACGTACGTAGTTGATCTTATTGAATTAATAAATCTTTTCCTAATAAAGAAAGAGATCCTACAATGATATGTTCTCCACAAATAATTAATTTATGTTATATAATTTATGTTTTCTGAAAATTTTCTGAAAATTAGTACTCGACATTAATTTATGCAGGGTATGATCCCAAAAGTCACATTATTTTTTATTTTAAGATATCGTGGGATTGGCAGCTTTATTGGCTAAATCAAGAAGGTTATTGGCCATGCAGTATTTAATAAACGATCCTACAAAGAGATGTAGTTGGAAAATTAATGCGTGTACATGTAGTAGTCTCAACTGATAAGTATTTAATCATTTATCATCTGATAAGGTATATGACATTAATTGAGTATATTTATCATGATTAGAAAATGTTAAAATTGAAATAATAATAAATTTTATCTTTTTATATAAATTAAAATTTTTAAAATAAGTGATAATTTTATACATTCCCAAAATAGAGGTTGAGTTTGAATCCTGACAGCTCATGGTCTATATTTTACAATATTTAATTAAATATTTTATATATTATTAAACCATTTATTAAGGGAAGTCTAGCTTACACATGAAGAAAAATATTAAAATATAAAATAAATAATAAAATTTATCTCTTTCTATAAATTTAAATTTTTTAAACAGTCGTATTTTTACTAGAATTAATCATCTAAAGGAAAGGAGAAAACCATGAACCTGATCACGTTTTATATGAAAAAAAAAAAAACATTACATTCCATACCTAACCCAAAAGTAATCTCTCATCATAGGGAAAGCAAGCAAATTGGACTAAGTTCTGGCCAAAAAATGTGAATGTGTTTTACCTAGAATTTCCTAGTCTGAAAGTGGAAATACAATTTTAAAAAGTAAACAATAAAATTCGTTAATTTATTAAAAAAGGACAATAATGATTGCTCTTCTGCGTATTAGGACTTTCATTAGGAACAAGCAGACATTGATCTTGCATAAACCACTCCAATTGGCTATCCGGAAGTAAAGAAATTAAATAAGAAAGCCAGAATATGATTCGCATCTGTTTTTTTGTCGATCCACGTACCTTAAAAAGCGCTTTTGCATTCCTTATAAGTGACATAATTTCTTTTTCCATGTTATGAACCTCGTTGGGTACATAGAACCTCGCCATTCATTCATGAAGTCGAGAGAAAATATTAGATCTTCTATATTTTTATTTTTCATCATCTTTAAATTTATTTTATATTGATAACACATACTTTAAGCGATCGCGCGTCCGTTAAAATAAAGAGTATATTTATTCAGTCTCTAAGCCTGTAAGTACGTAGTATCTTATGTTTTAATGAAGATCACTATTTGCCAAGAAAAAAAAAAGATTATATTTACTCTACACAAAAAAAAAAAGTATGTTATGATCGGTCACGCAAAACGAATTAAATCGGAATAATGATATTTGACTATTTGAAGCATAGTTATACTGAGATGATTCGAATTCATGTAGCACTACTATATATATATATATATGATGCCACGTAATTTATTTAAAAAACTAAAATACAAACACATGTGGCTAAAGTACTATCTGTATTGCCAGACCCTATTTTGATTTAAACTATTATATAATTTTTTTAATAAATCACATCACTATATTGTAGTGTCATTTGTGGCTAAAGTATTTCTATTTAGTGAAGAAGATGCTCTTAATTACAAATCCAGGACTTTAAGCGCAGCTAAGAATAGCATTAATGTTATTAGAATATTTTTTCATGGTTGTGAAGAAAATACAGAAGGAAAGTAGTTTGTTGAATTCATTTTAAAAAATGATGGAAAGTGAAAAGAAAGAAAAGTAAACAAATTAAAAAGTATTCCCCGTTTTGGTCCTTTAGTGAGGTGAAAAATGGAAGCCAGTAAAATATAAGAAAGGGCGGAACTACCTTATGGTAGCCGGCCCCAAAAGTTTTTAAAAATTTAATATAATATGTTAAAAAATAATTTTTTTTTATATAATTAAAATTATATACCTCCTAATATTCAGGTTTCTAAATTTTTTATTAAAATTTTCTTTTCAAACTTCAATACTCACGTACTTAAATAGAAGATGATCAATTTCTTGCAAAATATTTATTAGTTATATTGAGAAATAAATTACTAAGAATTTCACTTCAAAGATGACCATAAATGAATTTGATTTCATGAAAGATCGTTATCGAACTTAATTTAAAAGAAAAATCTTAAGTTCATATTTCATTTTCTTTTCGTTTTATAATGGTCTCTAACAAATTAGAAAAATTCGAAAGAAAATTATCTTATAAGATGATCTATAGACATATATATTTTTTATACAATTTTATGACGCGTAATTATTATTTTTTATATAGTTATATGTAAAAAAATATATAATATTTATACTCACATATACCATACGCTTTGTCAAGCACCATTTCTCCCAAATACATAATCTTAATTCTACTCTTGAATGTAAGTATTTGAGGTGTGATGTGAGCAAGACTTATCCCACCACGAACATTTTCCATGTCAAATGACAAGAGGTAATGATAGTTGCAGTCATGAGAGTAGGCGTTGTATAATCATTTTGAAAAAAGTATTGCATAAATATGAAATTTATATGAAAAAAAAGTAATGTTTAATGGTGAACTTCACTTTTTTTTTTAAATGATTACACGATACTTACATACTCCATAATTGCATATAACATTATTATTGGTCAATATCAAAAGTAGTACCACTTCGTGATGGAATAATAAACAATGAATTTACAAGCTCATTATGTTTCCATTTGATCAACCCATATTCACTAAAGATTTATCTTCTTCCCGTTTCTTATTACTTCGAGACAAGCTCTTCCATCACTCCCCATCAACTTGACAGGAAATGTTAGACAACAGATATCTCACACAACTGAATCTGAAGACTTGAAAAGTTTTAAAAGTTATGCAGAAAATCTTGGAATGATAGTTTGCATGTTATCAAGTACTTGTTCTAATTTTTTTTGTATTTCAAATATCTTATCTATTTTTTCGAATATGTAAATATTATTATAAATACATGAATATATATATATATGTATGTGTGTGCGCGCGCGCGCATCGTGCGCATTAAGCTGGGATCATGACTTGATCAACCAGCCATCAAAATTCTTCTAGCTTATTCAACCCTTAAAAGTTTTTGCTAGGGAGTTGGTCGACGGCGGCAAAAGAGAGAGATACGTTTGTTAAGAAAAATCTTTAATGGGCCCAAGATGACAAAAATTCCTAATCACTTCGAGTTTAAGGTTAGATAGAGACCGAACTACTCACCGACCATGCACATCACTATTTGCTTGTGGGCACAGATGAAGCCCCGCCCACACCTTTCCCATTTAGGTGGACCATGCACGTACGTCTTTCCCAGCTAAAAGATTCCTAATACTACGAATTTTATTCGATTTTCCTCCGGCCATCTAACCCTGTAAGCATCACAGTGCATGGACTGGGACTTTTTGGACTGTAAAGAGACCTGGTTCAAGTACTTAAATGCAATTATATTACATGGAAGCAAAAGCAATGAAACTGGAAACAGAATTTGCAGATCTGTACACGTTGATTGTATTTATGTTCATGTTTAGTCCGCGATCGACCCCGGCCCCGACAATTTTACAACTGTAAGCTAACTGCTAAAGTAATATTCAAAAGTAAGAAACAAATAACATATTCCATTAAATTTTGTGGACATGAGGTCAATCGCTTGATCAAGAAGACTCGGAATCAATTTTTTACCTTTCTCTGTCTCGTTTTAAAAAAATAGAGATAAAAGCAAACTGTCACAGCTAGCATTTAGAGTTGGCATCGTAAGCTGGAAGCTGATAGCATGCAATAACATTTCTTTTAATTCTAGCTCCCCATTGGTGCATATTTTGCTTGCCCTCCAGTTTCATGTACAAAGGTGTTGGAAGTTTGCAGGTTTTTTCAAATTTTATTTCTTCTCGATTAAATTAAACATCGATGATGTGAAGAAGTAGATCAATGCCAATTAAGAATTAGAAAACCTTCTGGTTCCCGCAAGTTGGATTTTCTTTATGTATTCTGCCGTAACAATTCATAGCCAAGAGAATCCCAAACATATGATCCGAACTAGTGCTTCCTACTTTCAGTTGGTCAGATCTTGAACACATCATCATCATTAAGTAGAAAATATCAAATAATCCAATTATATCATATGGGGAGTACGGCGGCCTGTTCTGTATTTTATTGCTACTATATATTTATATATCATTTATAAGTTTTTTTTTTTTTTAGGAAAGACCGCAGCTCATTTAATTAAATAAAATTTATAGCTGAGACCAATAAGTGTGAGAAAAAATCGTATTATAAATTTAACTAAACACTGATATGTAGTATCCCCGCATATAAAATGGTGAGTTTTATCTTTACTTCTAATATATCAGATGACGAACCAAATCTGAAATATGGTTTCAAACTAAGGAATAATATATATATTCATATTTATTGTTACAAACAATCCAACAAAGCAAGAAACGAAAATGAACAACACCAAAAATACACAAAAAGTCAAAACCCAAATCAAACGGACCGAGCTCAAGACAACCGAAACAACCTCACGGTGGAGGAGGCACGTGGCGAACACGCACCCCCTAAAGAGGTCTGGACTGTCGATCTCAACACAATTGAGATCGCTGGGCCTAGAGCCACCGCCCATGGTTGTTGTAGTTCTCTCCATTTGTTGCTCACGCGTGTAGGATACTCGTCATCTCTTCTAGATAAAGCTTCGGCCGACAGGAGGATCGGCGGCATTAGAACCCCGCTGTGAGGCACGTGTTGGTGGCAAGCCAGCGAAAAAATGAGCAATCTCAACCCAAGGCGGGTTGCCAAAAACCTGGAAAAAAAAGCAAACAAAAGAAAAAAAAAAAACCCTCCCACACCCAAAGCAGAGCTAGCAGAGGGAGAGCGGGGAGAGACAGATAAGGAGAAGGGGAATGGTTGCAGCCCACACCCAATGACAAAGCCACGTTGGCCATGCCTCGTGGCCCCATCCCTTTTTTAAAAATAATAATAATAATAATAATAATAATATATGTTTTTTTTTAAAATAAAATAAAATATGTTATTTTTTATAATTTTGTAAGATAATATTAATTTAATCTTACATTGGCCTCTTCTCAAAAATTATCTTGACCCCCTCAACAAAATTTAATCTAATTTAAAAATAAAATATATTTCATATAAAATAAAATGATATAATAATATGATGACATATTTTTATTATAAATAAAAATAAAAATAAAAATAAAAAATAAGTCAGACAATTTTTATTATATTTTTAATATATTTTTATTATGATGATATGTTCTTGACAAATCAAATGTTTTTTTAATACATAAATTATATTAAACGTGTTTACTTTTATTGTAAATATTACTATCAAATTATTAATACCATATAAAAAAATATATAAAATTAAAATTAAAAATATTTTATATAATTTATTTTAATTTTAGTTGATCCCTTCTAAAAGAAATCTCCGACCTCGCCACTGCCCACACCCCCCGGAGCTGCTCGCTAAACGCTAGAGTTTTCTTCTCCTAGTTGGGAGCTTCTCTCTCTAATTGAGACGTTTTTCAACGTCCGTATGTATCACTTAAAAAGTTAAAACCAAAACATCGAACATTTCTACTAGTGCTAGCTGTGATCCACGCATCCTTAATTATGTTTTAACCTTTTTTTTTTTTTTTAATTGTGCTCCTCCTTTTATTGCCGGCACCAAAAACGTGAGATATTCTCAAGTACATTTGATTTAAGTTTATTCAATTAAAAAACTATCGGATCTGTTTGTTAGAATGTGAATGAGATGAGTTTATTTGTTCGCTTTACGTGACATTACACAGGGTGACTTCTCCTGATGAACATAAATCAATCTTTAGATTTTTCACTAGAAAACAAATTTCTAGAGCATACGCAGTCAATGGAGACAGAAGAACATAATCATAGCGAAGAAAATAGACACAATGCTATTATATATATTGCTAGAATATTGGCACACGTGGCCTCAATTATGTCATATTTTTAATGATTTTCTGTAAATTGGGTAAATGCTAAACGCCCACGAGGCCTCCCTCAACTTCAATGATATGAGCAAGAGTTTCTTTTTTCTTTTTTCTTTTCATAAAAGTGACACAAGCTGTCAGTCGTAGACGCGTCATACACTGTATAAGGATATTTGTCCTTATCTTGGCTTCTTCAGATGGGTTTAACAAAATAATGGCGTTATGCCAATATATAATTAAACTATCGCCGTCAATGTAAAAGCCAATGCCAATATTCCACCATTATCTCTGAGCGTTAGGCGTAATTTTATTTTTTTTTCAAGATATAGGTTCATTTTATTGGAACTCAAAAGAAATTAAAGTTTATAATGTAATCAATAATTGAGAAAATTTTAAGTTATAATTCAATTAATTATAAATAGAATACAATTTTTAAATTTTTACAGACATCTAGTCTATAAGATTAATTATTGTCAAAGACAGTAAATTATAATCTCATTCCATGAACAAACGTTTGAGATATTTTTTTTATTTTTTTATAATTTTCTCTATACAAACAAATAAAAAAGAGCAATAATAGGCATACTATCAATTTATAATAATTTTAGAACTTACTAGTGTATTTGAATTTTTTGATTTTTTATCATTTTAAGTATTTTTTTAAACATTTTTAATCATTAAGAAAAAATATATATATAATTTTATTAATATTTACCTTCTTAATCACTAAATAAAATTAAAAATTAAAAAAAATAAGCATAAAATAATTATAAAATAATTATAAAATGATAATATGGGTATCATTTCTCAATAATAATAAAAAAACACAAGCGAACGTCCGGCGTAATTAGTACCGTTTACGTGTCGTTCCTGATTCTTTTTAAGCATGCTAGCTCTACAATATTAATAAAGATTAAATATGACTTTGTCCACATTTCATATTAATTCTTAGTCAAATTAAGTTGGAGCCAATTGATTAGCAGTTTTGATACTATTTATTGGAAGATGCTCCCAAGAGTCTAAGACCGATAGAGTATCAATGAAATGACCGAAGCAATGTCAAAAAAATATATAATTTTTTCTTCTGTTAATTTAATTACTTTTTACACAATTTAAATATTTTAAAAAAATATCAATTCATTACTATTTACTTTCTTAATTATTGAATAAAATTAAAAAATAAAATTAAAATTAAGCAATTTCAATTGGTCAAATTAATCAGTTCAACTAGCATTTTTCCTACTTATTTATTTTTTTATGAAAAAATTGCATTTCATTGCAATAATAATTAAAGTTACAATATGACCAATAAATACAGAAAAGAACCCATATCATGAGTCAAATTATTCACTGATCTGTGGCATCACAGCACACATATGTGGCAGGCATTATCTAAACTCCAAATACTTTCAAAGTGATAAAACTTACAAATACTTCAATCTCAATTTGTGATTTGTTTGATAATGTAACCCTCTAAAAAACATAGGTAAGACCAACTACACCCTTCAAAAAAAGAGAAAATTACCACTTCCATCCTCCAAAAGAAAGGATGGTAGCAAAATCATCTTTCGAGGAGGAAAGGGAACCAACCCAAGAATAAATCTATTCCAGTTTATTACTACCTAACAACAACCAATCAAACAGTAAGTGAAATACACTAGAAATAAAGAAAGTAAAAGCTAAAAATGGAAACATCGAAAATCAGCAAGGCTGTAGTGGCGCATGACGTTCGACATGCGCCACGCGCCACAATGGAAGGTACTAGGCAAATGATCCCCAACACCACAGAGGGAACTGCACCCCAAGCAGGTCTCTCTTGTCGATATGCGTGAAAAACAAACGAAAGCTACAACTTGCACATAGAAGACACACTGCACCCAAAAGTGAAAAATCTTCGAAAGGCTTGTAGATCGACGGCAGAGGAACTCTCTTGTGGTGCATGTGCCTGGAACAGCGACATGACTTGAAAAACAAGAAAACAACAAAAACGAAAATCCTCATCCTAATCGGCAGGAGGAGAAGGAAGATAGAAAGGGAGTGAAGAGGGGCAACGGAGCCGAAGCCCCCCACCCCCTTCCCGGAGTGCAATTTTTTTATTTTTTTTTTTTTGAAGAGATTTCCTAGAGAAATTTGATATTACTTTCGGAGATTGCGGCCAGATAAAATAGACTAAAATTTTTACTAATTTGGAATGGTAGATGGAGATTAAATTGATTACCTCTTCTTTCATATTCTTCAATAAAGGTTAAGACAGAGACTCACATGTTAGGTAGATAGAAGAAAACTAAACATGATCATCGAGTCACCGATCATGATGGTGCTTGGCCCGCATTTTCTTTTATTGTACTGAGTTTTCCATGGAATGGTGGATTTTGTCTATAAAGGGTAGTGGGACGGCACAAGATGGATTGCTTTTGATGGGTGGACAACACGGACTAATCGATCATCTTCTGCAGTACAATATTAGGGGAAGATAAAAAGAATGAAGAAGGCCGAAAGGTTAAAAACCGAAAATAAAAGGCTGGATTGGATAGATTATTGGGCATGCATGAGGCATATGACCAATATTTTGACAAGTTGAAATTAAAAGTCATGTGAGATAATAAGATTAAAGTTTGCGCTCGTGATCTTTTTTAGTCTTCATCAAAAGCAAGCTGGTTGTTAGAAGTACTACTGGTGTTTTGGGGTCTCGAGTACCTGTTCTGAAAGCAAAGTATATATTAACAGTTAAGGTTAGACTTCATGACTATATTCGATCGCCTTTTTTAGTCTTCTAAAGCAAAGTTGTTAAGAGTATGGGGTTTCTTGATCTGATCTATATTGTTCTAAAAGCAAATTAACGCCTTCGATTATTGTAAGCTTCTTGTGATCATAAAATAAGAAATTATCATTTTTATTGTAAATAATTGATCGTATATAAGTATTTTTTTTAATATTATATATGTATGTGTGTGTGATGAGTGTGGTGACTGTTTGTATGCATGCTTTGAAAGGAGATTATTAACATGAACGGTCAATTGAACCCACAATATCGTAATTAATACGACGTACGTAGTACACTAAGAACATTAATTGTGATAATGGAAGATTGATAATGCGCCTCTACCTCTAATTATTAATTAGTCCCTATATATATTGCTACAACTTCTTGATCACCAAACTTCATCCTTCCCAATCCTATTTTCTCACTAGTCAGGGAATGCTCAAGGCTATATTAGTATTGTTAGTATTGTTGTTGTTGTTGTTATTATTATTATTATTATTTTTTTTTTTTTTTTTTTTATATGTAAGGCCCCTTGGGCCATTAGCGAAAGCTCCCGTGCAAGTAAGTCGGTGAAAATGACGAAAGCCATATATATACGTGACTAATGGAGTACCAATTCATACCCGGGATCATTGGGAATTAAAAGAAAATTAGCCTAATCGAAATATGGAAGTGTCGGAGAGAAACGACAAATTACTTCTAGAATAAAAGATTGTAAAAAGTATATATATCCAGAACAATAAAGTCAACCCATAGCAGAAAAGTTGGAAAAAAGTGTAAATAAGAATAAAAAGTGTAAAAATTCTTAACAAAAGAAAATATACCCAAAATGTAAAATGCAAATTAGTAAGGAGAGGAGTGAAAATGTTTGTAAAAAATTCACTGCAATGGAATTAAAACGCGGGTTTACTCAATTTTTTTAAAAAAAAAAAAAAACACTTGAAAATATATTATATAATAGAAAAACTTGAAAATAAAAAGCTGATTAGTAATCTTCCATTTCAAAATGAAGAGCGATTTAAGGTAAAATTTCGTTGTTTCTTATTAAAACCAAACATCTTATCTTAATTAATGCTAGCATGCTTGCATCAGGCCGTCGTCCCAGCTAGCTTCGCGTGTTCATTATTAGATTGGCGCCTCTAGTACGAGTTTTATGGTATATTTGTGGTCTGTGCTAAAGATCGGTGGGGTGAAGCCGCGCGGGAAAGAAAATAGGAAGCAGCTAAGTAAAGGCACGAGTGGCCTCTCAACACTATAATAGTACATATTACCAACTCATGCACTACTCACAAGATACCACCTCATGATCTAATGCTATCTTCTTGGAGATCTTCCTTTGATACTGTTGCTGCTGTCCCTGCCTTTTCTTTTCCCTTTTTTATTTCCTCCCTCTGCCGACCCTACCGGTCTCCTTCCTGCAATGTGAGAGGGAGAACATGTTTTGGAAATTATTAACTAGATAGGGAATAAGATCTTATAAGATAACATAAAGAAATTATTCAATTCTATTATTTGACAAGAAAAGAAATGGTACTGCTAGTCCAGGCAAACGTATTAAAAGCTGTCAGCTAGCTAGTTGGTTATCGCTCGCCTAAGCAAACGGATATATATATATATGAAAATTCTTTACAACTTCCAATCTCTTCAACACACTATATTTTTTATTTTTCTTATTTTTTAATACTTGATATATGAATAATAAATAAATAAATTAATTAATTAATTAAAAAAATTAAACTCAAAAAAATTAAAAAGATATAGTGTGTAAAAAAAGTTAGGAGTTGTGTAGAACTTCTCATATATATATACACATGTATTGATCTAATAAATTATCTTGGAATTAATTTGGAGATCGGTATGAGTAATTAGCCTTTATCAATATTATATATAAAATTAATTGGCTAAATTGTTATGACATGTTTGATATAGGATATGTACGTTGATATATGGAGCTTGGACTCCAAATTTTTTACAGCTATTAATCATGTGAGGGGATTTGATTTAATTAACGAGAAGCTTTTAAAATAATATTTCTTCACAATAGGACCACTACAGCTTTTTAAGCTGTGGACGGTGAGGTCACTCCTTATCTCACCTTTCATATGCCTAGAAACTTGAAGGAATCTTTGGCATCGGCCTAGTCCTGTCAAAAGCATCCATCGGCTGCCTGCTTCTTTACCCTTAATTCCAAGATAAACTCAAGAGAAAAAACTTTGAGAGCGTGAATATAGCTCTATTTCTCTCTCTGGGTACGATGTTTCCTTTACACCAAAGCAATGAGCTGGTCTTCAAGATTTGCTCTCACCCCCACCAACAGCTCAAAATCCCTGATCAAGATCTGATCGTGGGTCATACTTCCCTGGATTGCAGTAGTTTTAACACCACCATGTTAAAGGGCCAGCAGCGGAAATTATGCGATAGCTTTGATCACAACTACAGCGCCAATTTTAATGACAAGAAGAAACAGAAGATGAGGCATAGGGACGTCGAGAGGCAAAGAAGGCAAGAAATGACTACGCTTTTCGCCTCTCTTAGATCCTCACTTCCACTTGAATTTATCAAGGTGAAGAACAATTAATCAGTATTTTCTTGTTCTTTGTCTTAATTTGTACTTTCTTCTAATCCCTAGCTCTTGAATTTATCAAGGTTAAGAACCTGTATTTCGTTTTCCTCTTCTATGCACGCGTTTGAACTACTGTAAAGGTTGGATTTTGTCCAGAAATTAAAGTATGACCTTTACATCTTCTTCCTCCTAAATTCCTGGAAGAATCTCCCTCTCTTTCTCTTTCAAAGCACCCTCTAAACTTCACTGCTATAAATATATATATATACACATAAATATATTTATATATATTCTTCATGATTATGACCTAAAGGTATAGACTCCATGGCGTTCCAGGGAAAGCGTTCGAAATCGGATCACATAAATGAGGCTGGGAATTATATCAAACACTTGCAGAAGAAGATCAAAGAACTGGGTTCTGTAAGAGAGAATCTAAAAAAGCATTCCAATACTACCGACCATGGGAGTGGAAGCTCAAACAGTACTTCTCGACCCAGTTTTGTGAAGGTCAACCCATGTCGCGATGGAGTGGAAATCTTAATCACTAGCAGCGTCGAAGAGGATCGGATGCCCCTTTCAAGAGTTTTAGAAGTTATTATTGAAGGAGGACTCACTGTTGTAAGCTGTGTTTCCACTAAAGTGAATGAAAGGTTTCTCCACACCATCCAGTCTGAGGTACTTCGAATCAATATCTCATTGATTTGACAGATTTAGGGTTAGGGTTTTTTGTATATATGCTTTCAAAGATTTCACAGTGCAAGAAATTTTCTGTCACATACTAAGTAATTTTACTTAACAGGTCAGCGATTCAACCGAACCTGATCTATCGGAGCTGCAAAAGAAACTAACTGAAGCGCTTCCGTTATTGAGATGTACATCCCCATAGAATCGGATTCATTTGAGACTCCAGTGTGGTACTGATCTACCGCCTCTGGTTCTTTTTTTTTTTATAAATCTGGGCGCTCATGAGCTTGGTTTGTATGACGTCTTGTGAATATCTGACCTCTTACTTACGTATCTCACAAGTTTGATTGATTATGTTCTTGCATTACTCTGGTTTGCAAAATATATGACTCTGCATGCCTAGCCATAGTTTCAAATCTTCGATCGATTTCAACTAATTCACTGCAGCATAATGTTCATTCTATCACTTGTAACATGATTTGGGTTTTCTGTGATAGCTCATCTTGTGTGATCACCTCATTGTTGCACAGTTTAATTAAATACATACACGATTTGACTTGAGTGCTTGGTAAAGTTGATCGGGGGATTATCTTCATGTTTAAATTTAGAGAAGAAAAATATTTTCAAAGAGATGGTTCCCCCTTTCTGATTTTGTGTTCCCTCATAATTCTTCACCGGATCTTAATCTTCAGTCTCAAATTGGATGGAAATGATCGGGGGATTATGCGCGTATCTATCCAATATATAATATCTGCAGTACTAGTGTGTGTGTGTATATATATATATCTTATTGAAATGAGTGTGACTTGTCCTAATTACTATGGGAAGTACTTGAATCATGATCTCGCATAACTATTTTAGTCCTTACAATAGAATCAATTGGTAATTCAAAAAAAAAATCTAAAATTGATTGAGTACCAACTCCATATTCGTGTGTCTAACAACTATTCCCTAAGAAAGTATATAGAACTAGATATGGAACTGATCTGGATTTTTATTTTTATTTTTTTGTAGTAGGATCTGCTTTAGTTTAAACTATATATATATATATATAGTGTGTAAATATATATATGTTCCCTTGCTTCTTCTACCAAACTTATGTTAGCTTCATTCATAATTAGTTTGTTTTAAGTAATGGTAGCGTATCTCATAACAATCTACTAACATGATTAGTTTACTATGTTGGAATATTAGGTCTTGATTCATTTGATTTTATTCAATATATAAAGAATATAATATAACTTAATTTTGTAATCATCCTATTAAAACTTACTGATAACTAGAAAGTCCCTTCAAAGTCCATTTTTTTTTTCTTTTCCAGTATCAAAAGCGATGCATATAAATTAGTCGTTTTTTGTTATTTTGAGAAAATACGAATTTTTTCCTAACATGTATGCATTTTGAAATGGACATCCTATGTTATCGAAATTAATACACTGCAATGATCTTTTAATTAAGTACTATCACCAAATGCTAAATAACACCATTATCCATTTCTAGACATGCATTAATTAAGGTTAATGAGCATATACAAATAGATGATATATGTAACACAATATTAACAGATAACAAGGTAGATTAGTAGTAGTTGTGTAATCACCATTTATCTCAAAAATTTAAGATGATAAGAAGAGATAGATTTTATTATTTTATATCTTAAAACTTTTCCTCACTTGTGGGTTAGACTTCTCCTTAATGAATAGGCCCAACAAATAGAATATTTAATTAAATATGATTGAGTGTATTATCAAAATTTGAACTTAGGACTTTGATATCATATGGAATCACCACTTATCTCAAAAATTTAAACTTTTGAAACAAGTAGAGAATTTGCAATAACTATAGTGGTAATTAAAATTTTTGCACTTTGTTCATTTTAACAGTTTTTGTGATATATGATGGAAAGTCGCAAATTTTTCCGCAAAAGTGTTTTTGAAAAAGTTGATTATCATGTAGAGGGTAATTATTGCTGTTGCAAATGAGTTTCTTAGATATATATATATATATATATGTATATAACATAACTTCATTAATCAAAGACATACAGACGAAATCAAGCCAAAGAACTTCATGAGATAAAAAGTTTGAAATACAATCCCACCACATGTTGGTACTGTCAACATTCCTAACATACTTGGTAAGAGAATGAGCAGCATATTGGCTTCCCTATAAACATGAACTCCCCAAAACATTGTGAGAGTTGTTTAATCCAAGTATAAAGCTCCAAGCATAGAATTAGTCATACTTTCCCACTGTAGTGCCTCAATAACCAATAAGCATCCACCACAATCTTTGAAGTCCCTATACTTGCACAAAGCTGTAAACCACGTACGAAAGATTGCTAAAAGCTCTATAGTCTCTGGTTCAGACACTTCCCCCTCTGCCTTACTTGTAGTCATTAACACCTTCCCTCGAGCCATCTCTCAAAATAGCCCCAGTACCTGTTTGCCACACTCTAAAAAAGAAGTTGCACCATCTACATTCAGCTTCAACACATCTGATATTTGAGGGGGCTTCCATCTATAGTAACTTATCAGCTTCACTTTAGACATCTTCTATACTGCTTTGTGGCTTCTAGAAAGAGTAACAGCATTAATTATCAACAACCTGAGAAGGACTAAGCAACTCCTGGTCATGAACATACTTATTTCTCCTATACCAAAAATATTCCCAAGCCATAGCAAAAAATACAGACAAACTATCAAATTATTTTGCTTCACCTATGATATATTCAAGGCAACATCAAACACATCCATTCTTTTGTCAATAACCAAATCTGGGATATAGGCTTGCCAGAGTCGTAGCTGCACACAACTAACCAAAGCATGCATGATGGATACCCTCCCTTTGATCAGCATTCAAAAACTGCAAACAGCCCTGTGTCATGAGTACATGCTTGTTCACTAGATATACTTTTGTAGGCAATCCATCCTTACAAGCACGCCATGCAAATATTTTTATCTAACAGGCATGCATGCAGTTTTTCCAGTACCTGTATCAATTTAAACAAATTAAACACAATCCCTTCCAGCCAGCTTCGAATGACAATATAGATTCAGACCTTTGGTTGTCGCCGGCCATTTTTTTTTTAAGCATTGCAATTACTGTAATCAGACTTCTAATTATTTGGGACTTCCCACTGATCTCCTTTGGGACCTCTCTCATGGATCTCCTTCTCTTATACTTCGCACTATATTTTAATGTGATTTTGAGAATTAAAACAATACAAGGACAAGGGTACTGTGACAAAACAAAACAAAACAAAAGACAAGAGGAGCTGTTCTATGGGATTTATATATGATCTAATGACATGTACGCGTTAGTGTGCGCTGCATGCATTCATGCATGCATTTTTTCTGGTTCAATTTTGCATTATCAATGTACTCCTGCAGCTAGGATGTACTTATAATGGATACTTGACACTGCATCTAACCCTGTCTTCCGGAAATGAAGACAATTTACAGCTTCCTAAATTAAATAGGTACGACGTATTTTCTGGTAATCTTTCCTGGGCCAAGCCCAATTGAAAAAACCAAATAGAAAAAGGATGGTAGCTTGCAGCGCCGACCTATTTAACAGCATTATCCTTGCATTGGCTAAGAATTTTCTTCAAAAAATTATAAATTTACACGTATATCAAAAATTTTTTATCACATTTAAAAAATACTTTGAATTTTCTATTCACTTTTAAAAAGTAAAAGTACTTTTATTTTATTTTTGTATTTATTTCTCTCTACTATTGATCAAATATGACCAAAAAATTTTTATATATATGTAAATTTATACTCTTTTTTTTTTCGTTTTACTCTTAAGCCAATCTAATACCAATACTTTAACTCACCGCTAAATTTAAACACCTAAATATCCGGCCCTATTAAAGTTGGGAGATTTATTTTGGGGCACTACTAGGGATACACGCCGTGGGGTACCGTTTGGGTAATCGGCTGACGTGGTACGACGTCATTCAATATTACTAAAAAAAAAACAAAATGAACTTCAGCAACCCAGTTTCAAAAACAAGCAGAGTCAATTTCATTGGGTGTCGTCGGATCCCTCTACCCGACATTTGGTGCCGTCGAAGTTCAAAGCCCCATCGTGCCGTCAGTAACGTGTGCGAGTATTGGTGAGTTTATACACTAAACCAGCAAAGATATAAGCCTCATCTGCCATCAAAGAGATAAGCTCCATCGCGCCGTCGAACCCCAATTGTAACGTCAGAGAAATAAGCCCAATATGCCGTCAAACCCCCATCTGTGCCAATGGTCGGTTTCTGAAAGAAAGAGTCTGATTTTTGAACGAAAGAGTCCCGTCATGGGTATGAGACCATGAGCATTCTCTATTCTTCTGTTTTATGTGGTTTTTTGTTTCCTTGTGTCTATCTTTGGCTTGTTGTAATGAAATGATAATTCTTTTTGTAAGAACCTTTCATGGAGGGCAGTGTCATAATGGAACCTTCATTGCTATGAAGGTCTGGTTTTGAATAAATCATTCATTGACTCCTTTTTTATCTAGTTATGGGAGTTGCTTATTGTTAATGACTAGGTTATTTGAAGTTAAATTATTAATATCAATGAATAATTCATTTCGAATTAAGTAATTTGGAGGAAGAATAACCAAAATATATGGATAAACATCATTGTTCAAAATTCGATGCAGAATCCTTGGACTCAAATGTGAGACTCCCGTGTTGATGGTGTCCACCAAGAAAAAAGAAAATAAATAGCTTCAAGAAGAAAAAAAAAAAAGAGAAGAAAAGAAGGAAAGCAGAACCCATGTATCTGAGGGCTTCGTGGTGTGAGGGGGGTAATTACGAAAGGGGATAAAGTCGCGGGCGTCCATCGAAGTGCTGCCCGCCTATCGCCTTTCTTCCAGAAACTGAGGAGGAATTGTATTCAGTAAATTAAGTTGGATCCTGGGTGTTTTCAACTCAAACTAAACTCCTCCCACATGGTCCCTTGTTATACGAATGCGATAAATCTAGTTAGCCTATTATGGTTACTCCTGACATATTGATAGTGTGATAATTGAAGATCCTATAAGCATTTAATGCCTGGCAGGGTGGCATGTCGCATTAAATGCGGGATGGTGAGGATATCCCAAGAGATCTATTGATCCACTGGAGGTAATCATGTTATAAGAAATATTATTTAGAAGAAACAAAACTAATAAATGATCTCGAGAAATCTAGGATGGGAAAAGGAGCAAAATGTTCTCCAACCTTCCCGGATGATTACACGTGTATCTGGTTAGTATTTTGACCCATATAAAAGAAAGAATAAATCACTGGAAACAGGTATGAACATCTTTCTAAGACTCATTTGAATTATTGTCTGTTTTTATCTTTTCTCACTTCCATCTCTAACTAAAATCTTCGGAGATCCCAGGGTCGAAGAACCCAACCTTCTGCTTTTGTTGTTGCAAATTAGGACTGGAAGTCATGATCCAACTCAGGGGTGCAAAATACACATCAACATTGGAGCCGTCTGTGGGATATCTTTTTGGTGTTCTCTGCAAACCGGTTGTATTGTAATTATTAAGGAATAACTGCAACTCAAAGCACATCTCAATGGAAGAATAACTAGCCGCCATGGAAGCAACGATAAGGGAGCTCACTAGAGAGAATGAGAGATTACAAAAGAATAATGAAAAACTGAATGCTCGTGAAGAACCTTCTGTCAGTAAGTGCGCGGAGTCGCACCGAGTCAGTGAGCCAAGTCATGGAGAAGCAGATGAAGAAAGACGTAAGATGCAGCTGGAACTCAAAGAATTGGAAGACAAGTACATGGACATAGCCAGACGCATCGAGGCCCCTTCCATTGCTGGACAATTACGCCATAACCATGACACCCCTTACAGTGCAAGTGTCATGGCAATGCCACTACCCCCTAAATTCCGAGCGCCTCAGATGGAGCTGTATGATGGGAGCACTGACCCCTACGAGCATATAGAAACGTTTAGGACGCAAATGAATCTGCATGGCTATCCTAGTGAAGTAGCGTGCCGAGCATTCTCCCTTACCCTCAAAGGAGTAGACCGTACCTGGTTCGGGACGGTCCCTACCGGCACGATAGACAGCTTAGATTGTCTGGCTCGCCTCTTTATAACCCATTTCTTGGGAAGTCGGAAGAGGAAAAGGCCAGCTGCGTATCTCCTCACGGTGAAACAGGACAGCCAAAAAAACCTCAAAAACTATTTTTCTCGGTTCAACAAGGAACTAATGACAGTGGAGGATCAGGATGAGAAGATTACTCTGGCCGCCCTCCTAAGCGGAATATGGCCAGGAAGCCCTTTCCTGACTGAGATCGCTAGACGGACTCCTGCTACGTTGGCAAAGTTCATGGACAGGGCGGACGGATATATCAACGCTGAAGACACCTTGCAAGTGCTTGTGGGGCCAAGGCGGGAAGAGATAGAGCGCGCCAATCAAGCCAAAGCCAATCTGACTGCGGGAAGAAGAAATGCAGCCAAGTCGAAGAGAAGGAATATGCAGGGAGGGACGTCATCTCAAGGGAACCCGTAATACAGACCACGTCCTCATACCAGATTGGCAGTAGACAGGGAACCTAGGAGAAGGCCGTATCGCCAGCAGCGTCAGTATCGACCGGGAAGCATGTACTGCGAGTACCACAGGTCCACTGGGCACAATACCCGAGACTATAATGACTTGAAGAGGGCGAATGCAGACGGAAGAGAAGAGCCACAGAAAAAGAAGGGATATCCTTACAGTAGGCGCAACCCAAACCTCGGGGGAAAAGGGAACGCCAAAGATTCATCCCATAGGCAGGGACCATTGGGCGAGATACGAACCATCGCCGGAGGAGTACCGAGAGGAGGGGAAACTTCAACTTCAAGGAAGGCGTACGCGCGCGAGGCTCGATATGCCGAGGTGTTCACCATGTCAAAATCCACTCGGGACGGACGGCCTTCTGAAGATGTCCCGATCATCTTCGATAAGCATGATGAAGGAGTGATGCAGCCACACGATGACGCTTTGGTGGTCACCATGTTGGTCGCCAATTTCGTAACCAAAAGAATCCTTATAGATAACGGAAGTTCAGTTGATATTCTGTACTGGGATGCCTTCGACCAAATGAGGATTGGGCGGGACAGACTAAGGTGGGCCCCGACGTCCCTTAGAGGGTTCGCCAGCGAGGTGATACAACCTAAAGGAGTCATAACTCTCCATGTAATGGCCGGCGATGCACCTAAAACCTCGATGGTTATGGTTGATTTCCTGATAGTCAAGGCCCCTTATTCATACAACATCATATTGGGGCGACCCACCTTGAATCGCCTGAAAGCCATAACTTCAACATACCATCTGAAGATGAAGTTCCCGACTCCAAATGGTATAGGGGAAGTCTGAGGCGAGCAATCTGTGGCTCGCGAATGTTACTCTTGTGAGCTCAAGCCTCTAGTCTAAATGATGATTGGTGTCACCGAGAAGGGCCTGATGCACGATAGATGGGCAGATGAGTTGCTACATCCGCCACCTCTGACAAGATGTGATGAAGATTTTAGAGATGAGCAGACCGTCAAGCAAACAGAACACTTGAAGGAGTATTATGTATAGTTCGATTTTGCCTTTACCAGCATTATATATAATATGCGATGATTGTGAATCACTATTTTGTGACAAAAATGTTCAGTCGTTTTGTAGGCACAGAAGGGGATGCTTGGGCTAGAAGCCTCGCCCCTCGGTTCGAGCAACAGACTGCGGGGTCGCTTGGGCTCTACGCCTCGGCCCTCGGTCCTCTCGTCGAAGTGGACGCCTGGGCTAGAAGTCTCGCCCCTCGGTTCGAGCAACAAGCTACTGGGACGCCTCGGCTAGAAGTCTCGCCCACAGACCTCTCGCCGAAGGGGACGCCTGGGCTAGAAGACTCGCCCCTCGGTTCGAGCAACAGACTGCAGGGTCGCTTGGGCTCCACGCCTCTGCCCTCGGTCCTCTTGTCGAAGGGGACACCTGGGCTAGAAGTCTCGCCCCTCGGTTCGAGCAACAGGCTGCTGGGACGCCTGGGCTAGAAGCCTCGCCCACAGACCTCTCGCCGAAGGGGATGCCTGGGCTAGAAGCCTCGCCCCTCGGTTCGAGCAACAGACTGCGGGATCACTTGGGCTCCATGCCTCGGCCCTCAGTCCTCTCGCCGAAGAGGTCGCCTGAGTTAAAAACCTCCCCCCTCGATTCGAGCAACAGACTGCGAGGTCGCTTGGGCTCCATGCCTCGGTCCTCTCGCCGAAGGGGTCACTTGAGCTAAAAGTCTCGCCCCTCGATTCGATCAACAGACTGCGGGATCGCTTGGGCTCCATGCCTCGGCCCTCGGTTCGAGTAACAGACTACGGGGTCGCCTGGGCTAAAAGCCTCGCCCCACGATCACAAACCATCGGGACCTATTACTTCACCTTCTTCATCTTGTGGCTTCGAGATCGCCGAAGCTGGTCGCCTTCGCCGTCAAACAAGTCCCTTATCAGTATAAGAAGATAACCTCCTTTACTTTCGCTTCGCTCTTTGAGTCAATGAAGTAACTCCATCCCTTATCACCTTTTCTTGCCGAAGGGGTTCTCAAACAAAGCAAAGATAAGACTACCCATGAATCACCCTCCCGCCATCGCGCTTACCGTAACTATGTAAAGGCTCGCTTAAGTCTCATTTGCCTGATTTGTATAGCAATCAATTAACGACAAGAGCTGTGCATTATTACAAATCTCAACCACAGTTCGTTTGCTTACGTTGGTAAAGGCTAATAGAATAATACAGTCTTCAACAAACAACCCTGTCTGGTCGTACAAAAAGTCATTTCGACACTCAAATCAATGTGGATACCCCTAATGCAACATATCAAAATATACAAATGAATCGGTTCTTATTAAAGTATGGCGAGTCTTTACGGTAACAAATACAGAGAAGATATACGTTGAGAAAATTGTCGTATCAACTAAATACTTTTTACATTTAAAACTCTATGTACAAGTCTATACAATGTAATTATCGGCTAAGAAGGTGGACGTATGCGGCACTCTGGTATGCCTATCTTGGCAACCTCTGCCTTTGCAATGGGGTCGGGGGCGAGATCTCGGGGATCCATGTTAGCCACATTGAAGGTCGGGTTCCAAATTATCTCCTGCCTCAGTCGCCTCAAACCCTCCACATAACCTTGACTCCAGGCGGTTATGCAGAGGGAACGATGCTGAGTCGCCTGACGCCTAAGAAGCTCGAGCTCTTTGTTCGCCTCGCCTAGTTCCTGAGAGAGAGAGTCGCGCTCGAGCTCAGATGTGTCTACCTTAGCTCGGAGGGTCTCTAACTCTTCTTTTTGAATGGCTCGCGAGTGCTCTAGAAGAGACATGTTTGACTTCAAGCTGCTCATCTCTTGAGTGGCGAGGGAGAGTTCGGTCTCCTTGACAGCTAATGTCTGCCCAATAGACTCCTCCCTCGAAGGAGATCATCCTTGCTCGCCTCCAGGAACCGGTTCCTTTCTTTAAGTGTCGCCACCTCGTCTAGCATAGACACATGGAATTCTGAATAGTGATCCCGCTCCTCCTCCAGCTCCATCACATTGGCTTTCAGAAGATCTCTGTCTTCTGTAAGCTGGCTGACCAAGGAACCAAGCTCTCAATACTGCCCGGTCAAAACACTCGGGAGTAGAGGTAGTTGGTGATGGGGGATGGGAGCGATGTTGTGTCACATGGTGGGGGGGGGGGGGGGGGGAACCCATCACGGATCTGGCGTCTTCACCATCAGGGTGAGGGGACTCCCGCCTTATAGTCTCGTTAGTTTCGGCGGGCGTAGCATCTGCTGCGGCTGCATCATACCCGGAGCTGGACTGGAGCTGCCGGGTATGTTTAGCACGACGTGTGGAGGGAATAACCAAGGCGGGCGACCTTGTTCCCGAACGGTTTTCTGCCTGCTCGTGCTCGACTGTCGCCACGCCTCGCTCCCCAGAACCCCGAAAGGATGGATCATCTTCCTCCTCAGAAAGGTGTTCCTCACTCGCCTCGGGGCGACTCTCTCTGGGCGAAGAAGGATGAACTGTTTGAGGAAGCTCCTCCCGGGCAGAAGCCCGTGCAGACGATAGCACGGAAGCATGGAAATATGGAGTTCCTGCTGCGTAGGCGGGAGGGTTCGAAAGGGAGTTGAGGAAGGCCAGTTCTACCTCATCCACTGTCTGCCCGGAAGTCGAAGGCACAGGCTTATCAACTGGATGTGGTTGGCGGTCTGAAGGCAAACACACCGCCAACGGTTCTGGAGTACTGGCCCTCTGCCCCTCCGCTAAGGGGGATCTGGTGTGCTGGCCGCCCTCTCCACCAGCAGACGCCACTGGTACCAGGGGAGTTAGCGAAGGCTGTACTGGTGAAGAGGGCGCTCGACCCTCTCACGAAGGGCGAGAAACCCTTGTGTCATGGCGAGCCTTCACTCACCTTTCTTGGGCAAAGGTTAGAACTGGTGGTTCAGAAGCCTCTGCCGCAATTTGCTCGCCACTCTCACGGCGAGATCTGGTGCACTTCTCCTTGGCTGGAGAGGCGGTTTGTTTGCGAATTGCCCCCAAGTAGACAGGCGCTCCAGCCGCCGGTATGCTGGAGAAGTCCTGGAACTCAGCGTAACCCCGACGTGGCTCGACCAAGTAAGTATTAATATTTTGGTCGGTCAAAATGAGGTTGGATTGCAGCCGATGGAAGTGACGCTTCGCCCAGCGTATCACTATCTCCACCCGGTCCCTCTCCCTTTTGTTCAAGTTAATATCCAGGAGAGAGGCCGGGGGCAACTCGCCCCAGTTCACTTGAATGGGGAATTCCCCCCTAGTCTCATCCTCGGGGAACTGCCATTTTTCCCCCTTTACAAAGAACACATTCTTATGGTAGTCCTTCACATTGGAGTACCTGCTCTCGAGGGTGCATAACTTAATCTCGCTATCCCGAGACTGAAAACCAACCAAACTCCAGGCTGGTTTCCTGATCAAACGGTATAGAGAGAGAAACTCTCGTGCCGTAAGATCAGGATACACATCTCCTGCCTCCAACAGCGCTGAACGGAATACTATGCACGAAGCTAATAGCATCCGCCAAGCGTTCGGTAACAGCTGGGCTGGGGCCAAGCCCAGGTAATGAAGGACCTCACGCACCGGTCGAATGAAAGGAAGACGCAGTCCATTCTTGAACATGGCTTCATACAGAAGCACATGCTGAGCTCGCCCTTCTGCATCGCAAGGGCGTTCTTGAACAACTCCGAAGCTAGTCGAGGCTGGGATATAACCTTGGTCCCTAAGGTATTGAATGGCCGAAGGAGGGTAAGACGGCACCCACTGATGCCCAGCATAGATAGAGCCAACCCCTATTGAAACTTGATGAAGATGCGAAGGAAGATCGGTTCGAAGACGAGAAAGTAAGGAGAGAAAGTGTACAAGTGTTCCAGCAGCAAGACGACAGTAAAGAATAAACCATTACGAATAATGGGTGTTTATATAGCGAGTGATAACGGTCGTGGGGAAAGTAAATGATATAATTAGCGCGATCCTCGGGAAGCGAAACGACACGACTGATAAACGTGTAATAATGGCGAAACGGCCGCTTAGAGCGTGGAAGGCACGCCCCAATTAATAGGGAAATAACTGACTATTAATTTCTCGAAAAAGTGCAAAATCATGCGAGTAATCATAGAAAATCTGTAAATACGGTGCACAATGTTTCATGTCATCATGGCTGGGAAACCGTCCCCTTTACTCCACGTTCAGTGATCAGAAGATGAATCGTCCTTGTATACAAACCAACGGTTACTTCTATGACCATTATGCCCTTGTTCCACTCGTTCAAATTTGATACCCATTCAAATCTGATTTTGCGCGGGATAAGGTTTCACGAATTCGAGCGATAAGGATATAATGAATCACAATCGAATTATATTCAATTAAGATTCGCGGGGTACTGTGAGGGAGGTAATTACGAAAGGGGATAAAGTAACGGGCGCCCATCGAAGTGGTGCCCACCTATCGCCTTTCTTCCAGAAACTGAGGAGGAATTGTATTCGGTAAATTAAGTTGGATCCTGAGTGTTTCCAACTCAAACTAAACTCCTCCCACATGGTCCCTTGTTATGCGAAGGCGATAAATCTAGTTAGCCTATTATGGTTACTCCTGACATATTGATAGTGTGATAATTGAAGTCACGATCCAACTCAGAGGTGCAGAACACACATCAACACGTGGTTCCTCACTTTCATGTTCATCTTCGTCGTTCTACAGGTTACTAAAATGGTTCTCTGTTTTCGTCATTTAACCTTACTTTCATTCATTTGATTGAAAGTTTGAAACACGCTATTTAACTTTTGGGAAAAACTTCAAATCGGATGGGTGCGGAAAATTGTTTCATACAGTCCAATAAAATAATGCCACGTAGGCATTCCAAGGAGAAGTGAAATATAGGTGCATGCACTGAATCACTTTCCTTTCTTATTTCTCTCCTTTTTTTCTCATTTGTGTTCAACGGAGCCGAAGCCCTAGCCCTCTTCATTCTCCAGAAAGCTTTTCATTTCATGCTCTCTTCATACCTATGTAGGCCTTCTCTCTAGGTAAAGCCTGACAAATTTCAGCCCCATAAATTTTTCCACTTCACAAACAAATTTTATTTACATCCTCTGTTATCATTTCTAGGTTTATGAACTAAACAACTCTTTTTTGAAACAAGCGTATTGATTGCAGAGTAGAATTTATGAAACAAGCAAACTGATTTTGTACATTTTCTCCACTTGATCAAATGAAAAGCTTTTCTGGAGATCGAAAAGTGTAGCCCGATATTTGCTAATGGCTAGCAGACTTTTTTTATTAAAAAAAAAAATTCAATCGTCAAAGCTGGACATAAGAATCAAAAAATACCCTCAAAATCCCTCAATCCAAGACTCAACTTCTTTCACATTTTGAGAAGTAAAGCTGGGACGAGTTAAATCCTACCTTATGCATCTTCATCCAAGTTTCTATAAACATTTCCTTGAAGTTCTCCTTAATTGACCATGTGCCATGTACTGGACGATCATGTTTCCTTAAGAATAGAGAGTCAGAGACCGTCTAATAGTCTTATCAAATCGGATCCCTTTGGAAGGATAAGTTCTCGTAATCTTGAAGTTGACTGGAGATGAACGCAGAAGGGAGAGGGAGGGGGAGAGGGAGAGAAGAGAAAGAAGAAGAGGGAGGTAATACGAGGGAAGTGACTCGGTGCATACTCGTTCATTTTACTTCTTAGAATTCATACGTGGTATTTTTTTATTAACTGGTGTGAAATAATGTTTCACATCTTTTACTTTTATTCATTTGATTGAAAGTTTGAAACATGCTATTTAACTTTTATATGTGGATGGATATGTACGCGAGAGGTACCCCACCCCATGTGTAAATAGCATTTTCCTTTATTTTGTACGTGATAGTACCCTCTTTCTTTTTACTAATTTATTTTTTAATAATTCTACTTTTGACGCTTTATTTTAATGTCTCATTTTGATTCTTCATGTATTTTAATTTTTTTTATTTAATAATTAAGAAAATAATTATTAATGTATCAATTTTTTTTATATATTTTTTAAAAATAGTTTATAATAATAAAAAAATATATGAATAAGAAAATTGAAAAAAACATACGAGAAGTTGATTTTAAGATGATTTAAGCGTGTAACTTACAACGGTGCTTTGACTAGCACCGCTCTTTATTTGTTATCCTTAATTTCGAAAGAAAAATTGTTAGTCCTTTAAATCGGGCGTGGTCCATGGTTGACGACCATGTTGCTTTTTCCGGCCTCTTTAATTGGAATAATGCATAAACTGTTTTTAAGAGTGCGAGTCTCTAGCTTTTAATAAATAATAATAAAAAAAAAAAGTGATTATGTTGTATACAGGAATAGGATACAAAATTACAAAAACTCAAGTTCAAAAGTCAACATTTGTTGGAATAATGGAGTCTTCATTTATCACTTTTGTAGTATGAAGAAATTGCAAGGAAAAATAGCAGTCGAGAACCAGTCGTCAAAACCTTCCCATCCTCCTCACTCATTTCAAATCCATTTTTAATCTTTATTTTCCTTGTGGGTCCGTCCGAGTCCGACCACACACCTTCAACTTTTTATGACTCGGAAAACACACGACGGGAGAGGAGCATAAAAATGCTAAATAAAGTTATAAACCCCTCTTCAGTTGATTGGATATTTAATAGAAATCCAGAGAAATGACTCGCAGCATCTCTTTATTAATAAGAAACATCACCTACCACGCTGTAGAGCCGAGTCCCTCTGCAATATCGTATGGCTGGCCGCCCTTTTCAATTGAAATTGGATAGAATTAGGCGCAGAACACGTGTGAGCTCCATTAATTTAGCCTCAACGGAGCTGGAGGGTAAAGGAGGACATTTATGGAATCAAATAAAACTAATTTTATCATCGCCTCGTACGTGTTCTTTTGGAGAAACCACATATTTTCAATGTTCAGTGATTTAAATGGAGAAACCCTTTTTGTTGTCTCTAAAAGCTACAAGGACCCAAAAGTATATCACCAAGTCTCAACCACGAATCATGTTAATGATGGACATTCTATATTCCCATACTAACAACTCAAAGCATGTCTCAAAGTTTGGGAATTATAATTTCTATCAGTAAACCCTCCAAACTCCATAAAAAGAGATGATCACATGCCTTCTCCTTGATGACAGGAAGTAGCAGAACTATTGAAATAGGACATGGGCAAGCACCAAAGATTATAAGTCGCAATACAGTAATGCCAGTGCTTAACAGTTTCTCTCAACTCTTTCAGGAATTTATGGTTTACAGAATTTGACTTGAGTATTTACTTCAATGTTAACCGATCCTTAACCAATACTTTTTTTTATAAGTTGCAGAAACAAAGACCGAAACCAAAACACATTCTCAATTACTTTTACCCTGTTAGCAAGCACCACTATCATCCGTGTGGGATGGTTAAATCTTTTATATCTACATAGCCAAAAAAAAAAAAAAATCAATTGAAAGATCTTAACATCATTCCCTTTCGAACAAGGAATAAAGTTACATCGGTGAAAAGGCCATTTGTCCCAAAGTAGGGAACAGTACAGGACAACTACCCAGGCCATAATTTCTCAAATGATGTTTTTCTTTTTTCTTTTTTCTTTTGGATGTAAGGACACCAAAATCAAATGAGGATGAAAGGCAAGATGGATTCCAAGGGATCTAATGAATGAATACACAAAGATAGACTCAAGGCCAAAGCACGGGGCATGATATTCATAAAAGAAAAAGCTAATCCAGTTACTCATGGCATTCCTAAAACCCAAGTGTAAAGAGGAAAGCGAGTGGGGTCGGTGTTTTGATTTGCTTATGAACTATACAGGAAGTTCAGATAAGTTTTGGATTGGTAGGGCCATAGCCTTATAAAAACTGAGGGCAAATAAAAGAAACTCAAATCCCATTTCAATCTTTTCACTCCTCTCATCCACAGGCACAAAGAATGATGAACCAACTATCTACAGCAGTATACTACTGTTAATGAAAATTCGTACCGAACATTAAAAAACTCACCGTATAATCTTATGTGACTTGTAAGGAAAGCGGGATGGTGTTGAGGGGGATAATTCAGCTGGTAGTTGGGGCCGTTCTGACTGACCAGTCAGCATCCCGACAACCTCTTTCATGGAAGGCCGGCGAGCAGGCCTCTTCTGCAAACAAAGCAACGCAACCGTGATGCAAAGGAGAGCTTCTTCTCGATCCAAAAACTGAACCGACTTATCAACCAAATCAAGAAGCTTTCCGGCGCGGGCAAGTTGACGCGCCCAAGACAAAAGATTGGCGCGCTGGAACTCCGAAATGGGCGTATTCATCAGCTGAAGTGGGCGGCGCCCAGAAATCAGAACGAGCAATAAGACACCATAGCTATAAACATCACACTTCTCCGAGATATCCTCACCCATGCCATACTCAGGGGCAACGTAACAAACAGTTCCCCTCATACTAGGAGTACTACTAAGACCACCACTCTTGGCAATTTCCCCACTAAACGAATAATCGTGACTATTCCGGCGAGCTCTCCGTAACTCTCCGCTCAGTCCATCCAACCACCTATCGATACTACCCCGACTGCTCTGACTCTGGCTTCTCACTCTCTTCTTTCTCTCAGCATGCAAACTCTCGTCCCTCGGCCACCAGTCATCACCATTATCATCGCTACTCACCCCCATTTGCTTCTTTTTCTTCTTGCTGCTGCTGCTGCTGTTCTTCTTCTTCTTCCTAGCTAATTCTTCGGAATACTCTTCCTTCCACCACTCCCTCGCCGGCCTCCGCTTTGAATTTTTCGCGTTCTTCTCCTCATCCATCGACTCCCACCACTCCAAGCGCCTCCGGTTCTTCTTCTTCTTCTCCGACTTCGCTATTGCTCCACTACCGGAAGAAGCATCAATCCAATCGCTCGCCGGCCTCTGTTTATTTATCTCCGTCCCAATCCACTCCATCACATAGTCGTTCTTAATCTCCACCTCCCCCTTCTCTTGCTTCCACCACCAGTCTCTGCCCGAACCACTCTTTATCCCTTTACCGGTCCTCCTTCCACCAATATCAACCAACTCTTTACCACTTTCAACACTACGTTTATCGAAATTCCCCTCAGAAACACTCGGCGATACCGGCGCCACAACCGTCTCCGGAAATAAAGTCTCCGGTGATGGCGACGGTGACTGAACCAAACCTCCGTTGAAATCCTCAAAATTAGTAATCACGCTCTCCGTCTCCTCAACCACTGATCCGCAATCCTCTACTCCACCTCCACCATGACCCTCCTTCTTCACCTCTAATCCACGACCATCGTCTACGTCCATCGCAATTTGATTCTCTGATTTCAGTCGGGTAAGTCCGAAATCCCCAATCTTGGCGGAAAAATGCTGGTCCAGCAGAATATTACTAGGCTTAATATCGCCATGAATCACGGGCGGATCCAAACCGTGTAGATACTCTAGCCCTCTGGCTATATCAAGAGCGACAGAGAGCCGCCTCTTCCAATCCATAAGCTCGGGGGGCCGTTTGGCGCGAAGAAGCGCGTCCTGGAGATTGCCGTTCTGCATGAGCTCGTAGACGAGGAGCATACGGCGTCGTTTGCGGTCGGCAGAGAAGCCGAGGACAGAGACGAGGTGAGGGAAGTGGAGCTTGGATGCAAAGAAGAGCTCGTTGTGGAACTCGCGCTCGCCCTGGAGGGAGCCAGAATCCATGACCTTGACGGCGATGGGGACGGGAGGGCTGCCATTAAGGGAGCCGGAGAAGACGGGGCCGAAACCGCCCTGGCCGAGGCGGTGGGAGAAGGAGTTGGTAGCACGGCGGAGGACGGAGTAGGAGAAGCGATGGGGAAGGGGACGGGAGTCGGAGGGGGCGGTGGCGGTGGCGCGCTTGCGGGAGATGATCTTGCGAAAGAGAAAGACAAGGATAGAGAGGATGGAGAAGGCGGCGACAAGGGATTGGGTCGCTGAGGGAATGGGCGGAGATGGCGATTGAGATGGAGAAAGAGTAGGAGGAGGGATTTGGCGACTTGGCATGGCGGCGAAGAATTCTTCTCAAATGGCACCTATGCCATTTCTTCCTTCCTCCCAAATAATCGTTTCATCCTCTTTCATCTCAGTCTCCTACTGTATTAATGTGATATTCTTCTATTAATAATATAATAAAATAAATATTAAATAAATCCATTGAATTGTTGTAAAAGAAGCGGAATAAAATGTCTTGAAATTCTAAAATTATAGACTATCCATTTTTATTTACTTGAATTCTCATATTATTTTAAATTGAAGCTCCAAACTTGTGCATCAGATTTGGATTTGTAAATAGACGGTTATCTTGACTTATTTTAAATTTTTTATTATAATTTTCTAAATTTTTATATATAATATAATTTTTAATAGAAATTTTTTAAATTATAATACATTTTTTTAAATTTTTATTCAACTTTTTTAATATAAAAATAATATTATTAAAAAATAAAATAAATTCATCTTAATTCATTTCATCTCCTAATTTAAATCAGACGTAAATCTATGGTTATAAAAATCACAATTATCAATATATTTGTATACAATGTTGAATATGAAGTTAAGTGTTAGATCTACACAATTTTATAAAAGAAAATTAACTGACTCGCGAAATTATTATACGGTTTGATCATTCAGTTCAAGAAACATAATTTTGTAGATTAATGATGGAGAGAAGCCACATCCAAGAGCACTCACTCACATGAACAGTGACATGTACTGTTCATGTCACTGTTCATGTGAGTGAGTGCTCTTGGATGTGGATTCTCCCTAGCATGTCTCAATTTTGTATAACTCATGTGGAGACACAGTTTTGAATATGGTATCGGTTAGCATATAGGTTCGATATTGAAATAAAATATTTTAAAATAAATATTGTTTTATGAATTATTTTATAATAGTTTATATATTAATAAAATATATATATATATATATAAATTATGTTTTAAAATAATAATTAATGTATAAATATATAATATATATATAAATAATTTAGTCTGAATTAAGATTAAGAAAAACAAGAAATGAAAAAATAAAACACTAATTAATTCAGTACGACCAAAATATATATATTGGCTGGTACTAGTCGATATTTTAACTGATACGAAACACAAGTGTCTTATACTAGACAACCAATCAATCCGATGTATTTTTATCATACTAGCTGATACATTACAAAATTAAAAATGATAGTAGATATAATAATATATGAATGGTTCTACACTTACAAATGGTGGTCCCGACTAAGATCCCGCCTAATTAAACATCTTTTTTTATTTTTTGCTTTACTTTGTTATACACTTTTAAATATTTTTAAAAATTACTATATTATAAAAACACCTGTTATTAATTATATATATTAAAAAAATTAAAAAAATTAAACTCCTACCGTCATAATTCTCATAATTCCGTTTGTGTTTGTGAGAGTAGAAATTAATCATATAATAATATATTCAAACTTTTTTGTTGATACAGCACACGCATTACTTATTTAAAACCTTGTCAAATCAGCCTATGTAAAGAATATTGTTATTTTTAAATATAATAAATTGAAAGCAACAATACTATATTACACTTTTAAATAGTACAACTTTGAATGACTTTTGTAACAATTCTTTTTTAATGTTTCTTTTTATGTAATTGTGACGTGTTTAAAATCTACAGGAAAACAATTACTTTATTCCACAGAAAAACATAAACGATCAAGTTTTATAAGTTGCCACTAAATAAAAAAACAAATAAAATATTTAAAATTTAAATATACAATTCCATATTTCAAGAAGGAAAGAAAATTATGGTTTGTATATGAAGTTTGAACTTTCTATGAGTTTTATTTAATTTTTTAATTTTTTTGTGTGTGCAGAGGTATTTTTAAAAAATAAATAAATAAAAAAACAGAAGTCAAATAATTGCGGAACGCAGCCAATCAGAGAGAAATTAAGTGCAGCGAAATTGCTGGCCCTGGCATGGGTCGTAGTTGGTAGATGAATTTGATCGAGAAAGTGGTTTAGGTAAAATTCTGGTTTATTTGTTTCGTGCTTCTTCCCACCCTCACCCTCACCCTCAGCCCACCTATATATATATATATATATATATATATATATATATATAATTCCTTTGTTTTCTTCCCTTTCGATTATTGACAATGTGAGATGCAAAACATTGACTATTGGAATCGTGATATAAAAAGTCACTCTCACTATATATATTAAATTTATAATAGAAATTGACAATTGTATAATGTTAATAAAAATAATTATTTTATTATTAAGTTGGTATGAATAATTAATTTTTAAGATTTAAATTTTAAAATTTATATTTCAAATTAAGTTAAAACATCAATAGGTATTTTATTAAATGTGCTCTACACATTAAATTTTATATTTTGTAAAACTCTACCTATCGATTTGATAATAAAATTCGTTTGTCTTTCTTTAATATCCATAATAAATTTATAGTAAAGAATTGTAGATTATTTTGGTTCCTTGAATATATTATGAAATTATTATTTATGAGCTTATAACTCGCGCAAGGCTGATAGTTATTTATTCTACCAATTTCAACCCAATATTACAGCCCCAATTTTTTAGCCTTCTCATCCTTGGAGCCCTTTCCCACCTTTAGTAAGTAGTTAATCTCTTCATTTCTAGCCCTTCTTTATTTTTCTGTTTATAATTCCTCTTAATCAATACCCAAATAATTATCTAGTAGATCAAGAAGATATAAGCTCACGTTATGCATAGTTTGGAATTCTTATGGTGTACAAAATACAAATACTCATCTTAACACAATGATTTCTGATTTCTTAAAATTGAATAATGACACAAAAATCTACTTTAGATCAGCAAGATCCAATGCTTTCCACTTACTCATCAAACCAAGTTCTCAAAATTCAGAACTCAAGAAACATAAAAGTTATTCACAGTGTAGATAATGCTACATGCGAGAGACTAATTATAGTTCCTCCACAACCACGGCACAATTTACAAGGCTTCTTCAAGTCCTATAATCCTTTTAGACCTTTTCGAGCTTAAAAAAAAAACAAAAAAGAAAAAAAGCCATATGCAAATTTGTATTCATAATTAAAAATTTAACTCAAATCGTATACTAAAATAAAAAGGCAAAAATATTGAGTCTTAAACAATATATCCATTTAGTTCTCCTGACATAGAATAAATCAAGAATGGAATACTTACAATATTATAAAAATTGTAAACAATATAAGATCTAGCCAAATAAAAGTTTGTGAAAACCAAACATACCAAAGAACAATATAAGATTCTATTTTTTAGTTCATCAAGATAAAAAAAAATCGAAATATAGAAACTCTATTATTGTCAAATTTGAGAATGAAATAAACTAAAATTGACATTGCAATCAGTTAAGCATACCTAAATTGATATGTCCTTCTCAACAAGTTCTATATCAACAAATATGCAAACATTTTGTAAGACATTTAATTAAGTTCTTTTATCAAATAGATTGTGCTCAATTATCCATAATCAATAGGGATGACTCATATAAATTAATTTACTCACAATTTCATAACCAATCGAGCACTCCAACATTGTATCTATATAATACATAGGTCTTGGCATGTGGTCTGATCACAATTCATTATTCATTTATTTATTTTTAATTGTGATATATTTGAGTAGCAAACAGGCACCAAAACAGAATGGTTTTATAGTTCCAATTGTCCATGTTCTCTATCAATGCTTAATTGTTGTATCCTCTCATCAATGATAGGCTCGCTTTTACTCACAATTTCATAATCAATCGAGCACTCCAACATTGTAACCACGCCCTTTTAAAATATCTATTAGAATGAAGACATTAAATGTATTAGTATTATTGAAACATAACTTCCATTTCTATTTATATGGTTAATAAATAAACAAAATATTGTGTAACTATCGAAGATAATGTTTGTCTTCAATATATCTTTATGGTAACTACATTATTATAAGAATCTGCACAGGTATGCAATTCACATAAATTTCAAACAATCTCAACCAAAATTTCTCACTAACAGGGGATTCCAAAAAATAATAATAAAAAAAGTTACTTACCAAATTTAAATAAAAATAATATTCACCAAATTTATAAATAGTTTTAAAATGCTTTAGGTGCTTCCAGTGCCAACTAAATCTAGCCAAGTTATCTTTTTCATATTACAAAAAAACTAAATATTAAAATATAACAACCAACCAATTAGGGAAGTCGAAACCAAACAGACCAGTGAACCCAAAAAGATCAGAGAGAGAGAAAGATGTGAAACCAAAAACAAGTAGCATGCGAATGAAACTTTGGGCAGACCCAATGCTTCATTTAAATGGCACTGGGTGAGAGTAACTTTGAGAGAAACTGAAAAGGAAACCATTGGGGGTGGGGCAGAAAAAGATACTTATCTAATAAGTAAATGTATACTAAGGACCAACATAAAATTTATGCTAATCCACACCCGAATCAAATTAGAAAGTTAATCTCACGGCCTAAATCAACTATTCGATCACCAACAACAGAACAAATCTCCAAAAAATATAGAAAACCAAGTTGAATTTATTACCTGACGATGTAGACACAGAGGCTACAATACACATCAAAGAAATCATGCAAAGAAGATCTCGAAAGTCATTGATGCCCAAGTAGAGTTCTTTCATTACTATTGAAACACATCTGAATTCATAATAAAATTGGTAGGCCGAATTTCTCAAGGAATTTCGTAAACCAGTAATCTGGACGGCAATTTCATTGTGGAAATTTTCTCAGGACGGAAGGATCTAGTTAAAGCGGATTTTTGAAGGAAGATGATGTGGACGCTATGATGCATAGTAGAGCAATCAATGCAGAGGAAGATCCCGAAAGTCACCGACGCCCAAGTAGAGTTCTTTGCTATAATCGAAATGCATCAAGATTCAAAATAAACCCAAAAGAGAATAAAAAATAAAAACCCATTTCAGAATTTTGAAAGTCACCGTAGTAGGGCTAGATTGAAGATCTCCATCGTGACGAAACTTGCAGAGCTCGGTTGAAAACGCGTGGGATGTTTACCGGGTGAAGACTGAGTCTTCGTTTGCTATTGCCGTTCTTGTTTTTCCTCTACAACAAATGGGCTCATTAGCATACACACAACAAATTCACATTCTCATGGATAGACAGAACAACTGTATCCAAATGGCAAATACAATGCAGTGCTCACATCTTCACGAAAATTTACGGGCTTCAAGTATGAGAGCCGAAATCAAAATTTACGGCCATAGCTTTTGGATAGTTTTGACGTGGGCTATTCGAATCTGAGAAGCCATATATTGAATTCATTTTGTAATAGGAAACATTGAAGGAAAGAAAAGATGTGTTGTTGCGAATAATGTTATACTTCTTTGCATAAACAGAAGTTTTTTGTAGTTATCGAAAAGCGAACCACTAGGAATGGTTACACTCCTTCATCTCTGATTTTTGGTCAATCAATGCCACGTAATCAAAGTGTGATTAGGCTTTTATATAAGTAAATAGATTTCAAAAGTTTTAATTAATGAAAAAATATAAATCATTATTTAAATAATATTTTAACACTCTCACTTATAAATGGATTAGACTTCCTCTCGATAGGTGACCCACTACAAAATATGTAATCAGATGAAATAAAGTATAGAATTAAGATTCAAACTCATAATTTTTGTTTTGATATTATGTAAAATTATTACTTATTTTTAAATTTTAAATTAATGAAAAAGTAGATTTTATTATTTATTTAACATCTTGGCATATATAAAAATAAATATACATTAATTGATAGGAATATATGTAATAACTAGATAGAAATAACGTGAAAAACATGCTTATTTAATTTACTTTTTAATAAAAATTTAATGATTATTCATAATTAAGTAGATGATAAATAATTATACGTTTTCATATATTATAAAAAAAAATTAATAAAAACAATAAGATAGTCTCATAAATAAACATAACATATAATTTTATCAAACTTGTTTGAAATAATTTTGATTAAAGTTTTAATAAACAAGATATGATATTTTTTTAATACCAAGATAATAATTTAACATTTGTATTATTTTGTACGGCCTCAAAACAGAGGACATTAAAATACCTATGTTATTTAGTTATGTGAGTATTTTTAAGAAATAATATGAGTTTTTTGAAAAAATAAATTATATTTTTGATAATTTATATAAGAATATTATACTATAATTTATAATTTATATTTATTTATTTAATCATATATATTTCAATTAAATATCAAACATATAATATTAATTATATTTATTGCTTATTATTACCAATTTAATATAATTATAATAAATTGTATATACCGTATATTAACTATATATATCATATATATAGTTAATTTAATAAATAATGCATTCATTTTAAAATTATAAATTATTTTAAAAAAAAAATTATTAATTATATAATAGAAATAAAATTTTTATGAATAAAATTAAACTCTCTAACGTATAAATTGTTATGAATGGTTTATTTTTATATATATTGTTATATTTATATATTCTATACTATTATTGTATCATTCTATATTATTATTATTATTATATATTTATTTTACATAAAATAAAATTAAAAAATATGTTCTAAATAGAAATTTTAAAATAGAAATTTCTAACATTATTTATGGATTTAATGAATTGTGTTTAAAATATTAAGTGGTATTAAATAGATGTTAAATGAGTTTTAAATGAAAAGTTTACTATTGTAGAAAGTTGAAGATGTATAATTAATTTTAATGTCAAAAACATTATTTCAATGAATAAATTTAATAAATTATGTTTAAAAAGGTAATTTTTATTAAATGCAGTATTAATTTTAACAGAAATTGATAGAAAATATTAATTTTAATAGAGAAATAAGAATTTTCATTAAAATAAGAATTTTTGTTAAATATTTATTTTTTATATATAAAGAATTAAAATTAAAAAAAAAAAAGAGGAGAGTAAAAATAAAATCGTATTTGTTTAAAAAATTAAATTTACTTTCGAAGTGATCGGAAGACACGGACAATTTGATCGTGGAAGTAGTCACATCCCCGTTTTTCTTATGATGGTGTTTGTATATTACCTGTCATTTCAAGTTCGTAGACTTTATAATTTTAATTAATAAAATTAACGCGCTAGATTTTTTAAATTATAGATTATCAAGATTGTAAAAAACTCATTCTTAAATTTATCTTATCTGTTAGAATCAGATAAAATGCACGAGTTAAATTTTCTCCACTTGAAATGCATATTTTAATTTTTTTTATATCTAATTCTTGTTTAAAAAAAGTTAGAAAGCATGAATAAGGTTTGATTTGGATTCAATATTTTTTTAATTAATCTTTTTTTAATTTTTATATTTTTTTAATTTTTATATAAAATATAAATTCTTATATATATTTTCAAATTTCAATACATATTTTTTAAATCTTAATTTAATTTTTTTAAATTTTTAAATAATAATAATATTAAAAAATAAATTAAATTTATTTAAACTTATTTTATTTTTAAAATTAAATGGGACCTAAGAATTTTCATAACCAATACAACTCTATACAAGAGAATATTTTTATTAGTTTTCTTAATTTTTGAAAAATACTTTGTAATAATCTAGAGCGTGTATTTTTTATGTAAAATTTTCAAAAATAAAAATTATTTAAAAAAAATTATTTTTAAATAATAAAGTCTCATTTAAAAGTGTGCAAAATTTTCATTAAAGTGTGGCAGTTTTTAATGGACCACCGATTTCACGGTTGGAAAACGCCCCCCAAGTCTACGATCTACCGACTCCACACCCCGCAGCCCCACGCTCTTGCCTTTTTGTTTATTAATATAAAAAAGGAAACAACAGCGCATAGATTAATAAAGTCAAAGGTTGGAGTTTGAACGAGTGAAAGGGTATTCAGATACACGTGTATAGGCCTGCTTACTTAGATTGGATACAATTTTAAAATTTTATATATTTATTAATATTTTTAAATATTTTTTTAAAAAAATTAAAAAAAATTTTAACCACAATTCTAAATTCTCGTATTCAAAATCTGGATCAACCACTTCACGTATGAATGGTTGATGCGGTTGTTTTGTTTTCACCCGTTTGTTTGCTTTACTTCTGGCTGGACGAGGACATATGCCAGTAACGTCACAAAACTTGAGCCACGTGTATGCCGATCTGCCAACTTTTTTGCATGCGTCATATACTTCCAACACGTGGCTTGGTTTACTTCTGCCTCACACCGTTGATTTTTTTTTTCTCATTGATAAATTACGAAGGTATAAGATGAGATTTCTTAACAACTATTTCAAAATAAATAAAAGTAGCTTTAAAATAAAAAAATAAAAAAAATAGGCTATTCCACTAATAAATTAGTCCCAACTCAATTCCCATAAAAAGAAAGTTACTCAAAAACGATTTTGACATAATCTAAAAAACAAACTATAAATTTATGACTAAAAATCGCAGTCAAAAAGGATGCATCGTAATTTATTAATTTGTTCTGACCGAAGGAAATTACCACATCCACATTTTCTTAATTATTAGTTAAGAAAAGCAAAAATATAGAAAAGAGACAGAGATCGTGCCATATCGCCAATAGAGGGTCCTTGAAAGTGGTAAAACGTGTACAACACGTGCCATAGGAAAATGTGTGTGATGCGCACAATTAGAGCCTATGTGAAGCCCTAAAGTCATTGAAGGAAAAAAGATTGGCACAAGTTAGCTCGAAAAAGAAAAACCAAAAAAGAGAAACACACTAAACAAGAAAAAGAAAGGCAAAAAAAATTGAAGAGTAAAGGGAAAGGAGAGGAGGTGGTCGGACCTACCTCATGCCCTGCCCGACCCACCCCTGCCCGGAAAGAGGCTGAAAATGTTTAGGTTGTCGTCGAAAATTGCCTCATACCGTTGATTGATTGCAGTTTATTACTTTTTCTCCGGTATTTATTTTCACTATTTTATTTTTGTTTTTGTTTTTAATTTTGTTTTTATTAGGATATCTTTATATTTAAAAAGAGCCTATCTCTTAATGAACATTTATGCCTAAAATGCTATTTCAAGATACCTACAGTAAAATGACCCTCTCGATTTCGGCCATAACACATAACTCACTTACTCGGAATTCTCTCTCAAAATACACAAACCCTCACATCTTTCCTCTCCCTTTCCCTCTCCCTCTCGATCCGCCTGCACCATCTAAGCCTCACTATCGGCCACAACTCCACGAGCAGCAACCACGACAAAACAGTAGGAAGACCAGAATCTGGAACTAATAAAGAGACTCGCACCGATCTTCAACCCAGAGCCTAACTTCTTCATCTCCCAGTCGATCTTCACTCCGATCTTCAACCCAAATTCTCAGATCACACCGCTGATCTTCCCTCTCTTAGTTGATTTTGCGGTGAACAGCATTTCACCATCCAGCAAAAACCCTCTTCTTTACGGCGTCAACCTCAGATCCTCTCCAAGTTTATTATTTACTTTTTTTTTTAGACATCTGAATCTAGAGTTTTCTATCTTTTGTTTCTCGTTTGTATTATTTGGTTTAAGTGTCGAATTTCTTTTTCTTAGTTGTGTTTGCTGCATCCGGTTGCTTTTATTGTTCCACAGTGTGATATTTGTCTCCATGAGGGTTGTTTTTGTCACGCTCTGTACATCCTAGTGATATATTATTTTCTGGTTATATATTGTTTTATCTTTGAAAATGGTTTGGTTTATTTAATTTCAGAAATGGTGATATATTAATTGTTGGTTTTAGGGATACCATTTTTTATTTTAATTTATTGTTCTTGAATTATTGGTATGATTCATTTTTATTTTTTAATGATACAATTTATTTGGATGAGATAAATAATTATTTAGTAAGGTTGAAGGTAAATCTATTTGCCTTGCTTTCCAATAAAAACGAAAAACAAATGAATGCTTGTTATTGTCTGGGAAGTGAACATGTGATTATATCTTCTCATGTGGTTCTTAGAATTTAGGAATTATATTTATCTGCTCATATAATCGTGCTATCCAGCTATTCATCGTTTGGTAACTTTTATTTTCCCTGTCTATTGTACTAATTTTATACAAATATCTTATAAAAGAAATATGATTCTCAATTTGCATAGTTAAAACTTATATATATCATTGATTTAATAGAGAAGGCGAGTAATTATCCAGTGGCAAGAACTGGCTTTCACGCCCTTCTAAGGCGACTGGTGATTGCATTCATTTGGCACAACCAAATATGAGTTGTTATTGGCTTTCAGGAGAACTTGCAGACCTTGCAAATTTTAATCCTTTGGTAATGTTTTAAATTTTTTACTTTTCATAATGAAGTATTTAGCATTAATTTATCACATTTTGGCCTGCATATCCACTTGCTATATTTGGCTCGGTATTTCTTTAAAGTAGTTGTATTTTTTTTTATTTGTTTTAGGTACTGTTGTAATTTTATTGTAAATGAATGAAATGTTTTTTCTGAAACAAAAAAAAAAAAAAAAAGAATTTGTATGTCTCTGAAGAAAGTGATATTGTGGATTTTTCCATCTGTCGTGTTGTCATATCTGAACTACTAATAATTAGTATTAATTATTTCAAGAACTTTAGCATCTTTGTTATTGTAAACTATGTGAATTTTGAGCATGTATTTAGATTGGTTGGTATTGGATATGATAATTTATAGAAGCTAATGGCAGTTCATCATATTTCGTGCCTTTGTAAGCACGTGATTGCATGATCACTGATTCTTTGACGAATTTACTCTTCCCCACCGTCGGAGCCTAACACATCGCTGCAACAAATTCCTTGGATTTGTCTTAAATTGATTGGATATATAGGTCCTTTTGCTTCTTTTTCTTTTTTAGTTCTTTTAGGTTTAATGTTGTTTTAATATGAGTCGTTGCGTTCAATTTAATGGTATTTCTCTTGCATAGGTGTTCAGTTTTCTGGATGAAATTTGATGGAAACTTATCACTCGTGTACTTGTGAAACAGATTTATGTATGGTATCAATTGGGGTTTTTTTTTTCTTTATGGTGTTAATCTGATATTTTCAATGCAGATTTCTTAAGTAGAAAACTAATTGTATGAGCGATACTTTTTGCATAGAACTGTTAGATCACATGTTCATGCTTGCTAAAAAATATTTATGCAGTTCATTGCCACCAATATTGTAACTGCATATATGCGTTGCACCCAAACACATCCATGCACACAAAATTTGGTTAGATAAAATTCTGCTATCACAGTTCTTTACTCTCTTGTTGATTTGTGATTGCTAAATTTTTGTTAGTTTAACTATGAATTTTCATTTCTCTACGTGCAATAGATATTTTGTTTTGCCAATCTTTGTAGTTAGTTTTGGATCTTCAGCTTAGTATATCTATTTTTGAATGCTTATTGTTGCCCAGATAACTAACACAAGAGGGGGGGTGAATTGAGTTGTATTTAAAAAAATAATAATTATAAATTAAATATATAATATAAAATATAAATAAAATATGAAACAATAATAAATATAAAGAGTAAGGGTAAGAGAGAAGCAAACTCAGTATGTTAACGAGGTTCGGCCCCACTGCCTACGTCCTCGCCTCAAGCTACCTCTTGAGGATCCCCAAATCCACTATTCAATCTCCTTTAGGTGGAGATAGAAACCTATTACACCTTTGAGCAGCACCGCTCCAAAGAATCCGTGTAGAACACCCTCTACAATTCCAATCACCTCACACTTGGTGATTTAACTATTCCACGTGTAGAACACCTTCTACACTTCCAATCACCTTACACTTGGTGATTTAACTATTCCCCGTGCAGAACACCTTCTACACACACAAGGGTTATACACACCCTTTTACTGATACAAGAATTGATAGTAGGTAGACTATCAAAGTACACTCCTCAATGAGTGAGATAGAAACAATACAGCGCAACCTATATCTCTCTCAACAAGAACAAGAATTAAGGTTCAAAACTTTAGAAAAGAGAGAATGAGAGTTTTGAAGAAATGATGCAAAACTTAACAATAGATGTGTAAGCTCTTGTTGTGAATTTTGCAAAACTCAAGTGAGCTATTTATAGGCAAATGATTTTTCAATTTCAAATTTGAAAAGATTCCCATATCAAAAATATCATCATTTACTTTTCAAAAATTTCAAATCTAATATTTTTACTTTTTGCATGTGACAAAAGGAGCACACTTTACTTTTCAAAATTTTCAAATAAAGACATCTACCTTTTGCATAAGTCAAGAAAAGCATCCACCACTTTTGAAAATATTCAAATAAAACATGCACATGTGAAAGATGACAATCAATCATCTTAATATTTTCAAAGTTCAAACATTTAATCATGTCATGCACATGTGAAAGATGACAATCAATCATCTTAATATTTTCAAATTTAATTTTCAAAATATCATGCACATGTGGAAAATGTATTTTAATGCTTTATGATAAAATATTAATTTTGAACATTAATCCTAATTTTGAATTTTTAAGAGATTTACAATATTACTCTATGATTTTAATGTGAACTTGTTCCCTTCTTGCTCATGCTTGCTTCCTTGATGTGCTTGATTATATTGTGTGGACAACTTGAACTTGAGACTCCTTTATTCTTTGGATTCATTTGTTATCATCAAAATCCATTTGTAGATTTACATGAAACTTGAAACCTTGGGTTCAACAATCTCCCCCTTTTTGATGATGACAAATGCTTGATAGAACCTGAATCCTGTATTAATACTTAAGCTCCACCTGAGAATGTGCGTTAGTTTTTCAAGCAAAAATATAAACATAATTCCAAGCATATATAACAAGTTTAGCGATTTAAACAATGTTAATGTTCTAGTCTAAAACTTCTCCCCCTTTTGGCATCATTAAAAGGAATCATAATTAGATCAATAAGATATATTCCTGCAATAACCAATAGATAAATAAAACGCTGCGTTAGTAGAGACTGTAGAGAATTCGGTGCGTAGCCACACGTGTTCGACAAAACTTGCAAAGGCTGGAGGCCTAGTTCCGGTAATTCGGTGCTGAAGGAGATTTTGTAAAGAACTGAATAATTGAAACCATCCGTGCCCGACAAAACCTGCAAAGGTTGAAGCCGAATTTTATCATCTCGGTGCGGAAGAAGATTGAAATCCGCTTGATATTATTGACGAATTAGATGTTCTAGAGATTTGAAGTTGAATAATTAAAATTATTCGTGTCCGACAAAGACAACAAAATCTGCAGGCCTAGCTCTGGCAATGCGGTACGGAGCCATGCATGTCCGACAAAACCTGCAAATGTTGGAAGTCTAACTCTGGCAATTCGGTGTAGAGCCACGCGTATCTGACAAAACCTGTAAAGGTTGGAGGCCTAACTCTAGCAGTCGGTGCGAAAGCAGATTTAAATCCGCGTGATATTGTTGAAAAATTAAATATTATTGAGATTTGAAAGTTGTTGTTTAAAAGACCGTTTTCACCTATCCGATACTCAAATAAAATTTCACCCCATTCATTGATCCAGTTTCTGTTTATTCAAAACGATAGAATGGCGGAAAAAATTTCGTCTGATAATCTTCCGGATTTGAATCAGGAACCGTCTTAACCAGTCATTTTATCTCATGAGGTTGTCAACACCATGATAGAAGCAGAAATGCATTTTTCAAATAGAACTGATTCTGAGGTTGTTGCAGCATCAAGAACTCTCAGTGCTCAATATGCTGCCTCTGTTACGACCATGTCTCGGAGATTACTAGCGAGGGCAAATGAGGTTGATCGACTTAACAATCAAATATCTGTTCTGCATCAAAAGCTTGCAAATAAAGGCGGAAAGAATAAGAGGTTAAAGTAAGAAAATAAAGATTTGACGGAATTCGCTCGTGTTTTGAAACTTCAAATAGAGGAATCGGAACGAGTAAGAGTTCAAGCACAGAGTCAACATCAGCAGATAATGGCAGCGTTTCACGAGAGAAACAGGGACAAATATAATTAATCTCGCTAGCTTAGTTCGGTAACTTTTGACAATATGCATCCGGCATATCTTGTAAGCTTGACTAAGTAAGATTTGAAGAGATGACAGCTTGTCTTCTACTTATTTCCATCTTTATAAAAGCAATCTTTAGTTTTATCTAATCCACATCAAATCTTCTTTTCATTGTTGTAGTTCATCTTCATTCTCACTTTACAAAATCTTAATGGCTCATCAATTCTCCTTCAGTGCTTCTCGTGATCAATCTATTTCTGCATCTATTGTAAGTGTCATGAAGCAACAAAAGACTGATTTGGCTAATAAATCAGATCATGATGCTATTTACGAGTTTGTGGGTCTCGGGACTCGATACTCATCTTCCATTGTTGCTTTTTCCGCTCGGTTGCAGTCAAAAACCCGCGAGATAGAGAAGCTTAATGAGAAGATCGATATTCTTCAACGACTTGTTCAAGAGTCTAACAAAAAAATAGTAGACTTAAAACAACAGAATAAGGATTTAAAATCCTTACTTGCCTCTGCATTTCGATTGCCTAATCCTTTAGACAAGGATGTCATGATGATTTATGAGGAGCAAATGCATTTGAATGATGAGGCTAAACGTCTCAAGTTTCTGTAGGTCATTTGAGATAATGGAATAAAAATATCTAGCAGATATTCATGGCATGCATAATTCCTATTTCTCTTCTAATCATGCATAGTTTATCTTCTGGTAGAGGTTTTGTGAAAATTTCTGCCAATTGATCATGTGTACTAGTGAATTCTAATACAATATCGCCCTTTTGCACATGATTTCTAAGAAAATGATATCTAATTTCAATATGTTTGGTCCGAGAATGTTGTATTGGATTTTTTGAAAGATTTATAGCACTTGTATTATCACATTTGATTGGAATGTGATTGTACATAAGTTTAAAATCCTCAAGTTGTTGCTTCATGTAAAGAACTTGAGCACAACAACTACCCGCAGCAACATATTCTGCCTCAGCAGTAGATAGTGCAACAGAATTTTGTTTTTTACTAAACCAGTAAACTAGTGCACGACCTAAGAAATGACATGTTTTACTAAAACTTTTTCGATCATCTTTGCAACCAGTATAATCGGTACCTGAATAACTAATAAGATCGAAAGAAGTGTGTTTAGGATACCATAACTCTAAGTCATTGGTATTGGCAAAATATCTAAAAATCCGCTTGACTGCAATCAAATGAGATTATTTTGGAAATGATTGAAAACGTGCACATAAACATACACTAAACATAATATCTGGTCTACTGGCTATCAAATATAATAAGCTACCAATCATACCTCGATATACCTTCGAATCAACTAGTTTACCGGATTCATCTTTATCAAGTTTAGTGGATGGGCTCATTGGTGTTCCAGTTTCCTTAGCACCTTCCATCCCAAACTTCTTCAGCAATTTTTTTAATATATTTTGATTGATTGATGAATATCCCACTTTTTGCTTGCTTAATTTGCAATCCGAGAAAGAATATAAGCTTTCCCATCATGCTCATTTCAAATTCTTCCTGCATAGTCTTAGCAAAAACTTGGCACATATTTTCATTAGTAGCACCGAATATTATATCATCAACATAAATTTGAATCAAAATAATATCATCATTTTCGTATATAGTGAAAAGAGTTGTATCAAATTTTCCTCTTAAAAAGTCTTTTTCAATCAAGAAACCACTAAGTCTCTCGTACCACGCTCTAGGAGCTTGTTTGAGTCCATATAGTGCTTTTGTGAGTTTGAAAACATGATTTGGAGAAATATGATTTTCAAAACCTAGAGGTTGCTTAACATATACCTCTTCATTTATAAAACCATTTAAGAAAGCACTTTTAACATCCATTTGAAAAAGTTTGAAATCTTTATAACAAGCATATGCAAGTAGCATTCGAATAGTTTCTAATCTTCCGACTAGTGCATATGTCTCATCATAATCGATTCTTTCTTTTTGATTGAAACCTTGGGTTACAAGTCGAGCCTTATTTCTAGTGATGATTTTAGACTCATCTTTCTTATTTCTAAAAACTCATTTTGTTCCAATAACAACATAATTTTTAGGTGTAGGAACAAATGTCCATACATTATTTCTTTCAAATTAATTTAGTTCTTCTTGCACAAATAGAATCCATGATTTATCAATAAGAGTTTCATCAATATTTTGGATTCAATTTGAGATAGAAAAAGTGTGTGATTACAAATATTTCTAAGAGATGATCGAGTACTTACACCTCGTGAAGGTTCTCCTAGAATTTATTCCGCTGGATGATCTTTCACATGTTTCCACTATTTGGTTGCATCTTGTACTAAGTCTTGATGATCTTTCCTTCTATTTCCATGATCTTCTCTTTTGAATTGTCTTCAAATATCACACATCCTTTTTCTTTAGAAGTGAAGTCAATGAATTTAGTTTTGTCTTCTGTCACGTATCTTGAGCATTCGTTGTCTAAAAATCATTTATTTTTACCTGTAGAATACTTCATGCATACCTACAAAAGTAATTAAAAATAATTCCCGGTACCCAAGTTCTTTGGATCCTTTATTTATTAGTATTAGAAGAAACAAGATATTTAGGTACCCATATGGCCCTAATAGTCATTGTATGTTTTCTTCTAATAGGACAAGCAAGATAATTATGACCATTTCTATTACAAAAATTGCAAATAGCATGTGACATATATGAAGAACTTGAGTGATTATAATAGTATCCTTTTTTAACAAAATTATTTTTATGAAAAGAATTTTGAATATTGGACTTTGATGTAGAAGGTGTTGCCCAGATGACTAACACAAGAGGGGGGGTGAATTGGGTTATATTAAAAAATTAATACTTATAAACTAAATATACAATATAAAATATAACCAAAATATAAAGCAGTAGGAAATATAAAGAGTAGGGTAAGAGAAAGCAAACTCAGTATTTTTACGAGGTTCAGCCCCACTGCCTACGTCCTCGCCTCAAGCTACCCCTTGAGGATTCCCAAATCCACTATTCAATCTCCTTTAGGTGGAGATAGAAACCTATTACACCTTTGAGCAGCACCGCTCCAAAGATTTCGTGTAGAACACCCTCTACACTTCCAATCACCTCACACTTGGTGATTCAACTATTCCCTGTGTAGAACACCTTCTACACACACAAGGGTTATACACACCCTCTTACTTCCAATCACCTCACACTTGGTGATTTAACTATTCCCCGTGTAGAACACCTTCTACACACACAAGGGTTATACACACCCTCTTACTGATACAAGAATTGATAGTGGGTAGGCTATCAGAAAACACTCCTCAATGAGTGAAATAAGAACAATACAGCACAAACTATATCTCTCTCAACAAGAACAAGAATTAAGGCTCAAAACTTTAGAAAAGAGAGAATGAGAGCTTTGAAAGAATGATGCAAAATTTAGCAATAGATGTGTAAGCTCTTATTGTGAATTTTGCAAAACTCAAGTGAGCTATTTATAGGCAAATGATTCTTCAATTTCAAATTTAAAAAGATTCCCATGTCAAATAAGAGCACTATTCACTTTTCAAAAAATTCAAATAAAAACATTTCCTTTTTGCATTTGTCAAAGACAACTCCATTCAATTTTCAAAGAAATCAAACCTAATCTTTTGCTTTTCATACAAGACAAAATGAGCATGATTTATTTTTCAAACCAAATCATCTTCTTTTTTCATATGTCAAAAAAACACACAACCACCCTTTAAGATTTTCAAACAAATCATCTATCTTTTATATTTGTCAAAAAAACACACAACCACCCTTTAAGATTCTCAAACAAAATCATCTACCTTTTGCATTAGTCAAAAAAACACACCACCTCCCTTCAAGACTTTCAAACAAAATATGCACATGTCAAATATGATAATCAATCATCTTATAAAATCAAGTTTTTATAAAAAAATATATATATATATAATTTTCGAAATTATTTTGTTTGATGGTGTTATGCACATGTGAAAAACATAATTTTCAAAACTAAGACATTTAAAAATGTCTTGCATATGTGGAAAAAATAATTTGATGTTTTATGAGAAAAAAGAGTAATTTGGAGCCTTAATCCAATTTCTAATTTTATCAAGAGATGTACAAAAATAATCTATGAGCTTCATTTGTAGACTTGATATCTTTCTTGCTCATGCTTGATTTCTTGATGTGTTTAGCTCCCTTCATGCATAGACAACTTGAGCTTGAGTTTTCAATATTATTTGTTATCATCAAAATTTATACGTAAATACGAGACTTGAAACCTTGGGTTCAACAATCTCCCCCTTTTTGATGATGACAAATACTTAGTAGAAATCTGCGACCTGCAGTAATACTTAAGCTCCCCCTGAAAATATGCGTTAGTATTTCAAGAAAAATATAAACATGATTCTAGCATATATAACAGGGTAGTATAATACTAGTATAAGACTTCTCCCCCTTTTGGCATCATTAAAAAGGAATCATAATTAGATCAATAAGATATATTCCTGCAATAACCAAATAAAACGGTACGTTAGAGAGTAGAAGTTGGAACCACCCGTGCCCGACAAAACCTGCAAAGGTTGAAGCCGGATTTTATCATCTCGGTGCGGAAGAAGATTTAAATCCGCTTGATGTTATTGACGAATTAGATATTCCAGAGATTTGAAGTTGAATAATTAAAATTATCCGTGTCCGACAAAGACAGCAAAAGCTGCAAGCCTAGCTCTGGCAATGCGGTGCAGAGCTATGCATGTCCGACAAAACCTGCAAATGTTGGAAGTCTAACTCTGACAGTTCGGTGCGGAGTCACGCGTGTCTGATAAAACCTACAAAGGTGGCCTAGCTCTAGAAATTCGGTGCAGAGATTTGATCCGCTTGATGTTGCTGAAAAATGAGATATTATCATGATTTGTAAGTTTGTCTTGTTCTTATTTCCGTTTCTATAAGAGCAATCCTTAGTTTTATCTATTTCGCATCAAGCTTTCTTCTCATCTTTGCAATTTGCTTGCATTCTCATTCTACAATTTTTCAATGGCTCGTAGAATTCCCTTCAGTGCTTCTCTTGATCAAGATTTGAGGTATCCTTCACCTCAGTCTCAATCTATTTCTGCATCTGTCGTGGGTGCCATGAAACAACAAGAGACTGATTTAACTAATAAATCAGATCATGATGCCATTTACGAGCTTGTGGGTCTCGGAACTCGATACTCATCATCTATCATTGCGTTTTCTGCTCGGTTGCAGTCCAAAACTCGCGAAATTGAGAAGCTTAACGAGACTGTATCTGTACTTCAACGACTTGTTTATGAGTCAAACAAAAAAATAGTAGAATTAAAGCAACAGAATAAGGATTTGAAATCCTTGCTTACCTCTTCATTTCGATTGCCTAATCCTTTAGATAAGGATGACATGATGATTTATGAGGAGCAAATGCATTTGAATGATGAGGCTAAACGTCTCAAGTTTCTGTAGGTCATTTAAGATAATGAAATAAAAGTATCTAGCAGATATCCATGGCATGCATCATTCCTATTTCTCTTCTAATCATGCGTAGTCTATCTTCTGGTAGGGGTTTTGTAAAAATGTCTGCCAAATGATCATGTGTACTAGTGAATTCTAATGCAATATCGTCCTTCTGCACTTTGGTCCGAGATTGTTATATTGGATTCTTTGAAAGATTTATAGCACTTGTATTATCACATTTGATTGGAATGTGATTGTACATACGTTTAAAATCCTCAAGTTGTTGCTTCATGTAAAGAACTTGGGCACAACAACTACCCGCAGCAACATATTCTGCCTCAGCAGTAGATAGTGCAACAGAATTTTGTTTTTTACTAAACCAGGAAACTAGTGCATGACCTAAGAAATGACATGTTCTACTAAAACTTTTTCGATCATCTTTGCAACTAGTATAATCGGTACCTGAATAACTAATAAGATCGAAAGAAGTGTGTTTAGGATACCATAACTCTAAGTCAATGGTACTGGCAAAATATCTAAAAATCCGCTTGACTGCAATCAAATGAGATTGTTTCGGAAATGATTGAAAACGTGCACATAAACATACATTGAACATAATATCAAGTCTACTAGTTATCAAATATAATAAACTACCAATCATACCTCGATATACATTTGAGTCAACTGGCTTACCGATTTCATCTTTATCAAGTTTAGTGGTTGGACTCATTGATGTTCCAATTACTTGATTTGCAATCCGAGAAAGAAATTAAGTTCTCCCATTATGCTCATTTCAAATTCTTTCTGCATATTCTTAGCAAAATCTTGACACATATTTTCATTAGTAGCACCAAATATTATATCATCTACATAAATTTGAACTAGAAGAATATCATTCTATTCATATTTGATTAAAAGAGTTATATCGATCTTTCCTCTTGAAAAACCTTTTAAAAAAAACTATTTAAGAAAACACTTTTAACAACCATTTGAAAAAATTTGAAATCTTTATAACAAGCATATGCAAGTAGCATTTGAATAACTTCTAATCTTGTGACTGGTGCATATGTCTCATCATAATCGATTTCTTCCTCTTGATTGAAACCTTGGGCTACAAGTCGAGCCTTGTTTCTAGTGATGATTTTAGACTCATCTTTCTTATTTCTAAAAACCCATTTTGTTCCAATAACAGCATAATTTTTAGGTCTAGGAACAAATGCCCATACATTATTTCTTTCAAATTGATTTAACTCTTATTGCATAACTAGAATCCATGATTTATCAAGAAGTGTTTCATCAATATTTTTAGGTTCAATCTAAGATAGAAAAGCAGTATGATTGCAAATATTTCTAAAAGATGATCGAGTACTTACATCTCGTGAAGGTTCTCCTAGAATTTATTCCGCTGGATGATCTTTCACATGTTTCCACTATTTGGTTGCATCTTGTACTAAGTCTTGATGATCTTTCCTTCTATTTCCATGATCTTCCCTTTTGAATTGTCTCCAAATATCACACATCCTTTTTCTTTAGAAGTGAAGTCAATGAATTTAGTTTTGTCTTCTGTCACGTATCTTGAGCATCCGTTATCTAAAAATCATTTATTTTTACCTGTAGAATACTTCATGCATACCTACAAAAGCAATTAAAAACAATTCCTGGTACCCAAGTTCTTTGGGTCCTTTATTTATTAGTATTAGAAGAAATAAGATTTTTAGGTACCCATATGGCCCTAATAGTCATTGTATGTTTTTTTCTAATAGGACAAGCAAAATAATTATGACCATTTCTATTACAAAAATTGCAAATAGCATGTGACATATATGAAGAACTTGAGTGATTATAATAGTATCTTTTTTTAACAAAATTATTTTTATGAAAAGAATTTTGAATATTGGACTTTGATGTAGAAGGATTATCAAAGAAGTTTTTATAAGGTTTGTATTTTTGTTTTGGCATATATCCCAAGCCTGCCTTATCAAAAACACATCTTTGACTACCAAGAAGTTTTTCAAAATTTCTTTTTCCATTCGTAAAGTTTTCAATAATATTTTCTAAATCAGTTTTCTTTTTCTTCAACTCAAAATTTTCATCTTTCAAAACAATATTTTCTTTTCTTAAAATATCAATTTCGTTTGTTAAAGAAGAATTTTTCTTTTTCAAAACAGTATACTTGATACCCAATTTTTCAAATTCCTCATATACTTCTTCTAAAACATTTTGCAATTCTTCATATGAAGGATCTTCAATATTATCAAAATTTATTACCTCAATGTCATCTTTAGCCATAAGACAAAGATTTCCTGATTCTCCATTGCTTGCTTCACTATCTGAGCTACTTGAATCATCATTCCACGTAGCTTTCATTGCTTTTTTGCCTTTGTTTCGATCTTTCTTTAGCAGAGGACAATCTGGCTTGATATGACCGGGTTTATTGCATTTATAACAAATTAAAGTGTCATTTTTACCTGAATCTTTCTTGAAAAACTTATTGAAGGATTTCCTTGGAGGAGTTTTATTTTTCTTTAAGAACCTCTGAATTCTTCTTGTTATCATCGCAACTTCTTCATCTTTGTCGTCATTTTCCTCATCTTCATCACTTTCACTTTCATGTGAAACAGCTTTAAGTGCCAAGCTCTTCTTTGACTTTCCTTCTTCTTCTCCTCTTTTCAATGTGTACTCATGGGTGATAAGTGACCCGATGAGTTCATTCACTTCGAGCTTCTTGAGGTCTCTAGCTTCAAGAATCGCTGTCACTTTTGATTCCCAACGTTTTGGTAGAGAGTTGAGAATTTTTCTTACTATCTCCACTTTGGAATAAACTTTGCCAAGAGCTGTCAAGCTATTTATGATGTTAGTAAAACGAGTGTACATACTAGAAATAGATTCATCATCATTCATCTTAAACATTTCATATTCATGAGTAAGAATATAAATTTTTGATTCCTTGACTTGAGAAGTTCCTTCATAAGTAACTTCCAAGTTATCCCAAATTTCCTTTGCTGTAGCACAAGTCATTACTCTATTAAATTCATTACCATTGAGAGCATTATATAATAAATTCATAGCAGTTAAATTTAAAGTATAAAGTCTATCGTCTTCACGATTAAACTCTTCTTCTTCCTTTTTGACCTTTACTCCATCAACTACTTTTGTTGGAATATAAGGTCCATTTACAATACATTTCCAGATTTCTCGACCTTGAGCCTGAAGGAATATTCTCATTCTAACTTTCCAGAATGAGTAATTGTCTCCACAAAAGAGTGGAGGCCGACTGCTAGATTGACCTTCACCAAATGAAGCTGCAATGTTAGCCATAAGATCTTAACTCAAAAGATAGTTAATCTTATAATAGAGCTCTAGCTCTGATACCACTTGTTGCCCAGATGACTAACACAAGAGGGGGGGTGAATTGGGTTATATTAAAAAATTAATACTTATAAACTAAATATACAATATAAAATATAACCAAAATATAAAGCAGTAGGAAATATAAAGAGTAGGGTAAGAGAAAGCAAACTCAGTATTTTTACGAGGTTCAGCCCCACTGCCTACGTCCTCGCCTCAAGCTACCCCTTGAGGATTCCCAAATCCACTATTCAATCTCCTTTAGGTGGAGATAGAAACCTATTACACCTTTGAGCAGCACCGCTCCAAAGATTTCGTGTAGAACACCCTCTACACTTCCAATCACCTCACACTTGGTGATTCAACTATTCCCTGTGTAGAACACCTTCTACACACACAAGGGTTATACACACCCTCTTACTTCCAATCACCTCACACTTGGTGATTTAACTATTCCCCGTGTAGAACACCTTCTACACACACAAGGGTTATACACACCCTCTTACTGATACAAGAATTGATAGTGGGTAGGCTATCAGAAAACACTCCTCAATGAGTGAAATAAGAACAATACAGCACAAACTATATCTCTCTCAACAAGAACAAGAATTAAGGCTCAAAACTTTAGAAAAGAGAGAATGAGAGCTTTGAAAGAATGATGCAAAATTTAGCAATAGATGTGTAAGCTCTTATTGTGAATTTTGCAAAACTCAAGTGAGCTATTTATAGGCAAATGATTCTTCAATTTCAAATTTAAAAAGATTCCCATGTCAAATAAGAGCACTATTCACTTTTCAAAAAATTCAAATAAAAACATTTCCTTTTTGCATTTGTCAAAGACAACTCCATTCAATTTTCAAAGAAATCAAACCTAATCTTTTGCTTTTCATACAAGACAAAATGAGCATGATTTATTTTTCAAACCAAATCATCTTCTTTTTTCATATGTCAAAAAAACACACAACCACCCTTTAAGATTTTCAAACAAATCATCTATCTTTTATATTTGTCAAAAAAAAACACAACCACCCTTTAAGATTCTCAAACAAAATCATCTACCTTTTGCATTAGTCAAAAAAACACACCACCTCCCTTCAAGACTTTCAAACAAAATATGCACATGTCAAATATGATAATCAATCATCTTATAAAATCAAGTTTTTATAAAAAAATATATATATATAATTTTCGAAATTATTTTGTTTGATGGTGTTATGCACATGTGAAAAACATAATTTTCAAAACTAAGACATTTAAAAATGTCTTGCATATGTGGAAAAAATAATTTGATGTTTTATGAGAAAAAAGAGTAATTTGGAGCCTTAATCCAATTTCTAATTTTATCAAGAGATGTACAAAAATAATCTATGAGCTTCATTTGTAGACTTGATATCTTTCTTGCTCATGCTTGATTTCTTGATGTGTTTAGCTCCCTTCATGCATAGACAACTTGAGCTTGAGTTTTCAATATTATTTGTTATCATCAAAATTTATACGTAAATACGAGACTTGAAACCTTGGGTTCAACAGAAGGATTATCAAAGAAGTTTTTATAAGGTTTGTATTTTTGTTTTGGCATATATCCCAAGCCTGCCTTATCAAAAATACATCTTTGACTACCAAGAAGTTTTTCAAAATTTCTTTTTCCATTCGTAAAGTTTTCAATAATATTTTCTAAATCAGTTTTCTTTTTCTTTAACTCAAAATTTTCATCTTTCAAAACAATATTTTCTTTTCTTAAAATATCAATTTCGTTTGTTAAAGAAGAATTTTTCTTTTTCAAAACAGTATACTTGATACCCAATTTTTCAAATTCCTCATATACTTCTTCTAAAACATTTTGCAATTCTTCATATGAAGGATCTTCAATATTATCAAAATTTGTTACCTCAATGTCATCTTTAGCCATAAGACAAAGATTTCATGATTCTCCATTGCTTGCTTCACTATCTGAGCTACTTGAATCATCATTCCACGTAGCTTTCATTGCTTTTTTGTCTTTGTTTCGATCTTTCTTTAGCAGAGGACAATCTGGCTTGATATGACCGGGTTTATTGCATTTATAACAAATTAATGTGTCATTTTTACCTGAATCTTTCTTGGAAAACTTATTGAAGGATTTCCTTGGAGGAGTTTTATTTTTCTTTAAGAACTTCTGAATTCTTCTTGTTATCATCGCAACTTCTTCATCTTTGTCGTCATTTTCCTCATCTTCATCACTTTCACTTTCATGTGGAACAGCTTTAAGTGCCAAGCTCTTCTTTGACTTTCCTTCTTCTTCTCCTCTTTTTAATGTGTACTCATGGGTGATAAGTGACCCGATGAGTTCATTCACTTCGAGCTTCTTGAGGTCTCTAGCTTCAAGAATCGCTGTCACTTTTGATTCCCAACGTTTTGGTAGAGAGTTGAGAATTTTTCTTACTATCTCCACTTTGAAATAAACTTTGCCAAGAACTGTCAAGCTATTTATGATGTTAGTAAAACGAGTGTACATACTAGAAATAGATTCATCATCATTCATCTTAAACATTTCATATTCATGAGTAAGAATATAAATTTTTGATTCCTTGACTTGAGAAGTTCCTTCATAAGTAACTTCCAAGTTATCCCAAATTTCCTTTGCTGTAGCACAAGTCATTACTCTATTAAACTCATTACCATTGAGAGCATTATATAATAAATTCATAGCAGTTAAATTCAAAGTATAAAGTCTATCGTCTTCACGATTAAACTCTTCTTCTTCCTTTTTGACCTTTACTCCATCAACTACTTTTGTTGGAATATAAGGTCCATTTACAATACATTTCCAGATTTCTCGACCTTGAGCCTGAAGAAATATTCTCATTCTAACTTTCCAGAATAAGTAATTGTCTCCACAAAAGAGTGGAGGCCGACTGCTAGATTGACCTTCACCAAATGAAGCTGCAATGTTAGCCATAAGATCTTAACTCAAAAGATAGTTAATCTTATAATAGAGCTCTAGCTCTGATACCACTTGTTGCCCAGATGACTAACACAAGAGGGGGGGTGAATTGAGTTGTATTTAAAAAAATAACAATTATAAATCAAATATATAATATAAAATATAAATAAAATATGAAACAATAATAAATATAAAGAGTAAGGGTAAGAGAGAAGCAAACTCAGTATGTTAACGAGGTTCGACCCCACTGCCTACGTCCTCGCCTCAAGCTACCTCTTGAGGATCCCCAAATCCACTATTCAATCTCCTTTAGGTGGAGATAGAAACCTATTACACCTTTGAGCAGCACCGCTCCAAAGAATCCGTGTAGAACACCCTCTACAATTCCAATCACCTCACACTTGGTGATTTAACTATTCCACGTGTAGAACACCTTCTACACTTCCAATCACCTTACACTTGGTGATTTAACTATTCCCCGTGCAGAACACCTTCTACACACACAAGGATTATACACACCCTTTTACTGATACAAGAATTGATAGTAGGTAGACTATCAAAGTACACTCCTCAATGAGTGAGATAGAAACAATACAGCGCAACCTATATCTCTCTCAACAAGAACAAGAATTAAGGTTCAAAACTTTAGAAAAGAGAGAATGAGAGTTTTGAAGAAATGATGCAAAACTTAACAATAGATGTGTAAGCTCTTGTTGTGAATTTTGCAAAACTCAAGTGAGCTATTTATAGGCAAATGATTTTTCAATTTCAAATTTGAAAAGATTCCCATATCAAAAACATCATCATTTACTTTTCAAAAATTTCAAATCTAATATTTTTACTTTTTGCATGTGACAAAAGGAGCACACTTTACTTTTCAAAAATTTCAAACATAATCTTTTACTTTTTGCATACGACAAAAGGAGCACACTTTACTTTTCAAAATTTTCAAATAAAGACATCTACCTTTTGCATAAGTCAAGAAAAGCATCCACCACTTTTGAAAATATTCAAATAAAACATGCACATGTGAAAGATGACAATCAATCATCTTAATATTTTCAAAGTTCAAACATTTAATCATGTCATGCACATGTGAAAGATGACAATCAATCATCTTAATATTTTCAAATTTAATTTTCAAAATATCATGCACATGTGGAAAATGTATTTTAATGCTTTAAGATAAAATATTAATTTTGAGCCTTAATCCTAATTTTGAATTTTTAAGAGATTTACAATATTACTCTATGATTTTAATGTGAACTTGTTCCCTTCTTGCTCATGCTTGCTTCCTTGATATGCTTGATTATATTGTGTGGACAACTTGAACTTGAGACTCCTTTATTTTTTGGATTCATTTGTTATCATCAAAATCCATTTGTAGATTTACATGAAACTTGAAACCTTGGGTTCAACACTTATTTTTGTCTGAAGGATCCACATGAACATGTTTGAATGGTACTGGGTCAAGAAACTTTGACTATTTAAATTTTGTTTTGTTTTTCAATTTTCCCACCAATTTTTGCATATAGTCTCTCTCTTTTTCTTTTTAATTGCTATTGCTTCATCTCTGCACATCCATCTTTGCACATCTCCTAGGTTTAGAGCTTGGTAAACTTCTTTTTATTTTTTCTTAAAAATAAAAGTCGCTCCTATGCATAGAATTTTCTTGTGTACTTATACTCTATTTTGTTTTTGTGTGTGGCAGATTTGTTCTTTCAGGATTAAGTGTCTTCATATCAACAACATATGTTAAGTTATAGGTTTGGTTTGCAAAAAAGAGGGATACTACGGAGCTTCAAACCACCGAGTTAATTGAAATGAACTCGGGCCACCTCCACAATTGCCGCTAGATTTCTGTGAAAAAATTCAGCAATGTCTGGCTTGATTCCCAATTGTTTGTGGTAATGCTTTGCTTTGATTTCAAGTTGTGCTTTTTCTGAGTGCAAGAGGCTTTTTTTAGATTGACTGTGCCTGTTCAATAAAATTCATATTTACCATAAGAAGGTTTTTTAGGCAAATCCCTTCTTTGTAACCAGTTTATAGATGCAAGAATCAAGAATGTCGGTTCCCACGAGTATGAATTCCATCCCATTCAATAGATACTCCTTCTAATTGGTTTTAGAAGGTTCTCTTTAATGACTAATTGGATTTTCGTCCCATGCTATCGGTTCTGTTTAATGACTAATTGGTTTTATGGTGATTCTTATGTCACGTTCTATTTCTTTTTAAGCATAAATTGATTAATGTTTTATAATGTAGTTCTTCAGTTTAATGTGGGAAGTTTAGGTTATGCTGGCATCACCCACATTGCAACATTCACCATGAGATTAGCTCCCAATGACCTCTCTCCCCCTCTATTTCTCATTTCCTCTCTCCAGCCAAGAGCCACTTTTAACTTAAGCATAAAAACTCTTAGACTACCATTATCTTCAAAAAACTTAAATTGATATTGTGTTTTATCTCATAATATTTATGTGATTTAAATTCTATAGTATCTCATCTCTAACAGCATTATTATATATGCTAAATTAATAGTGATTTAAAAGATGAATGTCAACTCTTCTACCCTAATTTGCGGGATCCTAATTAATTTGCTGATATAACTGGTACTATTTCAAATATGTCTAAAAATACTCTACCTTGCAACTGGAATTAGTGTTGTAGGATTTTTTTTATAAGTACATTCCATTTCTACCAAACTTACTTTTGTGTTCTTTAGTACTATAAATAAAATGGTTAAATGCCAAATCAAATAATTGAGTTTTTCATGTTGTTACAAATTTGAGGTCTAGCTAGGTTTTAAACCTTGTTAAAATTAATATATTAACTTTAAATATATATATGTGTGTGTGTGTGTGTGTGTGTGTGTGTGTGTGTGTGTGTGTGTGTGTGTGTGTTCAAAGAAAAGCAAGATTTGAAAACTACAACTGTTTTTCACAATGTGTAATTTTTGTTCTTCTCAATTTTTGGATTGTGAGATTGCTGACTTTGAATACTTGGTGAATCTTTCATGGCCGAGGATATTGAATCTCAATACTGCAGCAGCAGATACACTGGCAGAGAAGACAAGTACAAATTCTATCAAAATAAAGAAAGTCGTCAATATTGTATAAGTATATGCTAGCCTTATTTACCTATAAAAAACCAAAAAGTATATACTAGCCTTTCTTGGTATCCATCCATATTTATTTATTTATTTATTTTCAAAATCTTGATATTAATTAGCTAATTTTGAGTTGTTCAAGCATTCTGCTTTAATAACTGTGGTGGCTGTGATACTTCTCCTGGTTCTAGTTGGTCTTTAATATGTATTGCTGAAAAATCCAAATCAATTATATGTTTTATCTATTGTCTTTCATCCAATACGCTCTTCCCTCTTTGTAACTCACTGATGTTTATTTTGGTAGTCTTATCTATCCTTGGGCACAAACACACAATCCATATGTAAGTTGTGTTTGCAATTTCATGGGAATTTGCCACATCCGGTGATATCTCTAATTCAATATGTTGGATGTTTCTCACATTAATTTGTATTTGACGCTAGATGCTTAATGCTGCACATTCATAATAAGTGGTTGGTTTCTCATCGCAATTAGATTTGTGCTTTGTGGAGTTTTTGTAGTCCTTAATAGGTAAGACTTAGAGTTCATTCAGACATTCCCTACTATCATCAAAAAATATCTTTCCCTATTGTGATAATGTATTGCTACTATTGATTATTATGTGAATATATATATATATATATATATTGTAGGATTTCTTTATTCCTTCAACAAGGTGCTACATGCAAGGGGCACATGTGCCTTTCGGAGCGCATCCATTTGCAATTAATTTTCACATGCATTTGTTTATTTTTCATAACACAAGCAGGTGATACGTGCAAGGGGCACACTATGCATTTTTTTTATTTTTCATTTGTGTTTTTGTGCTTTAAGACTTCTTTAAGTTGTCGGAGACAGGATTAGAAGAGAGAAAGACAAATTTCTTGTCGTGCTTGAGGGTGTTTTTATGATATGTTTTTGTGGTCTTCATTGTTCTTATTTATGTTCTTCTGCTTTTGCATTTGTTTATTTTCATTTGTTTATTTTCATTTGTGTTTTTGTGCTTTGAGGCTTTTTTACATTTGTTTATTTATGCATTTGTTTATTTATTTTTTTTTTATGTTTTTATGCTTATGCATTTGTTTTTTTTTATGCATTTCTTTAAAGTAGTCGTAGTTTTAAAGGAGCCTTTAGTTGATGTCAAAATATGTGCTTTTTTTTTCATATACGTAGTTTAACCAAAATTAAAATATGAACATGACCTTCGATTCTGACAAGAGTTTCCAAATATAAATTTGGCCCAGCCCTGTAAATTCTATTGAACTGATTTTGACTTGATTGTTTTTTGGCTAAAATGTCTAATCTCACATGCCTTTGTTGAGAGCCATTTGTAATCTCTACCTCTTTCTTTTTTCTTCCCACAAATTGCGCATGATAATGGTTTATAGCAAGAATCTTATTTGCGCTTATTTAATGACAGACATTTGCTTATATGTTTTGTATTTGTGTGTGACTGTGTGTATGTGTTGTATAGGAATTTAATTCGGATTTAATGGTAGAAATCAGATCTATATACCTATTGAGAGACGAGTTATAATGGTTGGACCACAAAGCATATATATTTCGTTAGAAGGAATAACTATTCCATGGTAATTAATTAGCATGTCTAAGTTCACAGAAGACAATTCATATATGATATGAATGCATGTCATCATGAATGCATGTCATCCTATATACATGTATTTCAGTCTGTTCAAAGAAATTGAGGTGTAATTTCAAGTTTTGTTATCTGAACACATTCTAGCTCAATCTAAATAAATGATATACATCATACAGTAGTAGCAAATTAACGAACTCAAGTTTTTTGTATTTCTGCTTTTAGCTGCATTTTTTATTTAGTTATGCATTTGTTTCTACATCTTATGAAATTTTTTGTTCTTATGCTGGTTTCAACTATAATAGATTAGGTTTCAACTAAAACACTATATAAGACCAATGTACCTATTGTTGTGATATTATAAAAAGAGTAATAATATAGAAAGAGTATTAATATTGTTAGATCAGGTACTATAACTTTCACTTCGTAGCCCTTATAAACTCAAATTTAAGTCAAACCATGCATATATAATAAACTCAAAATTAAGTCAAACCATGCATATATAATAAAATATTACTGATGTGTTATCAATGATCATATAAAGATTGTAAGATTTTTATAGTAAATTCGACATATTGCTAATTATACATTATAATTTCAACAAGTTTTCAGCTGGTAATTGAGTAGTACCAATATTATAACGCAAAATTAATGGAATTAATGAGAGGTCCCAATTTGCTCATATAATTAATTTAGGGGCAGTATAACTATATTTCATATATATATATTATGAACTTAATATGTATTTCGGGTATTGAAAAGGATGCCTAATTTCTTAAAATTTTTAAGTTTTTCAAAAATTAGCCTGTAGAATGTACATAATTCATATATAATATATGTATATATATATATGTATATGCTACTTAATTCCAGTCATATATTTGGTTAGCTAACTGCAAACCACATGCAATATTTCGATGATCATATATGCCAGTACTCCTAGCTACTTGCATGGAATTAATTTTGATTATGAAATCTGTCCATTTATTAATTTGGGCCACATTACAGCTTCTAAACTTCTTCTTAAGCTCATATATCTCAGTAATGAGGTTTTCCTGTAGAGACAAAAAAATCTCAACAACTTTAACTTCATTTACCTAATATAATTTTATTAGATCGTGCTATCTGTCCAAAATAAATATTTATTTATGCATTTATTTATTTTTGTTTATATTTTTTTATATTGGTGATCTCTACATTCCAATTATTTATATTTTAATATTTATTTGTCATTCCTTATGATCTCTACATTTAGAATACCCATTTTTTCCAGATTAGTTTAAAAAGGATAAAGTTTGTTAATTTATGGAGTTTGGATTGGATATGAGAGTGAATTGTAAGCAAAGTTAATATTTACCAGAATATCCAACATTTTTTGGTTAAACATTATAGATTCATCTATTTGCTCCTTTTGTTTTGTTTACAACGTTTGAAAGTTGTGAATTTCCCATACTACCAAACCCATTTGCGAAACACACCTATGTTTGTAGTTTTGGGTGATATGAAGGTTCTTAGGTTTTATTTTTTCAGTTCTCGTTAAGATCTCAGTCTTCCTTTTTCATTATCAATGTAGAGGTGACATGCCCACCCACATGCCCAGATGATCACACATACTTATATACATATATATAACAGTTAGCTTTGATTGTATATTTGACTTGCATGCCTTATATTTGATATATTGGATGAAGTTATGATTTAACCGTTAGCTTTGATTAGAATATTTTACTTTCTTACCTTAGATTTGATATATCATGATGCAGTTATGATACTCGTGAGCTGAATTCAAGTTCATCCCAAACACCCGAGCAACAAGCTCTTCTTCTAAAATAAAAAATGTCTATATCGCTTGTCATAATATGTTCTTTATATTCCTCTACATTTATTTGGTAATTTTGTTTGTCTTAGGAGATTTTTTTCAATATTTTGAAGATAAGGCCTACTCATTGGAGGAGATTAGATTATTCTTTGTGAAAAAACTATTTGTTTGGGCAAATGTTCTAGAATTGCCTAAATTTGCTAGATTTTATTGTTTCTATTACTTCCTCCTAATTAGGTGTAAACTCTTGTTTAACCTATGTTTGGGCTATGCCTATTCTAATTAAAATAATATGTTACTTAGCACATATGTTTCCTCTAACTACACTAAAATAAGAAGCATAACCTTGAACATATAAATTCACACAAGCAACAAAAGTTGGGAATGCCTATAAAATAAATAAAAACATATTTCCCAATTAATTATCTTTTCCTTTGCTTGGACCTATGGTTTGTCTAAAGTTATTCTTGTTTGAATTATTTGCTTGCAACTTGAATAAAATATATTATTCCCATTTACCTCAATTTTTTTCTTGTTTACTAGATGTTTATATTTTGAACAACTTATGTAATTAAAGTTGTTAAGTTTAGTGTAATTTCATTTTTTGCACAGGGACCTCTTATTAAGGAAATCCAACGTCTTCTTACATATTTTAATGACTTTAAAATCTCCCATATTGGTAGACAGTAATGAAACTATACATATGTTAGTAATATATGCTCATAATGTTGCTGATACAACACAATTGCGACATACATGACATATAATGCCCCGCTATGATTTTGAATATGGTGTCTTAGATACTTTATATTTGTCACTACATAGTCTACATTTCTATTTGTTACTTCATATGATTTTTATTAATATACTTCTAAATCTTTCATAACCATACTTTAACTTCTAATTCTTTTTATGTAGGAACATTTATCATATATCTAAAATATTGTTACACTATATTTAGACAAAAAATGTTGTGAATGAACAACATAAAAGTTGTGAATATTGCATCACTATGTTTAGACAAAGATCAACTTCAAAAGCAAATGCAGAAAAACTTTAATATTCTTTTATTTGTGAATGAAGAGAACTTACTACCTCTCCAGATGCATAATGTTCAAAATTTTTTAATTGTCATTTCAATGGCAAAGAAAACAAAAACATTATATTTTACCCTAATAAACAAATTATAATATGGATTTCAAATATGATATTTTATTTCTCAAATTTACTAATTTTATGGTTTGTTCAAACTTATTACTATTTGAATTAGTAGCTTATAATTTGAATGAAATATATTATTTTCATTCATTGTGAGTTTTTTTTATACTAGATGTGTATATTTTTTCATTTATTTTATAATAATACGGGATAATGTGTCTCGCACTTTATATTACTCTGAGTAGATTTAAAACGGGACCAAACCATAAAGTAAGTGCTAACGTCACAACGTGTAAGTAAATCCATACCATTTATGATTTTAATTGTCTCTGGCCTATAAATTGTCCACGTCAGTCACCGGTATAATTGTTCAAGTATTCTATAAAAATCCATTTAAATTATTATTTAATTTGTAATCCTATTTAAATTATTTGTAATGGATAAAACTCCATGTTTAAGACAAATAAATGCGTGACCACAACCCAAGCCATTAGCTCCAACGGATTCTAGCATTTCATTTGGATGTTTTATAGATTAATATACCAATAATTATTAAAAGCATAACAATTATAATTTTTTATATCTTAGTTTAGGAAACGCTATATATTTGAAGTAAAATACAGAGAATTTTATTCGTTACATCGCAGCAGAGACATTGGACCAATGCTCCGTCTTGACAAGCTTGAAATGATTAGCAAGATTCAAGATGCTCGGCCCATCAACACGAGAAAGACCAAACCTCTCTTGTTTGAGAGTTAAAATTAAAATTAAAATAATAATTTAATTATTTGCACATATCCTAAAGTAATGGCTAGTTTGTCTTAATATGTTAAATATTTAATTAAATATAATAAGGTATAAAGTGGCAAGTCAAAGATTGAATTCAAAATCTCTATTTTAATATAATATAAAATTACTACTTATTTTAAAAATTTAAGTCATAAAAGAAATTAATTTAATTATATGCATTAAATGATTAATAGTAATGAAAAAGAAAAGAAACGACTGAAGAGGAAGTAACATCGCTATTACGTCAGAGTATTTAAAATTAAAAGATAATTTTAGTCAATGAAAGACAATTTTGACTTTTAGCTATTTTATTTATATAAGTCTTCACATTGAATTAATTATTTTTTTATTAGATAATAATAAAATAATATAACAATAATTTGATTTTAATTATTTATATCAAATCTTTATATTGAATTATTCATTATATAGTAATAAGTAATTGATAATTAAAAAAATATTTAACTTTTTGTAATTATTAATTTATTATATTTTATCATTCTACCTATTATATATTAATTAATGATCATAGTTTAATTAAATTATGGGTTAAATAATTAATTAATAATCATATTCTATTTAAATTAAATTAATAATTTAAAAAAAATCTACTTAATAAAATAAATATTTGCATGAATAGAAACATTTGCTCTATACTAAAGAAATTAATAAAATAGATATTTATATGAATAGAGAGAAGAAATTAATATAATACTTATTTAGTTAATGTAAAGTGATTGTCAAAAATAGAATAAGTTTTAGCATTATTGTAGCTAAAGTTATGTTTTTTTTTTTAACTTTAGCCAATTCAATGTGGTATTATTTAAAAATGATTAAAAATATATTAGATTTGAATTTTAATCAATTCAATAAAAATGATTTTTGGAGAAAAAAATGTGGAATATACTGAAAGCGATAACAGAAACCCGTCACATGCCATTAAATTGAAGCCAACTACAAGTACAGCCCACCACGTGCTTACCCCAAAACAAGGATTATGTGCGATGGTTTGGTGGTTGTACCTTGCTATTTAGTATATAAGCTTGCAAATGAATGAATGAGCTTTTTATAAACAAAAATGATATAGAGCAACCACACTCAAGTGTACATACTACTATTTAAATGCTGAAAAATACTCAAGTGTACACACTCACATGAATAGTAGCATGTTACTGTTCATACTACTATTCATGTGAGTGTGTGCACTTGAGTGTGGTTGTTCCCTAGCATGTCTCTTTTATAAAATGCCATTTAAATGCTGAAAAATACTTCTTAGCTGTCTTAACTTTCAACACAAACAAGAAATCCGTAATGGTGATTAAATCACTTTTCAACACGACTTCTCTCAAGTTTTAGCCCAACAGAGTTGTTCTATTTCCATGTTCCTTGGAGAAATTGACCTACTTTCCACACGGTAGGGGGAACAATGGACAAAGCAAATGAAAAGAAAAGAAAGCTACCAAAAGATAAAAATAAAATGTATCATAAAACTTCTCAAATAATGCTAAGTGTATGTTTGAAATTGCGATGATAAAAATAACTCATAACTTAACTATTTAAAAATAATTTTTTAAATTTAAAATACAATCTCAAACAAACTTTAAAAAAAAGTTTAATACTTGGCAATGAGTCATGAAGTAAATGAATTTAAAAATCCTGATACTGACCCATACATTTTTTGCAGGAACAATGGCCAGCTTTGCCTGTTTAACACAAGGACCTCCTCCTCAATAACATACATATCCTTCATTCCCAAAGTTTATTGTTACGTGCATTTAATGCCTTCTTTGGGAGGGAAAACAAGATCAAAGATTGTAGTTGTTGAGTTAGACGGGGGGATCTGCACCAAGGTAAAACTTCACAGTTTTCATATGAGAGACGCTGCAACTCTCTCCCACTTCTTTAAATACAACATGAAACACAAATCTCTCTCTCTCTCTCTCTCTCTCTCCACACAAGATTTATGTGCGTGGAAAGAATAGTTTTAATTAGGTGGTGTAGGAACTAGGAAGGGCATGAGTCTCTGTCCTTATTAATGGGAAAACCAGGCACATCTTAAAGGCGGTGCAACTCACTTGTACAGAAACCAATATTCAGCACTTCATATTTCTAATTTTAAATTGCGATGAGGGAGAAATTAACTAGGCCCGGGTAACATTACCTGAATTGATACATCCGCCCGGGCCAACTTGGGCCCTGGAGCCTGGATACTAGTTTTTGTTGGTTTATGTGTTTCTTTATTTTTAAAAGAGTAATGTTAGTGAGTAAGTTATGTGCATTTTTTTTTTAAAATGAGTAGAATTTAGTATTAATTTTTTTTTTATATAGATTTCATACTTATTTACCTTTTCTAAGAACAATATGCGCTTACCGGTACTTAACAACCTAAACTTAAAATATTATTTCTTAGAATATATAAATCTAAGAGTATACCCAAAAGAAAAAACAAAACAGTTCAAATTGTGAAGCACTTTTTTTCCCAAAAATTATATGTGCAATCATTTTTGTACGCTTTATTAATATGATTGGCTATTTTAATTTTTTTAATATAAAATAAATACTTTAATTAATTATATGAGTAGAGTGCGCAAAAATATGCAAAAATAATTATACATAACAAAACTCTTTTTTTCTTGGAGTTGGGAGGGCAGAGCGATTCGTACAACAGTGTATCACAACAACTTCTTGAGCGTTATAAGTACTAAAAAATAATATTTTAATAATATTTTATTTAATTTCAACTCATATCATTTGAATTCACTATCTAAATGCATCCTGAATGTATTATGTATATTACTTGATAGTAATCAACAAAAGCATGCAACAAATTAGTGCAGTGACGACCATCGTCTTGTAGCAAATCCTATGTTCATACTTCTCTAAGAAATATGATAAATATATGGTCCAATAATGGACCCCATGTTTGTCGGATTGCATTCGATAGGGACAAATCAGGCCCAATATGTTCCAAAAACTTCTACCATTTGTCAATTTGTAATTTTGTAGGTTCTGTACCTTCACATTTAGGTTTGGATTAACCCTAAAGTTATGCCTATCTATATTAATCTTTTAGAAGGACTGTTGATTTAACTAATATGGGGATAAAACAGTACACTATTTGGAGCAGACTTGCACAGAGGCATCTCATATAAAAGCATATTTTCTTAAATCATGAAATAGCATAGTCATGATTATAGAGTTTTGGACCATATACTATATAGTACTTGGCAATGATACCAGCAGTCTAGTCTGGGCACATTCTGTACAAAACAACAAAGTGTTTGATGTTCTGTTCTGGCTTTCGGGTTTTTGGAGAGAAATCAGAAGACAGAGGGGGTACGAAGACATAATAGAAAAACTTGAAAATGTTATAAACGGAGTCGGCAGCCGCCCCCTTGGCCCACCACTAAATTATGTGAATGACCCCACCACTATTATTTTAAATCTGCATAGTGACTTGCATAGTGACTTGCATAGTAACTTGCATAGTAATTTCAACGCCTATAAATATGAGTTTCAGTTGTAATGAAATTCATAAGAAAAAATAGAGAGAGAAAGAAAGCTTGAGTTCTTAAGAGTTTAAAGAGAATTTCTTATTTCTCTTTTGCAATAGTAGTTCCTTTCTTTAAGTTTCATAACACGTTATCAGCACGACGGTTCTGCCAATTCTGAAGCTAGTGGCCTTATTCCTTTGTAAGTTTTTCAATATATTATTTGAAATCATTGATATATTTTATTGATGATTATCTGTGTGAATTTATAAATATATTTTCTGAGATACGCATATTTATTATTTATATGTGTAGAAAATGGCAAATCTTACAAAATTGGAATTTGTTGCTCTTGATATATCTGGAAAAAATTATTTATCCTGGATACTTGATGCTGAAATACATCTTGATGCAATGAACCTGGGAGAAACTATTAAAGAAGGAAATCAAGCATCCCTGCAGGAACGTGCTAAAGCAATGATTTTCCTTCGCCACCATCTTCATGAAGAATTGAAAACTGAATATCTCACTGTAAAAGATCCCTATATTTTGTGGAATAATTTAAGGGAGAGGTATGAACACCAGAAGACTGTCATCCTCCCAATAGCTCGTTCTCAATGGATGCACCTGAGGTTGCAAGATTATCAAAGTGTTAGTGAGTATAATTCCGCACTTTTTAAAATAAGCTCAGTGTTAAAATTATGCGGTGAGAAAATCACCGATGAAGATATGCTAGAGAAGACTTTTACTACATTTCATGCCTCGAATGTGCTCCTGCAGCAGCAGTATCGAGAGAGAAAGTTCAAGAAATATTCTGAACTTATATCATGTCTTCTAGTAGCTGAGCAGAATAATGAGCTCTTATTAGAAAGCCACAATACACGTCCTACTGGCTCAATATCATTCCCTGAAGTAAATGGTAATAGGTTTGCATCATTCCCAGAAGTGAATGGTGCATCCTTTAGAAGAAATCGGAGGCGTGGACGTGGTAGGAGAAATTATAGAAATGTTGGTCCCAGGAGTGACAACATTAAAAGGGATTATAATATACCATATCACCAGAAGTGGTACAATTCAGAGAGGGGTAAAAATCCTCAGAATAATTCTTCAAAGAAAAGTGAAGAGGTGTGCCATAGATGTGGAATGACTGGACATTGGTCACGTACCTGTCGTACGGCCAGGCACTTAGCTGATTTATATCAAGCTTCTGTTAAAGGAAAGAATAAAGTGCATGAAACAAATTTAGTAGAACCATCAGATGATTTATTAGATTCAGTAGATGTAGACGTTACTCATCTTGATGTATCTGATTTCTTTAATCATCCTGATGGTAGTATTGAACACTTAATTGGAGATGGAAGTGTTCCACTCAATTAATGTATTTTCTTTCTATCAATAATAAAAGTTTTGTATATTTTGTAGAATCATGGATCACATTGATGAGCTTTTTATCTCTGAGTTGAATGATAAAGATATATGTCTGGCTGACAGTGCTACAACTCACACAATTCTCAAAGAAAAGAAATATTTTCAAAATCTAACACTAAGTAAAGCCTATGTCCATACCATATCAGGTTCATCGGATTTAATTGAGGGCTCCGGAAGAGCTTATATTGTGTTGCCTAATGGCACCAAATTTTGTATTGATGATGCTCTATTCTCTTCACAATCCAGAAGAAATTTATTGAGTTTCAAAGATATACGTCGTAATGATTACCATATTGAAACGACCAATGAAGGCAGTAAAGAGCATCTTCTTATTACTAAAACAGTATCGGGCCAGAAGCTCGTATTAGAAAAACTGCCTGCTCTATGTTCTGGATTGTATTATACAAAAATGAGAACAATTGAATCATATGTGGTAATGCACCAGAAGTGCATTGACCCTAAAGTATTTATGACTTGGCATGATCGCCTTGGACATCCGGGTTCTATAATGATGAGACGAATTATTGAAAATTCGCATGGGCATCCCTTAAAGAATCAAAAGATATTTCTACCCAATGAATCTCCGTGCTCTGCATGTTCTCAAGGTAAGTTAATTATTAGACCATCTCCCTCAAAAATCATTGTTGAATCTCCATCCTTTTTACAAAGGATTCACGGAGATATATGTGGGCCTATTCATCCATCAAGTGGACCATTTAGATATTTTATGGTTCTAATTGATGCATCTAGTCGATGGTCACATGTTTGTCTTCTTTCCACTAGAAATGTTGCATTTGCTAGACTTCTTGCTCAGATAATTAAACTACGAGCACAATTTCCTGAGTATCCAATTAAGACCATTCGATTGGATAATGCAGGTGAATTTTCATCTCAAGTTTTTGATGATTATTGCATGTCAATAGGAATAGATGTTGAACATCCTGTTGCCCATACACACACACAAAACGGTTTAGCTGAGTCTTTGATCAAAAGGCTTCAACTAATCGCTAGACCTTTACTTATGAAATCAAGACTACCTATTTCTGTTTGGGGACATGCTATACTTCATGCAGCATCTCTAATTCGCATTAGACCATCTGCATATCATAAATATTCTCCATTACAGCTTGCATATGGTCAACAACCAAATATTTCTCATCTTCGTACTTTTGGATGTGCTGTATATGTTCCAATTGCACCTCCACAACGTACAAAAATGGGCCCTCAACGTAGACTTGGGATATATGTTGGTTTTGATTCTCCATCCATTATTAGATACCTTGAACCCCTTACAGGGGATATGTTTAAAGCACGTTTTGAGGATTGTCATTTTGACGAATCAAATTTTCCGTTAATGGGTAAAGAAAAGTCGGTGCCTGAAGCACGACAAGATATTACTTGGGATAATAAGACCCTGTCTCATTTTGATCCTCCTACAAATGAATGTAAACGGGAAGTTCAAAGGATTATTCATTTGCAAAATGTTGCAAATCAGTTACCGGATGTATTTACTGACACTAAAGGTGTAGTAAAATCTTATATTCCTGCTGTTAATACTCCAGCAAGGATTGAAGTCCCTGAAGGACAAATTGTCAAAGCAGCAATAGGTGAATCTAAAATACGCCTGAAGCGTGGAAGACCTATTGGTGCAAAAGATAAAATTCCCAGAAGGAAAAGAATACAAAATGAATTTGGTGTTCCTGAAGAACACGTACCCACAATACAGGCCACAAATATAATTGATGCTCCTAAAGAGCTTAAATCTTCTATTCCAGAACCTCCTGAAAAGGAAAATCTTGAAGAGTATAAATCTCCTAAAAATGGACCTTCTGAAGAGGTGTGTCATGAAATGTTTTCCCCTGAAGAGGAACAGGTACCTGAAAATAATGAGATCTCAATACATTTCATGAAAACTGGAGAAATTCTGGATAGAAATAAAACTGTTGTCGACAACATATTTTCATATAAAATGGCCCTTGACATTACCAGAAGTAATGAAGAAAGTGAGCCAAAAAGCGTCGAAGAATGTCGACGTAGAAATGATTGGCCAAAATGGAAAACAGCTATTGAAGCTGAATTAAATTCGCTAGCGAAACGAGAAGTATTTGGACCTGTTGTCCAAACACCAAAGGGTGTAATGCCTGTTGGATATAAGTGGGTATTTGTACGAAAACGTAATGAGAAAAATGAAATTGTGCGATACAAAGCACGGCTTGTTGCACAAGGTTTCCTGCAGAAACCCGGGATTGATTATGAAGAAACATACTCTCCCGTTATGGATGCAATCACATTTAGATTTTTGATTAGTCTGGTTGTTACAAAAGGATTAGAAATGCGGTTGATGGATGTGGTCACTGCATATTTATATGGATCCTTAGACCATGACATATATATGAAAATCTCTGAAGGATATAAGATGCCTGAAGCATCTACAAGTACATCTAGAAATATGTACTCAATCAGACTACAAAGATTTTTATATGGGTTGAAGCAATTCGGACGCATGTGGTATAATCGCTTAAGCGAATATCTATTGAAAGAAGGATTTGAGAATAATCTTATATGCCCATATGTTTTTATTAAGAAATCAGAATCCGGATTTGTCATTATTGCGATTTATGTTGATGATTTAAATATTGTGGGAACTCCTGAAGAGATCTCAAAAACCGCTATATATTTAAAGAATGAATTTGAAATGAAAGATCTTGGCAAAACAAAACTTTGTCTCGGCCTGCAGCTTGAGCACTTGCCAAATGGAATTTTTATTCATCAGTCCATGTATACTGAGAAAGTCCTAAAGCATTTTTATATGGACAAATCACATCCTCTGAGTACTCCAATGATTGTTCGAACACTTGATGTGAAGAAAGATCCATTCCGTCCTTGTGATGACGATGAAGAAATTCTTGGTCCTGAAGTACCATATCTCAGTGCAATTGGAGCTTTGATGTATCTTGCAAATTGCACTCGACCAGATATTACATTCTCAGTTAATCTGCTTGCAAGATATAGTTCTGCACCAACTCGAAGGCATTGGAATGGCATTAAACATGTCCTTCGTTACCTTCATGGTACGGTTGATATGGGATTATTTTATGAACGTGGTTCAAGTCCAGAATTGATTGGGTATGCAGATGCAGGTTATCTTTCAGACCCACATAGAGGTAGATCTCAAACTGGATATTTATTTACTTATGGAGATACTGCCATATCATGGAGATCTGTTAAGCAGACATTATCTGCTACCTCTTCAAATCACTCAGAGATCATTGCTATTCATGAAGCAAGTCGAGAGTGTATTTGGTTGAGATCAGTTATTCAACATATCCAGGAAAAGTGTGGACTTCCTATGATGGATAATAGCCCAACAATCTTATATGAAGATAATACTGCTTGTATCACTCAAATCAGAGGAGGATATATCAAAGGTGACAGAACCAAACATATTTCACCGAAATTCTTTTATACTCATGAACTTCAAGAAAAAGGTGAAATTGATGTCAAGTAGATACGATCTAGTGATAATCTGGCAGATTTATTCACAAAGGCGTTACCAACTTCCACATTCAAGAAGATTGTGCATAACATTGGAATGCGAAGACTCAAAGATCTTTTGTCATGCACTTTTCAGGGGGAGTAAATGTGCTGATTGTACTCTTTTTCCTTCGCTGAGGTTTTGTCCCACTGGGTTTTCCTCTGCAAGGTTTTAATGAGGCAATCCTAAAGCACTTGTGGATACATAAGAAGACTGTACTCTTTTTCCTTCGCCATTGGTTTTTCTTCCCACTGGGTTTTTACTTGGCAAGGTTTTAACGAGGCAGATTCTTTATGGGTGGTCATTCAAGGGGGAGTGTTATAAACGGAGTCGGCAGCCGCCCCCCTTGGCCCACCACTAAATTATGTGAATGACCCCACCACTATTATTTTAAATCTGCATAGTGACTTGCATAGTGACTTGCATAGTAACTTGCATAGTAATTTCAACGCCTATAAATATGGGTTTCAGTTGTAATGAAATTCATAAGAAAAAATAGAGAGAGAAAGAGAATTTCTTATTTCTCTTTTGCAATAGTAGTTCCTTTTTTTAAGTTTCATAGCAGAAAATAAATAAATAAATAGAGCTCCCAGTAAATAAATAAATATTTTTTTCACTTTGATAAACGATACACTAATTACGTATTTGAGACCTGTTATGGATGAACGAAATAATTACCGGTAATTATTTATCAGCCTGGAAATCTTCCCACCGGAAACTGGAAAAAACAACAAAAACATGGCCATGGCCAGGGGCAATGCAAGTTGCAACCACCCAATGGGAAATGAACAACTTTAGTTTTGTTCTTATCAAAATTCGATCAGTTCGCCAACAGTACTATGAAATATGGGCATGACAAGATCATTATAAGAAGAAACAGAGGCCGTTAAACATTTCTTGATCGAGAAAAAGACTGAACTAGTTGGATCTTAAACAGAACATTTGTTTATTGTAGGTGCAGAACTAGAACCATAAAGATCTACGTAAAAAATCTCCAGTACTGCATGGATTCAAAGAGGTGGCAGCCACGTGATAACAATTGGGCTCCTCACCCTGTGCACTCCATCCTTCCAAACCAAGCCTCCAAACTCAGGTACTGTTTGCCGAGAAACTGTAGTGAACGTGATCTTATAAGATATTTTCTGATACTTCTGGGTAAAACGCAGGGTCTTTGGCTTGACTTGAACTGAAGCACCTTTAAACGGTGAAACTACGACGTGGTAATTCGAAACTGGTGGCCCAACATTGGTGACAGTTCTGAGAAGGGTCAGAGTAGTGATGGATGCTTTCTCTGGGAAAACAGCTGAGATAGATGGGTAGTTCAAGTCCCCTGGATTGGCAAGAGAGTGTTGGCAAGATCTATTTGAGAAGAATTTCAGCTGGGCTGGAGTTAGGCTCTGGGTGCAGAGGAAATCGAAGTAATCCTGAGCCTTAATGTCGTAAACCAAACCTGGGTCAAGCGCTTTTATTGGGTTAATGTGTCCGGCTCCATGATCGTATGGGTTTGAAGGTGCAGCTGTTGATGAATCTTTTAGAGGATTACCAGTGTTATCATGTACATAAGCTGTTGTCATCAGGGCAGATTTTATTACTGCCGGACTCCATTCTATGTGCCTTGCCTTGAGCAATGCCGCAACCCCACTCACATGCGGGCATGACATTGAAGTTCCAGACAGCAAGTTGAACTTCACTCTCCGGCGATCTGTCGGTAAACTTGACGGACCCAGGTCTCCAGTCCAAGCAGCAAGAATGTTCACACCTGGGGCCACCACATCAGGCTTCAGAATTTCGAGGGTAAGAAAATTCGGTCCTCTAGATGAAAATGAGGCCACCACTGGAGATGGACGAATCCCTAGCCGAGTATCAAGAAAGGCTAGATTTGCAGTGGCTTTTGGACTTGTTAACACATACTTCTTGAGTTCTTTCCCTCCTGTTTCTCCTACTGCAACTGCAGGAAGAAGGTGGCAATCTGCCACCAGTTCTTCTCCATTTGAAGCTGTGTTTGCAAGAACCATTCCCACCCCTCCTGCGTCTTTCACCACCTGACCCTTCTGCACACGTGGACTAATGCCCCTGTCGCATATCACGATCTTTCCTGCAACCAGACGCCGATCCAGAGTACCTTCCAAACACAAGGAACTCGGGTCAGGACTGCTTGAGTTACTACCCATGTATATCATTGGGTATTGCTTATTTATTGACCCACGAATCCTTTGCTCCCTATAGAGTGAAACGCCACTGATGGTTCTGCCATTTCCCAGCTTGACGAGGGCCGGGAAATCTCTGTCCATGGTGCTGGCACCAACAGTGGTAATCCAGGGTGACACATTTGTGAGACTGACAGGGTCTGGCCCTCCATTCCCAGCCGAGCTCGAAACAAAAACACCCATCTCCATTGCCCCAAAAGCTGCTATGGACAAACTGTCACGATGGTAAGGAGACACTCCACCGCCTAAAGATATTGACAAAACGTTCACTCCATCATCAACAGCTCTATCAACCGCGAATAAAATATCCGAGCTGAAGCACCCACCACTCCAGCAAACTTTGTAGACTGCGATTCTTGCACCTGGTGCCATTCCTCTTGCCGTCCCATACGCATATCCTTGAATATTTGCACCGCGCACTGGAGAGCCTGCAACTGTGGCCGCAGTGTGAGTTCCATGCCCATCTTGATCTCTAGGGGATTTATACTCTGTTTTTTCGTTGATTTTCCCAGTAGCAGCTTCATACCCATGGTAGAACACTCTGGCGCCCACAATCTTTCTATTACAGTGGTGTTTGTCGAATCCTCTGCCTGTCTCGCATTTTCCATTCCAATGAGCAGGCACCGGAGTCATGCCCGTATCGTTGAAGCTCTCACTCTCTGGCCAGATTCCGGTGTCGAGAACTCCCACCACGACATCATGGTCCGAGACTTTTTGAGACCAGACGCTAGTGCTATCTTCTGGTTCAAGCCCAAGGAATGCCGGACTCCTCGTGGTGTGTAGCTGGTACTTTGTATCTGGGAATATAGCCATTACACCATGTTCATCCTCTAGCCTCTCAGCCTCTTCTTCGCTCAGTAGAGCGGCAACTCCATGAAGAGCTGTCTGGTAACTGTAAATTATCCTATCATCATCTCCCGCATGATCACCTTCGTTCTCAGGGTTGAATAGAACTGATTTTACTTTCGAGGAGTACCATTCGAGATGATTGGTAAAAGATTTTGGCATTGCCGACTTGTCCATTTGGACAATATATGTCTTCTTTGCCATGTGGGTGTCTGCAGCGAGGACTAGATCGAAGAATAGACAGCTTGCTAGGATCAAATACACCCATTTTACAGGGTTTCCTGCCATTTTGAGGAGTTCAAAATGAAGAACAATTTTGAAGAATGATTGGAGAACAGGGTAATGAAGAAACTAAGATGAAAATACAGAGGAAATGGAATGGCTATCTGAGGGTTGAAACATGAGAGACTGTGGAGAGACCCCTAGTACCGCGTTATCTCGTGCGGGCAATAAAGATGGTTGGTCGTTCCATGAATACCCCACTTGAAGAAGAGTTAAGGAGAGCCGACTGCCGAGTAGTGGCAGGTGGTAGCAGTTAATTTGATTCTGCTCCATAGAGTATTGACATTGGCGGTAAAAAAAAATAATGCAAATATAAGTTTGATATATTTATTTAAAATATTTTTATATTAAAATTTATTAAATAAAATTATGAAAAATTTTAACCTATAATAATTTTATTTCATTTTTTAAATATGCTATTTACTCATTAAAATAATTTTTTATTATCTTTTAATATATTTATTAGATAAATAAATTATAAATATGTTTATTAATTTTATAAATTATATATTATATTATTGTTTTGATAAATCTAAATTAAATATAAGATTACATATATTTATATAAATGTTAATTTTTCATCAAAATTATACTTTTTAATAAATTTAAAAGAAAAAATTGATGGAAATAACGAATAGTACTTTAGAATATTGGTCCAGAAGGCCAGTCGTCAATGACATGGCAGATGACAATCAGCAGGGTCTTATAAGAGTGCCGATCCAGCGGGGATTGTTGGGGTTCTATATTTTGAAATGTCGGTGAGTGATAGTCATAGACTCATAGGACCGTGAAATTATGAGCACCTTGGGTAGGAGATCATAAAGAAATTCTTTTAACACTTGGTGGGTTGTTTTGTAAACTGAGATCAGTCCCATCTGGTCATAAAGGCATCTTGTCACATATGAGCACTGTCTAGCGGGAAAATGTTTAGAATGTGTTGTTTTTCTTTTCATTTTTTAAGGAATAATACTATTTCCACCGAATTCATATGACTTTTTTTTAAAACTTATTTTACTTAATTATTAAGAAATTTTTTTTAATAGTAATGTGAATTTTTTTTATTTTTAAAAATTATTTTAAACCACCAAAAAATTAATTGAAAATAAATTTTAAAAGATTTTTAAAAAATAATCATTCAAGACAAATTCGGACTACACTAACCCTCGGCAATTTAGTTCTTTTTCCCCCCTGTTTTCTCTGTTTTTTTTTTTTTTTTCCTATTTCCTTTGTTATGCCTTTTTCGATATACACCGCATGGTAGTTTTTGTAATATAAACTGACTAATCTTGAAGATGAGATTTCACTCTCTAGCTATTGATTTCTCATGATTATACAGATAATGAGGGGTGGAAGCGAAATGGAAAATTCACTTTCCTTTTTTAATTTTTCTATTTTCTTTAGCTGTGAATGTACAATAAGATCTCGTTTGTATTCGAGAGTCATCTCAATTCATTTTTATTTTATTATCATATATTTTTTTAATTTTTTATATAAAATATAAATTTTTATACACATTTTTTAAATTTTAATATATATATTTTAATTTTAAAATAATAATAATAATAAATAAATTAAATCCACCTCTCTAAATTTAAATGAGACCTAAATCCACCAAGTTTTGATGAAATGAGCAATCAAATGCTTTGGCAAGAACTACTGCAAACTGTCATCGCAAGAACTACATGTTGACTTGTAAATAATATAACTTTTATTTTTTACTTCATTACTTAAAATTGCTAGGCCCTCCTTCCACTATTCATCTATTTTATCTATCAAATGTTCTATTACTTGATTTCATTTATCTTTCTTTAAAGTTGAAAAAATAAAAATCTATAACTTTCTAGCCCTTTTTGAAAAGCACGAGTGGCAAAAGCATATTTAGAAAATCGTTTAAAAGAAGTTGTTGATTTTAAAAAATTTATTGCGTGTAGTTCTCGCGTGTCGCTCACATCTAGGTATGGTTTTCATTCGCAACCCTTTTTAAGAGTTCTTTTTTACACACGCGTCAGATTATCGTACTTGTCACTATAATTTGATATTACTAATTTAAAAGAACAAGTGTATATTGTGTATTGCCTTCACATACTGTCAAAATTTTCTGAAATATACTAGAGTTGATCCAAACTATAATTTATAAGTTTATCTAATGAGTGAATGATACAATTTTTGTCAGAAAAATTATTAGGTAAAATTATTATTGGATTGGTTGAAATTATAATACATGTTAAAAACTTTTATCTCGGATGTAACATTCCAATAAGTTCTCGAATTAAATGTTCACGGTGATGGATCCACTCTTTTACTCGCCTATTTACTAATTCAATTTAGCAAATAGGTTTTCCCCTTCATGCACACAAATTTAATAACTCACATACCTATATACATATAATATCAACACATTCTAATTTAGCCAATAGGTCATCTCCCCTTCGTACTGAAACCCATAACTTGGCGTTTGTTCTAATCTCAATTGCTAGAGACTAATTAGGATTTTTTTTTTTTATATGAAGACTAATTAGGAAAATTCAAGTAGTATTAAACTGTTCATAATTTCTCTAAAAAAACAAAATGGGAGTGCAACGTACTAACTTCATGTGATGGTTTGAGTAATTAGAATTCTAAGATCCAGTTTTAATTTGGAATTGAGATAAGTTCATTTAAATTTATTTCAAATTTATTATTATATTTTTTAAAATTTTTATATAAAATATAAATTTTAATACAATTTTTTAAAATTATAATACAACTTTTTTAAATTTCAAAATAATAATAATATTAAAAAATTAATAATTTATTTAATTTTAAAAGTTATTTTAATTTATTTTATTATATCTCTCAATTTAAATAGGCGCGTAAATGATCTTGGTAACTACAGTTTTTTTTTTTTTATCCCACTTTCCAATTGCATTAGCAGCTGGCTCAACATTAGCCTCATGGAAAAAGCAGTGTACTTGGAATTCTTGGAATGCCCTCTCTAGCTATCAGGTTTGGATATCATTAATTTCCTTTTCTCCATTGCATGCCAATGACTTTAAGCTTAATGCATCAAGCATGTTTTTTTTTTTAAATATCTTACTAAAAAGAAAAGTGAGTACTTATAATGAGTTTTTTACAATGAAAATAATTCTTTGCATTAAAGATAATTTTATTTTGACAGAAAATATATAATTATTTTAATAAAAGATAATTGATAATAAATAAGCAATTTTTTTTATAACAATTTCACGGTTAATTAAACCGAATTATTGGTGTGATCACATTTAAGAGGCAAACTAATAATTGGGGGAAATAACTATCCACTCTTAGAATATTTTGCTAATTACGAAGAAGTTAGGAAAAAGAAAACAAAATCGATCTTAGAGTACTCACATTAGATTAGTCAAATATTTTTTTTTTAAATATAATTTTTTAAAAAGTAATTTTTTTTTTATCTTTTCTTATATTTAAAAGTGTCATTTTTAATCAAAGAGATTATATATTTTTTTTATATTTATATAAAATTGTATTTTTTTAAAAAAATATTAGACTAATTTAATGTCACTGCTTTTATTGCATGCTGTTATCGATCCCTTCCTACTTAAAGTAAATAAAGTACTGCAATCATTATTTTGAGGTGGGGGTGGATGAAGTTAGGTGGCATATAACGTGACAGCACAATGCATGAGACTAGTCCCAATCTAACGAAAACGACACTTTGCTCAAACCGACAGTCGTAACGACACGCATTTTAACCAGCATTGCTCGGCTTTCCGACTTCACTAGTTGTAGAGGACTGGCGTGATTAGAATCATTAGATAGAGATAAGCTGCTTTGGTACTGCTTTTGAAAAAGAGAATCTATGTGAAGCCCAGGCCGAAAAGTGACTATAAATAAGATCCCTGCTTGACAAAAATAACTTTTACTAAATTTTTAAAGTTCTCCGGTCTACCTGGAACACCTTTAGCTTTCTTCAATAGTGGTTGATGACTCAATGAGGCCCAAGTTCTTGAACTTGATAGCCTACGAGATTCCATATTTCTACAATAAGTTAGAGATTTCCTCGTACATGTTATTCTTGGATTCACTCATCAATAACACCAATGACGCAATGACGTTAAGGAAATCAACCAAACATAGCAATTGTTTCTCAAGTACCAAGCATTAATCCTAGAAAATACGACAAATCCAGAAGATAAAACAAAGAATATGAATTCAGATTAGAAAATCAGTTGCAGGTGTAATTTTGGAGAAGAAGCAGTTTGGGACAGAAGGGTTTCGGGGGGGCGGGGGGGTTTGCAGGGTTCCCACCAATTTCAGAGTCGATTTTCTAAATGCAGCTCTATGTTTTTTAAAGTGCAAGACTAACGTGGTAGATTCTAATTGAATTGATGCAAAACTCTCTTTTGCACCAATTCAGACCACATCATTTCCCTTTAGGCAGAAAATTGACTACATCACGAAAATATAAACCTGATTTGAATTTAAAAACCAGACGAATTGAGATGAAATGAGTTATAAATAATAATAAAATGAGTGAGTTGGAATAAATTTTTGTTTGTTTGGATTGAAAATGAGATGAGATGAATTTAGATTATTGGAAAATTAATATAAGTGATTTTCACAAATCATTACATAGTTATTCTAATAATTTTGTTTTATTGATAAATTTGTATATAAATCAATAATTTGTATATAATTTACGAAGTCAAAATATAATAAATTAGTAATTATTATTGTGTAATTGGGTACACAAGAGTTTTTGTTTTTGCAAAGATTGTATATTTGATTCTTAGAGGAGACCTGTTTAATTCCACATGACAGCATCATTGCCATCTCTTATCACCCACCATAATCCGAATTTCCAGAATAGGCTTCCCTACTTTTTCAAAATTCATCTTGATGTGATTTGAAAAGAAAATTGCATTTTATTTCAAACACGACAAAAAATAGCCCCGACGAAAATACCACCATATTTCAAATACTTTTTTACTTTGCAGAGATATTTCTATGCCCCCTAATCACATAGTTGCTGGTATTGAACTCATCTCAAAATGGTTTTTGAATATACGGTTGGATTAAAAACGAGTATTTTGTAATCCAAACCAGCCTAAGTGAAGTGAAGATAGCTTATAAATTAGTAGATTTCTATTAAGACCTCCCATGGAACTATCCATCGAGCAAAAATTGTGATGTCTCATCACCCATCAGCATATATAATAGTTTTAATTGAAGAAGTAAGTATTGGAGATTGTTAAGAGTTATAAACTGCTACTGCAGTACTGGGAATAAACATATTATTTGTCTTAGTATAAATATGGAATATTCTCGTTTGTACAAAGGTTTTGCAGAAGGAAATGATATACATATATATTTGTAGAAAAATAGATGACAACTATATATATATATATACACACACGTGAAAGGCAGATGATATACCTGAACGAATATGGTCATCACAAGACCTACATCTGAGATTATTTATATCGAGTATTTGACCAAATTGGACATCCGGCCCTATATTCCATTTGTGTCTCCTGAAGAGTTGCATAAAGTCTTTCCTGCTAATTTTACCATTGAACTCAAGGTTGAGTTGATCCTCCTGGGGACTGCACTTTCCTTTAGAAGATCTAGATTGAGCTTTTGATTATGAGAATAATGTGCTTTGTAATGTAATACTCGCTTTTCATATAAACGATGTAATATATTTTATAAACAATTTTATTTTAAAAATTAAATCAATAGAGTTTGAATGTTGCATCAATATTTTTTTTCAAATATTTTTTTTCATGAGAAAATAAATATTCATGACATGTAGGCTTTGATTAAAAAAATGGAGTACAAACTACTACTCGGTTTTGAGTTTTAAAAATCAGTTTCCATCTGGATTTTGATCTGGTTATACCTGAATTCTTAGGCTGGAATTCGGCCGGACAATCTTACATTTAAAGAATTCTTTAAAATGTTTTAATTTATCAAGGATTTGTTTCTTGATTACGATCATCTATATACGTGTTTGTCATATTTCGCGCCTTGGCTATTTAGCGATGGGCCACACAACTCGGACTTGCAAAACGGGTGAATAGAAGAGAATGAAATTGGGGTCTGAGATCGCTTCAATAATAAAGACAGATGAGAAAGATAAAAGAAAATATGAAGAAAGAATGATCTTAAGAGAGTTTAGAAAGATGTCACGTGTCTTGACAAGCATGACGTTATTTATAAGATTCCCCAAGTTCGGCTCTCGACCAGGTGATGATGAAAAAGATCTACCTCCTCGTACAGTAATCACCCGATAGACGGTGTTAAGGAGGATAGATTTGTCTTGGGCAGTGTTGTCAAGAGAGACAAAGAAGGGCACATCCTATCCGAGCCATACTGACTCCCTATTTTATGTTGTCGTGAGATCAAGGCTTCCAAGTTGCATTTATTGCGGCATGGCTTTAGGTGTGCTTAACATTTAATACAATGGGAGTTCGACAATTTTCCACCCTGCCCGGTATTTAATGCGACGATACTTTGACACGCTTTACACTTAATACAACGAGGGGCTAGACATGCTTTTGCTTTGCTCGGCATACTCCTGTAGTTGCTGTGCCAGATCCTGCTTCACGTTACCTTTCTTCTGGCTTACTTCTTTACTGTGGGCTCCTAAGTCAAGTATCCATTAGCCAGTTGGTTTGTTCTGCGTGAGTAGAGTCCAAGCAGGTTCCACCATGGGCCTGGGCCCTATCCGCTCGGGTGGGCCTCCCCTCACAATATATTTATGATTCATCAATATTTTTTTTAAATATGTTTTACGTAGCTTATATATATATATATATATATGCACATATTCATCCTTCATAATTTAGTTACCACCATATAACAAGCGATGATCTCTACATAAACATGATTTTTTTCACCTACGAAACTAAAGATCTGTGAACTACAAAACCAAAATTCACTCAGCCATCTAATAAATGGGGTAGATTCAGACCCAGCCCTTCTATTAGGTAAAGCCTAAGGCCCTTGACAGAAGAAGACTCTAAAAAATAATTCAAGATAGGATTTCTTAAAAAGAAAAAAATACTCTTAAAAAATAATAAACTCAATAAGAAAAATTAAAAGTATTAAATATATATTATGTCATTATTAATTCTAAAATGCATCACACATAATAATTATTTCAAATACTTTCATTCTAAAAATACACTTCTCTTTTAACGTCATTAGTTTAATATATAATGTGAAAATTATAAATAGTAAAATTTAATTTTCAAATATTCATAAAATATTTTTGTATGATCTTTTAAAGAGGCAATGACTTACTTTTTCCTAATGTATAAGTTATTTATAAAACTTTATTGACAATAATAATTATAATTACTTTTAGAGCTCGTTTAGATAGAATATCTTAGAATTTATATAAATAATAGTGATCGAATTTGGATATTTTATTATTTCTTTATGAGAGTGAAAAAGTTGAATTTGAGAGTATCTAAAAATACTTAAGAATATTTGTGTTCTTAAACGGCTTCTAAGAGTCTAAAGCACGTCTTGTAAAATTAACTATATTCGATAAAATACTCTCTAAATCGAAAATTTTCTAGTAAAAATCAAGTTGGTTATTAATTGAAAATGTAATATAAAATCTTAATCAATAAATTTGGAATTATTTTTACATAAAAATATAATATAAAAGTTATAATTAAAATAATTTTATTTGTTAAAATAAAAGAGGCCTCAAACTAATTTTTAGTTTTAAATTCCTAAAACTATTGAGTCGCCCTGGTAGATCATAAATATTGAAAGTGCACATGCACTATATTTTTTCCTATATTTTAGTTAAAAAAGAAAAAACTCCCTATAATTTTTTCTTAAAATTTATTCATCTTCAAAAAAATTTCTTATATCTTATTCCCTATCCTTTTTCTATCTATTGAAATAATATTCTTCCATTATTTTTTTATTATTTTTTTTTACTACTTTATTTCACATCTTTAACTATTTTTAATAAAATATATATAAAAACTAATTTAGAAGATAAATAATAACTCTCTAAATATAAAGAGTCATTATTCACATCTTAAACCTTATTCTAACATAGGGAACTGGACGTGGACCCTTTTTAAACCTTAAATTATAAGGAGAATGGGCCTTTAGGAAACCCAATGCTTAATATATATTAAAAAAAAAAGGAAATCATAAATTTATTTAAAAATATTTACTTAATTATTTTTAAAAAAACAATCAATCGGCTTGCCCCCATAATGACTACCATGAGAGAAGCATCTTTCCTTTTTTTAAGCCACTTCAAATAAAAAATAAAGAAATAACAACTTAGCAGTAATATTAAGAACCTTTTAAAAATATAAAATAAGATGAGATGATTTTAAATAAATATTAAAAGTTAAATAAAATTATTATTAACATATTATTATTATTTTAAATTGTGTTTTATTTTTTTATCATGTTAAAATATTTTTTAAAAATATTAAAATATTAATAATTACTTTGTAAAAAAAATTATATATATAATTTCAAAATGAAGCATTAAAATAGATGAGCAAATTAGCATTTACGTATTAAATATACAGCCAGTCTAAACCGGCATGCGCCATCTGATCTTAGTCGACCCAACTCTTCCATATGGTGCAAGTCTGTTGAAATCCCATATAGCATTTATGTCTGCATTTAATGCTATCATTAACTATATCTCGTGCAGAGGGCGATTGATTGCCCAGGAGGCCTCTCCGCAGGGACATGCATGATTCGCCAGTTGTTGGAAATCAATCTCAGATTGGGAAACTTTTTGAATCAGATCTCTCTCTTTTTTGGGTGGGTAACTATATATATTTTTATAAATATTTTCCTTTCATCTTTATTTAATTTATCTCATCTATTTTTCCTATAAAAAAAAATTATCTCATCTATTTATTATAATTTTTTTAATTTTTATAAAAAATAAAATAAATAATCTAAATTTTTTAAATTTTAAAATAAAAATAATTATATCTTTTATTTAACTTTCAACTTTTATCTTAATTCATTTTATTTCATCTACAAAAACATATGAGACCTAAAATTGTTCATGGTTAAAAAATAAAACCCTAACTATAAATATTTCTCTTAGATCCAAAAGTTTCAAAGAAATGAGAAAAACTTTCGAAATATGAAAAACACAGAATTTAAGAATAGAAAACTGAAAAATATTACAAAAGCCAAATAAAAACTAAGGAATGACAGCCACCTCTGACCAGTCAATGCAGTCATGGCCTAACATGAATAATAAATTTGAACAATAGATGCATTAATTATCTCATTTTATTTTATTGTTATAATTTTTTAAATTTTTATATAAAATATAATAAATTTTTAATTTTTTTATTTAAAATAATAATAATATTATAAAATAATATTTTATTCAATTCTCAACTTTTATTTAAAATAATTTCATTTAATCTCCTGGATATTCATTCCAAAGATGAATCTCCATACAAACAAACAAAAAAAGAAAAAACTTAGTTTAGGAAAGTATTTTTTAATAATATTGTGAGTCTCTTTTTCTTTTTTCTTTTTTAAAAAATAAATATTTAAAAATATGAAAATTCAAATTCTAAAAAGCATTTGGTCTTATCGGACCGCTCAAGGATGTAGCATTGCTCCATAGACCAACCTTACGAAAAAACCTTTTCAATCTCTCCGATCACCTTCACATGCCATTTTTTTTTTAATTTTTATTACTCTTTTCTTTTATCAAATGTTTTCTATATGAATAATAAATAAAATTTAATTTAATTAATTTAAAAATAATAAAATAAAATAAAATTTTAAAATATATTAAAATTTAAAAAAAAATTATAGTGTGTAAAGTGATTTAGCGTAAAATGTGTGGATTAAACACATTATTTAAAGTTGTGTTGACCCTATTGACCTGTTTATTGGAGAGTTATGCGTTGTTTTTATATTAAGGGACATAACTGGTCTTTATAAGAGGCTTAGGGATATTTTGGTCATCCTACACAATTACAACACTATCTTCTAACACATTTGCATCACACTTAGCAAAGATCTCAACTCTCTCTCACTAATGAAGGCTGATGTCTCTCAAGAACTGAAGGGGATCTTCGAAGTGAAGGGGATCTCATGCTAAAGGAGAGGAATATGAGACGTATTTGTTGGAGAGGAGATTGTGCAAGAGAGCGAAGGGATCAAAAATAAAGTTTTGAATACCGTACTAGTACGGGTATCGGTCAAGGCACTAGAATAAATTATTTCGATACCAGTATCGTTTCGTGTACCGTTTCGGAATAGTCTATTTATAAAAAAAAATTATATATAAATACATATATAAATTAGATTTCAAAAAAATAGTCAATATATAAATACATATATAAATATTATAGTCTAAACTGAGGCAAAAAAAAAATAAAAAATGAAAAAAAAAATTAAAATTAGAATTTGGTACGGCCGGTACGATCAAAATACTGGCCGCTACGGCCAGTATTTGGGCCGGTACAGGTACACTGGTACGATACAGACAGTGTACCTGTACCACCCAAGTGACCAGTATGGTACTAAAAACATTGATCAAAAAGGAAGGGAAGAGAAATCAGAAATATATAAGGACAATGTCTACTGCTATCAAGGGAGAGGATTCTTAGGATTTTATTTTTCTTCTAGGGTTTTCAGCATTTTATGGTTTTGTTGTTGCTCCTTTAGATTTTACTAAGGATTTTACATCACATGGGTGAGTAAATTCCTCCTATTTAGGTCACGGAATCCTTTGATTCGTAGTTGCAAAAAGGGGTTTTTAGATTTTCTTGTAATTTGACTTTAACTCTGCATTTCATCGCTTCATTAGCTATTCTTTAGATTATTAGTAGGGCTTATTCGTCTCTCTTTGATCTATTGTTGATTTACTACACAGTTGATGCTTAGATGATGCATAACCTGTGTCTGAAGCTATATATTGAACTTGGGTTTTAATAAAAGTTGTGGAGAGTACTCATAAACATTGATTTGATGTGCTTTTATTGTTTAAATCATCAAGTATTTTAGTTTTGACAAACTCTATACTTGAAGAATTTTGGCAAGGAAATTGAAATCCCACTTTAGCTATCTATGGTGAGGGAGGAGACTGAGACCTAGGTGACCTTTAATTTTGCTACACAAGTATGAGAGAATCCTGATTTCATTTTCACTCATTCATAACCTGATTCACATTTTAACCTTGTTTTCTTTCACGGGTAAATCTTCATCTGTCTTGCACACTAATAGATCCAAACCTCACTTTTACCATCCTTGTCTTCTCTTTATTAATTTTATATTAAGTTGATAAGTGTTTAGTTTTACAAAAATAGAATTGGTCCCTGTGAATCGGCCTTGGCATCCATCACACTACAATCAAATCCTTCTACACTTGGGAGGCGATTGTTAAAGAGAGCCATAAAGGTTAGGAAAGTTGTATAGCATGACTCCTTAATGAGTGCTTTAACTTTGAACCGGTGTGCATAATACACTTTTTACATTGTTAACGTAATATAATTAAATTTATAAAATACTTGATTTTCATTTTTTTATAAATAAAACTTTTTCCTACTAAATGTATGCTCTTTAGAAAATTATAAACAAAAATGATATTACATCTCATGGTTTTGCATTTTTATTTTAGTTGCTCATGTATTTTATTCTATTTTATTATTTCTTTTAATGATTAAGAAAGCGGTTATATATTAGTTTATTGGGGTATTTATTTTTAAAAAATATTTAAAAATATGAAGAAAAAAAAAAAGAACAAAATTGAAAAACTTGTATCTGGCCTGGAGGCAATGACAGCTAGCCGCATTGTAGCAGCCCCCAATTACAAATAGTACTTTTTCAATTTTATTTTCAATAGGATTTATCTTATAACCGGTCCAACTGGTAATACCATTTTGCTAGCCCACCATTCACACTATGCCATGTCTACCAATCCATTTTAATGTCTGTAGGGTCGAATACAATAGAATATCAGTTGAAACAAGTCGTTCCTCTTCCTGTAAGTGTCTAATTTCTTCTCCACTTTTCATCAAATACTTCCTTTGTATTCATTTTCTCACAAGCCAAAATAAATTTCATTTGATTACAGTCTTCTATCTACATCAATTACTCAACAACCCACTTACTTCACTTCAGTTTCTTCCTAGATTCTACTTTTCTACTTCATCTATTTCTCAAAAAAAAAAATGTAGCACTTCTATTGCAACACCATTGCAACACTTAATCTAGAAAAATCCTAAAACTCAAAACCATATAGAGAGGAAGATGGAGGAGAAACAAACCCAAAACCAAGAAGCTCCAAAACATAACTCCAAAAAATCCCAAACTCAATTCAGAAACTACAACCAAGACGAGCACAAAATCAAGCTCCTACCACTATTGATGTCTCCCATTATTGCTGTCGAGTGCCTCCTATTTGAAGGAGTTTACTGCAATTTTTCTATTAGAATAAAATCCTAGTCTTTAGGGACATCTACGTGTATTTAAATTGTTCTGGGAACTTTGATCTAAAACGAAACTAAGAACAAAAACACAACAACTTGGATTGAATGACTTAGTTTTATTAACAATAACTTTGGCTTAAATAGCCATTCAATACACGATCTTAACAGAAATGAAAAAGTAGCCCACTTAGCGAAAATAAAGCGAAGTGGTAACAGAAACTTGGAACAATTCAAATACACGAAGATGTCCCTAAAGACTAGGACTTCATTCTAACAGAAAAACTACAGTAAACTCCTTCATTCCCTCCCTTAAACTAAATGTTGTGAAGCAATTAGTTTATACCAGAAATTTCACATACTCCCAACAGCTTTCGAAGCTTCTGAAAAACTTCAAGCTTCAATAGTTTGGTCATTATGTCTGCCACCTGATCCTGACTCCTACAATGACCTAATTCAATTGTACCCTTCATAGTAAGATTCCTTAAGAAATGAAACCTCACATCAATATGCTTGTTGCGGCCATGCATTACTGGATTTTTAGACAGCTTGATGGTTGAACTATTGTCACACATCACAGTAGTACAACCTCCATTAGAATATCCCAACTCCTTTAAAATTCTCTTCATCCAGACTCCTTGACAAGCACAAATTGC